>CM057766.1:12400000-13768160 GCA_030064435.1 Trapa incisa
CAGAAGAAGTTGAGATTCAAATGACTCAGTACCACAAAGATGGTCTTCCTGAGGATAAGAGATTTAATGGCAAAAAAGGTAGGTATAATGCTATATGTGGAATTGTGCTATACTGGCACTTAATCCAAGTGGCAATAGTTACTATTTGTAATCAGTCCAATATTGCAGATTTCTGATTTTTTAAGACAATCCCCTGATTCATGCCTATTTTTGAAGAAATTTCATTATTGACTCTATTTGTCCAAGACACTATTGTGATGAATTGTTTTCTCTGATAATCCCTAATTGTTCTGTGCAGCACTATCCGAAGCCTCTGTCATCGTGAGGGAGCATACTCCAATCACGAACCTATTCATGTGCCTCTGGTTCAATGAGGTGGTCCGGTTTACTTCTCGGGACCAACTAAGCTTCCCTTACGTTCTGTGGCGGCTGAAAGTGCTTAAGAACATCAACATGTTCCCGGTCTGTACCCGAAAGGATCTTGTAAACAGCATGGGCCATATACGAAAGGCTAAGCCATTGATGAAGGCAGGTTGAGATCCTCTTTCAAAGCTTTTCCATAGCAGTTCTCTTTCTCTCTTAGGAAGCTGATTGGTTGAAACCATGCTATCTGACCATATTCTTTGTAAAGGGTAACAATGTTTTGATTGTGAGACACTGCCATTCCCATTGGGATCATTGGCATTTGGAAAACCATGAGCTTTCTGTCATGTGTAGTCTTAATCTTCCCTGATGATTAAAAGAGAGAGGAGTAATACTAACACTTGGCCTTTTGTTTTAATATCCAGTAGTTTTTGGTTTAGTTTGACAATTAAATTATTTTAATCCAAAATTTTATGGGAAATTGATATGATAATATGTTACTATATATATTCATTTTTTGTTAAAATTTTGAATTAAAAAAACTTAATTATTAGATGAAATAAATATATTTTAACTAAATTACTAATTTTAAATTTTAAGATATATTTTTTTTATAGCAATTAATCGGGTTTACTTGATTTTCTATTGGAATGTACTAATGGCAGAAGTGCAAATATTTTGAAATGGTACTAGTTATAATGGTCTTCATTCATCCTATTTCATAGAATTAATCAATTACATATAATCTTCATTCATCCTATTTCATAGAATTAATCAATTACATATAATCTTCATTCATCCTATTTCATAAACAACATTAATTATACAAAAAATTATTTGGTTGAAAATAATAGGGATGAAGAATCCCTACAAAAAAAAGATAATTACGCATTTTATAATAATTTATACGTAACTATTTGATAAGATCTTAATAATCTATCCAAACATATTTGAATGTTTCAAGCTTAAAAATCAAAACCCTTATTAAGATATATTTTCTTAGATAATATTTGTTCAATAATAATGTTTTCTAATTAATATATGTAAATTCTTCATTTGCTTTTTCTGTACAACTCTTAATTATTAATCTTTGCTGCTATGATATTCTTCGAATTCTCCAAATCACTTCGATAGAACTCCAACTCATCTTTTCTCGTACCATCTACCGGAATATTGTTGGCCACCAGAATCCCGCAAATTCGCCGTCACCCGGAACTGCAGAGTTCTTCCAATTCAACTGCTCTTTCTTCGACGTAGGACTGCCTAGCAGAATCGAGAATGGGCCTGATATAATAAGACTCGGAGTGTCGAATTATCTCTTCAGAGTTACTATTCCTGAGATAGCCCTGCATGATAAATTCAACATCTGGGTTACCAAAGCAAAAGCCCTTCCGGAGAATGTTAAGATCACAATATTTGTCCCGAACAGTACGCACAGCTCTACATCAGACCAGTTCGTCTTTTCGTAAAAGTGACTCTCGGATCTCTGATATTCGATTTTCCCCCTTTCTTTATTTCAATCTTCCGCCTTCCCTTACTCAATCTTTTGGAAAAATTGTTACCGAGACAAAGGGAGGTGTCGTAAAAATTGTTACTCAAGAAAATTCTAGAAGGAAACCACTAGGAGGAGGGGAGGTGCTTGCCTGACGAAAGCGGAGCAGGAGAGGAAAGGGAGGTGTCGTCCTAGCGTTGCCCTAGATCCGTAATTGCAGCTCTGACACAAAGCATAGAGACTACGAACGGAAGGACTCAAAGGTACAACGACCAGCAAGAGAATGGTAAGGCATGATTGCTCTTCACAGTACAACTCATTCTTGTTTCTGTGACTCGGAGGTTGAATCAGTGATCGAGTGCTATCTGACGAAAGAGATCTCCAGGGCATGGGATCCTATGATGCTTATTACGCCCGGTCCCTCAACGATTCTAGGGAGTTCTACATCGAGGCCTCCAGGGAGGAGGCTGTGGAAGAACTCAGCCGTTCCACGTGACAGTAGCTCTGCCGAGTTCTTGTGAGCCGGGATGATATTCCGGTGGGTGGTGGGGGAAAACCACTTGAGTTGGACCCCAAATGGTTTAGTGGGGGAGGGTTGGGCAATGGCCAGTCATGTGCTGGTCTTTCCTGACCATGGCTAGCTAACTATGAACTAACCCCTAGTGGGTTTGGACTAACCACATATATATATATATATATATATATTATAGATTATTTATTAAGAATTTTTATAATATATTATAAATTGAATATATAAGATAATAATAATAATAATAATAATATTTGTGTTATATATATTTATTGAATAATATATAATATATCTAATAATTTCTCAAATTGGGCTTTAGACCCGAAACCGATAAAGTTTGAATCCAACTCGGTTAAGGTGGTCCATTAATCATCCCTACTATTACACCGATCAATATGAAAATAAGAAAAGGATAAATGCACCGTATCCACTCTGACTCAGCTGATCAACCGATCCTCTGAATTGCTGGCAGATCCGTTTGAAGCTTGCGCACCTTCCAACTGATGTGCACATTTAATGCTTCAAGCATGACTTCTTCTTTAGTCTTTCTTGGCCCACCGACACTTCCATTTATATGACTTACTTGTCGTGATATTATTGCCTCAAGAGTTCACCCATCAAACTGTTGTTCTTGTTCTTAACTTTGCTCTATGCATCATCAGTTAATGGAGGCATGAAATAATTCAAAACCCAATTAGGGTTTTCATTTTTTTCAGTTGAAGTGGCTAAATCATATGGAAGACTTGCCTTTTCGAGAAAAGGAGAGAAAGGAACTTTCACCCTCCCAAAGTTAGCTATTTGATCCATTCAAGTTGGATAAGAATCGAAGGATGAACATAGAATATGGATGGCATGTCGTTGAGATGTTGATGGATGAAAATGTCAGATGAAATTCTGAGGAGCTTGTGGGTTTCATGTTCACTTTTCACCTATTCCATTGTCGTCCCGAGCATGATGGGAATTTGACCGCAGAGAAGATTTCCGGTGGGTTTGAGCAGCGGCGGTTGTTCAGGAGTCCAGCGAGAAGGGAGTCTGCAGGAGATCGTATGGCGACCACAGGGCGTCTAGTGGGCAAGGACGGTTAGCGTCCAGCCTCGCCCATGGCTTCCCCTTGCCGCTCCAATGGAGGAGACTGACGGGGCCGGGGTGGAGGTCCCTGCAGAGCCCCCGGAAGTTGTCTCCGCCGAGGCCGTGCTGGTTCCAGCGGTGGTCCACAGACACGATGCTGCCCGCGAAGACCAGTAAGAACGGCGGGAGGGAGCCGAGCTCGTAGATCCGCATCCGCTTCTGGAGCTCCATCCACTCCTCGATCTTGGTCGTGTAGTCGCCGGCGCGCCACCCTGCGAGGTCGATGACCATAACGCCGGTGTTGAAGTAGCAGCGCTTACGGCCGGAGAACGTTGACGAAAGAGAGGGGTTTGACCAGAAGGTCGGGGTGAAGTAGGCGGTGAAGTTGGCGTTGCAGTAATCAGGGGCGGCGAGTATGGTGGAGTCGCCGAGAGGGGTGGCGGAGAGCTTGGCAATGTCATCGACAAGTACGAGGTCGGAATCGAGGTAGACGACGCGGCGGACGCACGGCGGGATGATGTTGGCTAGGTAGATGCGGGCGTAGTTGAGGGGGCAATCGAGGGCGGAGCGGATGGAGGTGGAGATGAGGCGAGCTACTGAGGAGTCATCGAATGGGTAGACCTTGAACTTCAGGTAAGGGAAGGAAGCAACAATGGTGGAGCGGAGGAGGGTGGAGTTGGAGGTGGAAGTGGAGGAGACGAAGTGGAAGGCGACGTTCTCAGGGCAGGCGGAGTGCTGGAGGATGGATAGGATAGCCGCCATGGAGCCGCGGAGGTACTGGATGTCGAAGGTCATGGCCACGTGGACCGCCGCCGACGAGCAGAGGATCTCGTCGGAGTCGACTGCAGGGCAATCGGGAGAGTTGTAGAACTCGGGGGCTTCCTTGAATTGCTGCCGCTTCTGCCGGCGGCCTTGTGAGGTGGGTCTACCGCCATCCTCAGCCGCAGAGGACAGCGGCCCCAAGGAGAGAAGGAGGAGGAAGAAGAGGGGAACTAGGAAGCGGAGTGGCGATCCGGTCATTGTTGAGTCGGCGGTGACTGAGGTGCGTATGCCGTATGCCTTATATTAAGACAGAGAGAGATATTGAGGAGATTTTGTGCGCTTTTTGAAAATTACAGTCAAAGCACTTCCGATATGCTTTAAATTTGATGCAAAATTATAGAGTTAATGAGTTTTTGTTTCTTATATCAACTATAATTATATTAATAAAATATTTAAAAATATTTTAATTTATATCTAATTAAACTCATATTGAATAATAAGTAATAATTATTTATATTTTTATAAAACTACAACATTAATAATATTTAGTAAATATATGATATTTCTCTCCTAAAATATATTTTGAGAAAATGTAATTATTATATAAAAAATGAATTTATATTTACTTTAAAATTAAACCTGATAATTTGTGTTATTTTATATTCTTATAAAACTATATGAATTATAATTATTAATCAATATGGGATAATTATTTTAACATGTTTCTTATTTATACATTATTAATATAAAAAAAGAAAAGAAATTGTCATTATTAATTATTGGAGAGAGGGGTTGCTAGGTCTTGTAATTTATGGGTAAGGTGTAATTTCTATAATGCCCTTCAAACTTGTCAAGATTGAGATAAGAAGTAAATGTTAAATTGAAGAAACTAGGATGACTGAAATGCTTCCTTGGAAGTTTGCAGATTCACACGTAATATCAGCCAAAAATATTAAAATATATAAATATGCTAAAATTTTTAAATATAATTAAAATTTATATTTAATAAAGTCAATTAAGATAAATAAGGTAATTTCTAGGATCCGACTTGGACAACAGGCACCCGGGCCGAAATCGGGTCATTTTCAAATCAATTAATTAAATGATGGCATGGCGATCCCGAGAGGTGCAATTTACCCATCGGGAAGCAGACTCTTTTAAGGATAATCTCCCCTTGCATTGGGACCATGTTCTCCACCGACCCTTCACCACCTACCATAATTTTGACTTATTTAATAGTACTAGAATTATAGTCAAACAATATTAATTATTTAATATATTTTATTAGGCTAAATAAGGGATTGAATTCTAGGTTGATAAATGGATGGAAATCCCTATAGTGCGTAGCTGTTCTCCGATGATGGAGATCACTTGCAACACCTATACCACCAATGACCAACCTTCGTGTGCTTGTCGATCGTGGCATGAACCCCAATACCTTATTTAGGGAAAATCCCTCTAGGGCATAGCTGTTCTCCCTTCCTATAAAAGATGAATTTCACACGGAACTTAACTTGCTGATATTTCTTTTTCTTATGGTATTAATTAAATATAGTATTACAAGATAAATTTTGGATTGGATTGAGATTGGGTTATGATCTTTTCTAATAAATTTAAATTACATTATAAAGTTGAATTATAGTTAGACTTCAGTAAACTAAAAATATATAATTTTTTGTATAATAAATAAGAGAGTATAGTACAATACAGTGAACACATTCATTATTTGTGATTATTGTATTCAATTTAATTTATTTTATATTTAGAAATATTCCATCTATTTGTTTGAATTTTGACATTAATATTTTTTAAAACTTGATTAATATTAACTTATCTCTTTATTTATATCACATGGCTATTATATTTTTTTATGTATAAATAAATATTTATTTGTAAATTATTTAATTATAATTTAAATTAGAGTAAATTTAATTTATATTCAATACTGATCCAATTAATTAAATTAAGAAAAATATTTTACTCCACATAATTACTTCACCTCCATTTTTATTTCTATTTCTTATTAAAATTTTTGATTTTATAAGATACCGTATTACAACTAATATATTACTTTTTAGAAGTTTTATATTAAAAATCAGTAATCTGTACTACATTATATATATTTTTAATTTTTAAGTCTATTTTATTTGAGTTGTATCCAACTTTTATGTATTGAATGTTATTTGGCAATAAATATTTAATACATTTAATTTTTCTAATTTCATATTTATTTTAAAAAAATCATATAAAATTTACGTTCACTTCTCATCATATTATAATTTTTATAAATTCGATCGTATACGATTATTACTAAAGGTTATTATTTCAATGGATTTCTTTTCTTTATTACTTTAGAATAATTTTTTAATATTTTAGATTTATTATATACTTATTAATAAGTTATACGTTTTCATTATCTCCTTAAATAAAAACCATCATATCATCAATACAAAATATAAATTATTTATTATTATAAGTATGGTATATTTACATATCCGTGTTGACTGAATTTTTTTCCTCTCTTTTTTTTTCTCGAACATTTCTTATTATCGAGTTTTTATTATTTGTTCACAAATTACCTTAATCTCAAATTTTATTTCATTCTCCCTTTTATATTCCAATATATTTTAAATTTAATGCAAAATTATAGAGTTAATGAATTTTTATTTCTTATATCAATTATAATTATATTAATAAAATATTTAAAAATATTTTAATTTATAAGTAATTAAGCTTATATTGAACAATAAGTAATAATTATTTATATTTTTATAAAACTACAACATTAATAATTTTTAGTAAATATATGATAATTCTCTTCTAAAATATTTTTTGAGAAAATGTAATTATCATATAAAAAATGAACTCATATTTACTTTAAAATTAAATATGATAATTTGTGTTATTTTATATTCTTATACAACTCTATGAATTATAATTATTAATCAATATGGGATAATTATTTTAACATAACTTACAATTATGTTATTGATAAATTTTAGATTGGATTGAGATTGGTTTTAGTATTTTCTAATACATTTATATACATTATAGAGTTGAATTTCATTAAAGTAAAAATATATAGTTTTTTTTGTAGAGCAAATAGGACATTATAGTCATACGAGTGAACTCATCTATTATTTGTGTTTATTGGATTTAACTTAATTTTTTTATATTATGAAATATTCCACTTGATGGAGTTCACATTAACATTTTTTTAAAACTTGATTAATATTAGGTTCTCTCTTTATTTATATCATGTTTATCTATTCTAACTTTTATGTATAAATACATATTTATTTATAAATCATTTAATTATAACTTAACCTTACTAATTTAACTAGGCTCTTTGTAGTTAATTATATTAATTTAATTGGTTTATATTCAACCTATCTCATAAGTAAATTAGAATAAATTTAATTTATATTCTATTCTAATCCACTTAATTAAATTAAGAAAAATACTTTACTCGACACAATTACTTTACCTCCATTTCTATTTCTAATTCAAATTTTTGGATTTATAAAATACCGTGTTATAATTAATACCCTACTTTTTAGAAGTTTTGTACTAAAAACTTTTGTAGTGTAGTGTTTCAATTTTGCACATTCAATTTTCGGTTACTCTTATTGGTAGGAAATGGGCGGACTTAGTTAATCAGTCCACAATGACCTAAATCACGTATCGTTCCTTCCTTGTCTCTGGTAGCCCCGTCACAAAATCCATAGTGATTTGTTTCCACTTCCATTCGAGAATCAGTAGGGGCTGCAACAACCTAGAGGGTTTTTGATATTCTGCCTTGATTTGTTGGCAGGATAAGCATCGGGTCACGTACTCTGCGGTGTTACTCTTCATCTCCTTCCACCAGTATCTCTGCTTGAGGATGTGATACATCTTTGTACTACCGAAATGCATGACTTACACTGAATCATTTGCCTCCTCCAATATCAATCTCCTAAACTCCCTTTCATTGGGTACACAGACCTTTTCCTTGAAGGTTAATAATCCATCATTCTGAATGACAAATTCCTTGGTCATTCCCTCTATGGCCTCATCTAGGTGTGGCTAGATTTCTTTAGTTCGTTTCTGGTGGAACCTTATTTGTTCCACTAAATTGGGTCTTATGGCTATATTAGTCATCAAGCACCTCCTATCTTCATCCAATTGAAGGTCCACCTTCATTTTTCCCAATTATTTTAGCAATGGCAAGTAGTTTGTATTTATTTGGACCATCTCAGTATGATATTTGCGGCTGAGAGCGTCTGCCACTACGTTAGTCTTACGGAGGTGGTATTCTATCATTAGGTTATAGTCATTCACTAACTCTAGCTATCTCCTTTGTCGGAGGTTGAACTCCTTTTGAGTCATGAAGTATTTTAGACTCTTGTGATTAGTGTATATTCTACACTTAACCCCGTACAAGTAGTGTTGTCAAATCTTGAGGGCGAACACTATTGCAGCTAAGTCCAAGTCGTGGGTGGGGTAGTTCTTCTCATGCGCCTTTAACTGTCGTGAGGTATACGCAATGACTTTTTCTTGCTGCATTAGTACGCACCCAAGTCCCTATCCCAAAGCGTCGTTGTAGACAGTGTAGTATCCCCCATTCGGATCAGGCAAATCTAGTACTACAATCGTGGTTAGATGAGACTTTAGCTCTCAAAAGGACTTCTCGCACACGTTGTCCCACTTATACTCTACTCCCTTCCTTGTGAGGTGAGTTAACGGGGCCGTGATCTTTGAGAAGTCTTCTACATACTTCCGATAGTACCCCACAAGTCCCAAGAAACTACGTATCTCTGTCAGGTTGGTGGGTGCCTTCTAGTTGGATATTACTTCTACCTTTGCTAAGTCTACCTTAATCCCTTCCTTGGATACAATATGCCCTAAGAAACCCACCTATTGCAGCCAAAATTCACACTTGGAGAACTTTGCATAAAGTTGATTCTCCCGTAGTATGTCTAGGGTGATGGCCAGATGTTCCTCATGTTCTGCCTTGATTTGTGAGTATACGAGAATGTCATCTATAAACACTATCATGAACTTGTCCTAACGAGGTTGGAACACTTGATTCATTAAATCCATGAGGGCTACGGGGGCGTTTGTCAATCCAAAGGGCATCACTATGAACTCGTAGTGCATGTATCCTGACTAGAATGCGGTTTTTGGTACATCTCCATCTGGGATCCTTAGCTGGTTATACCTGACCGAAGATCAATCTTCGAGAAGTAAGCCACCCCCTTAACTGGTCGAATAAGTCGTTAATTCGTGGGAGAGGATACTTATTTTTTTATAGTTACCTGATTTAACTTTCTATAGTCTATACACAATCTCATGCTTTCATCATTCTTCTTTACGAATAAAAATGGTGCACCCCATAGAGACTGACTCGGGCGTATAAAACCCTTCTCCAACAACTCGTCCAATTGTTCCTTCAACTCCTTAAGTTCCACAGGGGCCATACGATATGGGACTTGTAATATGTGATGTGTCTCGGGCATCACTTCTATGGTGAACTTCAACTGACAATTTGGGGGTAACCCAGGTAATTCTTCTGGGAATACTTCTAGATAGTGCTTTACTACTGGAATACTTTCTAGCCCCTTCTTTTCTGAGCTCACATTGGTGATCATTTCCAGGAACGCCTTGCATCCTTTTTACATCATACTCATTCATTCCTTTTGTCTCCTTCGAACCTTACTCCTAGCGTCCTTGGGGCATGGAAAGTTATCACTTTCTCTCCATAGTCTACCCTAGCTTAGTGAGCGCTCAGCTAGTCTATCCCCAATATTATCTCTACTTCCTTTAAAGGTAATGTGATTAGGTTCGCTTTAAAATTCACCCTATTAATCTTAACTTTGCATCCTTGTAAATACTTGTCTCGATTTAGCCCTTCTCCTAATGGGGTGAGGATGCTGAGGCTTGGTTCAAGGGGGGTATGTTCTTGAGTAAGGTTTGGAAACAAGTTTTTTTTGATAAAAGACCTTTCCACCCCTGAGTCAAAGAGGGTGTAGACTTCTCTTCCCCAATGTTGCACGTACCCTGGTTACAAAAAATAACAAGACTTCTTTAGGGAATAGAATTTCTCATTTATTATAATTATAACGAATTACATAAATTTTTTTTGCTATATTTGTCCAGGGAGGGTTTGGGAAGTACTAGCTACGGTACTAGAATCCTTTCGAACTTTTTCCTGCATGAGGTTGTACACCTTGATTGGTACTCTTGACGCAATGGCTGTGTCTCGTCCCCTGTCAAGTGTTCTTGGGTTCCCTTGAGGTGGTTGTAAGGTATTTCATTGCACGTTACCCCAAAGGTTTAGGCAATTCCTCACAAGGTGCCCGAGTTGAGCACATCCGAAACATGTTATGTATAATGTTTGGCAGACCCCTTATGGTTTTTTTGGTACTTTGGGAAGTAGGGGCTCCTCCTTTATGGGGTTGTACTTGCCTCCTTTTGGACCTGGTGGCCTTCCCTTCTCCTATGAAACCCCATCCTTGTCCCCCACCTCATTTCGCCTTGCCCTTTTCAGACTCCCCGGTTGCCCTAGCCTCTTTCCTCCTTCAGACCGGCTTGCTCTGCCCAATGACATCTTATTTATACTAGATGCTTACATTCATGGGCCATGATAATGATGACGGCCAAATCTGTGGCGTGTCCCAATACTCCCATCCGGTCTCGTACATCTATGTTGAGACCATCCACGAATCATTAGCATATATATGCCGGTTCGACCAAATCTTGAGCAAAAGGCCTTAGCTCATTAAACCTAGTCTCATATTCCAAGATGGTGATGTATCCTTGTCACAGTCGAAAGAATTCCTGCTTCTACTCATTGATCAAATGGGGAGCTAAGTATTTGTAAACCCTACCCTTTAGAGTTAAGGAAACCTAGAAAAGAACCGGTCAAACTGAGTGAGAAACATCGAACCAGTTCACAAACTCGTTCATTAGAGTATGGGAAATTTGGGAAATCTACAACTCCCGAGTGACCTAAAGGGGTTCATAAAACCTTGGAAAAGAACCTTAGGACAAATTGGAAGAGAAAAACCAGACCGGTTCAGATGAACTAGATCCAACTGGATTGAAGCGGTTTATGAACCGAGACCGATAGAGAAAGGGAAAACTGGGAAATTTATGGATACCAAGTGACCTAAATAGTCACAAAAGTTATGATAAATGACTTTAAGATGAATTGGAGATGAAAAACAAACTAGTTCAGGCAAACCAGATCCAACTAGATTGAACCGGTTTTAACCAGTATTGAATCGAATGCTAAATTCATTTTTATAGGTGGCTTAAAAAATTTAAATTTTAGATTTGAGGCCACTAGATAAAAAATGAATTAAGAAATTTTTAATTTTGAAAAATTTGGTCGAATCGGGCCTGAACCGATCGGTTTAAGCTTTGAACCCGATTCGGGCTGGTCCGGTACAGCTCGAAACAGTGTCGTCTTCTTCCTTCAAATGACTACATTGTTCACTCACCGAAAATTTGAGTAGCACCGACAAAGCTGAAAAGTCTTCGGTCAGGGAGTTTTAGGCAATGAATTACTACCATTAAGGCACCAATTGGACGGCCAAGAAGTCCTCGAGCTTCCTATATAAAAAGCTCCTCCTCATTTATCACCTCCACACCTGAAAACTCCATTCTCTCCCAACTGCTCCAATTTTCGGTGAAGCTCGACCAGAGCTCCGATATAGGGTCTTTCCTGAGACAAAGAAGGTGTGGTCAGGTTCTTTGGATTTAGGGAGAAGTCAGCTACACACCTATAGTCTCCATTTGCTCCAAGGTCGCCGGAGAAGCGCCGACGTGATCGAACACTGAAACAGCTCTAATGGACCGAAGCTACCCTATTTTGGTCGAGCTAAAATTGGCCAATTTAAGCCCTCCTTAGGCTAAACCAAGCTCTCCCAACACCTCCTATGGCCGAATTAGAACTGAAATGTAAGTTAATTTGGCTCCATTCTGTAATTTTCAATTGGTGCTAGAGAGAGAACCAACCAAATTTTGATGATAAAGTTCTCACCCCATTTGACATCAATTGATGCAATTCTTGATCCTAGGCGAAACCTCAAGAGGAGAGCTATTTGTCCAGATTGAAAGCTCGGACCACCGCTGTCATGCCCTGACCCGATTTGGTCGGATCCCCGTGAACAACCCGCCACTCTCCCGGTTTATTAAAGGGTTTCCCCTTATTATAAACCATAAAGAGTAAGGCATCCTTTAAACCTACACCATTTTCTGGAATAGCATAATTAAAACTGTATGAAATTTTAAACTTTACATACTTGTCTTAGAGGCATCTTAGTTGATGGTCTTTCAGGGTAGCCTTTCCAAGATTTTCTGAAAGGGATATAAGGGAGGGGGTGAGTACGACTACTCAGTGAATGGGTTATCAAAGGACTACTTTTAACTTTTAAGAAAAATATTTATATGAATGTGCCAGACTCATTTCTTTTCAAAAATCCCTTCATTTAAAATTTCTCTTGGGTTTTTCCATTATTTCATAGTTACCATGGTGTGTCATCACCCAACACACATCCTTCATCATGAAGGTTACACACATTCGCAAGTCAATATCACTACTGAACTAGCTAGTGGCTTCGGAGCAACTTTTCCTACCACCTGGATAGAAGCACGACCACTTCTACCCTGTGAATGAGTGGATGTACGTGACATCCGACCCTCAATCCTGAAATCGCCTCTTCGTGTCCATATGAGGACAGAGACCTCATCCTATCCCCACCCCGGTCTCATGCGCTTGGTGCTACTCCAAATTTCGCACAGACACCTAGAACGACGAACTGCCCTTATAGCCACCAGGTCGTTCAGTGCCCTTAGGATGCATCACTACCCCTCATGGGCATCTTGATGATCTCGTACTCACAGTGCATGCACAAACAACATTTTCTCATATTTCCATGTAATATGTGGTAGCATAAAAATTTTTTGACCGAAAGTTCAAATTACAAAAAAAATCAAACTTCTGAGGAGGTTACCCATCCTCAAACTACTCTCAGGTAAGCACGCTTAACTTCAAAGTTTTTATGGATTCTCGTTCACATAAACCAATTTGGTTTTTCTCTTCTAATTTGTCTTAAGTTCCTTTTCCAAGGTTTAATGAACCCTTTGGATCACTCGAAAGTTGTAAATTTTCAAATTGCTTATTCCCAAATGATCAGGTTTGGAAACCGGCTCAATTTTCTTACTCGGTTTGACCGGTTCTTTTGTCGATTTTTCCTTAACTCAAAAGTGTGGGGCATACAAGTTTAGTGGAATTCACTGTATTAATGGGTGAGTGGGTTTACTAATATCATACCTAGTTGGGATGATGATCACAACTTAAAGTTAAAAACCACTTACCGGTTGTGAGTGAGATTTTATATCATACCCAGTTAGGGATGATAAGTACCTCGAAATGAAAACCCACTACCAAGTGGTATTTTAAACATTACAACTTAAAGGAGTGATGTGAAAATCATGAGGAAAAACTACTTACCGGTTGTAAGTAGATCATACCCGGTTGGTATGATGAAATTTCCTCAAAGGAAGTTGAAAACCCGTTCATCAGTTATAAGCGGAGATGTCTTTATACCCGGTCAGTATAATGGACAGTTAAAAATAGATTTTTGTCATAAGTGCTCTCCCATGACTGTGTGCCAATGCTTAAATGATTTGGGAGACCTTATTGACAGGAACTCGAATAGCGCTTATAGGTCGGGGGCCTCAGTTTTGGAACTTGGGGGCTATTATGCCCGGTTTTGAAAATCTCAAATAGTGGGCACGAGCCGGAGCTCATAAATAAACATGAGATATGTGCCATAAAACTTTAATAAATGAATTGTTTGGCTATGGTGCCAAGACATGACCAACATGTTCAGTCAATTAGTGGCAGTGCAACATGATAGGTCTCTGGACCAGTTAAGACAAACAGCTGCTGAGTTGAAGGTTGGGGCCGTTGGACTAATGACACCACATATTATATGACATGATAAGAAAATACTGATTGTGCATGTACTGTGATTACGGGACCATCAAGTTGCCCAAGAGGGGTAGTGATGCGTCCGTCCTAAGGGCCCTGGACAACCTGGTGAGTATAAGGGTTGTTCGTCGTACTAGGTGACTGTGCGAAATTTGGAGTAGCACCAAGCGCATGAGACCGGGGTGGGGACGGATGAGGTCTATGTCCTCATACGGACATAGAGAATTAATTTCGGGATTGAGGGTTGGATGTCGCGTACATCCACTCATTCTTAGGGTAGAAGTGGACGTGCTTCTATCTAGGTGGCTGGTAAAGTTGCTTCGACGCCACAAGTGGGTTCAGTGGATGTACTAGCCTACGAATGTGTGTTATACCTTCATGATGAAGGATGTGTGTTGGGTGATAACACACCGTGATTAATAAGAAATTGTGGTAAAAACTGAGATTTGAAATGAAAGAACTTTTGAAAGAAAGGAGTCTGGCACACTCCTATACTAATCTTTTTCCTAAAAGTTAAAAGTTTTGAAAACTCATTCACTAAGTAGTCGTACTCATCCCCTCCCTTATATCCCTTTCAGGAAATTCTGGAAAGCCTACCCTTAAAAATCATCAACTAAGATGCATGTAAGACAGGTATGATAAATTTAAAATATAATGCAGTTTTGATTTATGTTATTCCAACAAAAGGTGCAGGTTTAAAGGACGCCTTACTCTTTACAATTTATAATAAGGGGAAACCCTTTAATAAACTGGGAGAGTGGTGGGTTGATCACGGGGATCAGACCAAACCAGGTCGGGGCGTGACATATGTAAAGTTATATTTTATGCAGTTTTGATTTATGTTATTCTAGGAAAGGTATAAGTTTAAAGGGCGCCTTACTCCCCCTGGGTTAAAAAAGGGGAAACCCTTAATAAACCGGGAGAGTGGCGGGTTGCTCATGGGGATCTGACCAAACTTGGTCGGGGCGTGACAACTTGAATGGTATCAGAGCCTCTTTCCTTGAATACATTATCATGACTATATATGTCACGCCCAGACCCGGTTTGGTCGGATCCTCGTGATCAACCCACCACTCTCTCGGTTTATTAAAAGGTTTCCCCTTATCGTAAACCGTAAAGAGTAAGGCGTCCTTTAACTTGCACCTTTTTCCTGGAATAGCATAATCAAAACTGTATGAAATTTAAAACTTTACATACCTGTCTTACAGGCATCTTAGTTGATGGTCTTTAAGGGGAGGCTTTCTGAGATTACCTGAAAGGGATATAAGGGAGATGGTGAGTACCACTACTCAGTGAATGGGTTTTCAAAAGCTTTTGACTTTTAAGAAAAACATTTATATGGAGTGTACCAGACTCCTTTGTTTTAAAAAATCCCATCATTTAAAAATTTGAATTTTTTTCCATTTTTTCTTAGTTACCACGTTGTGTCATCACCCAACACACATCCTTCATCATGAAGGTTACACACATTCGCAAGTTAGTATCACTACTGAACCCGCTAGTGGCTTCGGAGCAACTTTTCCTGCCACCTAGATAGAAGTACGACCACTTCTACCTTGGGAATGAGTGGATGTACGTGACATCCGACCCACAATCCCGAAATCACTTCTTCGTGTCTGTATGAGGACAGAGACCTCATCCTGTCCCCACCCCGGTCTCATGCGCTTGGTGCTACTCCAGATTTCGCACAGACACCTAGAACGACAAACTGCCCTTATAGCTACCAGGTCGTCCAGTGCCCTTAGGACGCATCACTACCCCTCATGGGCGTCTTGATGATCTCGTACTCACAGTGCATGCACAAACAATATTTTCTTATATTGTCATGTAATATGTGGTGCCACTAGTCCAACGGCCCCGACTCTCAACTCAACCCGCAACTGTTTGTCTTGACTAGTCCGTCGACCTTTCATGTCGCACTGCCGCTAGTTGATTGAGCATGTCGGTCCTATCTTGGTACCATGGCCAAACAATTCACTTATTAAGTTTTATGGCACATATATCATGTTCATTTATGAGCTCCTGCTCGTGCCAACTGGCCTTGGGCCCACTGTACGAGATTTTTAAAATCGGGCATTTAGGCCCCAAGTTCCAAAATCGAGGCCCCCGGCCTATTAGAGCTATTCGAGCTCCCGTTGAGAAGGTCTCCCAAATTGTTTAAGCATTGGCACAAAGTCAGGGGAGAGCACTTTCGACAAAAATAGGTTTTTACTGTCCATCATACCGACCGGTATAAGGACATCTCCGTTCATAACCGATGAACGGATTTTCAACTTCCTTCGAGGAAGTCTCATCACACCAACCGGGTATGATCTACTTACAACCCGTAAGTAGTTTTTTCTCGCATAACTTTCACATCACTTTCTCTAAGTAGTGATGATTAAAGTACCACTAAACAGTGGGTTTTTATATCGAGGCACATATCATCCCCAACCGGGTATGATGTTAGTAAACCCACTCACAACCGATAAGTGGTTTTTAACTTTAAACTGTGCTTATCATCCCAACTGGGTATGATGTGAATAACCCACTCATCCGTTAATGCCGTGAATTCCACTAGATTGGTTCTTTGTATTCACGCGAGCTTGTCCTTGCTGGCATTCCCGGTATTTAACGTTCCTAAACGATATGAACAACCTTGTTCATTATTACTCGGCATAACAGCCTTCATTCATTAATGAATGAGAAAACCCAAACTTTTAGTTATTTGCAATTAGGTCCCTAAAATTATTTCTCTTTAACTTTAAGTCCCTAATGTTGGTTTTTCCTCAAATTGAGTCTCGTAACTTTTAAAATTTATCGTGGAACCTCAATTTATTCAATTTCACCAAAAAGGGGTTTAATTTTCCAAAATTCCAATTTGGTTCCCCAATTTTTCCAAAATTACCATTTTGCCCTTCTTTCACAAAAATGGCAAGTTTTTTCCCCAAAATTTCCAAAATTCCTCAATTGGTCCTCCAACATTATTTTCATGCCCAATTGACCCTCAATTTCATAAAATTGTATTTTGGCCCCTTTGAATTTCGAAAATCCCCAAAATTTCCCCCAATTTCAACTCTTCAACACTACCGAATTTGATTTCATCAAATTAACCGATCAAACACTTCTAATTATTGAAATTGGAGTTGAAATTGAGTTCCTGTATGTTCATACGATTCTAAGAAACTTTGAATCGCAGATTTTAACGTCGGAACGAGCTCAAACGGAGCTTTGCCGGAAAACAGACTGTAGAGAGATAAAGCTTTGATTACTCACCGGTGAAGGCACGACAGTCCGAGCTTTTGATCTGGGCAGATAGGTCTTGTCCTGAGGTTCATCCTAAAATCAAGTATTGTATCAATTGATGCGGAATTAGATTAGAATTTCGTCATTGAAATTTGGTTGACTCTCTTTCTAGCACCAATCGAAAATTATAAAGGGGAGCCGAATCGGCTTACCTTTCAGTCCTAATTCGGCCGTGGAAAGGCTGAGGAAGTGTTGGGAAGGCTTGGTTTGGCCTGAGGAGGGCTTGAAATGGCCGATTTCAGCTTGACCGAAATAGGGTAGCTTCGGTCCACTAGAGTTGCTTCACTATTCCATCATGTCAGCGCTTCTCCAACGATTCTCGTATTGACTGGAGTTTGCTATCAGATAGTTGTCTTCTCCCCGGTTCTAAAGAGCCCGACCTTTGTTCAAGTCGAAGCTATGGTTCAAGCTTTACTGGGAAATGGAGCAGTAGAGAGAGAGAGAGAGAATGTTCAGGTGTGAGGACAATGAAATGGGGATGACCTCTTTATATAGTCATAAAACCCGTGTATTAAATGGTCGAGATTTATTACTAGTATTAATATTGCCATAAATTATTGGTATTAATTCCAATAATTTAATTTCGGTATTAAATTATTTCGGGTTACAAAAGAATCATACTTCTCAGGAGGTCACGCTTAACTTTGAAGTTCTTATGGAATCTAGTTCACCTGAACCAATTTGATTTTTGTTTTCTAGTTTATCTTAAGTTTCTTTTCGAATGTTTAATAAATCCTTTGGATCAACCGAAAGTTGTAAATTTTCATATTGCTTATTCGCAAATGTAAACCGGTTTGGTTTTTCTTATTCGGTTTGACCGGTTCTTTTCCCGGTTTTCCTTAACTCAAATGTGCGGGGTTTACAAGAAAACCGTCAAGGTCAGGAGTTTAGGAGAACACTTGGAGTAACCACTAGGCAAGGAAACGACCTATTACAAGGTGAAAAGGAAATGGGACATGAAGTGAAGGACTGTCTCACACCATTAGGATTTAGAACAATACTTTTCAAGAATAAATGCTCCCACAGCTATAAAAATCCAAAAGGATACTATTCCAAAAAATACGACTCCAGCTCGTAATTTCAACCATAGTCAGGAGGAATCTCTTCAAATTCCTAATGTAGTGGTAGGAAGGAAAAAAAGGCCGAAGGTAGGACCTCGATAAACCACAAACAAAATAAAGATAATTCTCCCTTAAAGAAGAAAGTTCCAGCAATTTAGGAGAAAAGAAGGGAGTGCATCCACAAGAGAAGACAAGCCGAGCATTTGACAATAAATGAGATGTTTTGGGATTGCAAGTACGAATCACTTTGGAAAAAGCAGTGAAGCCAAATAGGAGTTTTGGATCAACATGGCGGAAGGAAGCAAGTCGTAACAATAAGATAGTCAACGAGAATAAATGACGCCATAATGAAGACTGAGAAGTAGAAAGGACTACACTCTAAAAGGGCAGCAAGGTGGACATTAAGGACAAGAAGACTCGAGAAATAACTGTCCTAAGAAAATTAGACCAAAGGAATGGTAGGGACGAGGTAGTTAATGAACTAATACTCGTGACGATCACAATTTAAGCTCCAATAAAGTAGAGAGAGGTGGAAATGCCAAATATTGAGAAAAAGAAAAATGAAAGAAATCCTTGAAAAGACTAATTGCAAAATTAACGACTAAACTCAAGCCAAGAGAGGAGTAGGCAAGCCTCTTACATAATGATCAAGAAATCTTGAAACAAAGAAGATTTGAACTCTCCCTAAAAGAAATAGACGTGTACTGTGGTACAAGTGGGGATGAGGATAGGGTACAAAAGATGTACCCATAAGATTTCAAGAGCAAGGATAAATAGTAGATGACGACATCAAAGGATGCCCTAGAGCAAATGAAAAAGGAATTCCGAGAGAAAAAGGGGAGAGTCCTACCAAGGAAGGAAACCCTGGAAAGGGATAAAGAGATAAACTTGCAAATGAAGCGTAAGCTGGGGTGAAGAACCAGGAAAGCATACTAAGAGGACCCAAGGAATAAGTTAAACCCAAGGAACGGGTAAATAGGAACTTAGCATCAAAAGATGCTGTGAAGGGTAGGAATGAGTGGACTGCCCATAATAAGAAAATAAAGGAAAGAACATCTGAGAAATGTTGGGAGAATAAGCTCTCCAAATAAGAAGTGGCTAAGGAGGAATAACCACAAATAGTAAGATGGGTCGTAGTCCACACATGCATAATGGAGCCTAAAGAATGGACAGCTGAGCATAGTGTGGAGTACACAGAATAAGACCGATAATCGAAAGTATCTCAAGTAGAGAATAAGGGATGAAACAGAAGTTGTGGATAGAGAATGATCCATAGAAAGGGGTATGAAGAAAGGAAAAAAAAAAAAAGAAACCTTCAAGGAATGATAAAAAGGTTGAGCATATAGCTCCTAAGATGGAAGTCTCTACTGTGAGGTACATAGTAGGGTACAAAACCGAAAGTGGGGAACCTTCCCAAGCAAAGGAATCGACATATAGATTGAAAGTGATTAACTTGGAATAAAGAATCGTGAAATGATCCCGCATGAGTGGGAGTGGATTAAGAAAAGGAAAAGTCATTGAGGAAAGGATGCCACTTTAAATGAGGAAGAACATAAGAAGGGAAGAATTCTAACATCATCAAGAAACCCAATGATTTGAAACCAGAAAGACCCAGTAAGGAAGTTGGAAAAAGGGACGAGTAGGTAAGGAAAACGGATACGGTTAGGTAAGATAGGATGTCAAAGACAAGATGGATGATGGGATAATAGTAAGGGTAGTTGAGAAATACTACTAGAAGAAAAGAGGGACGAAGTTATACTATTCCAGAGAGGTTGGAAGGTTGAGAACAATCATTATGAAAATGTTCTAAAATTTTAAATGGTCAAAGACATGTTTTGGAATATGTCATGTTGTAAGGGAAATGTAAGCACCAATAGTCTCGAGTAAAATGTGACTCGAGTAAGAAAGAGTTAGTTAGTAAGCAAGACAAGGTCAAATATAATTTTGACTGAAGCTGTAATCAATGACGGATGAAGGAATGGTCAAATTAGGACGAAGGGATAATAACACTAAAACCTATGAAAACAAGAATGTAATGCTCGAAAGAACGTCGAGCTAAGGGTTTCAATGATAAAGAGAATAACTAGACAAAGGAACGATTGGGCATCTTGGAACTCCCAATCCTGAAATCTTGAGTAAGAACCTCAAAGAGAAGAACCTTGCCCTAAGTGGAGATGTGAACCTAGGGATATACCTTTTGACTTGCGGGCAAAACATACTAGTTATGATAAAACTTCAAGGAAGGAGTAAAAAATGTAAAGGAAAAGAAATTCCTTTAGTGCGTAATTTAAAGTGGGCTAAGTGAAAGAATGACCAAAGTATTAACATGTCCAAGTTGACATTAAGGGAAGTTTATCCTGGAGAGAAAAAAAGTTGAGTTAGTTTTGGGGACAAAACTCCTAAAAGGAGTGGAGAGTTGTAAAGCTCGCTCCTTTAGGATGAGAAAACCGGGGAAAGAACCGATCAAACCGAGTGAGAAAAACTGAACCGGTTCACAAACCCGATAACTAGAAAACGGGCAAATTGAGAAATTTCAACTTCCAAGTGACCCAAAGGATTCATAAAACCTAAAAAGGACCTTAGGACAATTTGGGAGAGAAAATCAGACCGGTTCAGGTGAATCGGATCCAAGCCGGATTGAACCGATTTATGAACCGAGTCGGTTTATGAACCAGAACTCATAGAGAAAGGGCAAACCAAGAAATTTATGGATCTTGAGTGACCTAAAGAGACAAAAAAGTCATGAAAAAGGACTTTAGGATGAATTAGAGATGAAAATCAAACTGACTTAGGTGAACCGGATCCAAAATGAATAGAACCAGTATTGAATCGGATGTTAATTCATTTTTCTAGGTGGTTTAGAAAATTCAAATTGGAGAATTGGGCCACCATTAGATAGAAAATAAATTTAGAAAATTTTAATTTTAAGATTTGAACTGTCCAATTTAAGCTTTGAACTCGATTCGGACCAGTTCGATCCAGTTCGAAACATTGTCGTCTTCTTCCTTTAGATGATAGCACTGTTTACTCGTCGGGAAATCGAGCAGCGCCGATGAAGATGAAAAGTCTCTGGCCAATTAGTTTCAGGAAATGAATGAAAACCATTATGGAACCAATCGAACGATCGAGAAATCCCCAAACTTTCTATATAAAGAGCCCCTCCTCATTCACCCTCCTCACACATGAAAACTCCACTTTATCCCTACTGCTCCATTTTTCGGTGAAGCTTGAACTAGAGCTCCAATTTGGGCATTTTTCTGAGCCAAAGAAGGCATGGTTGGGTTCTTTGGATTCAGGGAGAAGTCAGCTACACGCCTGTAGTCTCCATTTGCTTCGAAGGTTGCCAGAGAAACGTCGATGTGATAGAATAGTGAAGCAGCTCCGACAGACCGAAGCTACCCTATTTTGGTAGAATTGAAAATGACCAATTTGAGCCCTACTCAGGCTAAACCAAGCTCTCCTAGTACCTACTCAGCCCTCCTATAGCTGATTAGAATGGAAAGGTAATCCAATTTGGCTTCACTCTCTAAATTCCGATCAGTGCTAGAGAGAGAACCAATAGATTTTCACTAACTAAATTCTCTCTCAATTCGGCATCAATTAATGAAATTCTTGATCCTATGAGCAACCTCAGGATGAGAGCTATCTGCCCAGATCAAAAACATGGATTGTTGCATCTCCGTTGGTAAGCTTTCGAAGCTTTCTCTCTCTATGTTCAATTTTCCGACTAAGCTCTGTTTGAGCTCATTCCAGCATCAAATCGTGTGATTCAAAGTGCAATTGAATCGTATAAAGGTGTAGGAAATCCAATCTAACTTCAATTTCAACAATTAAACTCATTTGAATGGTCAATTTGATGAAATCAAATTTGGCTGAGTTAGAAGGTTGAAATTGGGGAAAATTTGAGGATTTCAAAAATTTGAGAGACTAAAGTACAATTTCTTAACATTGAGGGCCAATTGGGATTTATAAAGATGTTTGAGGACCAATTGGGCAATTTTTGGAATTTTGGGGAAAAACTTACCATTTTTATAAAGTAGGGGTAAAATGGTAATTTTGGAAAAAATTGCAGACCAAATTGGAAATTTGGGAAACTTGAACCCCTTTTTGTGATTTTGAATAAATTGAGGTCATAAGGTGAATTTTAGAGTTTCGAGACTCAATTTAGGGGAAAACCGACATTAGGGACCTAAGGTTAAAGAAAAATAACTTTAGGGATCTAATTGCAAATAAATGAAAGTTTGGTTATTTCATTCATTTGTGACGAATGAAGGCTATTAGGCCAAATGATAATGAATAAGGATGTTTATATCATGTAGGAATATGAAGTATACTGGGAATGCCAGTAAAGCCAAGTTCACGTGAAGACAACAAGCCAGTTAAGAGGAAATTCACAACATTATCAAGTGAGTGGTATTTTATATCATACCCGTTTGGGATGATAAGCACCTTGTAAATGAAAACCTACTACTAAGTGGAAATTTTAAACATCACACCTAAAAGAAGTGACGTGGAAATTACACGAAAAAACTACTTAGCAGTTGTAAGTAGATCATTCTCGGTTGGTATGATGAACTTCCTCGAAGAAAGTAAAAAACCGATTCATTGATTATGAGCGGAGATGTCCTCACTCCTACTTGATGTGATGGACAACTAAAATATTATTTTGTCAGAAGTGCTCTCCCCTAACTGTGTACCACTGCTAAAACTTTTTGGGAGACCGTCTTAACGGGAGCTCGAATAGCTCAGATAGGTCAGAAGCCTCAGTTTTGGAATTTGGGGGCTAATATGCCTGATTTTGAAAATCTCGTACAGTGGGCCCAAGGCTAGTTGGCACGAGCAGGAGCTCATAAAAAATATGAGTTAAGTCATGAAAACTTTAAATGAATGATTTGTGTGGCCATGGTACCAAGACAGGAGCAACATACTCGATGGACGGGCGGCAGTGCGACATGACAGGTCGACGGACCAATCGAGACAAATAGCTGCAGGTCGAGTTGAGGTTCAAAGCCGTTGGACCAGTGGCACCACAAATTAAATAACTTATGTGGAAAACTATTATTTTGTGCATGCACTAAGGTATGAGACCTTCAAGATGCCCAAGAGGGGTAGTGATGCATCCTAGGGCTACTGGATGACATGGTGGAGATAAGGGCAGTTTGTTGTGCCTGCAGTCTCGGAAGCTCGACGTAGCCTCATGCACATGAGATTGGGGTGGGGTCAAGATGAGGTCTCTTTCCTCATACGGAAAAAGAGTTTTATTTATGGGATTGAGTGTCGGATGTCGCGTACATTCACTTATTCTCAAGGTAGAAGTGGACGTGCTTCTATCTAGGTGGCCGATAAAGTCACTCCGACGCCACAAGTGGGTGCACTAGACATGCTAGCATGCAAATGTGTGTTATCTTCATGATGAAGGGCATGTGTTGGTTGATAAACACACAGGTTATGGTTGAGAATTGAGAAATGGCTATGAAAACTGAGATTTTGCGAATGAATTGTTTTAAAAGAAAATAAGGAGTCTGACACACTCCAAGTCAAACATTTTTTCCAAAAGTCAAACTTTAAACACCCATTCACTGAGTCGTTGAATTCACCCCCTCCCTTATAACCCTTTTCAGGTAACCAAGGGAAACCTACCCAAAGACCTTTTGTTAGTCACACCTGCAAGAAAGGTATGTAAAGTTAAAATTTTATATAGTTTTGATTTATGTTATTCCAAGAAAGGTACATGTTTAAAGGACGCCTTACTCCTCTCGGGTTAAAGAAGGGGAAACCCTTAATAAACTAGAAGAGTGGCGGGTTGCTCACGGGGATCCAACCAAACCGAGTCGGGGCATGACAATATCAGTTTAAAAAATCGAGGCCTTAGGCCCACAAGAGCAATTCTAGCTCTAAGTGCACATATTTCATGCTCTCATTAAATATCTCCCAAAAAGTTTGAGCGGGTTCACATAGTTAGGGGAGACTATTTAAAAAATAATTTTCTAATGAAAGTAAGTTTATCACCCCAAACGGGCATGATTTCGAAAATCCCACTCACACATTTTTCGTGACTTGTTTGTCCCGCATGCCTCTGGATCATTTTGCGGTTGCGAGTAAAGATCTCCTTTTTGTACCTACATTATCACGGATAATAAATTATTCATTTATCCGAATTATTTTCACTTAGATCCCTAGTTTAATTTATTTGTAATTTTACCCATTATATATTTTGAGTAAAATGATATAAATTGCAAATAAATCCTTATAAATACTTTTAATTATAATTAATTTCTAAAACTTTATTTTTAATTGTAATAAGTCCTTAGTTTCATCTTATTCACCAATTGGCCCTCAATTGATATTAATTTAAAAAAAATCCCTAATTTTCAAGAAATCCCCAAATTGCCCAATTCTATCAAAACTTGCATATTGGTCCCGAATTCTTGATTCATCAAGTTGAGGGCCATAATCTTTTTAATTCTCTCCTAGCAGCCGCCACTATTTGTTTTCCCCATCTTCTTACGAGCAACCTAAGCTTTGAATGACTTCATTTTACCCAAAATTGAGCTCAAACGAAGCTTCACCGAAAAATTTTCCTTGAGAGAAAGCTTCATTTTTTTTGCCGATGAAGGGGTGGTTGTTTGAGTTGTGGATATGGGCTGCCAGTGCTCATCAAGGGGGTTCTCCTAGGATTGAATTCCACATCAATTGGTAGCTTGAGCAATGAGAATTGGATGAGAGAAATTTTCATGCTCCAGGTTTTGTAACTCTACTATTCTGGCATAAGGGAGAGAAATTGGCTTACCTTAAAGGTTCCAGGAGGTCGAGGATCAGTCGAGGAGGGCTATGGGACAGTCAGTGTCACGCCCCGACCTGGTTTGGTCAAGGTCCCATGATGAACCCTCCTCCCTTCCATGCATCATTTGAGTATTCCTACCTTAATGATACACATCAAATTTTTGAATTTGGATAAGTTTTGAGCTTTATCGAAAAATTTACAGTAGAGAGAGAAATACCAGGATTGAATCCCGCTGTAATTTGTCGTTGCACTGCAGGAATTTGTCGCCTCTCTCACCTTTCTGTCAGCAGACTGAGATTGAAGACAATGATGTGGTGGGCGTGCCACGTGGTGCATTGTGTTTGGTTAGTTTTTCTAACATGGTGATCCAACTTGACCGTCGCATCAGCTGTTGACTTGTTGACTAGACACATGGCAACCTCTCATTGGTTGCTCGTGTTAGCGTGTCAAGCTGACATGTCATCCGCTGAATATTGAATGGACACGTGGCAGCCTCCCATTGGATTTCCATGTCTGTGTGGCTATTGACTAGGCGTCGTTGACCATTGACCGGTATAGTTTGTTGATCGGTTGGCCCATTGACCGGTCCTATGAGACCCATCATCTCAGATCAAGGAAAACCGGGAAAGAACCAGTCAATTAAATGAGAAAATCTGAACCCCTTAAGGAAATTGTAAAATCCCATGTGACCAAAAAGTCATGAAAATCATGGGGAGGAACCATGAAGTATAAATTGGATGGGAAAATCGGACCGGTTCAGGGTAAACCGAACCTGATCCGAATTGAACTAGGTTGAACCAAGGATGAACCAATTTCTTAATTTATTTTTCTAGGTGGCTTAAAAATCACAATTTGGAAAATTGAGGTCACCATTAGATAAAAAAAATGAATTTAGACTAATTTAAAAAATTTTAATTTTGATAAAATCGGTCGAATGGGTCCTAAACCGGCCAATTGTCGTCGTTGAACTCGGTCGGACTAGTCTAGTCCAAAACAGTGTTGTTTTCTTCCTTGGGATGACAACATCATTCATATGGCAAAAGACCTTCCTTTTCCTACGAGGGAATATTCCTTCCAATTTGAGCATTTTTTGAAAAGGATAAGCTCGACCAATATGGAAACTGGTAGGACAGAGGGTCTATGAGCTCCCTATATAAGAGCCCCCCTCCATTCATCCTCTAGACACCTCAAATCCTCTCCTCCTCCTCCTAATTGTTGAGTTTTTTGGTGAAACTCAAACTAGAGCTCCGACTTGGGGCACTTTTCTCAGTCTTAGAAGACAAACTTGGGTCCTACAGACTCTAGGGGAAGTCATCTATCTAACAGCAACCTTCCTTCGACCCAAGGATCGTTGGAGAAGCGGCGGGATCGAATAGTGAAGCAACTCCGTCAATTCAAAGCTACCCTATTTTGGACAAGCTGAATTCAGCCAATTCAAACCTCCTTTGGCCAAACCAAGCCTCCCCAAAGTCCCCATGACCATCACACGATCTCTACAGAGGTGAAAGGTAAGCCAATTTGGTCCTCCTCATTCGTTGTAGATCGGTGTTAGAGACAAAAAGTGCTGAACTTCACAAACAAAATTCCCATTCACATGGACATCAATTGTAGTGATTCTTGATCCTAAGAAGACCCTAAGGATGAGAGCTACCTCTCCAAATCAAGAGCTCGGACCGCCGCGCCTCCTATTGTAAGCTTTCGAAGCTTTCTCTCTCTACGAACAATTTTCCGGAGAAGCTCTGTTTGAGCTCATTTCGTACCGAAATTCTGCAATTCAAATCTCCATTTCATCATATGGGAGTGTAGAAACCAATCCATGTCATCAATTGGAGCAATTAACCCCAATTGAATGACCAATTTGAAGAAATCAAATTTGGTCAATAAAGGGAGTAAAAATTGGGCGAAATTTTGGGTGAAAATTGGTGATTTTGCACAGTTGAGGGACCTCCATGCAATTTCTCAAAATTGAAGGTCAATTGGCAATGAGAAAGGTGTTAAGGGACCAATTGGTCAATTTTTGAAAGAATTGGGGTTAATTGGCTATTTTTGGAAAGTAGGGGCAAAACCGTAATTTTTCAAAAAAGTTGGAGACCATATTGAAAGTTTAGAAAACTTGAGCCCCATTTGTAATATTAAGTAAGTTAAGAACCCAAGAAGGATATTGGAAGCCTTGGGATTCGATTTTGGGGAAATTTTAGCATTTGGGACATAAAGTCAAAAAACAAGAAATTTTGGGACCTAAGTGTAATAAACAAAGGATTTGGGCATAGTCGTCCATTAGTGAGAAAACAATGGCTACCACATCCTTACTGTTAATGATGCCCAAAAGGTATAGGGACATTTGGGACCATAACACAAGCAAGAGAGAGAGCTATCATGGACGTGGAACTAACTCGAGACGAACATGTCATAGTTAACAGGTGAGTGGGCTAATTTACACTTCATACCCGGTTGGGATGATGAGCACTTTTTCTAAATTGGAAACCACCATTTGTGGGACCTTTTACACTTCATACCTAGTTGAGATGATGAATATGTTTTGAAAAACCTACTCACCGGTTGTTAGTGGGATTATCCAACATCATAACCGATTGGTATGATGAAATTACTTAAGGAAAGGAAAAACCCACATACCCGTTGTAAGCGGATCTATCATCACACTCGGTTGGTATAATGAATTAAAGGAGATTTTTGTCAAAAGTGTTCTCCCCTGACTATGTGACAACTTCTTAAATAATTTGGGAGACCTTCTTGACAGGAGCTATAGCATCTCTAATAGGCTAGGGACTCGGTTTCTGAACTAATAGGGCTCAAGGCCTAGTTTTGGAAAAACATGTGCAGTGGGCCCATGGCCAGTGGGCACAGGTTGAAGTCCGTAAAGAAACATAAATAGGAAGAGCAATGCAAACTCTCATTAAAAGTGGAGTTAACTGTGTTATCACCATGGTATCAAGTCAGTATCAATAAGGCTCGATGGGCTAGTGGTAGTACGTCATGGCCAAGTCGATGGACCAGTCAAACAAACAGTTGCATGCCAGGTTGAGTGTCGGGGTCGTTGGATCATTGGCACCAAAGAGAATGGCTTAATCATGAAAAAAATTATTATTTGTGCATTCACTTTGAGTCGGGATCATTAAGACGCCCAAGGGGGTAGTGGTGGGTTTCAAGGACTGCTGAACGACATGGTGGTGATAAGAGAAGGAGAAACTATCGTGTCTGGGCTTCTCGTCGTACCAGTTAGTCATGGAGCTACTGTGTTATGGCTCTACGAAGCTATTATGTTTGGGCTTCTTGAAGCTACTGTGTTTGGGCTTCATATGCATGAGACCAGGGTGGGGTCAAGATAAGGTCTCTGTCCTCATACGGACACGAAGTGAATTTTGGGTCTAAGGGTCGGATGTTTGGGACGTTCACTGAGACTCCAAGTAGAAGTCAAAGACTTCTATCAGGGTGGATGGTAAAGACGTGTCGATCCACAAGTGGGTGCAGTCGTCGTAACTACATCTCGCAAATGCTTGAACCCTTTATGATAAAGGGCATGTGTTTACTACTTCCCTACTACTCTCTTTGTCTAATTATGTTGAGACAATTGTCTCTCGAGTCTACTTATCCTTAAAGCCCATCCTATTGCCCTTTTTAGGGTGTAGTCTTTACTACTTCTCGTTCCTTCTTAGGCACCGTTTATTCTCCTTAATTATTTTGTTGTTACTAGTTGCTTCCTACTTGACTCCTTTGCTTTTCCAAAGATGGTCACACTTGCCATTCCGAGACATCCTATTTGTCATCCATCATTCGAGCTTATCTTCTCTTGTGAAGGTGTTTCCTTCTTTACTCTTAGATGGCTTGTAACTATAATCTACTTCGTTTGCATTTTCTTCCTTTGGTCCTTCTTGTCGTTATAAGTCTCTTGCGGTGTCCTTGGCAATAGGTTGGCTCTCCTCATACTCGTGGATGTGACCTCAATAGGTCCTAGCATCATACTCCTTGGTGGTACTGGATACTTCTCTATAATGTCTCTTAGTTCTCTATGAGTACTATACCTCAAGCATTTGAGAGATTTTAGGGTTGTCTTCCTACGAGGACAGAGTGTTGGGTGGTTTTGGAGACGTTAGTTCTAGTTTTCTTAATTTCTCTCTTAGGAGCCATCCGAAAATTTTAAAAATTTTCTATTAGTTCTTATTTTATATAGTTTTGATAATATATTCGAGAAAATAGGATCTGATACCACTCAACTTATCACGTCCCGACCTGGTTTGGTCGGATCCCCGTAAGCAATCCGCCACTCCCTTTGGTCTATGAAGGATTTTGCTTATTTCTAAACCGCGAGAAGTCAAACATCTTTTTTACCTGATCTTACTGGAATAACATTATACAAAACTCCAATCATTCATTCATTAAACATTTTCATGGCTTATAATCATGTTTGTTTATGAGCTCCTGCTCGAGCCAACTAGCCTTGGGCCCACTATACGTGATTTTCCAAAATTGAGCATTTTAGCCCCTAGTTCCAAAATCAAGGCCTCGGACTATCTGATCTTATTTGAGCTCTCATCAAGAAGGTCTCCCAAAATTTTTAAGAATTAGCACACAGTCAAGGGAGAGCACTTCTGACAAAATAAATTTGAACTTGTCCATCACACCAACTGGGTGTGATGACAGCTCTGCTTACAACCGGTAAGCGGGTTTTCCACTTCTTTCGAGAAAGTTCATCATACCAATCGGGTATAATATACTTACAACCGGTAATTAGTTTTTTCACATAGTTCTCATATCACCCCAACCAGGTGTGATGTTAAAAATCCACATAATAGTGGTTTTTTATTTTCGAGGTACTCATCATCCCAACCGGGTATGATATGAAAAATCCAACTCACCCGATAAGTGCAATGTATTCCTCTTGATCTGCTTTTTGCTTCCATGCGAGCTTATCCTTACTGGCGTTTTTGGTCCTTCGTGCTCCTACATAATTTGGACATCCTTGTTTATTAACATTTAGCATAATAGCCCTAATTCCTCACGTATGGCAAAATGCCTAAACTTTTTAATTATTTACATTTAGATCCCTAATGCAAACTTTTCCCCAAATTGAGCCCTGAAACTTCTAAAATTCACTTTGGGTCCTCAATTTATTCAAAATCACTTAAGGGGTTCAAGTTTCCCAAATTTCCAATTTGATCCCCAACTTTTCCAAAATAACCATTTTGCCTCTACTTTACAAAAATGGCAATTTGACCCCAATAAATTCCAAAATTTGACCAATTGGTCCTCAAACATCTTTTTAATGAACAATTAGCCCTCAATTTTGGGTAATTGTACTTTGGTCCCTCAATTTTATAAAATTCCCAAATTTCCCCAAACTTTTCCCCAATTTTCCCCTTTAAAACTAGCTGGATTTTATTTCATCAAATTGACCATTCAATCATAGTTTATTGATTCAATTGAAGGTATGGATCAGTTTTACACTTCCACACAATTCTATGGAGCTTTGAATCACATCATTTGGGTCTTAATTGAGCTCAAATAGTGCTTCGTCAGAAAACTAAACTTTGAGAGATAAAGCTTCGAAAGCTTACCGTCGAGGGTGTGTCGGTCCAAGCTTTCAATCGGGGCATGTAGCTCTCATCCTGAGGTTCCTCCTATGATCAAGAATTTCATCAATTCATGTCAAATTGAAGGAGAATTTGATCAGTGAAGTTTCGTCAGTTGTCTCTATAACACTGATAAAAAATTATAGATTGTTAAAGTATTGGGAGAGCTTAGTTTAGCTTGAGAAGGCTCAATTTGGCCATTTTTAGCTTGTCCAAAACATGGCAGCTTTGGTCCACTGGAGCTACTTCACTATTTGATTACGTCGGCACTTCTATGGTGATACTCGGATCAAATGGTGACCACTTAGGATATTCGTTGATCCTCGGATAAAACTGTCAGGTTCACCCTAAACCGATACGATTTTCACATCCAGTCCACTTCATGGTTATTTTTCATGATATTAGGTACTTCTTGGATACCTGGGATTTTTCAAATTCCTTTTTGACCCTTCTTTACCATTTCCAGTTCACACAGAACCTCGGTTTTCTTTTGCAAATTTATGGTTCTCCTTTCCAGTTCCCTTTATAACCACACTTTTGCAAATTTATGGTTCTCTTTATTATAAAAGAACGAGGTTTATAACCACACTTTCAAATCTAAATTTGACTAAATTTGATGACCACTTGGCTAACCAGCACCATAGAACGAGTTGCCTCTACTTGGCTTCATAACGCCTACCTTATGCCACCGATGGTGCCCTCTTCGGTGAGTGAATATTTCTGACCCGACCTATGTTTGCATAGTTTAGGCCATTTTTGGAAAACGACCAAATGTGGTCGGGGTTAAATCCCCAACTCCTTCCATGAGCCTTTAGAAATTAAATGAAGGTATTTAGGGGTAGAGTTATGAAATTTAAAGTTTATTTAAGATGTTTTCAAAGTTTGGGAACTAAAGTGCAAGGTTTAATATCACACCGACCCGGTTTCCTGGGTCGGACCTGTAGGCAACTGCCGCGTCCTCTTAATTATACAATAATAAGCGCCTCATCATTGTAAACCCAATAGGGTGCAAGGCTCAAAACAAAATATCTCAAATTATTTTCTAAAATTAATAAATTGAACTTTTAGAAAATAAATTTCGAAAACCATACAAGGACTATAAATTGAGTATAAGACATATTTTTGGTTTAGGTTTGACTTTTTCAATCAACACATCTCCTTCTTCACCATTATTACCTGAAAGGGGTAATCGAATGGGAATGATTTCAACAACTCAGTCAGAGAGCTTAGCTGACATCGTGAATTCATGTACATGATTCAACACATACTCTAAATAGGATTTCAAGAAGGTTTTGGTAAAATAAGGGTTATCATAGGTAAGGTTATAAAGATTTAAATAATTGACTTGTATTTGACAATTTTGAAATCCATTCCTTTTATCTGAAGGAAGTTATCCTCGAGTCCACCATAACAAGTCTTGAATGTTTACTTGTATTTACAATGAGCAACAACTCACATACTCGAATATTCATATATATTAATTTTCCTTAAATCCCTATTAGTTGGGATTCCACTTAACAAGTCACCACTGGTTTGTTATTGAAAATAATTTTACACAATCTTTAATTATTATTTTCCCTTACATTTTAAGTTTAGCACACACAATCATATTCCCTTTATCATCAAAAGGATCATACTTTCATAGAACAGTCCCCGAGCAGGGTGGAGCGGATGGAGGTGGAGATGAGGCGGGCTACGGCGGAGTCGTCCAATAGGTAGACCTCGAACCTCAGGTAGGGGAAGGAGGCAGCAACGGTGGAGCGGTGAAGGGTGGAGTTGGAGGTGGCAGCGGAGTAGACGAAGTAGAAGGCCACGTTCTCAGGGCAGGCGGAGTGCTGGAGGATGGAGAGGATGGCAGCCATGGATCCGCGGAGGTACTGGGTGTCGAGGGTCATGGCCACGTGGACCGCCTCCGGTGAGCAGAGGATCTGGTCGGAGTCGACGGCAGGGCAGTCTAGGGAGTTGTAGAACTCGGGGGCCTCCTTGAATTGCTGCTGCTGCTGCCGGCGGTCAGGTGAGGTGGGTCCTCCCCCATCCTCAGCCACAGAGGGCGGCGGCCGGAAGGAGAGGAAGAGGACGAGGAAGAGTGGGGCTAGGAACAAGAGTGGCAATCTAGTCATTGTTGAGTGAGCGAAGGAGATCTTGCTGGGTATGGGTATGCCTTATATGGAAAGAGAGGGAGGGAGAGAAACATGTGAATGAATGGAAGAATTTGATGCAAAAGTGGAGGAAGATGGAAGGAAGGTGATGGAATGGCATATTATGCAAAACCTTTTTGAAATAATTATTATTATTTTAGTGTGATAATTCAACTTATAAAATATTGTTAAATGTGTGAAAATTTATGAATTTATAAATAATTTAACTATATTTCACTTAAAATTTTAAATTAGTAAGTGATCATATTTTTATAAAATTTTCATGTTTATTTAATATGTTATATTTACCAGATATTATACAAGAAAATATTACTAAGGTATGAAGATAATTTATATATATATATATATATTTTTTTTTTTAAAGTATAAATTGATTATGGGTTTAATTTATTATTCTATATTATTGAATGGTACATTTATAAAAAGAAATTAAAAAGGAAAGGGTCATTATAAAGGAGGAGGGAGGGTTGCTCTGTCTTTGTAATTTGTTGGTGAGGTGTCATTTATACATTGGCCGAGGGGAACTATGCTAGTCATAAAAGTTAGAATCATCTTAAAAGGAAGGGAGACTTATATGAGTTTAGATCATAATGGCTTGTGTCCCACTTAAATGTTACGGAAATATCATAATTATTAAATGATCTTTAAGGAGGGTTTCTCACTATAGCCAAAATGATAATTTAATAATACTAAAAATTAATAAGAATATTTTAAGTTAAATACTCAATTATTATACTAATTACTATAATGATTTTGAATAAGGATGTCAGCGTGTGAAGTAGGGGAGAGAATGATTGGATTTCGGATGGAGATTTAGAAGTTGTACCCCCAACCTCCATTTGAACTTGTATGATTGGGATCCCACAATATTGGAAGTTGTCACATTCCATGTCCATAAATGATCATTTTATATAAAGTAATATTAAATTATATATAATAAATAATTTATTAATTTTAAAATATTTTAATTTTATGTACCATAATAATTATAAGAAACATACCCAATAAATATGCTTCAATGCTGGGTATTATATTCATTTGGCTAGTAACATAAAATGATTTAACGAAAATCAAGAAGGGTATAAATGATTAGAGTATATTAGTGTTCTATCAAATGCAAATGGTACACATTTATTGACACTATACTATAATACAGTAAGACTGTATGTGTGTGCAATACTGATGGGGCTACACATCCGTCATTGTGTTGTCAAGATAGTTAGTATACATGTATGGCTTCTATCTGCCCTTCATCAATAGTGTTGACTATTGCATCTCCTTCACTATTTGAAGCATGTGAAGGCAATGTTGCTTGGAAGAATTCGAAATTTTCTCCAAAATGGTCTATGGAGTTTGAGAGAAAATTGGTGAATGAGAGACGTAGAATAGCAGTAATATCAATTCACGGGAACATCTCCCACACACTTCATTTTCCCCGTTCATCGTTCACATCCTCCATGAATTGAATAAGCAACGAATAAATAGAAAGAATAAAGTGTAAAAGAGAAGAATGAGGATATAGCATGTTCCTAGGTTACATCAGAGTCCAAAAGCAAGAAGACGGAAGAGGGGTGGAAGAAAATAGCAAGTGCTTTTTTGTTAAGGTTGTCTAGCTGTTCGACTAAGATCCATGTGCTCGAAAACTTGATGTTAGAGTTGTCATTACTTTGCATTGGATACTCGTGTAGGGAGTCGGAACTGAATCCAAACCTGAAAATAAGGTGCGTATGGTTGGACTCGGGCCTGAACCCATGGTCGGGTTTGCAATCATGTAAACATATCCAAGTTTGAGTCTTGCCCGTCTCGTTGGGCCCATTGGGGCAAGACCTTGAACTTGATTCGAGTACTTGGGGAGGGGCCCAAATTGGGTAATTGATGTGAGTTTAAATCGGGTCAGGTCTAGTGCAAGTTTGAGTTAATTTGACACTTATATATTCAACTCAATTTGTTACACTTGACCAGTCTAACTTGACCGTCTAAATCCGACTCGTTTGGCTCAAATATAATTCAACCAACTTGTCCAAACCTGATTCGATTTTCCCAAACATGACCTGATTTCTTAAGACCGACTGGATTGGTTACACCCTATTCGATTGACTTAAATCTCATTCGATTCCCCAAGCCCAACTCAATTGTCCAAATCTGACCTAATTGAACACACTCATTTAGATTGAATAAAACTCAAATCTGATTTATGAAAATTATTTTCCAGAAATACACTCCCATAATTGCTTGAGCTTGCTTAAAATTTTTAGGAAACTTTTATGAAGAAAGCATTGATCATGAAATAACTAGAGCTAATCTTGGTCGAGTGGGCCCAAGGCCGACGAGCACGGGCTTAGGCCCGTAGACAAATAATTAAGTACCAAATCCATGAAAATTCTTATAATGGACAATTGTATGTGATAGCTATCGAACCATGACCAGAGTTGTCAAATTCGTTGGGCTAGTGGTTACCAAGTTGAAACCAGGTCGTCAAACTCATTAGGCTGGCAGTTCCAAGCCAAAACCGAGTCAACAAGCTCATGGGGATTGGTAGCACCAAATATAAAAGGTTTTAACGAAAAAGACTTCTTATTTATGTATGCATGAGATACGAAAATCACTAGATTTCTTGAGTGAACAAAACTTTTATTCATTTAAAAAGGAAATACATCATTCAAGACTACATTTTTTGTCTTAAGGGGGTTTGGGACGTACTAGCTACTACATTGGGATCCTTTCGAGCCTACTCTTGGGTGGGGTTATACACCTAGTGGGGACTCTTAATGTTGGGGGTGTCACCCTTCCTCCGTTGGGTGCCTTATGGGTTTCGAGTGGTAGTTGAGGGATATTCCTTGGGCTGGGCAACTCTTAGCAAAGTGCCCAAGTTATTCGCACCCAAAATATGTTTGGCATGCCCCTGGTTATTCATTTGGAACCTTGGGCATTAGGGTCTCCTTGGGGAGTCACGCTTGCTTCCTTGTTGGCTTGATATCCATACCCCTTCTTACTTAACCTTGCTCTCGTCCCCCACTGCGACCTACCTTGATCCTTTCGGTTACACTAGCTACTCTAGCCCATTACCTCCTTTCGACTGGCATGTTCCTCCCTGCGACGTCTTGTTTGTACTAGACGTTTGCATTCATGGGTCATGTTAATGATGGCAGCCAGATCGGTGGGCCACCCTAGTACCTCCATCTGGTCTCGTATGCCTATTGAGACCGTCCACAAACTTTTGGTAGATGTCTACCGGTCCAGCCAACTCAAGAGCGAAAGGTCTTAACTCATTGAACTTGATTTCGTACTCCAATATGGTGTTTAATCCTTGCATGAGCTGGAAGAACTCTTACGTATTCTCGTTGATTAGGTGGGGACCAAGTATTCCTCTAAATACCTTTTCTTGAATTCTTTTCACATGGGTATATAGTACTAGAAAGGTTCCTCACATTGTCCCACCACCGCTTGACACTAAACTCTAAGAAGAATTCGACTAGGGGCATCATCTCTTCTAGTGGCATCCTTATGATCCCCATAAACATTTTGAGGTTGGCTAGATAGTCTATGGCAGCTCTTGCATCTTTCTCACATGGATAAAACCCGTCCTTTGGTACCAAAGAAAAATTGGGAAAAGAATTGGTATAGGTTTATATGCAAAGAAACGAGTCGAATAATGAACAAAAAATAGTTAACATGGGAAATTAGAAAATCCCAAGTGACCAAAAATTTACAAAAATTACAAGGAAGAACGGGGAAGTGGAATTGAGGGTAGAGCCGGACCAGTTCGGGGTGAATCGGACTCGAACCGGATAGAACCAGGATGAACCATAGTGAACCGGTTCACTAATTTATTTTTCTAGGTGGCTTAAAAATGTCAATTTGGGAAATTGAGTCCAACAAGATAGAAAATAAATTTAGATGAATTTAGAAATTTTTAAATTTTAGAAAACCAATCAAATCGGGTCCAAACTGGTCAATTTTTGAATTTGGGAAACGAACCCGGTCAGACTGGACCGGTCAACAGTCTGATCAGACCGATCAACAGTCAGACCGGTCAACGGTCAATGGTGCCTCGTAAGCAGCCACGTAGACACGAGTAGCCAATGAGTGGTGGCCACATGTCCGGTCAATGGGTCAACGGCTAACGAGCTGGACCTTCACATTAGAAAAATGAGCCAATCACAACGCGCTACGTGGCACGACCGCCACATCATCTTTAACCTTCAGCTGCTGATAGTGAGAACGATGGAGAGAGAGAGATTAGAAAAGATGAAGTCTCTAGCGACTCAAAAAACTCTCTGGTCACGTCACTGATGGCTGAGTTGGAGGCTGAATCTTATGCCGGTTGGTAGCTTGAATAGTTATCAAGCTCACTATATAAAGAGCACTCCTCCATTCGTTCTCAACATCCCACAATCGAGCGAAGAAGAAGAAGAAGAGTGCATTTTCCAATGAGCAGCAAACTAGAGCTTCGACGATGAGACTTTTCTTAACCTTCAAAGCCACATTGGGTGTCTTTGGAATTGGGAGGAAGTCCTCTACCTATCATGTAAATCCTGCACTTTTTAGTTAAGAAAAATCGGAAAAAGAACCGGTCAAACCGAGTAAGAAAATTGAGCCAGTTTACAAACCCGATCATTTGGGAACAATCAATTTGGAAATTTACAACTTTCAGGTGATACAAAGGGTTCATTAAACCTTGGAAAAGAAACTCAAAACAAATGAAAAAAAAATAAATTGGTTCAGGTGAACAATAATTTATAAGAACTTTGAAGTTAAGCATGCTTGCATGAGAGTAGTGTGAGTATTAGTGAACTTATTTTTATTCGAACGTACGCCTTATCATAAATAGCCATAAATTAATATATATTTAATTAATACCAATAATTTAATGCCGAAATTAAATTATTGGAATTAATACCAATAATTTATGGCAATATTAATACTATTAATAAATCTTGTACGCCTTATCATAAATAGCCATAAATTAATATATATTTAATTAATACCAATAATTTAATACCTAAATTAAATTATTGGAATTAATACAAATAATTTAATACCGAAATTAAATTATTGGAATTAATACCGAAATTAAATTATTGGAATTAATACCGAAATTAAATTATTGGAATTAATACCAATAATTTATGGCAATATTAATACTAGTAATAAATCTCGCCTATTTAATACACGGGTTTTACACCTATATAAAGAAGTATCCCCATTTCATTCTACTCACACCTAAACACTTCTCTCTCTCTCTCACTATTGCTCCATTTCTCGGTAAATCTTGAACCAGATCTTCGACTTGAATAAAGATTGGGCTCTTTAGAACCGGGGAGAAGACAGCTATCTAATAGTAAACTCCAGTCAATTCGAGAATCGTTGGAGAAGTGCCGGCGTGATAGAATAGTGAAGCAGCTCCGGCGGACCGAAGCTGCCCTATTTCGGCCAAGCTGAAATCAGCCATTTCAAGCCTTGCTCAGGCCAATCCAAGCCCTCCCAACACTTTCTCAGTTTTTCCACAGCCGAATTAGGACCCAAAGGTAAGCCAATTCGGCTCCCCTTTATAACTTTCGATTGGTGCTAGAGAGAGAGAGTCGACCGAATTTCAATTACGAAATTCTAATCCAATTCCACATCAATTGATGCGATTCTTGATTCTATGATGAACCTCAGGATGAGAGCTATTTGTCCAGATCAAAAGCTCGAACCGTCGTGCCTTCACCGGTGAGTAATCGAAGCTTTCTCTCTCTATAGTTCATTTTCCGGTGAAGCTCCGTTTGAGCTCGTCCCGACATTAAAACTTGCGATTCACATTTCTGAAGAATCGTATGAACATGTAGAAACTCAATTTCAACTTCAATTTCAATAATTGGAAACGTTTGATGGGTCAATTTGATAAAATCAAATTCGGCTATGTTAAGAAGTTGGAATTGGGGAAAATTGGGGATTTTCAAAATTCAAAGGACCAAAATGAAATTTTATGAAATTGAGGGTCAATTGGGTATGAAAATAATGTTGGAGGACCAATTGAGGAATTTTGAAATTTTTGGGGCAAAATTTACCATTTTTGTACAGGAAGGGCAAAATGGTAATTTTGGAAAAGTTGGGGGACCAAATTGGAAATTTGGGAAATTAAACCCCTTTTTGTGAAATGGAATAAATTGAGGTCCTATAATAAATTTTAGAAGTTTCGGGACTCAATTTGAGGAAAAACCGGCATTTGGGACTTAAAGTTAAAGATAAATAACTTTAGGGACCTAATTGCAAATAAATGAAAGTTTGACTTTCTCATTCATTTGGAATGGATGAAGGCGATTAGGCCAAAGGATAATGAACCAAGATGTTCATATCGTGTAGGAACGTAAAATACCAGGAACGCCAGCAAGGACAAGCTCGCGTGAATACAAAGAACTAGTCTAGTGGAATTCACGGCATTAACGGGTGAGTGGGTTTACTAACATCATACCCGGTTGGGATGATGAGCACAACTTAAAGATAAAAACCACTTACCAGTTGTGAGTGAAAATTTTATATCATACTCGGTAGGGGATGATAAGTACCTCGGTATAAAAATCAATTGTTTAGTGGTATTTTAATCATCACCATTTAGAGAAAGTGATGTGAAAATTATACGGAAAAACTACTTACCAGTTGTACGTAGATCATACCCGGTTGGTATGATGAGACTTCCTCGAAGGAAGTTGAAAACCCGTTCATCGGTTATGAACGGAGGTGTCCTTATACCCGAGCGATATAATGGATAGAGAAAACATATGTTTTGTCGAAAGTGCTCTCCCCTGACTGTGTGCTAATGCTTAAACAATTTGGGAGACCTTCTCGACGGGAGCTCGAATAGCTCTGATAGGCTGGGGGCCTCGATTTTGGAACTTGGGGGCTAAATGCCCAATTTTGAAAATCTCGTACGGTGGGCCCAAGGCTAGTTGGCACGAGTAGGAGCTCGTAAACGAACATGATATATGTGCCATAAAACTTAACAATTGAATTGTTTGGCCATGGTACCAAGATGGGACCGACATGCTTAGTCAACTAGTGGTAGTGCAACATGACAGGTCGACGGACTAGTCAAGACAAACAACTGCGAGTTGAGTTGAGAGTCGGGGCCATTGGACCAGTGGCACCACAGATTACATGGCAATATAAGAAAATATTGTTTGTGCATGCACTGTGAGTACGAGATCATCAAGACGCCCATGAGGGGTAGTGATGTGTCCTAAGGGCACTGGATGACCTGGTGGCTATAAGGGCAATTCGTCGTTCCAGGTGTTTATGCGAAATCTGGAGTAGCACCAAGCACATTAGACCGGGGTGGGGACAGGATGAGGTCTCTATCCTCATACAGACACGAAGAAGTGATTTCGGGATTGTGGGTCGGATGTCACATACATCCACTCATTCCTAGGGTAGAAATGGTTGTACTTCTATCCAGGTGGCAGGAAAAGTCGCTCCAAAGCCACTAGCGGGTTCAGTAGTGATACTGACTTGCGAATGTGTGTAACCTTCATGATGAAGGATGTGTGTTGGGTGATGACATACCGGTAACTAAGAAATAATGGAAAAACCCAAATTTTTAAATAAAGGGATTTTTTTGAAAAGAAAGGTGTTTAGCACACTCCATATAAATATTTTTCTTAAAAGTTAAAAGTAGACCTTTGAAAACCCATTCACTGAGTAGTTGTACTCACCCCCTCCCTTATATCCCTTTTAGGAAATCCTGGAAAGCCTACCTTGAAAGACCATCAACTAAGATGCCAGTAAGATATGTATGTAAAGTTTAAAATTTCATGCAGTTTTGATTATGCTATTCCAGGAAATGGTGCAGGTTTAAAGGACGCCTTACTCTTTACGGATTATAATAAGGGGAAACCCTTTAATAAACCAGGAGAGTGGCGGGTTGTTCATGGGGATCCGACCAAACCGGGTCGGGACGTGACAATTAAGACAAAATATGGGGGCCTATATGCAAATACTAAAAGGAATGCGGCCCCTTAGTCTAGTACACTGATACGGATATTTATGTCATGTAGGAGCAGACTGCTCGAGCGTCAGCTTCCGGAGAACCCCGGGACGCCAACTCTATCGAGACAACCCCCTTGACATTACCAGGTGAGTGGGAATCGCTATAACGTCTATTATGGTTGGAATAACGCTTCAACTTTAAAAACAATTTTCTTGGAATTAGCATCCCCTAACAGGGTGACTCTACTTAAACTATTTGGGAGCTAATTTCGGGCCTTAGGCTCGGTATGCTAGTGGGCCCAAGGCCAATTGATACGGGTATGGATCCGTCCAAAACTAGTATATGAGGATTGATGCTAAACGATCCAAATAATGAGAAATTGTGTGTGACACCCTACCGAGCCAAGTTTGAGCTATCGAGCTTGTTGGGCCAAACTGCTACTCTACCGAAGTTAGTTCATCGAACCTATTGGGCCAGTGCGCGTGGGTCGAAGCCAAGTCGACAAACCATTATGTTGGAGGGCCAAAAATAATAGCTATAACTTAAAAGATTATTGATTGTGCATGCATTGTGATGTTAAGGCCATTATGACATCTGGCATGAGCTAGTGATGGAACCCAATGACTACTGGATGACCTAGGGTGCATAAGGGTAGTATGTCATCGAGTAGGTCGTGAAGCTCGAAGAGCTTCTTGTGCACTGAGACCGAGGCAGTAGGGGAAAGGAGGTCTCATCCCACAAAGCGGACATGGTGAAGTGATTAGAGTTTGAGGGTCGAACTACTGATGTCCACTCGAACTCCAGGTAGAGGCAGTGCACCTCTATCAGGGTAGACGGTAAAGGCATTTCGGTCCACAAGTGGAATGGTCAGGGACCATTCTATGAACGCATGATCCCTTCTATGATAGGAGGGCGGTTGTTGATCTTGTGAACTAAGGAATCTAAAAAGAAATTGCTAAAATATTAAACATTTGAAAATGTTGAATCGAACATTTCTTAAAAGATTTTTCCCACTCACTGATTTGTCGAACTCATCCACTTCCTCTAAACATTTTTCAAGAAGGAATGCAACTACGCCAGCCTCTTCCTCCCCAGACCCCATCCCAGGTATAAAGATTTAAAACTTTAGTTTTGTTGAATGTTGTCTAGGGAAAACATGATAGGTACTACGCCTGACTCTCTTCGATCTCCTAGAATAGTCCCTCTTCGAGTCCGGGAGAGTGTTGGGTTGTTCACAGGACCTCGATCAAACTAGGTCATAGCGTGACAACTTTGGTGGTATTAGAGCCTGTGTTTTCTCGAGTATATTATCAGGACTTTATAACATAAATACTAATTAAAGAAAATTCTATACCAGTTGTGGCACCAAGAGAGTAGTTATGAGAACGAGGGCGGCAACCGTTGAATCCACCGGAAACCCCCTCCCGAATGTAGAATTTTCAGGAGCTCCACTAGCCCCACATGGCATCGGCTCTGAACACCAAAGGCTATATGAGGAATTCACAATGGTGTTTGGGGAGCCCCACCTCAATGACAAGATGAACGATCAAGATGGGTTCATTTTGACCCAAATTATTTTCTAAAAATTTATTATTCAATTCCCTACAATTTTGACTCAAGAACCATCATTTTTTATTTATTTATCCCATTTAAAAAATCGAAAAATTTTACTGTTCTGATTGGATTCAATCAATTTTGGTTGGTTCACCTCCTATTCTTACCTAATTTTTTTTCTAAAAATTATTCAACACATTACATATTGGTTGGTTCAAGAATTGTCATTTCTCAATTTGTCTAATCACTTTTAAAAATTGTGATTTTTCTTCTTTAATTCGGTTCGATACCGATTCGAACTATTTAAACTAATTTTCACTTGTACTTTTCTCAATTATTTATTTACTATCAAAATAGGTTAATTAAAGGTAATTTCGTGAAATTAAGCATTGTCCAAGTTTATAGTCTGAATTAATTTTCAATGGGCTTGTATTCATATATGGTCTGGTGTTTTTATATATGGTTCAAAATCGGTTTTAGTTCTAATTTAAGTTAAATTGTGCTTTCCAAAATTTGACTTAAAAATTCAAATGTTACAACCAAATACATTTATTATATGAGACAAGTTTATTTAATATAGTAGGTTTTTATGTGCAAAAAAATTAATGTTATCATGTGAGTGACATTATTTTTTACTCATGTATGTATTTGGACGCAATTACATCCTAAACCATATAAGAATTATAATATAAATGAAAATAAATTTTAAATAATTAAAGTTTATTGTATAATATATTTCATTATAAAAGTTTATATATGTTATAAATTACTTCTTAATCATAATTATCTTGCTGGGCTAAATACGTGGGCCATTTTGTGGAAGCAACATCAGTTATTGGGTCTTGCACATGGGTCCATTTGAGTGTTTTTCTTATGGGCCTGGCATATGGCCCATCCTCTTTAAGCTCCATCATCATTACCCTAAAAAAGGGTCGTATTAAGCCTCCTTACAATCCAATATCCAATATAGAGAAGTTAAATTAATAGTACCATTTTATTCTGAACCCTTTATAGATTATATATCCTTTTCATAGATTATGTGTAGGCTATTTTTATGGAAAAAGGGATGTGTATAGATTATAAATGAATATTATATTTCATCAAAGATTAGGGGTATGGGTGAGATTCCCATATAATAAATATATATTATATTATATATTTTTATACCAAATGGTTCATTATTGTCTTAACATTTGATTATTTACTACTAATATAATTTAATAAAATAAAACATATATTGCAAAATATATGCAATATTATAGGCTAAACTTGTACTGAAGGCGATACACTAGAAAATAACGATGATATGACTACTGGCATTGGGGTTATTGCTTGAGATTCGTTGGCGCAGCAGGCAGTGTAAAAGAAGTGTGCGCATGTGATTATTGCTAAAGACATGTACATCATTGAAAATGATTAATAAGGATTTGTGGCAGTAGGTTAAATTTATAATATTTAAAAAGTTTTATTAATTATAATTTTTTAGTAATATTTATTAAAATCCTTATCATAGCACAATAATTTCTAGAATGTTATAAAGTCGAATAAACTCGCACTTTAACTTAAACTGATATAAACTCGCACTTTAACTTAAACTGATATTATAAATTCACTTATAGTTTATATAAGTATAGAATAAAAATATTAAAGTCGATTAAATTATTATTAATTGTACGAAAATATAATAATAATATAGTGATTTTATATTATTGTTGAGTGTAATTTTAAAATTATATTTAATAAGTGTATCTAATTTTTTAATTTTATAAATAAAAAATACTTATCTATTTTTATTAAATTTGTAATTATTTATCAAAATCTAATTTAACTTACACAATATGTTATTAAAATAAGAAATACCAATGGAAGTAACGATTGGGTTGCAATTGGATGGTGAATGAGATGAGTACCAAACATTACATTACACAGTCAGACCATTTTTAAAGTTCATCCCAAAAATCTAATTATACATTAACCCATCTAATTATGTCTTCCTTTCAATAAACTACCAACAATCTTTTAAGGAAAAAAACATGAATTTATATTTAGCCGACAAGTTTTACCCCATGACTCCACGACCACGAGATCATCCCTCTCCCTTCCCTTAGTCTTCCCATCTACTTTTCTCTTCCAACCATAGGCAATGGTCAAAGCTTCCTTTCTAGAACCCTAACTAAAGCCTTTATTCCTCAAAGCCAATCAAACATTATCGTTCGGTATTTATTTTCTTATTTAATAATATTTTAATTTGCGTTCTACGGGGGGCCATCGCCATGGCTGACCTCATAGCTTCCATCCCCACGAAGACGAAAGCTTTTGATGGGGCTTGGCTTTCAAAATTCAATTCTGTTGACTTCCCTCCACCCCCTTTGTCTTTATTATCAAGCTTATTAGCCTCATATTCCTGAAAACGGGAATCCGCCGGAAACCCCAGAAAACAAAGCGAAGCATCCCATTGATCCTCCAAACAGTTTTCCCGGAAAACGTTTTGTTTTTGTGTTGAGTACCCCCCGATGAGATCATGGAGATCCCATTCCCACCGCTGGAGGCCGTCCGTTTCTACCTCTCGGAGCATCCGATGGTCGTGAACTTCCGGTGGAGCCCCGCCCTCACCTGGGGCTCCACGTGGTTCTTCATCTTCGCCGCCATCGCTGCCTACCTCGCTGCCGCCATTGCCGTCCACATCCTCCTGCTCCTCGTGGCGGGCCGCCGCCCCGTCCCGCTCGGCCCGCTCCCAGCCCTCCACGGCCTCGCCGTAGCCATCGTCTCGGCCGTGATCTTCGCCGGAACCCTCGTCTCCGCGGTTGCGGAGATCCGCGACACGCGATGGTTCTGGCGACGGACCGGCACCGCCACCCCGGTCCACTGGCTCCTATGCTTCCCCCTCGGCACCCGCCCCTCCGGCCGCGTCTTCTTCTGGTCCTACGCCTTCTACCTCTCCCGCTTCCTCCACCTCCTCCGGACCTTCTCGGCCATCCTGCGGCGGCGCGTGCTCCCACTCTTCCAGATATTCAACCAATCAACCCTACTCCTCATGTCCTTCCTCTGGCTCGAATTCTCACAATCCTCCCAAGTCCTCGCAATCCTCTCGTCGACATTACTATACGTCGTCATCTGCGGGTACCGGTTCTGGACGGAGCTGGGGCTTCCTCCTGCGAGCTTCCAGCTGGTGGGGAATTGCCACGTGGCAGTGCTTGGATGCCATATGGCGTGCCACGTCGGACTGCTCTTCCTTCACCTGTTTGGGGGTGGGTGCAATGGTATGGGAGCCTGGATAATCAATTCCTTCCTGAACGGCGCCATTCTAATGCTTATCTTGAAGTTCTATGCGGAGAAGGCAAGATCATCGTCATCGGAGTATCTGAAATCCGATGGGGACTGGAAGAAGGATGATCAGTAGAGAGGATTTGCCAGATTTGAAAATTTTCTTTTTTTTCTTTTATTTTTTGTTGTAATGAAACATATATTTTCATGTATATTCCGAGAAATGAAGAGTGCTCTGCATATGGACAGAATCACTAATCTCTAACGCCGTCAACGTTTTCTTTTCCTTTTTTTCTCTGAATTTTTATTTTGACGACCTTAAAATCAAACCCAATTATTTGTTTTTCAATTTTAAATAGTATTTTTAATATTAACTAATTTCATCCCTAAATTAGTTAAACATTAATTTCTAACGTCGTTAATATAGCACAACATTACACAATGCACACATTGGTTGCGCACATTCTTTAGTATGCATGTACGCGTATGTTGGAGTGCACGTGTGAGTAATATATTTAGTTGGCCGTGAAAAAATTCCTCTATAGAATTATATATAGTACTTATTTTTTTTATCACTAATACATGATGGATGATTAAAAATATTTTTTATATTAATTTAATATAAATTATGTAAAACATTATTCTTTTCTTTTTAATTTAAGTAGAATACTATCTAGCCTTAATAAAATTATTAGGTGGCAGGGCACGGGAGTTTATATGGATAAACTTATACCCAATAAGCATACAATCAAACTCTAGTCACTAGGGCCACAATTGACCCGGGCAGTTTTGATTCTCTTTTAACTTGACATTTGTCGAAATCCTTGTTGGTTCTGGATAATGGGAGTTGTACTCGGTCAAGCTTGAGTTTGGACACGATTTAGATCTCGAGTTCAAGTTTAATATAAGACCTGAATTTCAATTTGGGTTGGTAGGGTTGATCGAAATTAATTCGAGTCAGGTTATATGGATTGGAATTCGATGGAAGGGATAGGGGATGATGATTAGAATATGGAATTGATTTAGGTAAATTAGATAGGTGAAGATCCAAATTTTCAAGAGAGATGTTTGAGAAAAATTTATAGAATTGGTGAGGAGTGAATCATATAGTGCGTTAAAAAGTATAAATAATAGCAGGTATTGGTGTTGGTCTGATAGATGTCCCAAAAAGGAAAAAAATGTCTGAATACATGGAATGATATCACGATCCATACCGAGGTATTATGGGCTCATAACTACACCGATAAATACTAGAATTTTCATTAAACTAAATATATGAATCTTAAACCAAGAGAATGAAAGTTCTATGTATGCAATTAAAGGGAGTCTTATAGTTTAGAGAAATTATTTGTGTGTTGTAAATATGAATATACTTACTCAAAGGAAATAACTATAAATGGAGAAAAAAATTGGACCAAGTACTAGGTGAAAATTGGACGGAAGAAAACAAAGAACATGGGATAACATTACTTTTTGACTAGATTGCTCAATTAATGTTACTGTGCAACTAATTAATTTCCTCAATTTTATCGTGCTTGGATATTTTATTAAAATAAAATTGATTGAACTAAATTTTATAATAGAAAATAGTTCTCTATTTTTCAACAAAAATTTAAAATTTTTATTTAAAATATAATACCCAAAATAATTTTACAATAATTTAAAAATATAACAATTGATAATTAATAAATTAAAGAATAATAGTACTATTTTGGATGATTGAGTGTTTTTCTTTCATGTTCCTATTCTTCTCAATTTCTATTTAGGGGTAAACTCACATCTCATTGGATAATATACTGACATCAAACCACTTTATTAATTACAACTTCATATATCTCATAAATTTTCTTAACATGGATATTTATTTACAATTTATCCAAAAATCCTTATTTCTCATTGTTCTACCTAGCCACTCTAAACCACGGTATCGGGTTGTTCATTATTCAGTTTACAAAACTGTTATCTCATATTATTTTAATCAGCCCCTTAATACTCTTCTCTCGAACCATTTCTTATCGGTTTATCAAAACCTTATTTTCCTTTGATTTCATTTGGCTGCATGTAACCATAGTCTACCCTATGATTGAGTTACTCTCGGTCTCCCCAATTATTTTCACATGAAACATATATATCAAAGTGGTAAATCAAGTATTGAGAACTCTAGTATCACACACATGGGTTACACAAGCCATGACACATGGGCTAAACAAGCACACACATGTTTATTGGTAATTTTTAGAAAAGAACTTTAGTTATAGGCCAATGGTTGGGAGCAAAAATGTAAAATTTTAAAAGTTAGGGAACTTAAATGTAATTAAGCTTTTTGTAGGGTCTTTCTAAGGAGAAAAATAAAGTTATGGGCTAAATGAAAATTTTGGTGGAGGTTAGGGACTGATTTTGTCTATTAGGAAAGGTTTAGGGACCTTTTTGTAATAAAGATAAATATATGAATTAAAATATAAATATGAGTATTTATATGGCCAAAAGGTAACTTTTTAGTAGTACAAGAACCTAAACATAATTTATGAATGTATAGGAACTTGCATAAGAAAATTTGGGATAAAATGGATCATGAAACCTAAGTTCCCAAGAATATGGGGTAAAATGATAATTTTTCCAAAACTTATGTACCTTTCGGTAATTTTGGGAAATAGAACTTGGAAATGTTACCATGCCTATTTAGGACCTAAATGTGACTCAATAGAACTTGAGGGACGCAAATGGAAGACTTGGGAAAGTTTTATGTTCAAAAAAAGACAAGTTATAAAGTATAAGGAAAAAATGATAATTTTACTCGAATGAAAGACTTGGAAAAATTTTTAATTCAAAGAAAAGCAAGTTGTAAAGTATAAGAAAAATGGTAATTAACTTATAGACCTTTTGATAAATTTTGGAAATAGAAATTAGAAATGTTACGAAACCCATTTGAGACCTTATACTTTATTTCCCAAGTCTTCTATTTGTGTGCGGGAGAGTTTCGCCAAGATGGAAGATGGGAGTGCTGAAACACCAAGATCAAAGATGGTACGAGTGAAGTGATTTGTTATGATAAGAGTGTATTGAGCCTCCCACACTCCAGTTCTCTCGTATGACTTGACTAACTATAAATTTTGGGTGTGTGATTATTTGCTTTATAGTTATAAGTTGTTTATACTTTTAATAAGGATTAAGTTGTTAGATTTAGGTGTAAGTTGTGAATAGTACAAACTTGTCGTCCAAATGTAGGTAAGTACGGGTGCTTGTTTATAACACATTAGAGGTATTAGATAAAAAATGGATATTAAGAATAATCCGGCTATATATTAGATTATAAGTTAAAAAGTCCACTCTAATATCGAAAGAAAAAAGTAAACTAGTCAACTAATAGAAAAATTATGTATAAAAAGATATAAATTGACATACTATTTATGAGAAAGAAATAGATGGTAAGCTATTTAATAGTTGGATGTTAGTATCCCAATAAATGTGCTTATTCCTCTAAGTAGCAAAAAAGGCACGACAAGAATAAGAGAAGTAAATCTTCCAGTCACAAGGATCGTATACCGCACAGAAAGTTAAATTGTTATTATACTACAGTTATTCATGGGGTAGTGAATTTAATCTAGTTCAGGCTTTTCTTATGAAAAAGTTTTAAATTTTTAAAATTTTTATAAATGGTGTTTAATATTCTGAACCTATATTAGGGCATGATATCAGCTCATAGGTGTGATGAATTGGCATGATGGCTAATTACTCACGGCACAAAATTGACACGATTTTGGATAGGTTAAATAAGGTAGAATTTGTATTATTGAAAATTGTCTTTCATAATAATAGGAGTGAGTTCGAGTTCACAGTTCAAATTTCATCCACTAATAAACTAATGAAGAGCAACTTTACTCAAATAAATAAGTATAACTTTACTTTTCACTCACAAATTTAATTTTGAATATGAATGAATTATTTTGGGTAGCCAAGTAATTATCCTATTAAATAATATGATCTCCTTTGGTTAAAATTTATAATAAAATATGAAATAAAGTGTAATTTAATTTATACATAAATATTTTATTTATAATAGTTACATAATATTATTCTATTAATTATTTTTTCTCAATATTTTATTAATTAGTCAATTTAAAATTAAATAAGTCATTTTTTATAAATAAAATGCATTTAATCAAGATATTTATAAAAAAAATTTATTTCTGAAATGAACAAAATAAAATATATTCCCACATTGAAGGTTTGAAATTTAAATAAATATCGTTAATCAGATACTAGAATTTAATTATTGTATAGGTAGATTTTGAATCTGTTCGGGCCTTTATTTAAAAGTATGTAATTGCCCTGACAAAAACCGAACTAGTAAGTTGTTTAGAAAAGCAAAACTATCCTTAAATAACATTATGATCTTTTCCTTTCTTTTCGGGTAAAAAATGGCATTAGATATTGTCAAGAGGGCAAAAACCGAACTAGTAAGTTGTTTAAAAAAGCAAAACTAGCCTCAAATAACATTATAATCTTTCCCTTTCTTTTCTGGTAAAAAATGACATTAAATATTGTCAAGAGGGCAAAAACCGAACTAGTAAATTGTTTAAAAAAGTAAAACTAGCCACAAATAACATTATGATGTTTCCCTTTCTTTTCGGGTAAAAAAATGACATTAGATATTGTCAACAAGGAAGACAGAACACTGCAAATATCTACTGGGAGCAACTTTGATTGGCCAGTCATCTGGTGATAGAGAAAGGATACATATTATCTATTTACTATATACACTATACACTATGATCCAATGATCTCCCCTACAAGTAAATGCATGATGAACACCCTAAAAAAGTCCATGCATCAACCTTTATTTGCCTGATAATGGTATCTTTATCTTCCAGAAACTCCCTTTTGAGTTGGATGAAAATCTCGGAAAAAAATCGAACTCCATTCGATTAAAGAGAAAGAAGAGAAAGAGGAAAGGAGAGAAAAAGGGATATCATCGTTGGCTTCCTACTGGATCTCAAATGCAGAAACTTGCATTTCACATAAACTCATCACCCAATCAATACCTAGCTAGTAAGTCCTTAGTGCCGTAAACCGAGTCTGCCTTCTCTCTCAGATCGCAGCTGGGCGGGTAAAATATCCTGCATAACTCATTGTACCTGTCCATGTTAAAGTTACTGTCCTTCATGAGCTTCATCTGCTTGGTCCTGAACCTCCTGCCGAAGTAGCCCTCGAAGGAGGGCTCCGTCGATGTCCGGAGAAAGAAACCATAGGCCAGGGCAAAGTGGAGGGAGGTGACGAAGAAACAGATGGGCTCCATTACGTCCCAGCTGAGCTCCCAGAAGGTGAGCCTCATGAACCCGAGGGTCTGCGTAACCATGAACCCGAGCCCACAGTAGAGCTCGGCCCGGACCTGAGCCCTGGCCTTTCGGTCAATCTTGGACTTCTCCTCCTCCATCCGGACCAGCTCGGCCCTTCGTGGGTCATCGGGCATGGCCGTCGTCTGGTGAAGGATCGCCTCCATCGATTTGGCAATCTGTAGTATAACAAAGTTGATATTAATGAACTATCTCTGAGTAAATCCAATACGTCATGAGATGGATTGCATTGACAGTACTATCACTAGACTACCCAACAAGATCAGTCGTGAAGGTAATTTAGTAATTTCAAAGTCTTTACCTGCTCTGGCCTGAGAAAGACGACCTCCCCCAAAACGATGACGTTTCCCGCCTCGTCCATCGTCTTCGCCAGCTCTATCGCTTTATCTTCATTCTCGCTCGCCTGATTGCAGATCTTCAGGTACTGTTCGTACGTGATCGAGCTCTCGGATATCGCCCTCAACTCCGATTTGAGCCGCTCCATGCTTGCCAACCTCAGCAGCTTCCTCGCTTCGGCCACAGACAGTCGGCCTGAGGACTGGCCGGAAGCGGGAACAGGAGGCGAAAGGTCTTCAAGACGGAGGCGATGACCGGAGGCACCAATACTCTTCAAACGCTCCCTCAGCCTGTCTCCGACCGGAAGGGAGAGGAACTCAGGCAGCACGCTAGCAGCTGCCTGGGTGAGCGTCCTCCGATGGAGGAACCGCCACAGAAATCCGCCCTCCGAGGACACGGATTTCTCGCGGCCGAGATGCGTATGAGCAGGATCTGACGCCGGCAAAGGCAATAAGTCAGAGATCGCAGCACGCGGAGATGGGGGAGCTCGCAGGCAGCTGAGCAGACGCTCCGATAGGGCTCTGCGGAGCGCCATTGATGAGGTGAGAGAAGATATCAAGCAGAAGGAGCCGATTTATTTGTGTGGGCCGCTTGGGCAAAACCTACGGGAGAACGCGAGAGTATTTATAGAGGTCCAGGTTGATGGAGGAGAAAACGGAGGACTAGAGTGAAATTTTAATTATTATATATTTTATAAATTTAATTTCCTTAATTATAATTAACCGTGCCATAAACAAGTATTAAAAATTTCCCTTATTTTTATATTTTTTATAGCAAAGGAAATTCGCAATTCCTTGATATGCGGGAGAATCTTTCTAGCGGGAGAATCTTAGAGACGAAAATTGTGTGCATCTGCCCAATGATTCCAATGGCATGTGAGCAGTAATAAATATTAAATAATATTATAACAAATAAATATTTCTCTAAATTTAATATATATATATATATTAATTTAAAATTTTAATGTGAAAAGTTTATTAAAAAAATTAATTGAATTTTAAATAAAATAAATAAGTATTAAAAGTATATAATATTATAAGGATATCATCCTTTTATAATTAGATATAAGTGGAATGTATAATGGGTCAGACAATATTTCTATTTTTAATCAATTATTTTAGAGTAAGTAATTATATCTAAGTTTCTTGCTTTTGGGCAAAACAATATATATAGGTGACAATGATTCTGGGGTTAATATTTTTCTATTAGTAATAAATAAATTAAAATAATATATGTATTAAAAAAACAACCGAAGTTCATAATATTATATTAATTGACAAGTAAATCCTTACAACGGTTTAAAATAGTTTATTTAATATAATTTTAAAATAAATATTATATTAATATTCAATTAAAAATTTTTATATTATACTAATAAAATGCTTGTTTTTATTTAAGCGATCAATAAATGTTTTATTGAAATTTAAAATATGGAATAAAATAAAATATTTATACATAAATTAATTTCATATTTTAGGAATTTTAGAGTAAGTTTATATAATTTAAGAATCCCAACTTGGAGAGTGCGCCGGATCAAATTCAGTTGGTGGATTCCATTTTGGAGATTCTTATTGGGTAGATAGAGGGATGGACAATGAGTGGGAAGTCTAATAGATCCTCAATGTGTTTTTTTTTCTATTTCTTTTAATTTGCAAATTAATCCCAATAGATTATATTCACCGTCCTCATGCACCTAGTGGGTTTCACATTAGAATCATGGAATCTTGTTTTGAGTATATTTTCAAAATATAACTATAAATTATTAGTATTTTATTAGTGTAAGTAGTGAAATTTTATTTCATTATTCACCTTAATTGGGTAAATAATTCGTAAAAATAACCAATATTGTAGTTGGATGTACTTTAATTATACACACTTTTTTGCATCAGATATATTTAAAATATAAATATTATATTATAAAATTTACATTTTAAATAAATAAAATAATAATAATAACTTGATTAATAGATTATAAATATGCAAATACAAATTTATCCCATAAGTTGCTATTTGATGAGTTCATTTGTCTATTTTATGATTATAGTATTGTACCTACAAGATGTGTCCTAGCCCAGGTTGTAGTGACTTTTTATAACGGTGTGCCCTAATCTAGATATATTTTATTCTAATAGGGTATGTTTTAATAATAAAAAAAAATAAAAAATATATCTCATACAGTCATACTATATAATATTTGTACTAAAATGTTAATAGGTCATTTTGACCAATATGCATTCCAAAATATCAAAATGACCCAACAAATAAGTGACAATTATAATGAAATTCCTAATGGGACAATGAATTGGGCAATTCCTAAAATGGTGTTAATCTAAGTTTTTTAATGAGACTTAAAAAATTAGATGTTTTCAGTCTTTTTTGAACTGGGAAGTATACTTCCTCTTCACACACTTTTACATGAGTACTTTGATTATGAGGAAGGACTGTGAGCATGCTCTCCATCAAACTCAATAAAGCTCTCTGAAACTTTACCTAGTAACAACATAATATTACTAAAATTATGTTAGTCACTGTAATAAATGAATAAATATAGAATAAAAAGAGTAAAATACTAAATAAATATAAGATTGTAAATTATATTATGTTGATATATTTATAATATCTAAATAAATTAATGTATAACTATTAATATGTAGTAATTAATATACAATAAATTATAATTTATAAGGTTTTAAATAACTACATTTAATCTAAGTAAGGAGAAATGATGAGAAGATAGTCACTTGGTGAATATATTTACAATTTGAGCATCAATGTCAATAAAACGAATAATAAGTTTTTTGGCAACGACCCTTTTTTCGAACAAAGTGATAATTTATCTCAATGTTATTGGTACAAGCATGAAAAACATGATTATCACTTAGATGACATATAGATTATCACACCATAAATTAGGAGAATTTAAAGGTGAGAATCCAAGTTCACAAAGAAGAGATTGAATCTAAATTAGTTTAGCTATAACATTTTCCAAATTTTTATATTCAGCTTCAGTACTTGATCGTATAACTGTATGTTGCTTCTTAACACTCCATAAAATCAAATTATTGCCAAGAAAAATTGAGAAACCATTGATAGAACATCAATCATTAGGATTACCAGCCCAATCGGCATCGGTGAAACAATGGAGTTGAGATTGAGAATTCTTCCAAAAGTAAATACCATTACTTGATGTGCCTTTGAGATATCGCAAAATTCGCTTAACTGCCACCCAATGAGATGTAGTTGGTCGGTACATAAATTGACATACTTGATTAACTACATAAGAGATATCAGGTCTTGTCAGTGTGAGATATTGAAGAGAACCAACGACCTGCCAATAAAGGCGAGAATTATCTAGAGGAGTTCCATCACGAAGAGATAGGCGAGAGCCAGCAGCAATAGGGGTCAATGAAGGTTTGCAATAAACTATAGCAGCTCGAGTAAGTAGATTAAAAATATACTTCTGTTGAGTTAAAATAAGCCCACCGAAATGTGAATGTACTTCTATGCCAAGAAAGTGATGTAGCGTGCCTAAATCCTTGATAGAAAATTCTTGTTTAAGGGAATTGAGGATGAAGTCTAGAGGAGCAGCACAAGATCCTGTGACTATAATATCATCTAAATAAACTAGAAGAAAAATTATAAAATTTGGGGTTTTATAGATGAATAAGGACATATTAGCTAGTGATGCTTCAAAGTCAAAGGTGAGTAAAAATGTACTAAAATGAATAAACCATACTCTAGCTGCTTACTTTAGACCATATAAAGACTGACGAAGATGACAAACGTGATGAGGACATAACGTATCAATATAGCCCGATGGTTGAGCCATGAAAACCTCTTAATCCAAATGAACATGAAGAAAAGCGTTGTCAATGTTCAGTTATCGAATATGCCAATTATATGTGACCGCAATCGAAAGTACAATACAAATAGTAACTAGTTTAATTACTGGACTAAATATAGTATAATAGTTGTTACCTTCTTATTAAGAAAAGTCTTGAACTATGAGACGAGCTTTAATCGAGCAATAGATCTATTAGGATGTTGCTTTAATTTGTAAACCTATTTACATCCCACAATATAATTGTTGGTTAGAGCAGTAACAAGATCTCATGTGTGATTTTTTATAAGAGCATCATATTCAAGATTCATTGAATGGACCCAACATGGATATTTTTGTGTTTGTTTTAGAGTCTAAGGTTCTTGAATAGAAATAGTAAGAAAAACACCGGAAGTTATTTGAAAACGACGTGGGGGTAATGTACCATCTTGTGACCTGGTAATCATGCGGTGTGTGGATAAAGAAGAAATATCTTATGGAGAAGCTAAAAATTCAACATTAGAGTGTTAATTGACAGGAGAGTGAGTAGATGGAGATAGCTTATCAAATATTGTTATTGGAGAATCAGATGCAGGTATTGAGGAAAAATAATAAGAGGAGAGAGAAGTAATAATAGAATTACCAGGAGTCGTTGGAGTTGTACTGGCTATTGATAAACACTTGTCAAAAGGAAAGTTAATCTAATTAAAGTATACAGTTGGACTAATATAGATATGTCGTGTTTGTGGATCAAGATATCAATAACCAATAAAATTAGTAGGATACCCAAGGAAGACACAAGCTTTGGAGCGAGATTAAAATTTATGAGTTTGATATGATCAAAGATAGGGAAAGCACAAATATTCAAAAACTCGCAAATGAGTGTAGATTAGTGGAGTTTTGTAAAAAATTTGGTAAGGAGATTAAGATTGAAGTGTACGAGTAGGTAATCTATTGATTAAATAGACTGCAGTTTCAAATGCAAAATCACAAAACTTGATGGGAAGATGAGAATGATTTAGAAGTGTGAGTCCCATATCAATGATGTGTCAATATTTTCTTTTTGCAGAACCATTTTTTGGGGGCATGTGGGGGCATGAAAGATAATGAGTGATCCCATTATTTTGAAGTTCAGCTTGAAAGGCTATAGATAAAAATTCTTTGGTACCATCTGATTGAAAAAATTTAATTTTGGTGTCAAATAGATTTTCAACACGTAGTCGGAATGTACAAAAGATTTGAAGAGCCTCTAAGCGATTTTTCATAAGAAAAAAATTAAAAATATTTACTATAATCATCAGTGAAATGAATATAGTAAATATGTCCAGTAGAAGATCAGACTAAAGTAGGTCCCCAGATATCAGTATGTACTAGCTGAAAAGGATGAGTGCTTTTATGATTAGTAAGAGGAAAAGACTTTTGAGTAATTTTACTCAAAGAACATGCATCACAAAATATAGTACTAACAGAATTACTTTCTATTGAATTTGTGGATAAAATTTGAGATACAATAGGAAATGCAAGATGTCCAAGTCTATTATGCCAAATGTTGTGAGATATCTGAACACTTAGAATGCGAGGACTAACTAATGATAAGTATGTTGCATGCAAATAGTACAAGCCTCCTTTACGAGCTCCCCAGAACAATTCCTGATGAGTGAGACGATCCTTTACGACAAAAAAATGAGGGTGAAACTCAAAATAACAATGATTATCTTGAGTAAATTGGGAAATAGATAATAAGTTAACAGAGATAGTGGGAACATATAATACTTTAGTTAAAGGAAATTGTATCAACGAGTTTGAAAAGAAAGTTGAACCGAGAGAGAGAATTTTTAAACCTGATTCGTCTCCAATAAGCAATTGTTCAAGATGACTTACATTTTCTTTTATATAAATGTGTCATGTCATTGGTCACATGGTTGGTGGCGCCGGAATCTATATACCACTCAAAAGTATGAGCTCCTGGACCATTGTCGTGAACTACGTTGACTTTGTAAGTTCTGTAGTTTGTCGACAATTGAGGACAATTAGGAGCAATGTGGCCTGATTTTTTTACATATTTGACAAATAGAAGGATAATCATGTTGTTGATAATTGTGTGCGCCCGACTTATATGCACCGAAAACTGGCCCATGATATATTTTGTGTGGATTAGGCTGTTGCCGATTGTTACTTTGTGGTTGCTATGATGCCTAATTTTCGATAGTGTTATAAAAGCCCGCATGTTGAGTGAAATGTCGCCTTTCAGATTTTGATGATGGACTATTCACGCGAGAGCCTAACGCATGCCCCTGTTCTTGATTTCTAGATGTGATTCTAGGGTTCGAGAATCGCCCTTGAATCAAAGGTGAGAAACGGGGTCGATGCTCTGAAAATCCCCCTGGGGAAAAAGAGTTGGTAGATCCACGACGATAGTGGCGAGTGACACCGGTGAATGACGATGTTGTGGACAAGTGAGGACTCATGAGAAGTGATGATAAGATTTATCTACTAATTTTGTAATTGAGCTTGGCTTCTTCAGAAATGAGCATGGATTTAAGTTCATCTAAACTTGTTTGCTTGAGTGTAGAAGTGAGGGCCATGCAAACAGACTGATATTGTTCTCTTAACCCAGCAAGAATTCTATATTTGATTTCAAATTCAGGTTTAGGAAGACCAATCTGGGCATAGTTGGTGGCGAGACTGACGATGAATGTCAAGTAAACTCCCACTGTTCGATCTTCTTTAACTGTGTCACGCCATTGAGAGTCAAGAAGATCTTGATGAGCTCGAACTTGTTGAGTAAATAGGACTTCCAATTTATCCCACATATCTGCAGAATTGTGAATTCCAATTACTTGTATATTAACTTGAGTATCTAATGATTCTAAAATAGTGGTGAGACATAGTCTATCACAAATCTTCCAAGTATTGTAGGATGGATTGGGAATAAGAGTAAATTCATAATCTTTCTAAGTAGGCAAGAACTATGGCAGTGCCGGGATGGTTTGATCAACATACCCCATCAATCCATAAATTTCCAAGAGTGGTATCATATTGTTGCACTATAGAAAATAGTTTATTTCGTACAGCTTAACCGGAAGTACTAGAATATTGCTTGGAAGTTGAACTGCTACTGTTGAAGAACTTATGTTGATTTTGTAGATCCCGAAAGAAAATATGGAAGATAGCGAAAATTGATAGGAGTTAAGCAAGTAAGCTAGGATGTAGGAAGAAAGTGAATATTAGCAGCATAGCTAGAATGTAGGATCGAATTGTATTAACAAAATTACTCTGATAATGAATAAATATAGAATAGAAAGAGCACAACATTAGATATACATGAGTAATTAATATACAACAAATTTTAAGTTACAAAGTTTTAAATTATTACATTTAATCTAGTTATTAATCACCATAGTGCATACTATAATTTCTATAAGCTCACAATTGAAAACACACTATAACTCTCAAAGTTGAGAAAAATTGTACTTCCATGGAGTTTTTCACAAAAGAATGAAGGTTTAGTAAGTAATCAACTGAACCAAATTAAGGGGCTAAGATGCTCATTGAGATTCACTTCATAAAAATAGCCCATGAGGATCATGAATTTCATTAGTTAAGCCTTTTAGCCAATGATATAACCACTTAAATAGTATATTTTCAATCCTTTTATCATATAATTTCATTAAAAGTATAGTGCACGTGAGTAAACCTTTCCTTCAAAAATTTTGTGTCAACCCATCATTTCCAGTAAATTTTATATATTTTGAAATGAGAATTTTGGAGACCAGGCTATATTTTTGGGATGATTGATTAAACAGCTTTATAAAAGTAGGGCTCTATTCATCCAATTTCTTATTCTAACTTTACATTTTTTACTAGTGAGTGAAAAATATATTCAAAACATTTAATCTTTTTCTTTTCTAAAAGTGTTTGTGAATATTTGGTAGGAGTGATATGAGAGAGTTTTGAACTCATCCATTAGAATAGGAGAGTAAGGTATCATTACATTAGGAATTCATCAACTAACTTATAACACTAAATATATTATTTTCAAATTGACATTCTCTTTTATATACTTTTATTAACCTTTTATTTTAAGAAAGACTTGTTATGTTATAATTTCTTCTTTTTTTAGGCATATAAATGTTTATTTATTATAATTTAACTACATATAATGTTCATAATTAAGTAAGATTTAATTAATACTAATTTCATCCATGTTTAAGTGGACTAGGGAGCCCCTAAAGTTACATCTTTACAATCTTTATACAATTAATAATGTCCAATATTAGGTTATTTAGCCAATGAATTAATCAAAAACTTAGGCTATTATTCTTTTGCTCGTGCATGATTCATGTTATCACTTATTATGGCTATAAGTGTATAAGAAAGGGATGAGAAAAAAAGTGTCGGAAACCAATATAAGAGGAGAGCAATCATATCTGGGTTACAACAAATATGAGGATCTTATCTTTCAAACTCCATTTGCTCCATAGATCCATCGATTCGATTCCATAGGGTTGGAGTACCTGTCACCTTATTTTCATAATTTTCTAGCGTGCTTAAGGTCTCCGTGGACAAATTTCCGTTGGTTAGATGGCTTTCAAACGTAATCCTTCTATTTGGCGCCCTTCGAATTTTCAAGCCCACATTTTTTTACAAAAATTAATGCTTTCTCCTTACTCAGAAAGGTTTTATCTATCCTTTTATATTGCAAAAGTTATGGGTAAAATTGTTTGCTAAGTAAAATATCAATGAAAAAAAATTATAAGTATACTCACGAAATAAATTGTGTTTATAATTAATTTATTCTAAATATTTCTTATATTATAAGTAAGTTTGACATTTTAGAAATATATGAAATAAGACAAATGTATTGTGTTATTTTATTGATAGGTATATAATACATTATAGTTTAATTATATTATCAAATGTGATTGAATATGGTGGGTTTTTTAGGGTCATGTGAAAAGGAGTAATAGTGAATGTTTGGAGGAACGGTAAGTGGCAAATAACTGATCAATCGTAAATTAAATCTTAATTCAATTGGGTTATTATGTTAAAGTACATATCTCATGCGTGGTAAATGCATAATATTAGCACATGGAAATATAATAAATTTAAATTACTGATTCATTAAACACCACGTGATAATAACATAAGGATTCACTAATACTTAAACCCAGTTAGGAACCATGCTAAGGCTATCGTTGGAGAACGACATGTGACGTATAAAATGGTAAAAATTAATTTTTATTTAAGTTGAAATAATCAATAACTATAGTATGATCCACACGCACATAATATCATTTTCTTACTCTTAATTCTACGTGTACATTTCTAATTATTGAAAGATTACTCCGACAATAATGATTTTAAGAGCGTTTCAGGCTAGTTAGAGTGGAGATAAAGAGCCATTTGAGTTCCCGATATAATATCATGATATGATTTTTCGGATCAGATAATTGTCATAACCGACAACCCACGCGCACTCCTAATACTATAATAGTGAACGGGAGATAATATTGTATGACTGATTGATTATAATGCACATATAATACAAAATATCTATATTTTTAGGAAGAATTTAAAATAGTTTCTACAAGTTATTACAAAATCCTAAATAAAAAACTTCTTCTAGTTGGAGACTAATGAAGTTCTTATCAGGTGGATTTATTTCAAATGGATTTTTTTTACTAGACGACTTCCTAATGATTATACCTAAAAAATTATTAGGAAAAGTGGTGAGTTACGAGTGAATAGGATAATAGAATTAGAATATCATGTCCATGATAAATTGAATTTATATTAAATTAATCATCACATAACAATAATAATAATTTTGTGAAAATATTTATAATATTCGCTAATAAGGGTTACAATCTATTAGTGGGATTACACCCTCTCTACTAGTGTTACACCACTTACTTCGAATCCTCATTAGGGGAATGCTCTATCATATTCTTTAAGATCTAAACCAGACGTCTTAGAAATACCGTAACTATATTCCACCAGTCAATACTCTGATATTGCCTTATGTCTCCCTTGTTCTAGATATACTAGGATAAAAAAATAACTCCCCATTATTATCTTGATAGGTATGTCCAATCCAAAAAATCAGAATGAGTTCTAATAATAATATATTATATCCACTTGATATTAAAATAATGGGTACTTTCACCTATTTAATACCAACGAGATGAAATACTCAAAATATAAAATGTTACATAAGAATTTGAAACATCCTTTCACAATAAATCCACTTATAAAAACATGTGAAAAAAATTATTAGTAATAATGACAATCAACATTAAATTAGAAACTTCATATTTGTATCTCATAATTTATTGTACTGGTGTTGTAGTTCTCCAATGAAAAATTTTTCGTTAACATAAAAGTGATTAAGGAGTCGGTGATCTCATAATCTAGTGAATAAATTTACCGACATTGAATTATTTCATGGTGTCGATCTCATCTTTTACTCAAAATTTCTTAAAACGTAGGTTATTATATAACCCACAAATCTCTAATGAATTATTTATCTATGATATATTGTTGTATTTATATTTATCCTCATGAAGGATTAAAAAAAATTGTTGTATTCTCTCAAGAACTTAATTTACATTTTATACAAATCAAACAAAACATGCTCAAATAACAGCCATCCCCCAAAAGTCTTGCACACAACCAACTAGGCCATATCACTAGGCTATAAGTGATATGTGCACTACGCATAGGCACTTGCAAAGCATATCATCCGATGATCATCCCCTTAAAAGGGACGACGATGTTGTGTGATCGGACATCCACACACTTAATGATATATCCCACCTCCATATGGTATTTATGGACCATCATTGTATATTTCTCTTAGATGAATGAAAAGATCATAAAGTTATACTCTCTCCTTATACCTCCACTTTCAGTATACCTTATATATCTACATTACCTCTAATTTGACGCAATAATATATCCCTACTACACAGTGAAGTATACATATTAAGTATACATCAATATATAATTAGCATTGTATTTATGGAGTTTATTCCAACCATTGACATAATATTAAGTATGCATCAATATATAATTAACATTGTATTTATGGAGTTCATTTCATTCATTGACACAATACACTACTTATTCCTTTTATTTAGTTTCACTGCTTAAGGTTTATATAACTCATTTCTTATTAATAATTATTTAGAAATGGGTTTCAATACATTTTTTATAACCATTATTGATGAGTGAGTCTTAGCCCAATTCTTATTAATAACTAGTCATGTGTAAGCAATAGTCCATTTCTTATTAATAACTATTTGTTAGTGGGTCTTAACCCATTTATTTATAACTAATATTCATCAATCGGTCTTAACCCATTTCTTATTAACAACTAATCATAAATGTGGCTTAACTCATTTCTTTATAACCACTTTTTAGTAGTGAACTTTAGCCCATTTATTTATAATAACTATTAATTAGTGGGTCTTAACCAATTTCTTTATAAACATTCATACATTCATGAAGTTCTTATAATTTGTAAGGAGTAATGATTAGTTCAATTAAATTTGTCAATGATAAACTCACTTACTATTATTTATGATACTTGTTCGTCCTAATATTTGTTTCCAATGTCTCGGAAAGTGTGACCCCATGCAATAGCACAATTGATTACTCTACACGAAAATGATCAACACCGGTGCAATTAGAAAATGACCTCCCCACTAGTCTTTTGGTGCCTTGATCACCCCAAATGTTGGTTAGAGTTGCCTTCAATACCTAATTTACAGAGTTTAATTAAAAATAGAGTACCAACGAAGCTTCCACAGTAGAGTACAACCATGGGGAATATCTTTGGCTCAAGGGGCCAACATGTTTGAATAGCCTAAGTCGAGAGGAGGCCTTAGGAATTTTTGGGCAATTTTATGTCGTCGAGTGGTGGTAAATTTGGCCTCAACAAGAGTCGACCACTTTTTGGCGAGTCGGGGTTGGTTATTTTGTAAGCTCGTCAATGCCCATAGAGAGACAATTGGTGGCGGGCAGGGATTGGGAAAGAAAGTCAACCTCCGTGCGCATAGAATGACACTAAAATCACTAATTTTGGTGGTAGGAGGAAGGAGAATTTGTGCTTAAAAATCTCCGTTGATGAAAGATCACTAAAAAATCTCTCTCTCGACTTTTAGTGCAAAATTGGAACTTCTGAGGCAATGAAAATCCAATTGCTCATTTGGGGAGGTAGAGAGACAGTTTTGATTTCAATGACATTTTTTGGTGCGTGGTATTGATAAAAAATTGGTTTTCTAAGCAGATAGTGGCAACACACTTTGACACACGATAAGTTTGTACCATAGTGAGCCAATTTTCATCAAATTAGTTTACTACTTTGGTCAATTTTGGCATTTATGGCCGATTCACACCTAATTTGATTGATTTTTAACCTAATTTATTTTTCTAAAAATAATTTATCCAATTTTCTACAAATTATGCTCAAGAACATATATTTTATAACTTACATGATCACTCCTAAAAATTAGGTGGTTATTTTGCCCAAAGTCGGTTTAATCCCATTTCGAACAGATTTTAAATCGATTTTTTTCTGATTCTTGATTTTTTATCAATGGTGGTTTTTTTATGGTAATTTATAATGCTTATCCTTTATTCAAAATTATGGTATAAACTAATTTCTGATCAGGTTCAATTTTTTCATTCTAATTTTTAGTTTACATTCCTAGTTCAACATTAGTTTACGATATAATTATGTTTAAATATAAGTTTTGGAATTCTGGTATTACAACTCGATATTACTAACCCATGTAGGCATCTACTCGTATTTTTGCTCATCAATCTCAATTACAAATACTAAGGCTAAAAAATTATTCAACAATAGTAGATGTTAGTTTTCTATTTGACCAATCCATTCACAACCCAAATTATTACATACAGTCTCACATTTTTTAACTTTTAAAAAATTGCATATTTATGCATTTTAAAGAATTGCATATTTATGTATTTATAAACTTTAATCGAAACTCTTTTCACAAAAAATATAAACGGAAATCCTTCTTTCCAAAAGTTATGGGTCGAAAACTCACTTTCACAAACCAAACCAAGCCTTACTTTTTAAAATATAGATTGAAATCCATATTTTCAAAATATAAATTATAACCATATTTTTTAAAATATGAGTTGAAATACATTATTATAAAATATGGATGGTAAACTATTTTACTAAAATTTATATTGAATGCTTTTATGTAATTTTTTAATTTCATTCGAATAATTAAAAGTACACATAATACACCATATATAATTTAAAATTTTTAAAAAGAATAAGTTGATCTAATTGAAATTGACGTTACAATTATACTCACTATCCAACTAAACTAGAGTTTAATTACTCAATTAGTCCCACATAGAATCTCCTGTTAGGATCTACCCAACTGTTAAGATTATATAAATATATAGATAAAAAAAAACTTCTCTCCTCCAGCCGTCATAATACATAAATAAGATTATAGAAACTGAAGTCGGAGTCGTAATACATAAATAAGACTATCATCCACTTGGTGGAAATGAACGTGCACAGGGAATATTTTCTCTCATAAAATTATATATTGAAGGCATATTATGCTCTCTCGAGTCATGTGTGTAAGGAAGAAGATTACGTGCACAACATTTATCTTCTCATTCTATGCTTCAGCGCGTGGTATGCATGCAACATTTTGACCAAATCAGACATTGTTGGGTTCAATTCTACCAATTTTTTGGCCGACTCGATCGGTTTAGCTTTTTTTTTATCAAATTTAGATCAGTTTAACCTATTTAAATTATTTTTTCTCTAGTTCAACCAATTTTTAGACTAATTTGCTCGAATTTAACTTTATTTTTAATCAATTCAGGGTTAATTTGACCAATTTAAACTAATTTATATTTGGATTAGCCAGACAAGTTTTGGTCGTGTTAGTGTATTGACTAATTTAATTACTATTTAAAAATTTAATTACTAGCTTTCCATTTTTAGATTCTCACACCAATTTAAATTTTAATATAATATTCATTTTAATATAATTTAACATTATTTTAAATTATTGACTATAGAAAATAATATTTATTTCAAATTTGATTCTAATGAATTATTAGTTGGATTCAATTTCTAATCTAAATTCACCTTTAATTTTCGATTTAATTTAATTTTAACCTATTTTAGAAAACTCGCTATTTCAAATGGCTCCAAATCCAACCCATAGTATTTTTTTAATATAAAAAAGGATAAATAATTCGGTCAAAGCTAATTTGAACCCACTTATCCAAGCCCCATCCTAACCTCCTCAACAACATGACGGTTCTTTGATCATCAACTTATGATTCAAGATCAATGTTGATGTCTGCCCTTGATCTTGCTGTTTTTTTTTTTTTGCACAGCAATCTTGCTGGTTAATAATATAGCATGTCAACTGGACTCCATTGTAGTAAATCATATTTAAGTATGTTAATGTGATACTTGATTTTAGTAAGAACCCAATTCTAAAAGACCATCTCACAAGAAAACAAGAAGGGGATAATGACAAAGCAAGGAAAACGTCAAGGATAGGGCTTCCCAAAAGATCCGGCTGAGTGTTGTCTCCAACCCTAGTGGGAATCCTCTATGATAATGCACCTTTCTTTACTTTCCACTTCATATATTAGTGAAATAGTATTATAATTTGACTCTTCCCCCTTCTACAAATTGACGACTTCTTCTATTATGTAAGCAAAAATGTCATTTGTGAGGACATTTACACCCATCAGTGTTGTTTGAGACTGATACGGAATGTCTCAAAAGTGAAGCTTATTCATGGCCAATAAGGATCTCCTAACATTGTTTTAGGACAAAGTAGTGCAATAAATATGTTTGAGTGTTTGGTTTAATATCTCCTCATAATTTGTATCTACGTAAGCCCACTGAAATTATGGTTGTGGTGTGAGTCATTAGATGAAATTGGAGGCTGACCTAAGCTCGTATGATTTGCATTAATACTCATACTAGCAAGTATGGGAAGTCCCTACAAAATTACTTAAGATTTTGGTTATATATGGTTCATAATAATATGTAGATCCTATGAAAATTGAAGGTGGAATTAGATATCTTTATCATCATAGTTTACAAGTACCGCAGCTTGAGTTTGACACTTGTGGCCATGGATGGCAAGTAGAAAGAAAATCAACCATATCTTTAGTTTTGTTTCTTGGGTATGGCCAATGAAGGAGGGGATGGGAATAGCTCATCCAATCTTATGGTATTGTATGATACATAGACATGCATCATCCCATGGCTTTGGGTTTTGCGGGTTGACGTAATGGTTAGGTCATGTCATAGTTTTGATTTGATGCCTTTGATTATTATTTTATTACTACGATGTCATACTATGTGATATGGGCATATTATTTTTGCTTTATAACCATCTTATTCTAAATATTAAAATTCCATATATATAATTTATATAGAATGCCTATGATAGTCCATAAAGATAACAAGAGCTAGCACAAATCAAACATACTTAATTTAGTTCTCACCTCTCAAAATAATATATATCTTATTCATAAAATGAATAATAATAATAATTAATTTTTACGCCATATAGTTTTATATCCATAAAATATGAGAATAATTGGGAGAATCATGGCATATAAGTTAGATTTGTACTAACTACTTTTGATTCTCATGTTTTTGGCTATTCTCAAGTGGGGTCTTATGCACGTATCACTAGGGGTGGCAATGAATTCCATATGAGTACGAGTCTAGCTAGTTATACTGGGTTCTCAATTCTGGTTATCCTAAATTTTGTTCCGTCGATTTTATTATTTTTTGAAATATAAATTTTATAAGATAAAAATCGGTTGCCCTAATTTTTAAAAATTCTAACGGAAGAAAATCAGGTGATTATGGTACGAATTTCGATCCGTCATAGAATTTTTTTGTCCTTTATGAGCCAAACGTCCGGAAAAGAAAATAGTGAAGTTGGTCAGGTTTACCTTCTTGGATGGAGAACAGATTATCAGGTCCAACCATAATAGTGGGGATCCAACCATTTGGTTAAATTAGGACAGTCGGAAATTGACCATGAGATCGATCTTGGGTCCTCGATCTATTCTCATGTACTATTGATTGACCTATAGGATAGGTTCGGTACGGTCTTAACCGTTCTCAAGTGGAGTCCAAGTCTCCACGTAAAATTAGGGGTGCTAGTTATGGGGTGCAAGTCCACCGAGTCGAATTGCTTTACTAATTGAGGCAGTTCTTCCGACTTGCATTACTTGTAAGGGTGACAATTTACCCGAACCTTGTTGAACTTGGTTAACAGGTCCATCCAGCTGATCATGAACACGATCAATGAGCCCATTCAGCTGGTCTTGGACTCAATCACCTCAACTTGCATTACTAGTAAGGGTAGCAATTGACCTGATTGGATTTGAGTCCATGCAAACTCGAACCGAGCTAGATCCTATCAATGAATCCATACAACTAGTCTTGTACCCTATCAAAGGGTTAATTTAGCTCATTGGATCAAATAATAAGGTGTACTAAATCAGATTGAATACAATAATAAAAATATATTTTATTAACTAGTGTATTTAAAACTAAGAGTAAATTAATAATAATATTGATAATTTATCGAATAACATAAAATTAATTTTTTTTATTTATTTAAAATAAAAATATAATAAAATAAATAAATGTTTAGATAGTATTAAAATTTTATTTTTTTGGTATAATATAATATTTATATTTTAAATATATAATATAATTTACTTAAATTAATACAACAAACTAATTATCATGGTTATTAGTTCGAATTTTATTAATTACAAGATAAATTTTAAATTATTTTATAAAAAAATATAGATGAATTAGTTATATCCTAATTAATGCCGATTCTTATTTTAGATCCGTACCCTTTCAACTTAATTTGATCGAGTGAAATAATTGACAGTTTTATAATTATTCAGACCCGTTTTAGTTAATTTTATATTTACTCAGACTCGTTTTAGTTAACTCTATACTTATTTAGATTTATTCTAGTTAAGTATTTGTATGTACGAAATTAGTGAGTAAGTGTCATCCAAGTTACATCTCATTCAAAAAGAAGAAGATGTAAATCAAATTTCATTAAAATATAAGGTTGCATGACAAAATGCCATTAAATTCGACAAAATAGCATCCACTAAAAAATGCATAATGCATGGTAACATAAAGTACTTATTAGACAGGTCAGGCACGTCACCCCTTAAGGTTAGATAATCTTGTGCAATTTTTCCCATTATTTTTGCCACCTCACCCCGAAACAAAACAAGGATCTTGCATTAATGGTGATGAAAATTTTTTGTATGGAAATAAAGTGTTTTCATGTATTAAAATTGCATAATGAACGAATTTATAGATTAATTTTACAAATTTAAAATATTAATTGCCTTGAATATGACAAAAAGTGGAATAAATTCTAGTAAAAGCTAACCACGTCATGTGGAGGATTGTGCTCATAGATGCCCAAGTGCCAATATGGAATCCGAAGCAAGAATAAATGAGAGTGGGTGGGTTAAAGGTACAAATGAGCTAAAGTAGAAGAAGAATGAAATTGCTAATGTGGAGAAAACGTCCATTGATGATAAGAAGATCATATGAGAGGAGGGCTTGGATAAGTGGGCCCAAATTAGCTTTGACCGAATTATTTATCCTTTTTATGTTAAAAAAACACCGAGGGTTGGATTTGGAGCCATTTGAGAGAGCCAGATTTCTAAAATATGTTAAAATTAAATTAGATTGAAAATAAAAAGTGAGTTAAGATTAGAATTAAATTGAATTAATAATTGATTTAAAATAATATTTTATAAAATTATCAAGATTAAGTCGAGTTAAACTTAGAATAAAATATTATTTATCAGGAATGAAGAATGTGAGATCATCTAATTAGAAATACAAGTGAAATAATATTAAATTAGATTGAAATGAGTACGAGATGGAAATTTAATTTAGTGAGAGAATTAAAGATGACAAACTAGTAATTATATTTTCAAATAGCAACTGAATTGGTTAATTTGACAAAAATTTATCTTGAATTGGTCAATTTAACATAAATCGGCTCTGAACTAGTTAAATCGGTTCCGAATCGACCAAAATAAGGTCAAATTCAAGTGAACTAGTTTAAAAATTGTTCGAAAAGGAGGAAAACTAGTTTAAATAAATCTAAAATCGATCAAATATAAACTAAATCGATCGAACCAGTTAAAAAATTAATTAAATTGAACCAGACAATTTTTGGATTGGTTAAATCATGTGAGAGCTGCACGCACACCGCGTAACGTATAGAACGAGAAGATAAATATTCGTGCATGTAATCTTCTTCAACTTCACACAAATGACATTATGTAGAGGGGAAGATAGGAGTGTACTATGTTTCTTTTCCGCCAATTCAATGATAGTCTTATTTATGTAGTATGACTATGAGAGGAGAGAAAATGTTTTTATTTATGCATTTATATAATATTAACAGTTGGGTAAATGCTAACATGAGATTCGAGGTGGGACTAATTAGGGAATTTGACTTTAATTTAGTTGAGTGAGATTATTACTATGACCTAAGTTTTGGTTAGAACGACTTATTTTTTCTAAAAATTTCAAATTATATGTTGTAGATTATGTGTGAGGCAAAATAATCACCTAATTTTTAGGAGGGATCATGTAAGTCATAAAATGTATGTTATTGATTCTAATTTGTAAAAAATTGGACAAATAATTTTTAAAAAAATAAATTAGGTCAAGAATCAGTCAAATTAAATATGAATCGGCCAAGTAAAGGTCAAAATTGGTCGAAGTAGCAAATTCATTATATAAAAATTAGCTCGTTACAATACAAATTGGTCATGTGTAACATGTGCGTTGTCTTCCTTGCTCGAGCGATCCATGACTTGGAACCTAACTCGACTTCGTCCACCCCTTCAACCACTTTTTGACAGAAATTTCTTTGTGACTCACAGAAGGTAATTGCTCAAAAAACTCTTGTTTTATCAAATTCCACACACCAAAAAAATGCCACTAAGATCAAAACTTGTCCCTCTACCTCCCCAAATGAGCAATTGGATTTTCATTGCCTAAAAAGTTCAAATTTTGCACTGAAAGTCGAGAGAGAGATTTTTTAGTGATATTTCGATAACTGAGACTTTCAAGCATAAATTCTCCTTACTCATACCACCAAAATTAGTGATCTTGGTGTTATTATGTGCGCATGGAAGTTGGCTTTCTTTCCCAATCCCTGTCTGACACCCTTTGTCGCTCTATGGATGTTGACAAGTCTATACAATAATCAACCTCAACCTGCCAAAAAATGGTCTACTCTTGTCGAGGCCAAATTCATTGCCACTCAACGATATAAAATTGCCCAAAATTTTCTAATGCCTCCTCTCGACTGAGGCTACTCAATCATATTAGCTCCTTGAGCCAATGGTAATCCGTGTGGTCGTACTCCACTATGGAAGTTTTGATAGTACTCTATTTTTAACTACACTATGTAAATTGGGTATTGAAGGCAACTCTGACCACCATTTGGAGTGATCAAGGTGGAAAAAAAACTCATGGGGAGGTCATTTTCCCATTGCACCGGTGTCAATCACTATCTCCTTCTCTCCGATAAGCTATAAACCTAAATCCGACTCAATATTATTTTATATGAGAGGCTAAATGTGGCTAAAATTACATTATTCTACCCATGGCTGGCCGGAGTTGGGTCGTGGGGACCTAGGGAATGTGCTTAAAACTCATGGGGAGGTCATTTTCCAATTGCACTGGTGTCAATCACTATCTCCTTCTCTCCAATAAGCTATAAACCTAAATCCAACTCAATATTATTTTATATGAGAGGCTAAATGTGGCTAAAATTACATTATTCTACCCATGGCTGGCCGGAGTTGGGTCGTGGGGACCTAGGGAATGTGCTTACAACTATATTAGGAATGTCAAATGAGTTTATTGATGTGTTTTGATAAAATAAAAATAGTGGGCTACTAAAATATAAATTTTGAAAAGTATGAGGTCAAAATAAAATTTTAATAAAATGAGGACTCGAGGTGGTCAATAGATAGAAGTACATGGTTCTAAAATATTATGTTAGGAAGATTAGAGACTTGATTTAGGGGTTTTAAAAAGGTTAGTGACCTAAATAAAGTTTTTGAAAAATTTAAAGGTAAAATAATATATATTGTAAAGTCTTAGGACAAAATGTAATTTCTAAAACTTGAGTACCTAAATGGGATCAATGAACAATACACGGACTAAATGAAAAAATTTTAAAAGTTAGATTAATAAATTGAGAAATTTAAAACAAAGTGGACATTTTGATAATTTATGAAAAATTGAGGGAAGCAAGTAATTTTTAAAAAAAATTTGAAGTGCATGTTTAAAATTTTAGAAATTTGGGGGAATTAAGGTAAATGAAGTAAAATAAGGGAAAGACTTATATTTATAAATATTTATAGAAATGATAGCTGGAACGGATTTTTTGATACGTAAATCGAGTGAACCGAGATAGTACGACAAAATTATAAATTTTAAAAAATTAAGGGATGATGCAAAAATTTATAATATGAACTCCCATAATTTCTTCTTGTTATTTTTGTATTTTGGTTGATCCGGAACTAATTTAACCAGTTTAGAGCTGAATTATATTGGATTAACCGGTTTAAGAAGAATTTTGGTCAGATTGGATAATCTAGTTACTATTTGAAAAAATAACATTATTTCTAATTAGATGATCACAACTTCTTTATTCTAGATAAATAATATTTATTTCAAATTTAATTCGACTTAATTTTGACAATTTTATAAAATATCATTTTAAATCAATTACGATTTCGATTCAATTTCTAATATAAACTCAAATTTTATTTTAACATATTTTTGGAAACCTGCTCTCTCAAATTACTCGAAATCCAACCCTTAGTGTTTTTTTAACATAAAAAGGATAAATAATTCGGTCAAAGCTAATTTGGGCCCACTTATCCAACCCTCCTCTCATATGATCTTCTTATCATTGATGGACTTCTCCAAATTAGCAATTTCATTCTCTCATTTGTACCTTTAACCCACTCACGTCTAGTCTTTCTCCTACTGCCCACTCCGTCCAGCAATAAGCCTCCCACCTCTGCCCATCCCAACCTCGTCAACAACATGACCGTTCTTTAATCATCAACTTATGATTCAAGATCAATGTTGATGTCTTCCCTTGATCTTGCTGGTTAATAATATAGCATGTCAACTGGACTCCATGGTAGTAAATCATATTCAAGTATGCAAATGTGATACTTGATTTTAGTAAGACCCGAATTCTAAAGGACCATCTCACAAGAAAACAAGAAGGGGATAATGACAAAGCAAGGAAAACGTCAAGGATAGAGCCTCCCAAAAGATCCGGCTTAGTGTTGTCTCCAACCCTAGTGGGAATCCTCCATGATAATGCACCCTTCTTTACTTTCCACTCCATACATTAGTGAAATAGTATTATAATGTGATTCTTCCCCCTTCTTCTATTATGTAAGCACAAACGTCTTTTGTGGGGACATTTACACCCACGAGTGTTGTTTGAGACTGATACGGAATGTCTCAAAAGTGAAGCTTATTCATGGCCAATAAGGATCTCGTAACATTGTTTTAGGACCAAGTAGTGCAATGTTGGAGTGTTTGGTTTAATATCTCCTCATAATTTGTATGTAAGCCCATATGGTTGTGGTGTGAGTCATTAGATGGAATTGGAGGTTTACCTAAGCTGGTCGAGCAAGTATGGGAAGTCCCTACAAAATTACTTAACATTTTAGTTATATGTGGTTCATAATAATATGTAGATCCTATGAAAATTGAAGGTGGAATTAGAGATCTTTATCATGATGGTTTACAAATCCCACAGCTTGAGTTTGGTACTTGTGGCCATGGATGGCAAGTAGAAAGAAAACCAACCATATCTTTAGTTTTTGATTCCTGGTATGGCCAATGAAGGAGGGGATGGTAATAGCTCATCCAATCTTATGGTATTGTATGACACATAAACATGCACCATCCCATGGCTTTGGGTTTTGCGGGTTGACGTAATGTCATGTCATAGTTTTGATTTGATGCCTTTGATTATTATTTTATTACTACGATGTCATACTATGTGATATAAGCATATTATTTCTGCTTTATAACCATCTACTAAATCTTAGCATTCCACATATATATATATATATATTCACCTCTCAAAATAATATATATCTTATTAATAAAATGAATAATACTAATTAATTTTTACGTTATATAATCTTATATCCATAAAATATGAGCGTAGTTGGGAGAATCATGGCATATAAGTTAGATTTGGACTAACTACTTTTGATTATCATGTTTTCGACAATTCTCAAGTGGGGTCTTATGCACCTATCAGCAATGAATTCCATGAGTACGAGTCTAGCTAGTCTGTCGATTTTATTATTTTTTAAAATATAAAAGTAGTTTGCCCTGATTTTTAAAAATTCTAACAGAATGAAAATTTAGGTGATTATGGTACGAATTTCGAGCCACGAGGGTTTTTTTTGTCCACCAAACGTCCGGAAGATAAAATAGTCAAGTTGGTCAGGTTTATGTTCTTAGATGGAGAACCGATTATCAGGTCCAACCTGAGATCCAATCATTTGGTCAAATCAGGACAGTCGGAACCATGAAATCTTAAGTCTCGGTCTATTATGATACAGGTTTACATATACTCCAACTCCTTGATCTCTAGAATTGATTGGGTTCGATCTAACCAAATTCTAATGTCATCAGATGTGATACCCAAAATCGACTCGAGCAAAAAAGACTCTTAAAACCTATACAATATTAATAAGAATAATTCACATAATCACCTCCTCACCTAGATTTTCACTAACTACTTTTGTTATGACTAATTCCGTTATCATGTCTTATTTTCAAACTCTTAACCATTATTCTCACTCTCACATTTATGGATGATAGAAAAATCTAATTCGCACCTAGATTTGGTGATGCTCAAGTGGAGTCAAAGTCTCAACTGTTCAAAATATATTTTATATTTTTTCTAAATTTCAAATTTGAACATAAGGCTCAAACGATATTAGCAATACTCCTTTACTAATTGAGTTAAGGTGTTTTTTCAAAATATAAAATTTATAATATTAAGATGGTGCAAACTTTTAAAAATTTTAATTGCATTAAAATTTAGGTGAACGAGCTAAATCGACACAATTTAGCTCATTGGCCGACTTTTTAAGAAACCCCAGTTGCCCGAATTTTGGGCGGCTAGGGCTTTTTGCCTCCTTATTAAAATATTAACTTGACATGATTAGAATTTTGATTAATCAACCGACCCGCTTCGAATCCCAGTACACCCAACATATTTCAATTTTTAATTATTAGCTACTGAAGAGAAATCATAATATTATCCATTCCATACATTAAATTGTGATCCTTTTAATTATTGGGTCGGGTGGGGTTACAAGGTCATGAAACACAATACGGTTTGAAACACCACCCAACCCAATGTGGGTCCAGTAAATCCTTTTTCACCTTGTTGTAATACAACATGATACGTTTTGGAAACCTAAATACTCTAATTATTGTATTAACTAATCTTCATATATCATTATTAACCTAAAATTTGTTATCATCCTGTATAATTTACATTTTTTCAAAAAAAATTTAATGTGTTTAACAAGAGTAATTCTTTAAATTTAATTTATTTGTAATTAAGTTAATTGATATTTTCTTACCTAGTAATTTGTAAATTAGTTCGAAATCATAATGTTTAACTATTATTTGAATATTTGACTTTATAAAATTATTTTGGCTTAATGTTATTGATGTAAAATATACAATTTTATAAAAAAATAATCCAATTCAAGTCTGGATTAAATTATCCTCATTTTAGATCCATTTGTCCTATTGCCATTCTCAATACACCTCCCCTAATTCAATTAATATCATAACATTCTTTTGTTACCATAATTTAAATCTTAATTCTCAATTTATATTTTTAGGTAATTTTAATCTTAATTCACATATACAGTATTAATTTAAATTCTAATTTACATACATTATATATTTTAATCATTATTCATTCGATTTACCTTCTAATCTACATAATTTGTGGTTGAATTCGATCTACCCAACCTGATCCAATTTTTAATAAGATCTTGTATTATACTCAAATCTAACTTTGACTTTCAACACTAATAAAAGTGATAATTTATCCATACCTTTCTAGACCTAGTCATGTACATTCAGGTAGTATTGGACATGATCAACGAGCCCATTCATCTAGTGTTATACTTGATTACCTCGACTTGCAACACTTATAAGGGTAGCAATTGACCTAATCGGATTCGGATCCATGCGTACTCGAACTATGATAGACCAGAGTCCATAGACCTGATCTTGTACTCGGTCAAAGAGTTTATTTAGTCCGTCTTGGATCCAATAATAGGATGTATAGAGTCTAATTGAATACAATAACAAAAATATATTTGATTAACCTGTGTATTTAAAATTGGGAGCCAATTAATAATAATATTAATAATTTACTAAATAAGATAAAATTAATTTTATTATTTATTTAAAATAAAAAATATTATAAAATAAATAAATTTTTAAGTAGCATTAAAAATTTATTTTTTAAAATTTTTTTACTCAATTAGTGATATAATATAATATTTATATTTTAAATATATAATATAATTTACTTAAATTGGTAAAACAAATTAATTATTATAGTTATTCATGCCAATCTCATTTATTACAAAATAAATTTTAAATTATTTTATAAAAAAATGTGGGTGACTTAGTTCTATCCCACTTAATAGGGACTGGATGATGAATTTTATTTTGAATTCGTACCATTCAAGACTGGATTCCACCTTATTTGATCGGGGTGAAATTATCATCTCTACTCACTTATACTCCATCAATTCAAGTGCTTTATTTGGACGAAGGAGTAAGTGTCATCCCAAGTAAGAAGAAGATTATATGGAATTTCATTAAATGAAAGGCTGGATGACAAAACGCCATTATAGATCCACTAAAAAATGGATAATGCATGGTAACATAAGGACATATTAGACAGGTCAAGCACGTCACGCCCAAAGGTTAAATCTTGTGCAATTTTTCACATTATTTTTGCCATCTCACCCAGAAACAAAAAAAAAGATCTTGCATTAATGGTGATGAAATTTTTTTGTATAGAAATAAAGTGTTTTCATGTATTAAAATTGCATAATTTTACAAATTTAAAATATTAATTGCCTTGAACATGACATAACGTGGAATAAATTCTAATAAAAGGCAAGTAAAAGCTTACCACGTCATGTGGAGGATTCTGTTCATAGATGCCCGAGTGCCAATATGGAATCCGAAACAAAACCCACTACACATATATACATATATGGCAATAGTATAGAGCAAAAGAGGTTTTGTGCATTAAAGCACTGTATGTGTACAGTGGGTCTAAGAAATTGACAGGACTGGACTGAGAATGGCAGCATGACGAAATGGATGATGGTGGAGGGTTAGTGGACACTCATAATAAGGTTTAAATATTTCTGATAATAATAAATATATGCAAATAAATTTTGTGTAATGATTTCCTTTCATTAGTTTTTTAATGATGTAAAAGTTGTATTTCTTCTAGAGTAATTGCGGATGTATGCACGACAAGTTCTTGGTGCTACCATGATTCTATGAATAATAACTAAATATGAGGATACTTCTCAAATATAGCCTCTTGAGTGATATGTGTGCAATCGTTCTCTTCAATTTCTTTCGTGATTGATCTTGAGTGGATGGATTCATGGGGATTTCGCTTGATGAAAGAGGAAGAGAGACATTAGGGCATCTGAAAAGACCTCTCATCATCTCATGTAAATAACAAGAGAAACATATATTGTGTTTACTTATGGAGTGAGTCTTAAGGACGTTACAATGAAAGAAAAAAATATATTTATTAATGTGGTGGGAAAGTGGTTATAAAAGCTAACTCTTAATACTAATGTTACCTTATTTTATCAAATAAATTCTAATAACAATCCTATAATTTTACTCAAAATTATAATGGTGGTATTTTTACTAATTTATATACATAATATAAAATGTATATATTTTAATAAAAATTAAAAGATTTCATAAGTAACATGATTACAAATATTTGAAACCCTAAATAAAATATATAATATTGAATTAAAAATATTCGTTCACTTTTTTTCAATTATATCTATCTCATTCTTGACCTCAAATAAAACTATGTTTCAACACTTGAATCTTGTTCTCATCTTCTGTTATTTCTCTAATTTCTAAATAATGTATTGAGTGAGTGGATGATTAAGTGCAAATATTGATTATCGAATTATTTATGTACTCGATGCTAATTTTACTTAAAATAGCAAACACAAAATTTTATAATTTTTTCCTTTCTCAATTCTTTTTCAAAGTTATTTAAGAGTTAATTGACACAACTAATAAAGATTTTGTTCAGTTACTTCGGTATCATTTTCTATTTTCCAATGGATCTTATATTTGTGCTGCCCTTAGCTGGAATAGTTAAATTATAAAAAGAGATCCGCTTAAATTTTTCTAATCAAATTCTCCCTATTTAATGCACCAATTGAAATTAAATTTGATCATAGGATGATACTCTTAATGATAGCTAGCTTCCCAAATTAATAGCTCATGCAACTACTTCTTTTCGAATAAAAATTTTAAATTTTTTCTCTATAAATATTTTTTAGTAAAATTTTATTTGAGCTCGATTTTATGCTAAATTGATTAATTCAAATCTTTAAATGATTGTGGAGAGGTAGTGAGATGATTAATAGCATGATATGTGGTAATTAACCGAGTTTAAGTGGTCAATTTGATTAAATGAGATTTCAGGGGTTAAATTACAATTTTAGAAAAATTTGACCATTTAAGTATTTTTGAAAATTTGGGATTTTGTGCATTTGACATAAATTGAGGATTTAGATAAAATTAGAGGCTTAATTCAATTAGAATGATTTTTGGAGAATTTAATTGTAATTAAAATAATTTATTTGTAATTTTAAATAATTTTATATTAAATAAAATTATTAAAGAACAAAATTGAAAATAAAGTAAATTGAGAAAATTATGGCAAATATTTTGGAATTACTTGCAAAAAAAAAATATAAGGACTTGTGTAAAATTAAAGAAAACAAGAATATAAGTGCAAGTATCAGATATTTGATGAATCACTTATCCATGATCATTTAGGTGCCCTAACCTACAATTGAGAATCCAATTCGAGTTATTGAAATTCTGTCCAGGATAAATCACTAATCTCGGGTGAGTGAGAGTATTGACATAGAGTCTGATTGGACTGATAATATATACTTAAAACATGCTTTACTTTGAAAATAAAATTTCCAATTCTTTGTATTTTGAACCCCGAATTTATTTTTTTTTATCAAATTGACCACCCAAACTTAGTTAATTGCTCTCTGTCATGATCTTAATCATCTTCCCTTAGTCTCACTCCTTATTTTAAGCTTTAGCACGCCAAAAACGGCTTAAAAACAAACTCAAATGGAGCTTCGTCAAAAAAATTTTCTTAGAGAGAGAAAGCTTCGATTACTTACCGGTGAGGATTTGACAATGGAAGCTCTTGCTTCCTTTGAGTTGCTCTCTTCCTAGTGATCCTTTCTGGATCAAACCGTGCCTCAATTAGTGGCCTAAGTAGTGTGAATTTCTCAACTTAGTTTTCAGATAAAATGCATTGTGAATAGTCATTTTCGGTGAAGGGCGACGGAGGGAACTTACCAACATAGCTCAGGGAAGGTCTGGGCTCCTCTAGGGGTGGTCTAGGGAGCTTGGTTTGGCCAGAGTTGACCCAAAAGTGGCTCGAATTGAGCTCGACCAACTTGGTTGGCGGACTGCCAAAGGAGCAAAGGTATTGTGCGAGCTCGCTGGTGCTTCTCCGACGATTCTCAAGCTAAATGGAGTATGCATTCATGTAGCTGACTTCCTCAAGATTATAGAGAACCTAAATTTGCCTTCGTAGGTGGAGAAAAGTGCCCAAGTTGGAGCTATGGTTTGTGCTTCATGGGGAAAATGAGCACTTCTTCTTTTCTAGGCGTTTGAGGGATGAGTAGGACGAATGAGGAGGAGCTCTTTATATAGTGAGCTCGTGGACTGACAAGTCTATCCATTCATTAATCATTCGGCCTCAATCTCTCTTATTTATGGTTATGTCGAGAGGATTTTCAGGTCACTGGAATTTTGGCAGCCAACATGTCGTTCTTATCTGCCCAGATCAAAGGTTGAAGACCACACTGTGTCGTGCGTGCGAGCTTGCCACATGGTGCTCTGTGAATGGCGGGCTTTGTTGATGTAGCTTTCTACTCAACAGCCTAGTTAGCCTTTGACTTGTTGACCTGACACATGGTAGCCTCCCATTGGATGATCATTCCAATGTGGCTGCTGATCGTGTTTGATCAACTGTTGACCATGACATGTGGCGTCCTCTGATTGGCTGATTTAAATGCATCATATTTCCCTCTTGACACATAGTGCCACTACCATGTGTCAGCCTCTGATTAGCTGAGGTCATCTGATGTGGCTCTGCGATGTGTCGGCCTCCAATTGGTCTGCCATTTTTCCGACATCCTTGTCGGATGCTGACGTGTCGTCATTGCCATGTGTTAACTTCTCATTGGTTGGTCTTGCTGATAGGACCTTTCCAACATTGATCGTTGATCGGGGACATGTGTTGCTCCCCTATTGGTTGATCGTCGATGAGGTGGATTTTTCTCCTTTGACCGTTGACCAAGGACACATGTCTCCTTCTGATTGGCCAGCACTTCTAGGTGCTAAGTGAGTGGCTGACTGGGCGTGCTTCGCCACGTGTCATGTCACGCCCCAACCCGGTTTGGTCGAATCCCCATGATCAACCTGCCACTCTCCTAGTTTACTAAGGGTTTTCCCTTGTTTAATAATCGTGAATAGTAAGGCATCCTTTAAACATGTACATTTCTTGGAATACATAAGTCAAAACTACATAAAAATTTTAACTTACATACATGTTTTGCAGGTATGACTAATAGGGGGTCTTTGGGTAGATTTCCCTTGGTTACTTGAAAAGGGATATAAGGGAGGCTAATCTTGAGCCGCCATCCAAGTACGAATACCTTCATTTAAGAGAATATTTTTGGTGTAGAAAGTTTCAAATTCAGGATCTTCTGCTGCTTCTTTATGGTCTAACATTTTCAAAATTGATCTTTTAGTAAAAATGCTTGATTTTGAGTGTGCCAAACTCCTTATTTTCTTTTAAAATATTATTTTTTTCAAATTATGGTTTTCAACACCTTTTCCCAAGGTTTGCCAATTATTTTTCCATGGATTCTCAAATTCTTTCTAAGGTTTCCATAATCTTTTTTCCATTTCCATATTCAGTGTGTTTCACAAATCACACACCCTTAATCATGAAGGGATCACACACATTCGCGAGATGTAGTTACGCCAACTGCACCCACTTGTGGATCAGAGCGTTTTTACCATCCACCCTCATAGAAGTCCCTGACTTCTACTCGAAGTCTGAGTGAATGTCCCTGACATCCTACCCTTAGACAAAAAATAATTCGTGTCCATATGAGGACAGAGACATCATCGTGACCCCACCCCGATCTCATGCGCAATGAAGCTACGTTAAGCTTCACAAGGTCGCCTAGTCCGACGAACTGCCCTTATACCCACCAGGTCGTCTAGGGCCCTAAGACACATCACTACCCCTCTTGGGCGTCTTGAAGGTCCCGTAATCATAGTGCATGCACAATCAATATTTTCATATCATGCCATATAATTTGTGGTGCCATTGGTCCAATGGCTCCGACCTTTAACTCAACCTGTAGCTGTTTGTCTTGACTAATCCGGAGATTTGTCATGTCACACTACCACTAGTTGACTGAATATGTTGGTCCAGTATTGGTACTATGGCAAAAAAATTTATTTATTTAAAGTTTTATGGCATATATCTCATGTTTGTTTACAAGATCTAGCTCGTGTGCACTGGCCTTGGGTCCACTTTACGTAATTTTCCAAAACCGGGCATATTAGCCTCCAAGTTGCAAAACCGAGGCCCCCGACCTATAAGAGCTATTCGAGTTCCTGCCAAGAAAGTCTCCCAAATCATTTAAGTAGTGGCACACGGTCTGGGGAGAGCACTTCCGACAAAATAAATTTTCAACTATCCATTATACCAATCGAGTATGAGGATATCTCTGTTTATAACCGATAAACGGATTTTCCACTTCCTTCGAGGAAGTTTTATCATATCAACTGGGTATGATCTACTCACAACCTGTAAGTAGTTTTCTCCACATCATTTTCAAATCACTCCTCTATGTTGTGATGTTTAAAATACCACTAAGTAGTGGATTTTTATTTCGAGGTACTTATTCTCCCCAACCGGGTATGATATAAAATCCCACTCACCCGTTAATGTAGTGAATTCCTCTCGATCAGTTCTTTGTATTCACGCGAGCTTGTCCTTGTTGGCGTTCTCGGTACTTCGTGTTCCTACACGATATGGACATCACTGTTCATTATTTCTCGATCTAATAGCCTTCATTCATTCCAAATGAATGAGAAAACTAGACTTTTTATTTATTTGCAATTAGGTCCCTAAAGTTATTTTTCTTTAACTTTAAGTCCATAATGCCGATTTTTCCTCAAATTGAGTCCCCAAACTTTTAAATTAAACATCAAATTGATTTCATCCCTAGAGCGACGATTCCCAACCGACCAGCATATAGAAGTAACCCTGAGGAAACCAAGGAACTTCAACGCCAAGTCCTAGAGCTGTTGGAAAAAGGGTATGTTCGAGAGAGTATGAGTCCATGTGATGTGCCAGTGCTACTCGTACATAAGAAAGATAGAACTTGGCGAATGTGTGTCGATTGTCGAGCCATCAACAACATCACGGTAAAGTATCGCCACCCTATTCCTCGTTTGGATGACATGTTAGGTGAGATGCATGGATCTTTTTTATTTTTGAAAATAGATCTTAGAAGTGGATATCATCAAATTCGAATGAAAGAAGGGGATGAATGAAAAACTGCATTTAAAACTAAACAAGAATGATATGAATGGCTAGTTATGCCCTTTGGATTGACTAATGCACCTAGCACTTTCATGAGATTAATGAATGATGTATTACGTGCTTTTATTGGGAAGTTTGTAGTTGTATATTTTGATGACATTCTAATATACAGCAAGACCATGGATGAACATGTAACACATTTAAGATATGTGTTAGAAGATTTAAGGCAACATAAGTTGTTTGCCAACTTGAATAAATGTGTCTTTTGTTCGGATAAACTTGTGTTTCTTGGATATATTATAAGTTCAGAATGGATTGGAGTTGATGAGGAAAAGATTAAGGCAATTCGCGACTGGCCGACACCTAATTCGGTAAACTAGGTAAGAAGTTTTCATGGGTTAGCTAGTTTTTATAGGCATTTTGTTCCAAATTTTAGTAGTTATGTTGTGCCTTTTACTACTATTATAAAGAAAAATGTACCTTTTAAATGGGGTATTGAGCAATAAAATTCATTTCAATTGATAAAGGAAAAACTAACTATTACCCCATTGCTCTCATTGCCTAAGTTTTTAAAAACATTTAAAATTGAGTGTGATGATCAGGAGTAGGTATTGTAGGTGTATTAATGTAGGAAGGAAGACCAATTGCATATTTCAGTGAAAAGTTGAGTGAAGTAACCCATAACTATCCTACCTATGATAAGGAGATTTATGCACTAGTTCGAACTCTTCAAACATGGCAACACTATCTATGGCCAAAAGAGTTTGTAATTCACACAGATCACGAATCTCTTAAGCATCTCAAAGGAGAACACAAGTTGAACAAATGCCATGCAAGGTGGGTGGAGTTCATTGAAACATTCCCATATGTGATCAAGTACAAACAAGGTAAGGAAAATATAGTTGTAGATACTCTATCGCGAAGGTATGCTATGCTTTCAATGCTTGATTCTAAATTGCTTGGTTTTGATTATATCAAAGATTTGTATGAAAACCATCCTGATTTTTGTGAAGTGTTTAGAAGTTGTAGAAGTGGTAAGTTTGAGAAATTTTATTTACAAAATGGATTTATTTTTTGGGAAAACAAATTATGCATCCCTTAGTCTTCTTTGCGTGAGTTACTTGTTAGGGAAGTGCATGCTGGAGGACTTAGGGGACATTTTGGGGTACCTAAGACTATGGCGATAATGCATGAACATTTTTTTGGCCACACATGAAAAAGGATGTTGAGAAAATTTGTCCTTGGCAACAACCTCATGGTCTGTATACTCCTCTTCCGATTGCTAATGCACCTTGGATTGATATTTCCATGGATTTCATTTTAGGATTACCTAGAACTAAGAGGAGGAGGGATTCTGTGTTTGTGGTAGTTGATAGGTGTTCGAAGATAGCAGATTTCATTCCATGTCATAAAATTGATGATGCATCAAATGTTGTTGATTTGTTCTTTAGAGAAGTTGTCAAATTGCATGGTATGCATGGAACTATTGTTTCTAATCGTGATTCTAAATTCTTGAGTTACTTTTGAAAAATCTTATGGGGTAAATTAGGAACCAAAGTGCTGTTTTCAACAACATGTCACCCACAAACTGATGGTTAAACAAAAGTAGTAAATAGGACATTAGGTACTTTATTACGTTCTATAATAAAAAATAAATTTGAAATCATGGAAAGATTGATTACCACATGTTGAATTTGCTTATAATCGTTTTGTTTATTCTACAACTAAGTTTTCACCATTTGAGATAGTTTATGATTTCAATACATTAACCCCTCTAGATCTAACTCCACTTCCTGTAGATGAGTTAGTGAATTTTGATGGAAAGAGAAAAACAGAGTTCGTGAAAGAACTGCATGAGAAGACAAAGATGCACATTGAATGAATGACTAAAGTTTATGAAAAAACAAGCAAACAAGGGCCGAAAAAGTGTCATTTTTTAACCCGACGATTGGGTCTGGCTTCATATGAGGAAAAAACGATTTCCAAAACAAAGGCGATCAGAACTTCTTCCTAGAGGAGATAGACCATTTTGAGTATTGAAACGTATTAATAATAATGCTTACAATTTAGAGTTACCTGGTGAGTATAGCGTTAATGAAAGTTTCAATGTTACTAATTTAATGCCCTTTGATGTCGGTGATGAAGAAATAGAAGATTTGAGAACAAATCATTTTCAAGAGGGGGAGAATGATGTGAATCCGACTAAAGAGACTACAAATTTACAAGTCCAATCAACCGAACCTGCAATGGAGCTGAACAGTTTGTCACCAAATGAGATGAATAATCATTTGAGACTGCAAGAGGGCCTAATCACAAGGTTAAGGGCTAAAAGATTCAAAGAAACTTTATATGGGCTGATTAAAAAGATTGCAGAAAATTCAAGTGGAAGCCCAATAGAAGAGCCCAAGAGAAGGCTTAGATTTAATTAATAAGGAGAGATTTATTAATATAATAAATTTTTTAGGATATTAATTATAATATTAGATATTTAATTAGTTAAGTTCAGATCTTTAAATTAGTTATTAAAATATCCTAGATATTTAGATTAGATATGGTTAGCATGTAACCATAATAGATTTTTTTTTTTTATTTTTTAGACTATTCGGTTGTTATCTATGCCTATAAAATGCATACTTCAGAGCATTGGAGAACACACTTTGTAATTTCAATTTTGTGAGGTTTTGTCTTCTTTCTATCTAAAAAGAACTTTAAACTTATCAAGTTTTTACCTGTGGTGTTCAAGCAATCAAGACTTATCACCCCAGGTTTTCTAAAAGTTATCTTAGAGGATTTGGATGTGGTATCTACATATCACATACCTTATTTATCACATAAATAAGGTATATTCCATCTTTTCATACTTGCATCGTGAAAGTTTTGGGGTCTTGCCATATTTGGTGTAGGGTGTCGTTAGCATATTGGCGAGGTTCACATCACCTTTAAGCCTATACATTTCCTCGAATAAATAAGTAAAAACTACATAAAAATTTTAACTTACATACCTGTCTTGCAGGTGTGACTAATAAGGGGTCTTTGGCTAGCTTTCTCTTGGTTACCTGAAAAGGGATATAAGGGAGGGGGTGAGTACAATGACTCAGTGAATGGGTTTTCAAAATTTATCTTTTAGGAAAAATGCTTGATTCGGAGTGTGCCACACTCCTTATTTTCTTTTAAAATATTATTTTCTCAAATTATGGTTTTCAACACCTTTTCCCCAGGTTTGCCAATTATTTTTCCAAGGATTCTCAAATCCTTTCCAAGATTTCCATAACCTTTTTCCCATTTCCATATTCAGTGTGTTTCACAAATCACACACCCTTCATCATGAAGGGATCACACACATATTCGTGAGATGCTGTTACACCGGCTACACCCACTTGTAGATCGAAACGTCTTTACCATCCACCTGATAGAAGTCCCTGACTTCTACCTGAAGTCTGAGTGAACGTCCCTAACATCCTACCCTCAGACCAAAAATACTCTGTGTTCATGTGAGGATAGAGACCTCATCTTGACCCCACCCCAGTCTTGTGTGCAATGAAGCTACGTCGAGCTTCGCAAGGTCACCTGGTTTGACGAACTGCTCTTATACCTACGAGGTCGTCCAGGGCACTAGGACACATCACTACCCCGCTTGGGCATCTTGAAGGTCTCGTAATCACAGTGTATGCACAATCAATATTTTCACATCATGCCATATAATATGTGGTGCCACTGGTCCAACGACCCCGACCTTCAACTCAATCTGCAACTGTTTGTCTTGACTAGTCCAGAGACCTGTCATGTCGCACTGCCACTAGTCGACTGAATATGTCGGTCTAGTCTTTGTACCATGGCCAAACAATTCATTTATTTAAAGTTTTATGGCATATATCCCATGTTTGTTTATGAGCTTCTACTCGTGTCCACTGGCCTTGGGGCCACTATACTTGATTTTCCAAAACCAGACATATTAGCCCCCAAGTTCCAAAACCGAGGCCCCGACCTATAAGAGCTATTCGAGCACCTGTAAAGAAGGTCTCCCAAATCGTTTAAGCAATGACATACAGTCAGGGGAGAGCACTTCCAACAAAATAAATTTTCAACTATCCATCATACCAACCGAGTATGAGGATATCTCTGCTCATAACTGATGAACGGGTTTTCCACTTTCTCCGAGTAAGTTTTATCATACCAATCGGGTATGATCTACTCACAACCTGTGAGTAGTTTTTTTCACGTCATTTTCACATCACTTGTAAACTCCGTCTTTTAGTAATGAGAAAAATTGGGAAAGAACCGATCAATGTGATCTTTAAACCGAATTGGTCTACAAGCCTGACTATTAGGGGATGAGAAAATTCAAAAATTTGTAACTCTCATGTGACTAAAAAATATTCATAAACTTGGGAAAAGAACCCTAGGATGATATGAGGAAGAATGACCAAAGCAGTTCAAGAGAACCGGGTCCGAACTAGATAGAACCGATCTATGAACCAAGTTGATTCATGAATCGGAACCGATAGAGAATGAGTTAACCAAGAAGTTTATGAATTTATTGTGATTTATAATCATTGGGAAGGAACCTTAGAATAATGTGGGAGAGAAAAACCAGATCGGTTCGGATGAATCAGACCCAAACCAAATTAAACCGGTTTAAGAATTGAGTCGGTTTATGAATCGAAATCGATTAAGAGGTGGTAAACCGGGAATTTTATGGACCCTAAGTGACCCAAGGAGTCACAGAAGACGTGGAAATGGATTTGTGAAGGAATTGGAGATAAAAACCAAACTAGTTCTGGTGAACTGGATCCGAACTGATTCAGACCGGTTTGAATCACTATTGAACCGAATCCTAAATTTATTTTTCTAAGTGGCTTAAATAATTCAAATTGGAGATTTGAGGCCACCATTGGATAGAGAATGAATTTATAAATTTTTAGATTTGAAAAACTCGGTCGAATGAGGGGTGAAATGGCCGGTTTAAGCTTTGAACCCAGTTCGGATCGGTCCGGTCCGGTCCGGTTCAGAAGAGTGTCATCTTCTTCCTCAAGATGATAGCACTGTTCACTCGTTGGGAAACCGAAGAAACGCCGGTGAAGAAGAAACACCTCCATTTGGGACATTTTAGGTCATCAATTCCTGTCATAATGGTGCCAAATGGACGGCCAACGGGTCCCCGAGCTCCTTATATAAAAAGCCCCTCTCCATTCATCCTCACCACACATGAAAAGCTCACTCTCTCTCAGTTGCTTAGTTTTTCGGTGAAGATCGAACCAGAGCTTTGATATAGGGTCAATTCTGAGCCAAAGAAGGTGAGGTTGGGTTCATTAGAACTGGGGAGAAGTCAGCTACACGGTGGTAGCATCAGTTCGTCCCGAGAGTCGCCGGAGAAGCGTCAGCGTGATCAAATAGTGAAGCTGCTCCGGCAGACCGAAGCTATCCTATTTTGGCTGAGTTGAAATCAGCCAATTCGAGCCCTCTTCAAGCCAAACCAAGCTCTCCCAACACCTCCTCAGCCCTTCCACGACAGAATTAGGATCGAAAGGTAAGCCAATTCGGCTCCCCTTTTCAATTTCAGATCGTTGTGAGAGAGAGAGTCGGTCGAATTTCAATGAAGAAATTCTAATTCAATTTGACATCAATTGATGTCATTCTTGATCCTAGGAAGAACCTCTGGAGGAGAGCTACCTGCCCAGATAGAAAGTTCCAACAGTCGCACCCTCACCGGTGAGAAATCGAAACTTTCTCTCTCTACAATCTATTTTCCGGCGAATCTCCGTTTGAGCTCGTTCTGACGTTAAAATTTGAGATTCAAAGTTCCTTAGAATCATATGAACATGTAGGAACTCAATTTCAACTCCAATTTCAATAATTAGAGGTGTTTGATCGGTCAATTTGATGAAATCAAATTCGGCAGTGTTGAAGAGTTGAAATTGGGGAAAATTAGGGAAATTTGGGGATTTTTGAAAATTTGAAGGACCAAAATGTAATTTTCTAAAATTGAGGGTCAATTGGTAATGATAAGAATATTAGAGGGCCAATTGAGAAATTTTAGAATTTTTGGGGCAAAATTTACCATTTTTCTAAAGAAGGGGCAAAATGGTAATTTTAGGAAAAAATGAAGGACCAAATTGGAAATTTGGGAAATTAAACCCCTTTGTGTGAAATCAAATAATTTGAGGTTCTAAGATAAATTTTAAATATTTCGGGACTCAAATTTAGGAAAAACCCAGCAATAGGGACTTAAAATTTAAGAAAAATAACTTTAAGGACCTAATTATAGATATATATAAAGTTGGGTTTTCTTATTCATTTAGAACGAATGAGGGCTATTAGGCCAAAGAATAATGAAAAATTATGTTCATTTCGTGTAGGAGAACGAGATATCGGGAATGCCAGTCGAGGTCCAGCTTGATAAGGACGGAACCGACTAAGTGGAATTTCACTACACTATCTGGTGAGTGGGATTATATATCATACCCGGCTGGGAATGATAAGTACCTTAGTATAAAAATCCACTGTTTAATGATATTTTAATTATCACCACTTAAAGAGAGTGATGTGAAAATTATGCGGAAAAACTAATTATTGGTTGTAAGTAGATCATACCCGGTTGGTATGATGAGACTTCCTCAAAGGAAGTTGAAAACCCGTTCATCAGTTATGAACGAAGATGTCCTTATACCGGTCGGTATAATGGACAGTGAAAACCTATTTTGTTGGAAGTGTTCTCCCCTGACTGTGTACCAATGCTTAAACTATTTGGGAGACCTTCTCGACGGGAGCTCGAATTGCTCTTATAGGCAAGGAACATGATATATATATATATATACTATATATATATATATATACCATTAAAACTTAATAAGTGAATTGTTTGGTCATGGTACCAAGGTAGATCTGACACACTTAGTCAACTTGTAGCAGTGTGACATGACCGGTCTCTGGACCAGTCAAGACAAACAGTTAAAGGTTGAGTTGAAGGTCGGGACCGTTGGGACAAATGGCACAACATATTACATGGTAATTTAAGAAAACTTTGTTTGTGCATGCACTATGAGTACGGGATTATCAAGAAACCCATGAGGGGTAGTGATGTGTCCTAAGGGCCATGGACGACCCGGTGAGTATAAGGGCAGATCGTCGTTCTAGTTGTCTGTGCGAAATTTGGAGTAGCACCAAGCGCATGAGATCGGGGTGGGGATGGGATGAGGTCCATGTCCTCATATGGACACGAAGAAGCGATTTTGGGATTGAGGGTCAGATATCGCGTACATCTACTCATTTCTAGGGTAAATCACCCCTCTTTTCTACCCATTTTTAGGAAAAGAGAAAATGACTAGAAGTAACACCGAGCCTTACCCTTTATTAGGTTGCTTAATTTTTCTTTAAGCTTGTATTTTATTTGATATATGTCTTACAGGGAACAAGGTTGAAATTTCGCCTAGCTCCTCTCGACTAGAAGAAGGGGGAAACTCCTCTTGAACCGAGAAAGAGCGGCGGGTTGTTCACGGGGATCCAACTAAACCGGGTTGGGGTGTGACATCACTTCTCTATGTTGTGATGTTTAAAATACCACTAAGTAGTGGGTTTTCATTTTGAGGTACTTATCATCCCCAACCGGGTATGATATAAAATCCCACTCATCCGTTAATACAGTGAATTACTCTCGATCAATTCTTTGTATTCACGTGAGTTTGTCCTTGTTGGCGTTCCCGGTACTTCGTGTTCCTACACGATATGAAAATCATTGTTCATTATCTCTCAGCCTAATAGCCTTTATTCATTCCAAATGAATGAGAAAACTAAAATTTTTATTTATTTGCAATTAGGTCCCTAAAGTTATTTTTCTTTAACTTTAAATTCCTAATCCTGGTTTTTCCTTAAATTGAGTCCCAAACTTTAAAATTTCACATTGGAACCTCAATTTATTCAATTTCATAAAAAGGGGTTTAATTTCCCAAATTTCCAATTTGATCCCCTAACTTTTCCAAAATTACCATTTTGCCCTTCCTTTACAAAAATGGTAAGTATTACTCCAAAATTTTTAAAATTGCTCAATTGGCCCTCTAACATTCTTATCATGCCCAATTGACCTTCAATTTTACTAAATTGCATTTTGGTCCTTCAAATTTCAAAAATCCCCAATTTTCCCTCCAATTTCAACTCCTTAACACAGCCAAATTTGATTTAATCAAATTGACCAATCAAACACTTCTAATTTTGAAATTGAAGTTAAAATTGAGATTCTACATTTTCATTCGATTCAATAGCACTTTGAATCGCAAGTTTTGACGCCGGAACGAGCTTAAACGGAGCTTCGTCGAAAAATAGACTATAGAGAGAGAAAGCTTCAATTACTCACCATCGGGGGCATGGAGTTCTGAACTTTCAATCTGGACAGATAGCTCTCGTCCTGAGGTTTTTCCTAGAATCAAGAATTGCATCAATTGATGCTGAATTGGATGAGAATTTTATCATCAAACTTCTGTCGGTTCTCTTTCTAGCACCGATCGAAAATTGTAGAGTAGAGTCGAATTAGCTTACCTTTCCACTCTAATTCAGCTGTAGGAGGGTTGTGGAGGTGTTGGGAAGGCTTGGTTTGGCCTGAGGAGGGCTCAAAATGGCTGATTTGAGCTCAACCCAAATAGGGCAGCTTCGGTCTACTAGAGCTACTAGGGCGCTTCTTCGATGATTCTCGGATTAACATGAGTTTGCTATCGGATAGCTGACTTCCCCCAGAGTGTAAAGAGCCCGACCTCTCCTTCTGAGGTTAAGAAAAATGCTAAGGTCAAAGCTCTAGTTCAAGCTTCACCAGGAAATGGAGCAGTAGAGAGAGAAGTGTTTAGGTGTGTAAAATTGTGTATTAAAATGGGGAGATTTATTACTAGTATTAATGTTGGCATAAATTGATGGGTATTTATTAGTATTAATTCCAATAATTTAATTTAGGTATTAAATTATGGGTATTAATTCCAATATGTATTAATTTATGGGTATTTATGATATGGTGTAGTACGATTAATACTAATTAAACCAAATTCGCATAAAAATATTTTGACCGAAATTTCTAGTTACAAAAAAAAAACATACTTCCCGTTTAACTTTGGTGTTCTGATGGGATCCAGTTCATCTGAACCGGTCTAGTTTTTCTCTCCTAATTTGTCTTAAGGTTTTTTTCCAATGTTTTATGAACACTCAAATGGTTGGATTTGTGAACCGGTCCGGTATTTCTCACTCGGTTTGACTAATTTTTTTTCTCGTTTTTCCTTAACTCAAAAGAACGGGATTTACATGTCACACATTGATTGGGCGTGTCTATTGACTGGGTGCTGACCTAGTAGTGGTTGGTTGACTAGCTGGACCGTTGACCGATTCGGTTCGACCGGGTTCGGTGACCCGAAATTGAACATCAGCCGGTTCAAACCCGATTCAACTGGTTTTCTAAAAATTAACAATTTTTAAATTTATTTTCTATATTATGTTAGTTTTAATTTTACAATTTAATATTTTTAATCTACCTAGAAAAATAAATATTTGAACCGATTATTCATGGTTCAATTCAATTTACGTCAGATTTTACTCTTATTCTTAGTATACCTTGTAGACTTGTAATAAGAACATCAAACAAACAAAGTTTTTGAATACCTATTTAATAAATAGAGTTTATGGTATCTTTAATAAATACTTCCCTAAAGAGTAGTGATGATTTTCATCCTTGTATTTTCCTAATTATTTTTTTATTTAGATGATTTTATTTCTTCCTCAAATAATGGGCAGCCTAAGATACCTTTTTGTGTTTACTCACGTCGTACCTGCAAAAGACCATAATTAAATTCCTAATACTTTGTCTTGTATTAGAACTACAGAAAACTTAGTAGGACTAAATTTCTAAGTAGTATAATTATGAGAGCATCATTTGTAAAAAATAAGTGTGTAATTTTAAGATATATACGATCTATTTTTAATAATTTTAAATTATTTTCGCTACTTATTGTAGGTATATTGCTCGAGAGACAATTAGTTAGTAATATAAATATGTAATGGGAGAGTGGGTTTGTAAACGCCATTCTCTCGGAATAAATGACCAAAAATGACAATCGAAAATTTTATTGAGAAAACTGAGTATATAAATGAACTGAAATTAGTAAAAAATTGGTCAAAATAGGAATTTGGAAAATCTAAATTAACTAATAAATCTCTAAAATTGTGAAAAATAACCATAAAAATACATTGGATGTGAAAATCGGGCCGGTTAAGGGTGAATCGGATTTGAACTGGATTGAACTATGAATAATCGGTTCAAATATTCATTTTTCCAAGTAGTTAAAAAATATCAAATTCAAAAATTAAAGCCACCATTAAATAGGAAATAAATTTAGATTAATTTAAAAATTTTTAATTTTTAGAAAACTGATCAAATCAGGTTTGAACTGACTAATTTTTTATTTTGGGTCACTAAACCCGGTTGGACCGGACCGATCAATGGTCCGCTGCCAGGTCAGCGCCTAGTCAGTAGGTGCGACCAATCATAGTGCGACACGTGGTGAAGAGCGCTCAGTCAGTCGCTCAATCAATGCTTGGAAGCGTTGATCAATTAGAAGACGACACATGTACTCGATCAACGGTCAAAATAGAAAAATTCACATCAACAACAATCGATCAATAGGAGCGTGACCCATGTCACCGATCAGCGGTCAGCGTCTAAAGAGCTCATTCAGCTGGATCGGCCAATGGGAAGCTGACATGTGGTAAGGGTGCCATGTTAGCATCTGACTGGGATGTCAGAGAAACGATCGACCAATCAAAAGTTGATATGTGGTCGCGCCACATCGGATGGTATCAACAAATTAGCTGTTAATACGTGGCAACCACACAATGTCCCTCGAGAAATATGTGAATATTTAAATAAGCCAATAAGAGGCTGGCATGTGGCGGTCGCGTAGTGCATGGAGAGTGAAATATGATTTATTTAAATCAGCCAATCATAGGATGCCACATGCCATGATCAAAAGGTCGATCGAGTCTGTTCAATGGCCACACTGGAACGGGTGACTAATGGGAGGTCGCCACGTGGCTGGTAAACGAGTCAAATGATGACCTAAACGCTAAATCGGATGCCATGTTAGTGAGACCATCCAATCACAAAGCGCCACGTGACAGTTTGCATGGGCGAAACTCACACGTGCGGAACAATATCGTCTTTAACTCGAGCTAATGGCATACTCTGAGCATAGGTGAAGTGACTGAGTCTCCCGCACTTGAAAAATTTGTTGATGCCACTAGAAATGCCACCAGAATAAGGCAAGTCAAACGTTGATTCTTGTGCCGGTCGGTAGCCCTGTCAGTTACCAAGGCATCTATATAAGGAGCGCCCCTGCACTCGGCCTCCCCATCACGGACAACTTCTAAAGACAGACGACTCCACTTTCCGGTGAAACACAAACCAGAGCTCCGGCAAAGGAACTTTCGTAGACCTCAAGAGGAGAATTGGGAGTCCTTAGAACCGGGGGAGGTCATCTACCTCATAGTAATCTTTACTCGACTGGAAGACCATTGGAGGAGAGGCAGGGAGCCCGCATAGTATCTCTGCTCCGGCGGTCGCAGAACAACTACATCAAGTCGAGCCAAATTTCGGTCACTCCCTATAAACCATGTCCTTTCGGACTAAGGAACCAAAAAAGGGAACTGAAACTTTTCGAGAGAAAATCGAGGATATAAGTGAACCGGAAATGGTAAAAAAAAAGATAGAACGAGAATTTAAAATTTTCCATATGGCCAAGAAATACTTAAATATCATGGGAAAAAAAACCATGAAGTGGATTGGTTGTGAAAATTAGACTATTTCAGAGCGGTGAAGCACAGACCAAAGCTCCGACAAAGGAACTTTCAGAGATCTCAAGAGGAGAATTAGGAGTTCTTAAAATCGGGGGACGTCATCTACCTCGTAGTAGTCTCCACTCGACTAGAAGACCATTGGAGGAGAGGCAGGGAGCTCGCATAGTATCTCTGCTTCGGCAGTCCCAGAATAACTACATCAAGTGGAGCCGAATTCTGGTCACTTCTTGTAAACCTCTCGGACTAAAGAACCAAAAAAGAGAACCGAAATTTTTTGAGAGAAAATCGAGAATTTAAGTGAACCGAAAAGTGTAAAAAATATTTATAACGGGAATTTGGAAAATTACATGTGGCAAAAAAATACCTAAATATCATAGAAAAGAATTAAAAGTGAATTTGTGGTAAAAATCGGACCACTTCCGAATAAACTAGACATAAATCGAATTAAACCATAAAAAAACGGTTGAAATATTAAATTTTTAGGTTGATTAAAAATATCAAATATTATAATTCTGATAAAAGACAAAGTATTAGGAGTTTAATTATGGCTGTTTTACAGGTAGGACGTGAGTAAACATAAAAAGGTATCACAGGCCGCCGATTATTTGAGGAAGAAGTAAAATTATCTAAATGAGAAAATAATCAGGAAAATACAAGGATGAAAATAATCACTACTCTATAGGGAAAGAGTAGTATTTATTAAAGATACCATAAACTCTATTTATTAAATAGGTATCCAAAAACTTTGTACTTTTGATGTTCTTATTACAAGTATACTAAGAATAAGAAATTCAGTAGTATAAAATATTCCCCATATAAATCAGTAATATCTTAAATTATTAGAGGACAACATAGATAAATATTTATCGTATAAAACTTGGAAAATAATAGTGATCATTGAAATATCTACCATCATCATTCCATTCCTTTATGGAGCCACCGAATCAGCTTCTTATTCAATAGTTATGTGTCCCTCTCCACCAGCCAAATTCTTAATTAAACATTCCGATTCTTAGTTTAAAAAAATGATTGACATGACATAAATTACATACCTTTGTGGTCCCTTGCCTATCGGATGACATATTAACTAGCCCTCTTGCATCTACTTGATATACATGAGTTCAATATTCTTAGAATTGACAAACATGTTGAGTAGGTTCATATAGATTTGTGGGTACGTCTATCATCCTATATTTCCTATAGATTTGTTAAAGAATTATGTTAAAAATATTATAAGAGATTTAATCAAATAAATAATATTATATATATATAATATTAGAAATTTATACTACTTATAAATTATTACTTTTAATTGTATATAAATATTTAAATAAAAATTAATATAATCACAATTTATTTATTAATGCACAATACTCTATAATATACTATTAGGTTCCAATATTGAAAATTTGACTAATGATTTAATTAATTATAAAGAAAAATACTAAAATTCAATTGTTATTTTCAATATAAAAATATTAATACTAGTTATATATAGTTATAAATGACCAAATTAAAAATTACTAGTAAGAAATAAATTTAAGGTTTTTTTAGCCTAAATGAATTTACGTTGAATTAGAGAGAAATTGTTGAAAATATTATTAAATATTTAAATAAAATAAAAACATAATATATATATATATATAATTGAAGTAGGGATAATAGTATTAAATTGTATTGGAAGGGTGTTATCAAATGAATGGTTGTCAAACCAATGGTTGGCCGTCAAATGATCATGAGTACTCTTTTTCTAGACAATGGAAACCCTAAAGAGAATATCACCCATCACATCGGGTGTCATGTCATGAGTGTAGGCTGACGTTGCCCATCTAACAATAGAGGGGACAATTCATATGTTTGATTAAATCCAAAGTAAAGAAATATCACTTGGTTAAGTGGATATAGAGTGTGTACATGATAATTCATGAGTAGTTTAATGGGTGCAGTTCTTCCATTGATCATGCATTCATAAGTCCCTCAAAAATGAATTTTCCATCATCTCAAAAAAAAAAAAATTGGGAAACATGCTGTGGAATTGCACAATACATCATAACCCTCATATGTGATGGTCTTCCAATCACTTGATAATCTATACATTTTCTTCTATAAATATATGAAATAAACAATTAATCACATACATGAGTAGTGATCTCTTCAGAACATTCAGAAGCTTATAAGATGTACTTTGATGCTGTTAATAAACACTATTGAGGATTGCTTTAACATCATATTGAAATCCAAGGCCTGCTATCATCTTCATGATGGGCCGATAGCCCCATCAATTCGGGGAGGAGATGAAGAAAGATGGCATAAAATCTCATTTAATATATACATTTCAGAGACACCCACTTCCCTTCAGGATTGCATAAAAAAGTGCTTGCAGAAGAAGTGCTCGGAGAGAAATATGGCATGGCCGGAGGAGCCATGAATCTGCTGCCTACCAAAAGGGTATCTCTATCTCTATATATAACTCAGATAAAAGGGAGGGGGGATACTGGCCACTATCATGGGCCATGAATCTGGACGGATACATACAGATATTGCTGATAAGGGAAAGGGAGATTTAGATGAGGATGATCACCCGGGTTAGCATTCACAAATGGATGACTTTGAGTCATTTGCAGAGGGTCTTCATTTTCTTGGCTGCCTGGACAAAGCCCATAATGACTTGCAGCTCGTCCATTTGCTTCATCAGAAAGGGGAAAAGGTGATTCAGCATATTACTAATAAAATGAAATATGACATACTGATGTATATGGGCATGCCATCTCAAAGGGTCTTATTATTATCCATCAGTCAATGAACCTTAAGTTCCTAAGGAGAAGTGATTTCTTAGCAATAGCAAGTGAAGGTTTAAATTAAAGCCAGGGGTACCTGGGACATGAAGTGACTCTGAACGGCTTCTACCAGCTGCTCCTTGGATGGATTGGGGATCACATCAGCCTATATAAAGTTATAATGGCTTTGACAAATTAGCTAGCATGCAGTGAAAGAGAGCGGTAGGTAGATAAAAGTAGATTGCAGATGCCAAGGTCCTATGGAAAGGCTCACCAGATTGAAGTAGCGCCAGTATCTCCACAAAGCAGCCATCTCCAGCTTGCTAAAGTCGATTTTCTGTACAGAGGAATACAAAGGACAAAGCAAACTCGTTATATGGGAGATATTATGTCTAATCTAAAGGCACACAAGAGTGACTAAAAATAAAAGAAAGAAAAGGGAGTGTGATAAAATACCGTGGGCCCACGAAACGTAGAAATGGAGCCCTTGGACTGGGAATCAGAGGAGGTCGTCCTGCTCATGGTCCTATGCGATGATTTATGCACACGATGCCTCGATATGTGAGACTGAGTGTCATCGGATGCTGGGAACAGGCGTAGCAGACACATAATTACAAGCAAAATGGGGGTAGTGGGTCCTCTTCAAAGATAAAGCTACAAATGGAAGGCTTTTATACGTGTGGTAAAAGAAAAGGTCCAACAGGCAAGACGAATCCTATGTAACAAGCTCAATCATTTTTCTGCTGACTAAAATTATGTCAGGGCAAGTTAATGGATTCTTCATGGCAATTAAAGATAAGCATGCTCCAGCAGTCATCTCTTCAGTCCATATTTTATACTAGCTGAAACCTTGTTCAATGCTTCAAAAACTGATTGATTCTGCTTGACTGAGTCATCTATGAAGAAATACTAATATTTTGAACTTACCCATATCGGATTCATGCCAATGTCCATTTTCATAGTAAAGTTCACCATCATCCTTATTGCCAGTTGGAGCTTCAATCACACTAAGGGCGTTTCTCTGTAGCTTGACTTCTATGCCATTCGTGAGCACCTGTATTTTTCAACAATCTGGTAAGTGCTTTTAAGACCCAATAAAGCCATAAATTTCTGAAGCTTCTTTTTTCTTGTTTAATTTTTGGCACTGTTAACATATCCATTTTATCAATTTTCTTATGCTTCTCTAAGAACATACGTCTTTATGCTGTAGGATATTAAAAAAAGCAGAAAGAAATCCTGCAAAAATCTGCACTTTAGATTAAAAGGAAACAACAAGGCTGGCGCAGTTTTAGTAAAGCAATTTCTGTTCCTAGTCAACAGACGACCAATGGCATCAAAATTCAATCTCTTTCATGATTCATAGTGGATAAATCAATCTAATCCATGACCCAACAGAAACATTCTGCTTTAATTCCGGCTTTATGCAGTAAGGGTCAATTGAACAGTACACGGATAACTTAGAAGCAAAGATTTTCCGAGTTCTAATCTATAATCAGAAACCAAACGGATAATGAGGCCCTGATCAACGTGATAAATCCTAAGAGGGAAATATGATAGATGGAGATAGATCCTCAGTATTAATGAAGATCATCCCCATGGATAACATGCAGAGCAGAATGGACCAAACGAGTAAATGCTTATACAGATGTACAGTAAGAACTGAACTTCAACCAAACTAGAGGGTAACAATATTGACTGTCGGTAGATCCACAAGCAGAACCAACATGCAAGCACAAATTATTGACATTCAATTATTCTTATCATAACAATTGACCCTAAGCTCGGATTTGAAACATGCAGAACAGAATACAAACTTTCAATTGATCGGCAGCGCTGCTTGTAGAAATTGCATAAAACGACAAATTCAGCATCGCTCAAAAAGCATTAAAGAAACAAAAACCTAGAATCCAACTGTTCACATTCCAAACAGTGACGGTCAAATGGAAATTCAGACCAATCAACATACGTCAAATGCCGAACCGCAGAAAACCGAAAGCTTACCAGCCAATGCCATCCGCCGAGACCAACGGCCTTCTTCACCACGCCCTGGAGACCGACGAGGACGGACTTGGTGCGGTTGTTTCCGGTGACGATGACCTTGGTGTGGCGAGGCAGCACGGAGAGCTCCTCCTCACTGCTGTGACTACCTCCGAAGCTCGGTAAGTGAGGGAATCCACGGCCATTGACCGAACTCCCCACAGCTTGCAGCATTTTCGAAACTCTCACCAGTTTGGAACAGATAAATTGATTGCCGGGGATTCGTACAATTGAATGATATGAACTGAAATTGGAGTCTATGAGAAGCTCATGAATTGGCTAGCTCGAAAATTGAGGCTACATAGATGAGAGAGGGAGAGAATCGCGAGAAAAATCTGGTTTTTTTCCTGGGCAGGAAAGAAAAGAAGATGAGTGATGCTGAGCAAGAAACACAGGGGAAGAGAGATGAGTGAGTCCATGTTTCTTTCTTTATGGTTATACAGCGATATAATGAAGAGAGAGAGACATGCGATGTACTGTTCATTTTGGCGTGTCGCTATGAATCCCGACGATATGGCAATGGCGAATGAAAGCAGGCCACGTAGCGGAAGTGTTCCTAGTGAGACCCAGCTGTCTAACTGATAATATATATATATTGAGATTAGCAATAAAGGGGTCGCATAGTTTAGATTTAATTAATAATCTATTAATAGTTTTAATGGGTATTGTGTGGTGAGATCAATGTACCTAATAACTTCTGCGGTTGGACGGATGGAGCAAAAACCGCTAGCGGTTTCTCCTTTTAGGGGAGGGAGAGAAAGAGAGGGCAGTAATTTTTTTAACTGATTGAGCGTTGACTGCGGCTCAACTGTGGCCACGTGCGTTCTGCTCGGTGAATAGACAAGCCATGAAATGACGGTTATACCCCTATCATTTTCTGTAGTCTGTTGAAAGAGCTGGTGCTAGCACCGACCTTTCACTCCCAATGCCCCGCTGCACGTGGCAGAAAAAAAGGAAATTTAATTATTATATCATGTAATTCACTGCAACGCTAGTTTACTAATTATTAAATAAATAAATTTATTTTCTGTAAAAAAATGATCACTCTAGTAAAATTTATTGAGGTGAAAAAATAATGAGATATATCATTTTTTTTAATTCCAATAAACTAAATCACAAGCCTCGGAAGACTTTACAATAAGTATCTTTTCCTTACATTATTATTATGATTTTTTTATTAAATTATAATTTGGTGTTAATATGTCGATGGACAAAGTTGGGGTGTGAAGCGTTAAATATGCTTATATTTTTGTTCTAGAATAAAGTAGGTATTAAGAGAAATATAATATTGCATATCGCTTAAGAATAATAAGTGAATGTGGACCAATATTTGGTCCCAATACTCAAAGTTTGTATAGAGTGCTTGTTAGAATGCTATTGTGGGAAATGCTAATATTATCGCTAAATGTGTGAATGTACCTATTGAATATTCTTTTTGTGATGATTTGAAAACTATTGAAAATGTATTTTTGTGATACATGTGGATTCTTCTAGTCGTATAACTAACATGTTGTGAGTAAACATGTCAACTAATAGTTTAGTTAGTTGGTTTAGCTACTTGGTTTCAGATTTTCATTGGAGTGATACAAGGCAACCATGAGTAAGGTCGGCACTTAGTACCAAAAGTGGCCATTATAAGGTGATCCATATTAAGGAGATGAACATATATCTTTTCCATGGAGAGAAATCAAGTAATACCCAAATTTTTTAAATTTAAATTTAAATTCAATTAAACGAGAAATTATGCTAAATTGGGTATATAAACTTAAATTAGAAAAAGAAATTAAACAATATTAAGAATTTGTTTAAAATGTAATATTAGAAAAAGAATAAATTAAAAAATTTACCATTAAAAAACTATTTTTGTTTGGAAGTCAAGTAATCAAATCCCAATGAATATTAGATCGATTTCAAACAAAATGTCCCAATTTTTAGGGGTTGTACAAATTGGAAAAAAAAATTATTAAGCCCCATTTGATAGCGAAATATATAAGAAATTTTTAGAAAAATGAATTTGTCTAAAAATTGGTTTAATTAGAGCAATAAAATCTCCAATTTTTAGAATTAGCTAGATAAATTATAAAATGTATGTTATTGAACCTAGTTTATATAAAATTGGATAAATTATTTTTAGAAAAATAAATTAGGCTAATAATCACTCAAATGAGGTGAAATAATAAAAAAATCTACTAAAATTGGTCAAATTGTCATATTTATTTGATAGAAACCAATTCGTTATAGTACCAACCCACAAACAAGTTACATAGTACACATACGTGTGGTCATCATCTCCACTTGAACCCAATTCCACTAGGCTATTCGAACCCATTTCAACCCGATTTCATAACTCCTTCAACCACTTTCCTAATAGAAAATTTACTGCTGCAACACGCAAAAGGAAATTGCTAAAAAAAATTGATGTTGATCAAATTCCATGCAATAAAAACTATTCTTGCTAAAATATTTCGATGTTGACTACATGTATCACACTCTAATTGGTCAGCGCTTTTAGACGCTAACCTAGTGGTTGACGAGGTGCGCTTTGCCATGTGTCATGCGCTCACTGGGCACTAAACTGACAGGTGGTCTGTAAACCCCGTCCTTTGATAATAAGAAAATTGGGAAAGAACCGGTCATTTCCAAAGAGAAAACCGAGTTGGTTTACAAACCAAAACCGATAGAGAAAGGGCAAATCAGGAAATTTATGGATTCGAGTGACCTAAAGAGTCACAAAAGTTATGAAAAAAGACTTTAGGATGAATTGAAGATGAAAACCAAATCAGTTCAGGTGAACCGGATTCGAACTGGTTTGAACCACTATTGAACCAGATGATAAATTCATTTTTCTAGATGGCTTAGAAAATTCAAATTGGAAAATTAAGGCCACCATTGGATAGAGAATAAATTTATATGAATTTAGAAATTTTAATTTTGAAAAATTCGGTCGAATCGGGCCTTAACTAACCGGTTTAAGCTTTGAACCCAATTCGAACCGGTCCGATTCGGAACAGTGTCGTCTTCTTCCTTCAAATGTGTAAACCTCGCTCCTTGGAGTTAAGGAAAATCGGGAAAGAACCGGTCAAACCGAGTGAGAAAACCGAACTGGTTCACAAACCCGTTTATTGGAGAACATGCAAATTGAAGGAATTTTAACTCCCAAGTGACTCAAAAAGGTTCATAAACCTTGGAAAAATACTTTAGGACAAATTGAGACAGAAAAATCGTATCGGTTCGGGTGAACTGGACCTAAACCGAATTGAACTAGTTTAAGAACCGAGCCGATTTATGAATCAGAACCCATAGAGAGAGGACAAACTGAGAAATTTAGGGACCTTAAGTGACTTAAGGAGTCATAAAAGTCATGAAAAAGGACTTTAGGATGAATTGTAGATGAAAACCAAATCAATTCAGGTGAACTGGATCCGAACCGGATTAAACCGATTTAGATCGGTTTGAACCACTATTGAACTGGATGCTAAATTCATTTTTCTATGTGGCTTAAAAATTCAAATTTGAGATTTGAGGCCACCATTGGATAGAAAATGAATTTAGATAAATTTAGAAATTTTTAGATTTGAAAAATTCGGTCAAATTAGGGGGTTAACTGGCAAGTTTAAGCTTTGAACCTAGTTCGGAACAGTGTCGTCTTCTTTCTTCAGATGACAACACTATTCACTCGCTGAAAAATTGAAGTAGTGCTGGTGAAGAAGAAACATTTCTGTTTTATACGTTTCAGGCCAATAATGTCTGTCATAAAGGTGCCAAACGGATAACTAATGAGTCCCCGTACTCCATATATAAAGAGCCCCTCTCCATTCATCCAATCCCACACCTGAAAAAGCTCACTCTCTCTCAACTGCTTAGTTTTCCAGTGAAGCTCGAACCAAAGCTCCAATATAGGGTCATTTTTTAGCCAAAGAAGGTGAGTCGAGTTCCTTAGAACTGGGGGGAAGTCAGCTACACGGTGGTGACATCCATTTACTCCAAGAGTTGTCGGAGAAGCGCCGACGTGATCGAACAGTGAAGCAGCTCCGGCGAACCAAAGCTGCTTTGTTATGCCCCGACCTGGTTTGGTCAGATCCCCGTGATCAACCCGCCACTCTCTTAGTTTATTAAAGGGTTTTCCTTATTATAAACTAAAGGAGTAAGGTGTCCTTTAAACCTGTACATTTCCTAGAATAACATAAACCAAAACTACATAAAATTTAAAATGTATCATACCTGTCTTACAGGCGTCTTAGTTGATGGTCTTTAAGGGTATACTTTCCATAATTTCCTGAAAAGGATATAAGGGAGGGGTGAGTACGACTACTTAGTAAATGGGTTTTCAAAATTTAACTTTTATTAAAAAGATTTGTATTGGAGTGTGCCAGACTCCTTATTTTCTTTAAAAAATCCTTTCATTTCAAATCTCTATTTTTATCACCATTTCTTATTAATCACGATGTGTCATCACCCAACACACATCCTTCATCTTGAAGGTCAAAAACCCACAATCACAAGCCAGCACGTCCACTGAACTCGTGGCGTTAGAGCGACTTTACATGCCACCTAGATAGAAGCATGCCCACTTCTACCCTAAAAATGAGTGGATGTATGTGACATCCGACCCTCAATCCTGAAATCAATTCTCCGTGTCCGTATGAGGATAGAGACCTCATCCCGACCCCACTCTAGTCTCGTACGCTTGAAGTTACGTTGAGCTTTGCAAGGTCACCTGGTCCGACGAACTGCCATTATATCCACCAGGTCGTTCAGAGCCCTAGGACACATCACTACCCCTCTTGGGCGTCTTGAAGGTCCCATATACAATGTGCATGCACAATCAGTATTTTCACATCATGCCATATAATATGTGGTGCCACTGGTCCAACAGCCCCAACCTTCAACTCAACCTGTAACTGTTTGTCTTGATTAGTTCGGAGACCTGTCATGTCGCACATCCACTAGTTGACTAAATATGTTAGTCATGTCTTGGTACCATGGCCAAACAATCCATTTATTTAAAGTTTTATGGCATATATCTCATATTTGTTTACGAGCTCCTGCTCATGCCAATTGCCCTATGACCCACTGTTTGAGATTTTCAAAATCGGGCATATTAGCCTCAAAGTTCCAAAACCGAGGCCCCCAACCTATAAGAGCTATTCGAGCTCTCGTCAAGAAAGTTTCCCAAATTGTTTAAGCCACTACACACAGTCAGGGGAGAGCACTTCCGACAAAATATGTTTTCAACTGTCCATCATACCGACCAGATATGTTTTCCACTTCCTTTGAGGAAGTTTTATCATACCAACTAGGTATGATCTACTTACAACTGGTAAGTGGTTTTTCCGCGTGATTTTCACATCACTCCTCTAAGTTGTTATGTTTAAAATACCACTAAGAAGTGGGTTTTCATTTCGAGATACTTATCATCCCCAACCGGGTATGATATAAAATCCCACTCATTCGATCGTGTAGTGATATTCTACTTAGTCGGTTTCCTTCCCTAGCAAGCTTAACTTCAGCTGGTGTTCCCAATGTCTCATTTTCCTACATGAAACAAACATGTTTGTTCATTATTCTTTGGCCTAATAGCCCTCATTCATTCCAAATGAATGAGAAAAACTAACTTTTCCTTTATTTGCATTTATGTCCCTAAAGTTATTATTCTTTTAACTTTAAGTCCCTAATGTCGATTTTTCCTCGAATTCAGTCCCAAAACTTTTAAAATTCACCTTGGGACCTCAATTTATTCAATTTCATAAAAAGGGGTTTAATTTTCCCAAATTTCCATTTTGGTCCCCTAACTTTTCCAAAATTACCATTTTGCCTTTACTTTACAACAATGGTAAGTTTTACCACAAAAATTCCAAAATTCCTCAATTGGTCCTCTAACATTCTTATCATGCCCAATGACCCTCAATTTTATAAAATTGTATTTTGGTCCTTCGAATTTCAAAAATCCCCAATTTTCCCCCAATTTCAACTCCTTAACACAGCCAAATTTGATTTCATGAAATTTACCGAACAAACACTTCAATTGTTGAAATTAAAGTTAAAATTGAGATTATACATCTTCATATGATTCAATAGCACTTTGAATCATAAGTTTTAATGCTGGAACAAGCTCGAACGGAGCTTCGCTGGAAAACATACTATAGAGAGAGAAAGCTTCAATTACTCACCATCGGTGGCACAACGGTCTGAGCTTTCTATCTGGGCAGATAGCTCTCGTTCTGAGGTTCATCCTAAAATCAAGAATAACATCAATTGATGTCGAATTGGATTAGAATTCTGTCATTGAAATTTGGCTAGCTCTCTCTAACACCGGTCGAAAATTGCAGAGGGGAGCCAAATTAGATTACCTTTCAGCCTAATTCGGCCATGGGAGGGCTGAGGGAGTGTTAGGAGAGCTTGGTTTGGCCTGAGGGGGCTCGAATTGGCTGATTTCAGCTCGACCAAAATAGGGCAGCTTCGGTCTGCTAGAGCTGCTTCACTGTTCTATCTTGCTGGCGTTTCTCCGACAACTTTCGAAGAAAACGAAGACTACAAGCGTGTAACTGACTTCTCCCCGGTTCTAAGGAACTCGACCTTGCCTTTTTTGGCTTAGAAATGACCCTATATCGGAGCTCTGGTTCGAGCTTCACCGAAAAACTAAGCAGCTAGAGAGTGAGCTTTTCAGGTGTAGAGAGGGTGAATGAGGAGGGGGTTTTTATATAGGAAGCTCGGGGACTTCTTGGTCATTCGATTGGCGCCTTAATGACGGTCATTCATTGCCTGAAACTCACTGCCAGAGACTTTTTAGCTTTGTTGGCACTGCGTAATTTTCCGACAAGTGAATAGTGCTATCATCTGAAGGAAGAAGATGACACTATTCTGAACCGGGTTCAAAGCTTAAACCGGTCGGTTCACCCCCATTCGACCGAATTTTTCAAATCTAAAAATTTCTAAATTCATCTAAATTTATTTTCTATCCAATGGTGGCCTCAAATCTCAAATTTTGAATTTTTAAAGCCACATTGAAAAATGAATTTAGAATCCAGTTCAATAGTGGTTCAAATAGGTCCAAACAGGTTCAATCCAGTTCAGATCCGGTTCACGTGAATCGGTTTGGTTTTCATCTTCAATTCATTCTCAAGTCCATTTCCATGACTTTTGGGACTCTTTGGGTCACTCGGGATCCGTAAATTTCCTAGTTTGCCCTTTCTCTATCGGTTCCAGTTCATGAACCAACTTGGTTCATAAATCGGTTCAATCAAGTTGGATCCGATTCATCTAAACCGATCTGGTTTTTCTCTTCCAATTTGTCCTAAGGTGCTTTTCCAAGGTTTTATAAAGCTTTTAGATCACCCAGGAGCTGTAAATTTCCAAATTGCTCATTTCCAAATGATTTGGTTTGTGAACCAGATCAATTTTCTTACTCGGTTTAACCAATTCTTTTCCTAGTTTTCCTTAACTAAAAAGGGCGGGGTTTACAACTCTCCCCTCCTTTTACGAGTTTTGTCCCTAAAACTTAACCAATATATTCCACATCGGGAATAATTTCCCTTAATATCAACTTTAGTTTTCTTGACATGCTAACACTTCGATTGCTCTTTCACTTAGTCCTCGTAATCATTCATCTAATAAATTTCTTTTCATTTATCATGCTTACTCCTTCCATTGAGTTATAATAACAAGGCATGTCTGGCTCATTAATCCATATGTATATCCTTAGGTTCACACCTCCCTTTATTTAGGGTAAGGTTCTTCCTTTTGGGACTCTTACTCAATATTTCAAGATTGAGAGATCCAAGGTGCCCAATTGTTCCTTTGTCTAGTTATTCTCTTCATTATTGAAACACTTAGCTTGACGTTCTTTCAAGCATTACGTACTTGTTTTAACAGGTTTCAGTGTTATTATTCTTTCGTCCCAATTTGACCTATCCTTCATTTGTCATTGATTACAGCTTTGGTTAAAATTTATGTTCGAGCTTGTTATGCTTACTAACCGACTCCTTCTTACTTGAGTCACATTTTACTCGGGACTATTGGTGCTCATATGTCTCTTACAACATGACATAGTTATGAACCCGTCTCTGTCCATTAGACTTCTACAACTCCTCCTTTAGGGTTGTTTTCAACTTTCCAGCCTTTCAAGGACTGTATAATTTCATCCCTCCTTTCATCAGGTATTTCTTGACTATCATTACTGTTATTCAATTATCCTTCATACCTTGACAACATGTCTTACATAATCGTGTCAGTTTTACTTACTCACTCGTCCTTTCCCAACTTCTTTATTGGGTCTCTTTGGTGCCAATTATTTGATTTCCCCATGATTTACCAACAAACTGAGATTCTTTCGTTCTTAAGTCCTTGGCATTCCTTATAGGATTTTTTTCTTCTTTTTTTTCCTTAATATGCTTTTGGTCTATGTGTTGATTCCTTTGTTTGGGAAGGTTCCCTTCTTTCAATTTCGTTCTTATTCTGTGCACTTCACACTATGATCAGTCGTCCACTCTTTAGGCTTCATTATGCATGTGTGAACTACGACCCGTCTCACCCATCGTGGTTATTTCTCCTTAGCAACATCTTATTTGGAGGGCTTCCTTTCCCAATGTTTCTTGGACGTTCTTACCTTAGTATGGGTAGTCCACTCATTCTTACTTGTCACAGCATCTTTTGATACTAAATTCCTATTTCCCCATTCCTTTTAACCTATTTCCTTAGGTCATGCCAGTATGTTTTCTTGGTTCTTTCACCTCAGCTTACGCTTCATTTATAAGTTTATCTCTTTATCCCTTTCACTTGGTTTCATTATCTCTTAGGCTATGTTTGGATTGAGGGGTTTGGAGGGATTTGGAGGGGAGGTGAAGTGATGGATTTGGAGGTGTTAAAATTTTTTAATAATCCATCGTTTGTATGGAGGGAAAGGGAGGGGAAGGATTATTAATGAAAAGGTAAGAAAGACAAATTTACCCTTTTAATTAAATAATATTTAAAATATTTTTTACAATAATTTTTTATTTATAATATTTGTATTATATATTTATATTATATAATTTTATATAAAATATTAGTAATATATAAATCTATTTAAAGTATATAAAAATAAAAATAATTAAATAAATAGTAATATAAAAAGTAAATGAGGGTATTAAAGTAATTTAAGTATTAAATGACACAATCCCACCAAATCCCTGCTCTTTTGGAGGGATTGTGTCGTAGCATAAACGGCGGGGTTGGAAGGGTTTGGAGGTGATTCTCAGCCCCTCCAAATCCCTCCAAACCCCTCCTTTCTTTTTTTTTTTTTTACCAAATGAGGGATTTCTCCACCCCTTCGAACCCCTCACCTCCAAATCCCTCCAAACCCCTCAATCCAAACATAGCGTTAGTTGGGATACATATACCTTTACAAGGTTTCCTTCCTCGGTAGGACTCTCCTCTTTTTCCTTAGTTCTAAGGAATATCTACCTTTAAATGGCATCATTTGACGTCGCCATCTTCTGTTTATCCTTTCTCTTGAAATTTTGCAGGTATATCTTTGGTACTCTATCCTCATCCCCACTTGTACCATAGTACGTGTCTATTTCTTTTAGGGAGAGTTTAAATCTTTATTATTTCAAGATTTCTTTACCATTATGTGAAAGGCTTGCCTACTCCTTTCTTGGCTTGAATTTCGTCGTTAATTTGGTCATTGGTCCTTTTAAAGATTTCTTTCATCCTTCTTTTCCCCAATATTTGGCCTTTCCACCTCTTCCTTCTTTGTTGGAGTTTAATCTATGACCCTCCTGAGGTTTAGTTTGTTACCTGCCTCGCCCCTACTATTCACCTTGTCTAATTCTCTTGAGGTAGTTGTCTCTCGAGTCTTCTTGTCCTTAATGATTCTTCTAGTTCCCTTTTTAGGGTGCATTCCTTACTACTTCCCAGTCCTCCTTAGGGCGTCATTCATTCTCTTTGACTCTCTTGTTGTTATGGTTTGCTTACCTCTGCTATGTTGGTTAGAGACTCCAATTTTAACTTCTCTACTTTTTCCAAAAAAAGTTGTACTTGCAATCTCAGGACATCCCATTTATCGTCAAATACTCGGCTTGTCTTTCCTTGTGGATGTACTCCTTTCTTTGCTCCTAAATTGTTGGAATTTTCTTCTTTAAGGGAGAATTCTCTTCAGCTAACTTTTGTTCTATTTGTGGTTTTATTAAGGTCCTACCTTTAGCTCTTTTTCCTTCCTGCCACTTTCCTAAGATCTTGAAGAGCTTCCTAATGTGAACCCTGCCAATATGTTGACGACACCCTACACCAAATATGGCAAAGACCCCAAGACTTTCACGACGCAAGTGCAAAAAGATGGAATATACCTTGTCTATGTGAAAAATAAGGTATGGGATATGTAGACGCCACACCCAAATCCTCTAAAAAGAAATCTTAGAAAACCCCAGGTGATAAGTCTTGATTGCTTGAATGCCACAAGTAAAAACCTGATAAGTTCAAAAGCTCTTTCAAGATAGAAAGAAGATAAAACTCACAAAATTGAAATTCCAAAGTGTTTGTCTCTCCAATGCTATGGAGTATGCCTTTTATAGGCTCAGAAAACAACCAAATGGCCCACAAAATGAGGAAAAAATCTATTATGGTTATAAGCTAACCATATCTAATCTAAATATCTAGGATATTTTAATAACTAATTTAAAAATTTGAACTATCTAATATTATCCTAAGAGATTTATTATATTTATAAATCTCTCCTTATTAATTAAATTTGGACCTTCTCTTGGGCTCTTCATTTGGGCTTCTATTTAAATATTCAGCAATCTCTTTAATCAGCCCATATAAAGCTTCTTTGAATCTTTTAGCCCTTGACCTTGTGATTGGGCCCTCTTGCAGTCTAATCATCTCATTTGGTGACAAACTGTTCAGCTCCATTGTAGGTTCGGTTGATTGGACTTGTGAATTCGTAGTCTCTTTAGTTGGATTCGCATCACTTCCTCCTATCTGTGGTTGAAACTACGAGCTAGAGTCGTGTTTCTTAGGATGGTATCCTTTTGGATTTCCTATAGCTGTGAGGGCGTCTTTCTTAGAAAATATTGTTCTAAATCCTAGTGATGTGGGACAGTCCTTCATGTCCTATTTCCTTTGTACCTTATAATAGGTTGTTTCTTGCTTAGTTACTCCAAGAGTTCTCCTAGACTCCTTACCATGACGGTTTTCTTATCATGCCTTCTTTACCTAATAATCTCTTTGATTCATTCCTTTATCCTTGATCTCTGTGGTGTTTAGGGAATCATAGTTTTGTTTGGTTACTTTTCTTGGGGGCATCTTCTTATCAAGATTTCATCCTTTGAGAGACAGGGTTTTTAGGAATTGGGAGTACTTCATTTATAGAGTAGTACAATATGTTGGGGGTTTTAGCCCTATTATAGAAAGTGATCACAAATTAAATCGGGAGCTACGAGATTCTTGATAAGCATCTTACTAGGTAAAGTTATACTCCCTTTACTAGTGTTTATAGCTTCATGCTTGGCTTCCTTCGTACTTAGAGTTGTGCAAGGTTATACTCGCTTTGTTAGTGTTTATAGCTTCATGCTTGGCTTTCGTCGTACTTAGATTTGTGCGCTCAATAGGTCCTAGCACCATCCTCCTGGATACTTCCCCATTTGGTCTTTTGAGATTCCTACCATGCCTCAAGCATTGGGAAACTTCTAGGGTTGTCTTCCTACGAGGACAGGGTGTTGAGTAGAGTCATTCCTAGTTTTCTTGGTTACTCTCCTAGGAACAATCTAAAAATTTTAAGATCAATCCTATTAGTTACTATATTTTCTAGTCTTGATTATGTATTCGAGGAAATAGGCTCTGATACCACTCAAGTTATCACGCCCCGACCTGGTTTGGTCGGATCCCTGTGATCAACCCACCACTCTCCCGGTTTCTTAAAGGATTTCCCCTTATTATAAACTTTAAGGAGTAAAGCGTCCTTTAAACTTACACCTTTCCTGGAATAACGTAAACCAAAACTGCATAAAATTCAAAATGTATCATATCTGTCTTACAAGCGTCTTAGTTGATGGTCTTTAAAGGTAAGCTTTCCGGAATTTCCTGAAAGAGATATAAGGGAGGGGGTAAGTACGACTACTCAGTGAATGGGTTTTCAAAATTTAACTTTTAGGAAAAAGATTTGTATTGAAGTGTGCCAGACTCCTTATTTTCTTTCAAAATTCATTTCATTTCAAATCTCTGTTTTTATCATCATTTCTTATTAATCATGGTGTATCATCACCTAATACACATCCTTCATCATGAAGGTAAAAAAACACACAATCGTAGGCCAACCCGTCCACTGAACCCACTTGTGGCATCGGAGCGACTTTACCGGCCACCTAGATAGAAACACGCCCACTTCTACACTGAGAATGAGTGGATGTATGCAATATCCAACCCTCATTCCCAAAATTAATTCTCCGTGTCCGTATGAGGATAGAGACCTCATCCTGACCCCACCCCGGTCTTGTGCACTTGAAGCTACATCGAGCTTCACAAGGTCACCTAGTCCGACAAACTACCTTTATATCCACCAGGTCGTCCAGGGCCATAGGACACATCACTACCCCTTTTGGGCGTCTTGAAGGTCTTGTACACACTATGCATACACAATCAGTATTTGCCACTAGTCCAACGACCCCGACCTTCAACTTAACCTGTAGCTATTTGTCTTTACTAGTCCGAAGACCTATCATGTCGCACTGCCACTAGTTGACTGAATGTGTCGGTCATGTGTTGGTACCATGGCCAAACAATTCATTTATTTAAAGTTTTATGGCATATATCTCATTTTTGTTTATGAGCTCCTGCTCATGCCAATTGGCCTATGGCCCACTGTTCAAGATTTTTATCATTAGGTATATTAGCTTCCAAGATCCAAAATCGAGGCCCCCAGCCTATAAGAGCTATTCGAGCTCCTGTCAAGAAAGTCTCCCAAATTGTTTAAGCAGTGGCACACAGTCAGGGGAGAGCACTTCCAACAAAATATGTTTTCAACTGTCCATCATACCGACTAGGTATAAGCACATTTTCGCTCATAACCGATGAACGGGTTTTCCACTTCCTTCGAGAAAGTTTCATCATACCAACCGGGTATGATCTACTTACAATCGATAAGTAGTTTGTCCGCGTGATTTTCACATCACTACTTTAAGTTGTGATGTTTAAAATACCACTAAGTAGTGGGTTTTCATTTCGAGGTACTTATCATCCCCAACCAGGTATGATATAAAATCCCACTCACCCGATCGTGCATTGATATTCCACTTAGTCGATTTCTTTCCCTAGCAAGCTTAACTTCAGTTGGCGTTCCCGATGTCTCATTTTCCTACATGAAACGAACATTGTTTTTTCATTATTCTTTGGTCTAATAGCCCTAATTCGTTCCAATGAGAAAATCTACCTTTTCCTTTATTTGTATTTAGGTCCCTAAAGTTATTAATCTTTTAACTTTAAGTCCCTAATGCTGATTTTTCCTTGAATTCAGTCCCGAAACTTTTAAAATTCACCTTGGGACCTCAATTTATTCACTTTCACAAAAAAGGGTTTAATTTTTCTAAATTTCCAATTTGGTCCCCCAACTTTTCCAAAATTACCATTTTGCCCTTCCTTTACAAAAATGGTAAGTTTTACCCCAAAAATTCCAAAATTCCTCAATTGGCCCTCTAACATTCTTATCATGCCCAATTGACCCTCAATTTTATAAAATTGCATTTTGGTCTTTCGAATTTTGAAAATCCCTAATTTTTCCCCAATTTCAACTCCTTAACATAGTCGAATTTAATTTTATCAAATTGATTGATCAAACACTTCTAATTGTTGAAATTGAAGTTAAAATTGAGATCCTGAAACTTCATATGATTCAATAGCATTTTTAATCATAAGTTTTAATGTCAGACTGAGCTTGAACGGAGATTCGCCGAAAAATAGACTATAGAGAGAGAAAGCTTCAATTACTCACCATCGGGGGCACGACGGACTGAGCTTTCGATCTGGTCTGATAACTCTCGTCCTAAGGTTCATTCTAGAATCAAGAATGACATCAATTGATGTCGAATTGGATTAGAATTTTGTCATTGAAATTCAACCAACTCTCTTTCTAACACCGGTCAGAAATTGCAAAGGGGAGTCGAATTGGATTACCTTTCGGCCTTAATTCGGCTATGGGAGGGCTGAGGAAGTGTTGGGATAGCTTGGTTTGGTCTAAGGGGGCTCGAAGTGACCGATTTCAGCTCAACCAAAATAGTGCAGCTTCGGTCCACCGGAGCTGCTTCACTTTTCTATCACGCCGGCGTTCTTTGACGACTCTGGGAGTAAACGGAGACTACAGGTATGTAGTTGACTTCTCCTTGGTTCTAAGGAACCTGACCTCATCTTCTTTGGCTAAGAAATGGCCCTATATCGGAGCTCTGGCTCGAGCTTCATTGGAAAACTAAGCAGCTGAGAGAGAGTGAGATTTTCAGGTGTGGAGAGGGTGAATAAGAAGGGGGTCTTTATATAGGAAGCTCGGGGACTTCTTGGCCGTTCAATTGGCACCTTAATGGCAGTTATTCATTGCCTGAAACTCCTTGACCAGAGCTTTTCAGCTTCATCGGTACTGCGTGATCTTTCGGCGAGTGAACAGTGTTGTCATCTGAAGGAAGAAGACAATACTGCTTTGAACTAGACTAGACTTGTCTGAATTGGGTTTAAAGGTTAAACCGCCCGGTTCACCCTCATTTGACCGAAATTTTCAAATCTAAATTTTTTTAAAATTAATCTAAATTCATTTTCTATCAAATTGTGGCCTCAAATCTCAAATCTGAATTTTTTAAGCCACCTAGAAAAATGAATTTAGAATTCGGATCAATAGTGGTTCAAACCGGTCCAAACCAGTTCAATTTGGTTCAGATCTAATTCACCTGAACCGATTTGGTTTTCATCTCCAATTCATTCTCAAGTCCATTTCCATGAATTTTGGAACTCTTTGGGTCACTCGGGATCCATAAATTTCCCAATTTGCCCTTTTTCTATCAGTTCCGGTTCATGAACCTACTCGGTTCATAAATCGGTTCAATCCAGTTGGATCTGGTCCATCTAAATTGGTCTGGTTTTTCTCTTCCAATTTGTCATAAGGTTCTTTTCCAAGGTTTTATGAACCTTTTGGATCACCCAGTAGTTGTAAATTTCTAAATTTCCCATTTCCAAATGATCAGGTTTGTGAACCGATTCGATTTTGTTATTCGATTTAACTGGTTCTTTTCCCAGTATTCCTTAACTTGGGCGGGGTTTACATGTCCTATTTTGGCAGAGCTGAAATTGGCCGATTTGAGCCCTACTCAGACGAAACCAAGCTCTCCCAACACTTCCTCAGCCCTCCCACGAATGAAATAGAAGTGAAAGGTAAGCAAATTCGGCTCCCATCTATAATTTCTAAATAGTGCTAGAGAGAGAGCTGGCAGAATTTCAATGATAGAATTCTAATCCAATTTGGCATCAATTGATGCCATTCTTGATCCTAGGTGGAACCTTAGGAGGAGAGCTACCTGCCAAATAGAAAGCTCAGACCGTCGTGCCCTTACCGGTAAGCAATTGAAGATTTCTCTCTCTATAGTTTAGTTTCCGGCAAAGCTCTGTTTGAGCTCGTTCTGACATTAAAACTTACTATTCAAAGTGCTACTGAATCATAAGAACATGTAGAAACTCAATTTCAACAATTAGAAGTGTTTAATCGGTCGATTTGATGAAATTAAATTCGGTTGTGTTAAAAAGTTGAAATTGGGGGTTTTCAAAAAGTTTGAAGGACCAAAATGCAATTTTATAAAATTGAGGGTCAATTGGTCATGATAAAAATGTTAAAGGTCTAATTGAGGAATTTTAGAATTTTTGGGGTAAAAACTTACCATTTTTGTAAATGAAGGGCAAAATGGTAATTTTGGAAAATTTGGGGGCCAAATTGGGAATTTGTGAAACTTGAACCCCTTTTTATGAAATTGAATATATTGAGGTCCCAAGAGTGATTTTAAAAGTTTCGAGACTCAAATTGGTGAAAAACCTATAATTGAGGCCTAAAGAAAAAGGAAAAAGTAACTTTAGGGACCAATTTGTAAATATTGAAAAAGTTGTGAATCGAGTCATTTATACTAAATGAGGTGATCAAGTTAGATGATAATGAACAACGATGTTCATTTTGTGTAGGAACACGAGACAATGGGAACGCGAGCTGAGGTTAAGCTTCGAAGGAACAAAAACCGACTAAGTGGAAATTCTTTGCACGAACGTGTCAGTGAGATTTATATATCATACCCGGTTGGGGTGATAAGTACCACGGAAATAAAAACCCACTACTTAGTGATATTTTAAACATCACAACTTAAAGGAGTGATATGAAAATGACACGGAAAAACTACTTACTAGTTGTAAGTAGATCATGCCTAATTGGTATGATGAAACTTTCTCGTAGGAAGTGAAAAACCCGTTCATCAGTTATGAGCGGAGATATCCTCATACTTGATCGGTATGATGGATAGTTGAAAATATATTTTTTGTTGGAAATGCTCTCCCCTGACTATGTGCCACTACTTAAACCTTGCTCTGAAAGAACCAGTCAAACCAAGTAAGAAAATCGAATAAGTTCACAAACCTGTTTATTGGGGAATGGGCAAATTGGAAGAATTTCAATTCCCAAGTGACTAAAAAAGGTTCATAAACCTTGCAAAAATACTTTATGACAAATTGAGATAGAAAAACCGTATTAGTTCGGGTGAATTGGACCCGAACAAGATTGACCAATTTAAGAACCGAGCTAGTTTATGTACCGGAACCCATAGAGAGAGGGCAAACTGAGAAATTTAGGGACCCTAAGTGTAAACCCCACTCTTTTTAGTCAAGGAAAACTGGGAAAAGAACCAGTCAAACCGAGTAAGAAAACTGAACTGGTTCACGTACCCGATCAAATGGGAAAGAGCAAATTGGAAGTTTACAACTCCTGTGTGATCCAAAGGATTCATAAAAACCTTGTAAAAGAACCCTAGGACAAATTGGAAGAGAAAAATCAGACATGTTTAGATGAACCGGATCCAATGGGATTGAAGCAGTTTATGAACCGAGTTACTTCATGCATCAAAATTGATAGAGAAAGGGAAAACGGGGAAATTTTTTGATCCCTTGTAACCCGAAGAGATTTATAAACCTTGGGAAGGAACCTTAGAACAAAGTGGGAGAGAAAAACTAGATCAATTCGGGTGAATCGGACTTGAATCGGATTGAACCGGTTTAAGGACCGAGTCGGTTTATGAACCGGAATCGATAAAGAAATGGTAAACCGAGAATTTTATGGATCCTAAGTGACCCAAGGAGTCACAAAAGACATGGAAATAGACTTGTGAAGGAATTGGGGATGAAAACTAGACCGGTTCAGGTGAACCGAATCTGAACCGGTTTGGACCGGTTTGAACCACTATTGAACCGGATCCTAAATTCATTTTTTTTGGTGGCTTAAATAATTGAAATTTGAGATTTGAGGCCACCATTGGATAAAAAATGAATTTATATTAATTTAGAAAATTTTAGATTTGAAAAACTCGGTTGAATGAGGGGTGAATCGGCTGGTTTAAGCTTCGAAGACGGTTCGGACCGGTTCAGTCCGATTTGGAACAATGTCATCTTCTTCCTCAGGATGACACCACTGTTCACTCGCTAGAAAATCGAAGCAGCACCGACGAAGAAGAAACGCTTCCATTCAGTACATTTCAGGTCTTCAGTGCCTATAATAACAGTGTCAAACGGACGGCCAACGGGTCCCCGAGCTCCCCATATAAAGAGTCCCTCTCCATTCGTACTCTCCATACTTGAACACTACATTCTCTCCCAACTGCTCCATTTTCTGGTGAAGCTCAAACTAGAGCTCTAATATGGGGTCTTTTCTGAGCCAAACAAGGCGAGGTTAGGTTCTTTGGAACCGGGGAAAAGTCAGCTACATGCATGTAGTCTCTGTTTGCTCCGAAGGTTGCCGGAGAAGCACCGACGTGATGGAATAGTGAAGCAGTTTCGGCGGACCGAAGTTACCCTATTTCAGCCGAGCTGAAATATGCCATTTCAAGTCCTTCTCAGGCCAAACCAAACCCTCCTAACACTTCCTCAGCCCTCCCACGGCCGAATTGGAACTGAAAGGTAAGCCAATTCGGCTCCCCTCTGCAATTTTCGATCAGTGCTAGAGAGAGAACTGACAGAATTTTAATGACAAAATTCTAACTCAATTCGGCATCAATTGATGTGATTCTTGATCCTAGGATGAACCCCAAGATGAGAGCTATCTGCCCAGATTGAAAGCTCAAACCGTCATGCTCTCACCGGTGAGTAATTGAAGCTTTCTCTCTCTATAGTCTATTTTCCGACGAAGCTCTGTTTGAACTCATTCCGGCGATAAAACTCGCGTTTCAAAGTTCTATGGAATCATATGAGCATGGAGAAACTCAATTTCAACTTCAATTTCAACATTTAGAGGTGTTTGATTGGTCAATTTGATGAAATCAAATTTGGTTGTGTTAAAGAGTTGGAATTGGGGGAAAATTGGGGATTTTCAAAAATTCGAAGGACCAAAATGTAATTTTCTAAAATTGAGGGTCAATTGGTCATGATAAAAATGTTAGAGGGCTAATTGAGAAATTTTAGAACTTTTGGGGTAAAATTTACCATTTTTGTAAAGGAGGGGCAAAATGGTAATTTTGGAAAAGTTGGGGGACCAAATTGGAAATTTGGAAACTTAAACCCCTTTTTTGTGAAATGGAATAAATTGAGGTCCTTTGATAAATTTTAAAAGTTTCGTAACTCAATTTGAGGAAAACCCGGCATTAGAGACTTAAAGTTTAAGAGAAATAACTTTAGGTACCTAATTGCAAATAAATGAAAGTTTGACTTTCTCATTCATTTGAAATAAATGAAGGTTATTATGGTGAAGGATAATGAACTGAGATGTTCATATCGTGTTGGAACACAACGTACCAGCAACGCCAGCAAGGACAAGCTTGCATGAATACAAAGAACCGGTATAGTGAAATTCACGGCATTAACGAGTGAGTGGGTTTACTTACATCATACCGGGTTGGGATGATGAGTACAACTTAAAGTTACAAATCACTTACCGGTTGTGAATAGGTTATTCACATCATACCCGGTTGGGATGATGAGCACCTTTTCTAAATTAGAAGTCACTGTGAGTGGGTTATTCACATCATACCCGATTGGGATGATGAGCATCTTTTCTAAATTAGAAGTCACCATGAGTGGGTTTACTAACATCATACCCAGTTGGGATGATGAGCACAACTTAAAGTTTAAAACCACTTATCGGTTGTGAGTGGGTTTACTAACATCATACCCGGTTGGGATGATGAGCACAACTTAAAGTTTAAAACCACTTACCAGTTGTGAGTGAGATTTTATATCATACTCGGTTGGGGATGATAAGTACCTCGGAATGAAAACCCACTACTAAGTGGTATTTTAAACATCACAACTTAGAGGAGTGATGTGAAAATCATGCAGAAAAACTACTTACCAATTGTAAGTAGATCATACCCAGTTGGTATGATGAAACTTCCTCGAAGGAAGTTGAAAACCCGTTCATCGGTTATGAGCGGAGATGTCCTTATACCCGATCGGAATAATGGACAGTTGAAAATATATTTTGTCGGAAGTGCTCTCCCCTGACTGTGTGCTAATGCTTAATCTATTTATGAATAGCTCGAATAGCTCTAATAGGTCGGATGCATCGGCTTTGAAACTTGGGGTCTAATATGCCCAGTTTTTTAAAATGTCGAACAGTGTGCCATAGGCCAGGTGGCACGAGCAAGAGCTCGTAAACAAACATGAGTTATATGCCATAAAGCTTTAAATAAATATATTGTTTTGCCATGGTACCAAGATAGAACGTCAATCAACTAGTGGGAGTGTGACATGACAAGTCTCCAAACTAGTCATGACAAACAGCTATAGGTTGAATTAAGGGTCGGGGTCATTGGACCAGTGGCGCCACAGATTATATGGCATGATGTGAAAATGTTGATTGTGCATGCACTATGATTACAGGACCTTCAAGACACCCAAGAGGGGCAGTGATGTGTCCTAGGGCCCTAGACGCTTGGTGGGTAAGGGCAGTTCATCAAACCAGGTGACCATGCGAAATTTGGAGTAGCACTAAATGCATGAGACCGGGGTGGGAATGGGATGAGGTCTCTATCCTCATACAGATATGAAGAATTGATTTCAGGATTGAGGAATGGATGTCGTGAACATCCACTCATTCTCATGGTAGAAGTGGATGTACTTTTATCTGGGTGGCCGATAAAGTTGTTCCGAAGCCACAAGTGGGTTCAGTGGATGGGCTAGCCTACGAATGTGTGTTTAGCCTTCATCATGAAGGACGTGTGTTGGGTGATGACACAACATGATTAAATAAGGAAATGGTGATAAAAAAACTTAGATTTCAAATGAAATGGTTTTGAAAGAAAGGAGCCAGGCACACTACAAAATTTATCTTTTTCCTAAAGTTAAAAATTTTTGAAAACCCATTCACTATGTAAACCCTGTCCTTTAGTAATGAGAAAAACCGAGAAAGAACCGGTCAATGTGATCTTTAAACCGAATTAGTCTGTAAACCCACTAATTGGGGACGAGCGAATTCAAAAATTTCTAACTCCCATGTGACTCAAAAATAATTATAAACTTGTAAAAAGAACCCTAGGATGATATGAGGAAGAAAGGCCAAAGTAGTTCAAGACAACCGGGTTCGAACTAGATAGAACCGATTTATGAACCAAGTTGGTTCATGAATCAGAACCAATAGAGAACGGCCAAAACAAAGAAATTCAACTCCCTTGTGCCCCAAGAAAATTTATAAACCTTGAGAACAAACCTTCGAACCAAGTGGGAGAGAAAAACCAGATCGGTTGGGGTGAACTGGACCCGAACTGAATCAAACCGATTTAAGGACCAAGCAGGTTTATGAACTAAAATCGATAAAGAGATAGTAAACCAAGAATTTTATGGACCCTAAGTGACCCAAGGAGTCACAAAAGACATGGAAATCAGCTTGTGAAGGAATTGGGGATGAAAACCAAACTAGTTCAGGTGAACCGGATCCGAACCGGTTCGGACCAGTTTGAACCACTATTGAACCGAATCCTAAATTCATTTTTCTAGGTGGCTTAAATAATTCAAATTGGAGATTTGAGGCCACCGTTGGATAGAGAATGAATTTAGATGAATTTAGAAATTTTTAGATTTGAAAAACTCGATTGAATGGGGGGGGTGAACCGACCGATTTAAACTTTGAACCCGGTTTGGACCGGTCTTGTCCGGTTTAGAACAGTGTCATCTTCTTGCTCAGGATGACAGCACCGCTCACTCGCCGAGAAACTGAAGAAATGCCGATGAAGAAGAAACGCCTCTGTTTGGTACGTTTCAGGTCATCAATTCCTATCACAACGGTGCCAAATGAACGGCTAACGGGTCACCAAGCTCCATATATATAAAGAGCCCCTCTCCATTCATCCTCTCCACACCTGAAAAGCTCACTCTCTCTTTGTTGCTTAGTTTTCCGGCAAAACTCAAACCAGAGCTCCGATATAGGGTCAATTATGAGCCAAAGAAGATGAAGCCAGGTTCATTAGAACCGAGGAGAAGTTAGCTACACGGTGGTAGCATTTGTTCATCCCGAGAGTTACCGGAGAAGCGCCGGCGTGATCAAACAGTGAAGCAACTCCGGCGGACCGAAGCAGCTCCAGCTGACCAAAGCTGCCCTGTTTCGGCCGAGTTGAAATTGCCAATTCGGGCCCTCCTCAGGCCAAACCAAGCTCTCCCGACACCATCTTAGCCCTTCCACGGCCAAATTAGGACCAAAAGGTAAGCCAATTTGGCTCCCCTTTACAATTTCAGATCGTTGTTAGAGAGAGAGTCGGCCGAATTTTGATGAAGAAATTCTAATCCAATTCGACATTAATTGATGTCATTCTTAATCCTAGGAAGAACCTCTGGATGAGAGCTACCTGCCCAGATAGATAGCTAGGACTGTCGCGTCCTCACCGGTGAGAAATCGAAGCTTTCTCTCTCTACAGTCTATTTTCTAGCGAAGCTTCGTTTGAGCTCGTTCCAGCATTAAAATCTATGATTCAAAGTTCTTTAGAATCGTATGAACATGTAGGAACTCAATTTCAACTCCAATTTCAACAATTATAGGTTTTTTATCGGTCAATTTAATGAAATCAAATTTGGCAGTGTTGAAGAGTTGAAATTGGGGGAAATTTTGGGGATTTTCAAAAATTCGAAGGACCAAAATGTAATTTTCTAAAATTGAGGGTCAATTGGTCATGATAAGGATATTAGAGGGCCAATTGAGAAATTTTGGAATTTTTGGGGCAAAATTTACCATTTTTCTAAAGAAGGGGCAAAATGGTAATTTTGGGAAAATTGAAGGACCAAATTGGAAATTTGGGAAATTAAACCTCTTTGTGTGAAATCAAATGATTTGAGGTCCTAAGATAAATTTTAGAAGTTTTAGGACTCGCATTTAGGAAAAATCCGGCAATAGGGACTTAAAGTTAAAGAAAATTAACTTTAGGGACCTAATTGCAAATATATGTAAAATTGGGTTTTCTCATTCATTTGGAACGAATGAGGGCTATTAGGCCAAAGAACAATGAACAATTATGTTCATTTCGTGTAGGAGAATGAGACATCGGGAACGCCAGTCAAAGTCCAACTTGCTAAGGACGGAACCCGACTAAGTGGAATTTCACTGCACTATCGGGTGAGTGGGATTATGTATCATACCCGGTTGGGGATGATAAGTACCTCGGTATAAAAACCCACTGTTTTGTGAATTTTTTATCATCACAACTTAGATAATGTGATGTGAAAACCATGCGAAAAAACTACTTACCGGTTGTAAGTAGATCATACCCAGTTGGTTTGATGAGATTTATTTGAAGGAAGTTGAAAACCCGTTCATCGGTCATGAATGGAGATGTCCTTATACCGTTCGGTATAATGCACAGTGAAAACCCATTTTGTTGGAATTCTTCTCCCCTAACTGTGTGCCAATGCTTAAACAATTTGGGAGACCTTCTCTACAAGAGCTCGAATAGCTCTGATAGGTCGGGGGCCTCGGTTTTGAAACTTGGGGGCTAAATGCCCGATTTTGAAAATCTCGTACAGTGGGCCCAAGGCCAGTTGGCACAAGCAGGAGCTCGTAAACAAACATGATATATGTGCCATAAAACTTCATAAGTGAATTGTTTGGCCATGGTACCAAGATAGGACCGACATGCTTAGTCAACTAGCGGTAGTGCGACATGACAAGTCGACAGATCGGGCAAGACAAACAACAACAGGTTGAGTTGAGAGTCGGGGCCGTTGGACTAGTGGCACCACAGATTACATGGAAATATGAGAAAACATTGTTTGTGCATGCACTGTGAGTACGGGATCATCAACACGCCCATGAGGGTCAGTGATGCGTCCTAGGTGCACTGGACGACTTGGTGGCTATAAGGGAAGTTCGTTGTTCCAAGTTGAGTTGAGAGTTGGAGCCATTGGACTAGTGGCACCACAGATTACAGGGCAATATGAGAAAACATTGTTTGTGCATGCACTGTGAGTAGAAGATCATCAAGACGCCCATGAGGGTAGTGATGCGTCCTAAGTGCACTGGACGACTTGGTGCCAGAAGGGAAGTTCATCGTTCTAGGTGTTTGTGCGAAATCTGGAGTAGCACCAAGCGCATGAGACTGGGGTGGGGACAAGATGAGGTCTCTATCCTCATATGGATATGAAGAAGTGATTTCAGGATTGTGGGTCGGATGTCGCGTACATCCACTCATTCCCAGGGTAGAAGTGGTCGTACTTCTATACGGGTGGCAGGAAAAGTCGCTCAGCACCCTGTCCTCGTAGGAAGGCAACTCTAGAAGCTTCCCAAATGCCTAGGGCATGATAGAAATCCCCAAGGACCAAATGACAAAGTATCCAAGAGGATGATGCTTGGACCTGTTGAGGTCACACCCCCGAGTACAAAGGGAGCCAAGCTTGAAACCAAGAACACCAGCTAGGGCTTATAACCTTACAATAGAGGATGCTTATCAAACACCCCGTAGCCTTCTATCTATTTCATAACCACCTCTTTGTAATATGGTTAAGACCCTAACATATTATATTCCTTCTCCATTAATGAAGAATTCCAAGTTTTTGAAACCATGTCTCTAAAAAAAATGTAAGCCTACACCTCAACTGTAGGAAATGAACCAAAAGACTAAAGAGTCTAGGAGAACTCTTAGGGGAAAAAACCGACAAGGTGACTAAGGAGTGAGAACTCTGGTAGTAACTACTGGGCAAGGAAATGACCTATTACAAGGTTAAGACAATAGGAACACTACTAAGGACAAGTATCAAGATAACTTGTTATAGGTGTAAGGGAAATGGGGCATGAAGTGAAGGATTGCTCCACATCGCAAGGATTTAGAACAATACCTTCCAAGAACAACGCCTCTACAGCTACATGAATCCGAAAGTATTCCACCCCATGAAATATGACTCCTGCTCGAAACTTCAACCACACCCAGGAGAAAGCTCTTGAAGATCCTAGCATAGTGATGGGTACTTTCCGACCCAATATCCTTTAAGAAAAGTTAAAGCCCCAATGTCACGCCCCGATCCGGTTTGGTCGGATCCCCGTGATCAACCCGCCACTCTCCTGATTTACTAAAGGGTTTTCCCTTATATTATAAATCGTAAAGAGTAAGGCGTTAACCTGCACCTTTTTCCAGGAATATCATAAATCAAAACTGCATAGTAATTTAAATTAGTTGTACCAATCTTGCAGGCGTTTAATTGCGCAAGTCCTTTAAGGTTCGGCTTTCCGGGACTTCCTGAAAGAGGTATAAGGGAGGGGGTGAGTACAACTACTCAGTGAGTGGGATTCAAATCTTTTAACTTTCAAGAAAAACATTTATATGGAGTGTGCCAGACTCCTTTGTTTTCAAAAAAATCATTTCATTTAAAAATTCATCTTTTTCCATTATTTCTTAGTTATCGATGTGTCATCACCCAACACACATCCTTCATAATGAAGGTTACACACATTCGCAAGTCAGTATCACTACTGAACCCGCTAGTGGCTTCGGAGTGACTTTTCCTGCCACCCGGATAGAAGTACGACCACTTCTACCCTGGGAATGAGTGGATGTACGAAACATCCGACCCACAATCCCGAAATCACTTCTTCGTGTCCGTATGAGGACAGAGACCTCATCCTGTCCCCACCCCAGTCTCCTGTGCTTAGTGCTACTCCAGATTTCGCACAGACACCTGGAACGACGAACTGCCCTTATAGCCACCAGGTCGTCCAGTGCCCTTAGGATGCATCACTACCCCTCATGGGCGTCTTGATGATCTCGTACTCATAGTGCATGCACAAACAAAATTTTCTTATATTGCCATGTAATCTGTGGTGCCACTAGTCCAACGGCCCCGACTCTCAACTCAACCCGCAGCTGTTTGTCTTGACTAGTCCGTCGACCTGTCATGTCGCACTACTGCTAGTTGACTGAGCATGTCGGTCCCATCTTGGTACCATGGCCAAAAAATTCACTTATTAAGTTTTATGGCACATATATCATATTCGTTTACGAGCTCCTGCTCGTGCCAACTGGCCTTGGGCCCACTGTACGAGATTTTCAAAATCGGGCATTTAGCCCCCAAGTTCCAAAACCGAGGCCCTTGGCCTATCAGAGCTATTCGAGCTCCCGTCGAGAAGGTCTCCCAAATAGTTTAAGCATTGGCACACAGTCAGGGGAGAACACTTTCGACAAAATAGGTTTTCACTGTCCATTATACCAATCGGTATAAGGACATCTCCGTTCATAATCGATGAACGGGTTTTCAACTTCCTTCGAGGAAGTCTCATCATACTAACCGGGTATGATTTGAATAACCCACTCACAACCGATAAGTGGTTTTAAATTTTAAGTTGTGCTCATCATCCTAACCGGGTATGATGTTAGTAAACCCACTCACCCGTTAATGCCGTGAATTCCACTAGACCGGTTCTTGGTATTCACGCGAGCTTGTCCTTGCTGGCGTTCCCGGTACTTTGTGTTCCGGTGAAGGCACAGCGGTCCGAGCTTTTGATCTGGGCAGATAGGTCTCATCCTGAGGTTCATCCTTTCGGTCCTAATTCGGTCGTGGAAAGGCTGAGAAAGTGTTGGGAGGGCTTGAAATGGCCGATTTCAGCTTGGCCGAAATAGGGCAGCTTCGGTCCGCCGGAGTTGCTTCACTATTCCATCATGTCGGCGTTTCTCCAACGATACTCGGATTGATTGGAGTTTGCTATCAGATAGCTATCTTCCCCCCCGGTTCTAAAGAGCCCGACCTTTGTTCAAGTCGAAGCTCTCGTTCGAGCTTTACCGGGAAATGGAGCAGTAGAGAGAGAGAGAGAAGTGTTCAGGTGTGAGAAGAATGAAATGAGGATGAACTCTTTATATAGTTGTAAAACCCGTGTATTAAATGGGCGAGATTTATTACTGGTATTAATATTGCCATAAATTATTGGTATTAATTCCAATAATTTAATTTCGGTATTAATTCTAATAAATTAAATTTCAGTATTAATTCTAATAATTTAATTTCGGTATTAATTCTAATAAATTAAATTTCAGTATTAATTCCAATAATTTAATTTAGGTATTAAATTATTGCTATTAATTTATGATAAGGCGTACATACAAATTTTTGACCGAAATTTCGGGTTACAAAAAAAATTCATACTTCACAGGAGGTCACCCATCCTCACATTACTCTCAAGTAAGCACACTTAACTTTAAAGTTCTTATGGAATCTAGTTCACTTGAATCACTTTGGTTTTTATTTTCTAATTTGTCTTAAGTTTCTTTTCCAAGGTTTAACGAACCCTTTGGATCACCCGAGGGTTGTAAATTCCCAATTTGCCCGTTCAGAAATAATCGGGTTTGTGAATCGGTTCTAAATCCTCACTTGGTTTGACCGGTTCTTTTCCTGGTTTTCCTTAGCTCAAAAGGGCGGGTTTTACACCCAAGTTGGTAATCGTATTTCGAAAGTAAATTTTGAGTTCCTAAAACTTTTTGTCCCTCAATGATGGTGTAATGGTGTGCCTCAACTAGATGAGGGAGGAAAAGGACTAAAGGTAGGACCTCGATCAACCGCAATTAAAACAAAGGGTAGATGAAAAGAATTCTTCCTCAAGAAGAAATTTCCAGCCATCTAGGAGCAAGGAAGGAAGCACCTCTACAAGAGAAGACAAGTCGAGCATTAGACGACAAATGGGATGTTTTGGGATCATAAGTACGACTTTCTTTGGAAAAAGCATAGAAGTTAAGTTTCGGACCAACATAGTGGAAAGAAGCAAATTGTAACAACAAGATACTTAAGGAAAATAAATGATGCCCTAAAGAGAACTGGGAAGTAGTAAGGACTACACCCTAAAAAGGACAATGGGATGGGTATTAAGGACAAGAAGACTCGAGAGACAACTGTCTCAAGATAATTAGATAAGGAGAATAGTAGGGACGAGTTAGTTAACGAACTAACCCTTGTGAATTTCATAAATTTAATCTCTAGTAAAGAAGTGAGAGGTGGAAAGGCCAAATATTTGGAAAATAAGGATGGAGGAAATCCTTAAAGAAATCAATGGCCAAGAACGGATTGACGACCAAACTCAAAGCCAGGAGAAGATTAAGTAAGCCTCTCGAAGGACGATTAAGAGATTTGGAAACAAGGAGGATTTGAGCTCTACTTAAAGGAAATAGACGTGTATAGGGGTACAAGTTGGAATGAGGATGGGGTACAAAGGATGTACCCGCGAGATTTCAAGAGTAAAGGTAAACGGAAGGGATGGCATCAAAGGATGTCATTCAAGTATATATACATACGAAAATGAATGAAGAAGGAATTCCAGGAGAAAGGAAAAGAATCTCACCAAGAAAGGAAACTCTGAGGAGGGATACATGTTCCAACTAAGAGGTAATGGGACCAAGTGACGAGGGATGAGGAGACGAACTTGCAAATGAAGTGCATGGTGAGGTGAAAGAACCAAGGGAAACATAATAGGAGAACCTAAGGAGTAAGTTAAACCCAAGGAACGAGTAGGTAGAAAGATAGCATCAATAGATGCCGTAACAAGTAAGAATGGGTAGACTACCCATAATAAGAAAATAAAGGAAAGAGCGTCCGAGAAACCTTAGGAAAGTAAGCTCCCTAAATAAGAAGTGGTTAAGGGGAAACAACCACTAATATCAAGATGAATTGTGGTCCACACTCGCATAATAGAGCCTAAAGAGTGGATGGTTGGGCATAGGGTGGAGTACACGAAATAAGACCGACAATCGGAAGCTACTCAAATAAGGAATAAGGGATGGAATGGAAAATTTAAGACAATGGAGGATTGAAAGATAGAAAGGGTGTAAGGATATGAAGAAAGGAAACCTTCAAGAAATGGTAAGAATGTTGAACATGTAACTCCTAAGGTAAAAGTCTCTACTTTGAAGGAAATAGTAGAGAATGAAACCGTAAAAAGGGAAACTCCCCAAACTAAGAAATCGACATGTAGACCGAAAGGAATCAATTCAGTATAAAGAATTGTGAAATGATTACGAACAAGTAAGAGTGGACTAAGGCCAAAGTAAAATCCTTGAGTAAAGGATATCATTGGGAATGAGGATGGACCTAAGAAAGGATGAATCCCAGCTTGTCGGTATAGTATTGGAAAATCCTATCAATTGGAACCGAAAAGACCCAATAAAGAAGTTGGGGAAAGATGAGTGGGTAAGAGGAATCTATGCAGTTATGTGAGACATAACTTCAAAGGTATGATGGAGGAGAGGATAATGGTAAAAAGGATAGTTGAGGAATGCTATCAAAAGAAAACAAGGATGAAGTTATATGATTCCTGAAAGGTCGAAAAACTAAGAGAGACCCTCAAGGAGATGTTCTAGAAATCTAATGGACATAGATAGGTCCTAGAAAATCCCATGCTGTAAGGGGCATGTAAGCCCAACAATCCTGAGGAGAATATAACTCAAAGTATGGAAGAGTCGGCTAATAAGCATGATAAGGTTGAATATAAAAAAAATTTGGACCAAAGTTATAATAGACAACAAATGAAGGAAGGGTCAAAATAGGACGAAAAAGTTATAATAAAGAAAACCCACGGAAACAGGTACGCAATGCTCGAAAAAACATCGAGCTAAAGGTTTCAACTACAAAAAGCATAACTAGACACGGGAATGATTAGTTATCTTGGAATTCCCAATCGAGTACAAAATCTCAAAGGGAAGAATGTTGCTCTAAGCAAAGAAGGATATGAATCTAAAGATATACCCAGGAATAAGGTATGTTTAGTTATAATAAACTCTGTGGATGGAGTAAATAATATAAAGGAAAAGAAATTTCCTTAAGTGAAAGATGTAAAAAGAAGGGGGGCTAATTGAAAGAATAAGAGAAGAGTTTACATGTTAAGCAAACACCAAAGGGACATCAAAGGAAATGATTCCTCATGTAAGGTTGATAAGTAAGTTTTGGGGATAAAACTCCTAAAAGGAGGGGAGAGTTGTAAACCCCACTCTTTTCAGTCAATGAAAATCGGAAAAAGAACTGGTCAAACCGAGTAAGAAAATTGAACCGGTTTACATACCCGATCAATTGGGAATGGGCAAATTGGAAATTTACAACTCCTGTGTGATCCAAAGGATTCATAAAAACCTTGGAAAAGAACCTTAGAACAAATTGTAAGAGAAAAATTAGACCTATTTAGATTAACCAAATCCAATTGGATTCAACGGGTTTATGAACCGAAACCTATAGAGAAAGGGAAAACAGGGAAATTTATGGATCCCTTGTGATCCGAAGAGATTTATAAACCTTGGGAAGGAACCGTAGAACAAAGTGGGATAGAAAAACCAAATCAGTTCGGGTGAACCGGAATCGATAAAGAGATGGCAAACCGGGAATTTTATGGATCCTAAGTGACCCAAGGAGTAACAAAAGACATAGAAATGGACTTGTGAAGGAATTGGGGATGAAAACCAAGCCGGTTCAAGTGAACCAGATTTGAACCGGTTTGAACCACTATTGAACCAGATCCTAAATTCATTTTTCTAGGTGGATTAAATAATTCAAATTTGAGGCCACCATTGAATAGAAAATGAATTTAGGTGAATTTAGAAATTTTTAAATTTGAAAAACTCGGTCGAATGAGGGGTGAACCGGCTGGTTTAATCTTTGAACCCGGTTCGAAAGAGTGTCATCTTCTTCCTTAGGAAGACAACACTGTTCACTCGCCGAAAAATCGAATCAACACCCGCGAAGAAGAAATACTTCCATTAAGTACGTTTCATGTCTTTAATGCCTATCATAACGGTGTCAAACAGATGGCCAACGGGTCCCCGAGCTCCCTATATAAAGAGCCCCTCTCCATTTATCCTCTCCACACCTGAAAACTCCATTCTCTCTCAACTGCTCCATTTTTCGGTGAAGCTCGAATCAGAGCTCTGATATGGGATCTTTTCTGAGCCAAACAAGGCAAGGTCGGGTTTTTTTGAACTAGGGAGAAGTCAACTACACTCCTGTAGTCTTTGTTTGCTCCGAGGGTCACCGGAGAAACGTTGGCGTGATAGAATAGTGAAGCAGCTCCGATGGACCAAAGCTGCCTTGTTTCGATCGAGCTGAAATCGATGATTTCGAGTCCTTCTCAGGCCAAACCAAGCCCTCCCAACACTTCCTAAGCCCTCCCACGGCCGAATTAGGACTGAAAGGTAAGCCAATTCAGCACCCCTCTACAATTTTTGACCGGTGCTAGAGAGAGAACTGACAAAATTTCAATGATAAAATTCTAACTCAATTCGACATCAATTGATGTGATTCTTGATTTTAGGATGAACCCCAAGACGAGAGCTATCTGTCCAGATTGAAAGCTCGAACCATCGTGCCCTCACCGGAGAGTAATCGAAGCTTTCTCTCTACAGTCTATTTTCCAGCGAAGCTCCGTTTGAGCTTGTTCCGGTGTTAAAACTCGCGATTCAAAGTTCTATGGAATCGTATGAACATGGAGAAACTCAATTTCAACTTCAATTTCAATAATTATAGGGGTTTGATCGGTCAATTTGATAAAATCAAATTCGGTTGTATTAAAGAGTTAGAATTGGGGGAAATTAGGGGGAAAATTGGGGATTTTCGAAAATTTGAAGGACCAAAATGCAATTTCCAAAAATTGAGGGTCAATTGGGCATGATAAAAATGTTAGAGGGCTAATTGAGAAATTTAGAATTTTTGGGGGTAAAATTTACCATTTTTGTAAAGGAGGGACAAAATGGTAATTTTGGAAAAGTTGGGGGACCAAATTGGAAATTTAAACCCCTTTTTCTGAATTGGAATAAATTGAGGTCCTTTGATAAATTTTAAAAGTTTGAGACTCAATTTAAGGAAAACCTGGCATTAGGGACTTAAAGTTTAAGAGAAATAACTTTAGGAACCTAATTTCAAATAAATGAAAATTTGACTTTCTCATTTATTTGGAATGAATGAAGGCTATTAGGCCGAAGGATAATGAACCGAGATGTTCATATTGTGTAGGAACAAGAAGTACTGGGAATGTGAGCAAGGACAAGCTCCGTGGATACAAAGAACCGGTCTAGTAGAATTCACGACATTAACGGGTGAGTGGGTTTACTAACATCATGTCCGGTTAGGATGATGAGTACAACTTAAAGTTACAAACCACTGACCGGTTGTGAGTGGATTATTCACATCATACCCGGTTGGGATGATGAGCACCTTTTCTAAATTAGAAGTCATCGTGAGTGGGTTTACTAACATCATACCTGGTTGGAATAATGAGCACAACTTAAAGTTTAAAACCACTTACCGATTGTGAGTGGGTTTACAAAATTCATACCCGGTTGGGATGATGAGCACAACTTAAGGTTTAAAACCACTTATCGGTTGTGAGTAAGATTTTATATCATACCTGGTTGGGGATGATAAGTACCTCAAAATGAAAACCCGCTATTAAGTTGTATTTTAAACATCACAACTTAGAGGAATGATGTGAAAATCATGCGAAAAAACTACTTATCGATTGTAAGTAGATCATACCCAGTTGGTATGATGAAACTTCCTCGAAGGAAGTTGAAAACCCATTCATCAGTTATGAGCAGAGATGTCCTTATTCCCGGTCGGTATAATAGATAGTTGAAAATATATTTTGTCGGAAGTGCTCCCCCCTAACTGTGTGTCAATGCTTAAACTATTTGGGAGATTTTCTTGATGGGAGCTCGAATAGCTCTTACAAGCCGGGGGCCTCGGTTTTGGAACTTGGGGGCTAAAATGCCCGATTTTGAAAATCTCGTACAGTGGGCCCAAGGCCAATTGGCACGAGCAGAAGCTCGTAAACAAAAATGAGTTATATGCCATAAAACATTAAATAAAAGAATTGTTTAGCCATGGTACCAAGATAGGACCGATATACTCAGTCAACTAACGGCAGTGCTACATGACAAGTCGACAGACCAGTCGAGACAAACAACTACGGGTTGAGTTGAGGGTTGGGGCCATTGGACCAGTGGCACCATGAATTATATGGCATGATAAGAAAATACTGAAAATACAAGATGCCCAAGAGGGGTAGTGGTGCGACCTAAGGGTACTGGACAACCTAGTGAGTACAAGGGCAGTTCGTTGTACCAGGTGACCGTGCGAAATTTGGAGTAGCACTTAGCGCATGAGACCGGGGTGGGGATGGGATGAGGTCTCTATCCTCATACGCACATGAAGAATTGATTTTGGGATTGAGGGTTGGATGTCGCGAACATCCACTCATTCTCAGGGTAGAAGTGGACGTACCTCTATCTAGGTGGCCGGTAAAGTCGCTCTGAAGCCACAAGTGGGTTTAGAGGATGGGTTGGCCTGCGAATGTGTGTTGGGTGATGACACACCGTAATTAAATAAGGAAATGGTGATAAGAAAATTGAGATTTCAAATGAAATGGTTTTGAAAGAAAGGAGTCTGGCACACTCCAAAATTTATCTTTTTCCTAAAGTTAAAAAGTTTTGAAAACTCATTCACTGAGTAGTCGTACTCACCCCCTCCCTTATATCCCTTTCAAGAGATTTCGGAAAGCCTACCCTTAAAGACCATCAACTAAGACGCCTGTGAGACAAGTATGATAAATCTAAATTAATATACAGTTTTGATTTATGTTATTCCAAGAAAAAGAGGCAGGTTAAAGGACACCTTACACTTTACGGATTATAATAAGGGGAAACCCTTTAATAAACTGGAAGAGTGGCGGGTTGATCACGGGGATCCGACCAAACCGGGTCGGGGCGTGATAGTAAGCAATCTAAGGAGTCATAAAAGTCATGAAAAAGAACTTTAGGATGAATTGGAGATGAAAACTAAAGCGGTTCAGGTGAATCGGATCTGAACCGGTTTGGACCATTTTGAACCACTATTGAATTGGATGATAAATTCATTTTTCTAGGTGGCTTAAAAAATTCAAATTTGAGACTTGAGCCACCATTGGATAGAAAATGAATTTAGATAAATTTAGATATTTTTAGATTTGAAAATTTTGGTCGAATCAGTGGTGAACCGATCGGTTTAAGCTTTGAACCCGATTCTGACCGGTCCGGTTCGGTTCAGAACAGTGTCACCTTCTTCCTTCAGATGACAGCACTGTTCACTCGTCGGAAAATCGAAGCAGTGCCAGCAAAGAAGAAACATTTTCATTTAATATGTTTCAGGCCATCAATGGCTGTCATAAAGGTGCCAAACGGACGGTCGATGAGTTCTTAAGCTCCCTATATAAAGAGCTCCTCTCCATTCATCCTCTCCACCCCTGAAAAGTTCACTCTCTCTCAACTACTTAGTTTTATGGTGAAGCTCAAACCAGAGCTCCAATATAGGGTAATTTTTTAGCCAAAGAAGGTGAGGTTGGATTCCTTAGAACTAGGGGAGTCAACTACATGATGGTGACATCCATTCGCTCCGAGAGTCGTCATAGAAGCGTCGGCGTAATCAAATAGTGAAGCAGCTCCGGTGGACTGGAGTTGCCCTATTTTGGCCGAGTTAAAATTGGCTGATTCGAGACCTCCTCAGACCAAACCAAGCTCTCCCAACACTTCCTCAACCCTCCCATGACCGAAATAGGACTGAAAGGTAAGCCAATTCGGCTCCCCTCTGCAATTTCCGACCAATGATAGAGAAAGAGCCGACAAAATTTCAATGGCAGAATTCTAATCAATTTAGCATCAATTGATTCCATTCTTGATCCTAGAAGAAACCTCAGGAGGAGAGCTACCTGCTAAGATAGAAAGCTCAGACCGTCGCGCCCTCACCGGTGAGCAATTGAAGCTTTCTCTCTCTATAATCTATTTTCTGATGAAACTTCGTTTGAGTTCGTTCCATCGTTAAAACTTACGATTCAAAGTGCTATGGAATCGTATGATGTAGAAACTCAATTTCAACTTCATTTTCAACAATTAGAAGTGTTTGATCGGTCAATTTGATGAAATCAAATTCGGCTGTGTTAGGGGGTTGAAATTGAGGGGAAATTAGGGAAATTGGGGATTTTTGAAAAAATTGAAGAACCAAAATGCAATTTATAAAATTGAGGGTCAATTGGGTATGATAAGAATGTTAGAGGGCCAATTGAGCAATTTTAGAAATTTTGGGGTAAAACTTACCATTTTTGTAAAGGAATGGCAAAATGGTAATTTTAGAAAATTTGGGGGCCAAAATGGGAATTTGCAAAAATTGAACCCCTTTTTATGAAATTGAATAAATTAGGTCCCAAGAGGGATTTTAAAAGTTTCGGGACTCAATTTGGGGAAAAATCGACAATTGGGGCCTAAAGTAAAAGGAAAAAGTAACTTTAGGGACCAATTTGCAAATATTGGAAAAGTTGTGAATTTAGTCATTTATACTAAATGAGGTGATCAAGTTAGATAATAATAAACAATGATATGCATTTCGTGTAGGAACATGAGACATCGGGAATGCCAGTAGAGGTTAAGTTCGCAAGGGACAAAAACCAACTAAGTGGAAATTCACTACACGAGCGTGTGGGTAGTATTTATATATCATACTCGATTGAGGTGATAAGTACCTCGGAAATAAAAATTCACTACTTAGTGGTATTTTAAATGTCACAACTTAAAGGAGTGATGTGAAAATTACACAGAAATACTACTTACTGGTTGTAAGTAGATCATACCCGATTGGTATGATGAAACTTCCTCGGAGGAAGTGGAAAACCCGTTCATCAGTTATGAGCGAAGATATCCTCATACTCGATTGGTATGATGGATAGTTGAAAATATAATTTTTGTTGGAAGTGCTCTCCCCTGACTATGTGCCACTACTTAAACGATTTGTGATACCTTCTTGACGGGAGCTCAAATAGCTCTAATAGGCTAGAGGCCTCGGTTTTTGAACTTGTAGGCTAATATGCCTAGTTTTTGAAAATCTCGAATGGTGGGCCATAGGCCAGTTGGCACGAGCAGGAGCTCGTAAACAAACATGAGTTATATGCCATAAAACTTTAAATAAATGAATTGTTTGACCATGGTACCAAGATAAGACCAACATATTCAATCAACTAGTGGCATTGCGACATGACAAGTCTTCGAATTAGTCACGATAAATAGCTGTAGGTTGAATTAAGGGTGTGGGCGGTTGGACCAATGGCACTACAGATTACATGGCATAATGTGAAAATACTGATTGTGTATGCACTATGATTATGCGACCTTCAAGACGCCCAAGAGGGGTAGTGATGTGTCATAGGGCCCTGGATGACCTGGTGGGTATAAGGGCAGTTCATCGAACCAAGTGACCTTACGAAGCTCGACGTAGCTTCAAGCACATGTGACCGGGGTGGGGTCGGGATGAGGTCCCTATCCTCATATAGACACGGAGAATTATTATAGGATTGTGGGTCGGATGTCGCGAACATCCACTCATTCTCAAGGTAGAAGTGCACGTACTTCCATATAGGTGGCCGGTAAAGTCGCTCCGACGCCACAAGTGGGTTCAGTGGACGTACTGGCTTGCAACTGTGTGATTGACCTTCATGATAAAGGATGTGTTTTTTTTTAAATCAAGATTTTAAAGTGGAGAGAATTTTAAAGGAATTAAGGAGTCTCGCACACTCCAATTTGAAAACATTTTTTAAAAAAAAATTCCATCTCTAAAATATCCATTCACTAAGTTGTAGAAACACACCCCTCTTATTTATCCCTTTTTAGGAAAAAGAAAATGACTAGGAATAAGACCGAGCCTTACCCTTTGTCAGGTATGCTTAATTCCTTTTAAGCTTGCATTTTATTTTATATATGTCTTTACAGGGAACAAGGTTGAAAATATGTCTGGCTCCTCTCGAGTAAAAGAAGGGGGAAACTCCTCTTGAACTGAGGGAGTAGCGGGTTGTTCACGGGGATTTGACCAAACAGGGTTGGGCCATGACAAGATGAAAAGTCTTCGACCAGGGAGTTTCAAGCAATGAATGACTGCCATTAAGGCACCAATAGGACGGCCAAGAAATCCCCGAGTTTCCTATATAAAGAGCCCCACCTCATTCATCCTCCTCATGCCTAAAAACTCCACTCTCTCCCTACTGCTCCATTTTCTAGTGAAGCTCGAATGAGAGCTCTAACTTGGGCATTTTTTTGAGCCAAAGAAGGCGTGGTCGGGTTTTTTAGATTAAGGGAGAAGTCAGCTACACACATGTAGTCTCCATTTGCTACAAGGGTCGTCGAAGAAATGCCGGCGTGATAGAATAGTGAAGCAGCTTCGATGGACCAAAGTTGCCCTATTTCGGTCAAGCTAAAATCGACCAATTCGAGCCCTTCTTAGGCCAAACCAAGCCCTCTCAACACCACCACAGCCCTCCTACAGCTGAATTAGAATGGAAAGGTAAGCCAATTTGTCTCCCCTCTGTAAATTCTGATTAGTGCTAGAGAGAGAATCAACAGATTTTCAATGACTAAATTCTCACTCAATTCGGTATCAATTGATGCAATTCTTGATCCTAGGAGCAACCTTAGGACAAGAGCTATTTGCCCAAATTGAAAGTTTAGATCGGCGCGCCCCCAATAGTAATCTTTCGAAGCTTTCTCTCTATAAGTCCAATTTTCTAGCAAAGCTCCGTTTGAGCTCATTCCGGCATCAAATTGTGCGATTCAAAGTGCAATTGAATCGTATGAAGGTGTAGAAACTCAAATCTAACTTCAATTTTAACAATTAAACTCATTTGATCGGTCAATTTAATGAAATCAAATTCAGCTGGGTTGGAAGGTTGAAATTGGGGGAAATTTTGGGAATTTCAAAATTTTGAGGGACTAAAGTGCAATTTCATAAAATTGAGGGCCAATTGGGCATGATAAAGATGTTGGAGGACCAATTGGTCATTTTTTGGAATTTTTGGGGTGAAACTTACTATTTTTGTAAAGTAGAGGCAAAATGGTAATTTTGGAAAAGTTGGGGACCAAATTGGAAATTTGGGAAACTTAAACCCCTTTTTGTGATTTTGAATAAATTGAGATTCCAATGTAAATTTTAGAGTTTCGAGACTCAATTTGGGGGGAAACTAGGAATAGGGACCTAAAGTTAAAGAAAAATAACTTTAGGGACCTAATTGCACATAAATAAAAAGTTTGGTTATTTCATTCATTCGGAATGAATGAAGGCTATTAGGCCAAATGATAATGAACAAGGATGTTCATTTTGTGTAGGAACACGAAGTACCAAGAACACCAGCTAAGAAAAGTTCTCGTGAAGGCAACAAACCGGTTAAGAGAAAATTCACTGCACTATCGGGTGAGTGGGATTTTATATCATACCCAATTGGGATGATAAGCAACTCGAAAATAAAAACTCACTGCTAAGTGGTATTTTAACCATCACACCTGGTAGGAGTGATGTAAAAATTACGCGGAAAAACTACTTACCTATTGTAAGTAGATCATACTCGGTTGGTATGATTAAACTTCCTAGAAGGAAGTGGAAAACCCGCTTATCAAATATAAGCGAAGGTGTCCTCATAACCGGTTGGTGTGATGGATGACTAAAAGTTTATTTTGTCAGAAGTACTCTTCCCTGACTGTGTGCCACTGCTTAAACTTTTTGAGAGACCTTCTTGACGGGGGCTCGAATAGCCCAAATAGGCCGGAGGCCTCAATTTTGGAACTAGGGGACTAATATGCTCGATTTTGAAAATCTCGTACAGTTGTCACTAAGCCAGTTGGCACGAGCAAGAGCTCGTAAACAAACATGAGTTTAAGCCATTAAAACTTTAAATGATTGAATTGTTTGGCCATGGTACCAAGATATGACCGACATACATAATGGACTGGCGGCAATGCGACATGACAGGTCTACGGACCAGTCAAGACAAACAGCTGCAGGTCGAGTTGAGGGTCGTGGTCATTGGGCTAGTGGCACCACAAATTATATGGCTTATGTGAAAAATTGTTGATTTGTGCATGCACTGAGATACAAGACCTTCAAGATACCCAAGAGGGGTAATGTTATGTCCTAGGACTACTGGACGACATGGTGGAGATAAGGGTAGTTAGTCGTACCAACAGTCTTGGAAGCTCAACGTAGCTTCATGCGCATGAGACCGGGGTGGGGTCTGGATGAGGTCTTTGTCCTCATACGGACACGGAGTTTTGTTACGGGATTGAGGGTCAAATGTCGAGTACATCCACTCATTCTTAGGGTAGAAGTGGGTGTGCTTCTATCTAAGTGGCTGATAAAGTCGTTCTGATGCCACAAGTGGGTACATTAGACGTGTTAGCCTGCGAATGTGTATTCCCTTCATGATGAAAGGCATGTGTTGGTTGATAAACACACCGTTGTGATGATAAATGGCTATGAAAAATCGAGATTTGAGTATGAAAGGTTTTAAAGGAAAAATAAGAAGTCTGACACACTCCAATTCAAACTATTTTTGAAAGTCATACTTTAAAAACCCATTCACGGAGTCGTTGAACTCACCCTCTCCCTTATACCCCTTTAAGGTAATCCCGGGGAAAGCCTACCCAAAGACCACAAGTTAACACACTTGTGAGGCGGGTATGATAAAATTTAAAATTTTATGTAGTTTTGATTTATGTTATTCCAGGAAAGGTGCAGGTTTAAAAGGACGTCTTTCTCCTCACGATTTAAAAGAAGGGTCAACCCTTAATAAACCGAGACAGTGACGGGCTAATCATGGGGATTCGACCAAACCAGGTTGGGGTGTTACATAGCCGTTGGCCGACTGGACCGATGATTGGTTCCGTTAGACCGGGTTCTATGTCCCGAAATAAACAATCGGTAGGTTTAGGCCTGATTCAACTAGTTTTCTAAAAATTAAAAATTTCTAAATTTATCAAAATTCATTTCCTACATAGTGATGACTTTGATTTCCCAATTTGACTTTTTTAGGTCACCTCTAAAAATAAATATTTGAATTGGTTCTTCTTGGTTCATTCAGGTTCAACTTGGTTTGGACCTGGTTCACCCTGAATCGTTCTAGTTCTCATATCAAATTTGCAATTTGATTATTTTTTTTATTTTTAGATTTTTATTGATCATTTGGGATCACTTAATTTTTCATTTTGATTTCTGTTTACTAATTCTAGTTCACTATGAACCATATTTTTCTTTGAAATTTTCTGGTTCTCCATTTCGGTTTTCTTATTAAGAGAAAATGAGTTTTGTAGAGACACTCTATCCATCTTTCTTTTCATATTAGTAGATGATGGTCTGTCTAGGTTGATTAGCAATGCAATGTTTAAGAATAAACTATTGCCACTCAAAATGAGTAAAAGGTGCCCCAATATATCTCACTTATTTTTTGCGGTTAACACAATTTTTTTCTTGGAAGCTACCTTGTAAAACACACTTAAAATAAGACAACTCAACACCTACTACAAGGCATATGGGTAGAAAATCACCTATGAGAAATTTGGTATATATTTTAGCACGAATACCAATGCTCAAGTGGAGGAGAAAATTAAAGGGATAATGAATCTCTCCCTAGGAAAACTATATGAAAGAGAGGATATCAAGAGAACTTAAAAGATGGAAATTGATGTATCTATCACAAGCTCTAGGTGAGGTATTAATCAAATTGGTACTCAACACTATCCCTAATTATATCATAAGTAGTTTCTTGCTTCCGCAAGGATGGTTTCATGAAGTAAATACCATATTCTCATGATTTTGGTGAAGAAACATAGCATAAAACAAAAAGATCAATTGAGTTAAATAAAGAAAATGGATGAATGGGATTCATGGACACCCCTCTTTGAAAAAAACTATGTTGATGAGATAGTATGACGATTGCTCAAGTACCCTAACTCATTGTGGGCACGAGTCCTAAAGGTACATACTTTAACAGTTTTGATCTTTTGTAACTCCACTTGATAGAAGAGGGTCGTGGAAATGATAGATTATACATATAGGTAAGAAACTCTTGAGCGAGGATTAATGTGGTAGATTGAAGATGGGAAGAGTCCCATTATGGAACTTATAGTGGATACTAACACTGTCGAGGCATAGGTTAATGTGCCCATATATTAGGGTGTGCTCCATCATAGACTCGAAATAAAATTAAGGATATGATTAACTTGGAGGAGAGGTAATCAATTTATAGGTACTATTGATGAGGGCTAATGAGTAAGGACTCCTAGTTTGGACTTGAGAGAAATAATGGGAGGTTAACAGTTAGATCAACCTATATCTACATTTCGAATAAAGAAAGTATAAATAGAAAAGAGACAAGCACCTCTAGAGAATTGTCTACCAAGATATGTTATAAAATTTAGCACATGCTATATTGTAAGTGAAATGTGTGTTGCACGGAATGGGTGGTGAGTGATGGATTATACCAGTTGTGCGACGGGAATGAATGGGTCGAGCTGGTTACATTATAAATGGATTCAAGTTGTATAGTTTGTATTATATAATATTCTTATTGATATTGTGAATATATGCTATTTTGGCAGGTTGGTAGAGCACTTCCTTGCATATAAAATGCTGCACAAATGGGAGCAACGGGAGAGGGGGAAATTACATAGATGATATGGCAAATATGAAAGGAATGTCACAGAGATAAGCATGAAGGAGTGGCCTCAAACACATGGTGGGAGGTCGCAAATACAACTCTCGGGTTTTAGGAATGGGCTAAAGCACATGAAAAATAACTACCATGTCAGCTAAGTAAGTAGAAGCCACCTTAGGAGAATTGGCACAGACCCCTAGTCGGCATGATAAAGGTTAACTACAACAACTCCTTTCAAGAGGTAAAACGGGTAGGAGCGGGGATTATAGGTGGGGATGATAGGTGCTTGTTTGGGGTGGTAAATAAGTACAATTGTAATAATGTAGGAGCGCACCAAATAGTTTATACACTTCTTCATTAAGGAGTTCAATGCAATCATGATGCGAACCCCACCAATATGCTAACGACACCCTACACCAAATATGGTAAAGACCCCAAGAATTTCATGACGCAAATGCAAAAAGATGGAATATACATTGTTTATGTGAGAAACAAGGTATGGGATATACAGACATCACACCCAAATCCTCTAAGAAGAACTCTTAGAAAACCCCGGGTAATAAGTCTTGATTGCTTGAACGCTACAGGTAAAAACCTGATAAGTTCAAAAATCCCTTTCAGGATAGAAAGAAGACAAAACTCACAAAATTGAAATTCCAAAATGTGTTTTTCCAATGCTGTGGAGTATACCTTTTATAGGCTTAGAAAATAACCAATAGCCCATAAAATAAGGAAAAAAAATCTATTATGGTTATAAGCTAACTATATCTAATCTAAATATCTAGGATATTTAATAACTAATTTAAAAATCTAAACTACCTAATATTATCCTAAGAGATTTATTATAAATATAATAAATCTCTCCTTAATTAAATATGGACTTTCTCTTGGGCTCATCTTGAACTCTTCATTTGTGCTTCTATTTGAATATTCAGAAATCTCTTTAATGAGCCCATATAAAGCTTCTTTGAATCTTTTAGCCATTAACCTTGTGATTGGGCCCTCTTGTAGTCTCAAATAATTATTCATCTCATTTGGTGACAAACCGTCCAGCTCCATTGCAGGTTCGGTTAATTGGACTTGTAAATTCGTAGTCTCTTTAGTCGTATTCACATCATTCTCCCCCTCTTGAAAATGATTTGTCCTCAAATCTTCTATTTCTTCATCACCTACATCAAAGGGCATTAAATCGGTAACATTGAAGCTTTCATTAATGTTATACTCACCAGGTAACTCTAGCTTGTAAGCATTATTATTAATGTGTTCCAACACATGAAATGGTCCATCTCCTCTAGGAAGAAGTTTTGATCACCTTTGTTCCGGAAATCGTTCTTTCCTCATATGAAGCCAGACCCAATCGTCGGGTTCAAAAATGACACTTTTGCGGCCCTTAATTGCTTGTTTTTCATAAACTTTAGTCATCCGTTCAACGTGTATCTTTGTCTTCTCGTGCAGTTCTTTCACAAACTCTGCTTATCTCTTTCTATCAAAATTTACCAATTCACCTACAGGAAATGGAGTTAGATCTGGAGGGGTTAATGGATTGAAACCATAAACAATCTCAAATGGTGAAAACTTAGTTGTAGAATGAATAGAACAATTATAAGCAAATTCAACATGTGGTAAGCAATCTTCCCATTATTTCAAATTCTTTTTTATTATAGAACGTAATAAAGTACCTAATGTCATATTTACTACTTCTGTTTAACCATCAATTTGTGGGTGACATGTTGTTGAAAACAGCAATTTGGTTCTCAATTTACCCCATCCGGTTTTCCAAAAGTAACTCAAGAATTTAGAATCATGATTAGAAACAATAGTTCTAGGCATACCATGCAATCTGACTTCTCTAAAGAACAAATCAGCAACATTCGATGCATCATTAGTTTTATGACATGGAATGAAATGTGCCATTTTCGAAAACCTATCAACTACCACAAACACAGAATCCCTACCCCTCTTAGATCTTGGTAATCCTAAAACGAAATCCATGGAAATATCAATCCAAGGTTCATTAGGAATCGGAAGAGGAGTATACAGGCCAGGAGGTTGTTGCCTAGACTTAGACTCCTTACATGTAATACATCGAGAACAAATTTTCTCAACATCCCTTTTCATGTAGGGCCAAAAAAAAAATGCTCATGCATTATCGCCATAGTCTTAGCTACCTCAAAATGTCCCATAAGTCCTCCAGCATGTGCTTCCCTAACAAGTAACTCACGCAAAGAAGATTGAGGGATGCATAATTTGTTTTCTCGAAAAAGAAATCCATTTTGTAAATAAAATTTCCCAAACTTACCACTTCTACAACTTCTAAACACTTCACAAAAATCAGGATCGTTTGCATACAAATCCTTGATATAATCAAAACCAAGCAATTTAGAATCAAGCATTGAAAGCATAGTGTACCTTCGCGATAAAACATCTACAACTATATTTTTCTTACCTTGTTTGTACTTGATCACATATGGAAATGTTTCAATGTACTCCACCCACCTTGCATGGCGTTTGTTCAACTTGTGTTGTCCTTTGAGATGTTTAAGAGATTCATGATTTGTGTGAATTACAAATTCTTTCGGCCATAGATAGTGCTGCCATGTTTAAAGAGTTCGAACTAGGGCATACATCTCCTTATCATAGGTAGGATAGTTAAGGGTTGCTCCACTCAACTTTTCACTGAAATATGCAATTGGTCTTCCTTCATGCATTAATACACCTCCAATACCTACTCCTGATGCATCACACTCAATTTCAAATATTTTCGAAAAATTAGGCAATGAGAGCAATGGGGCAGTAGCTAGTTTTTCCTTTATCAATTGAAATGCATTTTGTTGCTCATTACCCCATTTAAAAGGTACGTTTTTCTTTATAACTACAGTAAGAGGTGCAACATAACTATTGAAATTTGGAACAAAACGTCTATAAAAACTAACTAATGCATGAAAACTTCTTACCAGACTTACCGAATTAGGTGTTGGCCAGTCGTGAATTGCCTTAATCTTTTCCTCGTCAACTCCAATCCCTTCTGAACTTATAATATATCCAAGAAACACAAGTTTATCCAAACAAAAGACACATTTATTCAAGTTGGCAAACAACTTATGTTGCCTTAATGCTTCTAACACAGCTCTTAAATGTATTACATGTTCATCCATGGTCTTGCTGTAGATTAGAATATCATCAAAATATACCACTACAAATCTCCCAATAAAAGCACGTAATACATGATTCATTAATCTCATTAAAGTGCTTGGTGCATTAGTCAATCCAAAGGGCATAACTAACCATTCATATAATCTTTGTTTAGTTTTAAATGTAGTTTTCCATTCATCCCCTTCTTTTATTCGAATTTGATGATATCCACTCTTAAGATCTATTTTTGAAAATAAACAAGATCCATGCAACTCATCTAACATGTTATCCAAACGAGGAATAGGGTGGCGATACTTTACCGTGATGTTGTTGATGGCTCAACAATCCACGCACATTCGCCAAGTTCCATCCTTCTTAGGTACAAGTAGCACTGGCACAGCACATGGACTCATACTCTCTCGAACATACCCCTTTTCCATCAGCTCTAAGACTTGGCGTTGAAGTTCCTTTGTTTCCTCAGAGTTACTTCTATATGCTGGTCGGTTGAGAATCGTCGCTCCAGGGATGAAATCAATTTGATGTTCAATTCCTCGAATTGGTGGCAAACCTAGTGGTATCTCATCAGAAAAGACATCGATAAATTCCTGCAAAATAGTAATAATATTGCTCGGCAAAGATCTGACAAGATCGTTAGTACTCAAAAAGGCTTCCTTGTACATAAGTACAATAAGAGCCTAATGTGAAAGTAAAGCTCGCTTGATCTCACTTTTTCTTGCAATTAAATTGCTTTTACTCTCTTTTTTTCCACTTCTGACTTTTCCCTCTTTTTTTGAACTCTGATATTTCTCCTTTCTTTTTTTCTTCTATTTTCTATTCATTTGCCTTTTTCTTTTTTAGTTGGTCCTCAAAAACTTGCCTTGGAGTCAATGGTACAAGAGATATTGGTCTCTCATTCATCACAAAAGAGTACCTATTAGTGAATCCATCATGCATAACTTGACGATCAAACTGCCAAGGTCGTCCCAAAAGTATATGGCATGCGTGCATTAGTACCACATCACATAGTATTTCATCTTGACATTTTCCAATAGAAAATGCAACCAACACTTGTTTGGTTACCTTGAGTTCACCTTGGTCGTTCAGCCATTGTAGTCGATAAGGCTTCAGATGCTTTAAGGTTGGTAATGCCAATTTCTCCACCAACTCAGTGCTAGCTACATTAGTGCAGCTTCCCCCATCTATAATAACATAGCAAACCTTATTTTTCACACAACAACGAGTATGAAATAAGTTCCCACGCTGATTGTTTTCTTCTTCTTGGGCTTGAACACTGAGAGTTTGTTGTGCAACCAACAATTCCCCTTTTTCTGCATATTCATCAGCATCTTCAAGTGGTGGCATCCCCGGATCGATATCTTATTTGGGCATTGACTTGCAATGTGACCCCTGCCTTGGCATCGAAAACACTTAATATCACGAGTTTTGGGAGTTGTGATATGGGTGTTACCTTGATTTTGGGCCACAACTTGCTTGGTTGTCTCTTTTAGTGGAGCATGCTGAGGTTGAGTTGACTGATTCTCAAATCGCCTTGAGGATGGTTTCCATGAGTTCGAGGAACCATTGTTTAATCCCCTTTTCTCAAAACTCTTTCTCTTCAATTGATGTTCGACTTTGATAGCTTGATGTACCATATCTTGGAGCTCAACATGATATTGCGTTTCCACCACGTCAGCTATCTCATGGTTTAGACCATGCAAAAATCTCACCATTGTTGCCTCTTTGTCTTCCTCCACATTTGCTCGAATCATCACAATCTCCATCTCCTTGAAGTATTCGTCGACGCTTTTTGATCCTTAGGTAAGCCTTTGGAGTTTATTGAACAACTCCCGGTGATAGTGGCTAGAAACAAATCGTCGTCGCATAATCGCTTTCATTTCATCCCAAGACTCCACAGGGCGTTCGTGATTAAGTTTCCTTTCCTTCACCAACTGATCCCACCATATTATAGCATAATCAGTAAATTCGACAGCAGCAAGTCGTACATTTTTCATCTTCGAGTAATTATGATAATAAAAAACCATCTCCATCCTCTTTTCCCATTCAAGATACGCTTTTGGATCAGTTTTTCCTTGAAAAGAGAGTATCTTCAACTTGATATTATCCAGGTTGTCATCAACTCGGGGTCGTTCTCTATGAGCATATCGATCGAACTCCTTGAGTTCTTTGGATCAAAACATCTTGACTGAAAGCTTCGAGGTCGCTGTTCAATAGGGGTATGTTGACACGAACCCCTCACTCCTTCTTCCAATTGATTAATTCGCTCATGAAGCGGTTCCTACTCGGACTTCAACATTCGTCTCATTTCGCTTATTATAGCTTGCATTTGTAAATTTGGAATCGGTTGTTGGGAATCTTCTTCATTTGGCGTATTTCCTTGTCGTTGTGCCATGAGTTCCTACAAATGATAAAAATAACAAAAGAACCTTGCAAACGCTCCCTCACGTATTTCTCTCAATCACTCGTGTTTTCACACTCAATTGGCTTTTTCTTAAATATTCAAACACTTTTGTCTTTTTTTCTCTCGTATGTCTTCTTTCAATCTGAATTAAACTTTAAAAATAAATTGTTTTTACGAAGCAGTTCAACTTGAGAAACAATCAAGATAAATCAATAAGGTTTTCAAAAATTAATTCCAGAAAAATTTAAGTGTGGTGTACGAATAGACTTAGAGAAGAATAAAATTTAAATAGAGAAAGAAATTAAGATAAAATGAAGTAAACTAGATAGAATAAAATTCAAGCTAGAATTGTGTGCCTCTTTTTTTTGCCTTTTTTTTACGAATTTTTTTTGCTCTTTTTTTTAGCACAATTTTTTTTTACTTTTTTTCTAGCACGGATTTTTTTTTACTTTTTTTTTAACCGACTGAAGAGAAAATAGATAGAAGAAGATGAGAATTTTTTTTCTTTTATAGAGAATAGAAATAGGTAGAGAAAATAAAAAAAAGAACAAAATAAAAAGATGGGATAGTACTTGTCGTGCAACTGTGTGCTCTGATACCAACTGATGCGAACCCCGCCAATATGCTGATAACATCCTACACCAAATATGATAAAAACCCCAAGACTTTCACAACGCAAGTGCGAAAAGATGGAATATACCTTGTTTATGTGAGAAACAAGGTATGGGATATGTAGACGTCACACCCAAATCCTCTAAGAAGAACCGTTAAAAAACCCCAGGTGATAAGTCTTGATTGCTTGAACACCACATGTAAAAACCTAATAAGTTCAAAAAGCCCTTTCAGGATAGAAAGAAGATAAAACTCACAAAATTAAAATTTCAAAGTGTATTTTTTCAATGCTGTGAAATATGCCTTTTATAGGCTCAAAAAATAACCAATAGCCCACAAAATAAGGAAAAAAATCTATTATGGTTATAAGCTAACCATATCTAATCTAAATATCTAGGATATTTAATAACTAATTTAAAATTTTGAACTACCTAATATTATCCTAAGAGATTTATTATATTAATAAATTTTAATAAATTTCTCCTTAATTAAATATGGACTTTCTCTTGTGCTCTTCATTTGGGCTTCTATTCGAATATTCAGTAATCTCTTTAATCAACCCATATAAAGCTTATTTAAATATTTTAGCTCTTAACCTTGTGATTGGGCCCTCCCTTTTGCAGTTTCAAATAATTATTAATCTCATTTAGTGACAAAGTGCAAATTTGATTGATTGGATTTATGAATTCGTAGTTTATTTAGTTGTATTCACATTAATTCATGCTGAGATTTTATTGAGTGAGACTAGATCTAGTAAAAATAACAACTAAACAAAGTGCAGACTTGTAGAAGATAGAGTTTTAATTATGTATTTTTTTCAGTTAGTAGAAATAGTAAATTCTTTAATAGGTTAAAAAATACCGTTGTGTATAGTAATAATAGTTATTGAAGAGTTATTATTTGTGCGAAAAACAAAATTGACCGTCCGTAAACATTTTTGCCTATGCAATCAAAAGACGATACTTTCTTTTTGTAGATAATGAAGAGAAGTATTTTATGAAGGGATTGCAATTTTCCAGCCCTTATTTCTATAGACACTTTTGTAACCGACCACTCGAAAATGGAAGTGCTCATGAGAAGCTGACATGTTCACGAAAGTTATTTATTTGTATAATTTATAGTAGAAAAAAATTATTTAATTCTTCCTTACTACTATTATATATATATATATGCATTATTTGTATAAATTAATTGTGTTTTGTTATAAAGCAAAGTATTAAATAATCTTATTACTTGCTTATACTATGTCACCAAAAATGAAATAAAAGAAAGAATGGTCAGTTATTTTTTATGACACCGGCGGGTAAATGCAGTCTCCTTGCTTATACTTTCAAGAGTCAAGATACTAACAGTCTCCATGTGGGTAAATGGCCAAAGCATTACCATTCTTTGGACACTACTCTAATAGCCACTAGGACCAGACTCACTACCCAGTTCTTGTTTCTTGTGAGTTATCTTCTTTACTTTTCTGGGAGGCCCATAGCTCAGCCATTGAGGTATGTGCCAATTTTGATTTGTCTCGGTGCTCTTGAATTAACTACAAGCAAAATACTTCATCTCACAGGATTTGAGCTTCCATAGTGTTGCTCCATTTCAGGATTTGATGCCTTAAAAAGTAAAATGGGAAAAGGGTACCCTTAATTATTATAAAAATCTACATCAAATTCATTAAGTTATTATAAAAAAAAAAAAGTACCCATTTGGATCTTTTGGGTCACAATAATTATTATATATATTTAATAATATGTTAAACAAGTAATATATTAACTAAATATTTACTGAGTTTTATTTGTTAAAATATTGTGTATATAGGAAGAGTGGAACTAAAAAAATTGAGTAAATTTGATATAATTATAAGATATTTAAGAACTAGAATTATATTTTACTGTTATAATTGATATCATCTACGTCGTTGTAGTATAGTGGTGAGTATCCCCGCCTGTCACGCGGGAGACCCGGGTTCGATCCCCGGCAACGGCGTTTTTTAGCAACTATTATTTATTTAGTGAAATTTTATGATTAGAGGTCTTCACTCTTCAACCCATGTAATTTGGAGTAGATTGTTTGTTTTGTTTTCTAAAATCTACCCAGCAGAGATAAAATGTTCACTTCCCCTCCGAGGTTCGAAACTATATTTAGCATACTATGCTTGTCGTCAACCTACCTATCTACATATTTGTGCATTATTGGAGGTGATGAATGCCGGTTAAACTTTTTATTCAAAAGTAAAAAAAATGTCTCCTTTACTGAAGTCCCAGACATTTGTCATGGAAAAACATAAAATTATTGATATATATATGATTAAAAAAAACAGATGTCTGTGTCACTAGGGGACCTCAACTATGTTGGCCGTCCTTTTAGACTTTATTCTGCTGCCTCCTCTCTCTCTATACACTAAACTATTAAAGCAAAGCTTAGGGAAACCATGTGACATACTTAAACTTGAAAAGCTACCCTTAATGTCCCGATTGAAGTGTGCTGATGGGTTATTTTCTAACCTTTAGTATGTAATTATTTCGTGTATTATAAATTTTTATTAATTATAAATTAAAATAAATAAAATATTCACATTTAAATGGAAAAATATGACAAAAGGCTTAGCTGGTTTGAAGGGATGGTCTTGTAGGAAAGTGGTGCTTGATTGCCAAGTGTGGTAAAGTGAGCTAGCTTGACTACCTGGCTTGTTCATGCCAAGCGGCAAGGTCTGCTATCATAAGGTGAGAGCCATCATATGGCAGCAATATTTGTTTTTTGATCAAATATGCTGATACGACGTCGTAGCTGTGGGTCCCGCTCCGCCAGCGTGGGTGGGTCCACGCACGTGATAATAATTGATTTGGTCAATCTGGCGACCAATTATTCTACGTAGTAGCTTTGTTCTCTTCTTGCACTCTAGCTAGAGAAAGAGAGAGATTGGCGGGTAATAAAATATATAAAAATATTATTAATTTATTAGATTTTATAAATTTTATTATTTATAAATAATAAATTTAATTAAAAATTAGATTTTGTTAGTTAGTATCACCAAATACTTAGTCCCCACATAAGGCCTATCGGTGCGGACTCACCCGCTGGTTCAGTGAACCAGCAACCACCCTATCATAACCCAGAGAGTGACAGACTACATAGTAGAAAGCATGAGAGAGAAGCCATAGACAAGGGAGAGATTCTTCCTCTTCCTCCTTCCACCCTAATCATCATCACCCCTTTGCATAGAGAGGTAGAGTGGGCGTGTTCCTCGTTACCCGTTTTACTGCGTTCATAAGGACATGGAGTCGGGGGATCAGATGACGTCCGACGGCGCCACTTCGTCGGCTATGCCGCGGAGGAAGCCGTCGTGGAGGGAGAGGGAGAACAATCGGCGGAGGGAGCGGCGGCGGCGGGCGATCGCGGCGAAGATATACGCCGGCCTCCGGGCGCAGGGGAACTACAACCTCCCCAAGCACTGCGACAACAATGAGGTCCTCAAGGCCCTCTGCGCCGAGGCCGGGTGGGTCGTAGAAGAGGACGGCACCACTTACCGCAAGGTACCGCTTCCTCTTGTCTATCTGAGATCTCTCTGTTCTAGATTTTGGATGCTGATCTGATGTTTCAATTGCTGAATTGGAAGATCCGAGTAACTTGCTTAGCTTGCGGCTGCTTCATAATTGGCAGTAGTGTAAATTACTTATTTAAGTCAGTGCTTGATTCCTCTCTAGTTCTATGCTTCATGAATGATCTTGTTCCTGAATTGTACTTAGAGCTGAAAATTGCTTGAATCTGCTGTGGGGATAAGAACATCATTGAAATTAGGAAGCCCGTTATGATGCCCTATCTTGTCATTAGTTGCCCTTGTCTATCGGCATCAAAATGAGAATGCAGGAATCGTTGTCTTTGGTAGCGATACTGCTATTCGATTCTGGCCACAAAGCGTTAATGTTGTGTTCTGAAAGGTTGCCACATCCAGCTATTTGGTCCTTCAAAGAAATTTTACCACATTTAGGCTAAAAGTTTTGGAGTTTAGTCAATATACTCGTCTGAAATTTGATGTAGCTTACCCATGTTTGTGACTATGTCAGTAGAGTGTTTGAGAGTCTGAGGTTAAATACCTTGGATGGCTGGAATATGGCAACTCACCTTATTAACTGATATGGTTCATGTTGTGTGTGGTTCATTGCAGGGATGCAAGCCACCCTTGTCCGACTACCCCGGTGGATCATTCAAGATCACACCATACTCTTCACAGAACCCGAGCCCATTCTCTTCAGCATTCCCGAGTCCAATCCCTTCCTACCATGTCAGCCCCTCATCATCCTCATTCCCGAGCCCTTCTCGGGTCGATAATAATGCAGCCGCCTCAAACCTCCTCCCTTTCCTCAGAAATGCGATCCCTTCATCCCTCCCACCTCTCCGAATCTCAAGCAGTGCTCCGATCACTCCTCCGCTCTCCTCCCCTACTGCCAGAAACCCTAACCCGATCCCGACCTGGGAGGCCATTGAGAGGGAGACCATGACCATGATGCCCACCTTCAACTATCCTCACTATGTGGCCTCCGCCCCTGTTAGCCCGACTCGCAACAGGCGTTTTCCTCCAGCAACCATACCTGAGTGCGAAGAGTCCGATACTTCGACCACTGATTCTGGCCACTGGGTCGATTTCAAGCGGTTCAGACCTGCCACAGTCCCAACCTCCCCGACCTACAATCTAGTGAGGAAGCCTGCAGCCGAGCAACATTCCATGAACGATGGCGGTAAGGAGCAGGAGAGAGGGTCAGAGTTCGAGTTCATGAAAGGGCAGGTGAAGCCATGGGAAGGGGAGAGGATCCACGAGGTGGGGTTGGATGATCTCGAGCTCACGCTCGGGGGCGCGCAGAACAGGGTCTAAACTCGAGCCTGGGGCTGCTGGGTAGAAGGTCGAACCTTGAAAAAACAGAGTCCGGATGGTTCAGTAGTGTCGATATTGTGTGGAAAAGTAAACTACTTGGGTCTTGCTGTGACATTATCATCCCCTGAATGAGGACTACACTACACATACTTGGGATTGAGATTCCAGATGCCAAATTCTTCCCTTGTGTTATTCCTTTGATGTATCAAAATTGGGTTGGATTCTTAGCGATGATGGGACTGTTTGTATACACTTTCCTTTGTTTTTAATCTTTCTTATGGAGAAGGACAATCATGGTGATCGGCTTCCGCCATGTCTTCACACAAACATGATCCAAGGTTGCAACAATCTCAAGTAGCACAACAGCAATGAATCAGTTAATGCATTAAGAAGCACATCCTACCTTTCTATTCAAAGGACCTGAACCAGGAGATAAATAAATAATCTCTCAAATTTCTACCTAATATATATACACGTATTATTATCATTTTTATGATTTTTTTCTAATTAGATAAAATTATTTTAAAACATTTTTTCCTTTAAAATACTCACTTTTATATATTGATATTTAGGAGAACGCACCGATCAAATAATATACCGATTATATTTATTATATTAATTTTTTTAATAATTATAGTAAATATTAATAATATTTTGTTATAATATTTGTTTTAATATTCTCCAAAATTTTTGCACTTTTTATTTATAAGTTAAAAATATATTTAATAAAAAATTAATTTTTTCAAATAGATGATGTAATTGAATTTATTTTATTTATATTTTAAAATAAATTAAATAATTATACGAGTAATTATCAAATTTTTTACCTACTTACACAGATATATTATTAATATTAGATTTACACTTTTATTATATTATAATATTCTCATAAAATTTTGAAATTTTACAATAATATATCTAATTAATCAACTATCTACTCATATCACATATTTCACCAAAAACTCACTAATTATCACTTTTTAAGAGTTTAATAAACTTCAACTTATTCTAAATTATGTGTTTTTATTATTTTACTGAATTTTTAAAATATTATTGTTTCCATACTAAAAAATCAAATAACGATTGACTTTAACAAAATAATTTCTTTTAATAAATGTCCATCAACAATTATTGCACTTTACAACTAGTCACAAGCTATTATATTAAATATTTATCATTATTTTCCTAATATATAGTTTTAATATTTTACTATATTATTTTTCACTATAATAATTTTACATTATACAAGTAATTTAAGTACTAAAAATATTATTATGCATATTTTATATTACCTATTAAATTAGATTGATAGTATATTATTTTATAAAAAATAATATTAATGAGTTTTTTTATCTATTAATTGTGTCGATTTTTTCGGTATTACTTCTTAATCTCTTGTGTCTGGCCGGTTGCGATCTCATCCTAAATTTATGCTACCCCAATAACATACTTATCATACGTGAGTTTACATCTATACTAAGTTACCTATATAACAAATAAAACATCAAAATAATGTTATAATTATGATAAGTAAAGAAAATAAATAAAAACTATAAGAGAAATAGAAAACTCAATATATATAATATTATAAATTTTAGTGTGTGGTATTATATTTATACATAATTTATTTATAAATAATAAAAAATTAAAAATATATATATAAATAAATTAAGGGGTATGATAAAGTTAAATAAATATGTACCACTACTAAATTAAGTAGTATTTTAGTTATTAATTTCTCACAAGGTGAAGTGTAGTTAATGGAGGTTGAGTGAGACGAGTAGAATGAATACTTTTATGAGTAAATATACTAATTAAATAATAGTATCAATAAAAAAAATAATATGAATAAAATAAAAATTAATTTCAATATTTTTTATATGTAGGTAGAAAAAAGGGTTGAGAGTAAGATAAATAAGCGAAATATTATTACACCAAATTGAAGCCGTATTAGATACGCGGTTGAATTGGTAATAATTTTGTACTCGAATTTAGTGATAGATTGAGTAATTGCGTATTTTTTGTTAGAGCTACAGTATATAATATTGTGATAAAAAAAATTGTAAAACTATTAATAGAGTTAACCATTTGAATTTTTAGCCTAATAAGTCTAAAAAAAACAGTGAATACTGAAGTGAGTATATCAACAAAGAGTAAGATCATAATGAATTGTTTTTTTAATATAGCAAATGATGCGTTTAAAATTAGTAAAATGAGTAGTAGTGGAACGGTGTATAAATTGACAAACCTAAAATCGTATATGAGATGTAAGGTCGAGTGAGAGTAAAATACTATAGATAGCCCAAAAGTGGACAATATTCAGTAAGATTCGAAGGAGTAAGCCTATCATGTTGTGAAAGTTAGGGAGTAAAGACAAATGACGTGAAGATTAGCTTAAAAGTACTTATAGCGATAAATAAAATAAGATTATCAATATATTTATATTGGGTGAGATATAAATAATAAGAGTGAGTGTTGAGTTAAATACCCAAAAATGATTAATATCAATATACTTAATAGAGAATTTTTGTCGCGTGCTTACCTAGTAACGGTTCATTGACCGGTACAGTCTAATCGGGTTTGGTGACCCGAAATTGTAAATCGGTCGGTTCAATCTTGATTCAACTGGTTTTCAAAAAATTAAAATTTTCTAAATTTATCTAAATTTATTTTACATGTGATGGTGAATTTAATTTTCTAATTTCATATTTGTAAACCACCTATAAAAATTAATTTTTGAACCGATTTTTCACTATTAAATCCGGTTTAGGTCTGATTAATCCTTAACTTATCTGATTTTCACATTCACTTAGTGGTTTTTTTCCATAACTTTTGTGATTTATTGATTAATTAAAAAATTTTAAATTCTTATTTTGACCCTTATTCATCAATTCTGATTTGTTTAAATTATTGGTTTTTTTCGAAAATTTTCGATTCTTTTTCCTGATTTTCTTATTCCGATAGTACTTATTTTACACACTAAATCGTGATTATTGTATTTGGTGCTACCAATTTAACTAATTTGACGATTCTCCTTTGACTTTATAGTTAATTTATACAATTAATTAATTATAAAAATATTTTAAATATATAAATTTTATCTTGTATATAGAATTAAGCTAGTACGAGGTACACTCGAAGCTCAATAATATATTTAAAAAAGTTTCTTAAAAATTTTAATTTTATTAAAGCAATCAAAATTATTTATTAAAAAACGGTTTTAAATTTAGAAAAGTACATCTATCATCCTAATGAAAACTATATTTGGAAAATGAACCCTTACCATAGGAGAGAGTGTTAGAAAACATAGAGTACACATATTTACTATTCATAGTATTCGAGAATACAATTATCTAGTATATATGTTTGAATCTATTCAACTTGAATATATATATATATATATATATATATCTATCGAGAGAGCGTCAAATTGTTTGGAGTGAAATATGTTCTTTTACATTTTAGAAAGAAATTTAGCCCTGTCCGAGGATGGGATTGTCTAAACAGGACAGTTTTCTAATGAAGTATATTGTATGTGCAATTTTTTTAAATTATGGTAATAAGAAATTAAATGATACAGTAATAATAAATAATAAAATTAAATATATTATTTGAAGTATAAAAATAATATAACTTTATTTGAGTATATACTATCTTATATATAATTTGATAAAATAAATCTAAATTGTATTTAATTTAATTTTTTATATAAATATTTAAAATTTATTCAAGACCATACCTACATAGCACGCGGCTCATTAGAGGCATTCACAGTGTCGGCATAATTATTTTAAAATATTCCCTGTCAATCTATGACAAGAAGCATTGTCTATATATTTTATTTATTAGGGCATTTAATTAAATAATGGGGAAATATGCATAAAAAATAAAGGATGGCAAGTGCCATGGCCCCACGTGCGAATTGGATTGCAGACATTAAAATTAAACGGTTGGTCCCTCCTCCAACGGACTAAAGAGATTTAGTGATAAAAAATTCACTATTTAATATATATATATATATATATATATATACACTTATTTATTTTTACTAATATAACATACTCATAAAATTGCCTATAAAGAATTTTGTATATGGATATATATTTATTATTAACGAACTTATTAAATCAAAATTTTATTATTAATAAAAACCTAATATTTAATTTTTCAAATCTGAATAAATACACTTATTTAATCATGTGTATATATTAATTGAATAAATTAAAATGAAATTAAATAAGATCGAGTAGGGATTGGGAAGGATGGTGTAAATTATTATTTTAATAATATATGAATTTATTTCAAACTATTTAATTACTTTTTAAATATTAATTTATTTTATTTGAATATATGGCATTTTCTTAATAATATTTATGTTTTTAGTCATATTATTTATTTTATTTTAAATATAAATTAAATATTAATCTAATAATTATAATAACAATATCTCATTAGAGGGAGACAAATCTTAATATCTCATTCTTCTTATATTATTATAGAAATAGGCAATCAGGTAATGCTCTTCTGCAAATGGCCTCCCAACCAATCCATCCGACAGTCCTTTCTCCAGAGGAGAGCGGCGGCCATTAACTCTCTCTCTCTCTCTCTCTGAACTTCGTTCTGCTTCGGGCACCGGAGAGTGAACTGATCCAGATCTTACCAGAGACAGTCAGAGCAGCGATCCTACCTGAGAGCGCACGGCAGAGTGAACTTCACATCTAAAATTCACTCCCCCTCAGAAAACCTCATCCGGCATGAATACGGACGATCAGCACCGCCATAATCACCAACACTACTGCCCACTTATAGAACCACCGTCTGGCTCTGTAACCCAGCCGCCGGCAAAGATGGAGAGTATCAACGGCGGCGGCGGCGCTGCCCTGCTCGGGAAGGGCAAGTACAAGCTGTGGGTGCTTGCGGCGATCCTCCTGCTCGCCTTCTGGTCCATGTTCACCGGCTCCGTCACCCTCAAGTGGACCGCCGGCAACCTGATTCGCCTCTCCGACAAGCTCTTCGACGCTCCTCTGTACGAGGATCTCGACATCCTGGTACTTACCTGTCTCTCTCCGTTTGTCAACTTACCGACATGTCGAGAAATCGTTGATCTTCTAGACGGATCTTGAATGCACAAATCTGGACTGGAATTTCACCCTCACCCGTTAATTTAAGTTGGAGAAACTGCCGGTTGATGAGATTCTTTGTTTTCTTTGTTCTTTTCTTTGAGTAGGAAGTGGAGGAAAGGGAGAAGGTAGTGAGACACATGTGGGAAGTCTACATCCACAGCAGCAACAGGCTGCCGAGGTTTTGGTCGGACGCATTCCAGGCGGCCTACCATTCCCTCGCCGATGACGTTCCGGCCGTCCGGAACGCTGCCATCTCCGAGATTGCCAAGCTCTCTCTCACTTCCACCTTCTCCTCCGACGCTTCTGCCGCCGCTGATTCTTCCGACACGCAACATCCTGCTCAGCCACGGGTCAGTTCTCTTCTTCATTAGAAAAAGTAAACCTGAGCTTCTCCCTCTAAACTCCCCCCTTATTTTTCTCTGATCAGAGCGTGAAAAAAGCGAGGAAGCTCTCGTGATGAAGAGAGGAAGTATTAGCAGTATAGTCCAGCAGACATCGAGTTCAGCTTGAAAATCATCCAAGAAGACGGTGGCAAGCAAACTGGACAGAAGTCTAGGCATAAAAACCATGGAACCAGAAAATGGATCATGGTAGAATTATCGACCTGTCTCTTTCAGTATGTGAAACCATGGCAGATGACTGATTGCAACTGTTAATTAAGCTTTTTCCTTCAAGATCCATATCGAGGCCCTTCACTGCATATAGTTCATCCGTCATACGATGATTCTCTATTTTCAGTAAAAGATTATCTTGTTTAAACATTTCTCACTTCATCTTGTTCCAATGGCTCACCTGCTCCTACTACCACCACTTCCTCCTCCTCCCGCCATACCCTTACCCTTACTACCACCACTTCCTCCTTCTCCTGCTGTTAGAGAAGGGGGAAGAAGACAGCGTGAAAAAGGACGGAGAAGATGAGAAAAAACTGCCAAAGTTGAGAGAGAGTAAGGCCCGACTCCAAGTTTTGAGCCCGAAGTTGAGTTGTTGTCGGTGAGAGAAATTGCTAGAAAATCTGAAAAAAAGGAGAAAAAGTTTCGTGGGAAACCGATGTATGAAGGTTCAGTTGGAGAAGTGTCTCGTTGAAGGAGAGTCGCCACTACAGTTAGTGTTGATGTTAGGCCCCAATCTGTTCAACAGTGGGCGGTTTGAGTGTACATACAAGCCGTTATATACTATTGGGTACATTTTTCATAATAAATCTTTAGAGATAAAAATTAATTTCAGTGAACTAAAAAAAATTATATAATAATTATGTAAATACAATAAATAATTTAAAAAATCTTTGTACCTTATATTTGACATCGGCATGTTAAGTAGAAAACTTTTCCATTTGTATCTTACTAAATTTGAGTTTCACTTATAATTATTTATGTGGTGAGCTAATAGTTTATTAAATGAGGTATTAACTTGTTACTACTAAATAACTAAATAACATACAACTTAAAACTTCACATAAAATTCTATGAATAGGAATTTATTTATAATTTTATACATTTTATTATTTTAATAATTTTACTCAAAACTCAATATTTATAACTTGAGCTTCTCGCAACCGTAATCAAAATTATGTCGGTTTAAACTCTCATTCTCCAAATCACATCAACAACAATATTATATCCACATAATAGCTAATATTGACAAATTATGGCCAATGCAATACCCCAAAATCATGAAATAGTTTTACTCGGGTAATATAAAAGTGTGTTAATCACTTTTACTCTACACAGTCGATACTATAGCACCAAAATTAGCAAAACAGGAACTTAAGTCTAATTGAACCGGTTGGTGAACAGATTACTGTCAGTTCAGCACCTAGTCAGCAGATGCGATCAATTAGTGCACGACTCGTGGCAAAGTGCGCCCAATCAGTGCTCAATCAGCGCCTGGAAATGTTGACCAATCAGAGCGCAACACGTGTACCTGGTCAACGGTTAATGTCAAAGAAGCCTGTTAGCCAGGTTGACCAATGGGAAGCGGACACATGGCAAAGGTGCCACATCAGCATCCAACTGGGATGTCAGAGAAACGACTGACCCATTTGAGGTCGACACATGGCAGAGCCAAATCAGATAGCCTCAATCAATCAGAGGTTGACACGTAGTAGTGACACTATGTGTCATGAGTGAAATATGACATATTTAAATTAGCCAATTTGAGAACGCCACGTATCACAGTCAAATGGCTAACCAAATACGGTTAGCAAATATGTTGGAATGAGTAGCCAATGGGAGGGCACCATGTGGCCGATCAACAACTCAACGGCTGACTCGACGTTGAGTGGGAAGTCACATCAATGAAGCCAACCAATCATGTCACGTGGTAAGCTCACACGTGTTGCACCGAGTCTTCTTCCTCCTTAGAATGCTAGCATATAAGAATAAAGAATTCACCGATCACTCTTGGGCAATTGAAAATCGCTCTGGTATGACCGTGAATGGGCAATTCAAGCGTTGACTTGTGGGCAGACTAATAGCCTGGTCAGTTGTCGAACTCTCTATATAAAGAGCTACTCCCCACTTGTCCTACTCATCTTGTAAGCTATCGAAAAAGAGAGAGTGCTTAGTTTTCCGGTGAGGCCTAAACCAGAGCTTCGACATCGACGTTTTTCTCAGCCTTCGACACCGCAATTGGACTCCCTAGAATCGGGAAGAAGTCCTCCACCACACTACAACCTCAATTCGGCCTAAGAACCACCGTCAGAGCACCGACAAGTTCAAACAGTACTGCTGCTCCTTCAGTCGTAAATAGGCCGAAACTCTCTAAGTTGTACTCGAGTCACCCTCGACATTCTACAGCTAGGCCGACCCCTGCCCAACCCTCATCGACTAATTCCCGGCTCCCTGCAACCTTCAAGGTAGGCCAATTATGCCCCGTGTCGCCGAAATTTTGACATCACAGAAGCTAAAACAAATTAACTTCTCTCATCAAATTTGTTGTGTTAAGACAGGCAATTGACCCGCAACTTGATCCTAGAAGGACCCCTTGGGAGAGCACTAGTTACCGACATCGAGAGCTCCGACCGATGCCCCCTTATCGGTAAGAAAACCGAGTTTTCTCTCTGTAAGAACTTTTCTCAATGAGGCTCCATTTAAGCTTGAATCTTTACCAAATGAAGTAAATCAAATGCCTAAATACTCGTATAAAGAAGGGGGAGAGATTAGCAGCATGATAGGGGGCAATTAACCAAATTTGAAGGTCAATTTGATGAGACAAAGATTCAAGAGTCAAAGTGCAATGTTAGAGGAAAAATTGGGGAAATTGGGGGCTGAATTGAAATTAAGGGAAAATTGAGAACTTGGGTGAAAATAAGAGAAAATTAGAAACCTAAGAGGGAAATTGGAAGCCTTAAGGACCAATGAAACTCACTGATCGTCCGATTGGCCCCCCGACCCGGTTTGGTCGGATCCCCGTAAACAACCCGCTACTCTCCCGGTTTATTTAGGGTTTTCCCCTCTTCTAAACTGTAGGGGAGTAAGGCGTCTTTTTTTACCCGTGTCTTTGCTGTAATAACATTAATCAAAACTAAATATAAATTTTAAATACTTGCCTTAAGGTTTGGTTACCAATAAATTTTTAAGGTTGGTTTTCCTTATTTTCCTGAAAATGGGTAAAGGGAAGGAGGTGATTTCGACAACTCAGTGAATGGGTGTTTGAAAAATGAGTTTCTTACAAAGGATTTTGAATTGGAGTGTGTCAGACTCCTTATTTCTTTTAAAATATTATTTTCTCAAATTCTGGTTTTCAACACCTTTTTCCAAGGTTTATCAATTATTTTCCAAGGATTTTCAAATCCTTTCCAATGTTTTCATAACCTTTTTCCCATTTCCATATTCGGTGTGTTTCACAAACCACATACCCTTCATCATGAAGGGATCACACACATTCGCGAGATGCAGTTATGCCGACTGCACCCACTTGTGGATCGGAGAGTATTTACCATCCACCATAATAGAAGTCTGTGACTTCTACCCAAAGTCTGAGTGAACGTCTCTGACGTCCTACCCTCATACCAAAAATACTCCGTGTCCGTATGAGGATAGAGACCTAATCCTGACCCCACCCCGATCTCATGCGCAATGAAGCTACGTCGAGCTTCGTAAGACTTCTGGTACGACTAACTGCCCTTATCTCCACTAGGTCGTCCAGAGCCCTAGGACGCATCACTACCACTCTTGGGCGTCTTGAAGATTCCGTAACACAGTGCATGCACAATCAACAGATTTTCACATAAGCAATATAATTTGTGGTGCCACTGGTCCAATGGCCCTAACCCTCGATTAGACCTGTAATTATTTGTCTTAACTAATCCAAAGACTTGTCATGTTGCACTACTGCTAGTCCATTGAGTATGTCGGTCTTGTCTTAGTACCATGGCCAAACAACTCATTACTTAAGTTTTCATGGCTTAATATTCATGTTTGTTTACGAGCTCCTGTTCGTGCCAACTGGCCTAGGGCCCACTGTACAAGATTTTCAAAATCGGGCATATTAGCCCCCAAGTTCTAAAACCGAGACCTCCGACCTAACAGAGCTATTCGAGCTCCTGTCAAGGACTCCCAAAATGTTTAAACAGTGGCACTCAGTCATGGAAGAGCACTTCCGATAAAATATACTTTTCAACTATCCATCATACCAACCGAGTATGAGGACATCTTTGCTCATAACCGATGAACGGATTTTCCACTTCCTTCGAGGAAGTTTTATCATACCAACGGGTATGATCTACTTACAACTGGTAAGTAGTTTTTCGCTTGATTTCTACATCACTCCTCTCAGGTATGATGATTAAAATACCACTTAGTAGTGGGTTTTTATTTTTGAGGTGCTTATCATCCCAACCGGGTATGATATTAAATTCCCACTCACCCATTAATGTAGTAAATTCCTCTCGACCGATTCTTTGTATTCACGAGAGCTTCTCCTTGCTGGCGTTCCTGGTACTTCATGTTCCTACATGATATGAACATCTTTGTTCATACCACTTTGTAGTGGGTTTTTATTTTCGAGGTGCTTATCATCTCAACCGGGTATGATATTAAATTCTCACTCACCCGTTAATGCAGTAAATTCCTCTTGACCAATTCTTTGTATTCTTTGTTCATTATCTCACGAACTAATAGTCTTCATTCATTCCAAATGAATGATAAAACTAAAATTTTCATTTATTTGCAATTAGGTCCCCAAAGTTATTTTTCTTTAACTTTAAGTCCCAAATGCCAGTTTTTCCTCAAATTGAGTCCTGAGACTTTTAAAATTCACCTTGGGACCTCAATTTATTCAAATTCACAAAAAGGGGTTCAATTTTCCAAAATTTTAATTTGGTCCCCAACTTTTCCAAAATTACCATTTTGCCCTTACTTCACAAAAATGGTAAGTTTTACCCCAAAAATTCAAAAAATTGCCCAATTGGTCCTCCAACATCTTTATCATGCCTAATTGGCCCTCAATTTTATGAAATTGCACTTTAGTTCCTCAAATTTTCAAAATTCCCAAATTTCCCCCAATTTCAACCTTATAACTCTACTGGATTTGATTTCATCAAATTGACCGATCAAATAAGTTTAATTGTTGAAATTAAAGTTAGATTGGAGTTCCTAAAACTTCATATGATTCAATTGCACTTTGAATCGCACGATTTGATGCCAGAATGAGCTCAAATAGAGCTTCACCGGAAAATTGGACTTAGAGAGAGGAAGCTTCGAAAGCTTACCGTCGGGGGTGCGATGGTTCGAGCTTTCAGTCTGGGTAGATAGCTCTTGTCCTGAGATTCCTCCTAGGATCAAGAATTGCATCAATTGATGCTAAATTGAGAGAGAATTTAGTTATCAAAGTTCTATTGGTTCTCTCTTTAACACCTATCAGATTTATAGAGGGGAGCCCAATTGGCTTACCTTTCACCTCTAATTCAGCTGTAGGAGGGTTGTGGAGGTGTTAGGAGGGCTTTGTTTGGCCTGATAAGGGCTCGAATTGGACGATTTCAGCTCAGCCGAAATAGGGCAGCTTCGGTCCACCGGAGCTACTTCACTGTTCGATCATGCTGATGCTTCTCCCGTGACCATCAGAGCAAATGGAGATAGAGGTGTGTAGCTAACTTCTTCTCAGTTCTAAAGAACCCGACCACGCCTTTTTTGGCTTAGAAAAAACCCTATATCGGAGCTATGGTTTGAGCTTCGCCAAAAATTCGAGCAACTGAGAGAGAATGCAGTTTTCAGGTGTGGAGAGGATGAATGAGGAAGAGTTCTTTATATAGGAAGCTTAGGGACTTCTTGGCCGTCCGATTGGTGCCTTAATGGCGGTCATTCATTGCTTGAATCTCCCTGGCCAAAGACTATTCAGTTTCACCGACGCTGCACAATTTTCCGGTGAGTGAACTGTGCTGTCATCTGAAGGAAGAAAACGACACTGTTCTGAATCGGACCGGATTGGTCCGAACCGGTTCAAACTTAAACCGGCTGGTTCACCCCCAATTCGACCAAAATTTTGAAATCTAAAAATTTATAAATATATCTAAATTCATTTTCTATCCAATGGTGGCCTCAAATATCAAATTTGAATTTTCTAACCTGCCTAGAAAAATGAATTTAGCATCCGGTTCAAAAGTGGTTCAAACCGGTTCAATTTGGTTAGGATCCGGTTCATCTGAACCAGTTTGGTTTTCATCTCCAATTTATCATAAAGTCCTTTTTCTTGAGTTTTGTAACTCTTTAGGTCACTCGAGATTCATGAATTTCCCGGTTTGCCCTTTTTCTATTGGTTCCAGTTCATGAACCGGCTCGGTTCATAAACCGGTTTAATCTAGTTGGATCCAGTTCATCTAAACTGGTTTGGTTTTTCTCTTCCAATTTTTCCTAAGGTTCTTTTCCAAGACATTATGAACCATTTGGGTCACTCGGGAGTTGTAAATTTCCCAAATTGCCCATTCTCTGATAATCGAGTTTGTGAACTGATTCAGTTTTTCTCACTCGGTTTGACCGGTTCTTTTCCCGATTTTTCTTAACTCAAAAGGGCAGGGTTTACAACCAAATTGAAGATAAATTAGACATTAGGGATCTAAAGTAAAGTTATGAACCTAGGTGCCAATACATGCAAGTAACAAGCCCTTCATGCCAATTTTACTAATGTGAACGCTTGGACCATGTAGGATGGGCAATTCAAGAACTTGTGTAGAGAAACACGTAGCTGGTCGAGATCCAACCAAAAATGAGTCATGACCGGGTGAGTGAGTTTTTGGCATCATGTTCAATTGGGCTGATGAATACACTTTCCCAAATTGAAAATGGTTTTTCATAATTGATCTCCCCTAACTAGTTGAACCAACTTAAACTTTTTAGGAGACTTTTCTGATTAGAGTATGAAACATGAAATATTAGATCTAGTATTGCTCAAATGGGCCCAATGCCAATGGGCACGGGCTTAGGCATGTAAACAAGATAAAGTCTATATATTTAAAAGACTTTCATAATCAATTGATTGTTTAAATTAGCTACCGAGTTGAAGTCGAGTCGTCGAACTTGTTGGGCTGGTAGTAACAAAGATAATGGTCAATAAATATAAGACTATTGATTGTGCATGCCGTGTTATGGAACCATCGAGGCACCCGATATGGGATAGTAGTGGTTATAAGGGCTGTTAGATGACTCATGGAGCATAAAGGAAGATCCATCATCCAGTATGTTGGGAAGCTCGAGAAGCTTCATGCGTACTAAGACCAAGGTCAGAGAAGGAGAGGTCTTGTCCCACATTTGCGGACACAAAATACGAACTTGAGTTTGGGGATCATGCAATTGATGCTCACACAGACTTTGGTAGAAGTTATTAACTTCTACCAGGATGGACGGTATGGACCGGAGGTCCACAAGTGGAACAGTTGGGGACTGTTTTGCGAACGTGTGATCCCTTTTGGTGATAAAAGGGCGTGTGTTGAATCCCAACCCAATTATATGAACTGAATACCTTTACAGTGATAAGGAGGAAATGGTAAAAGGATAATATGGCCAAATCATGAGCATGTACATAATAAAATGAGAAAATCCAAACAAACCTACCCCTATGATACCCGCTCGCTGAGTTGAAAGACTCGCACCCTCCCCTTTTCTTTTTTTTAGAAAGGGGAGTTTTCTAGAATTGCTAGCGAGAACCTCCAACTAACCTGAGGTACTTTATGCTTAAGATTTTATTGATATAACTGTTTTGACAATGTCATTTCAGGGAAACGATGAGAAGAAATATGCATGACTCCTCACGGTGCAGAGGAGGTGATCCCTCTAGGTCAAACAGAGTGGTGGGTTGCTCACGGGGTTCCGACCAAATGGAGGGATGACACTGCCCATCATTTTTATTTGGTAGTATTTCTTAACTACCTTGAACCTTTCTTCTGGTCTCCTTCCTAATCAAGCTCATCCTCTCCCAGTATAATCGTTTACTTGAAATAAAAGTTTCTTGATGACTTTTTATCATTCACTTCTTACATCCATTACCTAACCACGCATTAAGGTGGTTGTCAATGGTTTCTATATAAGTATTTTGGTTGAGATGGTCAAGTACTTCATACTATTTTCATCTAGTACTTTGCTACTGGCCTTTATGTCTCTAGCACTTATTGACTGAGTATAATCCACACTCCTTCCCGTTTGCTAACTGTTAAATAATATAAGATATTTAAGGTAATTAAGATATAATCTTGATAATTAAGATTATATTATATATTCTATTTAAGGTAGTTAATAAATAGACATGTATATAATTAAGTTAGGGTTTTGAGAAAATATAGGGCTTTCAATTTCTCATCCCTATGGCCTCTCTATCAATATATTCATTTTCTCTTTCCCTAATCCAGTTTTCTAACATGGTATTAGAGCTAAGGTTTTTTTGATCTGAAGGCTCAAGAAACGACATAGCTGAATTGTCGTAGAAGATGGAGAAAACGAATGTAGCATTAACAGAAAGGGAGTTGAAGGAAATTTTAGAAGGTATGACCAAATTGCTTGTAGGAAGAGATGATGTATCGCCTCAACATAACAATACTCCCAATTGAGATTTGAAGTTGGAATTACTCCCAATAGAGCAGAGACTTGAAGGAACAAAAAGCTATTTGAGTTGGTCGAGAAGGATGAGACTCGTACTAGAGTCAAAATATTTGGAAGACTACATTGACGACTCATATGAAGAACTCACTGATATTACCAGCACATCATGGAAGGTGTGGAGGGCAACAAATTCTCTGGTGGTTGCATGGATAATAAGATCACTTTCTCCTTCTATCGTAGGGTTGGTAGAAGGTATTAGTAAAGCATCTGATATATGGAAGATTTTGGCTACTCAATTCTCTGGTATTGGGAATATGATGACCGTGATTGAGATTGAAGATAAGTTGGACGCACTAAAGCAGGGGGAGCGAAGTATAATAGCATACAGTACTGAGCTGAAAAGGTTATGGTCCGAACTTGATTATTATGATCCATTAATTACATCTGATCCTTTAGATACAACTTCTATTAGAGCATGGATGGAGTGACGACGTGTGATTCGCCTCCTAAGGGGACTAAACCTAGAATATGAATACAAGAGAGCAATGATATGTCATCAATCTCCAATTCCTCCGATGGAAGATGTTATTGCTGCACTAATCTATGAGGAGTCAAGACAAAAGGTTATGGACACTTCTAAGATATCAGCAACACCAGTTCGCACTACTCAAGCAAAACCAATTATTGGCAACCGACAATGCTATAATTGTGGGAAGAATGGACATATTAGCTGGAATTGTTCCTCGACACGTATTCCTACATGGGGTGGAACAAGTCATAGCATCAGAGGACGTGGAGCCCGAGGTCAAGGTCGAGGTCATGGACGATTTGGAGGACAAACCTATCGTGCTAAAGGTGTTGACATTTTAAACGACGACATGTGTTATGCTAATGCTGACTCAGGTACTATTGCACATGCATTTTCTTCTAAACCATCTTCCACATAATGGATTATTGATTTAGGCGCATCTAGACACGTGACAGGAACATCAGTAGAGTTTATTACATATACTGGTTCTCCACCTTTTTCCCATAATAGAGTTCAAATTGCTGATGGCACATTTCAACCGATTAGGGGATTCGACTTGATTAAATGCACTTCATTAATTACATTATCATCAGTTCTACATGTCCCATCATTTCCGGTTAATCTATTATCAGTTAGTGCAATCAGTGATCAATTGAACTGTCAAGTAATCTTTGATCGAGATTTACGTGTCATTCAAAAAAGGAATACCAAGAGAATAATTGGGACTGGATGAAGGCTTGATGGATTGTGGTATCTTATGAGAGATTAGTCTAGCACAACTTTAACCACTACTTTGTCTGAACGAGCAATGAATGAAGTCATATTGGAGCATCGTCGTCTTGTTCATCTATCGTTTAAGAATTTTAAGAGGGTAAGGTCTGACTTGATGAATAATGTAGAATGTAGCAAGCTTGTATGTGATACTTGTGAGTTTGGAAAACATACAAGAACACGTTATTCTTCTATTGGTTTAAGAAGTATTTCACCATTTTCGTTGATACATTCTGATGTTTGGGGACCATGTCCAGTTACTTCGATTGGCGGATTCAGATGGTTTATTATATTTATTGATTGTTACTCAAGGATGACATGGGTATATTTGATGAAAAATAAATCTGAGACATTGGTTTGCTTTAAAGATTTTTTAGCTTTGGTGCAAACACAATATAATGCCAAAGTGAGTACTCTTCGTACAGATAATGGTACTAAATATGTTGATAGAGAATTCTTATCGTATTTATCTACAAAGGGGATTCTGCATCAGAGCACATGTCTAGATACACCAGAACAGAATGGAGTGGCAGAACGAAAGAATCGACACTTGTTAGAGGTAGTTCACACTCTTCTATTTACAATGAATGTTCCAAAATATCTATGGAGTGAAGCAGTATTGACGACAACATATTTAATTAACCGGATGCCTTCTCAGATAGTAAACTTTCAATCTCCTTGTGAACTTTTGATGGGACGCAACATATATGCAGCCCATTCTCGTGTATTTGGTTGCATATGTTTTGTGAGAGATCATCATCCCACAGTAACTAAACTTGATCCACGTGCATTAAAGTGTATTTATGTAGGCTATTCTAGCACTCAGAAAGGTTACAAGTGTTAGTGTCCAAGCGAGAGAAGACTTTTTGTGAGTATGGATGTAACATTTTGTGAGAATGAACCCTTTTATGGTGAATCAACAATGTCATCCATAGTGCTAGATGATTTGACTGAAGCACAACATGGAAATGAAGAGAGAATTAGTGATAATAAAGAAGATGATGTCATTGTAGGTATAATCCCATGTCCTAAGAGATCGAGTAGCAATGAAGGAGGGACCAATGAACCAAAATTAAAGGTTTATAGTAGAAGGAACAAGAGTTGTGCTCAAGGGGAGGAAGATAAAGAAGATGATGGAGAGCAGCAAGAATAGATACTTATACCACACTCATTGCCCCCATATGTCCCAGATACCCATCAATCTTCTGACGATTCCTCATCATCACCGGATGTCCCAGATACCCATCAATCTCCTGACGATTTCTTGTCATCACCAGGTGGTAATGAATCTCTGCCCATGGCTATTCGTAAAGAACATAGAGCTAATGCAAGAAAACCTCCAATTAGATATGGTTATGAATATGATATATCTAACTATGTCTCATACATCAATTAGATGTAAAGAATGCATATTTGCATGAAGACTTACAAGAAGAGGTATATATGGAGATTCCACCTGGATTTGATACGATGAAGACCACTGGGAGGGTATGTAAACTTAAGAAGTCTTTGTACAGACTCAAGCAATCACCAAGAGCTTGGTTTAACCGATTCCGACATGCAATAGTTAGAATGGAGTATCAACAATGCAATGGAGATCACACAGTTTTCTATCGACACTCAAATAGTTAAGTTGCTATCCTTACAGTATATGTAGATGATATTATTATAATTGGAGATGATAGCGATGAGATATTGCGACTAAAGCAAAGATTGAGCAAAGAATTTGAAGTGAAAGATTTGGGTGCACTTAAGTATATTCTCGGTATTGAGATAGTCAGGTCTAGGACATGTATAGTTCTTTCTCAGAGAAAATATTTATTGGATCTACTTATTGAAATAAGGATGTTGGATTGTCGAACTGCTGTCACTCCAATTGAACCAAATCATAAGCTATGTGCTCATTCAGGGGACCCAGTGGATAAACAACAATACCAAAGAATTGTGGGATGGCTTATCTACTTATGTCACACACGACCGGACATCATATATGCGGTTAGTATTGTAAGTAAATATATGCATGATCCTAGAACAGAACATTGGGAGGTTGTTATGCGAATATTGAGATATCTAAAGAGTATCCTGGGAAAAGGCATTTGGTTCAAGTTTCATGGTCATACTAAAGTTGAAGGATTTTGTGACTCTGATTGGGCTAGTTGTGTAAATGATAGAAGATCGACATTAGGTTATTGCGTGTTTGTTGTAGGTAATCTTGTATCTTGGAGAAGTAAGAAACATGAGGTGGACGCAAGATCAACGACAGAGGTGAAATACAAAGCTATGACTCAAGGCATATGTGAGATAATATGGATAAAGAATTTATTGATGGAATTATGTTTATTCAGAAAATAACCCATTAAGTTATGATGTGATAATAAATCAACGGTCAGCATTGTTAACAATATAGAACCAAACATATTGAAATTGATCGATTCTTCATCAAAGAGAAACTTGAGAGCAAGATCGTGGAGCTAAAGGATTAGGACCTAAAGAGTGGATTAATATTTGTAACAAGATGGGAATGATAGATATTTATCGCCCATCTTGAGGGGGAGTGTTAAATAGTATAAAATATTTAAGGTAATTACGATATAATCTTGGTAATTAAGATTATATTATATATTCTATTTAAGGTAGTTAATAAATAGACATGTATATAATTAAGTTAGGATTTGGAGAAAATACAGGACTTTCAATTTCTCATCCCCATGGCCTCTCTATCAATATATTCATTTTCTCTTTCCCTAATCCAGTTTTCTAACACTAACTTACATTCCTTCGTTCTCCCATCTTAGGTGTCCTGTATACACCAATTATCTTATTGTCATTTCTGATGGCAGGTTCGAGCTTCCAAACTCGAGATGAAGAATCTCTAATGATCTGGTCGCAAACTTATTCTCCTCTGAGCTTTCATTTGCTCATCTTTCTATTTGAGCAAGATATCTCTATGGATACTCTTATTTTTCGTCTCATAACAATTTCTCGAGAAGTTAAATTTTCTATTCTAACATTCACTCACTTTGTGAAACTCGTCATGATCAGTTTATCTTACCTACCTCCTCAAAGGAATTTTATTTATTACAACCATATGTTCTTTGTGGTTAGGCTCTTTCCATTAAAGTTTTTCATTCTAAAACAAATTTCAACCATAGGGTTATAATCCCTATACATTTAATCGATTTATTATAATCCTTAGCAATATATCTTTATCGATTTATCACCCTACAAGCATAATTGTTTGCCTCATTGGCTCTATTCATTCATCATTAACTTATTTATTCTAGCATGTAAGAATATTTCATCCTAGAAGTCCCCCCTTATTCCCCATACTTTATTAAATAACCATTCCATTATACTTAATTTCTTATTCAATGAATTCATATTACAGGGGTCTTATTTTGTATTTCTAATATTAAGCCCTACCGTCCAAATTGAACTCCTTAAGGTGAAGGTGGAACCTGACCAATCATCTCCCATATGCATAATCCTTATCTTTATCATTTATTTATTGGATCGAAATGATTTATTGGTTGTAGTACGTATTTTTTCGGGTTTCCCTTTCTTGATAGGTCTCATTCTACATATTCAAGAGTCTCTTAAAAAAATATAGTCTTATGAGTCGACCCAAATTATTAATAAATATTTGTCAAATTATTGTAGGGCATATAAATACTTGTTTATGCAAGGAATAACAGAAATTCATATCGATGAGTGAAATTTCTAGTACCGCGTTTGATTAATCGATCTAATAACACATTATTACTCGTAATTTATTAAATTTAAGTATCACTTTATAAAATTTTAAAAAAGATAAAAACTGTATGTGATAATTTTTTTAAAGTGTTTTCAAAATATAAAGGTATAGGCACATACTCGACATTATAAATGAATCAAGTCCATAGTTAGTGGATTTCGGTGGAGCCCATGTTTTATGAATTATTGATCACTATGTTATTGTTTAAAAAAATGAGTTCATTATAATATAAAAAAAGAAGTGAGTCTCCCCACGTAATATTTTAAAAACTAGAAATGGGACATGAGTATAGCATGAAATAAGAAATAATATAAGTATATTAGATAGGATAAATAACAAGTGAAAGTGTTAATAATAAAACTATTGAATTATTGTGCATAATGGTAATTCATTTAGTATTGGTAGCTCGAGCTCATCATTTTAGGAATTGTTTAGTATAAATAATTAGTTCAATACAAAAATGTCATCGATAATGTGTTTTAATACCATGTTAGTCGGTAAAATTACTCCAAAGTAGATAGCACATTAACTTCATTTCAAATTTGTTTGATAACCTTAAATGATGAAGGTATATATCCGTGATAGATAATATGTTTAAGACTTATGTGTAATTGTATTATTATTTTATGATTGAACATATAGGTATAAAATATGTAATATGTTTCATCTAAATTTGTATATTAATTATTAAAACTTTTAAAATATTTTATATTTTTAAGTTATAAAACATAAACTTAATATGTAAAACTCTAATCTTAAGTTTTAAAAGAATTCAAGAGATTTAAAAATTTTAAACCTTATAAGAATAATATAATATTTATAATTTTAATTTTATAAGTAAAATAATATATATTATAAATATTTTGAGTAAGTATTAGGGTAATAATTTATCAATGTTAATAAGAAATACAAGAGAATCAGAACTATAAAAAAAAATAGTCCCCTTCTAAATTCATAATACTCATTACATATATTTTTATGTATTATTATTGATTTGTTTTTCATATTTTGTTAAATTAATATTTTGAAAATATTAATTCGTTATTATTCAGAGTTTTAATCATATTAATACTATATTGGTTGACAAAGTCAACTATTATAAAATAAAAAAAAATGTATGGATGTGATAATTTAATTACTATAATAATACAAAGTTTTTTACTTAAAATTTTTAAGTGAAAACTATTTTATAAAATAAAAAAATTAGAAAAATAATATTTGAATTATTCTTAAAAAAATATTACAAATAATAAATAAAATAATAGATGAGCTTCTCATAACAAAATTTAACCGTTATAATAATAAACATACATGACACAGCGAAATTGGTAGGAAACTCAAATTTAGAAGACGGGAGGTAGACAAGAGCTAAAAAAAACTTACACAATACAGAGATCACTCGATAAAGAGGAATGGATACGAGAGCTTATATCCTATTTATCTCGAGAAATGGAAATTTTTGCGTGTAAAAAAATGATAAAATACATGAAGTAACAAGATAAGAAGTAAAAGGCGAAACGGAGAAATGTTGGAGACCGAACCTTGGAGAATAGGTGTTGCAGCTTCCGCCCGCTACAGAGGCGGAGAAGTTTTTTTTTTTTTTATTGAAGGAAAAGGTGTATGCAGTCCTAATAAGTTTAAAGAATATAGAAAATATATTAAATGTATGTTAATATATAAGTATTTTAAAATGAGAAAATTGTCCTAAATTTATAATATATATAAGGGTACAAATATTAGGAATATATTTTTTTAATATAAACATATTTTTTAGAATAAAAATATCTATTAATTTATTTTTTTGCAAGAGATTGTAATTAAGTACGAGATAGTGTAATTTGTAGATCTATTAGGATAATCTGTAGATTTCTTAATATAATATGTAGATCTCTTATTACTCCCAAAAGTATAATAGAAGATCTGAACATTGAGCTTGAAGCGAAATGTGTTAAATCTGTGTGAATAAAGACTTTTGGTAAATATATGCGCAATTTGAGTTTCTGTGCCAATGAAATGAATGTGAAGTTCCCCACGATTGACTCGTTCACGAACGAAATTATAGTCTATTTCAATGTGTTTAGTATGAGCATGAAAAATTAGATTATCACTTAGATAAGTTGTTGACAGATTATCATAGCAGAGAGTTGGCGGAGATGAATAATAAAATTTGAGTTCTTGAAGTAGTAACTGGATCCAAATGAGTTCAGCAGTTGCATTTTCAATACATTTATATTCCGATTCAGTACTAGAACGGGCAACTGTGCGTTGCTTCGTAGCACTACACGAAATCAATTTATTTCAAAAAAATACTGAAAACCCACTTATGGAACGTCGGTTATTAGGGTTGCTAGCCCAATCGACATCAGAAAAACAATGGAGATGTGGCTGAGAGTTTTTCCAGAAATATAATCCGTGACTAGACGTTCCTCGGAGATAATGTAAAATTCTCTTGATTGTAACCAAATGAGTTGTTGGTTTGTGCATAAATTGACAGACTTGATTGACAGCATAAAAAATGTCTGGTTGAGTTAATGTTAAATATTGAAGAGAACCAATGATTTGTCTGTAGATTCGAGGGTTATCTAATGGAGTGTCATCATATAAAGATAGTATAGACCCGGGAGTTACGGGTGTAGAGACAGGTTTACAGTTGGTCATTGATGTTTTTATAAGAATATCATGAATATACTTCTATTAAGTCAAGATGAGACCTCCAGAATGGGAATGTACCTCAATCTCAAGAAAATGATGAACGGACCCAAGATCCTTAATAGAAAATTCCTCTTTGAGAGTAGACACAATAGACATTAGAGTAGTATTAGGTGAGCCAGTGAGAATTATATCATCCACATATACTAGGAAGAAGGGACAAATTGAGGGATACAGTAGATAAAAGAGAGGTATCTGCAACATAAGCTTCAAAACCAAGTGTTAATAAGAACATACTCAGTCAAAGAAACCAGGCCCGAGGAGCTTGCTTCAATCCATATAATGAGCGGCGAAGGAGATATATGTGATCAAGATATGATGGATCTGTGTAGCCTAGTTGTTGTTTCATATAAACTTTCTCATTGAGATGGCCGTGAAGAAATGCATTATCAATATTAAGTTGTCGAATTGGCCAATTATAAGAGACAACAAGTGACAAAATAACCCGAATGGTGATTGGTTTAATTACCACACTGAAAGTATCATCATAGTCGAGTCCTTGCTGTTGAGAGAATCCTTGTGCAACTAAACGAGCTTTATAACGTGTAAGAGTCTCATCTGGATGGTGTTTAAGTTTGTAGACCCATTTATAGCCGATAATATGTCTACCAGGTGGAGGGGACACTAAATCCCACGTGTGGTTCTTCAAAAGAGCTACATATTCAGAATTCATAGCATCAACCCAGCAGGGTTGTGTTTGAGCTTGTTTAAAAGTTTGTGGCTCCTAAATAGAGGAAACAAGAAATACAGTAGGATCAATTTTAAATCGTCGTGGAGGTAAGGTGCCATCTTGAGACCTGGTGAGTATGCGACGGGGTGGCAAGACGGGAGAAGACCCATCAACATCGGCGGGGATTATGTCTGGAGGTGTAGGTGGGGGTGGAACACTAAGTGTTGAGGAGGATAACTCATCAGAAACTGTCACTAGTGCAACATATTCAAGTAAAGAAGGAAAAGAATATGGAAATAAAGGTAGAGAGGGAATAGAGTTACCAAGAGTTGTAAGGGGTGCACTACCTGCAGATCAATATTTATTAAAGGAAAATCTAGTCTCATCAAAGTGAGCAGTTCGATAAATGAATATACGTCCTGTTTGAGGATCGAGATAACGATACCCTAAAAATTCAGTAGGATAACCAAGAAAAACACATGCCTTGGAACGAGGTTGAAGTTTATAATCTTGGTATGGACATAGGTATGGAAAACACAGACACCCGAAAACTCGTAAAAAATTATAATTAGGTGGTGTTTGATGAAGAATGTGATATGGAGATTTGAACTTAAGGGAGCGAGTGGGTAGTCGTTTAATGAGATATACAGCTGTTTCAAATGTAAAATCCTAAAATTTCATAGGAAGATGAGAATGTAGCAAAAGTGTAAGTCCCATATCAACAACATTTCTTTGTTTTCTTTCGGTGGAACCATTTTGTTGTGGTGTATGTAGGCAAGAAATTCGATGAGTAATCCCATTAGTGTGTAATTCATTTTAAAAGGTAGATGACAAAAATTTCTTTACACCATCAGTTTGAAGAGATTTAATTTTTCTATCAAAAAAAGTTTTCAATTCGTAAACAAAAAGTGCAAAAATTTTGGAGAACGTCATAACGATTTTTCATAACAAAATACCATGAATATTTGCTATAATCATCAAGAAAATAAATATAATAAATATGACCAATATGTGATTTGATTGGTGCAGGTCCCCAAATATCAGTATGCACAAGTTGAAAAGGATAAGCACTTTAATGATGAGTTAATGGAAAAGGTTTTTGAATGATCTTACCTAAGGAGTAGGAATCACAAAATTGAGAATCAACCGAATTACTTTTTATTGAATTCTTAGATAAGACATAAAAAACAATATTAGAGGCAGAATGCCCAAGTCTAGCATACCAAACAGTACGGGGTAATCGAACACTTAATACACGAGGACTAACTCTTGATAAATGTGTCACACACAGGTAGTACAATTCGCCTTTACGAGCTCCTCGGAACAACTCTTGATGGGTGAGACGATTCTTTACAACAAAAAATAGAGGATGAAATTCAAAGTAGCAAGAATTGTCTTGGGTAAATTGAGAGACTAAGAGTAAGTTCATGGCTATACTAAGTACATAAAATACTTTATTTAGAGAGAATTGTTTACTAGGAGTGGAAAATGAAGTAGAACTGATAGAGGAAATTTTTAAACCTGAACCGTTGCCTATGCGTAGTTGATCTGGATGAGTTATGTCCTCTTGTAATGACAAAAGTGAGATATCATTGGTTACATGATTGGAGGCACCTAAATCAATGTACCAATCAAGGGTGTGTGCGCCGACATCTGTGTTCTGAACAACATTGATATGAGGATTCTGATAATTGGTTGGGAATTGTGGACATTTTATAGCTACGTGTCTGGGTTCGTGACAAACTTGGCAGATAGGTGTACAATTCCGAGTCTGAAAATTGCGCGCACGGGGTAGAGGAGAATTAGATCCAGTTGATGATGGAAGATGTCTATTTCGATGAGGTGGGATAGACTCTTTCCGTTGTTGAAATCCACGAGAGCCGGAAGAACCCCACGAATTGTGATTTTGGATAAATGTGTAATCTCTTTTCCCATTGTGGTGATTATTGCATTTGAGTTGTGTGGGAGTGCCCGATGAGTAGCGTGGTCGACGATTAGATGAGAACATAGGATCTTGATCTTGTTAGTGTGTGCGCGAAAAGGCAGTATTGGCAAATTGATGAGTATCAACACCTAGGAGACCAAATACTGATCCTGAAATAAGTCCCGAGTTTTCTTGTAATCTTTCTTCGCTTCTGCACTCAATAGCATAAATTTGAGCTCGTTGAGATTGAGGTGTGCGAGAGTCGGTGTGAGGGCAAGACAAAGTGCCTCCCATTCATCATCTAATCCAGCAAGAATGTGATCCTTGATTTGAGCTTCGGTTTTAGGATGTCCAATTTGAGCAAAACTAGTAGCCAACTTGCAAATGTAGTGAGATAAACGACCATGGTGCGATCGCCTTTGTACAAATCTCGTTATTGATCATCAAGCATGTTGGTTTGGGCACAAACTTGGTTGGAGTAGAGAGTTTCCAATTTTGCCCAAATGTCGGCTGAATTTTGAATATCGATAACTTGGAGATTAACTTGAGTAATGAGAGATCCCAAAATTGTAGATAAACAAAGACAATCATAGATCTTCCAAGAAGTATAAGCAAGATTGATGATAGTAGTTGAATGTCTTCTTTTTTACCAGAAAGAGTTGGTGAGGGTGTTGGAATTGTGCCATTAGCATACCCTAATAATTGATATGTCTCCAATAACAGCATCATGTTGTTACGCCATAAGAAATAGTTGGTCCCGTCTAATTTGATTGGTAAAGTTGGGATATTGCTTGGAACTGGTGAACTCATATTTGGTGTAGAGACTTATGAGATGATTACTTCAATAAATAGAAAACTAAAATAGGAGAATTGTCTTATAAAAACTTCAGATCATAAATGTTGGAGAAATACAGTATCACATTAACTGTACTTGGAGTAGTTGGATAGGACTTGAAGTAGGGGGTTGGTGACGGCAAAAACTTTGATTGAACTTTCTAGATTTGATATTAGTCTTGAATTGACCTTTTGGTAGGGTAGGATCGGAATGTTGTAGAGCAATACAACTCTGATACCATAAAAAATAGATAAAATATACTAAATGTATATTGGTTCACAAGTATTTTACAATGAGAAAATTGTCTTAAGTTTATAATACATGTAAGGGTACAAATATTAGGGACATGTATTTTAATATATACATATTTTTTTGTATATACATTTTTATTCATTTATTCTTTTTAATTCGAGTATACTGAATGTTTTACCAGAATTTGTTACTGAATCCGAGATAGTATAATATGTAGATCTATTAGTGTAATCTGTAGATTTATTAATGTAATTTGTAGATCTCTTATTAAAGTTAATGATTGAGGCATTTGCAGTTAATAGGTGAGAAGTAAATTGATAGATTTGTAATTGTTAAAATTTTTTAATAATTAATATTTGGATAATTGTGAATTGATATTAATTATTATTAATAAAAAATTATAAAAATAAATTTATTATTTTAATTAAATTAAACAATTTATTAATTAATATGTATAATTAAATTATATTAGGCATATTCTATATTAAAATAATATATTATATAAAATAATTAACTTATTATTATAATAAAAAATTAATATTAATTATAATTATAATATATTTTATAATTATAATATAAATATATATAATAAATTATATTATATATTTATAACATATAATTTATATAAAATATTATTAATATATAAATTTATTTAAAATATATAATAATAATAATAATATAAATAAATAAATAAATATATTCAAGTAATTTAATTAATAAATAAAATAATTTCTCCAAATATACCAAAAATATCTGTATTGAGCAGTGGGTATTGTATAGTAGTGTAAATGGCATAGTTTAAAATTAAATTTTCAGTTTTATTTTATTAAATTATTTTTTTTTCAACTCTACGAACCATTATAATCCAAACACACGGATGAGGCTAAAGCTCACCCTTTTATTTCATGTGCTTAAAGTTTGTTGAATGCATATATTCAGAAAAAATAATAAATTATTTCTCATATTTATATAAAAATATCATTATATAATTAAAATTTATTTATTTTCTAATTATAGATTTAATTATATCACAATAATATAATATATAATTTATATTATAGGTATTCTATTATATATTTTTATTTTATAATAATATTTTATTATATATAGTATAATTCAAAATAATACAATTTTATTTAATCATAGGTGAATAAATACAAAATTATTTAATAAACTATTTAAATCAATTATAAAAGGCTACACTAATTATTTTTTAATTTTCACTAACTTTCCCAATTCTTCCGATCACTCTATCCAAGCATACACTTATCCTATAGAGATTAGATGAGTTGAAATTAAAGTTAATGCCAATACTTAAATTAATTTTATTAGCTGAAATTTAAGGTAATATTTAAATTATTATATATAATATAAATTATTAGTATTTAATTTATGAATAAAATTAACATAAAATATATAATAGTTTGATTTTATTTTTATTTTTTCTTAAATGTATTGATTTTTTGTTAATCAAGAAATTAAATAATAAATATATATTTATAATTTGAAATTAGTATACTTTAATTATGAAAAAATAAATTAATACAATTATACAAAAGATAACAATGACTCATCAAGTTAAAAAAAAAAAAAGAAGAAGAAGCGAAATTTAGAGAATATGAAGAGAAAGGGCAAAAAAGAAAAAAATATATTAGATAATATTAGCAAACTTTATTAAGGTTGGATAAGGGCTTTTTTTTTATAAATTAACTATGAAATCTTGAGTTTATGATGGGAGAACCAATGAAATGAGATTATTCCAGTTCGAAAATATTTGAACTTATTAGGGTTTATTCAAATATGAGAACATCGTTTTTTCTTTTAACTTCGTTCCTGACAACTTTCTGGAAACCTTTAGACTACTCTGATCATCCCCAGAAGCTACATCTCTGTCTTATCTGTATTCTATTCGGTACTGAGATTTTGTATTATTGTTACATGTGATTTCATTTTCACCATCAATTGCAGGGTTTAAACTTCTCATTTGTATTGCTTGTCGAACCCTTTCTGCAATCCATTGCCAGCCTTGTTCGAGTGTCATTCACTGTTTGCGGCTTACCCCTATTCTCCTTGTTAAAATCCGGATACAAAAGTGGACACCTTGTACATCGAAATCTCCATTCTTAACCAAGAGTTATACCTTGGAGTTTGCTAGTGTAGCAAGTCGTTCTTTTGTCAGCTGTCATGCCCCCTTATTGGCATTCAAGGGTTGAGCCCACTCGTCCCATAGTTAGTCCTGATGTGTTTGTTTTCATGGCAGTGTAGAGCCTCCGAGAGACCAATGCAGCCTCACTTTACTTTCGGTGGCTCCCTTTTGTAAGGAGAGTTACCTCCCTGGACACCTGCGGATTAGCTAACTGATAGAATTATTTTTGTAGGTAGTTGTGTGTAGTTCGCTAGTAAGTATTGTACACAAATGAAATCAATAAAATCGTGGCCCAATGGGACAACGAATCTTCGACCAGGTAACCCCTCTAGACATTGCTGCACCAAAGCTCACTGGAAGTGGAAAGTGTTCGTTTGATTGGTTGAGTGATCTCATTGAGAAATATCATATGGGGAGCGATCAAAGGCATTCTTAAATAGGTATGGAAAGATATTAGCACAGTGAGAATGGACTTTATGGCAACCAATACATTCTCATTTGAAATTCAGAGTAAACAAAAAGTTTAGATATTAGTGGAAGGCAGTCCTTGATCAATTGAAGGACAAAGCATGTTCCTAAAGGAATGGGATGAAGACAAGGATCTTGAACAACTTGATATTAAATGCTTCCCTATATGGATGCAAGTTCATGGTCTAGTTCAACTATGTCTTACGGAGAGCAATGGATGGAAACTTGGAAGGAAGGTTGGAGATGTAATACATGTAGATAATCCTTAGAAGGAAGGTTGGAGATTGTTAGAAAACTAGATTAGGGAAAAAGAAAATGAATATATTGATAGAGAGGCAATGGGGATGAGAAATTGAAACTTTCATATTTTCTCTAAACCCTAACTCAATTATATACATATCTATTTATTAACTACCTTAAATAGAATATATGATATAATCTTAATTACCAAGATTCTATCGTAATTACCTTAAATATCTTATACTATTTCAACACTCCCCCTCAAGATGGGCAATAAATATCTATCATTCCCATCTTATTACAAATATTAATCCACTTTTTAGGTCCTAATCCTTTAGTTAAATAATCTGCTAATTGTTTGCCAGTCTTCATGTAGTATAGCTCCACGATCTTGCTCTTAAGTTTCTCTTTAATGAAGAATCGATCAATTTCAATATGTTTAGTTCTATTATGTTGAACTGGATTGTTAGCAATGCTGATCGCTGATTTATTATCACACCATAATTTAATAGGTTCTTTCCTTAATAAACATAACTCCATCAATAAGTTCTTTATCCATATTATCTCACATATGCCTTGAGTCATAGCTCTGTATTCTGCCTCTATCGTTGATCTTGTGACCACCTCTTGTTTCTTACTTCTCCAATATACAAGATTACCTCCAACAAACACGCAATAACCTGATGTCGATCTTCTATCATCTATACAACTAGCCCAATCAAAGTCACAAAATCCTTCAACTTTAGTATGACCTTGAGACTTGAACCAAAGGCCTTTTCCCGGGTTACTCTTTAGATATCTCAATATTCGCATAACTGCCTCCCAATGTTTTGTCCTAGGATCATGCATATATCTACTTACAATACTAACAGCATATGTGATGTCCGGTCGTGTGTGACACAAGTAGATAAGTCGTCCCACAATTCTTTGGTATTGTTCTTTATCCACTGGGTTCCCTAAATGAGCACATAGCTTATGATTTGGTTCAATTGGAATGGCAGCAGTTCGACAACCCAACATCCTTGTTTCAGTAAGTAGATCCAATAGATATTTTCTCTAAGAAAGCACTATACCTGTCCTAGACCTGACTATCTCAATACCGAGAATATACTTAAGTGCACCCAAATCTTTCACTTCAAATTTTTTTTCTCAATCTTTGCTTTAGTCGCAATATCTCATCGCTATCATCTCCAGTTATAATAATATCATCTACATATGCTGTAAGGATACCTACTTGACTATTTGAGTGTCGATAGAAAACTGTGTGACCTCCATTGCATTGTTGATACTCCATTCTAACTATTGCATGTCGGAATCGGTCAAACCAAGCTCTTGGTGATTGCTTGAGTCCATACAAATACTTAAGTTTACATACCCTCCCAGTGGTCTTCATCGTATCAAATTCAGGTGAAATCTCCATATATACCTCTTCTTGTAAGTCTCCATGCAAAAATGCATTCTTTACATCTAATTGATATAATTTCCATCCAAAGTTGGCAGCACATGATATAAGTATTCTAACGGTACTCATTTTTGCAACTGGTGCAAATGTCTCATCATAATCTATTCCATACGTCTGGCTATAGCCTTTTTCAACATTTTCTTCGGCATTTTGCTTAACAGTGAATACCCATTTTCAACATTTTTTTCCGCTTGGAAGTAATGCCAGTTCCCAAGTCTTATTTTTCTTTAATGCACGCATCTCCTCATGCATTGCTGCAAGCCACTTTGGATCATTTTTGGCTTCTTGCCAATTTCTTGGTATGTGCACTAACTGTAATGATACAATAAAGGTCTCATATGTAGATGGGACAGATTCATATGAGACATAGTTAAATATATCATGTTCATAACCATATCTAATTGGAGGTTTTCCTACATTAGCTCTAGTTTCTTTACGAATAGTAATAGGTAGAGATTCATTACTATCTGGTGATGATGAGGAATTGTCAGGAGATTGATGGGTATCTGGGACATCCGGTGATGATGAGGAATCATCGGAAGATTGATGGGTATCTGGGACATCCTGTGATGATGAGGAATCGTCAGAAGATTGATGGGTATCTAGGACATATGGGGGCAATGAGTGTGGTATAAGTATTTGTTCTTGTCGCTCTCCATCATCTTCTTTATCTTCCTCCCCCTGAGCACAACTCTTGTTCCTTCTACTATAAACCTTCAATTTTGGTTCATTGGTCCCTCATTTATTGCTACTTAATCTCTTAGGACATGAGATTATACCTACAATGACATCATCTTCTTTATTATCACTAATTCTCTCTTCATTTCCATGTTGTGCTTCAGTCAAATCATCTAGCATTGTGGATGACGTTGTTGATTCACCATAAAAGGGTTCATTCTCACGAAATGTTACATCCATACTCACAAAAAGTCTTCCTCGCTTGGACACCAGCACTTGTAATCTTTCTGATTGCTAGAATAGCCTACATAAATACACTTCAATGCACATGGATCAAGTTTAGTTTCTGTAGAACGATGATCTCTCACAAAACATACGCAACCAAATACACGAGGACGGACTGCATATGTTGCGTCCCATCAAAAGTTCACAAGGAGATTGAAAGTTTAATATCTAAGAAGGCATCCGGTTAATTAAATATGTTGTCGTCAATACTGCTTCACTACATAGATATTTTGGAACATTCATTGTAAATAGAAGAGTACGAGCTACCTCTAACAAGTGTCGATTCTTCCATTATGCCACTCCATTCTGTTCTGGTATATCTAGACATGTGGTCTGATGCAGAATCCCCTTTATAGATAAATACGATGAGAATTCTCTAATAACATACTCAGTACCATTATCTGTATGAAGAGTACTCACTTTGGCATTATATTGTGTTTGCACCAAAGCTAAAAAAATCTTTAAAGCAAACCAATGTCTCATATTTATTTTTCAACAAATATATCTATGTCATCCTTGAGTAACAATCAATAAATGTAATAAACCATCTGAATCTGCCAATCGAAGTAACTGGGCATGGTCCCCAAACATCAGAATGTATCAACGAAAATGGTGAAATACTTCTTAAACCAGTAGAAGAATAACGTGTTCTTGTTGTTTTCCAAACTCACAAGCATCACATACAAGCTTGCCACGTTCTACATTATTCATCAAGTCAGACCTTACCCTCTTAAGATTCTCAAATGATAGATGACCAAGACGACGATGCTACAATATGACTTCATTCATTGCTCGTTCAAACAAAGTAGTGGTTAAAGCTGTGCTAGACTCATCTCTCATAAGATACCACAATCCATCAAGCCTCTATCCAGTCCCAATTATTCTCTTGGTATTCCTTTCCTGAATGACACATGAATCTAGATCAAAGATTACTTGACAGTTCAATTGATCACTGATTGCACTAACTAATAATAGATTAACCAGAAATGATGGGACATGTAGAACTGATGGTAATGTAATTGATGAAGTGCATTTAATCGAGCCGAATCCCCTAACCGGTTGAAATGTGCCATCAGCAGTTTGAACTATATTATGGGAAAAAGGTGAAGAACCAGTATATGTAATAAACTCTATTGATGTTCCTGTCACGTGTCTAGATGCGCTTGAATCAATAATCCATTCTGTGGAAGATGGTTTAGAAGAAAATGCATGTGCAATAGTACCTGAGTCATCATTAGCATAACACATGTCGTCGTTTAAAATGTTAGCACCTTTAGCACGATAGGTTTGTCCCCCAAATCATCCACGACCTCGACCTCGACCTTGACCTCGGGCTCCACGTCCTCTGATGCTATGACTTGTTCCACCCCATGTAGGAATACGTGTCAAGGAACAATTCCAGCTAATATGTTCATTCTTCCCTTAATTATAACATTGTCAGTTGTCAATAATCGATTTTGCTAGAGTAGAGTGAACCGGTATTGCTGATATCTTAGAAGTGTTCATAACCTTTTGTCTTGACTCCTCATGAATTAGTGCAACAATAACATTTTCCATTGGAGGAATTGGAGACTGATGACATATCATTGCTCTCTTGTATTCATATTCTAGGTTTAGTCCCCTTAGGAGGTGAATCACACGTCGTCGCTCAATCCATGCTCTAATAGAAGCTGTATCTGAAGGATCATATGTAATTAATGGATCATAATAATCAAGTTCAGACCATAACCTTTTCAGCTCAGCACTGTATTCTATTATACTTCGCTCCCCCTGCTTTAGTGCGTCCAACTTATCTTCAATCTCAATTACAGTCATCATATTCCCAATACCAGGGAATTGAGTAGCCAAAATCTTCCATATATTTGATGCTTTACTAATACCTTTTACCAACCCCGCGATTGAAGGAGAAAGTGATCCTATTATCCATGCAACCACTAGAGAATTAGTCGCCCAATGGCCTAAACATAATTTGAGAAAGTTTAGGGACCCAAATGAGAAGAATGACGATAAATAAATAAATAAAACCTACGTTATCAAATGACATCGTCATAGAGGATTGGAAAGGACATGACAAAGTTAAGGGAAATGCCAACATATCCTATAATATTCGGAAAGTCTACGTTTGTAGGAAGGTTAGTCCTGTAAAATAGTGTCAATATTTACCTTACACAAATTCTCAACATGCCATCTAAGTGGAATGATATAGTAAAGATCCAGAATCATCGGTAAATATTAAACTCCACAAAGTTGGAGCACATCTGCAACCACGAGGGATCTTAACATGTTAGGATAACCTTGATGATATACATTCAGGTTACCCGCAAATATATACAAGGGAGGAAAATCTTGTGAAGGATTATACCCCAAATAAGGCATACAACCTACAAAATAATACTTACTCACGCTATTATAGGAAGCTCTCGAGGGCTCCAAAAGACTCTCAAGTGAACAAAATGGTGATGTCAGAAGAACTATCAAAATCAGCTCTTGCAAATAGTGAGGTGAACAATGTAATTCGATACTTACATGAATCTTCGGGCGGTGGTGGTTGGCCTACAACAGCTGCACAGACCCCATGAATCTGATCTATTGGAATTGTCTCGATATAGGCTCCCCCTTTATGAAAACAAAAAAAACCAAAGAGGCAAGATAACAAGAGTGCGGCAACAATGTAGATTTTTGCATGAAGTAACAGTGGATCTGGAAGGTATTAGTAGAGGTTTAACCTTATGGTGAAATCATAAGCAGGTTGAGATAATTGAGACACTCAATCACAGGATTGAATCCAGGATATGGTCCATACGCCATAAATATTGGGTCCACGTAACTTGGATGTACAATTATTGTGATGAGCATGAATGCAAGTAACAATGGGAAGAATTGCAATGGGTGGGCTCAGAATTACATGACCCTTTGATGGTCATAGGGGACTTTAATTCAGTAGCTGGCGAAGCCTATTCCCCGCACAGAAAAACAAGGTGGCCACCCTAAGGAACATAATAATATACATAGTTTTCAAAGGTTTCTAAATAGAACAGATCTGCAGGATGTTGGTTATATTGGATATATGGGTACTTGGATGAATAAATGGGAAAGCTCACATAATGTCATTGAACACTTAGACCGAGCACTATACTTTAGCAGCTGGTGAAGCCTATTCCCCACTATGAGAGTTCATCATGAGGATTGGATTGGTTCGAACCACGTCTCCTTAGTAGTGGACTGTACAAGGAGCATATTAAACAAGTTGAAACACTTTCGTTTTGAAGATAAATTGTTAATTAACCCTAACTGTCGAACTGTTATTGAGACATATTGGGGATCTATTCCTTTGAATACCCTAAATTTGGTATGATTTCAGCTTGGTCGTACTGCCAAACACCTATGGAATTGGAGTCAGGACAATTGTAATCATGCAAGAAAGGAGATCAATTGACTACATGAGGAACTAGCCAAAGTGAATTTTGCATCACCAGGGGCATTGGCATAAGATCTAGGCTGATATTTAGGCCTAATCAAGCTTGGAAGGAGTATGAATTATACTGGAGCCAAAGGTCGAGGATTAAATGGCTATGTGAGGGAGACAAAAACACAAAGTTCTTTCATCAAAGCACTATGATTTGAAGAAACCGTAATGTTATTCTTGCAATGAGGGGCACAAATGACAATTGGTTGAGAGAAAATGACCAAATTATAAAAGTCATCCACAACTACTATAAGAATATATTTACAGAGGGACAATGTGATAGAATTGAGCATAACCTAAGTGTTATGGAGGGAGCTATCTTTGAAAATGACAATAACATGTTTATCAACCCAGTCACAAGAGAGGAAGTGGAAATAGCAATCTTCTAGTTGGGGGAAATAAAGTTCAGACGGGTTTAATGGTTGATTTTTTCAATCTTGCTGGGAGATTATTAGGACTGACATTTTTTAGCTGTGTGTGATTTATTCTTAAAAAGACATCTCACTCAGCTACTCAATGAAATAGATATAATTCTTATACCAAAGGTAGCTAATATGAAGGAAATGTCCCACTTTTGGCCTATCACCCTTTGCAATTTCATATATAAAATCATTTAAAAAATTCTGGTTAACAGACTAAATCCTTTTATGGATAGAATAGTTTATAGGAAGCAAAGTGCATTTATCCCAAAATATAATACATGACAATATAGGTGTAGCCCATGAGTATTTCCATTTTTTAAACAGTAAAAAGAGAGGAAAGAAAGAATGGTGTGGAGTAAAACTTCATATGCTAAAAGCCTATGATCGAGTGGAGTGGCCCTTCTTGGAGAGACTTTTAATTAAATTGGGTTTTCATATTATATTTATTTCATAAATTATGTAGTGTGTATCTTCAGTCTCATACATGATCATTTTGAATGGGCAAAATATAGATCCCATCCAACTGACTAGCGATATTAGACAAGTAGATACTCTCTTTCCGTATCTCTTTATTTTAATAGCAGATGTTATTTCTAGAAATATTACTAAAACTGTTGTTAGGAATGAGTTAACAAGTCTTAAGATTGGCATGCATTGTTCAACTTTTTCACATTTATTTTTTTTGCTGATGACACACTATTTTTCCTTGAGACATCTCAGGATAGTGCATCATGTCTAATGCGCTTACTAAGTGAATATTGTATGGCATCAAGTCAAACGATCAGTTTAACTAAATCTTCTTTATATTTTAGTACAAACACAGGGCCATCAACTCGAACAACAATTAGCAACAACTTGGACATAGGCACTGATGAAGCCAATGATACATAACTTGGTCTGTCCATCTTCTTGGGATGCAATAAATGGAAAACTCTCTATTTCTTTAAGGAAAAAATAATACGAAAACTCCAAGGGTGGAAATCAGCATACTTGTTTCCAATTAGTCTATAATTTCTTATAAAACCTACCATTTGTGCTATACCTACATATGTTATAAATTATTTTTTGCTAACAGAGCTTTGGTGTTTAGGGGTGAACTCACTGCTATCACAATTTTGGTGCAGTAACTCTGGTGACCAAAAGAAGATCCACTAGGTTAAGTGGGCCAAACTTACCGATATCAAGGAAAGGGTAGCAATGTGCAATAAAGATCTCCATACATTCAATTTAGCATTACTAATAAAGAATGTATGGATGATCCATAACCAGTCTTATACTCTTCTGTCTCAACTTGTCATACCCCGACCCAGTTTGGTTGGATCCCCGTGAGCAACATGCCACTCTTCCCGGTTTACTAAGGATTTTCCCCTTGTTATAAACCGTAAATAGTAAGGCATCCTTTAAACATGCACCTTTTCCTAGAACAACATTATACAAAACTGAAAAACAGACATATATGATATTATAGTTTCTACACAGGGAAGTCTTTAAGACTGGTTTTCCCTTGGTTTCCTAAAAGGGGTAAAAGGGGGATGAGTTCTACAACTCAGTTTTTTTAATCGGAGTGTGTCAAACTCCTTATTTTCTTTTAAAATATCCTTTTCTAAAATACTGGTTTTTAAAACCTTTACCCTATAGAGGGTGACATTTTCAAGTTGGAGTGTGTTTGACTCCTTAATTTCCTTTAGATTTTCTCCACTTTAAAAATCTCAGTTTTTCATCATTTCTTATTAATCATTGTGTGTCATCACCCAACACACATCCTTCATCATGAAGGTCAAAACACATAATCATAGGCCAACCCGTCCATTGAACCAACTTATGGCGTTGGAGAATGAGTGGATATAAGCGACATCTGACCCTCAATCCCAAAATAGAGTATTAGAGAGAAAAGTTTTTAGGTGTGAGAAGAATGAATGGGGATAATTTATTACTATATGGTATTAATGTTGTCATTATTCTTCAGAAATTGATGGGCATTTATTAGTATTAATTCCTATAATTTACTAATTATTTATTTTTACCTAAAATAATTTACTAATTATTTATTTATTTTTGTCAAAACAATACTTTTCATTTTATTTATTCCAATTATATCAATTGAATTTTAAACTTATAATATAATTTTATAAGATATTTTGACCAAATTTCAAGTTACTAAAATAACAACTTCCCAATGCATTAGTGCTAGAATGTTATTTAATTTTAGTTTAGTAAAAATATGGTTTGACAACTATTGAGGGGATGCAACATAAATATTTCCTCCTAAGTTTTGATAAGATAAGATGCATTAATGCTAGTATGTTATTTAATATTGGGTTATTAAAACTATATGGTTTGATAACTATTGAGATAATGCAAAATGAATACTTCCCACAAGGTCACCCATCTTAACCTTGGAGTTTTGATAGAATCCGATACATTAGTGCTAGTATGTTATTTAATATTGGGTTACTAAAATAATATGGTTTGATAATTATTGAGAGAATGCAAAATGAATACTTCCCAAGAGGTCATCCAACACTACTCTAGTCCAAGTATGCTTAACCTTGGAGTTTTGATATGATCCGATGCATTAGTGCTAGTATGTTATTTAATTTTGGGTTTCTAAAACAATATGGTTTGACAACTATTGAGAGAATGCAAAATGAATACTTCCCATGAGGTCACCGCAAACACACTTAACTTCGGTGTTCTAACGGGATCCAATTCATCTGAACCGATCTGGGTTTTTTTTTTCTGGTTACTAAAAACATGGTGTTACACAGCTACTCAAAGTTAAGCATTACATGCATAATGATATTTTCTTAGCTAGTATAGGTAATCGTCCCTCCTAGTTGTGGAGGAGTTTATATGCAGGTAAAGAACAATTGCGTGAAAGTCTGTGTTTGAAAGTATAACTAGATTTGTGCCCTCCCCAACAAATATCTACAGCATTAAACAAATGACTATGAAGTCAACCAAACTCGAGTAAGTACCCTCATTAATATAAGTACATATACATGGCAGTTAGACAGTATTGAAAAATACATTGTCCCTGGAAAAAGAAGTTTTCATAACTATCGCTCTCATTTCTTCTACCCGTGAAGACATGTTGATATGGCCTTAGGAATGAACGGGTAAGGTAACGGTAAGGTTTACCTATACTTTCATGTTAGATCGGAAACATGTTGAGTCCATATCAGTTCGTTACTACCCCTTAGTTAAAAACAAAAAAAAATGTGAACAATACTTTGGCATATAGATTGCATTCCTAAGATTATAAACTTTATCTAAAGAGTAATGTTGAATACTTTTCTTGTTCATTACAACTTTTTTTTGAGAAAATCTATATATTATAATGCATGTCCCATATGTGGTTTGCAACATGTGTGTGGGGGTAATAATTGAAGAGTTTGTTGATTTGTTCTTAATTTAATGGATTGAATCTTGGTTATATAATTTAAAATAGGAAAAAGATAAGAAAAGCAATGAAGTGCCAATTTATCACAACCTATCGGGCGATATGTAAAGAACATAATAGAACTTTATTTCTAGTACGTTTGCCAAAAGTTAAGGAATTGATTGGTAACATCATGAATTCGATTGGAGAATATGTACGTGTCAATAAGTATTAAAGTCGTACTAAACATGAGCCAAGTTAAGGAATTGATTGGTAATATCATGAATTCGATTGGAGAATATGTACGTGTCAATAAGGATTAAAGTCGTACTAGACATGAGCAAAATTTACCTATAAAAACTGAACGAGTATTGAAGTAGCCTCCAAGTGATACTGTGAAAATTAATGTGAATAATTAATTTAATCAATTGATAAGAAATGCAGGGATAGTAATAATAGTTAGAAATGAAAAAGGCTCTCTACTATTGGCTATTGGCTCCTAGTTTTACTACAAATAAGTATTGTAATTTGAAACACAACCCGTATTCAAATAATTAAAAGTTACAAAATAATAAGATTGGCCTAAAATTATATTTGAATTTGACTCTCAGATACTATTTACTATACTTAAAAAGTTTCATGATTATTCATATTTATATTGATAAAAAACTATATTAAAACACTTAATAGTATAGCATGTTTCTATATTCATGTTTCTAGAGTAATAATAGCATGTTTCTATATAACATGTTTCTATACCCGATAATTTTAAATTTATTATTAAGAATTAGAGAATAATTTTATTTTTATTTTTCTATTTTACATATATTATATTAAATTTAATAGATTAATAAAATAGTAATTTGTTGAGCAAAAAAATTAGTACATCTAATTATTTCAATAAATAGCTTATTTTGTTTAAACTTGTGATAGGTACAATCAAGGAAAGATCAAGGAATCAGCTACACAACTCCAATACTTGTCATAACATAACAAATAAAATCCATACACCATCCAAAAAAGGTCAATATAGCCCTGAATAAGTGGCATGAAGAGAAAGAGAAAGAATAGAAACTAAGATAGGTGAGAGGTGGACCCGTTAACCAAAGGCTGAACCCCTCCATTGATGATCATAGTGTTAAAAAATGTTTGAATCACATGGAAGCTAGCAGATCTCGCATTTCAGCCACTGAAGGAATGTTCTCACTGGGATAAACTTTTGCGACAAGCAGTAAAAAGCTCTCGTACTTGTCCAGGAAGTCCTTCTGTCAATGTCCAGAAACAAAACAATTCAAAAAAGTTCCAAGACCACCATAAGAAAAGGGGAAAAAGTCGAAGGGAGAATGTTTCAGCTATTGCCTTGTAAGAATTGTTATATGCAACTGATTAACCGGGGACGAATACATGGAGCAAAAAGGAATGTCTTGCATCATATTATCATAAAAATGGCATAATGGTACCTTCAGTTTGTCCCATAGCGAAGGCAACAGTTCCTCCGAGTTTAGATTCTTCTGCAACTTCTTGTACATGGCACTTATAGACTTGTCAACCTTTGTGAACAAAAAAACCGTACAGTAAGTGTCTGCTCATATAAAACTAACATAAATGCATATTAAGCATCTCATGTCTACTTACTCCTGATAAGCTGGATTTTAACACCTTTCGGAGTTCCATCTTTGATAGTCCAATTTGGTAAGGGATCTGTCAAATAGCAGTATAATAGTTTGGTGAAAAGTTGCAATGTCTGCCAAGTTAAGCCAAATGACTAATCCAGAGATCAGCCTCTTTCAGACTCCCATTCCAAAATGTTATTTTATGATTTTTTTAAACTTGCAATTAATTACATGCCACAAAAGTGAACTAACCTCTTCTGGCGCCATGCTGGATATCAAATCCTCAATTCTCCGTGCAAATGAGAAAAGTCTTTCAAATTGCTGCAGAAAACAATTCAATGAGAAAGAGGGTCATAGGCACCCAATAAGATGCACCAGTAACAGAGGGCTCAGTGAAGATGGTGAAATTAAGATGTAACTAGATTTATCCCTTACACCATATATGATCATGCTGATGTGTCGTGTGCAGGCTTGCTCATAAGCTTCACTTGCTTGATGGTAGAATTTGGCCAAAGTTGGGACAACATTAGCTAAATCGTAAAGGCTGCACTTGGTTGCTTTTTGGTTACTACCTTCACCCAGATGATGCATAATTATAAAGAAATTGCAAATGGAAAAGAAAGCATACCCATTTTGAAATGCAGCGTAGTTTTCTAATAGAAATATGTCAACATACTTCGGGGGGTCTGTCTCACCAATCTTCTCCAAATTAACAAACATAATCGTAACCTGTTTGACATTAATACAAGGCATTACAATCCCTCAACTGCACAGAAGTACTTATCATTTTGGACTCGGGTAGATATTTTTCACATGATGACTAATATCTAAACTTCAAATGTCAAACTAGTTGCTTTACAAAATATGGACGAGATCTTGCAGCAGAAAACTTTGTGATTGACTAGGGGACTCACTAATTTGGTGTATGCTTGGTCGACAAGATCTCTGTTCTGTCCTTGAATATACTGTTCCATACGAGTTGCAAGGGTAGCAAATCTAGGGAGATGGTTCCAAGAAAACAGTGAGTTCATCGAAATATCTAAGATCAATACAATCCTACATGGTTATTGGAGTGCAAGGACATTCTCTGTCTAGTTTTTGAGAAATCTAGGCAAGTCACTAGGAGTTACCTATGAAAAAATAAAGCTTCATACATAGAGGTAATGCAGTCAGTCTATTCACCAGTATGTGCTAGGGGAGTTAATCAAGTTAGAGGTACCACAGAACATGAAGGAGGAATTCATTTAACATGGAATATATTAACAGTGAATGAAAACAAACATTAGCAGAAATTTTCAATCAGGATGTAAGTTCAAAGTTCAAAACATGAATAATTTATTAGAAGCAGCACATTTCTGATTTAACCATTCACTCGGTGATGATTAGTTGAGATACAACTTGAAATTTCATCACTACAGATGACACTTTTATGATGGAAAAGAACAAATCAACTAAGTTAATATACCTTGATATGTAGGGCAAGACAAAGGTCTTTTTCTCAGATCTTTCAATCTGATAACAAGTGTCTTCGACAAACTGCAATCTGAAAGTGTCAGGACATCATTGTTTCCATATATGTGGTTTATGTACTCCTGGAAGTGGAGACAGGAGATTCTTACCCGTCCAAAGTGCATAGATATCCTAGTTTCGAGTTCATCAAGCAAGAGACGCACAAACCCTGCAACATCAGATTTCTGACCAGAAATATAACGGTCTGTGATCCCGTGCAATGAAATGCAGCGCAAGGGATCTATCTTGCATGCCCAGTCCACAACAGCATAAAAATCTTCCTAAAATCCCATATGGCATTGGAATTACTGACCATAAATATGCCTGGTGCTGCAGTGCAGGTAAATGTGAATAAATTGAAGAGAAAAGAATAGCAATATGAGATTCACCTGGACACCGTCGAGCAGATCTCGAAGAGCTCCATTAAGCGCTGCCAACTCTGCAGGATTTTTAACTGGAAATTCCATGGAGAATAACTGTCATAATCTCAGTGGATGCATAATCAATATTTAAGACTAAACTACATCCAAACTAATGAAACACACCTGCTTTACTATCCTTTTCATCAAAATCCATGATACCTAGATTCTCATCATTTACTTTCTCAGACTTATGGCCGCTGTCACCCTCTTCAGTTGGGACATCAAAGCACATAAAATGTGCAAAGAAAGAGCTCTGTTTGAAAATTGAGATATTATTTTAGTTTACGTTTTCACTTCCAGTAAGTGGCTCACATCAACGTAGAATCGCATAGTGGAGAACCTCATCAACAAGAAGTGGAACAAAGATTGTCAACATTTTGGAATAAGCATCAGAAACCATGGAGCTATCTGGATGGTTTCCTCCATGGCCCGAGCCTGCAGGGCCTTCAAGCCAGTTTACTGCCACATTTTTGGGTGTTTTTGTACAAGCACGGACCTCATTTGAGAACTCTTTAACCTTTAAAATGGAAAAAAGTAGTTGGCAAGTTAATCAAACTTCAGGCTCTTTTTTGGAAAGCATGAAAAGAAAGAAACATTTGCATATCATAACCTCTCGACGAATAAGCAAGTTAAGAGAGCCACAGTATGCTTTCCGCAGAGGGACAAGGCAATTCTTGTCAAGTTTCTGAAAATAAAAGGAAAAATGTTTCTTCATGCAGTTTCCCTTTAAAAGTCCAATTACTCAAAGTAACTAACTGAAAACAACCTTCAAATAACGCAGTAGGCGGGCATATGTCCTGCATTTGAACCGCAGATCAGAATGATCAGGCCTCTTCAATTGTCCTCTCTGATCAAAACCAACAGATAAATTCAATTCCTCGTTAAACTAGAGACAAAATTTTCACAGTAAAAGTTAGAGCAAATTGAAGAAACCTGAGAAAATAAGTTTTTGTCAGCTAACATGGTGTCCACCAAATCAACAAAATAATTCCTCAGATAAGCTGAAGCACTGTAGATAAAATTAGATTTGAGTATCTCCAGTTCTCCTCTCCTCTCCTTGACCTGAATATATTCCAAAATTAGAATGAGCTAGATAAGCACTGAAAGAATCTGAAACAATGACACCCCCTGGTTGTGCTTATATGAAGTTTTTAAAGTTGGAAGATCAAGCAGTAGCAAAGACATACTGCTCGCATTTTTGCAAAGGTAGGATCGATTTTCTTCGTCTGGATCCCTCCTAATGCACCAAGTAACCATTCGCATGCATCAACATTTTGATGCATGTCAGACTCCTCGAAAGAACCTCCTGTTAGCAATGATGCAAACTAGAAAGGAAAAAAACAAACATTAGATTTATATTGGAGAATCAATTCTTCGATGAAATTATGGGCAGGTAGATATTAGAGGATTGGTGGATTGACACCTCAGCAGGTACACGCAATCCTTCAAGAAGCTTGTCAAGCTCCTCAGTAAGTAATCTATTATTGACAGACTGCAGCTCCAATTTATTGTTGCGGGTCTCTATCTGAATGGCCAAAATTTAAGCCATGAATAAAGAAATTAGAAGTGCTTTGTTTTGGAAAGCACAACTAGAGAAACCAAGTGTCTTCGGGAACACCCTGAACAAATTGTAAGTAAATGTTAATAACTCTGGATAGAAGTATGGGACACTTGGACATACAGATTGAATATCCTCCCTCATGTGTCTTAGTTTAACATTGAAGATGCCCAACCACTCATCCATATCCTCAATGCAGTTTGTTGCCACCTCAAGTCCTTGCAACACCTACATGTGCATAGATGAAAATACATCAGGAATGCATATCAATTTAAGAGGGCTTTCATTTCTACTCATGAAGCAACAAGTATGGAGTTTCCATTAGAAATCTAGTCATTGTGAGACACCATTAATTTTTGGATGACATTATACTACAATTTTAATGAGGTAGAGAATGAACAATCAGTTTTAGACATGGCTACAGTATATGCCTCATCTATCATAGGTTCACATTCCAAAATTGCATGCACATTTGCTGCCTCCAAGGCATGGAGTTCCCGCTTCAACCTTTCAGAGAATGCCTCAGCTTCACCAATGCCCATGAGGTAACTGCATGATAAAGAGAGACATAATGAGATCATCATGTACCAATCACAAGAGAAGAATGCAGGGTTTTAATTGGTTTTCACTGTAGCGTTGTCAATCCTAAAGAATTAATGCAAAGAAGGATTGATATATGTCTTTCCATACCTTCCTAAGAGAGCCTCCATATCCACTTCTTCTGCCTGTGAGACTAATTCTCTTTCAACAGTCACTTTCATATCATCTTCTGGTACTGCAGAATAATCAAGACCACCTGAGATACCCCTTTGGACTGAAGATTTGGCAACTGCTGGTGTATTATCCTACATGATATTCATCCATGAAAGAAAAACATCATATCACAGCAAAGGATAAGAAATAAGATCACACTACACTAAGGTTATAAAATGAAAAAACAAATCATGAATAAAATAATATTTAGGAGGGCAGCAACACCAATAACTAATAAGGTTACATAAGAAAAAACTTTTTAGTCAGCTATGATCAAAGGGGCACTCACCTTGGCCCAAAGAGCCATTTCAACAACATCCATACCAACTACCTTTGGAATGCGACCCAATGCATCCTTGCAGATATTTAAGATGCAAAGTAGAAGGCGATTCCTACAAGGGCACCAGTGTTGGCCAATCATTTACCATGAACAGTACTATGAAGGTGAACAACATAGTTAACCACAGCCAGAAACAGAAACATGTTATCATGGAACATGGAATAATAGTGGCTACACTTTGCTATGTTGAAAGAACATAGAGCCACCTGTCATCAGTATTCCGCATTGTCCACTGAGGGGGAGAAACGCTCTGATTCCTGAGGTTATCAAATCCCTAAAAATTCATTGCAATAAATTAACTTTACTTCCATGCATGAAAAGCAGTTTGAAAAGACAAAATACCAGAGTTCAAGTTCATGATATCAACTTTGGATATACTGCAAATTTTAACCCAAGAGAAAATTGATACTATATAGGGTAGAGACGTACCAGCATAAATGTGCATCCACTAGGGTCATTAGCTATTACCTCAACTTTGGATAAATGTTTCAGTTTGTACAATTTAGCAGGCTGCAAAAGTAATATTTTCATTGCCTCAGTGTGCTACATAATCTAGGATAATGGAACAAGGTATAAAAATATTATTTTGGGATCCTGAATTTCGATCATTGTAATTTAAGTAAATTTAATATATTCGTGTGTATAAATTATTAAGATAGATCAACAAACAAAATGTACAGTTCAGTTCAGTCTGACAAATTACAATCCCTAATTCGCTGCAAGGCATTGCATTCTATCTTGATGGTGTAGATGAGAAATTTGAACAAGCTGTGGATTTATAAATGGAACACATAATTAGCGTGGCAAAAAGTAAAGTATGAAATCAAAGATACCCCATTAACCCCCAAAAGAAAAATTCAAAGATACCTCAAGAACTCCTCCTGATGAATACTTTAGAACTCGAAGAAAAGCTTTCGTTCGTTGGCCTTTTAATTTCACTGCATGAAGAAGTTGATGAGGTGAAATGGGTAGCAGAACAAATAAATGAAGCAACCAGACTCAGGATTACGTGATCAGTGGGCAGACACAACCACGACAGTGATTCAGCTAACAGCACTGTGGTCATTCACTGAGCTAAATGCCAAAGCCAGAACTGATGGAAAAGCCGACTCTGATAATCGAAGGAATATAGCCAGATAAGCAATCAAACAATGGATAAAGAGAGCTGGACGTACAGGAGAGGGCGAGAACCCTTGCCTTGGCCATGTGGCCGCGGCCAAGCTTGCCGGCCTTGACCCAGGTCCCGTGGGTCTTGGCGACGCGGATGGACATCATGACCTTCTGCTTGGTCCCCTCGATCGCCGCCTCGCATGCCCGCCGCAGCTCCTCATCATCGGCGCTAGACTTAGCCATTCAACTCTTGGTGCCAATGCCGATCACTAGGCGTTCGTTCGGACAACGACGTCAGCTATCTCTCTCAGCCTCGTGATTACCTACGCGGGAAAAAGAGGATGGCGGGACCGGTTAGTCTCCAGGGTACTGCCACGTGGCAAAGACCTTTGAGGAGCTAATAGATGCGTGGCACCTGTCATAATACGAAGATCGGAGATCCAACAGAAATGAATCATCTTTGCGGCTAATAAATCGCAGCTCCCATTTTGATACTAATATAGCACCTTACCATCCTAAATGAGTAGATTAAATCTTAATTATTTAATATAAAATAGAGAAAAGATAAGAAAGAATCAATTAAGTACATATTTGTAATAACTGATTCGCAATCCGCAATCGGAATAAATTATTTCTATTATTAGTATGTGCCCTCACAAGCTGAGCAACTATAATATATTTTGTTCGATTAAAAATATTAATACGTAAATAAATATCAAATTTGCACTACATATAAAATAAATTTGCGTATGCAAACTTAACATGTATGGTACATTTGATCTTTATAATAAATATATTGATAAAATTTATAGTATGGAAGCAAAAGTGCGCTCTAATACGGGCCACTGATTTTCCATTATTGTATATACGAGTAAGATGTATTAAAAATATTAAAATGGCACAAAAACAAGTTTTACCCAAAATTATAGTTGAATGTTATTCTACCTATTAAATGAGATTTTAGAGCATTTAAGTACAATAAATCAAGATTCAAGCTTTTGAATTATTTAATTTTTATTTTCTTATTATACGCTATTATATCAAATTTAATAAATTAATAAAATATAATTTTACAAAAAAGAATTTGGTGATTAGCTATCATATTAGTGGCCTTCTACATTAGTCGTGTGGCAGAATTAATCTTATTATAATTTCTATTAATACAGTGATTAAACATTGAAAGTTAGAGTTCAAATGGTTAGAAAATTATTTAGGGGCTAAAACGTTGGTTGTGATAAACTGAGGACCAAATTGATTGAATATTAACTACTATCATTATTCGGGATTCTGTCCTTGGAAGCTGCCGGAAGAGGCTGGAGACGGTAAGCCATAGTCAGCTGTTTGCTTCCCTTGACCCGACAAACATTGCCTGCAAGAGATATTAAGCCCAAAAGCAGACCCTTCATACAGTTCTTACAATCTGGCACCAACTACAAAGAAGAAGCCCAAATAGCATCCTAATATCTTAGCATGTTCTGACTTACATATGAAATGGTACGAGCATAATAACAAGCATTCCGGAATTCATTCCTTCTCTACTTTGATGCTCTTCCATAATTTAAAGCTATGCATATGATTATTTCAGAAAAATCATCAAAGGGCTGCTCATTAACTTGGTGGACATGCATCAGGTCAGACAACTCACAAGCTATTACAAAATATGTGCCAAGAAGCTAAGTAAACAAGCCAAAAGGAGACAATTCCAAAATGCTAGGCACTGTGTCATGATAAAGGTCTCTGATATCATATGATAGATAGCTAATGTACAGACATTACTCACACATCAATAGTTTTCTGATACGGGTCTTGAAGGGAAGAGCCTCAGAAGAAAAGTAACAAGTGACCAAAGGCACAAAAAGCCAAGGACTTGAAAACTCACAATCATAGCTACCAAGGCACCACTTTTGTCGAGCAATTCTGGAGTGGAGGGAAGATCTTTCATAGCAAACATCAGTTGCTCGATGTAATGTGCAGCCTTGGTCAGCTGGTATAGTCTATATACCTGGAAAACAAGCATCACATTCCATATCAGAATCACATTTTGAAAAATGAAAATTTAAGCACCTTTTAGCCACCTAACCAATTACTTGGTCCTACAATGCCTACTTGTGACTTGTGGAATGATGAATTTATCATAAGAGAAAGAAATTAGCAAACAAGATCATAGGGACTCCAAACAATGATAAAATTATGCATTTGTCCGACGTTATGGAGTGAATCCGCCTAACTTGTACGAGCTGTAAACAGAAGTTCATTATTTATTTACCTCAAAAATTATTGGCACCACAGGCCAACATGAGGATTGGTTCCGGTCCAGAATCTTCTCAAAGATAAGTTGGGCGATACATCCAATCAGAAAAGGAGCCACTGCAACAAAGGCTGGAATTCCAACAACTGGGCAGGTTATGTATACCATGAAGAGCGGAATCACAACCTTGAAACCCATTGTTAAGAAGACAGAGTTCAAGTATCCTCTGAGGCCTGTTATGAGGCTCCATCTCTTTGTACTGTATTGAAGAAATGGTCTCTGGACGTGGTTGGTAATGAACAAGAAAGTTGCAAGACCGGCATAAAATATAGCCTCGAGGAAGAAAGAAGTCACAATTTCTACAGAAGAGAATAAGCAAAAACAATTGATGAGTATGTTCTTGCCAACTGTGAAGAATGACTAGCCTATGCCCACACAAATTCAACTGATCAGAAAATAAATATATATTGAAACTGAACTTCATGCATGCTTCTACTCATTGTGTTTTCTTCCAAGAAACAAATATCCATCTTTCATACTATAGTGCAATTGACCTTTCCAAATATTGAATGTGAAAGAAAAACCAGTGTAACAAGTTCAATTTAAAGGAGACCGCTCCCATTAGAAAGTCAAATAGCATCATGAAGCTCACTACAGATTTCTCCTTACCCACAAGAGTGTCATTCTTCACAAAGGTCTCAACCGCATTACTGATAAAGAACTGTGGGAGAATCAAGGATGATATCAGGGCAACAGGGGCCAGAAGCCAGAGATAAGATCCCTTCGCGTCCAAGAAAGGCGCTGATTCCAACTTTCCTTCCTCTACTAACTGGTGAGTTAATCCGTAAAATGACACTGATCCCGATTTACCACGAAATGGCTCCACTTCACTGCTTCTGATAATCTGGACATCACTGCTTCCCTTTCCCCCAGAAATTCCTAGGCTTCTTTCCGACTCAAAACTCGCGGCACAACTTGTAATTCTACGGCCACTCCTCAGACGATGCAGTAATGACACATCAAACATCTGCTTCGATCTGGATCTCAGACAAGCTGGTTGAAATCTCGGAGTTAGAATACACTAACAGCTCCAAATTAAAAAAATCATGAGAACGCCACCAATTCAAATTCTTCCACCAGTTCAAATAATTATCACCCGAGCGTAAACTGAAGAGCACTTACAGGTCGACGCACTCCGTTTCCAGAGCACCATTTGACTCGTCGAGATTGTGCTGCTCATAGAAACCTAGACAACACGAAGAAGGTAGCTTCAAGAGACGATTGAGACGAGAACAGAGCATCAAATGCATGACAGCACGTGGAAAAAAAGGTAGAAGTTCGAAATGCCTCGAGTTGAGCTTACAGACTGCAAAGAAATCAGGCGATGATGCCCGAGAAACTTGAACTCGGACACGGATAGCCCGCGACAAGCGGATTGCATCTCCATTGTCAGGGAAAGTGGCCCCTATCAGAGAGGTTTAAGGAGATGGAGTTTCTTCATGAGGTTTCAATTCGATTTGCTTAAACCCTAAAGCATTTCCGTCTCGTATTGCTTTGGTTCAATCTCGTTTTTCGGGCATTCCGGTTCAACCGGTGAACTTCCACATAATTATCTTATGGCCCTGGCCGCCAACAGTCCAATGGTATATTTATTATTTTAATATTAAAATAGCTATTTTGGAACACAAATAGCTTAAAAGAATGGTATAAGTGCTACTTTTTTTAAGCCGAGTATATTGTTCATTCACAAAAGTCATAAATTACTAAAATTTTGTTAAAAGTTTTATATAAGATAGATAAAATAAAAAACTTATTATATTTTATAATATTAAAAATTTTATACTATTTATAATTTATAAATTTTAATTAAAAATGAGAACGAGAACTAATTAATTAACCGTAGGTTATCATGTATTATTATAAAATTGTTGTATGTTAATAAAATAAAAAAGTGTTATTTGTTTATAATTTATAATATTTTATTAATTTTAAATTTTAAATTTTAAATATGCATATTTATAATTAATTATCAGTAAATAATAATTTATCACAAAAATTATTAAATATATTGTTATTAATTAACCGAAACTGGAAATTCAATTCATCTTTTTTACAAATATATACCATTCGGCTGGTATTTTGCTCGTATATATTGTTGTGTAAATATTTAAAATTGTGTACAAAATTTATAAATAATAATTTAAAATATAAATTGGCATGAAATAAAAGATTAATCTCCTTTATAGAGATTTCTCGTAACTAGTCATGTTGGGTCCTGTCTGGTTTACCGTGAGGAGAGGGCAAGCGCCCCCATAAACGGGGCAAGTGAGCTGCGATGATGTACTAAACGAGTAGCTATGATGCTTCCCCGAGCTCAAGGGCAGCCAAATGTCGGTCTGTTCCTGTCCATTTTTTTCCCAATTCAAATTATGGTCCACACTCCACGCCCACGTCGGGTTTCTTGTATTTTAGTACAGAGCCATTAGTTCGAGGGAACACGGCAATGGCGGATTTTTGAGATTCTTGTGGACGGGAAAAGTGCCGGTCCTTAGGGCTTCTAGGAGACGTCGATGGCCCATGGACTCTCTATCAACCTTAACACTCAGTCGCCTGACAGAAAACCGCCAGGGGACAGCCTCATCGCTGGCCTGTCCCGGTCGCCGGAATAGTCTCAGGGCCCCACAATCACCTCCCCAATGTTCCATCATATACCTCAGGTGAAATATCCACCTACGTGTCAAAATCTCACCGTCCCTCTCTTCTCCACCGTCCCTTCTCCTCCCCCGCCTATTTATATCTTCTCCTCACAGAAGACCTCCATCTCTCTCCTCCTTCCCTTCATCTTCATCTCCTCCCTTGCCATCGAAGCTTCCTCTTCAGGGTTTCGATAGAAAGCAGCCCCGACCAGCCGATCCTCCACGAGCCAAGGCCATGAGAGACGAGCAAGGAGGCGGCGGCTCAGACGATTTCACCGTGCAAAACAGCATTCCTCGCGCTCCGAACATGGCCGCGGAGGATAACATCGACTGCCACAACCGCAACAGCAGCTTCTCCGCCGCAAGCCCGGCCGCTCTTTACGACCAGGGCCGCCTGAGCGGTGAGGGCTCCCCGATGATGATGTCCCCCTGGAACCAGACTGCCTGCTCCCCCTTCACCAAGTCGGCATGCTGGTCCTCCTCCGGCTTCGAGGACGAGGCATTCGCCACTAACGCCGCCGGTGCCATGCAGAACACCCTCATCGGATCTCTAGTCCGAGAAGAGGGCCACATCTACTCCCTTGCCGCCTCCGGGGAGCTCCTTTACACCGGCTCCGACAGCAAGAACATCCGTGTCTGGAAGAACCTCAAGGAGTTCTCTGCGTTCAAGTCCAGCAGTGGCCTCGTAAAGGCCATCATCGTCTCCGACAGAAAAATCTTCACCGGCCACCAGGACGGCAAGATAAGGGTTTGGAAGGTGTCTCCGAAGGCTCCCAACATCCATAAGAGGGCCGGTACTTTACCGACCCTGAAGGACATATTCAAGAGCTCCATCAACCCTAGCAACTACATCGAGGTGAAGAAGAAGAGGACCGCCCTCTGGATAAAGCATGCCGACGCCGTTTCCTGCCTCAGCCTCAGCGAGGACGGTGGCTTGCTCTACTCCGCCTCATGGGACCGGACCATCAAGGTGTGGCGGCTGTCGGACTCCAAGTGCCTTGAATCAATAAAGGCCCACGACGATGCGGTCAACTTCGTGGTCGCCGCTGCTGACGGGTTGGTTTTCAGCGGCTCGGCCGATGGGACGGTGAAGGTGTGGCGGCGCGACAGCCTGGGCAAGTCGTCGGCGAAGCACTCGCTGGCGGAGACGCTGCTCCAGCAGGAGTGCGCCGTCACGTCGCTGGCGGCGGATAAGGCGGCGTCGATTGTTTACTGCGGCTCATCGGATGGGCTGGTCAACCATTGGGAGAGGACCAAGGATAAGTTCTCTCACGGCGGGGTGCTGAGGGGCCACAAGCTGGCCATCCTCTGCCTCGCGGCGGCAGGGCCCCTGCTAATGAGCGGATCGGCAGATAAGACCATATGCGTGTGGAGGAGGGAGGGGGCGATCCACACGTGCCTGTCCGTGCTGACGGGGCACAACGGACCGGTTAAGTGCCTGGCTGTGGAGGTGGATCCCGCGTCGGCCAAGAGTGGAGGCGGCAGCGACCAGCGGTGGATCGTCTACAGTGGCAGCCTCGATAAGTCGGTGAAGGTGTGGAGAGTGTCGGAGCTGCCGCCAGACGTTGGTCATGCTGCTGCGGCGGCACTCCCTCGCTTTGACGAGGACTCGCTGCCGGATTCCGACGGCAGCCAGGCCTCGTCCGCTAGGAGAGAGTCACAATAAGAGGGTCTGAAATTTTAAACCCCATGAAAGGTGCCCATGAGAAGGAAGCAAGACGTGGCCGGATGATAAAGTGGGAAGAAAAGAAGGGTTGGCGTAAATTATTGGGTTTGTTGATTTTTGTTGACTGGAAATGTTGTGTTGTACGGTAACTCGAAAAAGTTTTAATGGCAGATGAATTTGAAGCTGATGGACGGACTCTACTTGTAATGGGCCTGGCAAAAATAATGAATAGTATCTCTTGTATTTATGTTATATGCATGATGGCACATATCTCTTTTAAGCCAAGCACTTGTTCATCTTAGTGGAAGGTATATATATATAGTGCAAAAAAAAAAATCAAATTCATGAGAAGTCAAACCAACTCCCTCTACCTTTGGAATAATACAAATAAGATGGGTTATGTATAGATGATAATGGTGTGTTAATTCCACTTCACAATCCGATTTCTCAAATTAGTGTGCTATAACAATCTGTTAACCACTCGCTATACTAAAATAATGGAGTAATTCAATATTATAAAATCGATATTATATAAAATTTAAAATATAAAACACATAGACTATGATAAAAATTTATATAGTGTAACATGTTCAAAAAATATTTAAAAATAAGAAAAATATATAATAATAATTAAATGAAAGTTTTCGTAAATTATATTAGATGATTTTTACACCAATCTCAATTTGCCTTGGAAAAGGAGTTCGATACTAAGGATTTTTTTCCTTTCTTCACTTATTTTTTATTCTTCAAAAATATATATTAGGAGAGTTAGTGGCATCTCTAGTGAGTAAAAATATGGATTATTTAGACATTCATAATCTTAATATAGTTTTCATTCAAAATATTTCATATAAAATTTATAAAAATTTTCTTTCCATATTTCAATATCATTTTAAAATTTTGCCGTCTCCGTTTTGAGATATTTTCAAATTGTAAATGTGTTTTCTAATCAAATTTTTTGACACAAAAAGAACGTGCCACATTATTTTTGTTACACTATAAATGTTGGTAATGTTACCCTTATAGAAACAATTATACAAAATGCTTATAATATGAAATTTCATCATATTTTAAAACTTTTATTCAAAATATTACAATTTGTAAAATATAATTAAAAATCTAATAATAATAACATTAACCTATATTTGCATCCTTTATGAATAAGTTTTGAGATATATACCTAAAGTTTGGAGTGAGAGTTGGTTCGTTATAACAAATTTTGAGATTTTTTTATTATCTAAAAAATGATTTGAAAGAGTAGTGATATTCCGATTTAATGAATGGGCTTATCGAAATTGAATTATTTTATAACTCAAACTTGATTTTTTTTATCTAAAATATCTTACCTGAATATATAGTTTGTAATCTAGAAATAGGGGTGCACACAATCTAGTTGATCATGGATTACTTAATTGCACAACCCTATCAAATTATTATCTTTAATACTTAGCATCGATCACTGAAATCATATTATGGTATAATCCAAACACATAATCACATCAATTTCATATAATATAATAATACAATTAATCATAGTACATTCATGTCCCCTCAATTATTATACACGAGTGTGCTCGAGACTATGATTATGAAGTTATGTGTTTTACACTACGCACTCACATAGTACCATAAAATATGTCTCCTAATCAAGATATTAAGTCAATATCCTTAAATCATTTGTATACTCTGATGGTCTACTATTTGCCCTGCACAGGTTGGTATACTTGTGTCTCGGATGCCCACTATTAGCCTCACAGTAATGCGTAATCAAATCTTCTATAGGTTATTGTGCAACCTAGTAACCTTTATATCAAATACATCTGCCTTATTACTCCATTTACAGTTAACCCCAATCATCGATACAACCTCTCATAAGTGTCATGTCAAATCTAATCACAACATACATAACATAATCAATAATACACTTAATCAATAATCCATGTAAATTCCGCCTTTTGGAGTTTAGGAAAATCGGGAAAATAATCGATCAAACCGAGTGAGAAAACCAAACTGGTTCATAAACCTGATCATTAGAGAATGGGCAATTTGAGAAATTTACAACTCTCGAGTGACCCAAAGGGTTCATAAAGCCTTGGAAAATGACCTTAGGATAATTTGGAAGAGAAAACCATACTTGTTCAAGAGAATCGGATCTGAGCTAAACCAGTTTATGAACCGAGTCGGTTCATGAACCGGAACCGATAGAGAAAGGGCAAACCAAGAAATTTATAGATCCAAGTGACCTCAAGAGTCACAAAAGTCATGAAAAATGACTTTAGGATGAATTGGAGATAAAAACCAAACCAGTTCAGGTAAACTGGATCCGAATCGGTTTGGACTGGTTTGAACCACTATTGAACTGGATGTTAATTAATTTTTCTAGGTGGCTTAAAAAATTCAAATTTAAGATTTGAGACCACCATTGGATAGAAAATGAATTTAGAAAATTTTAATTTTAAAAAATTTGGGCGGATTGGGACTGAACCAACTAGTTTAATCTTTGAACCAGGTTCGGACTGGTCCGGTCTGGTTCGAAACAATTTCATCTTCTTCCTTCAGATGACAACACTGTTCACTCACCGAAAAATCGAGCAGCGCCAGCAAAACTGAAAAGTCTCTGGCCAGGGAGTTTCAGACAATGAATGACCACCATTAAGGTGCCAATTGAACGACCAAAAAGTCGACTTTCCTATATAAAGATCCCCTCCTCACTCATCCTCTCCACATTTGAAAACTCCATTCTCTCTGAATTGCTTCAATTTGAATAAATTGAGGTCCCAAAGTAAATTTTAAAAGTTTCGGGACTTAATTTAAGGAAAAACCAGCATTAGGGACTTAAAGAAAAATAACTTTAGGTACCTAATTACAAATAAATGAAAAGTTTAGTTTTCTCATTCAGTTGGGATGAATGGGGGCTATTAGGCCAAAGGAGAATGAACAAGAGTGTTCATATCGTGTAGGAACACGAAGTACCGAGAAAGCCAGCTAAGACAAGTTCAAGTAAGGACAACATGTCGGTTAAGAGAATATTCACTGCACTATCAGGTGAGTGTGAATTTAATATCATACCCGATTGGGATGATAAGCACCTTGAAAATAAAAACCCACTACTAAGTGGTATTTTAACCATCACACCTAAGAGTAGTGATGTGAAAATTATACAGAAAAACTATTTATCAGTTGTAAGTAGATTATACATAGTTGGTATGATGAAACTGTTTGTAAGGAAGTGGAAAACCCATTTATCGGTTATAAGCGGAGATGTCCTTATACCCGGTTGGTATGATGGACAGTTGAAAAGTTTATTTTGTTAGAAGTGATCTACCTTAACTGTGTGTCACTACTTAAAATATTTCGAAAACCTTCTTGATAGGAGCTCAAATTGCTCATAAAGGTCGGATGCCTCGGTTTTGGAACTTGGGGGCTAATATGCCCGATTTTGAAAATCTCGAACAATGGGCCCTAGGCCAGTTGGCACGAGCAGGAGCTCATAAACAAACATGATTATTAAGCCATGAAAACTTAAGTAAATGAGTTGTTTTGGCCATGGTACCGAGACAAGACTGACATACTTAATGGACTAGCAGCAGTGCACAAATGATAGGCCTTTAAGACGCCCAAGAGGGGTAGTGATGCGTCCTAGGGCTCTAGAGAACCTGGTGGAAATAAGAGCAATTAGTCGTACCAGAAGTCTTACGAAGCTTGACTTAGCTTCAAGCACATGAGACCAAGGTGGGGATGGGATGAGGTCTCTATCCTCATATGGATATAGAGTTTTGTTACGGGATTGAGGGTCAGATGTCGCGAACATCCACTTATTCTTAGGGTAGAAGTGGATGTGATTCTATTTAGGTGGCCGATAAAGTCGCTCCGACACCACAAGTGGGTACAGTGGACGGGTTGGCCTTGGATTGTGTGTTCCTTCATGATGAAGGGAATGTGTTGGTTGATAAACACACTATTATGATGAGAAATGGTTATGGAAACCAAGAATTGAGAATGAAATATTTTTTAAAAGAAAAATAAGGAGTTTGAAACACTTCAAATTTAAACTATTTTTCTAAAAGTAAATCTTTGAACACACATTTATTGTGTCGTCGAACTCACCCTGTAAACCCCGCACTTTTGAGTTAAGGAAAATCGGGAAAGAACTGGTCAACCTGAGTAAGAAAATCAAGTCGGTTTACAAACCCGTTCATTTGGGAACAAGCAATTTGGAAATTTACAACTTTTGAGTGATCCAAAGGGTTCATTAAACCTTGGAAAAGAAATTTAAGACAAATTAGAAGAGAAAAACCAAATTGGTTCAAGTGAACAAGAATCCATAAGAATTTTGAAGTTAAGCGTGCTTGCCCAAGAGTAGTGTGAGGATGGGTTCCCTCCTGTGAAGTATGATTTTTTTGTAACCCAAAATTTCGGTCAAAACTTTTTATGCGAACGTACGCCTTATCATAAATAGCCATAAATTAATATATATTTAATTATTGTAATTAATACCAATAATTTAATAACTAAATTAAATTATTGGAATTAATACAAATAATTTAATACCGAAATTAAATTATTGGAATTAATACCAATAATTTAATACCGAAATTAAATTATTGGAATTAATACCAATAATTTATGGCAATATTAATACTAATAAAAAATCTCTTACATTTAATATATATAAAGAGGTCATCCACGTTCATTCTCCTCACACCCGAATACTTCTCTCTCTCTACTGCTCTATTTCCTGGTGAAGCTTAAACCAGAGATTCGACTTGAAGATTTTTCTTAACCTCGAAAGGAGAGGCCATGCTCTTTAGAACCGGGGAGAAGTCAGCTATCTAATAGCAAACTCCAGTAAATCCGAGAATCACTAGAGAAGCGCCGATATGATGGAATAGTGAAATAACTTCGGCGGACCGAAGCTGCCCTATTTTGGCTGAGTTGAAATTGGCCATTTCGATCCCTACTTATATCAAACCAAGCCTTCCGAACACTTCCTCCGCCCTCCCACGGCTGAATTAGGACTAAAAGATAAGCCAATTTGGCTCCACTCTACAATTTCTCGCTGGTGTTAGAGAGAGAATTGGTAGAATTTCAATAATGAAACTCTAACTCAATTTGGCATTAATTGATGCTATTCTTGATTCTAGGATGAACCTCAATATGAGAGCTATCTGCCTAGATCGAAATCTCGGACCACCATGCCGTCACCGGTGAGAAATCGAAGCTTTCTCTCTCTACAGTTTGTTTTCCGGCGAAGCTCCGTTTGAGCTCGTTCCGGCATTAAAATCTACAATTCAAAGTTTCTTAGAATCGTATGAACACAGGAACACAATTTCAACTCCAATTTCAATAATTAGAAGTGTTTGATTGGTCAATTTGATGAAATCAAATTTGGTAGTGTTGAAGAGTTGAAATTGGGGGAAAAATTGGGGATTTTCGAAATTCAAAGGGCCAAAATGCAATTTTATGAAATTGAGGGACAATTGGGCATGAAAATAATGTTGGAGGACCAATTGAGGAATTTTGGAATTTTTGGGGCAAAACTTACCATTTTTGTAAAAGAAGGGCAAAATGGTAATTTTGGAAAATTGGGGGGACCAAATTGGAAATTTGGGAAATTAAACCCCTTTTTGGTGAAATTGAATAAATTGAGGTACCAGGATAAATTTTAAAAGTTACAGGACCCAATTTGAGGAAAAACCGACATTAGGGACTTAAAGATAAAGAGAAATAACTTTAGGGACCTAATTGCAAATAATTAAAAGTTTGGGTTTTCTCATTCATTGGAAATGAATGAAGGCTGTTATGTCAAGTAATAATGAACAAGTATGTTAATATCGTGTAGGAACATGAAATACCAGGAACGCCAGCAAGGACAAGCTCTCGTGAATACCAAGAACCGATCTAGTGGAATTCACGGTATTAACGGGTGAGTGGGTTTACTAGCATCATACTAAGTTGGGATGACGAGCACAACTTAAAATTAAAAACTACTTACCAGTTGTGAGTGGAAATTTTATATCATGCCCGGTTGGGAATGATAAGTACCTCGGTATGAAAACCCACTATTAAATGGAATTTTAAACATCACTACTTAGAGGAAGTGATGTGAAAATCATGCGGAAAAACAACTTAACGATTGTAAGTAGATCATACCCAGTTGGTATGATGAGACTTACTCGAAGGAAGTTGAAAACCCGTTCACCGGTTATGAACGGAGGTGTCCTCATACCCGAGCGGTATAATGGATAGAGAAAACATATGTTTTTTCGGAAGTGCTCTCCACTGACTGTGTGCCAATGCTTAAACAATTTGGGAGACCTTCTCGATGGGAGCTCCAATAGCTCTAATAGGTCGGGGGCCTCAATTTTGGAACTTGGGGGCTAAATGCCCGATTTTGAAAATCTCGTACAGTGGGCCCAAGGCCAGTTGGCACGAGCAGGAGCTCGTAAATGAACATGATATATGTGCCATAAAACTTAATAAGTGAATTGTTTGGCCATGGTACCAAGATTGGACCAACATGCTCAGTCAACTAGCGGCAGTGTGACATGACAGGTTGACGGACTAGTTAAGACAAACAGCTGTGGGTTGAGTTAAGAGTCGGGGCTGTTGGACTAGTGGCACCCCAGATTACATGGCAATATGAGAAAACATTGTTTGTGTAAACCCCGCACTTTTGAGTTAAGGAAAATCGGGAAAAGAACCGGTCAAACCGAATAAAAAAACCGAGCCGGTTTACATTTGGGAACAAGCAATATGAAAATTTACAACTTACAGGTGATCCAAATGGTTCATTAAACCTTGGAAAAGAAACTTAAGACAAATTAGAAAATAAAAACCAAATTGGTTTAGGTGAACTAGATTCTATAAGAACTTTAAAGTTAAGCTGGGAAGTATGAATTTTTTTTGTAACCTGAAATTTTGGTAAAAAATTTTTATGCGTACGACTTATCATAAATAACCATAAATTAATATATATTTAATTATTGTAATTAATACCAATAATTTAATACCCAAATTAAATTATTGGAATTAATACAAATAATTTAATACCGAAATTAAATTATTGGAATTAAGACCAATAATTTATGGCAATATTAATACTAGTAATAAATCTCTCCCATTTAATACATGGTTTTACACCTATATAAAGAGGTAATCCCCATTCATTCTCCTCACACCCGAACACCTCTCTCTCTCTCTATCTACTGCTCCATTTGCCGGTGAAGCTTGAACTAGAGCTTTGACTTGAACAAAGGTCGGGCTCTTTAGAACCAGGGAGAAGACATTTATCTGGTAGCAAACTCCAGTCAATTCGAGAATCGTTGGAGAAATGCCGGCATGATGGAATAGTGAAACAGCTCCAGCGGACTAAAGCTGCCCTATTTCGGACAAGCTGAAATCAGCCATTTCAAGCCCTCCTCAAGCCAAACCAAGCCTTCCCAACAGTTCCTATGCCCTCCCACAGCCGAATTACGACTGAAAGGTAAACCAATTTAGCTCCCCTCTGCAATTTCTGGTTCGTGCTAGAGAGAGAACCGGCAGAATTTCAATAATGAAATTCTAACTCAATTCGGCATCAATTGATGCGATTCTTGATTCTAGGATGAACCTCAAGATGAGAGTTATCTATCTAGATCGAAAGCTCAGACTGTCGTGCCCTCACCAATTAGAAATCGAAGCTTTCTCTCTACAGTTTATTTTCTGGTGAAGCTCTGTTTGAGCTTGTTCCGACATTAAAATCTGTGATTCAAAGTTTCTTAGACTTGAATGAATATGCAGGAACTCAATTTCAACTCCAATTTCAATAATTAGAAGTGTTTGACCGGTAAATTTGATGAAATCAAATTCGGAAGTGTTGAAGAGTTGAAATTGGGGGAAAATTGGGGATTTTTGAAATTCAAATGGCCAAAATGCAATTTTATGAAATTGAGGGTCAATTGGGCATGAAAATAATGTTAGAGGATCAATTGAGGAATTTTGGAATTTTTGGGGCAAAACTTACCATTTTTTTAAAGGAAGGGCAAAATGGTAATTTTGGAAAAATTAGGGGACCAAATTGGAAATTTGGAAAATTAAACCCCTTTTTGGTGAAATTGAATAAATTTAAGTCCCAAGATAATTTTTAAAAGTTATGGGACTCAATTTGAGGAAAAACCGAGATTTGGGACTTAAAGTTAAAGAGAAATAACTTTAGGTACCTAATTGTAAATAACTAAAAGTTTGGGTTTTCTCATTCATTAGAAATGAATGAAGGCTGTTATGCCGAGTAATAATGAACAAGGATGTTTATATCGTGTAGGAAAGCAAAATACCAGGAACGCCAGCATGGCCGAGCTCGCGTGAATACAAAGAACCGATCAAGTGGAATTCACTGCGTTAACGAGTGAGTGGGTTTACTAATATCATACCCGGTTGGGATGATGAGCACAACTTAAAGATAAAAACCACTTACCGGTTGTGAGTGAAAATTTTATATCATACCCGATAGGGGATGATAAGTACCTCGGTATAAAACCCATTGTTTAGTGGTATTTTAATCATCACCACTTAGAGAAAGTGATGTGAAAATTATGCAAAAAACTAATTACCGGTTGTAAGTAGATCATATCTGGTTGGTATGATGAGACTTCCTCAAAGGAAGTTGAAAACCCGTTCATCAGTTATGAACGAAGATGTCCTTATACCGGTTGGTATAATGGACAGTGAAAACCTATTTTGTCAAAAGTGTTCTCCCCTTACTGTGTGCCAATGCTTAAACTATTTAGGAGACCTTCTTGACGAAAGCTCGAATAGCTCTTATAGGCCGGGGGCCTCAATTTTGGAACTTGAGGGCTAGAATGCCCAGTTTTTTTAAAAATCTCATACAGTGGGCCCAAGGCCAGTTGGCACGAGCAAGAGCTCATAAACAAACATGATATATGTGCCATAAAACTTAATAAGTGAATTGTTTGGCCATGGTACCAAGATAGGACCGATATGCTCAGTCAACTAGCGACAGTGCGACATGACAGGATGACGAACTTGTCAAGACAAACAACTGCGGGTTGAGTTGAGAGTCGGGGCCGTTGGACTAGTGGCACCACATATTACATGACAATATGAGAAAACATTGTTTGTGCATGCACTAAGTACGGGATCATCAAGACGCCCATGACGGGTAGTAATGTGTCCTAAGGGCCCTGGACGACCTGGTGACTATAAGGGCAGATCGTTGTTCCAGGTGTCTGTGTGAAATTTGGAGTAGCACCAAGCGCATGAGACCGGGGTGAGATGGGATGAGGTCTTTGTCCTCATATGGACACGAAGAAGTGATTTCAGGATTGTGGATCAGATGTCGTGTACATCCACTCATTCCCAGGGTAGAAGTGGTTGTACTTCTATCCGGGTGGCAGGAAAAGTCGCCCCGAAGCCACTAGCAGGTTTAGTAGTGATACTGACTTGCCAATGTGTGTAACCTTCATGATGAAGGATGTGTGTTGGGTGATGACACACCGGTAACTAAGAAATAATGGAAAAACCCCAAATTTTTAAATGAAGGGATTTTTGAAAAGAAAGGAGTCTGGCACACTCCATATAAATATTTTTCTTAAAAGTTAAAAGTAGACTTTTAAAAACCCATTCGCTGAGTAGTCGTACTCACCCCGTCCCTTATATCCCTTTCAGGAAAACTCGTAAAGTCTACCCTGAAAGACAATCAACTAAGATGTCTGTAAGACAGGTATGTAAAGTTTTAAATTTCATGTAGTTTTGATTATGCTATTCCAGGAAATGGTGCATGTTTAAAGGACGCCTTACTCTTTACGGATTATAATAAGGGGAAACCCTTAAATAAATCGGGAGAGTGGTGGGTTGATCACGGGGATCCGACCAAACCGGGTCGGGGCGTGACAACTAGAGTGGTATGAGAGCATGTTTCCTCGAATACATAATTAAGATTAGAAAATATAGAAACTAATAGAATTTATCCTAAAATTTTCAGATGGCTCACAGGAGAGGAACCAAGAAAACTTGGAAGGGCTCTACTCAATACCCTACGATAGGGAGACAACCTTAGAAGCTTCCCAAATGCCTATGACCTGGCAGAAATGTTGAAGGACCAAATGGGGAAGTATCTGGGAGAATGGTACTAGGACCTATTGATGGCAACGCCCTAAGTATATAGGAGGATGATTATTAAGAATCTCATAGCTCCCTAGTTAATTTGTGATCATTTTCTGTGATAGGGCTGAGAGCCCAACCATTTGTATTCCCATGTTAATAAAATATTCAAATTCTCCAAAACTCTATCTTCTGAGGATGTGATCTTACTAGGAATATGGCCTAAGGAAAATAAAACAAAACCACACTATCCTGGAAACTAAGGAAAAGTCGCATTCCAATAATGGGAGATGACTCAGGAAACCTAGGAGGAATCTTACCATGACACTTTAGCAAAGGAGATACCGTAAGAAAATTGTCAAAGTGATTAGACTCAAGAACGGTAGAGCACCAAACCAATAGTAACCCTGAAAATGCCCTACTCGAAGGAAAGAAGAGACCACAACAATCCATATAAGGGAATAACCTATTACAAGTATGAACAATGGAGACATTACCTGAAGAAGTGCCCAACCCTACTAAGGACAAGTACCAAGTTGAACTATTATAGGTGTAAGGAAAGAAGGGGTGTTCCACACCTCATAGATTCAAGGCAATACCTCCTCAAAGGTCACGAAGGACATGAACGATTGGAGACCGATACCATGGAGCGAGTTACATAAACAATTCAAAAAGAGGTCAAGAAAAGATGAGGTGAATACAAAAAACTTCTTAAGAAGGTCAAACTAAGAAGGATACCTCATGAATAGGGATAAGGTACATGAGAAGCATACTTAGAACCCTCTCATAAGGGGAAAACACAAAAAAAAAAAATGTCCCCCGAAACTCTAGGGAATGATACAGTGAGAGTGAAGAAGAGAAGGAATACGTTGTGAAAATGAATCATTGGTTGGTGGATGTGCAAGGAGCCAACCCCTCATTAAAAACTACTTGAAGGAAGGAAGTATCAGAGGCCAAGACTAACATGCTTTGGAAAAGTGATATAATTTTAAAGTACTACCTCTTTTGGAAAAAGCAGAAAAGTTAAAAATTGAAGTCTCTGTCCAACATACATAAGGAAGACCGGGAAGAAAATTGAAGTCTCTGACCAACATACATAAGGAAGACCGAGAAGAAGAAAGGACTACACCCTAAAAAGGTCAGTGATATGACGTTAAGGACATGAGTACTCGAGAAGACAACTGCCCTAAGAAGACCTAAACCAAGGGACTGGTGGAGGCGGGGCAGTTAATCAGCTAATACGCGGAAGAACCATGATGTAAGTTCCGACAAGGAAGAGAGGCGGAAAGGTCAAATACTCTAAAAGAGAAGGATGAAAGAAATCCTTAAAGGGACCAAAAGGCCAAATTAACAACCAAACTCAAGCCAAGAAAGAAATAGGTAAGCTTCTCACATAATGATCAAGAAATCTTGAAATAAGGAAGATTTATTCGCTCCCTAAGGAAATAGACAGGTATTGGGTATGAATGAGGATGTGGATAGAGTATAAAAGATGTCTTGCAAGACCTGAGGAGTAAAGGTAAATAGGAGCAGAAAACATCAAGAGTAGAAATCCCCCAGAGCAAATGTAAAAAGGAATGTCCGGAGAAAGGGAAAGAATTCTACAAAGGAAGGAAGCCCCGAAAAGACATGTGTATCCCAATTGAGAGGAAATGGAACCAACCAAAATAGAAGGAATGATAAGCTCACAAATGAAATGTTGGTTGAGATGGAAAAGTCTAGTACCAAGGAAAAATGAGGTCCTAAGAAGGAAATTAAACTAAAGGAATTATGGAGGGGCAGATGGACACAATGTGGAGTGAAAGGAATCAATCCTTAATTAGGAAATGTTTCCAAGGAAGGAAATATCATAATGGCCCAGGCTGACCTGTTTGGAGGGAACAGGAGAACCAAGTAGAAAGAGGAAAACTAATAATGACAGACAGCCAAATAGAATAAACAAAACCCTAAGAAGGAATGAGATGTAGTAAAGACTACACACTATGATGGATAATAGGATGGGCATGATGAACGAGTGATACAGCTGCCCAGACGATTGGACCAAAAAAATAAAGAATTGTGAAATGGTTGCGAACAAATCAGAGGGGATTAAGGCCAAAGGAAAACCCTTGAGTAGAGGATATCATTGGGAATGATGATGGATCTAAGAAAGGACGAAACCCAACATGTCGGTAAAACATCTGGGAATTTAATTAATTGGAACAAGAAAAACTCAATAAGGAAGTCGAAAAGGAACGAGTGGGTAAGGAGAACCAACACAATTGAGTAAGTGGAGTTAATAATGGTAAAAAAAAGGATAGTTGAGGAATACTATCAAAAGAAAAGAGAAATAAAGTTATACGATCCTTGAAAGGCCTAAAAGCTAAGAGAGACAATTCAGGAGATGTTCTAGAAATCAAATGGACAGAGATGGGTCCTAGAAAATGTCATGCTATAAAGGCATGTAAGTCCAACAACCCAAGGAGAATATGGCTCAAAGTAAGGAAGAGTCGGCTAATAAGCATGACGAGGTCAAATATAACAATTTGAACCGAAGTTATAATAGACAACGAATGGAGGAAGAGTCGAAATGGGACGAAAAGGTGGTGATAAAGAAATATGAGGAAATAAGTATGAAATGCTCTATAGGACAATGAGCTAAGTGTTTCAATGATCAAGCGTTTAACTAGACACTGAAATTGTTAGTTATCTTGGAATTTCCAATCTTGAGTATAGGACCTCAAGGGGAAGAATGTTGCTCTAAGCAAAGAGAGAGATAAAATCTAAGAACATACCTTGAGGTAAGGCATGTTTAGTTATGACAAACTCCATGGAGGGAGTAAATAATATTAACGAAAATGAATTTCTTAAATGAAGGTTGTAAAAGGGACTACTTTCAAGGACGAGAGAAAAGTTTGTATCTTAAGCAAACACCAAAGGGGCATCAAAGGAAATGATTGCTCATGCAACGATGTTAACTAAGTTTTGGGGACAAAATACCTAAAAGGAGGGGAGAGTTGTAAACCCCGCACTTTTGAGTTAAGGAAATCCGGGAAAAGAACCGGTCAAACCGAATAAGAACACCGAGCCGGCTTACATTTGGGAACAAGCAATATGGTAATTTACAACTTATGGGTGATCCAAATGGTTCATTAAACCTTGGAAAAGAAACTTAAGACAAATTAGAAAATAAAAACCAAAATGAGAAAATATATTATAAAGGGGAGTACTATTTTGAGATTAAGATTATTTTATCCGACGTTTACTTATTTATTTGTCGTACAAAAAAATTTTGAATTTCCCATTGAAAGAGACTTCGCTAATGAAAACGCTTTTGATTTTTTGGCATTATAACTACAAATAAGAACTTTCCAAATTTTTACTTCTTCATATTTTTAGAGAAGTGATAAAAGGGGGCGAAATTTCAATTTTTCTATTAAATATCATATCCCTTGCAAGCAACCAAAGAAAGCAATATTTTGGGTTTTTGTTTGAGCCGTACGAGATAAAATTTTCAAATACGATTCTCGGAGGGGGATTACTATTTGGTTACCTATCTCAATAAAGTATATGATTGGTTTGAAGAACGTCTAGAGATTTAGGCGATTGCAGATGGTATAACTAGTAAATATGTTCCTCCCCATGTCAATATATTTTATTGTCTAGGAGGAATTATGCTTACTTGTTTTTTAGTACAAGTAGCTACGAGGTTTGCTATGACTTTTTACTACCGTCCAACAGTTCTGAGGCTTTTACTCCTGTTCAATACATAATAATTGAAGCAAACTTTGGTTGGTTAATTCGATCAGTTCATCGATGGTATGCAAGTATGATGGTCCTAATGATGATCTTGCACGTATTTCGTGTGTATCTAACCGGTGGTTTTAAAAAACCTCACGAATTTGTCAATCATTGATGGTTCTAGAATCACTAAGCATACGTTACACGCAATAGTACCTAGAATTACTACCGGAAAAATATATAAAATATCATTTGCCCATGCGGGTTCTCCGTAATAATTATGACCCATCCCTTTAGCCAATTTAGCTCTTAATACAGAATCATTCAAGTCAGGTTTTTTTATTATTGGGATAGGTGAATTCTTATAGATCCATCCCCGAAAGAACTAGACATGATAATTTTTCATCATCGGGCTCGAGCAAGAATCAAACGAACCAAATGGATATAGATCCATATCAAATAAATCTATATAGTCAAAATCAATTGATCAATTGTATAGTATCTACGCATATATAACAGATCCATATAAGAAAAAATGGACAGATTCAATTGTATTAGTTCTTACAAGTAAATGCTCAATATCCAAGTAAGCTTACAAAAGTTCATCATAATCAAGTGCTTTTTGGGTTGTATCAGACCTTGCAATTTGACTTTATCTCCAAAATACCTTGAAACTTTTTCAATTCCATTACATACAAAGATTTACTTTTTACTAATAAAGTCTAGACTCTTCTTTTCTTTAGACCCCTTGTTTCACTCCGATAGTATCATAAATCCAGTCAATGCAAAGGAAATGGCTGCATTTCTATACTATTAAGTAAGTAAAATAATTTTTTAGTACTTTTCTTATTGCTTATCAATATGTACCATTCAATATCTAATTTATCCATTTTCTTTAGTATAAAATTTCTTTCTTGCCATTGGGCCTAGAAAACTTAAGATATGATAAAACGTGAATTGAATCCAATGGGTTACTTTCTAATAATTCATAAAGTAGATTATCATATTTCCATAATTTAATTAGATGCAAATTTGAAAAATCTCCCCCTTTTTTCTTTATTTTTTAGCTGTAAATTGTAGAAGTTTTTTTTTGTTCTTCTTTTTTTTTCATTTTGTTTATTTAAGAGAAAATTTTTATTCATAGAGTAAGAAATAAGAAAAGTCAATAGTATTAATATAATAAAAGAGAACAAGGAAAAAAAATTAGAATTGTAATAATCAATAATTGTGATACATTGTTTTGTTGTATTAAATTGAAAGGTTGTTTTTTGAACTAACTAGAAAAGTTCGAATTTATGGTATTAAAAGATAATTTCTAATAAATATAGAAATATATATATAATATATATAACTTAGAAAAGAAAGGAAAAATTCTAGTAATTACTAATATCAGACTATAGTTGGACGAAAATAAAAATTTTATGTTTAAAATGGATTTGATCTTTCAATACTTTTTCCTTTATTTACATTTAAGAGGTATTATAAGGATTTATATATATATATATATATATATATAACTTAGAAAAAAAGGAAAAAATTCTAGTAATTACTAGTCTCAAACGGACGAAAATAAAAATTTCATGTTCAAAATGGATCTGATACTACAATACTTTTTCCTTTATTTACATTTAAGAGGTATTATAAGGTCACTTTTTATTCTAAAATAAAATCTAATTGATATGATTAAAAAAAATAAAATAGAAATTATTTTCTAATTTTGTTTCATATGAATTCAAAGAAAGTTTCATTTTTTAAACGAAGCTACATAACGTCTTTTTTACTTATTAAACCCAAAATTTTGGTCAATTTTTTATGCGTACGACTTATTATAAATAGCCATAAATTAATATATTTTTAATTATTGTAATTAATACTAAAAATTTAATACCGAAATTAAATTATTAGAATTAATACCAATAATTTATGACAATATTAATACTACTAATAAATCTCTACATTTAATACACGGTTTTTACACCTATATAAATAGTTAATCCCCATTCATTCTACTCACACCCTAACACTTCTCTCTCTCTCTACTGCTCCATTTCCCGATCAAGCTCGAACTAGAGCTTCGACTTGCACAAAGGTCGAGCTCTTTAGAACCAAGGAGAAAACAGCTATCTGGTAGAAAACTTCAGTCAATCCGAGAATCGTTGGAAAAGCACCAGCATAATGGAATAGTGAAACAGCTTCAGCGGACTGAAGCTGCCCTATCTCGGCCAAGCTGAAATCAGCCATTTCAAGCCCTTCTCAGGCCAAACCAAGCCTTCCCAACACTTACTCAGCCCTCCCATGGTCGAATTACGACTAAAAGGTAAACCAATTCGGCTCCACTCTGCAATTTTCGGTCTGTGCTAGAAAGAGAATCGGCAGAATTTCAATAATGAAATTCTAACTCAATTCGACATCAATTGATGCGATTCTTGATTCTAGGATGAACCTCAAGATGAGAGCTATCTGCCTAGATTGAAAGCTCAGACTGTTGTGCCCTCACCGGTGAGAAATCGAAGCTTTCTCTCTCTATAGTCTATTTTCCAGCAAATCTCCGTTTGAGCTCGTTCCAGCGTTAAAATTTGTGATTCAAAGTTTCTTAGAATCGTATGAATATGCAGGAACTCAATTTCAACTCCAATTTCAACAATTAGAAGTGTTTGACTGGTCGATTTGATGAAATCAAATTTGGTAGTGTTGAAAAGTTGAAATTGGAGAAAAAATTGGGGATTTTTGAAATTCAAATGGCCAAAATGCAATTTTATGAAATTCAGGGTCAATTGGGCATGAAAATAATGTTGGAGGATCAATTGAGGAATTTTGGAATTTTGGGGGCAAAATAGTAATTTTGGAAAAATTGGGGTAGAAGTGGTTGTACTTCTATACAGGTGGCAAGAAAAGTTGCTCCGAAGCCACTAACGGGTTCAGTAGTGATACTGACTTGTGAAAGTGTATACCCTTCATGATGAAGGATGTGTGTTAGGTGATGACACACCGGTAACTATGAAATAATGGAAAAACCCAAATTTTTAAATGAAGGGATTTTCGAAAAGAAAGGAGTCTAGCACACTCCATATAAATGTTTTTCTTAAAAGTTAAAAGTATACCTTTAAAAATCCATTCACTGAGTAGTCGTACTCACCCCCTCCCTTATATCCCTTTTAGGAAATCCCAACAAGCCTACCCTGAAAGACAATCAACTAAGATACCTGTAAGACATGTATGTAAAGTTTTAAATTTCATGCAATTTTGATTATGCTATTTTATGAAATAGTGCATGTTTAAAGGACGTCTTACTCTTTACGGATTATAATAAGGGGAAACCCTTAAATAAACCGGGAGAGTGGCGGGTTGATCATGGGGATCCGACCAAATTGGGTCGGGGTGTGACAGTTTGTGCATGCACTATGAGTATGGGATCATCAAGACGCCCATGAGGGGCGATGCGTCCTAAGGGCACTGGACGACCTGGTGGCTATGAGGGCATTTCGTCGTTCCAGGTGTCTGTGCGAAATCTGGAGTAGCACCAAGTGCATGAGACCAGGGTGGGGATAGGATGAGGTCTCTGTCCTCGTACGGACATGAAGAAGTGATTTCGGGATTGTGGGTCGGATGTTGCGTACATCCACTCATTCCCAGGGTAGAAGCGGTCGTACTTCTATCCGGGTGGCAGGAAAAGTCGCTCCGAAGCCACTAGCAGGTTCAGTAGTGATACTGACTTTCGAATATGTGTAATCTTCATGATGAATGATATGTGTTGGGTGATAACACACCGGTAACTAAGAAATTGTGGAAAAACCCAAATTTTTAAATGAAGGGATTTTTGAAAAAGAAAAAAGTCTGATACACTCCAATCATAATTATTTTCTTAAAAGTCATAAGTTTTTAAAAACTCATAAATTGAGTAGTCGTACTCACCCCCTCCCTTATATCCCTTTTAGGAAAGCCTACCCTTAAAGATCATCAACTAAGATGCCTTTAAGACAGGTTTGTAAAGTTTTAAATTTCATGCAGTTTTGATTATGCTATTATAGGAAAAAGGTGCAGGTTAAAGGATGCCTTACTCTTTACAGTTTACAATAAGGGGAAACCCTTTAAGAAACTGTGAGAGTGGCGGGTTGATCATGGGGATCCGACCAAACCGGGTTGGGGCGTGACACACCCCCTCCCCTTATATCCCTTTCAGGTAACCCCGGAAGGCTTACCCCAAAGACCACCAGCTAACACACCTGTAAGGCAGGTATGATAAGTTTAAAAATTTTGTGCAGTTTTGATTTATGTTATTCCATGAAAGGTGCAAGTTTAAAGTACACCTTACTCCTCACGGTTTATAAAAAGGGGTAACCCTTAGTAAACCAGGAGAGTGGCGAGTTGATCACGGGGATTCGACCAAACCCGGTTGAGGCATAACAACTTGAGTGGTATCATAGCCTGTTTTCTTGAATACATTATTAAGACTATATAATATAGTAACTAAGAGAAAATAACTATCATAATCCACACAATAATACTCGTAATAAGTTATCTTATTATCTAGTTGGCTTAGATGTCCTTCCTCTTAAATCTCTTTTTATTCAATAGATTTACATGTTATTGATTTTCCTTTTTAAATATATACATTATATATAAACTCTGTTCTCTTGGACCAAGGAAACTGAAAAAGAGAACTGAAATTTTTTTAGAGAAAAACCGAGAATTTAATTGAATCGGAATTTGTAAAAAGGGTAAAAACAGGAATTTGGAAAATTACAAGTGGTTAATAAATCCCAAAAATCATGTAAAAGAATCATTAAGTGGATCGAATGAGAAAATCAGACCTGCAGACTTTTTTTACATGTTTTTTTTGCTTTTTTTAATGTAAAGAAAGTAAATAAAAAAGATGAGGTTTTCATTATAAAAACTAGAAATAGAAAAAAGATAATGAAAATAAAACTATATAGAAGAAAATAAGGATTTTTTTGTTGGTTTTTGTATAATGAATAGAAATAAGTAGAATATAAGAAAAATAGAACTAAGTTTTAAGGAATAATATGGAACTTATCGTGCAAACGTGTGCTCTAATACCAACTAATGTGAACCTCGCCAATATAGTGACGTCACCCTACACCAAATATGGAATATACCCCGAGACTTTCACGACACAAGTAAAAAGAATGGAATATATCTTGTTTAGATGAGAAAAAGATATGTAATAGATGTAGAAGTTACACCCAAATCCTCTAAGAAAATCTTTTAGAAAACACTGTTAATAAGTCTGATTGTTTGAACTACACAAATAAAATATAATAAGTTCAAAAGTTCTCTTAAAAAGAAATAAGACATAAAACTCACAATATTATTGGAATCAAAGATATGTTTTTATAATCCTATGAAGTTGGCAGGTACTTATAAATACTATCTATCCAATAAATAAATAAATAAAATATTATGGTTGACATGCCAACTACTAATTATTCATATAGAAAATATTTCTAATATATTTTTTGTACATTTTATTTAGATATATTTAAGATAATGAATATTATAAACTTAACATATTATCTTAGAAATATTTAGAAATATATTATTTTATTTTTTAATATTCTAACAGATTTATTATGTTAATAAATCTCCCACTTGAAACTTAAATTTGAATTATTTTCTTGAGATATTATTTTACTCTTTTTTTGGGCTTGATATGTTATTATACTATCATTTTAGGCTTGACATCTAATTGTACTCTTCTTTTGGGCTTTCACTTGGGTTTTTTCAATAGCTCCAAATAGCCCATTCAATACTTATTCAATTTTTTAGCACTTAACTTGTGAATCATTACGTACCCAATTTTATTTACATCACACATGACCCAAGCAAGACATAAGGCGAGGGTCCAAGCATACTTATGGTAATAGATGATTTAGTATAACCTTAGTGTGTGTATGTTCGATTGAGTACAATCTCAAACATCCCTATGATGGGGAAGACCCTTGTGTAGGGTTTTGCAAGTGTGTTATACACGCATATCATAGAATCTCGGTCAAGTGGACACTCTTATGTAGGACTTTGTGTGTCATGCCTCGGTCCGGTTTGGCTAGGGTTTGATGGACAACCCGCCACTGTCTCGAACCTCATGTAAGGCTCCTTGGGGACAAGAGAGTCAAGCGTATTACCTGTCATGTTTTCCTTGGTTAACATTTAACAAAACTGAAATTTCTGAAATGGTGTACCTGGTTTTGGATCTGAGGGGAAAGACTGAAGCAGTTGTGTTCTTTCCTGAAAATGTTTAGAGGGAGGGGGTGAGTTCGACAACTCAGTGAGTGGAAACTTACTATAATGGTTTACTTGAATTTATCTTACATTTAATTTATTTCTGTTACTTCACACATTCACAGAATCAATAACCGCCCTCATATCATAGGAGGGATCACACGTTCGCAGAACGATCCTCGACCGCGCCACTTATCGACCAAAGCGCCTTTACCGTCAACCTTTATAGAGGGATGCTGCCTCTACTCGGAGTTTGTGCGAACATCAGTTGTCCGACCCCAAACTCAAATTCTTCCACCATGTCCGCTCAATGGGATAGGACCTCATTCCCTCTACTACTTTGGTCTCCGTGCACAGGAAGCCCTCGGCTTCATGAGGGCTTCACGACCTACTAAACGACGATACTGCCCTTATGCTCCCTGGGTCGTCCAGTAGTCCTTAGGTCCCATCACTACCTCATGCCAAGTGTCTTGATGGCCCGAACATCATGGTGCATGCACAATCAATAAGCTTTTTAAGTTATAGCCATTTTATTTGGCCCTCTTGCACAACAGTCTGTCAGCTTAGCTTCAGCCCTACCACGCGTACTGGCCCAACAGGTTCGACGACCCGACTTTGGCAGAGCAGCAGTTCGACCCAAAAAGCTCGACAACTCAGCTTGGCTGGATGGGTATCACACAAGTTCCCATTATTCAAGTCTTTTATCCTCATGTGTCACATGTCTATTTTGGATGGGTCCATGCCCGTATCCATCGGCCTTAGGCCCACTAGCATCTCGAGCCTAAGCCTAGAATTAGCTTCAAAATCTTTTAAGCAGAGTCACCCAGTTAGGGGAGGCTAATTCCGAAAAACAATTTTTCAAATCTTAAACCGTCATTCCAACCAGAATGCACGTCATAGTGGTTCCCACTCACCCGGTGATTTTGGCAGGGTTGCACCAGCAGAGTCTAGCCTTTTAGTTCCTCTTCCGAAAGTATGTGCTCGAATAGTCAGTCCCTACATGTCACGGATGTCCTTGTCAAGGTGTTGAACTAAGTAATTGTACTTCTTGGCGTATTTGCGTATAAGCCTTCATATTTGAACTTAATTGCACTTTAGTCCCAAAGGTTTATGAGTTCATCTTTTCCTCCTCAATTGCCCCTTTCTTTCTTAATTCGACCCCCAAATTTTCTAATTATCCCTTGGGTTCCTTAATTTTATCAACATTGCCCCTAGTTTCCCTTATTTTTCTAAAACTGCCATTTAGCCCTAAAATTTCCAAAAATTACAATTTGACCCCAACATTTCAAATTTTACAAATTGGTCCTCCATTTGATCCAATTTATCCAACGGACCACCAATTGAAAGGGAATTACATAAAAAAAGACCCTCAATTTTGTCAAATTGCCATTTGGACTCAAATTTTTGAAAAATCCTCAAATTTTCCAAACTTTTCAAAAATTACAATTTGGTCCCCCCAACTTTGCAAAATTTCCATTTTGCCCCAAATTTGTCCAATTTGCCCAATTGACACTCAATTGGGGTGAATTTCATGAAAATACCCTCAATTTTGTGAAATTGCCTTTCAGCCCTCCAATTTTTGAAAATTGCACAAAAGTCCCCCAAAATCCTCAAATTGGCCTCCACCTTCTTCCCCAATTTGAGCATATGACACTTCGGATCTTACCCCATCCAATTGGCAGCCTATATGTTTTCTTCAATTCTTTAATCACCTCCTACAACTCCCCTCGATCATCCTGCACTTCAAATTTCTGAATTTGGCTAACTTTCATGCCCTCTCGGAGCTCCGCCGGAAAAGTTACAATAAAGAGAGAAAGCTTGCATTTCTTATCAACGGAGAGGTGGTGGTCGGAGCTTAGGGTGGGGGCGGGTAGAGCTAGTTAAGGGGAACATAGCAAGATTGAGTTCTATTGCAATTCGTTGCTGCACTACGGGAATTTGAAGAGAGAAGTTTTAGTCGGTGTAGCTCTGAAATTTTGAACTTCTGATGAGTGGAGGTGAAATTGAGCATACCGGGGCCTGTAGGGGTGTCGTGGAGGACCTTAGGCGGTTAGTGGTGGCTAAGGTGGGTGGTGGAAGGGCTGGTTGGAGCGAGGTGGTGTCGGGTAGGAGCTAGCTGCTTCGAGCTCTAAAGCAACTTTACTGTGCGATCTCCCTCACACCTCCCTAAGCACTCCCTAGTTGTTTTGAGGAGGTTTGGAGCTAGAGGATTCTTCCCTAGTTCCAATGCCACCTCCGGAGCTCCTTTGGTGGAGGTTTCGCCCATCGTCGGAGCTCTGGTTTGAAGCTCGCCGAAAAACTCACTCTTCTTCTTCTTCGATCAATTGTGGGATACTGAAAACGAATGAGTGGGTGCCCTTTATATAGGGAGGTCGGCAACTGCTCGGGCTACCCGCCAACATAAAACTTGGCCTCTGACTCGGCTGTCGGTGACCTGACTGGAGCGGTTTTTGAGTCATTGGAGGCTCGAGCTTTTTCGGCGACTTCCTCTTTCTCTCTATTATCTGCCGTTTCTTCTCTCTTCTTCTTCTTTCTTTTTTTTTTTTTTCTGGTTTCCCTTTCGTCCAATTGGACGGGTTTTACAACTCTCCCCTCCTTTTAGGAGTTTTGTCCTCAAAACTGTTACACATCAAACAATTGTGGATATTTGTCCTTTATCGTTGATTTGATCTCCCATGTCTCTTCCGCTACTTGTCCATTCTTCTAGAGTATGCTCACCAAAGGAATATTTTTGTTTCGGGGGTTTTTCTCACATCAGTCGAGCATTCGGACAGGTTCTACTAGGTAGGTCAGGTCTTCCTCGATTTCCGGTGGCGGCTCATCTAGTATGTGGCTAGGGTTGGGTTCGTACTTTCATAGTAGGGACACGTGGAAGACGTTGTGGATCCTCTGAAGATCTAGAGGCAACCCCAACTGGTAGGCTACAGGTCCAACCCTACGAATGATGGTATATGGGCCAATGTACAGGGGTTTCAACTTCCCTCTTTATTGAAACCTGAGTATCCCTTTCCAAGGTGACACCTTTAGGAATACTCAGTCTCCTACTTCAAATTCTAGATCCTTTCTCCAGTTATCGGCATAACTTTTCTACCTATCCTAGGCTGCCTTGTGTCGGCTCCTTATGATCTGGATCTTCTCTGATGCGTCTTCTATTAATTCTACCCTTTTGAGTTTTTTTTCTCCTACTTCCTCCCAAAATAAGAGTGTGCGACAAGGTTATCCATAGAGGGCTTCGTAGGGCGCCATTTAGATGTTGGCCTGGTAGCTATTGTTGTACGCGAATTCCATGAGACACAAATGGTCCTCCCAATTTTGCTTCATGGTTAGAACACACACCCGTATCATATCTTCCAAAGTTTGGATAATCCGTTCAGACTGCCCGTCTGTCTGGGGATGAAAAGTTGTGCTCATGTGGAGTCTGGTGTCTAGCACTGCCTGGAGGCTGGCCAGAATCGGGAGGTGAACCTCGGCTCTCGGTCTGATACGATGCTTATCGGTACTCCGTGGAGTTGTACGATCTCCCCCACATATAGGGCGGCAAGCTTTCCTATTGGGTCTGCCACCCGTACGGGTAGGAAATGTAAAGATTTAGTCAGTCGATCCACGATTACCCATATGGCATCTCGACCCCTTCTTGTTGTCGGCAGTCCGGTCACGAAATCCATGGTGATGTGCTCCCATTTCCATTCCGGGATCGGGAGAGGCTATAGTAGCCTAGAGGGTTTCTGATGTTTGGCCTTAATTTGTTGACATGATAGGCATATGGCCACGTACTCTGCGATGTCCCTCTTCATTCCCTTCCACCAATATCCTTGTTTTAGGGTACGATACATTTTCGTACTGCCCGGATGCATAGCGTACATCGAGTCGTAGGCTTCTTCCAGTATTCCCCTCTTTAATTCCCGACTATTTGGTACTCACGCTCTCTCTTTGAAGGTCATCACCCCATCGTTCCTGACTGCAATGTCTAGCACTGCGTTGTTCTCGTTTGGCTCCCAATAGGGATGGAGTTCCTCGTCTTCCTTTTGTAAAGCATGTATTTGGTCTAATAGACCGAGTCGTACTACCAGGCTGGCTACTAGGCTACCTTGGCTCTTATCCACGTGGAAGGCTACCCTTATATTTCACAGCTGGCTTAGTAAAGGTAGATAGCTTGAACAGACGGAGGCCACTCCCATGTGGTATTTGCGGTTGAGTGCATCAACCACCACGTTGGCCTTACCGGGGTGATACTTGATGGTCAGATCGTAGTCCTTTACTAGCTCTAGTCATCTTCTCTATCGTAGGTTGAGTTCCTTTTGGGGTTAGGAAGTATTTTAGGCTCTTATAATCAGTGTAGATACGACACTTTACTCCGTACAAATAATGGCGCCATATTTTTAGAGCGAACACTATTGCGGCCAGTTCGAGGTCGTTAGTGGGGTAATTCTTCTCGTGGGGCTTCAGTTGTCGTGAGGCATAGGTGATGACTCTTCCTTGTTGCATCAGGATACATCCTAGTCCTTGTTCGAATACATCGCTATACACCGTGTATTCCCCAGCATCCGCATCGAGTAAGGCCAGTACCAAGGCCATGGTGAGTCGAGTTTTGAGCTCTTGGAAGGACTCTTCACACTTGGCATCCCACTTGTAGTTCACTCCTTTCCTTGTGAGACAAGTTAAGGGAGATGCTATCCTGGAGAAATCTTTCACGAATTTCCGGTAGTATCCGGCGAGGCCGAGGAAGCTACGAATTTTTGTCAGGTTAGTTGGGGCTTTCCAATTTGATATGGTCTTTATTTTTGCTAGATCCACCTTTACTCCTTCTTTGGATACTATATGCCCTAGGAAGCCCACTTCTTGCAGCCAGAGCACTAAGAGAATTTGGCGTACAACTGGTATTCTCGTATGGTACTCAGGATTATCTCCAGGTGTGTCTAATGCTCTTCTTCAGTCCAGGAGTATATGAGAATATCATCTATGAATACGATAAAGAACTTGTCTAGATATGGCTGGAACACCCGGTTCATTAGGTCCATGAAAGTCGCTGGTGCATTGGTTAGGCTGAAGGGCATTACCCTGAACTCGTAATGCCTGTACCATGATTGGAAAGCAATTTTCTATATGTCCTCTTCATGAATCTTCAGTTGATGATATCCCGACCTTAGGTCAATCTTGGAGAAGTAGGCGGCTCCTCTAAGTTGGTCAAATAAGTCATCTATCCTGGGGAGAGGGTATTTATTCTTAATCGTCACCTAGTTCAGTTTCTGGTAATTGATGCAAAGTCGCATATTTCCATCTTTCTTCTTGACAAATAGTACGGGTGCACCCCACGGGGACTGGCTTGGGCGTATAAACCCTTTCTCTAAAAGTTTTTCCAACTGATCTTTTAGCTCCTTGAGTTCTGCGAGTGCCATACGGTAGGGTGCTTGGGATATAGGGTGGGTGCCTGGCACTACCTCAATTACGAATTCTAGTTGGCGATCTGGGGGTAAATCAGGTAGTTCCTCAGGGAAAACTTCTGGATAACGGTTGACCATTGGGATCTCTGCTAGACCCTTCTCCGGTGGGTCCTTGCAAGTGATCTGTGCGAGGAGGACCTTACACCCTTTCCTTAGCAAGTCTTGAGCTTCCATATAGGACACCAGATGTATTTTGGCTCCTCTACTGTCTCCTTCAAATACAGTTTCTTTTTTTCCTAGGCTATGGAAGGTTATCCTCTTTTCCCCACAGTCTACTTGGGCTTGATGCATGCTTAGCCAGTCCATCCCTAAAATGATCTCTACTTCTTGGAGCGGAAGAGGAATTAGGTCAGCTTCCAGGGTTCTTCCGACTTGCACTTCATAGGCTTTAACATACGTATGTCTTTCCATGGTTTCGCCTAATGGGGTGAGGATGGGAGTGGTGGCAGGAGAGGAGAGGTTTCCTTATGGAGTTCCGAGACTAGAGTTTCCTTGATAAAAGAGTGTTCCACCCCTGAGTCAAAGAGGGTATACCTTGCCTTTCCGAATACTTGGACGTAGCTTAAGTGGAAATTAATGAAAAATTTTCAAGAAATGCATTTTATTGATTCCAGAAAGGGGACTACAGGACTCTGGCTACAGACTCAACTTATGAGTTGGAGGGTTGGGACGTACTAGCCACCATGTTGGGGTCATTCTGGGATTCTTCCTGGGTCAGGTCGTAGACCCTTTCTAGAACTCTCGTGGGTGTTTCCCGTCCCCTGTTGTTTGGTCTTGGGTTCCTGGGTGGTGGTGGTGGTGGGACATTCTGTGGGGCATTCTCCCGAGCCCTCGGACAACTCCTGATGTAGTGCTCGGGTTGCCCACACCCATAGCACGTGGCACATGGTCCTTCATGGTTCCTTTGACATCGAGGGCAATAGGGGCTTCTTTTTGGAGGGAGTGCATCTATTTCCTTGTGGCCACGATGACCCTCCTCCCTCCAGGAGAATCTTGGTGGATTCCTCCATCAGGGTCGGCCTGGTTTCCTCAGGCCTCCTCGGCTGCCTTGTCCCCTGTCTACTCTACATCCCCCCGTTTCCATTCAATAGCGCCTTGTCTGGACTAGTTGTTCGCATTCATGGGCCATGCCGACTATGGCAGCTAAGTTAGTGGGGAATCCCAAAACCCCATTCGGTCTCTTATATCCATATTGAGACCGTCAATAAACTTTGGCAGAGGTCAGTTGGTCCTGCTAGGTCGGGGGCGAAGGGTCACAGCTCGTTGAACCTAGTCTCATATTCTGAGACCGTACGGGCTCCTTGACAGAGTTGGAAGAATTACACCTTCTTTTCATTGATGAGGTGGGGAGCCAGGTATTCTTTCGCATATCTTTCTTTGAACTCTTCCCAGGTAGGTGGGGTTGGGAAGAGGTGTCTTGTGTTATCCCACCATCTTTTCACACTAGACTCCAGGAAAAATTCAGCCAATGTCACCCTCTCCTCCGGAGGTATCCGAATGATACCCATGAACTTTGTGAGGCTTGCCAACCAGTCCATGGCAGTCCCAACCTCTTTCTCCCCGTAGAAGGGCTTACATTCCAATTGTCGAAGGGTCTTCAAGTATTTGGGAATGTCGAAGAGGGGTGGAATATGTGCGGAAGGGGGTTGAGATTGTACTTCCTCCTGATGGGTATGGGACTCGGAATCCAAGTGGGGTTTGTCGCTAAGGTGGGGTTCTCCGAATACCTTAGTGAATTCCTCATACAGTCATAGGTGTTTGGAACTAATGCCTTGCGGGGCAGAGGTAGTTCTTGGGAATTCTGTCTCCGGGGCGGGGTTTTCGACGGAATCAGCAGTTGCACGTCTTGTTCTCTTGACTCCTCGTTTGGGGGCCATGGCTGGGTTAAAGTTTTCTTTAATTAGTATTTAGGTTATAAAGTTTTGATAATGTATCTGGGGAGTTCAAGCTCTGATAGCACTAAAGTTGTCACGCCCCAGCTCGGTTTGGCCAAGGTCTGATGGACAACCCACCACTCTCTCGAACCTCATGAAAGGCTCCTCGGGGTCAAGAGAGTCAGGCGTATTACCTGTCATGCTTTCCCTGGATAACACTTAACAAAATTGAAAATTCTGAAATGGTGTACCTAGTTTTGGGTCTGAGTGGAAAGACCGAAACATTTGTGTTCTTTCCTAAAAATGTTTAGAGAGAGGGGGATGAGTTTGACAACTCAGTGAGTGGAAACTTACTATAACGATTTACTTAAATTTATGTTGTATTTAGTTTATTTCTGTTATTTCACACATTCACGGAATCAACAACCGCCCTTCTATCATAGGAGGGATCACACGTTCGTAGAACGGTTCTTAATCGCGCCACTTGTGGACCGGAGCGCCTTTACCGTCCACCCTGATAGAGGGATGCTGCCTTTACCCGGAGTTTGTGCGGACATCAGTAATCCGACCCAAAACTCAAATTCTTCCACCATGTCCGCTCAACAGGACGAGACCCCATTCCCCCTACTGCCTCGGTCTCCATGCGCAGGAAGCCCTCGGCTTCACGACCTACTAAACAACAATACTGCCCTTATGCTACTTGGGTCGTCCAGTAGTCCCTGGGTCCCATCACTACCTCATGCCATGTGTCCTGATGGCCCGAACATCATGGTGCATGCACAATCAATAAGCTTTTTAAGTTATAGCTGTTATCTTTGGCTCTCTTGCACAACGGTCAATCAGCTTGGCTTCAGCCCTACCACGCGTACTGACCCAACAGGTTCGACAACTCGACTTCAGCAGAGCAGTAGTTTGGCCCAATAAGCTTGACAACTCACCTTGACTCCATGGGTATCACACAAGTTCCCATTATTCAAGTCTTTTAGCCTCATGTGTCATATGTCTGTTTTGGACGGGTCCATGCCCGTATCCACCGGCCTTGGGCCCAATAGCATCTCGAGTCTAAGCCAGGAATTAGCTCTCAAATCTTTTAAGCAGAGTCACCCAGTCAAGGGAGGCTAATTCTGAGAAAAGAATTTTCAAATCTTAAACCGTCATTCCAACCGGAATGGACGTAATAGCGATTCCTACTCACCCGATGATTTTGGCGGGGTCGCACCAGCGGAGTCTAGCCTCGCAATTCCTCTTCCGGAAGTAGGTGCTCAAATGGTCAATCCCTACATGTCATGGATGTCCTTTTTAAGGTGTTGAACTAAGGAATTGTACTTCTTGGCGTATTTGCATATAAGCCTTCATATTTGGCCTTAATTGCACTTTAGTCCCCGAGGTCTATGCGTTCATCTTTTCCTCCTCAATTGCCCCTTTCTTTCTTAATTCGACCTCCAAATTTTCTAATTATCCATTCGGTTCCTTAATTTTATCAACACTGCCTCTGGTTTCCTTTATTTTTCTAAAACTGCCATTTAGCCCTAAATTTTTCAAAAATTACAATTTGACCACAACTTTTCGAATTTTACAAATTGATCCTCCATTTGATCTAATTTGTCCAACGAATCCTCAATTGGAAGGGAATTACATAAAAAGACCCTCAATTTTGTCAAATCGCCATTTGCTCTCCAATTTTTGAAAAATTCTCAATTTGTCCAAACTTTTCAAAAATTGCATTTTGGTCCCCCAACTTTGCAAAAATTCCAATTTGTCCCAAATTTGCCCAATTAACCCTCAATTGAGGTGAATTTTATGAAAATACCCTAAATTTTACAAAATTGTCTTTCAGCCCTCTAATTTTTTTTTTAAATTGCACAAAAGTCCCCCAAAATCTCCAAATTGGCCTCCACCTTCTTCTCCAATTTGAGCATATGACACTTCGGATCTTACCTCATCCAATTGGTGGCCTGTAAATCCTTTTTTTCTTTAATTATTGCTTCTAATCACCTCTTACAGTTCCCCTCGATCGTCCTGCACTTCGAATTTCTAAATTTGGCTTAGTTTCGTGCCCTCTCAGAGCTCCGCCAGAAAAGTTACAATAGAGAGAGAAAGCTTGCATTTCTTACTGACGGAGAGGCGGTGGTCGGAGCTTAGGGTGGGGACGGTTAGAGCTAGTCGAGGGGAACCTAGCAGGATTGAGTTTTGTTGCAATTCGTTGCTGCACTGCAAGAATTTAAAGAGAGAAGTTTCAGTTGGTGCAGCTCTGAAATTTAGAAATTTCGACGAGTGGAGGTAAAATTGAGCTTACTGGGACCTATAGAGGTGTTGTGGAGGACCTTAGGCGGTTAGTTGTGGCCAAGGTGGGTGGTGGAAGGGTCGGTTGGGGCGAGGTGGTGTCAAGCAGGAGCTCGCTGCTTCGAGCTCTGAAGCAGCTTTACTGTGTAATCTCTCTCGCACCTCCTTGAGCACTCCCTAGTTGTTTTGAGGAGGTCTGGAGCTAGAGGATTCTTCATCGGTTCCAATGCCACCCTTCGGAGCTCCTTTGGTGGAGGTTTCGCCCGTCGTTGGAGCTCTAGTTTGAAGCTTGCCGAAAAACTCACTATTGTTCTTATTTGATCGATTGTGTGATGTTGAGAACGAATGAGTGGGTGCCCTTTATATAGGGAGGTCGGCAACTGCTCGAGCTACCCGCTGGCGTAAAACTCGGCCTCTGACACAGCTGCGGACGACTTGACCGGAGCAGTTTTTGAGTCGCCGGAGACTCGAGCTTTTTCGACAACTTCCTCTCTCTCTGTTCTCTGTCGTTTCTTCTCTCTTCTTCTTCTTTCTTCTTCTTCTTTCTTCTTTTTTTCCGGTTTCCCTTTCGTCCAATTGGACAGGTTTTACATTGCAAGTGTGCGATACACACATACACTCAATAAACTCGAATTAGTCAATTAATGACCTTCAGGAGCATAATAGATCCATGTTATTTTTTTTAACATATTAATATTTATGAGTTTTATGTTAAATGCCAAGAGAAGGGAAAACCTTAATTAAAAGGTTTAAATTACCGAATAATAGGTAAACATATATGACAAACCTGTTAAAACTTTGTGTTATATATATATATATGATAGAGGTTGGAGTCGAAATTTGCATACAAATGTTATTTTTAAATTCTTATTAGTTATTGTATTACGAGGAATTTTGTACAAAATTTTGATGTATATTACTTATAAAAGAAATTTTAAATTTTCATTGCAAATTGTGAAGTATTCTTATTTTGAGCCTTTTTTATATTGGTACTACTTCGATTAACGTACTCATCATTATATTATTGGCAAGTTGTTATGATACCTCTGCTTTTATCATGTCGGGAAATGGCAAAATTTTCAAATTTAATTAAAGAGATTCAAGGTAGTTATTCATTAAGATATTATATTTTGATCCACTCTGTAATTTGAAAAGTTGTTTTGTAAAAATTTAAATTTAAAGTTAATTTTAAAATTATTGTATTAATGTTAAATATCTATTATCATAGTATACATGTGCCAAATATTATATAGGCTAACACAAAAATCAAATAAAGTCAAATTGGTCACTATTGCTATATTTGGATTGAGAAGTTTAAAAAGATTTTGAGTTGAGGTGTTTTTAGGTGTTTTAAGAATAAGTGAATTAATTGATTTGAAGTTGTTAAAAATTTATTATTTGGATTGATATAAAATTAGTTAAATAATTATTAATAAAAAAATAAATTTATCTTTTTAATTAAATTAAATAATTTATTAGTTATTATATATATAATTAAATTATATTAAATATATTTTACTATTAATTTTTATATATATTATTTTTATTATATATTTATATAATATAATTTATATAAAATATTATTAATATATAAATTTATTTAAAATATATAAAAATAAATTAATAATAATATAAATAATAAATTAAAGTATTAAATTAATTTAACTAATAAATTACACCATCACCCTAAATATCCAAAATATTATATCAAGTTGTACCCAATGTAGTGGTTTAGAGTTAATTCTCTAAACTATTACAAAGCCCTATTTTATGTTATCCTATTTCTCCGCCACTCATCATTAAAATCAATACAAACTAATGAATCCAAGCATAGTATATACGTCCCTTTATTTTGATTTTGACTTCATCGGAATACTGTCATATTCCGATCAAAATGAGAAATTAACAATGGTCACAAATTAGTCAGCTCACATGTACCAAGCAAAAATCACTGAGTATTAGGGACGTATGGATGGTTCTCTCAAGATTTTCTTAGTCCCACCATAACTCTTCGGTTTCTCTGCTTTCGAGCTTGATTTCCTATTCGATTCTTCCTTCTGCCAAACAAGATTTGACCCCGTGATGAGATGCTCCCCCTCCCAAGCATACCTAAGGAGCGTTCGATCTAGGAAATGTAGCAAGGTCGACATGGGAGAGCCCTCATTCTCATCCTCTGATTTTACTTCTTCTTCCTCTCGGAGGGTTTCTCCACGGGGGAGAAGCCCTTGACTTATCACTACTAGCCACTGTAATCAAAGATGGTGTTCAACTATAGTTTTCAAAAGTTTAGATCATGTTCCATGATAATTGAGTACAAGTACTTGTACACATACCCAATTATTCAATCCAAAAAAATGGTACTCATACCCCATCATTGAGTTTGGGAAGTAATACTTGAACTCGATCACTCTTTTTAAATTTATGATCGATAAAATAATAAGTATAATAAATTCAAATATGATTAATACTGTATTTAATAAAATATGATTTGATTAATAATAGTTTTTTATTTCAATTTAAATATTAAAAATTTAAATTATAATATAAAATATAATAGTAGTAGTATTTTATAAACTTTTTATAATATTTGTCTTTCTTTCTTTTATATATATATATTATTAATATTTTTGAATTAAATGAGTGTTTATGGCGCTGCTCTCTCACTTAATTATAAGATAAGAGATTTAAATATTATACTACATTTGAATAATATTTAAATGTTGGATCCTATCATGTGCCCAAAAGTGAATCTAAATTCACGGAATATTCCATGCCAAAGCTTATCCATTTCTTTGATCTGTTAGATTTATCTGGTTTTTCTGGTGAATTCTCCATCTCCTAGAATCACGGGCAGCCGCCACTTCCCAAGCAGCCATGAATAGCCTTGGGGATCGATTGAGACCGCTTTTTTTTGGCTCAGACATGACTTTGGTCGGTTATTAACAAATTATGTTCAAATTTAGGCTAACTCACCAAAGTGTTTCTTTCCCCCAAGCCAACTACGCAGCTAAACCGTGTAGATGATATGACGACTTTACAAAAGCTCCCACATTATTGTGCAAAAAACAAAAACAAAAGCTCCCACATTGATTTGAAGCCGGAGAACACAAGTGTTCGATTTTGTACCGCCGGAGCTACCGGACCGGCTCTCCGACAAATATCCAACCCATTGAGTCTCTTACCCCCACGGTCTCAGTAAAAGCTGCCTTGGGCGATTCAATCCAAGGTGGCACGGCCTCTGGAAATCGTCGAGAAAAAATGCGTGCCTCGGACTGTTCCTTGGCCATCTTTCTCCTCCTTTTCTCGCCCTTCTCCGATGCTCTAACCGGCGCTGAGTTCTCGACGATCGCACGCCGGCAGCTCAGGAACATCGAGGAGAACAAGGACGACCCCCACGAGTTGATCTACGAGCTCGACATCAAGGAGACATTCGCCAATAGTCGACTCCAACATGCCTACGTTGCCCTCCGGGCTTGGAAGCGGGCCATATACTCCGACCCGTATAACACCACTAGCAACTGGGTCGGGGCGAGGGTCTGCGCCTACAAGGGTGTCTTCTGTGCCCCCGCTCAGGATGACCCGACACTGAGCGTGGTCGCCGGCGTTGATCTCAACAATGCTGACATTGCCGGCTACATTCCGACCGAGATAGGGTTGCTAGGCGACGCGGCGCTTCTGCACCTCAACAGTAACCGTTTTTGTGGGGTCATCCCCGAGAGCATCTCGAAGCTGAAGCTCCTCCACGAGCTCGATGTCAGTAATAACCGGCTAGTGGGGAGGTTTCCGACGGTGGTGCTATCCTTGCCGAGGCTGAAGTACCTTGACTTAAGGTATAATGACTTCGAGGGAAGATTGCCCCGTGAACTCTTCGACAAGGACCTCGATGCAATATTCTTGAACAATAACCGGTTCACACACACGATCCCGGAGAACTTCGGGAATTCTCGGGCCTCCGTGGTGGTTGCGGCCAACAACGACCTCCAGGGTTGCATCCCGGCCAGCATTGGCGAGATGGTCGGCACGTTGAATGAGGTTATTTTCATGAACAATAACCTATCGGGGTGCTTGCCAACCGAGATGGGGGAGCTTAGAGATGTCACGGTCCTAGACATCGCAGGAAACTCCTTCACGGGAATATTGCCCAAGAGCTTCCGAGGCCTCAAGTCAGTCCAAAGGCTCGATATATCCAAGAATGGGATGACCGGATTCATCCCCGGAGGCATTTGCCAGTTGCCGGAGTTAGCGAACTTCTCGTTTGCGGATAATTACTTCAACGGAGAGGATCGAGTGTGTGAACTATTGGCGGCGAGGAAGGATGTTGTCGTGGATGGTTCAAGGAACTGCTTGCCAGACCAGCCAGATCAGAAGGCCGGAAGGATTTGCATTCCGGTGGTTAGTAAGCCTATCGACTGTAGAAAATCCAAGTGTAGAGGGTCATCATGGCCGTCCCCTTCCCCGATGAAACCAAAGCCACCACCAAAACGGAGGCCGCCTCCAGTCTATTCTTCACCATCACCGGTTCCCTCCCCGCCAAACCTCTCACCACCACTAGTCCACTCCCCACTGCCGGCGGTCCACTCCCCTACGCCGCCAATCCGCTCTCCACCACCGCCAGTCCGCTCCCCTCCGCCACCAGTCCGCTCCCCTCCGCCGCCAGTCCACTCCGTTCCGCCGCCAATCCTCTCTCCACCGCCGCCAGTCCACTCCCCTCCGCCGCCAATCCTCTCTCCACCACCACCAGTCCACTCACCACCTCCTCCGCCGAATTACTCACCCCCGCCACCTGTACGTTCTCCTCCCCCACCACTGCTCCCTGTCTCCCCCCTTCCACCGCCACCTTCTCCTCCAGCTCCGGTCCATTCACCACCGCCTCCAAGCCCGACCCTAATACTTCCTCCAAATATCGGAGCCCAATACGCATCACCCCCACCACCAGTCCACAGAGATTACTAAGCAGTTCCTCCCCTCATGAATCCTTCAACCATCCCCTTCCTCACCACAATCTATGTTCGTTAACTAGTTTTACTATGTAAAAGGTTTTCTTTTGCTTTTGTTGATTAGCCCTAGGCCTAGTGCATCTCTTTGGGGTGGTACTTGGTGTTCAACTCTTTATATCATCAATCTAAATGCCAATGTTCTTCCAAAGTCCAATCAATGTAGAAGTGTATCTCTATTGATGTTTCCTTCGTGTAAAATAAGGGTTATTCGTGTAAAATAAGGGTTAAACTTACATTTTAGCCATAGCCCTATCAACATTATATATTAATAATATTTTTTTATTTTAATTAATATGTGAATAAATTATAGAAAGAGTAACATAATAAATGGTATATAGAAAATGATCCACCAACTAATTTTTTTTTTCAAAAGAGACTAGTGTATTCATAAAAAAAATATTAAGTAACGTTCTATTATTATTGTTAAAATCTTGATTTTATTCGGATTTATTATAATTTGAACGGTAAAAATTTATGAATATTTAATTATATTTAAATTTAAAATAAGTAACTATTATTAAATACATCGATTAAATTTAAAATTTTACATATATAATCGAGTACAATTACTGATATATTATATACAAATCCCAATATTGAACTTAAATTTTATATTATTAAATTAAAAAGTAATTGAAAATAAAATAATAAATATATAATATATCGAGTTTGAAATTAAAGTAAAATTTTTATATTCGACAAAATTCTCAAACGAACAATTTTATGGTATTATTGCATATTAGCTCTTATTGCTAAAAAATATTGTATTTTCAAATGTTATGAAAACTCAACATACATACTAGGTTGGCCAATGAGGAGGAATGTTAAGATGTACATCCCTTTGAAAGTAGATGCTCGATAAGGTCATGGAGGGAGTTCTATATACATTAGAAGGATGGAAGATAATGTTAGTGGAAGTTCATTTATTGACCATTACCTTGAAGAATAAACTTGACTTTATACCATTACAATTATAATTTACACCCATACATTAGAGATTTTTCTGGTTTGAAGACTTATAGCCCCCACACATTTCTAGAGTGACTAACTATTGTGCTAACGTCATTGTTGGTCTTGAGAGGGTTAGGAATCAAGTTGATATTTTATTATTTTTACGTTTTATTGACAAAATTTTAAAATTACTATGCTAGTCTAATAGTAAAAATATTTAATTTTTTTCAAGTGTACAAATTAATCTTGGCATATATTATATTTCACTTTAATTGAATTTTATTTGTACAATCAATTTTATTATCGCAATAGATAATATTTAATTTATATTTGAACTCGTACGAGTTTATAAAATAAACTTATAAATCGAAATTGTGATTTTATTCCAATATATTATAAATAATTGGCATTTGAGTGTTCGTACTAAAAATATATACGACAGATAAACAAGTACTAAATACTAAATACTAAATTTATTAAAATTAATTATTATTAGTGAATAATTAACTTGTATCGAGGAATTGTAATAAATATTATATAGTTTATCCACCATCAATCGAAAATATGCTTATTTCTGGGTATAATTGTGTTTTTTTTATGTAAAATTTTACCCTTTTGAATATAAAAAATAGTAGCAAATACTTTAAATATTCCATTTATATTAGAGTTATTATATTTAATGTGTGGTATGAAAATGTTTATTATAATAATTGTTAATATTTCATAATTTTTTATTTATGATCTAATTATTATATAGTTTAAATAACTTTACTCTTATTTAGATATTTTTAATTGGATATAAAATATATATATATATATTTATTCTATTACAATTATTGTATAATATAATGAAATTCCCTCAAAATATTAATATTTCAGACTTAATTCTAATTAAATTATTACGGCAAATTAGTAAACTATAATTTATTTCATTAAATTTTATTACTATAAATAATTAAATATTAAAACAAGCCATTAGCATATTCCAATGACATGTACAAAATTTAATAGAATAAAATCTGATTCTAAATTTTTTTATAATAATATTTTATAATAAAATATATTATTAAGTCATAAATAAAAAATATATATAATCTTATAATATTTAAAAAGAATTAGCAAGTTTAAAATATATTTTAATGATGGGTGATTTCCCTATATTTGCTCATTAAATTATATTTTGAATTTAAATATTATGAATGCAATAATTATTAATTAATAGGACTTTAATCCCTAATAAAATAACCCAATTTAAGCGGATAAGTCAGTCATCCCATCCATACATTACAAAAAAGATAAAAGGGAGAAATTTGATCACACAGTTGGAATATTCCAATGACATAGGATCGGTTCCCAAGATTCTAAAGAGAGATTCACTCTCTCTCATATCCTCTCTAAGATTCCAAAACAGTAGACAAGTTGGTCACCCCATTCATTTAGAAGTTCATCCATTGAATTACCTGGCAGAGCAAATTGATCTCTTTTTTTTTTTTTTTACTTTTAGAGAGATAATCTTATATGCCTTTCATTAATATCCACAAAATATTTACATATGTGGGTAGATGGATGCTAGTGTCGCACTTTTATCTTTAATTTAAAAATAAATAAATAATATATTATTTAGTGTAGGATGGGTCACTCGAATGAATTTGAAAACTTGGTGTCGTTTTCAATTCTTCATTTTTATTCAATTAAAAATGCATATATACATATATTATTATATATAATTTCACTTAAAATATATATTTGACAGTTCGAAAGGCTTAAGCAAGTCAAAACTTTTTTTAATATAATTGATAGGTTGAAATTTCGAGGAACCTACGGATATTTCAGCGTGAGGACAGATACTTTTATTGGTTCACATGGATCCAACCGTGGGAGTGGAGCCTATCCATATCTTCACAATCAGTCATATAACTCATAAGAGGAATATAAAGCTATGGATCAACAATTTGTACAATACCCATGTAACAAACCTTTATCCAAAAGATTAACTCCTTATCAAAACCCATTTTCACTCATTAAGAATTATATGAACCATTAATATAGTTTATTGTAGTCTTTTATCATATATATATATATATATATATATTTTTCATTCTAACACCATTTCTTTTTTCCAACTTTTATGATTGAAAAAATGAAAACACTCATTTACTATACTTATATTATCGTAAATAATCTGTTTCGGAATAAAATTACTTTGATTACATGAAATAATTCAATAAATTAAAATTTGTAATCTATTAAATATTATTTTTTAGATAATTTTATAGGTGAAATTATATATAGATATAAAACTGAACGGAAAAATAGTTTCGGGTTGTATAACGCATTATCCGAAAATTGAAAATTGTATAATCGCATAATTACAACCACATAACGCTTATACAATACAAGATTTTTCTAATTTTACAAGTAATTAAAACTTATAAATATTAAATCCACAATTTAAAAATTATATATATAAATTTTCAAATGATATACTATAAACTTTTTAAATTATAATAAAGGTATTTATCTAAATATCTTCTCCTATTACTAACTTTTTCCCAATAATAACTTAAAAGGTTAAAAAGGTTATGGTGAGGGATGAACTATAATACATAATTAGTAAAATATTAGTATTAAAATATTAAGTTTACTATGTCAACCCTACTAAGAATATGTATTTCAAAGTTACTTCTTCCCAAATATTTTTAGGCAAGTAGTAAAAAAAAGTCCAACAGAACACTTTTTCCCAACTCAAAGTTGAATTCTCAAATAAAACATCTAGCAAACATATATTTAAGTTATTTATAAATTTTAAAATGGGTAGGAAATATTTTTATTTTGGATTTGAAGTCCTCAATATACTACATTACTTTGACATCTAAATTTGTACTGTTGATAGGTTGAAAATTAATACAAAGAAATTAATGAACTATTACGATATTAAGTCGAGATGAATAAGTTTAAATGTGATTGAACTCGATTATGTTTTATTTAAATTTAAACTATTAGATTTTATATTTAAAAAAAATGAGTTGTAATGAGAAAAATAAAATAAATATTTTTATTATTCGATTATTTATATTATTTTATAAATTCAGGTCAATCAATTTTGGTAATTGAGCTCACCGAGGCTAAGAGTGCTTTTCTTTAAAATATAATTTTTAATAAAAAAAAGAAATAAGCACATTTGTAAAAATAATTTAAAATTATTTTATTAATATGAATGATAATATAATATTTTATAGGTAAACCCCACTCTATTATATTTGGAAATGGCATTCCATAATAATTTAATCACAAGCATATATTTTTATATATTTTACATGTGCATCATTAATAATATATAATATATGATTAGGATGTATAACTACAAATTTAATAATTATTAATCTTATATCATGAAAGAAAGAAAAATTTTATAAAAAGACATTATTTTAAACGCAATTCAAATGTTGAAAAATTTTATTTTCAACAACATATGAAATGTCTAAACTTATTATTATTTGATAAATTTTATTTTAATGTTTAAAATATTTTAATTAATTTTTAGTGAAATTGAAATCAAGTTAATCAATATTTAATATCACTTCAAATATTACTTTACCCACTACTCTATACATTTCAAGAAAATTAAAAAATAAGCAGTGTAAAGTGTAATACTTATAAATTAAAAATATCGAGATAATATAATTACTCGAATATAATATATTAATATTTATCTTAAACTTAATGTTATATATAAATATATAAAAAATATTATTATTTATCATATTTTTAAAATTATATTTATATTTAAAATGATGGTAAATATTAGTTTTTTATATACATAATTATAGTATAGAAAACAATTATTAGTAGTTGAGCAATTAATGGGATTAAATTCAAATATTGTGAAAATATAATTTTAAAATTCATATTATTTTAATATAAAAATTTTTAAATATAATAAAATGATACAAAATATTTAAAAAGGTCCATCTATTAACCAACCTTCAAATATTTTAATGTTGACATGGTATTATAATAAAATCTTATTAAAAGTATTAAATATTTTTGTATAGGTGTAGTGATCACTCCCTCCCACCATGACTTTTAAGTATAAATGGGTCCGAACTATTATCGTTACAAAATACTTTCTATAACATGCTATCAGAGTCAGTGTACTCGCATTTATACCCGATGAAACGCCGAAAACAATATATATATATATATATATATAAATACAAAACACAATCTATATGTGTTAAGGGTAACAAACACTAAACTTGAGATATATCAATCGCTCGTCCATTACAACAAACTTCTCGTGAAATTAACTTATTTTTCAGGTATAGTGATCCGATACAACCAAACAACATATACTCAACCTTGTGTAGAGGTATATAAGTGTATAACTATATCCATCAAATTATTGATCAATAAATGAACACACCTTTTAACTCTTGGATCTTAAATATTTGAATGAGCAATCTCCCTTATTATTTCTCATTCTAAATATTTTTTGATATTCAAACTATTCTTCTATATAAGAATTTATTAAAATATCGTATCTCATCCACCTCAAACACATACAAAACATTATAAAATATTAGAATTTTTCTTACTTATCTTACCAACCTTTCTAAAGTAGTCACAATCAATTTAGACAAGGTCCATCAAAGTCTCCAAATTATAGGGAGGTCATTACCATATTTTCAAATCATTGGACATTTAAGCGTTTTAGAAAATAGTGGACCATGTCTTTTTTTATAAATGTTAGGACTTTGTCCTCTTCATAAATTATGGGTTTTCTTATGCTTTCATAGGACTAAGCCCATTTTAATAAATTATGATTTTTTACATGATTCCATAAATATTGAGTACAAACTTGATTTTCTAATTATTGGGCCTTGATTCGTTTTCATAAAGACTGAGCCTACTCCATTTTTCATAAGTTGAGCCTTCACCTCTTCTCATAAATGTTGGTCTTATCCATTTCACAAAATATGTGAGTAAGTCCTTTTAATAAATTTTGGGTCTATACCCTTATTATATGTAACACTAAGAATTTTAAGTGTAATTTGACTCAATTGGATCCAAAATTAATATTGAATTGTGAATGTGAACCCAAACAAAAAAATTGAGATAAAATTGGATTATGAATTAAATTCTAAACGAGAAGTCATAATTTTTGGAAAGCCGAATTTAACTATTCAGGATTAGAGGCATACTTTAAATTACTAAGATGACCTGAAAATGGAAATAAAGATAAATTTAGTAAAACGTGAAAGTATATAAAAAAAGGAAAAAAAAAGGGCCATGAGTCGAGTCACCAGACCGGTCCTACAGGGGTGCCCGACCTAAATGCCTTCCCCACTTAAACCACCCCGTTAGATTTCGACTACACAACCTTGAGAAAATAGATCAAATTAATTCAATTTTTAGCCAAATTGCATGCAACAAAGCCAATTCTTGAGTTGGTAACTCCCAGACTATACCGATCTCCCATCAATATTAGTTGAGTTATCACCTCCCTATTATATTAAATTTCTTTCATAAAGTTAAAAAAACCAATTCCCTAATACACTCTTGGCCATTGATACTTCAACCTCCAAATTCCCCTCACCCACCCACCACATGAGGTGATTATTATCTCAAAATATTGCTAAGAGACTTCTCTTGGGATATTTGATCAGATCCAAACTCAAAACTAATTGGAAACCACAACACGAGGGCCATTTTCTCGACTCTATTTCCGAGGACAAAAAATCGTGTCTCATCGTTGACCTTTTTGGGCCAAATTCTACACTTTTGACCACCCCTCCAATCAGTACCAGTGCCAAAATAACTTTTTACCTTTCCTATACCTCTCGCAAGCCTTGACTACTTCTGACAAGGTGATGTTCGATCACTTCGAGCCAATTTTTTTTTACTGATGTTTAGTCTTGTTGTTCTGCCCCGACTTAATTTGGTCGGAACCCCGTGAGCAACCCGTCATTCCCGTTAGTCTAAGAAGAGTCACCACTCCCAAGACTACGAGTAGTTGATAAACAAGCCACAACTTGTCTTATTTTTAAATAAAATATTCCTTTAAAGTTTATTGTTTATTTCTACAAGTTTAAGATAGGTTTCTTCCTAGTTGAAGAGTTTTTTCATAATTTAATTATGTAGACCTACCATAGTTTGCATCACAACTGGAGTTGGATGTGATATTTGCATCCATAATTTCCATCATTTCAATTATTAGTTCATCACTAATAGTATAATGCAATGCATTTTTTTTATTCTAGGAATTGACCGCACATTTCATGTCACGCCCCGACCCTATCCATGTCTAATAGTCCATACAACTCATCACATTCCCTTGATACTACAATGGTGAATACTTTCACCAATATAATACTAGATGGACCAATGCTCAGAATAAAATTGTATACCTCGATTTTTAGCAAAAATTTGAAAATTTCTTTTATACATAGTAAACCCAAAAATATTACACAATACCCCAAGAATTACAACAACTAATAATAATAATTGAACATTTTCGTATGTGATATTTTGAGATCCTTACCTCAATCACACAAGTTTTGTATGTGATGTCCCGACTTCTGTCTCATAGAACCTTGACTTTCACCTATAATTGTTTGAGGGGGGGTGAGCTCATAATTCAATGAATGAGGTACTGATATCGGGCCACTACATGGCTTATAACTTCATATTTCACTTTAAAAATCCATACATGGAGATTATAATTCATGATTTCAGAAATTTATTTACTTTCATAATTTTTACACGGCACTTATCACTCGGCCTTAGGGGGTCACTCAATTTATCACAAAACCCAAAGAATCATTCACATGTTCCCACTAAAACGAACATGATCTCACCATGTTCCAAACCACACACATGATTCATATGGATGTTGAGGATGTGTCATCGATCATCTGTATTGTCACACTCCGACCCGGTTTGGTCGGATCCTCGTGATCAACCCGCCACTCTCCCGATTTATTAAAGGGTTTTCCCCTTATTATAAACCGTAAAGAGTAAGGCGTCTTTTAAACCTGCACCATTTTCTGGAATAGCATAATCAAAACTACATGAAATTTTAAACTTTACATACATGTCTTACAAGCATCTTAGTTGATGGTCTTTAAAAATATGCTTTCTGGGATTTCCTGAAATGGATATAAGGGAGAGGGTGAGTACGACTACTCAGTTAATGAGTTTTTCAAAAGTTTTGACTTTTAAGAAAAACATTTATCATTAGAGTGTGCCAGACTCTTTTATTTCAAAAATCCCTTGATTTAAAAAAAATGGGTTTTATCACCATTTCCTTATTTAACCACAGTGTGTCATCACTCAACACACATCTTTCATAATGAAGGTTACACACATTCGCAGGTCAGCACGATCACTGAACCCACTAGTGGCTTCGAAGCGACTTTACTGGCCACCCGGATAAAAGCACGACCACTTCTACCCTGGGAATGAGTGGATGTACGCGACATCCGACCCTCAATCCCGAAATTGGTTCTTCGTGTCCGTACGAGGACAGAGACCTCATCCCGTCCCCACTCTGGTCTCATGCACTTGGTGCTACTCCAAATTTTGCACAAACACCTAGAACAACGAACTGCCCTCATACTCATCAGGTCATCCAGAGCCCTTAGGACGCATCACTACCCCTCATTGGTGTCTTGATGATCACGTACTCATAGTGCATGCACAAACAATATTTTCTTATTATGCCATGTAATCTGTGGGGCCATTAGTCGGCCTCGACTCTTAACTCAACCCGTAGTTGTTTGTCTTGACTGTTCCCTCGACCTGTCATGTCGCACTGCTGCTAGTTGACTGAGTATGTTGGTCTTATCTTGGTACCATGGCCAACCAATTCCTTTATTTAAATTTTGATAGCATATAATTCATGTTTGTTTATGAGCTCCTGCTCGTACCAACTGGCCTTGGGCCCACTATACGAGAGATTTTCAAAATTGGGAATATTAGCCCTCAAGTTCTAAAACCGAGGCCCCCGGCCTATAAGAGCTATTCGAGCTCCCGTCAAGAAAGTCTCCCAAATAGTTTAAGCATTGGCACACGGTTAGGGAAGAGCACTTCTAATAAAATATATTTTCAACTGTCCATTATATTGACCGGGTATAAGGACATCTCCGCTCATAACCGATAAACGGGTTTTCAACTTCCTTCGAGAAAGTTTCATCATACCAACCGGGTATGATCTACTTACAACATAATGATCAGGATTATTTCCTAACTATCAATTTACCAAATTAAAATCGGGTTAAGGTTGGGAACTCATCAAAGACGATGCCTTGGTCGTCAACACCGGTGTGATTTGAAAGCTAACTCCCAGAGGAGTCCGTGGCCACCTAGATCGCATCCAATAGAGGTTTGAGCCACCTACAATTGCTATTTTACTAAACTCTATTATCATAAAGGCTAATTCAAACTTAATGGATTTAATTTTGCCTCTACACTTACCTAAATTGTGTAAAGTCGGTGGCAATAGAAAGTTGAGGCCATAAAGAGTCTACTAAATTTTTCTCAGTTGTCGAGGACGCCTAAATTGGCTCCCGAAACAATTGCTCTATTTTTTGACCGAAATGGGTCTGATACTATTTGACCTCACCAACGATGGTAGAGGAAACGTTGGCCATCAAGATGGGTAGCGATGGGAAGTTGGCTCTCGTAACCTTCTATGGACACCAAGAACACCAAGTTTGGTGGCCACACGGAGACACAATAATCTCTACAAATAAGCTCACCAAAAATTGAAGCTATTTAGATTCCAAAGAGAATTTCAATCAAAACCCAATAAAGGATATCCAAGTTTTATATGGATTGGTTCTAAACTTGTGTATGATGTGTGCTTGCACCCAACGTAGCGTGCTGATCAGTTTGCACTATAGCGAACTAGTTTTCGGTGAATTTCTTGATCGGTTTGGTGATTTATTAGTTGGTTCACCCCTTTTCTTACCGGTTCTTGGCCTAATAAAAATACCTAAAAATTGATTGTCTAATTTTCTATTGAATGAACTTAATAATCACCCTCATTCCAATTTATTTAGCCACTTCTAAAAATTAGGGGTTACCGCTCTAAGTTAGTTCGATCGGTTTGGTCATCCCTTGGTCGATTCACTTCTGATTTGACTAGTTCTTGGCCCAATCCATTTTTCTAAAAATCCTCCTTTTCATTCTCTCTTGATTAGGCTTAAGATCTCCCCTTTTATAAGTCGTTTAGAACCTCTTAAAAATTTTAGGTGTTACATGGTGGGTTTTTTTATTACGGCTGGGGAAAATCCGGGTTGAAATCAAGTCTCTGATGGTCATTCGAGCGAAGGGGACGTCGTGCGTGTGGTGTGTGTCCTACTCCTATGACAAGTTCGTCACTGTTCCAAATTGGTTTCCAGCAAATTTCTCAACCGATTTGGTCGTTTATTTGTAGGTTCGCCCCTAATTCGACCAATTTTTGGTACAATAAATATTTATAAAAACTTTTGGTTCAATTTCACATTGAATGGGCTGAATAATCTCTCAATTCCAATTTGTTTAACATTTTCTAAAAATTGGGGAGTTTGTGATCCGAGTGGTTCAAACCTAGTTTGAACTAGTTCTTACTCAGGGTTTTCCTAATACTTAATTTCCGATCAAACGATAATCTTTGAGGGCATTTCGTAACATTTATCATTGATTTAAGTTATGGTTCGAATCGATTTAGAATTTGGTTCAATTTCTAATCCGCTTCAGATTTTCCTTTCCGATTTAATCTCGATTCTCAGTTTAATTTGACTCAATTTCTGATTTGAGATTTCTAGTGTTACATTTTATGATAAAGATGCCCCTTACATCTAATCCTGAAAATTCATTCAGTATACAACTATCCTTAACAAATTTATATTAGGCTTGAGTGTTGTTTCAATTATAATAAATTTTTCTTTTGCATACTCATGTTTCTAGTTAATAATCATATTTTGTAGTTTATTAGTAGAGGCTCTCATCCATATACTATATTTATTTAGGCTCTTTAAAATAATGTTTATTCGATTGAATAATTCTACTGCATTGAAATAAAATAATAATAATATTTCATATTTGAAGTTGACTCACTTTTCCATTCTACTCAATATTTCTTTTCATACACTAGATAGAGTATTTGGTTAACCTTTATTATTGTTTATGAGAAATTAAGTTTTACTATTGCTAATATAGTAAGATAGGAGGGTTGTTGATTGTACAACTTTCCTCTATTATATTTAGTCAACAAATTTCATAAAATATTATAAGAATTTATCTAAAAATTATGTAGTGAAATCAAGTTGGTTCACCCCACGTCCCCATCGCACTCTTTTAAACAAATAATATGATTTCTAATAGGCCACGTGTTTCGTTTACCACTCCCAAAATTAAAAAAAGACATTTTGTCTAACCATTCAAAGTTTAAAGGATTCCAATATCTGATTGAGACCACTTTAAAACTACTTATTGTTAGTGTTTTCTAATTTATTTTATTAAATTTTATAATTTTTCAAATCAATAATTTATTCAAACCAGTGCTATCTAATGAGGTTTTATATTGATTTCTAACTAGTTCTATTGTGTATGCTCGAAATAGTAATCGAATTTGCCATGAATTTAGACAAGATGCCCTTGCCATGCCATACTTGTTAAAATATGATAAAGAAAATCATATAAAATACTCAAATGTCAACTTACAATACTAAAGATAAATCCTTCACCACGGACTAGGACAATGATTGAAGGGTTCTGAATCAATTTGGAAGTCTATTGTACTAAATAATGGCAATGAAGCACAAAGGGAGTAATGCCTGACTATATACGATATAGTAAATTGTGCCAAAAAGAAATCACCAAAGCTCTCCCACTGTCTCTCTGTAAACCTAGCATAGCACACGAATGCTCCACCCCAAGGGGGATAGGACTGAACGGTGTCCACAGTACGGGTCAGAAAAGGGTTTCGAGGCTTTTTTTGGCGGAACCGAAGGTTTCCATGTCTTATTTATGAATTTATTTTGGTTTTATTTTTGCCTTTTTTTAATTGGCTTAACTTTATCTCGGTGTAAATTGGATAGCTCACTGGTTTGCATACATGGCAAAAAGGAATTGTCGTATGACAATTTCATATATTATTTTATTGACCAAATAGTCTAACTAAGAAATCAGTAACGCAATTGATTGAGATATCGAGAAACAGCTCCATCTTTAGCTCTTCATCATCTCTAGGCCAGCTTTCTTAGAAAGAGCTCAAACCCAACCTAGAAGGAATCTGAAATAGGGGACCAGAGACTCAGCAGCAGCAGCGCGGAAGGAGATGGGAGAAACGGCGAACCACCACCACGGTCCTCCACCACCACCACAGGGGACGCCGCCGCCCCAGCCACCGCCGCCGAACCTAGCTCTCTCAAGGGGCCCCACATGGAATCCCGCCGAGCAGCTGCAACATCTCCACTATTGCATCCATTCTAACCCTTCTTGGCGTGAGTCTCTGTTTCTCTCCTCCCCTGATTCCATATCTCTTCAGCCTAGCTTGTGCTATTTTCTTTTTCTTTATAATTTTTTTTACTTTTTCTGTGCTGCTAAGAAAGCTATGTGAAAAAACAAAAAAAGTGAAAGCTTTCGAGTGTTTAGCTCATTATTTATGATTGGGTATCTCTGATTTTTTATGGAAGATTCATGTTGATAGATCTTTTTTTTTAATTCCTTCCACTTTTTCCATATTATTAGTCTTTGCATGGATGGAGATTCCGATTTTCATTTCTGGGTACAACAGTTTTCATATGTACACTTCATGGAACTTTATACCTTCTGAATGGATCTGGGGATGTGTTGACTTCATCTCACTAGATTTCATGGTTTATCTGCTAAGACGAAGAATTTTTTATCATCTGACTGATTGACTATAATTTCTTTCCTTCTTCTGCCCAAAAAAACTGATTCAAAGATCATCAATTTTATAGCTGAGGTTCTGCTGCTCGCATTCGAACACTATATTGTGATGCTTGGGACCACTGTATTGATTGCAACCACCCTCGTGCCAAGGATGGGTGGTGACTATGTAAGCTCGGTCTTCTTCTTCTTCTGTAGCTGTCTAAATACAATCTCTTTGTGATTGTTCACTTCAGTCCTTCTGCTTGAGTACTGTTCTCTAATTAAGGGTGTTGCTGGCATTTATGAGAACAGGGTGATAAGGCCCGAGTGATCCAATCGTTGCTCTTAATGTCCGGTATCAACACGCTGCTCCAAACATTTATTGGGACAAGGCTGCCTACTGTCATGGGTGCATCTTTGGCCTTTTATCTTCCAGTTCTGTCAATCATCAATGACTATGAAGACAAGATCCCCTCTAAACCCGATGTATGTATGCACATATTTGATCAGTCCAATTCACTTGAAGTGAATCTGCATTTCACTGATGAATTTTTTGCAGGTCTCCATGCAGAAATTTTGGTAGTTTTTCTATTAGTGAACCCTTTTAGTGTTAATTGATTCACAATCAAGAATGGCATATGAGATGATTTCAACCCATGACCAAACTCTGCAGAGTTTTAAATTTTTATCTTGTTTGAAGTATCTTTGGATTTTAAAAGGCTTGGTTACAATGTCGCCATGTTGGTTGCAGAGGTTTAAACATACAATGAGAACCATTCAAGGGTCTTTGATTGTTTCTTCATTCCTCAACATCGCCCTCGGATTTAGCCAAGTATGGGGCAAGATCACGAGGTGGGAAAACCTTAATGTGATATTATCTTGCCTTGATTGTTTCTTCTTACAAAAGATGCACATCTCAAATACCTTATTATTTGTCTGACTCTTTGTATCTGCTCATGTCAGACTTTTCACTCCGGTAACCATTGTACCCTTGGTTTCTGTGGTGGGTCTCGGTTTATTCCTGAGGGGCTTTCCACTGGTAAGAATTTGGTCTCGAACTATCTGTGTACTGCTTTGTTGCTAAAGCTCTAGTAAATTTCATCATCACAATCAAATAATCTGGTGCAGCTTGCGAACTGTGTCGAGATAGGCCTGCCAATGCTTATTCTTCTCGTTCTATCTCAGCAAGTAATCAATGAAACCTGTTCTAAGTGGTTCTTTGCATTATCTTTTTACACTATAACGATATATTTCTTTACAGTACCTTAAGCAAATACTTCAAAGGGGTCACCACATAGTTGAGAGATATGCCTTATTTATCTGTATCGGGATAGTCTGGGCATTGGCTGCAATTCTTACTGTCTCTGGGGCCTACAAGAAGGCTCCAGAATATACTAAACACAGCTGTCGCACCGATGAGTCCCATCTTCTCTCATCTGCTCCATGGTAATGACCTAGATCATCATGAAGTTCTCTGGGGGATCATTTTAGTGTTCATTTTTCTTCTTTGCACTGATGTGAGGTTTTGATTTATAATACAGGATTAAGATTCCATACCCTTTCCAGTGGGGTACCCCTGTGTTCCGTGCTGCCCATGTCTTTGGGATGATGGGTGCAGCTCTGGTCTCTTCTATTGAGGTTATTATGCCTAATTTTCAGTGTTTTCCTCTAGAATGACCGAAAACATCTGCAATGCTTCATGTTCTATTATTGTATGACGAAGATCCACTTATGTTCTCTTAGGGAAAGAATTAATTCCACTCCTTACATGATTGATCTTCCTATGTAGTCAACCGGCACATTCTATGCAGCCTCACGGTTGGCAGGCGCCACACCTCCTCCAGCACATGTTCTCAGCAGAAGCATTGGCCTACATGTAATAGCTGAGTATACATATCTGGCCTTGCAATACTATTTTTGCCACTGACCATATACTTGTTTTTGACAATAGGGCATCGGAATGCTGATTGAGGGGATATTTGGATCGGTCGTCGGCACAACAGCATCTGTGTGAGTACTTTCTGCACTAGATGCAAATAATAACTGCTGATGGTTGTTGATCATGGTTAAAATACTAAAAACGGACTAATCACTGGATCATAATCCATGTGACTTAATTTAATGACAGCCACAAAATGGCTGTACACTATAAGGCAGTTCTCGACTCCTAGATAGTTCCATTCCGTCATCTACACTGCTCGTGGTTTTTTATTTCCAGAGAGATTTATATGTTTCTACATGATGTATCAGTGAAAATGTCGGCCTCCTTGGACTCACCCGCATTGGCAGCAGAAGGGTCATCCAAATATCAGCTGCTTTCATGATTTTCTTCTCTATATTCGGTACGGCCTTATCCCCTCGGAACCTGCCTTCCTAACCCTGTTCATGATCATATTTAATGGTGTTACCAATTACCTTGCAGGAAAATTCGGTGCCTTCTTTGCTTCAATCCCGCTACCGATTTTTGGTGCCATATATTGCATTGTACTTGGCATTGTTGGTGGGTTTCTTCTTATCCCATTATCCAACTCACTTGGTTCGTAAATTTAGTGCTGCTGAAGTCTTGTTTGGCTGCAGTTGCTGTAGGGATATCTTTCATGCAGTTTGCCAACAGTAACTCCATGAGAAACCACTATGTCCTTGGAGTCTCTCTCTTCTTAGGCATATCGATCTCTGAATACTTCGTCCTCAAAACCACTCCAGATGGCCATGGACCTGTCAGGACGGGCGGTAGCTGGGTAAGTGCGGAAGACAATTTCCAGTGACTGTAAAAGGACATTCTTATTCATGTACCTATCAAATCTAACTGAAGTAATTCGTTCTTGGATGCATCCTCTAAGGTTTGAGTTAGGTACTGCACTAGGTTTATGTTTTCATTGTTGTCGTCTTAATACCTTTGTTGATCTTTTTTGCAGTTCAATAACATACTGAACGCAATCTTCTCTTCAGCTCCAACAGTAGCAATGATTGTTGGGGTAACACTTGATAATACGCTGGATGCAGATCATGAGAGGGATGAGAGGGGAGTCTCATGGTGGATCCCATTTCAGAGAAGTAAAGGAGACCCCCGGAATGGTGAGTTTTACGGTTATCCGCTCCGTATTCACGAGTATCTTCCGTCCAGGTTCCATTGAGGAATATGGACGGATTGGACTCGACCTGTTTTAGATATAATTGGATAGAAAACACTGCCTGTACAATGTTAAATTTGTTGTAAGCTTAAGCTTAACGAGCTGGAATGGAATTTAGAAGGGATGGATATTCCTCAAGTACAAATATCAAATGGCTAGTCTCTGCTTTGATGTTAGACGGATTGGGTTGGGAACCTAGTTGACCAGGGAACCCTGGTGGTTCTAGGTAGGGGCTATGCTTCAGGAACTGCTGGGTGGGTTGAAAATGCTAGTTTCTCCTTTTTCTCCCCTCTTCAATCTTGAATTAATTCGTCCCACATTTCTCGCCATTCAAATCACACATTTCAATCAATAGTTTTATAGGAAAAGCTTCTAATAGTAAAATAATCAATTTTATCTATTAATATTATTTTATATAGGGTATGAGCTATCTCTAGTCTTACTTGAACGACTCATTTTCATATTTATATATAGTTATATCAATAATTTTAATATTGAGATTTTAATTAATATTTTATAAATCTTATCTATTTATATTATTTTTATTTATTTATTTGTGGGATGACCGATTCTAAAATTTTCAAAAATATTAAGTGGTTACTCCTTTCAAAAAATATTGTGGGCAAGCCCTTTTCTTTCACCCATTCTTTCAATACATTTCCATAGGCCAACTTCTTTGTATATGTGACCTTTGATCCATTTTTCATAAAAATGTGGTACTCGACCCATTATGAGTTCAATCCATTTCTATAAACTATGTACTTGATCTATTTTTTATGATAAGAATTAGATTAAACTCCTATTTTTATGAAAGATTTTTGAAAATATATTTCTGTATATTTTCTAATTTTTCTATAAATAAATACTCAAATTTTAAAAAATTACAAGTAATAGTATGTAATAAATGGAAAGGAAATAAAAACGATATGAAAAAAGAATAAGAGATAAGAAATGTGTAATTAAGCGCACTTTTAATTTACTGTAAAATATAATTTATACAGGTAAAATAAATATAGCTGGTCATGTATTAATACAGTTAATCATGTATTAATGGAGAAGTTGATCATGGAACGGAATTCAGTGGTGGTGTTGTTGGTGGTTCGTCACGGAAAGTTGATAAGCCATTTGAGGGTTAGTACTAAATAAATATTAAGTTTATTGCAATTGATTTATTTACGTACAAAATGGGTAAGTGGCCATAAAGAGTGAGAATAAAAGCCGAAATATGCGAATATAGTACAAGATATGTTTAACAGATGATTAGTGATCATTTGGGACGATAAATAATCTGACAGGTTAAATTGACAAAATAAGTAATATCATGTTGGGTGAAAATGAGATATTTAAAAGACTTCACAATACAGCGATACTAAGTAGGTTCGGTAACAAAAACTTAAGTAAGAGAGGAGAGATGATGTATTGGGGCAACATGTGTAGAGATGAACTTGTAATTACTCATAGCTTCCTAAATTAGATCGTAAATATATTTGTTTTGCATGAAGTGAAGACCTTGAGAACTAGGGGCAACTTCAATGCTAAGAACTCAATGGAGAGATCTCAAATCCTTAATGGAGAATTTTAGTATGGTTGTAAGAGGTGCATGAGGAGAGCTCATAAGGATCATACCATCCACCTATACAAGTAATAAGATGATAAAACTAGATTCATGATATATAAAAAGAGAATTACCAGAGATATAGGCACAAAAATTGAATTGTTAGAATAAGGCACTCAAACGTAAAAATGAGGCATGAGGGGCTTGTTTTAGGTCGTAGAGGGAGTAACGAATACGACATACATAATCATGAAAGCGTGAATCAACAAAGCCCGGTGGCTAGCTGTCTAATTTTCTAGTTGTAAGAAACAACAATGGAGAGAATTACCCGGATGGTGATATGCTTGATGATTGAACTAAAGGTTTCATTATAATCAAGGCCTCGTTATTGAGAGAAGTATTGAACAACAAGACGAGCCTTGTATCAAACAATAGAACTATCATGATGCTAACCCACTTGAAACCAATGAAGGAACGATCAGGAGGCATTGGAACAATGTCCCAAATATGATTAAACTGAAGAGCGGAGAGTTCAACACACATAGCATCCATCCAAAATGAGTACTGAAGATCTTGAGCAAACATGTGAGGGGCCTGAGCTGCCAAAAGAAGAGACGAATTAATAGTAAAGTAGGGGAGGTAAAGATCGATCTTGAGAGAGAGTAATCATGCGTGAGGAGGCATAAAAATAGCAGGTAAAGAGTCGGACTCTTGAACCACAAAGTAGGTGGGAGAGTCCCGTGAAGGAGATATCAAATTAGTAGATAAAGGAGAGAAAGTGATCATACCTGAACCGAGACAAGGTAAGGAATTGGTAAGGAGGGAGAGGAGCGCACAATATGAGCAAGTGGAATTGTAGTGTCGTTGAGAAAAGGAAAAATAGACTTATGAAAAATAATAGTAAGACATATAAAAATGCATCCACCATTAGGATTAAAGATGCGATATCAAAGAAAATTGGAAGGATAACATAAAAAATGTAAGAAAAAGAGTTTGAATGAAGTTTGTTGAAGAGATAGGGACAGATAAGGAAAATAAAAATAAACAAAAATATGAAAATATTTATAATTGAGGATTGTCGAGTGAGTAAAATAAGAGGGGAAGGATAGTGAATAGACTTAGTGGAAAGGCAATTGATGAGGTAGATAGCGGTCTCAAACGCAAAATCTCATACCTTGGTTGGAATGTGAGAGTGATATAATAGAGTGAGATCCATGTTAACAGTGTGAATAGGCTCAAGAATTATCAAATTTTATTTTGTTTAACCCAATCTAAAAATTGAAGGTTTTATAACCTTAGTCAGATCAAACCCAATATACATCGGTTCTTACTCAAGTTTTCTTCGGTCCTTGATTTTCGATCCCGTAAGGTTCTCCCAGGGTAGTTAGTGACATTTGTCATTGTCTTCTGTCTCGGGTTGACTCATACTCCAAATCCGGATTGATTTCAAATCATCGTTTGATTTTTCTTCTCAGTATTTTCTTAACTCCTACTTTAGTTTGGCTTAATCTCCGATTGGGAATTTTCAGTTACACAACTCGTTTAGTTCAATTGATTTGGTTTAACAAATTTGAATTGGGTCAAATCATAATATCTTTTAATTTTAATGTTTTATTTATTTACACAAATTTTCACAAAATTTAATATTTATTTAATTAGGTTATTTCAAAAAATAATTTTTATTTTATCTTATTTTTAAGAACGGAGGCTTATAGTATGGATGATAGGAAAAGCACAAATGATATAGGATTTTTTAGTGATATACTATCTTAACTCAAAGCCAATTAGTTCTTGTTCACGTATGTAAAAGTGGTTGCATTGTGTGGGATTGAGTATGTTGTAATCCTATTGAATAATGGTATAAAAAATTTTGGTTGTCTAAATTGTTGTACGAGGTATTTGTTCAACATTAAAGCCAAGTTTTGCTAATGTTAAATAATTAATCAATTATATCTATATATCCAAAATTAACTTCTACACTAAACAAGTAAACATATTAAAACAAGATTTTATTTTGTTAAATAAAATATAGAAATAGAGAAAATTGTTGTTGAATAAATAATAATAATAATAAAACAATTCTAATATCCTCACCAAAATATTTAAGAAAATCAAATTTTAAGATTTGGAGATGAATATTGGCATAAAAGTGATGAAAGGACAGATATAATGTTAATGACGTGAAATATTAAATATTGACCTTATCATTTTATTTTATTTGACTCTTAAATTTTCAACAATTGAAAAATAATATCGACATAAATATGGTGAAACCACCAATATTGTCAAATATTGTATATTTCATATAGTTAAATTTGCATCTTATAATATGTATTGTGTTTGCAATGGATTCATACATGTACACCGTAATGTGTTTTAATTTTTTTGTACATTGAGTAGGAGGGAATGGTTCCGTAGGAGATATTTTTAATGGGGATTATGGCATAATTGATAATGGGGATAAACTATCAAGTTTGCTCCAGTCTACTTGGTTAATTGTCTTTTATCCTTCGGTCCATATTCCGTACATATTAAAGAGGTAAAGATGAAAGATTCTGCTCAAACCTGGTTAACTTTTTGAATCCTTAATTGATAGTCTCCTACCATTTAGGGATATTGTTGGACGGATTTTGGAGAATCCGGACTCTCGAGTGTGCCCAAGTTTCGAATTTACTTGATCGAATCTAGATCTGATCCAAGACCTGCCTCGACCCGAGCTTGGATTGTTCATAAAAGAGACATTCGAGGCTAATGTAAATTTGAGAACCAGGACTAGCATTCATTATAGAAGATGGCCTAAATACTACATTTCCATTCTCAAGCTTCAGCCATAGCCATAATCCTCATAGCCTAACTTGGAAAGTAAATAGGTTCAACTTGACAAGTTTGTGGTCAGTTGAGCTAAATTGTGAGTTAGGAAGTTATACAATTGACCAAAAGCTTAAAAGTTGAATTAATATTTTTTCACTATCCTATTTGTTTGATATTTCTAATATTATATATTTATAATATTTTTATTTTAATTAATACACTCATAATATTATATACACCATATTTATCTATTTTAATTAGTTAGTCAAATATATAAATTTTATATACTTATAATATATAATTTTTAAATATATATTCAATAATTGTACAATGATATAATTATTTTAAAAACAATCACAATTTTAATGGTTTTCTTACATTCTTCCTAATATTACCCATCCTTTTTTCTTATTTGGATTCATTCGTAAAAATAAACTCATTATAATATTATATAAGAAAATGTTAATCTATCCATAATAGATTAAACTTATATTTATTTAAAGGTGATAATCAATATAAAATATAGTTACTTTTCATCAAACTTACACTCATCCACCATATGGTGAAAATGGGTCAATGAATCAATCTGCCTCTTCCCAGAAAGACTAAGACCAGTGAGTCATTGGATAGAGATTGGATAGAGAAATGGAAGATTTTGAGGCAGCACTTCTCTTCTCTAGGAAAACATGTCAGAGATACGACAAAAGAGCCTTTTAAATAAAAAGATTCCCTTCCTTTTTTCCATGCATATAATAACAATAATTAATCCCTCAAAAAAAATTTCCCTATAGAAAAAAAAAACAAGAAGAACAAAACAAAAGCTTTTTAATGAAATAAGCCAACTCCTCTTGCCCTTTTGTCCTTCTCTCTGTCATCTCTCTATCTCCATCCTCCCTTCTCCTCGGGCTCTTCAATAAAGCTTTTGAATCTCACTATCATATCAACCCCCTCCTTTACCCTTTTTCCCATTCACCTCCTCTATTATTTGAGTATTATTAATCTTTTTAAAATTAATATTCAGAAAAATATTAAGCCCTTATTATATTTAAATTTGAAATTTTATTTATACAATAAAAATATTGAATTATTTTAGTTAGTGTTAAATTACATTATTATAAATAAAATCATGTTATAAATAATTTTTTAAAATATGATAATATTTAATTATAATATTTCACTCTTCCATTTTTTAATATGTTATAATATATAATATATAATGTAATTGTTACACGTTTAGGGTTTGTTGTATTATTAACCACCTCAAAAGAGAAAGGGAGGTAATGAAAAAATAAAGAGATAAATATCTTATTTTAATTAAATTTAATAATTTATAAATTAATATCTTATTTATTTATATATAATAAATTATATTATTTTATTAATAATTATATAACATATAACATATGACATATTCCTATGTCTCTCTCTCCAATCATAGTACCATTTGGATCACTCTTATCAAAGTAATTGTTAATTGTGTGGTCAAAAGTTCAATGATGTGATTTATAATGTTTGAATTTGTGGATCTCCAAACATGGGATAAAAAAATATTTTTATTATAATATAATAAAGTTTGTAATTTCAATACTAAAATAAGGGTTTTGTAAGGATGTCAACTTTATAATGGTAAGAGTATTGAATCTCATTGGGTTTATCACAATGTATAGAAGGCATCAATTACTATTAAATTTATATGTATAAATAAAAAGTCTATTAAATCATTATAATAAATATATATATAATCAAATAAAAATGATAAATAATAAATATTTAATAGTTGATAGCTTATTTTGAGATATGTTTTGACATACTTTCTCTAAAAAAAACCATGGATATACAATATCTTATTAATATTAATTAAATCCAATAATTTAATGTTAAAAGTGTACAAACAATGTATTTTTTTTATTTTATCTCAATAACTAAAGTTAGTTATCAACTTTATATATTTTTTTTGCTGAAAAAACATTTTTTTTGTAGTTGAGACATGTTTGTCTTCCTAATTAACCTTTATTGCATTATAAAAAGTCATGTTTCATTGAACTTTCCACCCTCCATTTGAACTCTCTTCCTAGTCTTCTCCCTCATCATTTCTACTTCAAAACCCACCACTGACCATGTCATCGGACAGCTTCCCCCTCAACCAGCCTCCCCCACTGGCCATTGTTCAGCCCAACTACACCCCACACACGGTGGAGCCCCAATCCCACTCCTCGTTGGTCCCACTCGTCGCGGTGCTCGTGGTAGTCTCCGTCCTGGGTGTGGTGGCTGCGGTCGTCGGACGCCTCTGCACTGGCAAGAGGATCATGGGATACGGCCACAAGTACGACATGGAAAGCTGGGCCGAGAATAAGTGCTCGTCCTGCATCGACGGCCGCATCCTGGTGTCGACCCTGCACCCCTGTGAGGGTGCACATACCAGAGACAGTGCACCCTCACCGGTCCCCAACCAGGTCCGAGTCCAAGAACGCCCAGAGACCGAGCAAACTAACCACCATTGCCTTCAAAAAGCGCCTTCTAATGCCAGTTCTTCTTTATGAGCATTTATTCTACCCTATATTATCTTATCTTATCTCCCTCACTAATGCTGTTATCCTTTTCTTTCCTCTCAATGCTACGGAGTTCCCATATAACCCCACTCATCAATATTTATCAAAATTAAAAAGAAAATCAAAAGTATTTATTAAATAATAAAATTAATATTATAATAACTCCAAAATCTTGCCAATGTGGGTGAAAATTTCATACGTGGATAGATTGATTAGCTACAACATTCACATGATGTGTTTGGTCTTTCTTGTATATTTATGTATGTTTGTTCCTCGGTCCCCACCAAATTCAAGCGACACACAAATTAATTCCCCATTGTTGACAGACACGATCACATTAATTCTCTTTGGTTCTGTCTGTCATTGCACCCTCTCCAAGACATGCATTAATTTTTTCTACTTATTATTTTAAAAATATCACCATTAAGTTTTTTTATATCCAATTATTAATATTAAAAATTTTGTTAAATGATAATTATTCAAGCTTCATTCAACCCCCATTCCACAAAATTGAGATTGTATAAGTTGAAATTGACAATAAAAATATTTTATGAGTTGAAATTTTAAATTTTATTTTTAAAACTAATGGATAACATAAATGATTAATATTTAATTTATATGTAAAACTAATTCAATTGTTAAGAGAGAAGAGATTAATTATCTTTTGGTTGTTGGTGTGCACTCTCTCCAAGACATGCATTAGTTTTTTCTACTTATTATTTAAAATTTTGCATATATTTTTTTCTATCTAATTGTTAATATTTAAATTTTTGTTAAATTATAATTAATCAAGCTTGAACTGCTTCAACTTCCATTGGAAAAAATTAGTTTAATTTTAATTTTGTGTTAAATTATCATATAATAGTTTAATTTATTTTCTAAATTTTCTCTATAAATTTATTTATTTTTTTAAAGAACTTGAAATAATAAATATATATTTATGATTTGAAAATAGTACATTTAATTGTAAAAAAATAAATTAATGCAACAATACAAAATAGAAAAAAATTCCTTAGAGAAATGAGAAGAAAGAACTAAATTTTGAAGAATATAAAGAAAAATGAATGCACCATATACCTCTAATTATATATATATAGATATATTATTTAATATTTATTATAATACATACATTAATTCCTTCTCATAATTCAACCATATACCTCTAATTATAATTCAAGGAAATGTGAATAAAACAGAAAAACTCAGCCCAATAAAGCATTTGCGAAGGCCCATCAGCCCAAAAAAAGCTCCATAGCCCAATAGAGTAAACCAGACCGAGTCGAGAGAGAGAGCAAAAACTCTGTAAAATGATTTATTATTAATTATTACATATAAATATTATATAATTATAATCAGAAAATAATATATATAATAATAACTTATATTATATATACATAATATATTGTATTATATAATTATATATATAATATTATTAATATATAAAATTATTTAAAATGTATAAGAAAAAAATATAAATACATCAAGAAAAAGAATTTGGGCTTTTTTTATACCTTCAATTCACTAATAAGCAATACACATGTACTGATAATATCTCTCTATATACCATATAATAAGTAGTATATGTATATATATATATATAGGTACCCGCTAACGGACCCGTACAAAGAAAATACTGAACTCCGGCCCTTCGGCGGCGCCGTCCGGGTTGATCATATAGAGCGCCTCCGAGTCCTTCGACCCTACAACCCTTTGGAACCGGGCCCTCATGTAGGTTAGCTCCCCGTCTCCGCCGCCGCAGCCTACCTCCTTCTCCTTCTCGCCTCCGCCGCCGTACGGGCAGGGCAGCACTCCGGCGCCCATCGAGACCCCGCGGAGGAGCTGCATCACCCGGGCCTCGTCGTCGGACATCTGCTTCCGCCGTATCGAGTACCCCACCTTCCGGCCGTTGCAGTAGACGGCCCAGACGTACTCCTCCATCAGCCACTTCCGGTGGGTCCTTGTCTCGCTCTCGAGGGCGATCCTGACAGTGTCGGAGTCCATCTCCTTGAGGAACGCCGCCGTGAGGATCGGCAGCTCGAGCATGAACATGGGAGGGCAGTGAGGGTCCTCCTGGATCGCCAGCACGATCCGGCCCTTCCGGTGGCCGAAGATCGTCCCCGTGGTGGCGTTGTCCTTGAGGAGGCCCTTCCTCGGCCTCCCCAGAAGGGCCACCATCTTGCACCCGGTGGTCAACATGGGGAACAGCTTGAACATCCGGAGGAGGCCGCCGCTGCCAGAGGAGGAGGTGGACTTCCGCCGCTTCTCCATCGCCTCGACTCCTCCGCCGGCCGTGGAGTTTGCTCCGGAGTTGGAAGTGTGGCGGAGGAGGGAAATTATTGCCGGATTGTCCATATGGTAGTATGGACTCGAGTGGACTGATGGCATGATTGCAGAATGCTGTGAAAAGAATTCTAGAGAGACTCCCAACTGGACTATGTAGCTTAGGATTAGTGTATGCAAATGGGATAAATATAGGATGAGAAAATTAATTAAAAAAAAAAAAAGCATACCCATCACCATCAGGTGAGATAATTGGAGTCCACTCTGCCGTTGGGAACCTTTGAGGTGGTGATGGGTATGCCATGAGGGCCAATAAATGGAGATGATGCAAATAAGTGCACTTTTGACATGCTTCACATGGATATTCAATGCCGTATGAACTACTTAGATGGAATGGGTCATTTATTCACATACTATAATTCTATGTTTGGATTGAGAATTTCTCATTAATTTGGATATAAAGTGTTGGAGTGGAAGTGAATTTGATAGTGATAGTGATAGGTTTGTAACCGTTAAAATTTTTTAAAAATTTACTGTTGGTATGAAATTTGAGTTAAATGATTATTAATAAAAAAAATTTAAAATAAATTTATAATTTTAATTAAATTAAATAATTTATTAACTATTATATATAATTAAATTATATTAAAAATAATTTATATAATAATTCTTATTTATAATATTTATATTATATAATTTTATATAAATTATTATTAATATATAAATTTATTTACCATATATAAGAAGAAAAATAAATAAATAAAAATATAAATAATAAATAAATATATTAAAGTAACAATTATTATGTATAGTTCCAATTTTGAAGTAATTGTATTATAAATAGAGAGTGGGATAGGTTAGAGATTATTATCTATTGAGAATAATTAAATAATATAGATAAGTGTTGTAAATTTATAATTTTAGAAATATATCACTACTTATAAGTGATAATTTTTAAGTAAATATAATTACAATTTTTTTTCGTTATACAATTTCTTGTCAAATGGTATTATGTTCGCTATTTATAAGGTTAAAAAGATACTGTAATTATAAGTTATAATTTTTTTAATTAGAAATTAATCTGATCATTTATTGATTCATAATATTTTTTTCATAATTTCGATCTCTTTATTTTTTTTATTAAATTAGTAATTTTTTCCCACTCTAAATCATTATTTTTCAAAACTTTCAATCAACTTAATATAAACACGGTATGAGATCCATATGGATGGAAGGTTATTTTAATAGACATGAGATTGAGAATTCTAAGAGTTGGCTTGAGCCTTGATGTTGGTTGATGAGCAAAGGAATCGACCACCATGACCACCACAACATCAAGGGTTGTGGGGGGAGATGGGGAAAAGGTGGAAGAATAAGATGCTAAGTTAGGGTAACGGTGGGTGGGGGAGATTGAATGATGGCATGTGCCCATCTAAGCTTTTTCTACATCAAAATGCTTTTTTTTAAGCTTTCTCCAACTCTCCACTAATTATTGAGATGATTGGTGCCTCCTTCTCATACATGTAGACATTCCACATTCACCACCATCTAGTTTTTTATGAGAAGAGTTCATGGAATATGTGTATACCATCACGTGAGAAATTCACTCTTGAGTAAATATTAGATAATTTAAAGAGGAAATTTAAATTAATATTTATTGAGAGGTATGAAAATAGTAATTAATTCAATTTTTGGGGTTTAATTAATGCGAATTTATGTCTTAATTATTTATTGTAATTCAAAAATTAATTTTTTTGTCTTAGAAAATTAGATAAAAAAAATGTGTGTATCTCAAGAAACATAATTAGTGATTTATTTTTTATATATTAGCGCAAAAAATCGGACCCGTATTTTTATTAATTATGTGTTAAGTTATAAATTTTATATGTGAGATATATAACGTTTTAACCCTTGCAATAAATAATTTTTAAGTTAATATAAATTTAATAGGATAATATCTAATAATTTCCATTAGGGCACTTATAATATGGGTTCATCATAATTTTAGCTTTTCACTTTTATATAGGTCTATGTCTTATCTAAACATCATGTGAGCATGTAATGAGACGTCATTCAAGTGAATTGAGAGGCATCTATATCTTACAATGATTCTCTAATGTAAACAAACTCATTATCTATTTGCACCGGCCAATTATTGTGCCATTGATGGGGCCATCATTTCAGTCCACGCACTCAATAATATATACATAAGAATATATACATGGAGCAAATATATCTATACCTGATTTCAATTCAATATTCAAACTATTATATTTAAAATTTTAAATTTGATTGAAAAGATTTAATAGTTTAACTTAAATCTATTTTATTAATTTATTGAATTTAGTTGATTAATAATTTTATACCATACTCATTCTTATTTTTATTAGACATTAATCCAATTTCAGTATATGATATATTTATATCCACAATTAAAAAATAAATTAATACATAACTCAAATATACTAGATTTTAGTTCGCTTATATTCGAATTCGAATCCAACTCTATGCATAATTAGAAAATATCAGATTTTAATTTTAGTACAATTGTAAGTTTACTCGAATAGAACTAAATTTAAATTATTATATATTCCATAGTTCAAATTTAGTTTAACATAAAATCGAGTATAGTCAAAATTTGATACGAGCTAATGGATCTAAATCCGAATATGAAATTAAGTTGGAATGTACAACTTAAATAATATGGTTTTCAAGTTTATATAAATTAAATTTCTTATTTAGAGAAAAATTGTCATTTTTTTATTTCCCATATTAAATAACAAATTATTAATTGAATAATTTTTTTCTATAATAAATTAAATCACTCACTGAATTTTTCAATATAGGTTACATGTTTAAAGTTTATTTACTTAAAAACTTAAAGTAATTCATTATGTCAACGGCATTTATTATAAGAATAATAAATATAACTAATTAAAAATTATGTAAAGCATATCTTAACATTCTTCGCAAACTAAAGTAATAAGGGTGAGTAGCTTTCACTGACACGAGCAGCATGTGAAGAGTTGAAGTGCAAAAATGTCGGGCAACAAGCAACAATAGTAAGTATCAACATCAAGAGGTTGTGTTAGAGGGTACCCTAGAAGGCAAATACCACAAAAAAAATGGAGGCTGCAAGAAAGGGGCCACCATACAGTAGAGGGGCAAAGACCCTAAAAAAGTAGAGGTCACCTAGAGGAGGCATGTGATAAAAGAGCATACTAGTGGAGCAAAAGTAGAGGTTGCCACACAAGGGAAGTGTGCCTTGTGGATGCGGAGGAAAACAATGGTGGCATGTGGGTCAAATATAAAAATATAGATAATGGGCAATATCAAATGTTACCATTTTTAAAAAATAATATGAACAATAAATGATTAAGAATATTGTGATGTATTAAATAAAATAGATAAAATTTATTGTATAAAAATTTTAAATTATTTTATTATTTCAAAATTATATTTTTTAATTAAGTATAAATTAAATAATTTATCAACTCAAAATACTTATTATAATTAAATTTTGGTTAATTTAGTGTATGTTGATTTATTTACATGTTATTATTCATTTATATGTAAAATTTGTACCTGATTTAGTGTAAAATTTGAACTCAAATCTATTCAATTAATTTTTAATTTACTATTATAAGATAAGTTGATCCGTTTCAAATATAAAATTTAAAATTATGGTTCCTACATTGAACCATATTCATCATATACAATTTGAAGCAATTCAAAATAAAGATACAATTCCATATATGCAAAAGTTTTTATGCCACTTGGATAACTTGCAAATGAAAGTAAGGAAAGAGGGAAAAAAAGCAACTTTTTCCCAATAGTTAGACAATGAAGGAAGAGGCAAGAACAACCATAGAAGTCAAATGACCCATAAAAGCATGCTACTATAGAAGAAAAGAAAATCTATCTTATCATGAATGAGCTAATGACGCTCAATCCACAATTATTGTATCCACTTGAAGTATATATATATATACATGTCAAATTAGCGTAACATTGGTAGAATTATTTAGTGCTTTAAGGAAACTTTGTTTGAATTGAAATTGCAAGACACAACCTAGAGGAAGTTCTGCCTTACTAATGTCGTGTTCCACTGAAGGCATCGGAACATGTTCCGCCCCCCACCACGCCCGAACAAATTTAATATGTGGGGGGTGAACTCCATTTGCACATGGTGTGCAGATTCACTAAATCCAACCTAATAATAATTGATTAATTATTAATATTTTATAATTAATTTATAATAATTTTTTGTATAGAAAATCAATAATTCTAAGATTCCCAAAAGACACCACCCACAAGGGCTCACCAACCGGTAGTTATACTTGGCCTTGTCCGAGACAGAACATGAATGTGACACCTTCCACACCAGACAACCGGGGTTGGGGAGAACACTGCATGTTCGGAGTACCAGCATCTTCATGTTCCTATTTTGCTTGTGAGTAAATATAGTTGATGATACAAATAATTTAATATTTATGTGCTTACATTTTATTAAAATTAAAAATTTATTAATAATATTAGAAAGTATTATAATAAAAAAAATTAGATAAATATTTAATTAAAAATTATAATTTATAAGTAATTAAATTATTTTATACTACTTTAATATTTAAAAATTTTAATTAATAATAATAGTACGTGACCTAAACTAATTAAATCATTTCTAACGGTAAAAAATTATTTTATAAGAATAATATCTCGTACTCATATCTATTATATTTATTTATTAATTATAATTAATGTAATACTTTTAATATTATAAACTTATAATAATTTTTTATTTTATTTTATTTATTTTATTATTTTCAACGGTACTAATATACACTAAACAAATATACTTGAGAATTGGATTAAATAATTATCTTTAATTTAGTATTATCGAGTGAGATTTATAATATAGGATTGTTATGAGATGATTAGCTCTAATAAAATATAATAAAGTATTGTCTACTAATAATAAATAATACTAATATTTATTTAAATGTAACGAGTTGTAAGTAAATATTATTGGATTTACAAGTCGACCAAGAGATGGGGCCGATGGCACATGTGGGCACGGCATGCTATCTTGAAGCTCATCCATCAAGTTCATGACTTGGGCCTTTTTAAGCTTTTATAGTTTATCCGAATTTTTAGGCCCATGGGTTTTATGTGCACTTAATACTTATGCTTTAGGCCCATTCTTAAATAGTATGGGCCTACAGGCCCAATAATGGGGCCGTTGTTGTGGAGTCCCAATCCCAAGGGGAATATGCTGCTGATGTCAGCAAATCGGCATGGAAGTATCGCTGATGTGAGCTCGGTCAAATGGCCTTAGCAGCCATATCTACTCTAGCTCGCTGCTGTGGCTTTGCTCCTACCCCATTCAGCAGACCTCTCGCCTCCGGATGGTTGGTTAGAAGGCTATGTCCAGTCCATAGTAGGATGGCATCTTCGCTATCGCCCTCTCACGGAGTGGAAGTCTGGGAATCAATTAAGCAAGAGATGCTCACTGCCCCTTTCCGCTCCTGGAAGTCTCCGATCACCTCCGATGCAGTCTCCGGAGCATCCAAGCGCCTCGGTGGCCTCTCTGTGGCAGGGGACGGCCGTCTCATCTTGGTGGAATCCCGCCGCGCCGAGTCCGGATAAATTGGAAACACTTGGTTATGTGACACATCGTGGTATGCGAGCGCAGTGCTTTTCATTGATTGTGTTATTGTATGTTTTGCGGACGAGAGGTTCTCGTGAAATTGATGAGCCCATTGATATCACATCCAAGGAGTTTGCTGTTCGGATAACTTGTCAGGAGTGTGGAGGAGGCGCTTTCAGCTGTTCAGGGGATGTCATCGTTTTCTTGAATTACAAGGACCAGAGGTTGTATAAGCAGCCCATCAGTTCAAGAGGTGCAAATGTGTACTTTGTTTTGCTTCTTTCCAGTGTCATATTTCTTTTGAACCATGGTTGTAGGAAACATCAGAGCATAAAGTTGCTAATATTGTGTATGTAAACTGTGTTCTGAAAACTCTAGCTCCAATATGTTTGATGTATTCCTTAAGAGCATTTGGCTTAATTCTGATGGTGACCTTTCTGTGTAATTCATGCAGATTCTTCTCCAGTACCAATCACTCCAGATTATGCTGGATCTCTAGTTTGTTATGCAGATGGGGTTTTTTATTTTAGATTTAGCCGCTACATCACCATCAGGGAAGGTATGAAATGAATTTTATGGAGACGGTACAGTATCATGTACTCTAGGGCACTTTTTTATTTTTTGAGATTATGGTGGAGTAAGTTAAGAGCTCTTCGCCCTGGTGTTAGATCGACAGTCAGAACCCACTCTCTTCACTCTCCAAGTTCCATTTAGTGACATACAAGACATTGTAATCTGGAAAGTCAAATCTATTTCGAGCTGCAAATATTGTTCTTTTGCCACTTTGAAAAACTCAGGTGTTGGGTTTGACTCTCTTCCTTTATGATTATGCAGGCTCTTGGAAACAATTTCCTCTATGTTGAGGGAGCTTCAGGTGTTCTTTCATCATCAGTAGCAAAGGTGATCTGAGCTTTCCTGGATGATCATAATCACCTTTAACTTTGTGAACCTTGTTCTGCTATTATACTATTAAAAGGGATCAGTTCAGACCCTTCATGGTTCCGGTGACCTTGAAAGAACTTTGGAGGAGTTTATTTTTCTCCTTAAGAAATAAACTAAAGGAAAATCAGTCTGGATACGACCCAAGATTTTGCAACACTACCTGTATTTTCTTCCTTTTTTTGTTTGCTAGAAGAGGAAAATATGCAACTGGGAAACCTTTCACATTTCTCCGGAATCAAAAGATGCTTACTTTTCAACTTTGCTATTCATTTAAATTTTATTCTTCTTCCTTATCATTCAATTCTGCACACAGCTGCTTCAATATAATTTCATTTGATGTTAATTAAATGCACAGGAGGACCCACAGCTGATACATGGGGAATGCTAAACCTGAGTATACAGTTCTGGACCAGTTGAGGATGGACTTTTGTGGATGTAAATTATGGAGGAAGCACTGGTTTGCCCTTTTGAAAGGCCTTTTCTGCATCTCATTTTTATTAGTTTTTACAGAAGTGAAGGATATTTTGATGCCCAAGTTATGGCTGAGAATTTGGAGAGGCTATCGGGGCGCTGGCCAATTGTTGAGGTTGATGATTGTTGCAGTTGTGCTCAGTTTCTGGTAAAAACTTTGGAAGGTTTAATTTTCCTTGAAGATTGTGATTCAATGACTTTTATGGTTGATGAGAGTATGTAATTATGTAGGTGGAAAGTGAGAAAGCATATGGAAATTGGCTTTATATCACAGGGGGTTATGCAGGCAGTTACTTTAGCTTCTCTTGCCTTCAGGGATGTCTTTAAAGCTGAAGCATCCATGTATGGGGGTGAGCTCCCCTATCTGGCATCATGGCTTCAATTTCAATGGCACATGTCACTTTCAGTGGGTGAGATGGCCAAACTTCCATGACTTCCTTTTTTTAAGGATCAAAAGCTCCCATGACCGAGTCTACATTCATCTTAATTGGTTTTTTTGAGTTGAATGAGATTGAATTAACCATCTCACTTATAGGACACTTTCATGTTATATATACTTGATAGCGATCGTGTACTTGAACTGAGCTTGTTATCTTGATCTGCTCTTTCATGTTATCTTATTGGTACTGGTTTATGTCTGATACATCATGATAATAACACCTTATGCATGTACCAAACTTACTTAAGCCAGGGGGTTCATTTCTTCCTTTTAGCCCATCTTACATACTAATCATGAAGGGCATAGTTTTACCTTGATGGGGATAAAAAAAGCCTTTTGAATACGAGTCCTCCAATGGAAGTTCTCTCAACTAGTTTTGCTTAGTTGGATTTTGATTGATGTGAATCAGTAGTTGTGTAACTGTGTAGATGAGACTTTAGCAGTCAACTTCTGTCTTTTAGTCCATCTTACACACTAATCATGAAGGTCAACTTTTTCCTTTGAATAACAGTTCTCCCAACAACTCCCTGTGAAGTCTTCTGAACTAATCTTTTTTAGTTAGGATCTGAATTGATGTGAAAGAGATTATTCATGGATCTGAAGAAAGATATGCATACTATGTTTATACATGAGCAGTATTCATGTCATGATGTTCTGTCATAGTCTTGTGTTTGCTTGAAATTCAAATGATACAACCCATTTAAATTCTACAACCATCTCTTGTTATCTGAATCAAACCATGCCCATATGTTTTAAATCTTAAACATATCTTACAGATGGAGAATGTTGAAATATTTCAAGCGTCAATGGTACTATTAGGCTTTTATTTTATAGCTCAAATGGCTTGATGATGGCATTGAAGAACAGCAAGAAAAGATCAAGTGGTCTTCTAATCCCTTGAGTCAGGTAGAATAGGCTGCCAATTGCCATATTATATGCCTACTTCTAGAGATGTGTTATGGGCTGAAATTCTCCCTTGGCAACTCTACATTACATTATTGCTTAACAAATTCAATTTCTTCCTTCATACATTTCTATATAAATAATGCTTCTAGACTTAGGACTTGCCATGTAAAATTTATTTACTTATAAAATATTAAATTTATTTTTTATTTAAAAATTTTAAATCTCATAAGTGATTGTACTAATTTTTCTGATAAAATTATAATATTTTTTATAATTTATTTAATATATAATTATTTTCTTATAGTCGAATTTTTCAATATCATATCTATATAATTTCCTATACATCCTTTGAAATTTACTAATGGAATCATTCAAACATCACACAGCCATTTTACAAAATTCTGAAAATTGGACGATAAATCAATGAATTGAGATATTTCAACGGTTGAGTGACCCAAACCCATTGGCCAGGGCATGAACTGCAGGGTTGAACGCCAGCCGGCCCAGGATTCCTTGTTTGTACGGCAAGAAAGTCCGCTTCTTCAGGTCCTCCGATAGCGCCTTGTTGACGGTGTAGTGCAGCTCGTGGGCCGAGACAGGGCCGGGTCGTCGCCTCCTCCGGGATATGGACCCAGCTCCGGGGCTGTCAGCCACCGACGTCCCTGACTTCAAGCTCGAGTTCCTCGTCTCCTCCTGCTTCTTGAACACTCCTGCGTACTTCTGGAAGGGGTCCTTGTCGGTGGCCCGGCCCTCCGATGCGCTCCGGAAGAGGAAGAAGTCCTTCAGCTTCCACTTCTTCGAGGCCGATCCGGAGTCCCCCTTTGAAGAAGAGGACGCCGGGGGCGGAGGCAACTGGCCGCCTTGCTGGTGGCTACTTTTGGGCTTCTGGTGAAGCTGCTGCTGCTGCTGCCGCCGCCGTTTTTCCTTCTCTTCTTCTTCCCATGGATAGGAAGATACCCGATAAGGCGATAGCGATCTCGCGGCTCGGGGGCCACCGGTGCTGCCCGGAGCTTGGTCACGACCTCTCTCTTTCTCCGGCCTATTCTTCCGGCCGTCGTCTGCCTTGACCGTCCTCATTCCCTGCGACCTCGGAGACCGGACGGGACTCTTTCCGGCCACTTCCGGCCGAAATGGAGGCGGCTTCAGCGATCGTATCTTGCCGCCGTCGAAGAGCTCTTCGGCCGACAGGGAAGCGCTGTCCGAGCCCTTGAAGAAGTCGAAGGCGAAGTCCTCTTGTTCCTCCTCCTCGTCGTACTCTCCGGCGTCCTTGGTCATTGAGACTCCATGGTGGTTTCCGGCCGTGGAGGACGAGAGCTCGACGTCGAGGTCGTGATAGAAGTCATCCATGCGGGAGGGGCTGGTCGGGGCGCTGAAATAATACTCACCGAACCGCTTCGGGGTCGACGGGGCGTAAGGGGTGGAACGGCCACTGGCGAAGTCGAAATCCGGCGACGGCGGCGGTATCATGACTTCCATCTCAGCAGGAGCTGAAGAGAGGCGGAGGAAGCCAGAGAGCAGGTTGTGAGGACCTATGGGTGGGAAGTAGATGCAGTGGGTGAGGTTAAAAGGAAGGAGGAAGCGAAAGGAATTTATCAAAAAATAAAATAAAATAAAGTTTATTATTTAAAAAACTAATTAAATATTACTGGGAAAGAATAGTTGACCGAGATTAGTCAAAGATAGCCGTCGCCTTGTAAGTTCTCCTAGTTATAGGGGATTTGCCCACTAGAAGAGAGAATTATGAGCAATCAATGGCATCCATTATGGACTTAGCCCATGCCCTCATCATGAGATTATGCATGCAAACCGTGCATGCATGCCACAATTTTGTAGACATGGGAACATTGGTTTATCTAAAAATTAAATAAATAAATATTAAATTTTTATAATAATATATAATATTTTCATTTTAACATCTTAATTGTTTGTGGTTTAGTAATAATTTATATAATAACAATATTATTTATATTTTATATAAATATTATTATAAAATTAAATGAAAATTTATTTAATTTTTAATCATAATAAATAACTTATTTATATTATATGATACAAATATAATTTATTATATATAGTATTCTACATCTTTTATTTTTAATTAATAATTTGTTTTATTATATAAAACATAATTTAATTATATTATAAATAAATAAATAAATAAATAAAATATTACTTAACAAATTATTTAAGCTAATATTTTATTTATATTTTTATTAACTTTTCATCCATTTTAAGTGGCTTAATATCCCTTAGCCCTCACTTTCCCTCTCCTTTTAATTCCCTCCCCAAATTTTATAAATCTGACTCGTTATGGTTAGTACGAAATAAAATTACTTAAATCGTAATTTTTATGAACACCCCAAAAAATTATACCAAATTTGTATATAATTGTGAACACATGTTTCAAATGTATTTCTTTTTTAGCCGAATACAATTATTTAGAGAATATTTAATGATACGACTGTCGGCAAAACAACAAGGGCAGGCCTTCAAAGTAAAAAAAACACCATAGCCCATCTATAAGCTAAACAAGTATAAGTAGGGCCATAAATAAAGATGAGGTGATGAGGGCAGACCGACATGGTACCTCTGGCGACAACTTATGCAAGGCAGTATTTGAAAGCTGTTCCCCTTTAACGACAAGCTTCTATAATTGACCTTTTTCCCAAGGTCTCAGGGAATCCCATGTCCGACTAGTAGCAGTAGTGTACCAATGTTTTATAGCCTTATGATTCATAAGGATTATTTAATATTTATTTACCAAATTTATTTTAAATAAAAATTATTATAATAATTATTATTAGCTACAGCTGAAATTCTCCATCTCATCCGCCAATAAAATAACTTATAATTGCCTTACATTTTATTTCTTTTAAAAAATAGACATGGGAACTGTACCGAGACAATCAAGTGACTCGGTTGAATCCGTTCGAGTCAATCTAGCACCCCTAACCGGACATATCCGGTCTGGTCCCATTCTTTTCATGACAAGCCTACTTGCAAGTCGCATGCCCATTGAGCAAGCAATGCGATGACACACACGTGCTCTATAAAGGTAGGTATAGTGTTAATTTTCAACGACTTCTAGATAATTTAAGACTTTTTTCATTTTATGGAAAATAATTTCCATATTTTAATATATATGGAATAAAATTCCATCCTCAAGAACGACAGCCTCTCTACTTTTCATACCATATATGAGCTGAGCTTAAGTAGTTTTCATAGGGCGGCATCTTCCCTGTATTCATCAATAAACTACATATTTTAATAAAATTAAATAAATGTGATAAAAAAACTATTTTAAATTTATATTATTATATTAATAATATATAAATATGATTAAAAAATAAAATTTAAATAATTATCAATCCTTTACTATATGATTCACCCTCTCCCTCAGCACATCCTTCTCTCCCACCAAAACCCTCCCGCGCCTGAGCGCCCCCAGGATCGGGCCCCTCTGCCAGCTGATTGAGTCATGGATCGTCCATGTTTGAGCTAGGGCTGGCAAATGAACATCCATTGTACATTGCCTCATGAGTGGATGATCTTCTCTCTATTCACTTTTCATCTTGTTTTTCCTTCGATCAAATAATTGCTTTTCAATGTTCTCCCTATTTGGTTCGAAGCTACAACACAGTGGAGAATACTCGAGACAATCAACCTCCATTTTAATCATAACACCTTCATTTCTGTCTTCACTTTCTCTTACAGTTGATTTTCATCTCGATTTTCCTTCATTACATGATATTATCGTGTATATACTGTCTACACAACAATGTATGTATAGTTTGCATATATCGCAGTTGCTTTGATGATCTCCATCTATAATTTTACATTTACGTTTGTTTTCCAACTTTCTACACGAGTCTATAAATTTCAAATATGATTGCTGTAGATTTGTTTGACAGAATTTCTGAAAGACTTTACCGCTCTTGTGGATGCGAAGGAGCTGGAGAAATACCTGGACTATATCGGTTTCTTCCATCTTTGAATCCATTGGATGTAGAGAGAGCTCAGGCTTGGCTTCAATGGCTGACTGACTTGCTACAGAACTTATTGCCCTCTGGTTTATTTGTGTTGCCCATGTCAAAAGTAAAGGTCGGTTCGTGTATAAATGGTATGTCTTCTCGAGTTCATTCCGGATTAGATTCGGGTAATACTCGTACCCGGCCCATTCAGGTGCGGGTTGGATCCGATTTTCCCCTCTCAAATTAAAACTCTAAATTTAAGTTAGGATATATAACGTTTACAATCGAATAAGTTTTATATTTATATTAAAATTTTAATATTTTAAATTATAATTTTAAATAGAATAATGCTAGTTTTTAATAGAATTTTTTACATTTATATGGTTAAATATATAATATATTATTAATGATTTTAAATTAAATAAATATTTACTATAATACTATATAATTTTAAATAGAATAATACTAGTATTTTATAAAATTTATATTTTTAAATATATAATATATATTATTAATAATTTTAAATTAAATAAATATTTAGTGTAATAGAATAATAGAGAGAAAATTGGCATGAAAGACAAGTTAAGGGACCGATCTAAGTTTCCCGGGTAATAAACCCGTTTTGTTACCGACCCGAACAGAGACGCCAACCTCCGATTCCCCCCACACTTCCCCAACTTCTCATTCTCCCTCTCTAGCCATCAACCGGAACACTCTGCTGATCTGTTCGCCGTCGCCAGCTAGGAGGGAGTCGAGGGACTCTTAACAATGGAGAAGACGGTGCTTCTTAGATACGTGTGCCGTTCGGCCTCGGCTTGCCTGAGGTCCTCGCGTTCCGCCGCCGCCAGCAGTGGCGGTGGCTTCCTCGTCCGCCGCCACCACGGAGTTGCTCGCAGCTGGTTCGGAGCTTCCGCCGCCGGTCCTCCGTGCCGCACCAGTGTTGGTAATTCATTTCCGCGAGACTACAGCTCTTAAAGATCCGTTTTTGGTTTTGCTGTTTGTGCAATAGATGTTGCCGGAAAAGATTCCTTACTGTGAGTAAATCGAGTCAATATTTTAGTTTCATTAGTATGTTTTTGGGACTTTGGTGCTAATTTCTTTCTTTTCGTTACTAGTATGGGTCTCTTTGTCCTGTTACTCCTGTATCTTCTCATCCTCCCAAATGAGGAGTCTTCTATAGAAAATATATGATTCTTAATTAGGCGTTTTATGTTTGTTGTCGGCTAATGAAGTGTAATACTATGAACTTCCAAGTGGAAGTGCCTTGCTTGCTTGGGCACTCTAAATGAATTAAAATCACTACAGTGAAATCCACCAAGTTGGATTGGGATTAGGCCTCTTTACTGTTATGTCTGGTTGATGTATTGCTTTACCATTGCAGTAAGAATTGAAAAGGTTTTTGTTCATTAGTAGGGCAGCTTCTTAAAAACAGATTCCTGCCAATTACAGAGTTATGCATCATACACATTTAGGGAATGATAACTGAGAATCCTTAAGCTATCCTGATAATATTTATGTCTGATGCCTCTTGCGAGGATGATAAAATTGAAGAAAGGGTTTCTCATTGGTCTGCTGCTGTTGTGTTGATTATCCTTTTTTCAAAGATATGGGTTTGTAAGCTGAACAATCTCCTATTTGATAAATATCAGTATAAATTCATCCATTCAAATAAAAACAAGCAAAGATTCACTTTAATGATACTTGCACTTGGAGATAAAAGAAAAAAAACTAAAGAACCTTGGAGAGAATATTTTCCTTTTTCTGATCAGTAGTTCTTCGCAAAGCATTGTTAGTTGCACATTAACCTCAAGTGGATCATTATTTGGTATTGCATTTTAGCTGATGCCACATTTGTCTCAATCAGTTATGCATGCCTAATTGCAATGCAAGTTTTTCATGGCTCCAATAATGATTTTACAAACATATTATCTATTATATTTATGTGAAATCTCACAGATTGCAGGTCGCCTCTTGCAATGGGACTTGGAAGCAGGCGCCACTTTAGTGAGGATGTTGCTAGCATGCCTGAGATTAAAGACCCTCAGATTCTAAATGCAACTGAGGAATTGTTGGCCAATAACTGGGACGAGCTTCCAGAGGACATGCTTCTTGATGTGAAAAAAGCACTATCCAAGAGTTCTGAGGATGAGGCGGGAAAAGAAGCTTTGGCTAATGTTCTTCGTACTGCAGAAGCTGTCGAAGAATTCAGTGGTATACTGGTGTCTCTGAAAATGGAGCTTGATGATAGTGTTGGACTGAGTGGTGAGGTAATACATGCTCATATTGATTGGACTGTCGACCCTTTTACAGTTTGGCTTGCTACAGGAAGCCTTGCTTCTTGCTTGTTCCTCATTTTGCTCACTTTTGCAGGAGGTGAAACCTCTATCCAATGAACTGAGCAAGGCTCTTCAAACAGTTTATGAAAGATATACAACTTACCTCAATGCGTTTGGCCCTGAAGAGTCCTACTTGAAGAAGAAAGTGGAGACAGAGCTGGGAACCAAGATGATCCACTTAAAGATGAGATGTGGGGGCCTTGCCTCTGATTGGGGAAAGGTAATAGTCATATTATTTGACTATATACTTTCTTATAATATAAGCTTTCTTCGTTAAGTTATGCTGACGAATAATGTAATGACTTTCAAGAAATCAACCTTGCAATTACAGGTTACTGTTCTGGGAACTTCCGGGCTTTCTGGATCCTACATTGAGAAAAGAGCTTGAGATGGCAAGTCCAAGTGTTTATCTTCTCACATGTGAGATTCGTGAGCAATATGGTCTCTTTGTATCTCATGTAAGAATCCCAACAAGTACAAATCGTTTTCCTAGTTGCTGGAATAAGGGCTTGGCCTTACTGTTTGAACCATTTTGGGTTGAAGAGGGTAACTGCTTCATGCTTTAATTGCCATGGATATATCTCCCGATTGAATAATTAATTATGCAGACTTTGCACATTCTCCTTTTGAACTATGATTCAGCTTCCCTATTCATCTAATGCTTGCACTGTTTGTGTATATATTGCTCCGCTTAGGAGATGCCTATCTGATAGATGTATTGTTCTAGTATCAAGCAATAGAGAAAAAGGGAATAATTCACCCTAGTCAAATTACATATATACACAGTCACCTATGATAGCACAAAAAACATAATATTATTTGAATGAAATAGAGGGGAGGGTATCATTGTAATTGCACCTTATAGCTGATTATTTGAATACCTAAGAAATTAAACCAACGATTTTATGATCTTTCATTGAAGAGGATCTTCTACTCTATAGCTTTAATCCTTTTCTCCTTGAGCAAAGATAAAAGTCCTTGAGCAAAGATAAAAGGAAAGAACATAATTTGAAGTTATGGTAAAGCAAGAAAGGTAGCACCTTTGAAGTTATATGGCCATGGTGACTACGGCAGGAACATTTATTACTGTTACTTCTCTCCATCTCTCTCCTACTTCCCTTTTGGGTTGGAAACTTGGAAGAGGAAGGAATGACTGTGTAGCAAGTGAACTGTCATAGGGGCTGAAGTAGTAGAGCTTCCATTTGTTGCCGAGGGGTGGAAAGATGGCACTACGAGGGTTGGGAAGGCCAGAGATGAGAATAGCTAGGCTGCTCCTACAAGAGGACGACTCTCCTCATCTCTTCCATCAACATTGTCGTTGCTCTCCACGTTCTCCATTCCATCTACCATTATCTCTACCTCTACTTCAGTCATGATGTTCACCATGGTAAGAATTCCCCGTTTATTGAACTTTTTTTTTTGCAATCTACGGGTTAATGGGTGCTCGATGTTGTTGTGTAATGCTGCTCTGTGAGAGTGATTAACAGTAAGCTTCTTCCGCTCTGCAGCTGCTAAAACTTTGCCCAGACAGACGACGAAAGTGAAAGAATCCTTGCAGATTCGGAGAGCTGCCGAGCCCGTCCAGATAGTGAAACTGGTATGCTGTCTTTTCAGATGTTTGATTATTTGCTATGAAGAGATTGCTACATGATCCTGATATTACATAGAGAGGATTTGGTGGAAGATCACTTTTTTGCACTGCTTTTCTCTGCCACTCGGATTTCTTTTTGTGATTGAGTTTTGAGTTGATGAAGGGCACTTTTGTTTGTGCCTGGAAATAGATAGAAAAGCTAAACAAGCAGTTGCACTCTGGGGACGTGGATGAGTTGCCCAAGAGTTTGAAACACAAGACCAGTGATGAGATTTTGCGGACCCTGAAAGGTCTAAATGACAACTCAAACCAGACCCTGCAATGAGGTCCATCTTTAGTTCTGAAATTACTTCTAGTTCATAATCGGTAAATGCTTGATTTTCTGATGTGGACCTCTAGTAGATAGAACTTCCCCTTGTTGTTTTACAAGGAATCCCTTGCCAAAGTTTTGAAAAACCTTGAGTTGTTTTTGGAGTCCAACTCATTTGTGATTGGAACATGATCATTGTAAAACCCATTCAATTGGACTAAAGGGAAATCGGAAAATAAAAGAAGTGGCAAATAAGAGAGAGGAAGTCGCCAGAAAAGTTGGAGTCTTCGGCGACTCGAAGATCGCTCCGATCAGGTTACCGACAGCCACATTAGAGGTGGAGTTTTATGCCGACGGGTAGCTCGAGCAGTTGCCAACCTCCCTATATAAAAAAACACACTCATTCGTTATCAGCATCAAACAATCGATCAAAAAATAAGAATAGTGAGTTTTCTGACAAGTTTCAAACCAAAGCTCCGACAATGGGTGAAACCTACACCAAATGAGCTCCGAAGGGTGGCATTGGAAATGGAGAAGAATACTCTAACTCCATACCTCCTCAAAACAACTAGGGAGTGCTGAGGGAGGTGTGAGGGAGATCGCACAATAAAACTGTTTTAGAGCTCGAAACAGCGAGCTCCTACCCGACACCACCTCACCCCCAACCAGCCCTTTCACCGCCCAACTTGGCCACCACTAACTGCCTAAGGTCCTCCACAACACCCCTACAGGTCCCGTAAGCTCAATTTCACCTCCACTCGTCGGAATTTCTGAATTTCAGAGCTGCACCGATCAAAACTTCTCTTTTTAAATTCTCGCAATGCAGCAACAAATTGTAGCATAATTCAATTCTGCTAAATTCCCCTTAACTAGCTCTATCTGCCCATCCCAAGCTCCGGCCCCTCTACATCGGTAAGAAATGAAAACTTTCTCTCTCTACTGTAACTTTTCCGACGGAACTCCGACAGGGCACGAAACTTAGCCAAATTCAGAAATTCGAAGTGAAGGACGATCGAGAGGAGCTGTAGGAGGTAATTAGAAGTAAGAATTGAAGAAAACAAGGAATTACATGCTATCAATTGAACGAGGTAAGATTCGAAATGTCATATGCTCAAATTGGGGAAGAAGGTGGAGGCCAATTTGGGGATTTCGGGGGACTTTTGTACAATTTTTAAAAATTGGAGGGCTGAATGATAATTTCGCAAAATTGAGGGTATTTTCATGAAATTCACCCCAATTGAGGGTCAATTGGGCAAATTGGACAAATTTGAGACAAAATGGAAAATTTAAAAAGTTTGGGGACCAAAATGTAATTTTTGAAAAGTTTGGGAAAATTGAGGATTTTTTAAAAATTAGAGACCAAATGGCGATTTGACAAAATTGAGGGTCTTTTTTATGTAATTCCCTTCAAATTGAGGGTCCGTTAGACAAATTGGATCAAATGGAGGACCAATTTGTAAATTTTGAAAAGTTGGGGTCAAATTGTAATTTTTGGAAAATTTGGGGCTAAATGGTAGTTTTAGAAAAATAAAAGAAACTAGGGGCAATGTTGATAAAATTAAGGAACCGAAGGGATAATTAGAAAATTTGAGGGTTAAATTAGGGGAAAATGGGGTGATTGAGGAGGAAAAGATGAACGCACAAACTTTAGGTACTAAAAGTGCAATTAGGGCCAAATATGAAGGCTTATACACAAATATGCCAAGAAGTACAATTCATTAGTTCAACACCCAAACAAGGACATCCATGACATGTAGGGACTGACTATTCGAGCACCTGCTTTCGGAAGAGAAACGACGAGGCTAGACTCCGCCGGTGCGACCCCGCCAAAATCACCGAGTGAGTGGGAAGCGCTATGACATCTATTTCGATTGAAATGACAGTTTAATATTTGAAAATTTGTTTTTTTGGAATTAGGCTCCCCTAACTGGGTGACTCTAATTAAAATATTTGGGAGCTAATTTCGGGTTTAGGCTCGAGATGCTAGTGGGCCCAAGGTCGGTGGATATGGATATGGGCATGGACCCGTCCAAAATAGACATGTGATACATGAGGCTAAAATACCTTAATAATGGGAACTTGTTTGATACTCATCGAGCCAAGTTGAGTTGTCAAACTTGTTAGGCCGAACCGTTGCTCTGCTGAAGCCAGGTCATCGAACCTGTTGGGCTAGTATGCGTGGTGGGGCCAAAATCAAGCTGACAGACCATTGTGCAAGAGGGCCAAAGATAACGGCTATAACTTAAAAAGCTTATTGATTGTGCATGCACCGTGATGTTCAGGCCATCAGGACACCTAGTATGAGGTAGTTATGGGACCCAAGGATTGCTGAATGGCCTAGGGAGCATAAGGGTAGTATTGTCGTTTAGTAGGTCGTGAACCCAAGGGCTTCTTGCGCATGGAGACCGAGGCAGTAGGGGGAATGAGGTCTTGTCCTGTTGAGCGGACATGGTGGAAGAATTTGAGTTTGGAGTCGGACTACTGATGTCCACACAAACTCGGGTAGAGGCAGCATTCCTCTATTAGGGTGGACGGTAAAAGCGCCCTGGTCCACAAGTGGCGCGGTCGAGGACCGTCCTGCGATCGTGTGATCCCTCCTATGATAGGAGAGCGATTGTTAATTCTATAAATGTGTAAAATAACGGAAATAAATTAAATATAAGATAAATTCAAGTAAACTGTTATAGTAAGTTTCCCCTCACTGAGTTGTCGAACTCACCCCCCTCCCCCAACCCCTTTGCAGGACATTACCCCAACAGGAAGTTCTGGATGCGCTTAGGCTCTCAAGTTATGCTTCCTACCCCTAACTTAAGTAAGGGTTCGAACGTGGACATGCCTTCACCTTACTTGCCTCATTCGAGTAGATGTACTTCAATGGCGCAAGGAAGGGTGGCAGGTTGATCATGGACTCTGACCAAACCAGGTCGGGGCGTGACAACTTGAGTGGTATCCGAGCATAACTTTCCTGATTAGTTTTTCTCAACCCACCCTAACCACGATTCCCGACAACATTATAGAAACTACGAATGAAAATGTCTCCAAAGAATATATTCCCTGGATCCACGCTATGGAACAATGAGTGGAGGCCCTACAAGAGCCCATCCCATGGGACACACCCCGAGATAGGACCCCTCTGTACTCGGTAGAAGATGAAGTATCTCTACCAAGGGAACTAGACTTGGCCCAGATTCAAGCAGAAACTGATAGAATTTTTGGGAAGACTACGCTAACTATATAAGTATTTTTCACTGACTTCCCCCAATTCATAGCAGTACGTGTACCGCATGCCCCACCTAACACACCCACGATGCAACTATCCTACGTCGATATGGAATAAATATCGCTCACCCCGTGCAGGCCAGGAGGGCCCCGAGTCTATTAGCATTCGTAGAATTCGAGGAGCCTAGCATGAATCTGTGCCCCCGTTGCGATAGTAACCATGGAGGCGAGTGCCCAACCAGAACAAGAATACGCCTCGAGACCCCTGATGCAGAGTCTCACAACCTGCATAGGTAAAATTCTAGGTCAGTCAACTGGTGGGGATAGAAAGGGGTAGGAAATTCTAGAAGCATCTACTATAATGAACCTTGACTGGGGTTTTTCGGTCCAACAAATAAAGAAGAATTTCTTTCAAGAAAATCAAATCTCTTCCTAGAGAACGACAGGAGCATTAGAATACCCAAAGCCCCAAAAGAATCCCCTTCCAACACCTACACCCCGGGGCAAGGCTCGGGTAGCCCAAGAAGTACCTTACATGGCGACCACCACTCACAAACCCAAGACCAAACAACGGGGGACGAGAAGCACCCATGAAAGTTCCAGTAAGGGTCTACAACCTGACCCAGGGAGAAGCCCGGAAGGACTCCAGCATGGTGGCTGGTACATAGTCAGGGGAGAACACTTCCGACAAAATAGGTTTTCACTGTCCATTATACCAACTAGTATAAGGACATCTCCGTTCATAACTGATGAACGGGTTTTCAACTTCCTTCGAGTAAGTCTCATCATACCAACCGGGTATGATCTACTTATAACCAGTAAGTAGTTTTTTTCGCAAAATTTTCACATCACTTTCTCTAAGTGGTGATGATTAAAATATCACTAAACAGTGGGTTTTTATACCGAGGCACTTATCATCCCCAACTAGGTATGATATATAATTCCCACTCATAATCGGTAAGTGGTTTTAAAATTTTAAGTTGTGCTCATCATCCCAATCGGGTATGATGTTAGTAAACCCACTCACAACCGGTAAGTGGTTTTTAAATTATAAGGTGTGTTCATTATCTCAACCAAGTATGATGTTAGTAAACCCACTCACCCGTTAATGCCGTAAATTCCACTAGATCGATTTTTGGTATTCACGCAAGCTTGTCCTTACTGGCGTTCCCGGTACTTCATGTTCCTACACAATATGAACATCTTGGTTCATTATCCTTCAACCTAATCGCCTTCATTCATTCCAAATGAATGAGAAAGTCAAACTTTCATTTATTTGCAATTAGGTCCCTAAAGTTATTTCTCTTTAACTTTAAGTCCCAAATGTCAGTTTTTCCTCAAATTGAATCCCAAAACTTCTAAAATTTATCATAGGACCTCAATTTATTCCATTTCACAAAAAGGGGTTTAATTTCCTAAATTTCCAATTTGGTCCCCAACTTTTCCAAAATTATCATTTTGCCCTTCCTTTACAAAAATGGTAAAGTTTGCCCTAAAAATTTCAAAATTCCTCAATTGGTCCTCCAACATTATTTTCATGCCCAATTGACCCTCAATTTCATAAAATTTTATTTTGGTCCTTTGAATTTTAAAAATCCCCAATTTTCCCCTAATTTCAACTTCTTAACATAACCGAATTTGTTTTTATCAAATTGACTCATCAAATGTTTCCAATTGTTGAAATTGAAGTTGAAATTGAGTTTCTACATGTTCATACGATTCTTTTGAAATGTGAATCGCAAGTTTTAACATCGGGACGAGCTCAAACGGAGCTTCGTCGAAAAATGAACTATAGAGAGAGAGAGCTTCGATTACTCACCGGTAAAGGCACGATGGTCCGATCTTTCGATCTAGGTAGATAGCTCTCATCCTGAGGTTCATCATAGAATCAAGAATCACATCAATTGATGCAGAATTGGATTAGAATTTCGTCATTGAAATTCAGTCGACTCTCTCTCTAGCACCAATCGAAAATTGTAAAGGAGAGTTGAATTGGCTTACATTTCAGTCCTAATTCGGTTGTGGAAAGGCTGAGGAAGTATTGGAAGGTTTGGTTTGGCCTGAGGAGGGCTTGAAATGGCCAATTTCATCTTGGCCGAAATAGGGCAGCTTCAGTCCGCCGAAACTGCTTTACTATTCCATCATGTCGGCGCTTCTCCAATGATTCTCGTATTGAATGGAGTTTGCTATTAGATAGTTGTCTTCTCCCCGGTTCTAAAGAGCTCGACCTCTCCTTTCGAGGTTAAGAAAAATGTTTAAGTCGAAATTCTGGTTCAAGCTTCACCAAGAAATGAAGTAGTAGAGAGAAAGAGAGAGAGAAGTGTTCGGGTGTGAGGAGAATGAATGGGGATGACCTCTTTATATAGGTATAAAATCGTGAATTAAATGGGAGATATTTATTACTAATATTAATATTGACATAAATTATTGGTATTAATTACAATAATTAAATATATATTAATTTATGGCCATTAAAATTTTTTACCGAAATTTTGGGTTACAAAAATAATCATACTTCCCAGGAGGTCACCCATCCTCACACTACTATTAAGCAAGCATGCTTAACTTCAAAGTTCTTATGGAATCTCGTTCACCTGAACCAATTTGGTTTTTGTCTTTTATTTTTTCTTTTCCAAGGTTTAATGATCACTTTTGATCACCCGGAAGTTGTAAATTTCTAAATTGCTTGTTCACATATGATCGGGTTTGTAAACCGGCTCAGTTTTCTTACTCGGTTTGACCGGTTCTTTTCTCGGTTTTCCTTAACTCAAAAGTGCAGGGTTTACACCTATAGTCCCCTTTTTGGAATCAATAAAATGCATTTCCTGAAAATTTTTTGTCAATTTCCACTCAGGCTTCATCCAAGTATTCGAAAAGGTAAGATATACCCTCTTTGACTCTGGCGCGGAACGCTCTTTTATCAAGAAAACTCTAGTCCCGGAACTCCCTAAGGAAACCTCTCCTCTTCGGCCACCACTCCACATCCTCACCCCATTAGGCAAAACCATGGAAAGACACATGTATGTTAAGGCCTATGAAGTGCAAGTTAGAAGAGCAACCCTAGAAGCCGACCTGATTCCTCTTCTGCTCCAAGAAGTAGAGATCATTTTAGGGATGGACTAGCTAAGCATGCATCAAGCCCAAGTAAATTGTGGGAAAAAGAGGATAGCCTTCCATGGCCCGAGAAAAGAAGAAGCTGTATTTGAAGAAGATAGTAGATGAGCCGAAATACATCTGGTGTCCTGTATGGAAGTTCAAGACTTGCTAAGGAAAGGATGTAAGGTCTTCCTCGCACAGATCACTTGCAAGGACTCACTAGAGAAGGGTCTAGCAGAGATTCCAGTGGTCAACCGTTATCTAGAAGTTTTCTCGGAGGAACTACCTGGTTTACCCCCAGATTGCCAACTGGAATTCGTAATTGAGGTAGTACCAGGCACCCACCCTATATAAGCACCCTACCATATGGCACCTGCGGAACTCAAGTAGCTGAAAGATTAGTTGGACGAACTTTTAGAGAAAGGGTTTATACACCCAAGTCAGTCCCCGTGGGGTGCACCCGTACTATTTGTCAAGAGGAAAGATGGAAGTATGCAACTTTGCATCGATTACTGGAAACTGAACCAGGTTACAATTAAGAATAAATACCCTCTTCCCAAGATAGACGACTTATTTGACCAACTCAGATGAGCAGCCTACTTCTCCAATATCGACCTAAGGTCGAGATATCATCAACTGAAGATTCATGAAGAGTACATATAGAAAATTGCTTTTCGATCACAGTATGTGCATTACGAGTTTAGGGTAATGCCCTTCGGACTAACCAATGCACCCGCGACTTTCATGGACCTGATGAACCGAGTATTCCAGCCATATCTAGACAAGTTCGTTATCATATTCATAGACGCTATTCTCATATACTCCTGGACTGAAGAAGAGCATCAAACATACCTGGAGATAATCCTGAGTACCCTGCAAGAAAACTGGTTGTACGCCAAATTCTCTAAGTGCGAGTTCTGGCTGCAAGAAGTGGGCTTCCTTGGGCATATAGTGTCCAAAGAAAGAGTAAAGGTGGATCCAGTAAAAATAGAGACCATATCAAATTGGAAATCCCCAACTAAACTGACTGAAATCCGTAGCTTCTTCGGCCTCGCCGGATACTACCAGAAATTCGTGGAAGATTTCTCCAGGATAGCAGCTCCCTTAACTCACCTCACAAGGAAAGGAGTGAACTACAAGTGGGATGCCAAGTGTGAAGAGTCCTTCCAAGAGCTCAAAACTCGACTCACCACGGCCTCGGTACTGGCCTTACCTGATGCGGATGCTGGGGAATACACGGTGTATAGCAATGCATCCGGACAAGGACTAGGATCTGTCCTGATGCAACAAGGAAGGGTCGTCGCCTATGCCTCACAACAGCTGAAGCCCCACGAGAAGAATTACCCCACCCACGACCTCAAACTAGCTGCAATAGTGTTCGCTCTAAAAATATGGCGCCACTATTTGTACATAGTAAAGTGTGGTATCTACACCTATCATAAGAGCCTGAAATACTTTCTAACCCAAAAGGAACTCAACCTGCGACAGAGAAGATGATTAGAGATAATAAAGAACTACGATATGACCATCGAGTATCACCCTGATAAGGTCAACGTGGTGGTAGACGCACTCAGCTGCAAATACCACACGGGAGTGGCCTCTGTCTGTTCAAGCTATCTGCCTTTACTAAGCTAGCTGCGAAATTTAAGGGCAGCCCTCCACGTGGACAAGAGCCAAGGTAACCTAGTAGCCAACATGGTAGTACGACATGGTCTATTGGACCAAATACAGGCTTTACAAAAGGAAGACGAGGAACTCCGTCCCTATTGGGAGCCAAACGAGAACAACGCAGCGCCAGACATTGCAGTCAGGAACGATGGGGTGATGACCTTCAAAGGGAGAGTGTGGGTACCAAATAGTTAGGAATTAAAGAGGGGGATACTGGAAGAAGCCCACGACTCGATGTACGCTATGCATTCAAGCAGTATGAAAATGTATCGCACCCTAAAACAAGGATATTGGTGGAAGGGAATGAAGAGGAATATCGCAGAGTACGTGGCCAAATGCCTATCATGTCAATAAATTAAGGCCGAACATCAGAAACCCTCTAGGCTACTACAGCCTCTCCCAATCCCGGAATGGAAATTGGAGCACATCACCATGGATTTCGTGACCGGACTACCGATAACAAGAAGGGGTCGAAATGCCATATGGGTAATCATGGATCGACAAACCAAATCTTCACATTTTCTACCCATACGGGTGATAGACCCGATAGGAAAGCTCGCTGCCCTATATGTGGGGGGAGATCGTATGACTCCACGAAGCACGCCCTTGTTTTGGGAGGAAGTAGGAGAAAGAAAACTCGAAAGGGTAGAATTAATAGAAGACGCATGAGAGAAGATCCAGATCATAAAGAGCCGACTCAAGACAGCCCAAGATAGGCAGAAAAGTTATGCCAATAACCGGAGAAAGGATCTAGAATTTGAAGTGGGAGACTGAGTATTCCTAAAGGTGTCACCTTGGAAAGGGATACTCATGTTTCAATAAAGAGGGAAATTGAAACCCCGGTACATTGGCCCATACACCATCATTCGTAGGGTTGGACATGTAGCCTACCAGTTGGGGTTGCCTCCAGACCTTCAGAGGATCCACAACATCTTCCACGTGTCCCTACTACGAAAGTACGAACCTGACCCCAGCCACATATTAGATGAGCCGCCACCGGAAATCAAGGAAGACCTGACCTATCGAGTAGAACCTGTTCAGATCCTCGACCGGTGTAAGAAGAACCCCCAGAACAAAAATATTCCTATGGTGATGATACTCTAGCAGAATGGCCAAGTAGCGAAAGAGACATGAGAGATCGAATCAACAATAAGGGACAAATATCCACAATTGTTTGATATATAACAGTTTTGATGACAAAACTCCTAAAAGCAGGGGAGAGTTGTAAAACCCGTCCAATTGGACCAAAGGGAAACCGAAAAAAAATGGTAGAAAATAGAGAGAGAGAGAGAAGAAGTCGTTGGAAAAGTTGGAGTCTCCAGCGACTCGAAAACCGCTACGGTCAGGTTGCCGACAACCATGTCAGAGGCCGAGTTTTACGCCGGCAGGTAGCCCAAGCAGTTGCCAACCTCCCTATATAAAGGGCACCCACTCATTCATTCTTAGAATCTCACAATCAATCGAAGAAGAAGAAGAGTGAGTTTTCCAACAAGCCTCAAACCAAAGCTCTGACAACGGGCGAAACCCCCACCAACGGAGCTCCAAAGGGTGGCATTGGAACTGGGGAAGAATACTATAGCTCCAGACCTCCTCAAAACAACCAGGGTGTAAACCCCGCACAATTGAGTTAAGGAAAACCGGGAAAAGAACTGGTCAAACCGAATAAGAAAACCAAACCGGTTTACATTTGGGAATAAGCAATATGAAAATTTACAACTTTCGGTTGATCCAAAAGATTTATTAAACATTAGAAATGAAACATAAAATAAATTAGAAAACAAAAACCAAATTGGTTCAGGTGAACTAGATTCCATATGAACTTCAAAGTTAAGTGTGCTTACTTGAGAGTAGTGTGAGGATGGGTGACCTCCTGGGAAGTATGATTTTTTTTGTAACCCGAAATTTCGGTCAAAAAATTTTTATACGAACGTATGGCTTATCATAAATAGCTATCAATTAATATATATTTAATTATTGGAATTAATACCGAAATTAAATTATTGAAATTAATACCAACAATTTATGGCAATATTAATACTAGTAATAAATCTCGCCATTTAATACACGGGTTTTGAGGTAATCCCCATTTCATTCTCCTCACACCTGAACACTTCTCTCTCTCTCTCTACTACTCCATTTCCCGGTTAAGCTTAAACTAGAGCTTCGACTTCAACATTTTTCTTAACCTCGAAAGAAGAGGTCGGACTCTTTAGAACCGGGGAGAAGACAGCTATCTGATAGCAAACTCCAGTCAATCCGAGAATCGTTGGAGAAGCGCCGACATGATGGAATTGTGAAGCAACTCCGGCGGACCGAAGCTGCCCTATTTCGGCCAAGTTGAAATTGGCCATTTCAAGCCCTCCTCAAGCCAAACCAAGCCCTCCCAACACTTCATCAGCCTTTCCACAGCCAAATTAGGATCGAAAGGATTAACCTCAGGATGAGACCTATCTGCCTAGATTGAAAGCTCGGACCACCGTGCCTTCACCGGAACGTTAAATACCGGGAACGCCAGCAAGGACAAGCTCGCGTGAATACAAAGAACCAGTCTAGTGGAATTCACGGCATTAACGGGTGAGTGGGTTTACTAACATCATACCCGGTTGGGATGATGAGCACAACTTAAAGATAAAAACCACTTACCGGTTGTGAGTGGGATTATATATCATACCCAGTTGGGGATGATAAGTGCCTCGATATAAAAACCCACTGTTTAGTGGTATTTTAATCATCACTACTTAGAGAAAGTGATGTGAAAGTTATGCGAAAAAAAAAACTACTTACTGGTTGTAAGTAGATCATGCCCGGTTGGTATGATGAGACTTCCTCGAAGGAAGTTGAAAACCCGTTCATCGGTTATGAACAGAGATGTCCTTATACCGGTCGGTATGATGGACAGTAAAAAGCTATTTTTGTCGGAAGATCTCTCCCCTGACTGTGTGCCAATGCTTAAACAATTTGGGAGAACTTCTCGACGGGAGCTCGAATAGCTCTGATAGGCCAGGGGCCTCGGTTTTGGAACTTGGGGGCTAAATGCCCGATTTTGAAAATCTCGTACAGTGGGCCCAAGGCCAGTTGGCACGAGCAGGAGCTCGTAAACGAACATGATATATGTGCCATAAAACTTAATAAGTGAATTGTTTGGCCATGGTACCAAGATAGGACCGACATGCTCAGTCAACTAGCGGCAGTGCGACATGACAGGTCGACGGACTAGTCAAGACAAACAGCTGCGGGTTGAGTTGAGAGTCGGGGCCGTTGGACTAATGGCACCACAGATTACATGGCAATATAAGAAAACATTGTTTGTGCATGCACTGTGAGTACGGGATCATCAAGACGCCCATGAGGGGTAGTGATGCGTCCTAAGGGCACTGGACGACCTGGTGGCTATAAGGGCAGTTCGTCGTTCCAGGTGTCTGTGCGAAATTTGGAGTAGCACGAAGCGCATGAGACCGGGGTGGGGATAGGATGAGGTCTATGTCCTCATACAGACACGAAGAAGTGATTTCGGGATTGTGGATCGGATGTCACGCACATCGACTCATTCCCAGGATAGAAGTGGTCGTACTTCTATCCGGGTGGCAGGAAAAGTCGCTCCGAAGCCACTAGCGGGTTCAGTAGTGATACTGACTTGCGAATGTGTGTAACCTTCATTATGAAGGATGTGTGTTGGGTGATAACACATCGATAACTAAGAAATAATGGAAAAAGATGAATTTTTAAATGAAATGATTTTTTTGAAAACAAAGGAGTCTGGCACACTCCATATAAATGTTTTTCTTGAAAGTTAAAAGATTTGAATCTCACTCACTGAGTAGTTGTACTCACCCCCTCCCTTATACCTCTTTCAGGAAGTCCTGGAAAGCCGAACCTTAAAGGACTTGCGCAATTAAACGCCTGCAAGATTGGTACAACTAATTTAAATTACTATGCAGTTTTGATTTATGATATTCCTGGAAAAAGGTGCAGGTTAACGCCTTACTCTTTACGATTTATAATATAAGGGAAAACCCTTTAGTAAATCGGGAGAGTGGCGGGTTGATCACGGGGATCCGACCAAACCGGGTCGGGGCGTGACACAGGGAGTGCTCAAGGAGGTGCGAGGGAGATCGCACAGTAAATCTGCTTCAGAGCTCGAAGCAGCGAGCTCATACCCGACACCACCTCGCCCCAACCGGCCCTTCCACCACCCACCTTGGCCACCACTAATCGCCTAAGCTCCTCCACAACACCTTTACAGGCCCCGATAAGCTCAATTTCACCTCCACTCGTTGGAATTTCTGAATTTTAGAGCTACACCGACCAAAACTTCTCTCTTCAAATTCTCGCAGTGCAGCAATGAATTGTAGCAAAACTCAATCCTGCTAGGTTCCCCTTGACTAGCTCTATCCGCTCCCACCCCAAGCTCCGGCCACCGCCTCTCCATCAGTAAGAAATGCAAGATTTCTCTCTCTACTGTAACTTTTCCGGCGGAGCTCCGACAGGGCATGAAACTTAGCCAAATTCAGAAATTCAAAGTGCAGGATGATCGAGGGGAGTTGTAGGAGGTGATTAGAAGCAAGAATTGAAGAAAAAAAGGACTCACAGGCTGCCAGTTGGACGAGGTAAGATCCGAAGTGTCATATGCTCAAATTGGGGAAGAAGGTAGAGGCATGGGGATTTTGGGGGACTTTTGTGGAATTTTTAAAAATGGAGGGCTGAATGGCAATTTCATAAAATTGAGGGTATTTTCATGAAATTCACCCCAATTGAGGGTCAATTGGGCAAATTGGACAAATTTGGGGGCAAAATGGAAATTTTGAAAATTTTGGGGACCAAAATATAATTTTTGAAACGTTTGGGAAAATTGAGGATTTTTTGAAAATTAGAGACCAAATGGCGATTTGACAAAATTGAGGACTTTTTATGTAATTTCCTTCCAATTGAGGGTTCGTTGGACAAATTGGATCAAATGGAGGACCAATTTATAAATTTTGAAAAGTTGGGGTCAAATTTATTGTAATTTTTAGAAAATTTGGGACTAAATGGCAGTTTTAGAAAAATAAAGGAAACTAGGGGCAGTGTTGATAAAAGGAACCAAATGGATACTTAGAAAATTTGGGGATCAAATTAGGAAAAAATGGGGCGATTGAGGAAAAGATGAACGCACAAACCTCGGGGACTAAATGTGCAATTAAGGCCAAATATGAAGGCTTATACACAAATACGCCAAGAAGTACATTTCATTAGTTCAACACCCTAACAAGGACATCCGTGACATGTAGGGACTGACTATTCGAGCACCTGCTTTCGAAAGAGGAACGGCGAGGCTAGACTCCACCGGTGCACCCCACCAAAATCATTGAGTGAGTGGAAACCGCTATAACGTCCATTCCGATTGAAATGACGGTTTAAGATTTGAAAATTTATTTTCTCGGAATTAGTCTCCCCTTACTGGGTGACTCTACTTAAAATATTTGGGAGCTAATTTCGGGCTTAGGCTCGAGATGCTAGTGAGCCCAAGGCCGGTGGATACAGGAATGGACTCGTCCAAAACAGACATGTGATACATGAGGCTAAAATACCTTAATAATGGGAACTTGTGTGATACTCATCGAGCCAAGCTGAGTTGTCGAGCTTGTTGGGCCGAACCGTTGCTCGTCGAACCTGTTGGGCCAGTACACGTGGTGGGGCTGAAGCCAAGCTTACAGACCGTTGTGCAAGAGGGCCAAAAATAGCGGCTATAACTTAAAAAGTTTATTAATTGTGCATGCACCGTGATGTCCAGGCTATCAGGACACCTGACATGAGGTAGTGATGGGACCCAAGAACTATTGAACGGCCCAAGGAGCATAAGGGCAGTATTGTCGTTTAGTAGGTCGTGAAGCTAAGGGCATCTTGCGCACGGAGACCAAGGTAGTAGAGGGAATGAGGTCTCGTCCCGTTGAGCGGACATGGTGGAAGAATTTGAGTTTGAAGTCAGACTACTGATATCCGCACAAACTCTAGGTAAAGGCAGCATCGCTCTATCAGGGTGGACGGTAAAGGATGATCCCTCATATTATAGGAGGGCGGTTGTTGATTCTATGAATGTGTGAAATAATATAAATAAATTAAATACAAGATAAATTTAAATAAACCGTTATAATAAGTTTACCCTCACTGAGTTGTCAAATTCACCCCTTTTCCTCAACCCTTTACAAGGCATTTCCTCGACGGGAAGCTTCCTACCCCAACTTAAGTAAGGGTTCGAACGTGTGGACACTCATTCACCTTACTTGGCTTATTCGAGTAAATGTACCTGAATGGCGTAAGGAAGGGTGGTGGGTTGATCATGTACTCCGACCAAACCGAATTGGAACGTGACAATCATGCCCTCCATACTAAAATTTGAAAGCAGTTCTGCAAACGGTGAATATGGGAAAAGATATAAGGATTGCCATATTGCACACTCTTGTAGCATATAATTTCTATTTCACAAGCAGAAGGATCTATCTGTTAGTCATTTTAATTGCCATATCATGTTATTCTATTTGTTCGGACTGAGAGAGGGCACAAAATCCAACTTATTGGTAGATCAAATAATTCATCCAATCTGTCTTTGAGTCTTTGACATGAAAACCCCTAATGTACTCCTAGTACCATGTAAATCTTCACTTTCCATTTGATACCCAAAAATTAATGATAATAAAAATCTTTCATTTAGAAAGGAACAGCTTAGTCTAATCACCATGTTTTGTTTCTCATAAGTTCTCATTTTAATATACTTTCTAAGGCTGGTGTCTCCACCAAGTCTTTCACAGTAATAACCATGATTTATGAATTACTGACTAGTTTCTTTTTAGTGGGAGCAAGGTAAATATGAAGAATGATTTAGTTTCTGCATCTGTTGGCTGTTAAAAAACAACCTCCAATGTATATTCTCTACATTATGCACTCAATATCACTTTCACCAGAGAGATTCAACCAATTTAATTGAGAGAGAATGCATTATGGAGTAGTTTATACCATGAAAAATTGCAAGTAAAGAGGGCCATCCCATATTTCTGTATACTTGACGAGCTAACAAAACTTTGTTATATTCACTGTGTAATAAATTGGCAGTTATGCACTCAGTAACTTTCCATGAGACTATGTATCGCTATTTCCTATTATGACTAATCGCTTTCACATGTTTATAGATTTATTTCTTTCCCAGTGAAAGGGCATAGTTGATTTCTTTTTTCTCTTGTTCCACGACTCTCCAACCTTGATTCTGATGTTAAAAACATACCCTTCCCTACCTAAGCTGGAATCCATTTTGCCCAGAGATATATTTGAAGCTTATAAATTGCAATTCCATTTATTTTTTCAAGGTGCATTACGGTGTTTTTTGAAAATAGATTTTGGATTGATCAAATGCATTTGATTTAGTCCTTTCACTCTGAATAGTAGAGATATTTTACCATGAAAAGTGATTCTTTTTAAATTATGAGTTAAAAAAAATATACAAAAATATTGTTGTGGTATGGTCTCCATTGCTTCTTCTATTTTTTCTGTAAACCTGTTATGTATGGAGAAGAGTCCTATACCATAAGAAATTGAGCTTATCACAATGCATCCATCATAATACTTCACAAATTTCCATGCAAAAGTTCACCTTACCCTGCCAAAGAACATCTCTTCTATTAGTGTAGGCTGCGTTGAAACTTCCTGCTAATTACCTATCATACCTTGCAAATGGGCTGATGAGCCGGTCATAGCATGAACTTTAACTTGTACATAATGAAAAAGTTTATCTGCAAGCATTGGATGGGTATATCTTGTTTCCACCTATTCTCTATCCATCAGCAAAGTTTTGCAGATCTCATATTATTTAATAAGGATGTTCGTTACGTTCTCCAACCTTCTATGGTTGGTACTTCCATTGTTAAATAAGTGGGTGAAAATGGCTGCGTTTGTTTCTGTGGATCAATTTTGGTACTTCAATTAAGCAGCTTTAATCCTGGACTTGTTTTATCTCTCTTCATCAATATTGCCAATCCTTCCCTCTCTCAATTTTTACCTTGTGAATTTGTTTAATTGTCTTTAACTGTCTTTCTATACAGAAGTAGTTGAAAGCTGGCGGATTGGAAAATTACAGGAAGTGAAAGCGCTAATCACTATGAACACAACAATCAATTCTACCTTTATGCCAGAGGAGGCTGGTATAAAATTCATACTGGATAGTTTAATTTGGGAGTCTGTTAAGTGAAACCAATGCTCTTCTTCCATGAAATTTTGTTCCAGATCTGATGAGAACTGCTATGTATTGGTTGCAGCTTTGCTAATAAAGGCCTTGAGCTCCAACTGGGAAGGCATGTCTGAAAAGATTGGTCTTTCGATACCAATTAAAGCCATCCACATGGAACAAAATGATAATACTGAGGGTGAAGAGAGTTTGGTAAAATAACTCTGCCTTTTCCTTTCATTTAATTTTCTCCAATTGTTAGCACAGTCCCACAATCCAAATCCACTATTTGTCTCAAATGGTTAAGTCTGAGGGCGGACAAGAGATTGGTGAAAAAATCTGCCCTTCTCTTTTGTTCATTTCACTTGGTCCAATGATCCTTAGAGCTGTGAGATTGTCACACTGTCCAATTTGCTGCATCCAATAGATTGTGTTCCATATATTGTATGGAGCTCCTAAGTTGTTGCCATAGCAGGGAGGTGGTTTTCGGCTTCCCTCTATCATCATTGATAAAATATATGAAATTAGTGATATTGTTTGTAATGAGAAAAAAATGTGAGTGACCATTTCTACCTGTTGATGAAGTTCATTATATCTGTTTCTAGAGGAAGAAGTGTTGCCTGGAAGACCATTGCCCCAAGAATGTAGTGCTGAGCTTCACACTGACTATGGTGGTGCTGCTGTTAGGTGGGGGTTGACCCATCACAAGGAAAGTGCAGCCGATTGCTGCCAAGGTTGTCTTAATCATGCCGAGCATGCAAGACCTGAGCAGATGAAGTGTAACATATGGGTCTATTGCCCATCTGAAGCAGGTTGCTACTCCCCCAACATTTACGAGCACAGACAACAGGAATGCTGACTTAAGTTTGTAAGTTTCCTTCTCACACCATCAAATTACTTCATTTTGCATAGTTTTGTTGGTATCAAACAGAACCAGGATGTGGAAAAACTACATCTGGTAAGATATAAGCATTCAGAAGGTGGCCAGGTGGCCAGAGACTGGTCGATATGAATATGGAAGAAAAGAGGTCGACAAGGGAAAGTGGGAAAAGTGAAACAAAATCATTCAATCACTTCAATTTTTTTTTTGTTTTTACATGAAACTCGTTTGATAAAAAAAATTGAGTACTTTGTATGGGCGTAAAAATTACTGTTTGGTAAAAAAAACTCCTACGCCTTCTATTTACACTATAATATAATCACTACAAAGGTAATTGTATGATTTATTACTTAAATTATTTTAATACACTTATTAATTATTTGTATTATTATTTATTTTTTTATACTTTAAATAAATTTATATATTAATAATATTTTATATAAAATTATATAATACACAGGTTATAAATAAAAAATTATTATATAAAATAATTTTAATATAATTTAATTATATATAATAATTAATAAAATATTTAATTTAATTAAAAAATAAATTTATCTTTATAATTTTTTTATTAATAATCTTTCGACTAACACAACCTCTATTCAAACTAAATATTATTAAAAAAATTTAATAACTCCAAATTATTTTTAAACTCTCAATTCAAACACAATATAAAAGTTTAGAAAATTTTATTCCGCTCTCTAAACCACTCAATTTTTTATTATCAAAATATTAATTTGTTCATTTTCTTCAAAATAAAGCTTATTCCGAAATTAATAGCCATTTCATTTTCTATTTCTTTAACATTTTTTTCGTATATTTATTTTACTTTTAAATCATATAATTGTATTCAAATTAGCATTAGAACTCAGTTTTACTTCGTCCATAGGTAAATTGCATAGCTATTTCTTTAAACACAAGCGGTTGTGTTAATCGATCGGATCCTAACAAATAATAAATCTTTTATACAAATAAATTTGATAATTTAAAAAGATTCGAGTTGGAACAAAAAATTCGGTTACTGTAGCCGTACTCGAATTCGACCCGAGTTAGAATAAATTTAAATCTCAAATTTATGGACTGAACTCAAACCTAAATTGACGTCTAATCAGGTTTATATCATATGCGAATATAATCTCAAATGCATGTCTACACTAATATCCCTACCAACAAAATTATAGCTAGCAAGGAAGAAAGAGAATCACCCTCTTAAAATCAATTTATTAGACATGTTGACTCTGTTTCTTAAAATAAAATATATTAATTTAATTTGATTGATAAATTCTTTTATTTATCCTAAAAATAAGCTTAAACTAAATATGACTCATAATCTTTTTGGTTAAATTATCTTTAATACATTTTTATATATTTATATTATTTTTTTATTTTAACTTTAAAATTATTATATACATAAATAAATATAATATTACTTAATAAATTATTTAACTTAATTAAAAAATAAATTTAATTTTTAACATTTTCATTAACACCCCTCTCTCCATCCAAACCATGAATTTGGGTATCAAAACCCTCCAAATTCTTCACATTTCCCATTCAAATACATACAAATTACTCATTTCAAATAAATAGTATACTTTTTTAGTTGAGAATAATATTTAAATAAAAAATTCAAAGATTTTTATTTTTATTTTTATTCAAAATGTTATTCGAGATCGAATGCAGGCCACTACTTCGGTCGGTGGGCCCAACGATGTTAAGGCCGCCCACCTAACCCTACCACCCGCTTAGCAGTGGCGTCAAGCAAACGAACCTCATTGTCCATACCCTCAACACGCCACAACATAAACTAGAAGCTACTCAAGCGCGTGTGGGCCCACATATACCTGGACGGCGGGCCCACACCCCTCTCATCTCTCTGTCTCTCTCTCCATCTCCAATCCTTCCGGTCTCTCTGCTCGTCTTCTACTTCCTTATGGAGATCCCCAGACACCTGCACTTGTGGTGTCTTGTTGATGTTCATTTTACAGGTGGATTTGCAACCTAAGACCTCAATTATTGAGCTCCAGTTTTGTCCTCACAGTACCCAAACTTTCCTGTTATGTCTGGCGCTAGTATTACAGTTGGAAAGTGAATAAAGAAAAAAAAAGGGCTAAATGAGGTGTCTTTGGGACCAGCATAAGTCAGTAAGTGATCTCCGATTTGTTGTCATGGTGGATGGATGGATGGTTGGGGTGTGAAGATGATGTGGAATCGAATAATTTTCGGGGAATATTCTGATTAGTTTTCTTATTCTCTTTCGCGGTAGCTGTCTTCACCGCCATTTTTGTTTTGCTCTGCACTTTCATTCTTCATCGGTTGTGTGTCCGTGCTTTCTTTTCCGTCCCCTGGATTGCTTATTTTGACTCGCCTCACATATCAAGAAATGGCATGATTCTTGCAAATGGTGGCAGGATGCAAAATTGATCATATGGATCTTTAGCTCGTCCGATTTTCGTGCCCTCTTCAGCAAATATGCAAGCTGTAGGGCGGCTCGGGAGTTACATTTCCAGAGGGGTCTACACAGTCTCAGGCCCCTTCCACCCCTTTGGGGGAGCTGTGGACATCATCGTTGTCGAGCAGCCGGACGGGAGCTTCAGATCCTCGCCGTGGTATGTCCGGTTCGGGAAGTTCCAGGGGGTGCTGAAGACGAGGGAGAAGGTCGTCAACATAAACGTTAATGGAGTCGATGCTGGATTCCACATGTATTTGGACCATAAGGGAGAGGCTTACTTTGTCAAGGAAGTTGACGGAGGTGAGGAAGTAAACGGGGAATCCAACTTATACTCTTCATCCTCAGGGGATGATGAGTTGCCAATTGACTCTAAGATCCCCACTGTTGATGCTAAGGTCTCCGGGTCTGAGGATTCGAGTGGAGGGAAGTTCATGGGTCGGACCAACTCTAGGAGGTCGAGGATCTTTGGGCTTGTTTTTGGGAAGAGTAGGTCGATGAAGGAACAGATGGTTCATGTAGAAGAGGAATGCTTTGGTTCTGCTGTGGGTAGGGTTGACTCGCTGGAGAGGGCTGAGATTGCTGCTAACCTCTTAGAGGTCAAGTGGTCCACCAGTCTTGCCACCAAGAAGTACAGGAAGGAAAGTAGTTCCCGATTCTCGAATCATACTGAGAACCCACAAAGGGTTACAATGAACGTGTCTTGCAGCAGTGGGAAGATAGGTGAAGGAATGGATTCTCAAGTTCAAAAGGATGCGGAGTCGGTTCTTAAAGATGCAGTGGCTGAATTGTCATGCCCAAATTCTCAAGATGGATTGCTCGGGATGGAAGAAACTGGTGAATCGGCATCTAAGATGGTCACATACTATGATGCCTATTGCTTAGATCATGTGGGTGAGGAAGTGGATGAAAAAGTTTTCGATGAGGTTTCTGAGATTGCTACAGATTATAATAAGGGATTTGATGTATCGTATGTTAAGGAATTGACTATAGATTCATTTAGATGTGAATCTTGGGACGAGAGTCGGGTAGAGAGGATTCAATTGCAAGAACAGTGTGAATCAGTGCAGATCTCACATTCGGGTTTGTCTGGATTGGTTGAGGAATATCATGAAACAGCAAACCTCATTGCAGAGGAATATGCAAGGGGAGTTCATCCTGAAACAACGTTAGTGCAAAATGAAGCAGAAACCAAGGTAAACTCTCCTGTTTGATGTTGTCACATGGCATGTAAAGAGGTCTTCAACTGAGGATAGTTTGAGCTAGACACTGTACTAATGACCAAAGAATCTTTTGAGTGTTTCATTAAACTTTTCATACATTGTTGATTTGAATATTGCTGAAGTTGAGCCATGATCTATTCCAATCAGGATTCACAAGTCATTGAGTTGGAGAAAAGATACAAGGAGTCTCCAGAAGTGATATTATTGAATTCATTAGATGACGGACCCAATGATGTTCAAGATGACTCAATCTCTGGTGATAGAAGCAGAGATGAGCTCCAGCTCAAATTAGAATCCATTAGTTATAGGGACCATTCTTTCTGTGACAGTGATTTCTTAAAGCACACAAGCTCTCCATCCTCGGAGAGTTCTGATGAGGTTCAGTTCCATTTTAGTGACATTGATGATTCAGGAATAAGAACGGATATTAGATTTGGAGGACACGTACATGATCTGGTAAACAATGAAGAGGATGCAGGTTCAGGGAATTCTAATCAAGAAAGGAGCAAAGTTGATTCTGAACATGCTATTAATAAGGGGTTGTCGAGCCCCATCAATATTGCTACTGTAAACCGTGATGTCATAGACGAGGAAGTTGGGAAGCTAGCAGAATCAATGCCCATCATGCGATCTGACATTGAAAATATTGACTGTTTCCCTCTCAATTGTCCTCTGAGTCAGTCATTGGACTTAGGTTCTAAATCCTTGAATTTGTTGGCTGGGTTTGAAGAGACCGAGAGTCCAGTGAAGCCAGAAGCAGAAGTATTCTTACAACAAGGCCAGCTTCAGAGGAACAGAAACAAGCAGATTCTCCAAGAAATTGGGAATGTTCTTCTGGGTCCTCAAGTAGGTAAGACACTTTGATTTGGCTCATCTTGAACTGTTTTTATACCAAGAAACTGCTCAATCCAGGAAAATGTAAAATGAGGAACTGCTACAATTCTTTTTAAATGGCATGGTATAGTTTGCTGCTTGACATGTTCATTCTCTTGATTAAGAGCGGTTTATCCTATTGCATTTATATAGAGGGCTCAGCATCCTAAAATAGTTTATGAAATTATAAAACATGCCACAAAAATGACATGGAGTGGTTATCTTTGTCTCTGGAGGCAAAAGAAAATGTGAGGAAGAGCAAGTTAGTCAGAGCAAAAATATTGTCAAAACTCAGGTCTTCTACTGTCAATATTCTCTAAATCCATAATCATGTATGTCATGTGTTATGCAGAGTTATCCCTCTGCAGACAAATGTTATATGAAGGAATGGGAGCTCAAGCTGCTGCTGAAGCATTTGAATCTGAAAAGCTTGACAGGGAAAAATTCATGTCACTATGCCCGATGGTCATGAAGGATGATAGACTTGTGGTGAGGATGGGGGCCAAATACTTCCCTTGGGAAGCTGTTGCTCCCATTATTTTGGGGCTGGTGTATTTTGGGAGCAAACTTGTAACAGAACCAAAGGGGATGATTATGGTGGAGAAGAAAGCGGAAAGAATGCTCAATGAGACATCCAGGCTGATGAGCCCTTGTGGGAGCTGGAGGCTGTGGCCTTTCTCTTTTAAGAGATCTCTCTCAGGAAGGGTCTTGCAGGATATCAGAACTGAGCCTTCTGCAGATGAAAAGGAGAGATCGCCGGGTAGCTTTGAAAATTCGGGTAAGGTTGCCTCAAAGCCAATGTTGATGAGGTTGACAACTCCTACATCCGAGCAATTAGCTTCACTGAATCTGAAGGAAGGGAGCAACCCAGTGACCTTCACGTTCTCCACATCAATGCTTGGGAAACAGCGGGTGAGTTCTTTAATTTGTCGCCCTTATAAATATATCTTCAACTCATGCAAGCAAGTCCTTTTATAAACCATAAATTTCTAATTGTTTCACCACACAGATTGACGCCAGAATTTACCTTTGGAAATGGAACACACGCATAATTATCTCTGATGTAGATGGGACCATTACCAAGTAAGTGTACTTTCTTTTTAACTTTGAATTGATTTTATTCCTTCCAGATTTTATCTCATTTTCTTTAGGCTTCATATCATTCTAGGAGACAAGTCATCATCTTTATCTGTTCCAGTATTTACCCATTTCTGCAACAGATCGGACGTGTTAGGTCAATTTATGCCGCTAGTGGGGATGGACTGGTCACAAACAGGTGTTGCACATTTGTTCTCTGCCATTAAGGTTTGTGTCATCCGTTGGATTCATCTATCATCATATTGAATGTTCAAACTTTGCTCTTTGAAGCTGAGAACATAATCCCTCTTGGCAGATCTATACTATCTGTCATTCTATAAATTTTATTCTTTGTTGACTGTAAGATGCATTATATATAGTATGCATTTTCTTGATTTTTTAGATGAAATGTGGTATTCATTTCAGATGATTCTTTCTTTCTTTCTTTCTTTCTTTCTTTCAGGAAAATGGGTATCAGCTGCTATTTCTCAGTGCCCGAGCAATTTCCCAGGCTTATCATACCAGGCGATTCCTGTTCAACCTTAAACAGGTGAACACATGTGCATGGCTTTCTCGGTTGGTTGACAATTTGAATTTACCATTTGTCAAGAAAGTGTTCCAAGGAGTTCATGTCTCCATGCCTCTTTCATTACAAATATGAACTCTTCTATCTCTAGGATGGGAAGGGTTTACCAGATGGGCCAGTTGTTATTTCGCCCGACGGGCTTTTCCCTTCCCTATACCGAGAAGGTAATGGATTTGCTAACATCTGTTATTCATTCCATTCACCCTGAAATCATTCTTGCACTTGCAATTTCTTATGCACTGTAATTTCCTGACCTCACATTTTGACAGTTATTAGAAGAGCTCCTCATGAGTTCAAAATAGGCTGCTTAGAGGTTAGTTCTGCTGTTGATTTTCTTGATTGATCAATTGATTCAACTTAGTTGTTTGGCCACTGAGTCTCTTCCTACTGTTGATTTCCAGGAAATCAAGGCGTTGTTTCCTCCCGATTGCAACCCCTTCTATGCAGGCTTTGGAAATAGGAATACTGATGAAATAAGTTACCTTAAAGTAGGGATTCCAAAAGGGAAAATCTTCACAATCAACCCCAAGGTAATTCATGCCCTGCTTGATGGAGAGTTCAATGATCAGCAATGTTAATGGAACTTTTCTTCACAAAGTTCATATTTACAGGGTGAGGTTGCTGTGAACAAACACATAAACACGAGATCTTACACGACTCTGCATGCTCTTGTGCACGGCATGTTCCCCCCCACTGCAAAATCTGAACAGGTCAGCCTGTGTTATCAAACCTTTTGTTTTTTTTTTTTGCCATAATGTGTTACCAAGCCTGTTTTCAAAAGAAAATGGCTAAAATTTGAGGAAAAATAGCGAATTCATCGTGCAGTTGTTCTTCTATTGGAAATTTCAGGAAGATTACAATTCATGGAATTTCTGGAAGTTGCCTCCTCCTGATATCAATATCTGAATGGTCAAAGTCAGAGCTAGATCTTCCTCCAATATGTAAATACTACTTTGCTCTGCTTTTTAGCAGTGAGTCCCCATATCTAATTTCAGCTCTAATATGTCTTATTACCGCACAAGCTTAGTGATGCTTCTGCTTTCTTCTAGTTCCCAAGTAACTTTCTTCCTGCATCTTCACTGGAGAGAGATACACAGCCCTTCAACTTTTCATGGTTCATTTTTTTTTCTCATTTGTTGGTTTTTTGGCCAAAGTTCTTATTGTTTGTTCAAGAGAAGGAAAATGGGAATCTGGGAAATTTCCAGTTCCAGATGAAAGTTTTGGTAACTGATCAATGCTAGATTCATGGAAATCAGTGAATGACAGCTCTGCACCCTATTCTGGATCTTACTGAAACTCTCCTGTTTCTTCTTCATAGTTTTTCTCTGCTGATTGTGCAGGCCATGGATAAAAGGCTGAAGGACCGGCTGGAAATGGGTGGCAGGTACTAGTCAGCTCTCCTCTCCATAGAATATTGTGCATAAATTTTTATGACTAGTTCTGTCCATAAGTTGGAAAAAAGAATTGGGTCATTGTAACATAAAGTTTTGAAGGGTCTCATTATGGGGTTGATGGAGGTGTAGTGGATGACATGCAAAATTGCATTAAAGAGGTCACATATAGAATGTATGTACAAGTCTAGTGGGCAGTACTTATATGTGAGATATTTCATGGCTTTGCTGGCATAATTGCTGTACCCAAGCAAAACCTACTTGGAGGGGGAGGGGGGTGATTGTCTTGCTCCTTCTTTCCTCATGAGTGGCCTCCACTATGTTCTCTCTATCATTTTCTCAATAATTAAAGAAGCATCTTACTTGATGATTCAATGGTACACAGATAAATGAGATTACTTATATAAATGCTACCATTCAATTCAATGCTGTAAACCAATTAGATTTGAATTCAAATAAAAATGGGTTTCTACATTTACATTAAAAAAAGTAGTCATTAGCTAAATGGTAAAATTCAATGGCAAAAGACCTTTTAGATTAGGTTGGTTCATGCCATTATCTTATATACATGAGCCTAAACAAGACTTAGTCATCTTGTCTCAACCAACTCAATAGGTTATCCTAAACCTAAAGTCACTGAAAAAATGTTAGTAAAGAGGCAAATCTCTGCAACAAGGATCATGAAGGTAGATAAGTTCACATCTATTAATGCTAACTATTGAGATCATCTCCATTTGTTCTAGCATTAAAAAAAATAACAATCACATAATAAATAAAAATTAAAAAATATATTATTAATATATAAAATTAAAACTATTTCAATTCAGGATTTTTGGTCAGACTAATTTGTTAGTTAGGATGTTATCTACACAAAGATTAATTCATAGAAAGTCTTCTCATGCCGAAACCAGACCCAGCTTCACATGAGGAGGGAGGAAGAAATCCAAGACTAGCATATCAAGGGAACAGTAGCAATATTGGGCAAGATGGCTATGGTGACCAGCCCCTTCTTAGAGGGCTCGACCTTTTCGGCTCAGCTACCTGTGGTCTTCTTCGTTTGCTTTCTTATAGCCCAATGCAGCCCTCATCGGGCTCCACCCTCGTCAGCAGGCGCTGCCCCGCCCTGACCCACCACCGTTTTCACAATATCCTCGTGTAGGAAGCTTTCCATCATCGATAGCTTTCATATTAGATCAACGGGGGCGAAGATGAACGATGATGGAGACTAACAAGCATTCAGACGACCCAACTGGAAACAAATGTAATACCTACAGAGACGACTTCGACCATCAGCAAAGTGAAGTCGTCGGCCGGCCGGCCGGTCCGTCAGGAGCTTCGAGGTGAAGATGGGGCTGTGTACTTGAGGATGGCCTGGTCGATCCTCTCCTTGTCTCGAGTCGCGAAAGCTTCCAAGAGGATCCCGTTCTTGTAGAAGTGAAATAATGGTACTGCCTGCAACAATCGAGTAACAAACTGTAACTATTCGCCGTAGTACACCATTGAAAGGCATGAGAATATTGAATACCCTTATCCTTAGCCGTTCGGCGACCTCGGACTCTTCGTCGTACTCATCAATCACCTGAGAAATAGTCGGGATTAGAGTGAAAAGCTCCTGTAATCTTCTGCATGTAGCGTTCTGTTAGAGAGATGTTGTATTGCAAAAGTGGATTTCCATCCCATGAATGAAGGGTCGGTTAAACAATGAAAATGGAGGAATTTTTACCAACTTTTTGAAGGTTTTGTACAAGGAAGCTAATTCACCATGAAAATAACTCTCCCATCAGTTTAGACCTTCATAATCTGCTATAAATTAGCTGGAAGAAAAAGGGCAGTTCCATAGACTGCCATTGGTGCATAGTATTCAATGATATGTGTGGCAAACTGGATTTATAGTGTATAGTGGAGATACTTTATCAGTTTCTAGCAAAGACATCAAACAGAATTCAAAGGTTCACCAGGCAAAAACTAGTCAGTTCATAGAGAAAAGCCACTCACATTGTGCTTTAGGAATATGACTGGAGCCTCCTGATCCCCAGATCTCTTGCACAGCTTTGTGAATCCTTGCTCTATATACTTGCAGCTCCCACAAGAAGTCCGGTAGAAATCGACCACCACAAGCGCATTTGTCTCCTTGGCCTTGTTGAGGATCCTGATGAACTCCTCGTCAGTCTTGAATTCTTTCACACAGTCCACCGGGCAGAGGTCTTTGTCATCCTCCTCCTCTGCATCTACTCGGTTTCCTCCACCTTCATCTGCCACACATCTGATCTTTCCCAGACCTACTATTCTCCTGCTATTAGTATTTGCCAAATGTACCTTCTCCATCATGAAAATAGCTCTGAAATCACTTCTAACATCAGACTTTGTAGTCACATTGCTGAGAATCCTTGTTTCAAACTGTTCAATGTGATGATTTCCCAAACCAAATGAAGCTCTACAGTTGAGAATATTCAGCCTCTGCAGCATGGCCACTCAACAGATAGAGATATATACAAAGAGGTAAACACGGCTACTGCTGCAAAGAATCGTAGAAAGACCTTGCAATTTATATTCTAATTCAATGAAGTTCTTTCCATTCTTCTCATGGTGTTCAAGCTATACTGTTCCGACCTTCCCAAAAAGCGGGTGGCAGCAATATATCGTTGGCTACACCAGCATGTCAGATAGATATGCTGCAGCAAGAGACTGAAATTATAGGGGACACCAAAAGTAAGAAGGTCAATACACAAAGTTGTCAGCGGAATTGTGTTGGCTATCAAAGCAGCTTCCTTTTTTTCCTTTTATCAATGAATAATCAGTTCATTAAGATTCAATACGAGTACCAAAGTAGCTTCCTTTTCAATCAAAAGACTTCAATTTTCCGGACCAGGCAACCACACAACAAGAAACACCGACATCGATCACCAATCTGACCAGTACAGGATCGAATCACAGATATTCACCAGTTTCAGCCAGAAGCATAACGTCGAGCACATACCAGGCAATGCGAACTTCACGAGTTCTTATTCACACGACCGTTAAACAACAGCAAGATAAAGCTAACAGGATCAAGAATCATCACTTTCAGAAGTAAGCGACATTGGACAGTCCGGCAACTGTGAACAAGCTTTAAATTGAAAGACACACAGTATCTTCGCATGATCAGTGTAGCCACTTCATGCGGATCCTCTAGAGGCGATGAATCAGGGAAGGAAGAGAGAAGACACGACAGCAGCCGTTACCCTCGGGCAGTTGGGGGAATCCGGTGTAGATGTCTGGTTCAGATGAAGCTTCGAATAGAATCACGACACGTCTTAACCATATCCTCTTCTTTCACCATTTTCTTTTAATTTTATGTTTTATTTTAGCCTCTTTAACATATAGAGAAATTAGGAACTTGATTTTCAGTACACATAAAATATTTCCTAATAACAATAACATTTAACAATTTTACATTAATTAAAATAAAAAACTGTAATTAGTATATATGCTTAAAATAGTTTCGTAATTTATTATTAATTATTTTTATTTAGCTAATGTAATTATTTTATCGAATCATGTTACTCTATAATATAGCTAATTTAATGATTTGTACAATTATTTATATTGAATTTAAAAATTATATATAACAATTATATCTTATTTTCACATTATTGTGATTGTTAAAAATAATAATATAATGTTTATTAAAATGACGCCCACCGTGGGGCTCGAACCCACGACCACAAGGTTAAGAGCCTTGCGCTCTACCGACTGAGCTAGACGGGCATTTTTGTTACCTAAAGATATATTCATTATTAAAACATATATTAAGTCAGATACATTCCAAAATTTCTGAAATTGGGATTCGATCAGTTTATATATTCGAGTACCGCCCTTCTTGATCTCTATATGAAATTGGGATGCAGGGCTAATGCAAGGATTTTGTTCGATGATATGACTGTGAGGGATGTCGTTTCATGGAATGCGTTGATATGCGGATATTCTCGTTGTGGACACAATTATAGGGCAGTGGAACTATTCATACGAATGCGAAGGGAAGGCTTCGCTCCAGGATCCTCTACATTGGTTAGTTTACTCCCGTCGTATGCTCGGCCAGAGTTTTTTTCTCTGGGGAGATCAGTACATTGTCTTGGGATTAAGATTGGTACGGATCTAGATCCTCAAGTGAGAAATGTGCTGGTGTCCATGTATGGAAAGAGTGGGGAGTTCAGTCAGCCAGATTATTGTTTGAAGGCATGGGTGTGAAGAGCATTGTTTCTTGGAACACAATGATCAGTTCTTATAGTCAAAATGGTATGTATGATGATGCAATGCTTGTGTTTAAAAGAATGATATTGAGAAGTGTTGAAATTAATTCAGTTACCATTGTGAGCTTATTGTCAGAACAAGCAGATGTAGAGTCTGCACATTGTTATGCCTTCAAGACAGGACTTTTAGATAATGATTCTGCAATGACGTTGCTTCTCTGCATGTATGCAAATCTTGGAGACATGGAATCAGCATACAATCTTGATAAGTCCTTGCCTGAAAAGAATTTGGTCTCTTCTACTGCAATTATTTTGGGTTATGCTGAGGGCAGGAAAATGGACAGCGGCATTATTCAATATTCTCCATGGAGTGACAAACAGTTCTACTGGAACCAGCATCAAGCCTGCTTTTTACTGCTTTGGTCTCAAGCTTGGGCTCTGTGCAGATTCCTACTGTTCACAAAGTTAAAATCTGCATATTAATTATTTTTATTATATGTTTTTATGATAAAATTGGAAGGTTTCACTACTTAAAAATCTTGATTTTTAAGTAGACATAGATACAATCATTTATCGGTCCACCCTACCTTTTTTAACAATTTACTTAGTCATGCTAACTTGTTTGAGAAAGCAATAGAATTTATAAAGAATATGAACATAGAGTTCGATCCTAGCAGTATGGGGGTGCACTACTCAATGCATGTTAGATCCACCAAGGAGTGAAACTTGGGGAATTGTTAGCTAAAATGTTTCTCTTCTTGGATCAGTAGAATGATAGGTTTTACGTATTGATGTCGAACCTTTATGCAGACAAAGGAAGGTGGGATGATGTGGGTCGGATAAGAGAGATGATGAGAGACATAGGAGGGAATGGATGCTATGGAGTGAGTCAAATTAAGGTGAAATAAACCTTCTTTGAGGAGATGATGGTGATTGGGAATAGTAATTATCTTATTATGTTCTTTTTGTAGACTTTTGTTTCTCCTTAGCCGGTAAGATACCACATTTCCTTTGGCAAGGGTTTTGGGAAGCAAGCATATAACTGCAGTTTGTTGAAGAGATGTGTGACTCCAGATTTGATCTAGCACTTGAATGATGTACCTTTTATTGGTTTATAATAATGAAGTTGCCAATTCATAGCATAGGTTGTAGAAAATTTTCCATAGCATCATTATCTCTTTTCTTTATGCTTCTCACTGTTCAATTTATTTCTCTCTAATCTAGAAGATTAGTCAAATGCTTTGAATGAAATCAAGTTTCATCCTGGGCATAATTTTACTATTATGCTTAACCGAGTCCTCCATGTTTTCACAGTGAGCCCCATTAGCTTTACCATGTTCGTTCAAACTAATAAATCCTGTTGAATTTGAGATCACTGCAACGTGATTACTCTTTTCATTTATTATGCAGCGAGTGAAGGAAAGATTGTGATAGGTAGCCTAGTGTTGTCTTCTGGTTTCCTCTTCTAACAAAGGCCAGAAACCGCAGCATATTCTGCAACTAATATCACTAAGTTTTGGACAAAGTATGAAGGGATGTGAACAATAAAACTAACCAAGGAAGCAATCATGTTGCTCCACAATCTCTTATACCGCCTCCTTACAGTCTAAAGCCTCCATGATTCCCCATTTTGATCAAACTTATCTTGGTATGTGATCCAGGGACTTTGCTGCGACTGTGAGCTCAAGTTTGGCTCATTGGCTTGCTGGATAGACCCTCCAACCATCAGAATGGAGTGAGATCTCTCCGCTTATTTGTTCCTAGTTTAGCAGTTGATTTCGATTTTGACCTGCCCAGGCCAGACGAGGGCCATTGAAACTTTGAGGTGGTGGTGTATACAAGCAGAGTGCTTCATGCTCCCTTCACCATGGCCAGTATTTCTTTGAATCCCTTGTTGATATTCGTTGTAGGGCCATGAGAGATATGGGTACTCATTAAATTCAGGTGATGTTTTCTACATCCCAGGTAGCAAAAGTTTCATCTTTCCCATCCTTATTGCAGTTGTTTCTGCTACAGGGGATTGCAACATTCAAGTCTTCTGTTATCTAGTGGGTACAGCTAAACAGCAGCTCTATGCTAACCTAAGCTTTTGCCTTAGCATATTTTACAGATGGGTAGTCTTACAGACTTGCACTAGCTTAAGAATTAGAATAGATGTTAAGTTGGAGTTCCAATGGGTAAGGCCTCTTAGTCAGCCCGCTGATCAACTGGGCCGAGCCCGTGAAGGAGCTGTCACTGACCACACACGGTCATCTCCGTGGCCGCTGAGTAGCCGGAGATATCTCTCCCGCTATTCTTCTCCCTCTGTCTACAATTTTATGGGGTTAGCGTAACCAGCTTTGCTCCTCCCTATGATTGCTAGAAATTCATATCCTTATATTCCTACTTCAAGGGCCTCTCTTTTGCGTTCCAGCGGAAGTCACGCATGAGAGTTGAAGCAGAGGGGCAGCTCCATTCCAGTCGCCATGATCGCAGCCACAGATACGGTTCTGCCATTCAGCTCGTTGCAGCTCGCCCAACATCACTTCAGAGGCTATGCCTCGATGCAGTTATCGCCTTTGCCGTTACGTTTCTCGTTCCTCGCGCTACCGCGTCTCCGAGCACTGAGGACGGGGTCGGCAGGCAGGACGATACAGAGCAGCAGGGAAGCTTTTGGGTCGAGGACGATCGGGAGGCCGAATATGAAGGAATTCATTGGCGGTTCTGAAGAGGATGAGGATGTTGATGCCCAGAGGAATTTTAGCTTGGGAGAGGTGGAAGACGAGGCGGAGTATGAAGAAGAGGAAGATGATGGGGTTGATTGGGAGGACAAGATATTGGAGGAGACTGTACCTCTTGTTGGGTTTGCCAGGATGATTCTGCACTCTGGGAGGTGAAATTTCTTATGATATTACGTCCTTTGAAACTGTTTGGTGAAGGTTTTCCTTCTATGATGAAGACACTGACCAATCGAGGCTTGTTGCTGGTGATTCTTTGTGCTCTCATTCGATTTTCGGTTGCAAAGCAGATCTATGTGATTGAATTAGTTCCTCTAGCCAAAGCTATTGCAGTTGGACTTATATGGCATACTATATAGGCTTAATGACCCTTTTTGCATATGGCTCCATTAAGGATATCACTTTTTTCGTCCAAATGGCTTATGTTGCAACTATATTGCAGAATATTTCAGGTTACATGCAGACCATTTTAATGGAATCCAAACTACTATGTCTGGTTTAATGAAATGGAATGTTAGATGTGTTGGGTGTTGTTCTTTTTCATGGTTGGAGCTTCAATGTCCGTAGTTCTTTTCTTCTATTGTAGATTGTTGCTTTGAGGGTGGCACTTTTAAACTGAACCTTGATGGTAGATACACTTTGAATGGCATTTCTTCCAAGACCCATTTTCTTGTGTTTCTAATTCTCTACTAATGGGAATCTTGTTGCAGATATCAAAGAGGTGATCGATTAAAATCAGAACATGAGAGAACCATTGTAGAGAAATTGCTTCCATATCATCCCGAGTCCGAAAAGAAGATTGGTTGTGGTGTTGGCTACATCATGGTACCGGCTCATTCTCTTGATTGTATTCTCAACTTTCTTTATTCCTCCCTTGAATCTCTGATGAAATTGGTCTCTTGCAAAATGCTTTGGGGGACATAAAATGCATGGCTAGCCTCAACAATGGTGTAGGTGTTGGTCATTTCCTTATTGTAACATGTAGCTAGCAAGTGCAAGAAAAAACAACTTATACAATATCTTTGATGCGCATGGGAAATTCACCCTACATTTCTCTTGAGATGGAACTTCTACCTAAGGTTTTTTTTTTCCTTTGAACAGTCTTCTGCTATCTTTTCTCAACTTCCTTACAACAGTTTATAAACACTTCTAGGCTCTGTCCTGTTTGCAGCTGCCAAATTAACCATAAGAGAATCCATAATTGCTTAGAGGAGTATTTGATGCAGGTCCGAGTCCCTATTATAGTTCTCTCTTCATTAACCAGGTGCATCTTTAGTCCATTTGTCTACTCTGGTGCTAAGAATTTGTTGTTCCTTTTCTTCACTTGGCATGTATGCGTATCCAGGATTTTTCTAGCAGTCTTTCTTTTACATGTAGAGTTGTTTCTCTTTGACAGGTTGGCCATCATCCTGATTTTGAAAGCTCAAGGTGCTTGTTTATAGTTCGGACTGATGGACAGATTGTAGACTTTTCTTACTGGAAGTGCATAAAGGGGCTTATTATGAAGAAGTACCCTTTGTATGCTGACAGCTTCATACTTAGGCATTTTCGGAGGCAGAGACGCAACCATGGAAGATAGATAGCAGCTCTCTGCAATTGGGACCTGTAACTCTAAGCCAAGAAACTCTCATGTTTACTTTCTCCACCTTGTGTCTATCAGTTAGGGAATTGATTGTTGAGTATTAGAGATAGAGCTTGAATACTGACTGCTCTACTTGGAATGATTTTTCTGTGAACTTATAGCTTTTATCTTATCCTACCCATCATGTAAATCTTTGCACATGAACATATTTTTGGAATTTCGGATTATGAAGCTGTGTGGCTGTACCCTAGATATGTCATTTTGTCGTGTTGGATCGGGTTAGTTTGTTTTGGTCGAATTGACACGATCCGATTTGTCCAATTGATCTAAGATAATAAATGCGTTAATTTTGATCCAAATAGACTAACCCGAGTAGTGTCACACCAACCTAATGAAACAAGCTAACCCAACTGTCAAATTTAATCCAAATGGACTAATCCGAGCCAATAAACTTGATTCAAATGGGTCAAGCCAACCTAAATTTGATAATTCGACAAATTCAATTGAACGGAGCAAGTCAGATAACTAATCTTAACCCATTAAATAGTTCAACCTAATAAAATGTACAAACCGAACACAAAGTAGCCAACCTTAATCTAATTAATTGGGTCAAATTGGCAACTTAATTCAAATGGCCTAACTAAACACAAATTAGTCAACCAAACCCAAATAAGCTAATATAAACCAACAAATGAGATAAACTCAATCAAATTTACCAACACATTCAAATGACACAAACTTATTCAATATATCCAATACGACACAAACTAGTTAATGTGAAATAAATGCGTAAAATTAAACGAAATTAGTATAATCGAAATCATATTATTTAAAAAATGATAAAAAAAATTAAAATCGAAGTCATTTAACAGATCCAACACTAAACCCGATTGAACCCGAAAAAACTTTAATATCGGAGGGGGATTACATGGGTTACATATCTAGGGTTTCTGAGTAAAATTGCTGTTCACTTGAACTAAATTGATGGTGATAGGTGAGGGTAGGCGGCCTTCGCATTGTTAGAATCCGAGCAGCCCTTTGAATGTCACACTAGTTTTCTTCATAAATACTCTCACCATAAATTATAATTTTAATGGAGATTATATTTCCATAAAATATAGGCTTTTATCGTGTAAATAATTATACCGGCTATCCTTACTTCCTAAAAAAATATTTAATCCACATTTTTTTATTTGCTAAAATTGTCCCAACATTAACGATCTCCATGCAAAGTCTTGTTTGTTGACTACATAAATTACTTCGAGAATCTATAGACTAAATCAAACTCTGATATTGGCCAAGTGATTCAGTCACATTTCCATTTTCTACACGTTGTCTTGACTTCGTCCTCCATTTTTTGTTTTTTTATTCTAAGCATTAAGTCGAAAATTAGGGTTTTGGAATTGGAGATTGTCTGTTAAATTGGGAATTTTCATCTAATTAAAATTAAAAGTTGCTTTATAAAATAAGTTAAATATGTCAATCCCAAGGAAGCGGATTAATTTGTTAAATAGAAATAAATTATTTATACTGTATTATTAAATAATTAATTTGGAAAATTAATTTATTATTATTTTGTAAATATGTTAGCTTATTAACAGACTGGTGGACAGATGCTAACAATAATTAGAATATTAAAAAAAACGGAAATTGCATATCTTCCTTCCTCCCTGACTTCGTGTCCTGTCTCCGGTTGTTCTCCCTCATCATAGCTTTTCTCTTGATTCCGTTTCTGTTCAGCGAGGTGAGGGAGTCGGTCTTTTTCTGGGAATCTATCTGATTCTGGGCATTTCGCAGATCCCATTCCCACCAGGTAAATCGATTCATCGCCCTCTCTCTTCTCTCTCTCTCTCTTTTTCCTATTTGCCTGATCGATACTCGAGCTCTCAGAAGGATCCCATTTGTTTCTGATGCTGGGTCACCGAGAGGATGGGAATTTGTATCGAGAACAAGGAATTATACCAACCGTATTGGGCCCCCCATTGAGGCGTTTTGTCTCCGAAAGAACTTCCCAGGCTCAAATTTGCTTAAGGATGAGCTTTTGGAGAGCCTAAGCTTGCATTAACATAGCAGTTAGTGTTTAGTTGGGACCAGGCGTATCTGCCTCTGTTTACCCTGTTTTTGTTCTTGTCTGTAGTAACTTTACTAGGTATTGGCTTTACTCGGGCAGTTATCGTATCTCCCTTGTTTTTCTTCAGCTGATTCTAAACTCTGTATTGTAATTACAGATATAATTTCTGAATTGGATTCCGATTCTGAAGTTTTTTGTTCAGGGGGATCTAGCTACAGGACAACCAGGAATCCTCCCTGGGTGCATTATCTTCTGGGCGTAAGTCCTAAAATAGTCTCTTGCTTCGAGATTCAGATGTTTCAGTCTGCATACCATCTATAGAAACTTTTGAGAAATTTCCATGTAATCATCATGATGTTCATACTGCATTAGTCAGGGTCAACATTGCAATTTTGTTGCAGTTACTATGCTCTTGAGCTAATATTGGGACCCGAGTAGAGCTTACGGATTGTTGGATTGAGATGACTTCACCTGGCGGAGTAGAGCTTTGATCTTTCCTCTGTGATAAAAGAGGTCTCACACATGCAACTTTCTTCTTTTTCCTTGTGCTGCAACCAATTCATGGAAAGAGTAGTTTAATATGGAATAAAAGTTTCCACCTTAGTCTTCTTGATTTGTTAGCTTCATTCAGCATTGCCTCTGATTTTTAATATCGATACTGCACAGTGTTCTGTCTCATGGAGCTTACATTACAAGGATAGACGATTGGATTGTCCTGCTGATGACAAATTGCCTAAGAGGCATACTTAGGATGATCTAAGATGCAAGTTTGTCTGATGGTTTTGGATTGTTGGAGATATCATGTGATCCAGTAGAGTTAGCATCACGATGTCTGCTTGGACGAGTTCCTCTCATGAGATTAACAAAACTGATACCCTTGGAAGCCAGAAGTGCAATACTTTAAACAGGTTCAATGCTTGATTCAATGGTTGTTTGAAGTCTTTCCTTTAATTTTCTTCAGTAATTGATTGAACCCAAGCACCTGCTATTTCTTTTCAGTGGAATGAAGTTGGAGAAACGATCTTCTCAAAAAACTTTTACTGGAAAGGACAATTCTGGTAACTTGCAAGACCAAGAAGTTATGGTATGTGATTTATATTCTATATATCTGGAGATCATTTTCACTTTACTTTATATGCAGAGTTGACCCAATTACCTTTTTTTTTTCTGAAAATTAGGAGCTCTATTCACGAACTAGAGCGCAGGAAATTGAAATCCAAAATCTCCGTGAGAAAATAGCTGCTGCTTGTCTCAAGGTAGTGACTTATTGGCTTTCTCCTGTTCCCATAGAGATTGTCATCAAAGGAAATGGATCCGTAATATCCTTTTTTTTGGGGGGAAATGGTAGATGAGCTGTAATTTTTATTCTGCCAGGAACTGAAGATGCTGAATGAAAAATATACACTGGAAAAGAAGTTTTCCGATTTGAGATTGGTCAGTCAGTTGGTTCTTTCTTCTTTATTTGCCAGCCAAATTTGATGATTATTCCTCTATGTTGATGGGAAGGTCATTGCTTATACTCCATGTCCATTCACCTGACAGGCAATTGACGAGAAGCAAAATGAAGCAACTACATATGCCTTGAGTGAATTGACTCGCAGGAAAGGTGATCTGGAACAGAGTTTAAAGTTATCTCATGAGTTGAAGGTAATATTTTGTATCAATATGAGTTGAAAATAATTTCTGAATCACTCTTTTGCTTTGTTTTAACATTAGAATCTAACAACTAACATAAATACCTTTCTAGGCTGCAGAGGATGATAGATCCTTCTTCACATCTTCTATGCTTGGATTATTGGCACAATATAATTTCTTGCCACCTGGTACGAGTGCAGGTGTGGTTTCGGCTTATGTGAAGGTAATACAAAAATTTATCTTTCTAATGAAGAATAATATGTTTAGGTCTCTGTTACAGCCTTCTTAAATTTTCATGCTCTCAAGAAGCTTGGTTCCCTTTTCTTTTCTTTTTTCATATTTTCTCCCTCTGTATTTATGCAGAGGCTCCATGATCAGTTGCGGTGGAGGATTGATACTGCACAGGTAAGTTTTCTTTCTAATGAGCAAACGATTGTTATCTCCTGTCATTTATCTTATCCATTCCCACGCAGGAAAAACTTCAAGTGACAAGTGCAGTTGATAATTACAGTGATGGCCCTTCAAATGTAAAAGAAAAATACAATTCAAGGATGGTACTTCGAAAAGGATGCACTTTTTACATATTCTCTTTCCAATTTAAGTAGTTGAATTGATGGTAGTTATTATGGATGCCTGTACCATCGCATTGATTCGCTCTCTCTTTCTATAGCAGCAAGATGGTATTTCTCATCAAAATCAGTACAAGGATGGATTTGATATGAACGTTGGTGATAGTTTCTGGAATAATATGTATTATAATCAACAGATTGACAAGAGAAGCTCGGTGATAAATGGTGATGAGATGCACCAACAACTGAGTGGAGAGAATCCTACGGAGTTTGCTTTTGATGTTCACAGGTTGGTATCTTCATTTTTTTTTTTTTTGTCTTTGGCGATGATTGCTGTGTTCTGTTACTCTTAAAGATCAAATCCAACCCACCCACAAATGATGTCCATTGGTTTCTCTTGATATATGCTGTCAGTTGGCTTCTGTCTTATAATCTGATTTGAAAGTTTATATGCACCTGCTTTATAGACCAATTGATGAACCCAAGGACAATTTATCTCCCCCTTCTGATATGCGTGATGATGTTGCTTCTGTTGCCTCTCAAGGTGATGGCAACTTTCACTTTCTGAGCTTCTGTTTGATGTCTTTGTTTCTAGTCTAATGTGCCTCATTCTTAATTTAGAGGGTCCGGGTATTATGGGATTCCAGATTATTGGTGAAGCCACACCAGGAAACCAACTTCTAGGGTGTGGATATCCTGTGCGAGGGACTGCTCTTTGCATGTTTCAGGTATCTTTTGGTTCCTCTAAATCCCTTCTGCATCTTAATTTCATCTGATCAATATTTGCACATTCCCAAGTCCTAAACCCTTTTCTCTTTTGTCAAAATCAGTGGGTCAGGCATTTCCAGGATGGGAGATCTCAGTATATTGAAGGTATGTATTAGAAGACATTCCTACACATTGATTAGTTTTGTGAAGTGTCACACATGATTAGGTTTCATTCCAATGCCGCCTGTGGAATGTTCTACTGTTTTGAGTTGCAAATTGAGGTGCGATAACATGTCCCAATTTCTAATATAAGTTTTATGGGAAGCTTAGAGTTTACATAAGCCAAAGCTGAACTTGGCTCCACAGGAAGTTCCTCATCGACAAAATGTTTCAATACCTTTTGCTAGGTCCGTGGTTTTGTAATTTTATTGAATTTTCTTAGGAGCAACAAATCCAGAGTATGTTGTCACTGCCGATGATGTGGACACACTTATTGCAGTCGAGTGCATCCCAATGGATAACCAAGGTCATCAGGTATTATGTGAATTATCTATTTAGTATTGAAGCTTGTGTAGCCTCGGAGCTCAAGATTTATAGCATAACACGAACCAAATTATAAGTCAGCTCCCTGGCTAGGAATATAAAGGTTGTTTTATATTATTCCTTGTAGATCAAAGAACTTTTTATCATAGAAGATTTAAAGCAAATCTGTCTCATGGGCTTTCACGGTACTTCAATCCTTATACTGATTTATTAATCTCCTGTCGCTAGGGAGATATAGTGAGGCTTTTCGCCAATGATCGGCGGAAAATAACGTGTGGTAAGTGAAATCTTTTAGATTGATCCATCAGTTCAACTGACCTCTTGTGGCGATATGCTTTTCTGTTGCAAGATTTCAGTGTTCTAAATGAATTGCTTTACTAAATATCTTCTGTTAAATAACCTGTAGACCCGGAAATGCAAATTGAGATCAATAATTATATTTCCCAAGGCCATGCCACCTTCAGAGTCCAGTTGCTGGTAGGTTTGCACTCGATTCCACCTGTCATCTTATACCTCCCATGTGTATATATTGTTTGAATTTCTATGCACCTGATGGTGTATTCGATCTTCTATATATAGTATTGAAGTTGGAAAAGTTGGTTTGACAAGGTAATGGGAAAATACAGCATTTTTAATCAAAAGTTCAGACTAAAAGGAAACCGGTCAATTGCTTTTGTCCTATTTTTTCAAGTCTGAAAACTCACTTCTAGTCCATGGTAACCAACAGGTAGATTCTTCGGAGACTTGGGAACCTGCCTCTCTGAGTCTGAAACTATCAAGCTATGAAATTAAACTCAACAGTACAGGAGACTCGGTAGTTTCTGAAAAATTCTCAAAGGAGTTCTTGGTATGTTCTTTACAATCAGTGCCCCCGTGCTCTTTAGTTCGTAAGGGAGTTGTACATCTTAATATTATCAGTACAAATACCTGAAAGTACAAATTTCATGTTGCAGATCAAAGTTCCATGTGGGTTCTCAACTCAGTTCGTCCTAATATGTTCTGATGGATCCTCCCATCCTATAAGCACCTATGACGTCCGGTAAGCCCTTGTTTGATACCTGTAATCTTGGTAAATGATGCTCCATTTCTCACTTTATAATTCCATTCATGCAATTCAGTTATGCTCTTTGTATCTCTGTAGAATGCGGGACACTCTAGTGGTGACAATGAGAACGTTCCAGAGCAAGGTACCGAACCCGATGGATAACTTTTACTTTTTCTTCAATCCTGTGACACTACGCTAAGTGTGTTCCTTTTTTTTCCCAAGGAGCAGACTTTGGATGAAAAGCGAAAAGGAAGATCCTAGGAGTCCTCCCCTTCATTTTGTGTACTACTATGCCATGTAACCTTTAGCCATTCTTCCATGAAAGTAGTGAATGTGAAATAATTACACCGTGTATCAAGGTTTTGTGATGTTGATAGAGATGATAAGGACTACATACACATCATCCCCAAATATTCTTTGAAGAGAGACAGTGATAGATATTGTCATAGTGATTACTTCTGTTTCAGATATTACTGCTGAGTTGCCCATTGCAATCAATATAGAACTGTAACTTAGCTCTTGTTCTTATGGCAACCTGTGGTAGATTACTGTCAACATCTATGGTTGCACCATCAGAATTCATCTGCTTCAGGTGTCCAAGATTTGATGAATGGTTTTTTTTATTATTCATGCTTTATCTGAAATGGGTGATCAATTATTGTCTGATATTTTTATGCCATGAATGTTTGATTGCAAAGAAGTCAAAGTGTACAATGAACCTGGGGAATGAGGGCAGATGGTGGGGGTGCCCAGAATTTGTAGGACATGGGGCCTCCCCAAATCGAAGCAAGATCTTAGACTGTTTTTGGACAGATCCTGGAGGGATTGACCCTCAACAACACCTTCACATGGGGGCACTCTGTTTCTCTCATTTACAGGAAATACCCTTTCGGATTCCCATTTTTTCCTCATTTAGAAGGAAAAAAAAAAACAACGCTTGAATCAGATGCCACCGGACAAAGTTTCACGTGAGAATGTCTAGCTGAAAATGACGTCATCACGTGCCACGTCGCACAGACCCAATGGGTTGTCAGATTTTCACGTGGCCCTCTCGTGCTGTTTGTCACCAGTTGTATTTTTTGCTACAAAAAACATTTATTGAATTATATATATATATAAAATAAAACACATAATTTATTTAAAATAAAAATATATATAATAAAAAGCTTAATCCACTTTTTATTTGTGCTATGATTTTATTAAGATAATTAATCACAAATTAACTAAAATAAAAAAGTATTATATATATAATATAAGTATTTAAACTCAAATAATCCCTTATAGTAATATCTGATTGGAATATTATACTATAATGAGGAGTTGTTGTTAATGGCAATAATCACAGCAATAAAATAGTTCAAAGGAAGACATGCATGCATGCATATATGTGTGTATATATATATATATATGCATTGTCGTATTTCCTTGGTCTCTCATTTGACTTTACACGGACCATCATGTCGAACAACTCATTAATAAATAATCCATAGTTATTGGCTTGCCTAAAAACCTCCATAGCTCTGCTGGGCTGGAGCAGGTGCAGTATCCACATGAGGATAATGGTAGTACTGATGATGATACGATACTGTGGGATTAAGGATGTAGCTGTTATCGTGGTGGTCAGCTGCCGCCGCCGGAAACGGTAGCCTGAGTGCGATGCCTCCTCTGCCGCCACAGCTGCTGTCGTTGTTAGGATAGGCGGCGGTGGCGGTGGCGGTGGCGGCACTCTCCATCGACTGCACCTGACGCTTGAGGAACTTGACATAGTGGATGGCCTCGTCGAGCATGGAGGCCGTGTCCATCTTTGTGCCGCCAGGGACGAGCCTCTGTAGGATCCGTATCCGCTCGCTTATCCTCTCCCTCCGGTGGCGGGCTGCCACGCTCTGTGGGTCGCTGGATACCCTCACATTCCGCCGCTTGGGCGGCCTCACTACCTCCGGATCTATGTTTATCGGCTGCATCACAGCTATTCGAAATATCATCTCCCTCACCGCCTCCGTGTTGCTGTTCGACGCCGCCGCAGCTGCCCCCTCTCCACCGCCGTCATCCATCTCCGACTCCGTCGCGTAGCCGCTTCCGCCACTGCTGGTGGTGAACAATATCATCGGACTCTTTCCGTTGCTGGAAGGTGAAACGAGATGAGAGTTTTCTGGATAATAGTGCGGGAAGCCACCATCCTGACCATCTCTGACCATGCCTACGAAATAATCGGGCAAAAGCTTCTGCTCCATGGTCGGAAACATCATGAGCACCCCAAGTTGGTTTCTTTGGGCTGATATTTCTCGAACCTATCTCTAAAGCTGGCAGATGATGATAAGATAACTGTGATGCGAGGAGAAGACATAAGAAATCTCTTAGAAACTTGCAGAAGGAAAGATGAAGAAGATGACTATATATATATATATATATATATATATATGATATGATGAAGAGTAGGGTGGAATTATGAAATAGTATATGTATATATTTTTGTATGCACTACAATTTCTATTCATTGGAATTAAATTACTTTCTATAATTATTTAATATACAGAATATTTTTTTAATAATTTGGTCTCTTTCATTAGGAGAAAAGTGATGTTTTTGTCGCATATTACCCCTCTTTTTTATGGGTTCCACTTGAAAGCATTTTCTCGGTTCTATTTTTCCGGTTGGGTTCTATGAAGGAGATCCGCTAGACCCGACTCGGAAGCGGGTTCGATATTTATTTAATTCGTATTCAAATATGTATATATTATTTATTCATAAATTATATTGCAAGCTTATATTATTTTCTCATATATATATATTATCCATAAATTATTTTCTTATAAATTAAAAGAAAATATAATTGGAGCAAGACCATGACTCATCCAAATGGGTCCTCACAAGGCCTTTGTTTTTGCCTATAAATGAGTGCTTGTTCATTGTATGTGATTGGATAAGGGTAGACACATGTTTTGGTTGCTTCTTCCTACATTAAAAATCATAGGCAGCATGGTCAGCCTCACATGTCTAATAATATGCTTCATGGACCGTCAAAAATATCCCACCTTTGATCATTATAAATATAATAAAAGTTACATTCCATAAAATTATTTTATCAGCATAAATTGTTTTATAAAAATTATGTGTAAGAAGATAAAAAGGATAACATTGCACATGACAAATGTCAGACTGTCCAGCCAGATGGCTTTTTAATTTAGCACATATTTAATTAATTTATTTGACATTTATTGTAAATTTGGGTACTATTATATATAGTATTATTCGAATTACTATATAAATATTATTCATTATTTATGTTAAAAAAAAGATAAAATTATTTGAAATTTATTGTAAATTTGGGTAATATTTTGAGTGGGAGTATTATAAATTATAATAAATTTATTGCCATAAATTAATCGACCGGTCAGATTTATTCTGTCCAATCCATCCATCAAATCGGTCCGTTGGGCCGCACAAAAACCAGACTTGGTATAGTTTTATTACCTTTACTAATAATTTAAAAACAAATTCAACATATTTTTTATTCTTTATTATTTTGGGTAAAATAATTTAAAGAAAAATTATGTGTATATAAAAATGTAATAATTCTAAAATTTATCAATTATCTTTTAACTTTATATAAATTAAACTCATTATCAATTAAAAATGTGTTGCACACTCAATAATTCAACTTCTAGACCTCTTAACTATTTACAAAAAAGAACAATTACAAATTTTACTAAGAAAATAAAAGTATAGGCGCAAATGGAAACTCCAATTTATTAGTTATAATTTTATAAAAAGATGAGAAGCTAATATTTATTAATATAAGCTATAAATTAATAGAAAACTCAATTTATTATAACTCATTATTTTATCACACTAATAAATAAGTTTATGAATATTATATTATTATTATAAAATAATTTAGAGTATAAGGCAAATAAGGTAAAAAATTTTTCAATTTCTCAATATTTGATATTAACAATTCTAAATACGTAAAAGTAATATTTTAATTTTCACTATATAAGGTGATGTAGGTGTAGTATTTCAATAACTTTTTATTTAATTTTAATTGTACGAATTTGATATTTAAATTTGTTTGTTATTAAGTTAACTTTGAATTTGTATAGCCTCCATTATTTTGTAACATAGTTTATATCGAATTTTTATCTAATTTAATTGAGATTTTATATTTGTACAATATTGATATTTAATTTAAATTTTGATAGATTAATTTAAGTTCAAGTTAGGTTAGTATTATATTATAAAAATCCGAATTTAATTGTGTGTTAGTTCTTTTTGTTGTATATAAATTTAAATTAGGTACAAATTTGATCAAATGAATTCAAACTTAATTACATAAAAGTCCGAATCTTTTAAGTCGGGACATTGATCAAGTTTGACTCACAAAAAACCTTACCCAACCTAACCCAACCCGAATGTTTGCATCCCTATCAATAAAGACTAGGGACACTATAAATGAAAAAAAGTTGACCATTTATAAGCATTGAAATTTTCTGTCCTTCAAGCCTTGCTTGCTTATTTTTTTTTCGTTTTTTCTTTCAAACTTTCCACTTATTTTTGGATGCTAGAGATTTATTCATGTGTTTATTGTTGTTTGCTGCTAATATTATATCTAATTTCAAACCACATTAAACACATCAGATGTGGAGTATGGCTATATTTTATTCCTATAAGACCTTTTCTCAAAGTTTATAGTGAATGGATGAAATAATTTATAATTTTCACACATAAATATATATTAGTTACCCTATTTGTAATCATTTATTTATATGTTACAAAATTATTCAACCCTATGGACATGCCATTCCATACTTTGTAGGCTCGAGTATTTCCCACGGATATGGATTAAAAGAATAAAAGTAAATGTAATGTTGGATTATTTGATCATAATATAACTTATTATTCATAATACTAGAAACTCAAATAATAATTAAAATGAATGGAAACACATATTTTTTAAAAAATAATATTTAGTACTATAATGGTTGAAATATTAAGATATATTATTATAATAATATTTTATTAAGTTATAATATTTGATATAATTTTATTAGTTAAAATTATTCAATAATAATATAATATTATTTATTTATATATTTATATTATTATAAAATATAAATAGATGTATATCTATATAATTAATTGAGTTAATTATTAAAATTTTTTTACTATAACCTATTATTTATATATTTCAATATCTTATACAACAATTTATACGTTGTATTATAACCGGTTCAATTAAATAGTTTTGCTCTGAAAAATCATACAAGTCTACTAAATACATCTTCCAACTCAAATAAAGTTCAAATTTTTTAAAAAATAAAAAAAAAAACTGCTAGTACGACCATATAGAAAATGATTAATTTGATTATAACAAGAAAATAAAAATAAAAATTTGACATCGAAATAAAAAATATTTTTGATTGATTTATGTTATACGTTAGAATAAAAAAATATATTTGTGATTTATTTCTGTATTTATTATAGTAACAGAATATAAAATAATTTATTTTTGTTTGGTATTGATTTAGAATTTAGTACTCTCCTTTATTATTTTACAATATTAACATTTTATTTAACTAAATCTTAATAGAAAATAAATGTTAAAATATTATAATATTTAAATTAAATATAATATATTATATATTCTCTTAATTAAAATTATATAATAATATTATTATATTATTTATTTCTTATATTTATATTAAATTTATTAACTCACATATCAATCAATTAATGATACTTATACCTATTATCTATCACTTATATTTTTTAATATATTTTAAATTTATACATATTTAAAAATTTGTATATGACTAAAAATAACACATTACATGCGTTACATCTTATTACAGTGCATATAAGTCTATTACTATAGCTTCATACCCAATGGATTATTTGGAAAAATAAAAATTATTAGAAAAACATTGATTATAATTGAGAATTGAAATAAAAAATAAAGTAAAATAAAAAATATTATAGATACATAAATTTTAGAGTGTTTCAATTTAAAGTGTTATTTTTTTAAGTGTATATATTAGTCTAATTTTTTATTTACTCACAATAATTTATTATATAATATTAGAATTATTAAATGTGTATTTAAATTCGTCCCACATCGAAAATTCAATTTGTATCTACCCAAATAAAAAGAATAAATATCAATTTAATATCATTGTTATTTTGTTGTTCAATATCGAAAAAAATATATTTGATTTCTAAATACTTGTTAATTTGATTATAATTTATATTTTTTTGAATATGTTTATATATTTTAACACACAATATTTATAACCGAAGAAGAAAGCAAAGAATAAATAACACAGACAAGCAACCCATAGCCACTCACAAGTCTCTACAGGATTCATCCTTTTCCCTACACTCCGTTGACCATCTCCGCCGCATCCCCCAGCCTTTAATTGATCATTATCAGTCCCCATTCACTAACATAAACCTCGATCTTTAAAGTGAAATTAAAAAAAAAATCGAAAGATCTGACTGTTCATCAATCATGGCAAAGGATTCATCAGCTGAGCGTGCAAGACTTCGCTAGGGAGATGGCAGTGTTGATCTTCTTCTGGTTGAAGTTTATGGCGCAGTCGACCCTCTTGTTGAACTTGGTCTTCACCAGCTTGCCCAGGACGTAGGCCCTTGACTTGATGACAAAGTTCAGCTTCAACGGCACCGGCGGCGAGGCTGTCGTGGTGTTCGAGTTCCCTGGCGGGGTGGTCAGGCCGGAGCCACTGCCGTACAGAGGGATCTTGTCGGCGGTGACTGAAATTGACACGGTTCTCTGGCTATTCCTCGACTGATAAAACTTCTTGATCTGCATAACCCAATTTCAATTAGCCAAAACCTTAAGCGACCAGCAACCAAAACTTTCCGAGTGTTTTTTTAGCAGTAAAAGAATGGCGTCTGAGTGGTATTACTAGTAAACTGATAATTGGGATCAAAGTGTTGGATTTAGCAAATATTAAGGTTTAATTGTGTTGGATAAAACTGCAAACTTGATGATTCGATCAATCTCTTTCAGAGGAAGTTCCGCTAAAAGGGTGAAGAAAGATTCTGCTTACAGCTCCAGATGCGATTGTGAGCTGGGTGTAGGTCAGATCAACCGGAGATGAGGTGACGTGGACGCCGAAGAATGTGCCGGTGTTCCGGTAGATGAGCCTGACGGTGGAGTTCACGGTGACCATATCGGTCGTCACCCCCGTGCTATCCGATCCTGCCTGAACAGTCAGCTGCTCGAAAGTGATACTCTGTGGAGAAAACAGAATCGAAAATCAAGCAGAGAAAACTAATTTGACTACAAATATTAAGCATTTAACCAACACAAATATTGAAAGCTAAACTCTATGGGAAATCTCAGAGTATTTGTCGGCAAGAGAGCATGTAATCGATGTGTTACTGTAAGTAAATTGGCAATAGGACTAAGATGTTGGTTTTAGCAAGCAATTCTTGCAGAATTTGGATCTGCGATGAAGGATAAAGCTAAAGGGGAAGAAATCCCTAGATCTGAGGCAATTAAGAGGGCGGGACCTTCATGGTGATCTTGGGCTTCTGTGGCTTGCTTGCTCCCCACAAGATCAGAGAGAAGAATGAGAAGAGGATGAAGAATCCTATCACGAAGGCCAGCACATAGCACCGTCGTGGGAGGCCCTTCCTGTGGCCTTCGTCCTCGAGCAGGCCTTCCTCCTCGATGAGAGCGCACTCCTTCCACTGCTTGTCTCCGCCACCGCCGCCGCCGCCCTTCCGGTTGCTGCGGGAGACGTCGTTAGGGTTGATCTTCCTGGATCCGGGCTTGATCGAGCCGGAGAACCTGGTGGAGGAGGACTGCCGTGAGTGCCGGCCGAGGGAGGAGTGGGAATGAGGAGGGGAGGCGCTGGGGCTGAGTGCTGGCGTGGAGTGCAGCGACGTCGCCGTCTTCTCCCCGTCGTGCGAATCCCGGGACGGGCTCTGTACGTAGTACACCGGCCGGCGCGGCGATCGCGGCGACGAGGGGGCCAGGCTGGTCACCTCGGAATCTGTCTTCGCGTGATGCATCCTTTCTCTCTCTCCCTCTCCCTCTCTCTCTAGCGTACACTGTAGATGAGTGAATTAAAGACAGGAGGAAGAATAGCGTCGGTGGGATGAAGAGAGAGAGAGAAGTGGTGAGCAGCTGTGCTGTGGGTGGAAGATCGCAAGTGGAAACTGAGCAAGAAGATGAACCAGAAAGCATGGATGGATCGCGCCAACCACTACTACTACTGCTACAGGCTACAGCCATATGACAGTTGGCAGCGTGTTATCCGTCATTTCATTTTCATTAATTGGAATAAAATTATTAATATACTTAGTTATGGCATATTACTTGAATAAAATGATAAGCAAATAAAATTATAATTTAAATAAATATAAAATAAAATTCAAGGTAGTAGTTAAAAGTTGTTAGAAAATAATGAATATTTAAATTATGTATAATTTATTATTAATTAAAATATAAGATATATTGTTAGTGAGTCAATGTTGAGGGATCCCCAATGGCTAAATAAAATACTTGCCACGTTTCATTCATACCACGATGTTTTGTCGGTGGAATTTCCTTTTATATGAATAAGCTATGAAATTTAAAAGTAAATATGTTGGGTTGTGGGGTCCACACCATACATGTGACCCCATGAATTTGTTTTAATAATAGTATCTTATTATTAAGTATCTTCAAAAGTTTAAAATATATTTTAAATTTATATGAATTAAAAAAATAAATTTGTCCAATGTATTTGTCATATAATCATAAATCCCACTATTAGGTATAATTAGTAAGGTCGAGATCCAATTATCGAGTTGCAAATTCGGGTTTATGGCCATACGGACTTTAAATTCTCTCTAATTCAGTTTGAAGTGATAGTGACTAAATCACTTGAGATGGACTCAAACTACTAATGGTATGATCTTATAATAGTGTAGATGTGAATGAATACAATACCTAGTCAAAGGAATTAAGAAAATGGATTGCAAAGGTGACTCTTGAGATAGGGTAAGTAGGTCAAATATAGAAAAAAGTACAATAGGGAGGAAGATCATGAAAGTTGATGCATCAAAGCAAATCACACGACTCTTGCTTTGATAGGTGAACAAGTCTAACAAAAATAGATAGATGATTAAGGAGAGTCCAAGGAAGAAAGGAATGGTGGTTTCCAATATTGATTAAACTATTTATAATATTAGTGTGAAAAATTAAAATATAATTTATAACTCCAAAAATGGTAAATGCCGTGGAAAATTATCTCACTAGCCCCTGCAATAATGATCCTATCCAAAGCATCGTGATTTTCCCCTTTGTCTATTTTTCCCCAAACCTTAAACTTTCGTACAAGATTCATCAATTAGCCTTCCGGGTGGGGCCCAGCGATTCTATGCGATCTGTCGTGGCCACTATCGGACTTTTAACCTCATACTTGCCGTGAAAGTCGGTCCATGTCACATAGCCCCAAGCCACCTGCTCGACCTTCCCACCTCCCGTCGGGCCCTTGATGGTCAACTTGTAGCTCAGCTTCTGGAATTTCTTCTTAAAAACCAGCACTTTGGGCTCGACCGTGACGTTATAGCCCTTGACGGGCGTCACGGTTGCACGGTAGCTAGCGGAGTCCTCGCCGACGTTGGTCAGGGTTCGGTGGAATTCCCGAGTTGTGGTCTTGCTGAAGTCAAACAAGGCCATGAAGGAAGGGTAATTGAGGTCCAAGGTCGGGTTCGAGCATACTGTTGTAGATGATGATGACCTAGTGATGGTTTGGATTTCCTTGGCAGTGTAGTTGAGCCCACATAGGAGATTGTTGTAATCTTCCATGGTGGCGTCGTAGACCAGCCCGGGGTTCAGCGCCTTGTTGGGGTTGATGTGGCCGGACCCCATGGCCAGGGGGGTCGCCGGAGTTCCTACGTGGTTTGCACCAAGGTCTTCTATGGGGTGGCCCGTGCTGTCGTTCAAATACGAGGTTGTCATGATGGCCGACCGTATGGCCGCAGGGCTCCACTTCGGCCGCGCCGCCTTGAGAAGGGCCGCCACTCCGGCCACGTGCGGGGTGGACATCGAGGTCCCCGACACGAGGTTGTACTTTGAGTACAAGTCCTTGGAGCCCAAAAAGGCGGTCGGAGAATTCTGCGACCAGGCGGCTAGGATCAGTGTTCCGGGGGCAAGTACATCCGGCTTGAGTACAAACGGGCAGCTCGGAGACGGTCCCCTAGAGCTGTAGCTAGCCACCCTCGGGGCTGGCCGGCCGCCCCCGATGACGGTGTGCTTGAACTCGACGCTTGCCTTCGGCTTCCGCTTCCCTGATGCTCCACTTATGTAGTCCTTTATAACCTTCCCGGCCTTCGTTTCCAGGACCATCGCCGGAAGCGGGTTCATGAGGTACCGCTCAATATCGAGCCCATTCGTGATGAAAATACTGCAGGAGATATTCGCCGTTTGGGTGTAACTAATCTGGTGCCTGAGCATATTACCATTGTCCTCGCACACAACGATCTTCCGGCGGACCCGACTCAATGCCGCCGTGTCGTTGCATAAGCCCATGAACACCATCGGCGTCCGGGGAAAGAGAGGGTTACCGGGAAATATGCTCATGCCCTCGACTTGAACGCCGTTACCAAGAGTGATGACACCGCCGAAATTCCGATCCAAATCTCCGGCGGCCACCGTTATGACCCAAGGGGTGCCATTGTGTAGGGTTGCACCGTAGGGGCCATCGTTTCCTGCAGAGGTCGTGACGAAGATGCCCTTCTCGATGGCAGCATACGTGGCTATGGCAACCGGGTCAAGATGCAGTGCCTTCACGTCCGTGCCAAGCGAGATCGAGAGCACGTCGACTCCGTCGGATATAGCCTGATCAATCGCGGCTATGATGTCCGATTCAAACCCTCCCTCCGGCCAAAGAGCCTTGTACATGGCAATCCTAGCCCTAGGGGCCATCCCCCGAGCTGTCCCGGGGGCATAGCCGAAAAATGACGCGCCCTTCACGTAGTTTCCAGCGGCGGTGGATGATTTGTGCGTCCCGTGTCGAGTTCAGCTTGAGGATCAGTTTCGGGGTTTTCGCCACGATCCCCTTGTTGAAGTACCGAGCCCCGATCAGCTTCTTGTTGCACACCGATCCGTTGAACTGGAACCCGGCCTGGTGGCATCCGCCTTTCCACCTTGCCGGAATCTCACTCATCCCAGAATCATTAAAGCTCGAGCTCTCCGGCCAGATGCCGGTGTCCACCAGCCCGATTATCACGTCCCGGCCGTAGTTTGAAGCAGGCCACGCCCCAGATTTGTAGGTTAGGCCAAGGAACTGGAACGAGTGCGTGGTGTCGAGCTTAACCGGCATGTCCCGAACCGACGAAACGTAGCCGGGGGAGTTCCTGATGGCCTCGAGCTCGCCAGGGGAAAGGTGCGCACTGAAGCCTTGTATAGCGTGGTGGTAACTGTAGATGAGCTTGGAATTGGACGGAAAAGGGGTGCCATCAGCCTTGGACGAGGCCAACGCGGAGTCCACCATGGTCGAGTACCAGCTATGGTGATCGGAGTAGATATTCGGCATCACGGTCGTGTGCATGTGAACGATGTAGTTGTCAGATTCACCGAAAACGAGCATGATCCGGAAGAGGAAGCACATGAACAGAAAGAACTGTGTAGGAGGCGCCATCGAAGCCAAGCTCGAAGGAGATGATTGATGGGGAAACAGCGTTTGGAAAGACCCTTTATATAGGAATCTTAGAATATGAACCGTAGATTGAATTATTAATAAAATAATTAATAGTAAATTGAGCCTAATAAATTATTTATATATAAATTAAATGGTTGCTTAAAATTTTATAACTTATTTAAAGTTTTAATAAAAAGAAATCACGCAACAAATACCGAAAAATAATCAAGAAACACGTGATTAACGTGAAAAGATCAAATTATGAAAATAATCACCACTTCAGACGTGTAAAATTTACTATTTGTTGTAAGTATTAATGTTATATATATTATTTTATTTAGAGAGGATAATTTTTATCATAATTTGGTTCACAAATAAATCATCTCCACCTTGAGATTTATATAGCCATAAATCAAATTTCCAATATTTAATTTATGTGTTATAATAATACAAATAGACAATGTAAAAAGTAAATGTTGAATTTAGAAAAATATTTATCGTGGGTATCATGTGAGTATCCACATCATAAAACCATCTCCCATATAATACTTTTATGCATTAATGGTGGTTTGATATAAATTAACATGTAATGATTGGTCTAATTTATCTAAAATGGTTGGATTTTTCACTAAAATAAAATCGACAAGAATAATAAAAAATAATTTTCTAATTTTCACAAATATTTAAAAATTTAAAACATGATGCTCAAAATAGTTTAATAATAAAATAATAATATTATAGTTAATAAAAAAATAAATTACAACCTTATAACGAAGAAGATATCTTAGATGACGATAATTTGGAAAGATACTTCCACTTTCCTCTTCTACTTTCTCAATTTTTACTTACAATAGTTTTATTGCAGAAAAGTGACCTAACACCTTAATTAATTGGACACTTAGTTGTGCCATTACTAATACTTAACATTTAAGTTCGTGATTTATTTTATATTCTATTTTATTATGTTATATTCTATTTTATGTGTACTGACTCAAAAACATGGTAATTAGAGATCTAATATTTTTATGTGTCCCATAATGGATAAACATATGAATTGGCCATTAATGTTGTTAGGAAGGGAAAATACTTGTGATCTTAGCCAACTTAGAAGAATGGAACCTCTTCAATTGTGTGGTGTGACTTCTTATAATAATCAGCCACGTAAAATTTTTTCTTTAAATTACAACAACTAATAAGTAAAATATTTATACATTAGGATTAGCATAAAAGTAACTTAACTTATATTTTCAATTAATTGTAATTATTTTAGGAGGGAGTGAAATAATAAATTAGTAAATAAATTTATAGACATACAGCTATTACATTATTTACTATCCCAATATTTACTCAAATTATTTAAAATGAAAATAATTAATATTTTTAATTTATTATCGATGTAATTTCAATATTTATTATTCTATTTTTTTATTTTTTAACTTATCATTTATTAAGAAAATCTAGTTTTCATTTTTTATATCACATTTAATAAACCTACAATATCATCACAATTTCATGTTTAGCTTATGCCCACTTAGGTCTCACAAAAAAAAATTTCAGAACTATATGAGTATATATGTTATACATATCATTTTAAGATTATTGTCTCACTTATAATGAAGTGGATGATATGTCATTGGACATTATATATACATATCATCCTTTCAACCACTCCAAATCATAAACACACATAGATCTTACCACAAGCTTACTTACGGGTATGTGAGAAAATATAAAAGCATTCACTCTCTTCCTTACATTTACACTTTCATTCTAGTTCGGTGTCATATCGACGTAATATAAGATTCATCCAATTAAGTAAATTAAAAGCACATAATCAATAAGCATAATGATTATTAATTTTTGTGAGTTCAATTTGCTATATGACCGATACTGTTACTTATATTTTTAATCACTTCTCACATGCACATTGTTTATTCAATTTTGGAGTTTGATTTGCTAATTAACATGCTACTCGTATTTTTAAACACATTTCTTAATGTAACTTATTCACTATTCTTAATTCTCACGATCTAATTTATTATCTGATCAACATAGCAATTCGTGTTTTAAAAAATACCTTCACAAATCAATATGAACATTAATCAAGAATTTGGGAGGGTCGATTTATTAACTGATCGACTCCTGATCTCTTTAAAATTCACTTAACAAAGTATACATGAATGTGTTCATATTTTTATTTCAGTCAAGTCATCAACCTTATTTTCACTTTCCATTTAAACCTCAACTTTATTATAAAAATTCATATATGTCTTCACCCGAGTTTTCTCATTAAATTTTAATAATGGGTTCTTATTCTATTTATTTTAAATATTTTATATTATTTACTATTTTCAATCTATTTAAAAATATTACTTATTATACTCTTTACACAAAATTATTAAAGTAAAACATACTATCACTCCAATAAAATTTATTGTATATAAACTTACTCATTTTTTTATCCGGATTTGTTTGTCTTGAGAAGTAAATCTTAAATATGACTTCTAGTCGTTAACAACTATATAATATAAAATATATTAAATTTTATTCTAAATGGTAATTGTAGTATTATACTATAACTTAAAAAAATTACAGATTTGTCCATTGAATCGGGTTGGCTCGTTTTGTGTGTCGATAAACCCGTTTAAAAAACTCATTTTCACATCCTTTTATATCTCTTTATTTTCTCTATTATTTAGTCATATTTATTCTAATAACCCGATTTGTTTCACATTTTTCATTAAACCCCTCAAAGTTTTATTTTTTTTGCACTTTAATAGTTTTGTACCCATTTTTGAAACTCTAACCCTTATAGAACTTTATTTCATGTCCCCTACAATTCGACCAGTAAGTGGTGTTGGCTAAATGGGACCAAGATAAGTTTTAATTATTATTTTAAGTTGTGGTTAGCTATGAGGTCAAGATAGGGGTAAGTTTGGGAAGAGAATGATTTGTTTTCGGTCAAAATAATAAGATTACTATTTGATAATGTCATCTAGATTAGATCTAGATTAGATAGACGTAGAGGTATAATTTAAAAGTTGTCATACATTTTATTCTAAGATTACTCTAAATACAAATTTTTGTAGAGGGAATAGAAAGTTATTAGATATAGAAGTAATATTGCTAGAAAATTAAGTAGAATAAGAGAATTTTGGCACTGGATGATTGAACGGATTACTTTTAAAAGTTAAATGGGGGTGCTCGACTCTTAAATGGGTGCTCGAGTCACCAAGTTTTATTATATACTTACCTAGTTAGAATGAACCCCAGACGCCTTAATTTTAATTTAATTATTCTCGGGGTAAAAAAACGAATATCGTATGAGATTGAATATTTGTACAAATTTCAAGGTTGGATTTCGGGTTTAAGTCGGGCAAATATGATAATCACACGCATTCAACATTTAGAAAGCTCCCGTTGTCTTCCTCGTTATCGTAATTAATGTTCCTCGCTATAAGAACACGGAATCTTCCTCGTCATGGCAATGTTCCTGGCTATAAGAACACGGAAGTAATTGACTTAAATGATAACTTATTCTTAGATTCAAACTTATTCTAAGCTCCCTACGAGTGCTGCTACAATGTGCAGCTTTTAAAGCCAACTGGGTGAAAACCATGGAGGGTTTCTATGATGATCTGTGGTGTAAATTTGTTCATCCTACCACATGTTAAGAACCTAAAAGAATAAAATTTTGAATTTTGAATCAAAACATTGGAAGAAAACAAAGGAATCAACAACAAAATGCCTAATGTCTTGCATTAAGTTTCTCAATACAAATATGGCCCCATTCAACCAATGCCAACAACCTAAAACAGTAAACAAGAAGTTGAGACATACTACAACACAAGATACGCAGATAATCATCCATATCAGTAAGTCAGGTTCTGGTCATCCAAATGTAAGACAACTAAAAAAAATACAAGTTGAACCTAACAACATGCCATCCTAGCTAATGATCTGACATCCAAAGCTCTTGGGATAAGAGAAAAGAGGAATATGAGGTGGAAAAGAAAAAAAGTGAAATCCACCACTTGAGAGACTCTAAAGGTTTTATGATGGAGGATTGGGATGAAAAGAAAAGTGAATTTTGTTGGTGCCACATAATTACAAACAGCCTATGCATATAGGTAAACAAAGTCATATATAAGGCAAAAGCAAACCGCAGGTTCGGCACATGTAATGTAAGTTCCTAATTCATTATCAGTATTGACAAGAATGAAGAATTTGACAACACATCCCAGCTCCAACATCTTCTACAAGGTGTTTTCAACTAGGTGTCGACAACCCCTGAAAGAGTTCAAGAGATAAATACAAATTTCTTCCTATTTACCGATGCTAACACAACTGAAGCAACTAATGATCATAAAAGCTACTACTGTTGTACCAGTTTCTGGTTGATAACAACATCATGCAAAAACCACTGCCTCTAATAAGGAACCAGAACACCAGCACAACCTGAATGGGAGAGCTGAACATTTCCTTCTACAGCAATAACTGCATCTGCAGTTCAAATGATCCAAGCCAGGACATTTGTCAGAAGAGCATAACACTATGCTGTATCACCCTACTATTCTTCAAATGGGATCTGAGATGGGCTTTATCTGTCTTGAAGCTAAATGTAATTCCTTCATGGAGTATTAGAATGTATATATATGTACAGGTATGCATTGTTTGTAAGCTTTGACAAGAAGAGTCAGAGCCATGGAGGATTATTGGATGCCAAGATCATCCAACTCAATATAATCCCCCTCTAGAATTGCCACCTACAAATGCAGTAAAAGGAATCAGAAAGAACTAAAGCTGTGGGAACCATTGACAATATGACTAAGAAAGATTGCATAACTACTAAAAAAGCAACATTCTAACTTCATTAATACTTGATATGAAAAATCAAACACGGACTTCTTTTTCTAATATAGATCAGTGAACAGAAGGATCATTAGATAAACATTACATGTGAAGAGAGCAAGCATGTAATATCCAGAACATTGAACACAAATATATCCCAATTACATGTGGGAGTGCATATGCCTTTGGAACCAAATGAAAATCAGTACAGGATATTGCTTATTTCCAGAAGATAGCCACTGAAAGCTTATAAACCTCCCATAAGACTCGAGAAATTATAAACTAATGGATTGCCAAAAAACATTACTGAATAACCTAAATCAGGTCGTCGTATCTTTGTTAATGAGATGTGCACAAGCTTATGATAGGCGATGGCATTAGCACACCAGTCATGTCATGAAATATATCACATAAAAATAGAAAGAAAATATAATTATCGAGATTCCTACACATCCTTTTCTTTTTCTGGATAGCAATAAGATTGTAAAATAAAATGTACCAGTTCATTCAATGGATCCATATAGAAGTGAGAGCAGGTGGGTACAAGGCCAAGTATGACATGATCGTCCACCTGATTGTGCACATGGAACTGGGCGCCTGGCTCTGGTACAAGCTCATGAATGGAATGATTATCCAGCTGATTGTCCATAAGAAACTGATGTCCTACCTCTGGTATAGGCTCAGGTATGCCATGATCCTCCAGCTGATTATCCATATGGAACTGATGGCACGTTAGCTCAGGTATGGCATGATCATTCAGTGAAGAAGCTGGCATACAACCTATAGATATGTTACAATCAATGGGGATGTTAATGCTCAACTCTTCCCGGAGATCAGGTGCTTCTGGACCACTATTAATGCCACGAGATGCCATAACTTTACTGGTCATGATGTTTCCTCCATTAGCCTTGACAGATACTCGACATAAAACAAAAGAAGCCTGCATAACCAAGAGAATTTTCAGGCATTCCATAACCCTAGCCGGAATAAGAAACCAGAAAGAATCTCTTCAGTTCACAGATACATAATCATATAAAGATGTACGATAAACACCCTTGACACCATACACAACAGAAAGCAGCTGTTCGGTTCTCACAGATACCTAATCATATAAGAAGCTCATTACCCAATGCGTAGAAAGGTTTCAACTGTTAGGGAATCGGTAATTTTGATGCCATTAGAGAGAAGCAAAAGAGAATTTCAGCCACTCACAGTGAAATGATCGGCTAGAGCATACTCAGACATGACCCAGTCAGTCTTAATCGCAGTCTTGGCAGAATCCCCCGCATAAAACACGAAACGAGTCCTCGTTCCCCAGACAGCATTTTCTCCACTTCCGCCGTCAACTGCCACCACCTTCGCGCCCCCTCTCCTCCGCCAAAACCCGCCCCTCGTCCTCCTGTTCCGCCGCTCCCTATAGGCGACCCTGATGGTGTAGCAATACCAGTGGCGCTTCCTCCCGCCGGAGCCGTAAGGGAAGCATACGGCGTCGGGCAGCTCAGGCGGGAAGTAGCCGTACATGTCGAGCTCTTTGATCACGTTGCATAGGTCTTCGGGGTTAGGGTCCGTGTTCTTGTTCATGAGGTAGAACCTGAACAGCTGGTCTTCGGACGGGTGGAACCGGTAGCCTGGAGGACAAGTTAAGGCCGGCTGATCACCGCATTCAGTCGCTCCCATGGCGTCCATGGTTAGATGCAGAAGGCTTTTGCTTCTCAGAGCACTGAATTGGCAGAAGAAAACAGAGCACGAGCAAGAAGAAGAGAGAGGTGAATGCGTGCCATTGAAGTTTCCACTCTAGTGAGAGAGTGGGGGGGTTCCCTTCCACTCCTCGGCTGGCTGCCACGTGTAAGTCAACATGTTCAGCTTTAAAGAGAGAATATGCTCGTTAATTCATTCCTTTATGTGGCACTTTAGTGATTGTATAGTGTACACATATTAGGCTTGACAACAAGAGCTACCACAAATTGCACAATGGTAGAGAATGGAGGTGGTCACGTGCTTGTGACCTATATCCTCATCCGGTTGAGATAAGCCAACATTCTTAACACTTCCCTCTAAATTTAAGGTGAGGTCATTAATGTTGAGATTGGAGTATAGACAGATCAACCAAAAAGAAAGATCCTTTGTCAGAAGATTAACAAGTCAATCATTAGTATTGATGAAAGGAAGTTGAAAAATGGCATAACTAACACATTAATAAACAAAGTAATAATTAATCTTAATATATATAGTGCAAGTAAAAAACACATGAGATTATTACCCGAAGGGTAATACTTATTTTTTAAATAAAAAAATGAAGCTAAATAAGTTTAGTAGTTATATTGTGATAATTTTATATTAAATGTTAGTAATGGAGTATGATATAATATATTATTTTTTTGGAACTCCAATATATAAAATTATATATTAAGAAAATAGTAAAATTATTATTGTAAGGACGAAAGTAATTTTACTATTTGATTCGTTTGCCTCGACTTTATTAGAATATAATGTTAGTTTGGTATATCAAGTTAAATTAATATTATTTTAAATTTTGTAATTTGCCGTTATCACCAATAACTCGATCCAGTTTATATTGGAGAGTAATGTTACCATTTTTTTATATTAAAAAATTTTAAATTACTTTTTATTTTTTTCAATTTACTTTTATAACCTCAAATTTATAAAATTTTTAATATTTATATTTTAAAATTACATTTTGATCCTTAACATTTTTTAAATTATCAGAATGTCATTAGTTATTTCAATGTTTTCCATTAAGGGTTGAAACTTTAAAAAATTCTCTACCCGCTTTAGTCCCATTTATGTTACCAATATTGAAAATTACATTTTAGTCCCAAACTTTGTAATAATTATAATTTTGTCATTTTCTTAAAAAAAACTTTCATTTTTGCTCTATTTATTTTCCGAAATTATTATTTTCACTCACAACTCATCAAAATTGGTCATTCTACCCTTCATGGTGCAATATTACCATTTTTCCTCTCTTTAAGCAAAAAATATCATTTTACCAATCATTTTCTAAAAATGATCATTTTGTCCCTAAACTCTCAAAAATTATTTTTAACACCTCCATTTGTCACAAAATTACTACCTAACCTATAAGAGTAATTTGTCAGAATCTCTTCGGTAATGACGAGTTGATTGAGACCAACGACTGAGAATAATAGGAGATTTCCCAAGTGACCTCCTTGGAATTAGCCCACCTTAATCGTTCACTAGAGTTACCTAAAACTCCAACTAAACTACCCTCCTAAAACTAAATAGAAAACTCTAAGGAAACACGAAGGACTAAGGACAAATTGACTTATCATAGATCATTTCTATCCATGAGAGAGGAAGAAGGGAAGTTGGGGGACCTTGAGATACCTTCCCAAGTCAACTTGGTGGTTTAGTGGGAATCAGAATTCCTTTGAAAAATGGATACTTCATTTTTTGTGAGGGAGGCATGGCTACTATTTAACCATGTTGGTAGCGTCCCCATCACTAGTGGACTTATTTTTCTTTCATATAAAGAAGACTCCCATGAATTTTTGAGTTACCATAAATATGAGCAACTAATTTCCAAGGTAAGAATTCGATGAACAAGGGAAGAGAGAAGGCTAATTTTATAGGTAAAGCTTTCTAAGTAGATGGTAAATTCGGTGTAAAATTTGTTAAGTTTGGTGGTAATTTTCCATGATGTTAAAGATGATGAGGATCATTGGAATATTTTCATAAATATCTTAGAATCCTTCTCTTTTCTAGTTCATCACATAATATGATATTATGTGTGTCATCGCATGACACACAATGATTGGTTGTAGCCCATCCATGTGATCATATGTTCACTATCACGTAGCACTCATCAATTGGTCATACACGATTGACTAAATTAAATTATTCTTTGACTGTGTAACTATCATTACATGACATTGTGTGATTGATTGTTCTTGTCTATGTGGTTTAAATGTTATCAACAGTATCAATTCACCATGTGGTGTGAATGATTAGTTGTGATTGTTGACATGACTTATTTACCCGTGGTGTAAGGAGTTACCTTGTCATGTGGCGAACAACAATTGGCTATGTTAGCTATTAATTATTTGTATTAATTTCCCGCAAAATTTTTAGTTAATTTGACCAAATTTTAACTTTATTTGGCATCATTCAACTAAAATTTAGTTAATTCTTAGCCTAATTTATTTTTTTAAAACTTATTTTACATTTATCCTAAATTTTAGAATAAAAAATTATATTTTTAACACCTTTAAATTTTTTTCAAAATTTTATGATATTATATAATTCGTTCACTTCATTTCAAATTTTAAACTAATATTTTTCTAATTATTCCATTAATCAAATTTAAAATTTATATCCTGATTCCCTACCAAGAATTCCTCTTAATTTTCATCTCATGCACTTCTTACCACTTTCCAAAATCCAATTTAACTAAATTTTCTTATTTGATTTGCTTCCATTCAATTATAGTACGCTCGATTTCTATTTATAACTTTTCATGCAATATTTATATTAAAAGAATTGTGTATTATAAGGAGTGTTCAAGAGAACTTATAAAGAAAACCATTAGATAAAATAGTGAATAAAGGATTATACATAATAAATTCTACAGATATTTTATTACAAATATTTATTAACTTATATTATATCATTTACGAAATATACACGATAAAAATAATATAATAAGATATTTTATTTTAAAATTTAAGTTTTAACGAGATTACAGTAGTAAATATACCGATTATTTTATTATCAAAATAATACTATGGATTACTTATAAGTTAGATTAGAAAATATAGGTCAGATTAGGAAATAAGATCGGTAGTAACAACCACTAATTAGAGAGCTATGTATGAATTTCAACCGGTGAATTTGTGTGTTTGGTTGAGAAAGGGAAACTTAATTAGAATTAGCCTTTTAAGAGTTGAGTCTCTATTCGTGGAGTCCGCCAATAATGGCGATAACAATCTGGTGCCTGGTAGGAGGATTCCGCGAAGCAGATGACCCACATGCCTGGTAGGAAGCGTACAGAAAGAACGGGGCTCAAGTGTGCCAAGAGGAAGGTTGGCTTCAATAGGATGGGGAAAGTTGACTTCTTTTAGGCTGAAAGGCCGAATGGTCGAAAAACAAAAGAAACATGGGTTGCTTATTATGAGAGGCCGTGAGGTGGGCTAGCCAAGAATGAAGGCCGAAATTGAGCTTCACATAAAATGAGCCTAAATAAATATTTAGCGGGGCTAACTAGCTGAAACAAATTGGGCTCAAGTTTGGCTAGAAGAAAAATGAAAATTGGGATGAATACTAAAAACCCGTTAATGAGCCTAAGGTAAATATATATATTTATATGGTTTTAGACATATGGAGCAAAATCAAGGAGATGGCTTTGGCTACCAAATTCAGGTAAGATATTGTTAATTTATTTTTAGTATTGGATTTTCCTTAACTACTAACATATTTATAGGTTTAATATTGACAATTAGGTTCTCCCAAGACTGTAATTTTATAAAAATTATGATAAAATATAACATATACCTATGAGCTAATACAAAGTAAAATCATGTATTATAATGATATATTATATATTCTACCTGTTATTTCTTCAATTTCTTCTCGCTAAGTTCTATTTTTACTAATTTATCGGATAAATCTCATTTTATATAAATAATTATTATGTATTTTATTAAAATATTACTTTAACATAATAATTTAATTATTTACAAAATAATTCTTATTTTCATTAAAATTGATCCACTTTATTTTAAAAATTGATAGCATTACACCCACTTTTATATTATGATAATAATATCAGCAATTTAGTAGTATTCTAATTATATATTTAATACTCACATACAGTTTAACCTATCATATATCTCGAATCATCACAATTATAGCTATAGAGAGAATTTATTTTATCACACAAAATTATATTTTTATGGGTTTAATGTTATCTCACAGTTTATATTACCATAGGCGTTATATGTTCGTTACGGTTGAATCTCAGTAATTAAAATAATTTTTTAGCCAAGTAGTTGTACGAACAACTATTACACGATTGGAGTATTCATACAAGTAATATCGGAATAAAAAATTTCATATTTTCATATATTTGTATATGAATAATTTTATATTTTCATTTATTTGCGCATTAATTTTATTTTCTAAAAAATTAACATAAAATATTGACATAAAAGATCTCTTATTCAGACAACCAATCATGGAGTTTGGTCTCTCGGTCCTCAACGTCCATACAAGTGAAACCGACTTCATTTGCCCTAAGGAACCCTCGTTCAACACCCCAATTTGTTCCTCGTCAAGGATAATGGCTTCTCAGCCTCTTTTCAGTTTTCCATCGTCAGCAGATTCCCAATCTCAGGCTCACCAGTTCGTCCCTTACCTCATGTGAGTTTCTAACTCATTCTTGTCTCTACCTCTCTTCTCAATCAAGCTTAATGTAAGCACCTCTCCATTGTAAGAGTAATTATCAATGCTATGCATCGTGGCTCAAATTTTGGTGGTTTGTTTAGAGGACAATAGGGAGAGTGGGGAGAGATGGAGACAGTGAAAGTCAAGGAATACATCATGTTGGTGGTTTGTTTAGAGGACAATAGGAGATCATAGGGTGGAGCTCAAGAACAACAAAGGCCTCAAATGTATGGAGGGTAATGATCTAGTTGTATCTCTGGAGCCTTCAAGACTATGGTATGATGAAGAAATAGAGGATTCAAAAGAGAGGACTTGATCAAGAAAGGCATTGAGAAATCCAAATGTTAAAAAGAGTTTGATAACAAACTAAACAAGGCAAATCTCCAATCCTACAAATGAAGGTTCTAAAGCAAGCAAAAACATACTAACCACTTCCACATGAAAAATATTAAGTTTGGAACCGTGACAAACATCATTGATCCATTAAGCCCCACCCCCACCGACCGTAGTAGCACAATCACGCCACGAGTTTATCTTTGAGGGACAGAGCAGCCAGCTGATCGGCCGGGCTATTTGTCTGCTGCTGGACTGCATTTCTTAGGACTTCCATTGCCTCCTCAACTTTGGCCTTCAGAGCCTCAGGTGACTCCAGGAGGTGGAGAACCTCAGTCTGGTCCATCTCCAGGAGCATTCCAGTGACCTTGGCTGCATTGCCGTGCTCAAGCTGGTCCACAAGTGGGTATAAGCTCTCACCCAACATCTGTAGAACATAAGAAGAAAATGTTTAAGAGAAAAGAAGAGAGAAAGTAAATTGCACTGTGGGTACAAAACCACAACTATAAATTGTTCCCCATGCCAGTCCTTATACACTATAATTCTTACCCCGACACAAAAAAAGAAGATCCTGTGAAAGATATAAATGAAAAGCTGCACAGAGTACTTACAGTCCTTTGCTGCTCAGGTGTTGCATTTGCAAGGGCAGTAGCCAGAGCAGGGATAGGCATGGGCTGTCCTGCTGCAGCTTCATGCAGTGGATGGCCACCCATATCCAGAGGGACAGAGAGCATGCTCCCAGCAACTCCAGGCATCGGGACTTCAGCCATGTTTCTACCAGGTGGGTACCCGTACATTCTTCCTCTTGGAACCATCTGTTCAAAGGAAGGAAGAGGCATCTAAGACATAAGAATGCCGGTGAGTAAGACAAATAATAGTGCAACAAATTTTTAAAGCTTGATCTGAACTTGTTGTGACATCATAGGAATGGGCTGCTGGTTCTGTTGGACAGGACCTGCACCCCTTTGGCCTCCAGATCTCTGACCCTGTTGGCCAGGCTGCACAAGCGGAACAAAAAAGTTATGCATGGGGCCTCCTGGTCGCATTCCCGGAACAAGCTGTTGCTGATAACCAAAACCAGCCTAATAAAAACAAACAAATAAATACAAATAATAGATTAGATTAGATGAGTGTATCACATAAAATAGTGTTTTAAAGAAACATCAAGAAAGAAACAAAGAATTTCCATAGACTTGTCCCTACAATATGTTTTAGATAGCAATGGTCATATAAGAGTCACACCCACAACAAAGCTGGAAAAAAAAATAATTAGTCCACAGTCAAGACCTTAACATCCAACCACTTTCCTTAGTCAGACTACTTACTTGTGGAAATGCAGTAGGGCCTTGGCCATACAAAAACTGCTGACCCAGACCTGGAGCACCAGGAGGATACATTGGCATTCTGGGACCAACGGAAGGGGCCAGACCAATAGGTCTCATCTGGGAAAACTGAGCCTGGGTAAAGCAGAGTACGCAATTAGAAGAAACTTTATAGAACTGAGGAAATGAAGTAACAAATTAGCCAAAACATCATTTCAAATACATCAATTTATAGAAAAGTTTCATTATATACTCGGTATTACCAAAGAAATGATAAATCACTGTGAAGATTTCGAACAGCAGCTCCTCAACCCACAACATTGAAAAGTAAATCAATATCACAAGCTGATCATGACAGAAATTCTGGAACATGTCACCCCCCACAAATAATCCTAACAATTTCAAATGAATACCCACAAGCTAGGCACAAACCACACTAACAACAATATCTTCAAGAATACAACTATCCAAACAACTGTATAAGACGGGACATATCTTGAGAGTATACTCTAACTTTACTAATCATCCAACCTAGTACTAAATTTCATTTTTTTACCTGCAATCTTGCCCTCCTATCTTCCTTCCGTTGAGCAAGTGCAACATATAGAGGCTTGTTAACAACCATCTTATTAGCCATAGCAGAAAGCTGTTGATGAATAAGTCAAATTAGTGAGCATTTAATACTCGTATAATTAGATTTCCCAGGTATAGTAAATTATTGACTGCACTTTCAATGGATTCTGATATCCTGCCATAGGTTGTCACAGGGTATTCCTTTTTTGTTAGCAATTGATGGTATATTAATTTATGTTTCTTCATTTGTAAATGCTGTTTAAACCCAGAATTCCCATAATTTTGGAGCATAAAATATTCAACAACTCACAGCACGAGATGCTTCATCAGCAGTTGAAAATGCTACAAAACCAGAACCCCTACTAACGCCATTAGGGTCCCGCATTACCTGCACAAAAGCAAATCCATACAACAGACAAACTCATGGAACTGTAATACAACTGCAGCAATTACATTTTCATAAAACAACCAATTATACACCAACCTTGCACGAGGTAATTGTGCCAAACTCAGAAAAGAGTTCCTTCAATTTATCATCATCAATACTATCATCCAAGTTTTTCACGTACAAATTCAAACCCTGATACTTGTCCACATTTTCTTTTGTATTCTGCTCAAACTTCACCCTAAGTTCAACCTGCCTTTCAGACTTCTTCTGGGCTCTGCCCACGTACCACTCCTTCTCATCGAATTTCTTCCCATTTAGAGACTCCACAGCTTTTGCAGCATCATCATGATTTTCATAGTTGACAAACCCAAAGCATTTCGATTTGCCTTCTCCATCCCTCATAACTACAGCACTGGTTATGGTCCCATACTCACCAAAAATCCTTTTTAAATCACTGTCTGTAGTTGACTCAGACAAGTTCTTCACATATACATTATTGAACTTTGTCTTATTCAGAGCAGTCTCCCTTTCCTGCTTGCGCAGAAAGTGTCCAACATATACCTGCTTATCATTTATCAACATGCCATTCAGCTTATCTATCGCATTTTGAGCAGCCTCCTCATTATCAAACTGTACAAAACCATAGCCTTTGGACTGGCCTTGAGTATCGGTAGCAACTTTGCAGGAAAGAATTTTTCCAAAAGTAGAAAATGTATCATGTAATGCCTTGTGGTCAATCGAGTTGTCCAAATTCTACAATGTCATAGGGAAAGAACTCAGTACAAGATAGAGGCAATAAAAACAACTAAATTAAAATTGTAGCAGTAAGAAAGACAGCATTAAAGGCACCAGAATTACTTGAACACTATAATACAAACAGTCACACCAACAATCTAAAAGATTCACACAAAGATTTCCATAATCTAATAGTGATAAAGAATAAAATAGGCAAACATGGGCATGGAAAAATCCCAATATACCTTGATAAAGATATTACCAGTTCCACTTTTACGGGCACTGGGATCTCGGTGTGAATACATTATGCGGATGGACTTTCTGTTGAGTGGAGTAAAGTTCAGCACATCCAACGCCCTAGCCGCTGTATCAAGATGAAAAATATTCAACAAACGGAATAGGCTAATGATTGTGACAAAGGATGCAATTCTGAGCAAAGGAATAGAGGTAAACGCCAGCAGTCTATTAAGCTGTGAATACTAAGAACAACATGCATCAACATCAAAATCATACAGTATAGAACACAACTTTCTACAAAAAGAATAATTGCATGAGCCCTGGGACCTTTCAAAACAAAATATAGATAGAACTTCCTAAATGCAGGCATTGGATTTTCAGTCAATTACTCTTGTTTAGATTCAGTAAAGACCACAAATCTTGGCACAAAGAAGAATCGCATGAATCTTGAGACATTTCTCAATAGACTATCGATAGAAATTCCTAAATGCAGGCATCGGATTTTCACAGTAGCGTCATAACACCGTTTCGGTTAACTACTCTTGCTTGTTTCAATTCAGTAGAGATCACAACTTTGAAAGAAAGAGTAAGGATCACAGGCTTCTATAAAAAAGAAGATTCGCAGTAGTCTTGCGACCTTTCTCAATAAAATATAGATAGAATTTCCAAATGAAGGCGTTGGATTTTCACAGTAACTTCATAGAAAGTAGACATCTTTCAATCGGAAATGATACACAATTTGATCCACTTTTTGAAAAACTCGAAAAGTCCGCAATGATTAGGATACTAACCATCCTGGGGGTTGCTGTAGTTCACATAGCCATAGCCGAGAGACCGCCGTGTGGTCAAGTCCCGGCAAACACGGACAGAGACAACCTGACCAATCTGGCTGAACAGATCGTAGAGCTGCGAGTCACTCACATCGAAATCTAGATCCCCCACGTAAAGCGACGTCGACACGTACGGACTCACGCCGCCAGACCCGGAAGCCGGCAATGCTGTAGGACCATTAGAAGCCGCAGCAGTGTGATGCTGAACTTGAATCTGCGCCATCGCTAAGCAGCTCCTTACCCTTAAAGGCTCAACAAAATAAACCCTCCTCTTCTCCCACAAGAAAACTCCCTCTCCACCTATCAACGATCTAATGTCAAAAAAGTAATCAGACCCCGAATTAATGGAAGGGAGATTTATAACAGAGTAAAGCCGGATAATTCGAGAAGATAACGAGAGAGAAGAGGAAGAAGCGATAGAAATTTTTTGGGTGTTTTTTGTCTACGGTGGGAGGGCGGAAGAACTGCACCGCAACTGACAAAGTGGAGGGACAGTTCTGTATATGCAGTCCGAGGATTTCCCGTGTGGCGCCAAACCCTAAGGAGGACGGGGGGAGGAATATACACCGTCGGATCACTGTGGCCCTAAACGATGTGGCGTGATCGTGAGCTCTGTGGGACTTCTCTTATCAGATCTGTTTATGGTATTGGTAATAGGCGCACGTGGGGAGGTGACGTGGCGGCTCACATCCACGTGTCACTACAGAAGAAATCAGTTAGATTTATTACCCGGTCATTTCTCGATAACAGCAAGCAAAAAAAATAATATTTGACCTAACTGAATCTATCCTTTATTATTAAATAAAATAATAATTATTATTATATTAACATATTTGATTTGTTCAAATAAAAATAATTATAGTATTTTATTATATTTTCTCGAATAATAATTATTATATTATTATTCACTCCCTATTCTCTTCCTGCCTAACCCATGATTAATGTTAATGACTTATTATTTACAATCAATAGTGTATAAATATGGTATATATTGTTCATTTTAATAATTGAGCAAATTCTACAGTGGTTAAATAGTAAAATTTTTCTAATATTATAAATTAATAATATTACTCTATTTTATCTAATTTAAGATTTTATTATCAATAATTTGTATGATAAAAAAATTAGTAATTTGTTTGACCGATATATTTGTAGGTGCAAAAATTTGTGGATAACGTAATTTTTATATATTATTTTACTAGATCATTGTGGTATATTGTTTATGACATTTATATTGACTATATTTACTATTTCGCTAATTTGGAATATAACATAAAAATTATATTTTAAGTAAAATATTTTATATTAACTTCATGATTTAATATCGCAGAAATACCAAGGAAAATTACCGACTTAATGGCCATGATTTTCCCTCTTTCTTCTTTCCACTGATTGAATTATTTTTAATAAATATAATTTATTCAATGGGTTCTACTCAATTGCAGCCCTCCATTAGTCTCAAGGCGGTTGCACTAAATCGCAGAACACATGACTTATGGATGGAAAATGTAACCACTCGTGCAACACGATGAAGCATCGAGCTAGTCACCGGTCAATCACTTGAATAGCTTCCCCGTCATAAAAATAAGGCTAAAATTTACAATACAGAAAGAGGGCTGGCTGGAAGCTAAAGTACTGTCCCATTGCTGCTGTTGTGTGGGTCCAAGTCATGATCATCCTCCACAGCACCCTCTTTAATTTCTTGCAACATCTTCAGCACTTGCCACATTGTGGGTCTCTGCTCTGGCACCCTCAGCCTGCAAGCCAGCGCCACCTCCAGCAGCATCCCTAGTTGATCGTCCCCTCCTACCCCATCATCCTCCCTCGTCGACCTCACCCACCTCATGGCCTCATCAGCCACTGCCATGCCATCCACATTCGGGTGCTGGGCTGGTGGCTTACTGGTGAGAAGCTCTAGCAGGAGAGTCCCAAAGGCATAGGCATCAGACTTTGTGGTGGGCTGGGAGGACCTGTCAGCATGGTTTCGGATCTCAGGGGCTCGGTAGGCCAAGGCGCTGGGATCATTGTCGAGATTCGAGGGTGGATGGTCAGGCTGGAGGAGGGTGGCAAGGCAGTAGTCGGATACACAAGCCTCAAAGTCAGGGCCAAGCAGGACGTTTGAGGACTTGAGGTTGCCATGGACAAGCCGCCATGCCTGGTGGATGTAGGATAGCCCTTGGGCTACATCCTCTGCTATCTTCAGGCAAGATGTCCAGTGGAGTGGCTTCGCCCTCGTCGATTTAGAGCCTGAGCATGAACAACAAGCACACATTAAGTTAAATGGTCGGGTCCAGTGAACATTTCAAAGGGTAGAAATTTCAGAAATTGATAAGGTATTAGGGCTCACCGTGGATGAGTGAGAATAGGCTGCCGTTGGGCTGATAGTCATAGACAAGGAGCCTCTCTTCCTTGGCCTGAAGATAGGCTCTAAGGGGGACCAGGTTGGGGTGGCGGAGGCCACCCACCGCCTCCATGTGGCCCTCGAAGGTCTCTCTGCTCACCCCCTCCACCTTCCCTGAATCAAGTCTCTTAACGCACACGATTAGCCCATTGTCCATCACGGCCTTGTACGTTGTCCCCACTATCCCCCTCCCCAGCAGCTCGGCCGAGGCCCTCATCAGCTGCTCCAGTGTGTAGAGATGAGCCTCGCCGGCGCAGAATACAAGGATGCCGCTCCTCCCGGCCAACGGCCCACCCACCTGCATCTGCATTACCATCCCTTCCTGCGCCCTCTTCACCTTCTCCGCCAGTTCGGCCTCCTGCTCCGCCCTCACCATCGCCGCCTCATGGGCGGTATCTGCCGCCACGTAGTCCGTCTCGTGGCCCTGTATCCTCTCGTGATACCTCCTCCTTTGTCTCCTCACCGCAAGCACCAAGCAGAGGATGGACCCCACGAGAACGGCGACCCCGCAGGAGAACCCGGCAATGAGCGGCGTCCACTTATGGTACACACCGGAGGGCGGCGAGACGGTGAGGTTCACCCCTTGGAGCTCCGTGCTCTGCCCCTGCGACGCCGGCGGAGGTGGCGGTGGCTGCAGGACTGCCACCGCCGGAGCAGAGGAGCTAAAGAACGGCGGCCCGGGAAGGCATTCCTTGTGCACAATCTCCCCACATAGCCCGGGGTTTGGAAGATAAGAAGATGCCCCGAAATGAGAGAGCACCGGGGTCACCGGTATAGGTCCGGCGAGGCTGTTGCGGGAGACGTTGAATGTTTGTAGGGATGACTGGTTTAGCGGCGGGACGGTGCCGTTGAACCGGTTCCAGTCAAGCCTTAGGTAGTTCAGCCGGTCAAGCTTGGTCAGAGAGGAGGGCATCGAGCCAGTGAGGTTGTTGTGGGAGAGATCGATGGTCCTGATGCGGTGGAGCGAGAAGATCGACGGCGGAAACGGGCCGGAGAAGAGGTTGTGGTCGAGGAAGAGAGACTTCAGGTTAACGAGGCCCGAGAGGTCGGGGATGGGGCCAGAGAGGGAGTTGTTCTGAAGGCTGAGGACTCGGAGCTGGTCGAGTTGACTCAGTGAGTCAGGCAGGAAGACGCCTCCGAGATGGAACCCCTCGACGAGGAGCCGGACCACCCGGCCGTTTAGACAGGAGACGCCCGACCACTTGCAGTGACTGAGACTGCTGCCATTGTAAGAGAACGGGAGGTTCCCTTTTAAATCAGCCTTCGACTTGAAAAGCAAAAGCGCCGCCGCGTCGGACGGGAGCCGGCCGGAAGAGCCTGGCACAGTGATAGTGAAAACGAGGAGGAGGAAGAGGAGAGCGAAGCGGACAGATGGTAGTATCTCCGGGGGCATGGCTAGATGAGATTCGGATAGTCGTCGTACGTCGTCGTCTTCCTCACGGCCTGCTAGGCTACTCAGAGAAGGAAATCTATCTAGCATTCATGTACTACATTGACGACATGAGAGGCCCATTTCAGAGCTACCTTTACAGAGAGTAGAAGGCATGACAGAAGTGAATCAACAGCAGAAAGGGGTAAGGTATGGTAAAGGGGGGAGAGAGAGAGGAAGAAAAGGTACGGAATGGGCACTGGAGATGAAGGAAGAATGCTAGTTCAGAGTCAGAGTCACGTGAAGGTCTGGTAAACTGGCTATGGTGGCAGAATTTCAACAAAAGATAAAAATAAAAAAAGGATTTTTTTTTATCTGGTTCGAAATTTATCCAGCCATGCAAACATCATCCCACCAGGATTTGATAAGTGTCTGCTGAAAAAGCATCAGTCCATTAAAAGAGACAATGAAGACCAACCCACCTTCCAAGCCATTACTGGACCAAGTTGACACCATCACCCCATGACAATGATCATGTGCTAAGTAGAGGAATCAATGGGGAAGTTCTAAAATTGGGTGGACTTTTCTTGTGTCCTCTGGACGGTGCAGCCATGTGAACTTACAGTGGATGGCATCTTTAAATGACCCATCAGATATGTTGCCAATTAATTGCAGTGGACTATAATTGCAGGGTAGCCATGGGATGGGACTGCTGGGATGGTTGAAGAACTTGGGCAATGGAATTGGTGGTCAAGACAGTGATGGTACAGAAATGGAAGTGTTTTCCGGTGACTGGTAACCAACCTCCGGTGAGGAGAACCCTTGATGGGTTTCTGGCCGAGGGAGGAGCTTGATGAGGTTCTTGACGCTCTTTATGCGGGCGGAAGCGGTTTCACTCAGAGCGAATCCGTCGTTCCCACAGTCCATCACCAGCTCCACGGACATAGAGACAGATCACCAGCTTCTCTCACTGGATCGACGCCATAGATGCAATTTAATAAAAATAAAATTATGATTTTCAATTTAATAAAACTTAAATAATTTATTTCAATGATAATTAATCATAACATGATAGATCCAAACTCTACAACACCGCATCCCACCGTAATACAACATATTATCCTTATTTTATTTTTATCCTAAATATGGAACATAATCCTTCGGGATACCTACTATGGGACTGGAATCACATCAAACTATGGAAGAGCTGTCATTGAATACTATGCTCAAATGGCACTTGTGTTCTCATCATCACCATCCCTAAAGAGATCCAACTTACTCCATCTGCCTCTTAAAGTTATGATCAACAGAGCCAGAGCTTGACAGAAGATACCACATATTAATCCTATCCACAGTCCCTGCATCAACAAACTTTAATACTTCAGCAAGAGTAAGTTTAGGATTCTTATAGTTATGGTGGGCTTGATCCATCACTACCATCACCTTAGCATGGAGCTCAAACTTAAACCCAAGAAGGATTGCCGCCGGCATCCCAATGAGGTAAAAACTGGTCATGTTAACGTAGACAATCAAGTGCTGCCACCCACACCCTCTCGCCAAACCTGAAAGTTCATACATACTCCTCGTTTGCTAACTCTGATAGTTTGTTTTCTTTGTTGAGAAGACAACAAGGAGATTTCCAATCTTACCTGATAGGACACCAGCTATGGAATCAAGCGTTATGGAGATGGCGAGAAACGGTGTTAAGGAAGCGAAATTGTCTATTATGGTGCGACTTTCACTGAAGAGGCTCGCCCACAAGTTGTGGCCGAAGGACAGGGCAAGCACGAAAGTGATGGCGAGTATGACAGACAACTTAAGAGTTACTGCAATGGCTTTCTTTGCTTGGTGGGTATTGCCCGCTCCTAACTCGTTGGAGATTCTTGTGCTGCATAATGTGTATGAGTGTGATCCTCCTTCATATTCAATAGGGTGCATATGAGTATCTAACATATGAGAAGATTTTGCTAACCTTGCAACAGCACTGGGCCCGTAAGTGATCGTGAAGGCAACCATCTCTGTGGTCTCACTTTTATCTCAACACAAGGAAATAATAGGAGCTTAGATCGATCCAATAGTAATGAACCGATTGAAGAGCAGTAATTAAGATGGGGCTTTTAACACACCACATTGCGATCAAGGACGTGGTTGTTTCAGCATCATTCATCAAACCAGCAAGGAGGACTAGGATTTCAAACGCCCAATTCTCCAAACTGCAGAATAGAGTGGCTAACTTGTATTAATGGTAGAAAGAAAGGGCCTTTAATGGATTCTTAATTCAAGATGCAGAAGAATTGAACATGTAAATGGAGGAGCTCTTTGAGATACACAGTGAAATTTTATTAGCTTATACAGTTGATTTTACCAGTATTGCCTACACCTGGTGAATCCATGAGATGGTATATATATTGTGAGGCATTTGTTAGGAATATTGAACAAAATGATTTTGTTGTTGATAGCAGCAAAATAAAGATGCCTACCACTGGAAGGACTCCCTCGTGAATCCCTCCCATGAATGCTCACACCGCTTGGAGAAAGCCAGGCACAGAGCCATCAGGAGAACAGAAACCCACAACGAAACAGAAACAGCCAGCGAGGCCCCCTCCAACCCAAGAGAGGTCTTGTATACTAGACAGTAGGCGACCCCAACATGTATGGAAAATGGGATGGCTGAGGGGCAACATTATGGTTTGTGTTTGAAGACCTGATGATGTTCAGCAAGAACCCGTATGCGAAGATCCCCGGGATGAGGGCCTTGGTGTAGAGGGCGGCGGTCCTGGAGATGTCAGGGTCTTGGTGGAGGAGGATCAAGACCGGCTCGGTGAAGTACCAGAGGATGGAGATGAAGATGGAGAAGATGAACGAGATGATACAGGATGCTTGGAGGTGGATACCGAGGGTCCGGTAGAGCTTAGCTCCGAAGGCTTGGCAACGGAGGGTCTCGAGTGCTCCGCTGAGGCCGATCTGCCGTTGGAAGAGGAAGACAGAAGGGAAGCTATATCATATGATTAACACTTCACTTTAAGGGAAATCAACACTTTAATCAGTTTGGGACTGCTATGTTAGCGTATCACTTTATATTAAGATTTCCTATTAAAAAATATTAAATATTTAAATTATTAACTTTATTGTCAATTGAAATATTTATTTTAGTTTAAATAATAATTTTAATGGCTCTCTATATCAATATCAAAATTTATGTAATTAATTTGAATGAGTAATATCTCTTATTTTATCTAATACTACTATAATATCAAATTTAGGATATGTATTTATAAAAATATCTTAATTTTACATAAATATTTTATTTGATATTTTAGTGATTATAATTTACTCAAAAAATTATATAAGTAGAGAATAAAAAATATATTTGAGTAGTAAATTTACTGTTTAAAATTGATTACGTAAAATTTTAATTATATATAATTTCATTTAATAAAATATTTAAAAATTATATTTACTTTGAATGATATGTTATTTAATTTAAATAATATATTTATATATAAATTATGATATCATATAAATACTTAATTTAAATTTAATATTTTAATAATACTAAAATTATATTATTTATGCTCAAAATTTTAGATATGGAGATATGTATTTATTTAAACTATTTAATTTATTGTTTTAAATTGATTATATAAAATTTTAATTATATCTAATTTTCACATATAATTTTATTAAGTGAATATTGTATATAAATATATATAATTTAGTATTACTAAAATTATATATTTACTTCCAAAATTCTATAATTAGAGAATAGGTATAAAATGATTATACAAGATTTTAATTATATATAGCTTTTACTTAATAAAATATTTTAAAAATATATATTTAAATTATTAATAAAAAATTATACGTAATTTAAGTTAAATTAAATATTTAACTTTAAATTATAATGTTATATAAATAAATTTAATAATTTAATAGCACTAAATCATATATTATTTTAATTTTATGAGTATAGAGAATTATATATATTTATTTGCCTAAAAATATTTAATTACATATAACTTTCACTTATAATTTTATTAACAAAAAATTATATATTTTTTAAAAACATATATAAATAATTTAAGTTATATAAAATATTTATATATAAATTGTAATACAAAAAATTAATATACGAAGTAATTAGATTATCATTTAAAATAACTATATTTCAACTTATTTGTTTTCATTTATTAATTACTATTCTAAACACTAGTTTAATTATTTTCAACAAAAATTGTGAAAAAAAATTATTTTCAACAAAATGCCCGTTTTGAAATTATGTATTTTATTACCTTTTATGTAAGGAAAAAAGTAATAGAAAGTTAAAATTAACATTAAAATGTGATTTGATGTGTAAATTTAATTTAAAAAATATGATTTTGTTCAAAGATTTTATAAAAAAAAATTGTAATTTAGTCTAAAATAAATATAATTATATATTTGTTTTTCAACAACTTTGGGCTAGTGTGGGCGATGGCAGCTGTGTCAGAAAAAAAAACATTTTAATTTTTTTTTCGTCCAAGTAGAGAGGAAAGAGTACGATGGAGTTTACCATTATAGCGAAGCCGGTGACCGCCGTCCAGGTGTTGGCAAGGGTGGCGCTCGCAAGTTCCATCTCGCCAATGTGGCCGGCGAGCATGACGGAGACTAGCCTGATGCTATAGTAGAAGACATTTGTGAGGATCATTGGTAGTGAAAATTGGACCTGCCCTTTGGCCTCCGCAGCGTCAAACCTCCACCACCACCAACTTCCGATGGCCGCATCATCTCCTCCTCCGGCGACAGAATGTTCCAGCAGGGCAGTCGAGTTATCAGAACTCAACATGCTCTCCCCAGATCTCGGAAATGATGGATGGAATGCCTTAGTGATCCCTTTTTATATAGTCACTACATACTAACATAATAAATATAATTTACTCAACCACTAATTTACTCTCTAATATTTAAAAATTAATAAAAATATTAAACAAAAAGTGGGCCAATGCCATTAAAAGTCACTGGAACTCCACCCTCAACTGCTTCCTTCTCATACCCATGGTGGAAGGGCTTTATAAGGGTATTTTGTAGTGTGGTGTACACTTAATCATATTTTATATTCAAAATTTTAGTATTCCTTATTTAATTCTAATTCTTAACTTAAAATAATAAATGAATTAGTTCATTATAATATAATCAAGTATATTAAATAATTTAATTGTCTATTTTTTATCAATTAATAATTTCAACTCTCAATTTTAATTCACTAATAATTTGAGCTCTCAATTTTAATTTACTAATAATTACAATGTTTCTTATTTTTTTAAAATAATTTTATAAGAATTTATTTTATACTTGATGAATTTATATATAATTAAAAATTATTATTTATAATTAAGATAATATTCTAAAATTATAAACCTAGTATAATTATTTATTTTATCTAATTTTTAATTATATTCTTAACATACGTCCTTATTTATAACGTACATACATTTTATATTTTCAATTTTAAACCGATACTAAATAATAATTTACAAGCGGATATTATTGTTAAACGAGAGTGAATAATTTTCCTATACTCGATAAATTACGAGAAAAGTTTACCGTAACGAATAATTGAGTACATGTTTTAATTCACTGATTATTATACTTTTATTAACATTTTGGTGTATATGTTTAATTATATAATCTGAGCTAATAAATTAAAATATTATGTAGAAGTGAAATTAAATTATTAAATAATTTAAAAATAAAATTTTTGATATTATGTGATTGAGATACTCTCCCGTCAATGGTTGCAAGTTTGCAGCTGAAAATTAGGTAGTGGATAGATAGAAAGTTAAAGGAGCACATGCGCATTACTGAATGGGGAAGACGACTGTTATGTCAGCAGCATTACTATTTACCTCTCGACTAGCCTACCATGTTTATAGAATTTATTATTTAGTAATTCATGCAGTAAATAAGGAGCATAGGAATTTTCTTATTGAGCAAAGGTTTCGGTCATCCACAGGATGAGCTCTCTCTCTATATATATAGATAATCATTGGATTCTCACAATAGAAAACAAAAACCAGAGAAAGAGAAGGGTTTTCCATTGGTTTCAAAGAAAACAAAGCAAAGATGGAGGGCGTGAGAAAGAAACATGAGCCATTCCTCTGCGGAGAAGCTGAATAAATACCTGACAATAGTGAGAAAGAAACATGGGCCACCGGCGAGGCTACGACAGGTGGAGTTGATCAACTACGACAGATCTCAGTAGGTTGATATCATGGTTGAATTTACCAAGGGCAAGGTGACAATTCCTTAAGGCTCTAAGAGAGGAAAGAAGAGGGGACTATCAGTCAAGAGCTGATGTTGTAAAGTAGAGAAAGGTAACTTGTTATTCTTCTTGGGGACACTACTGGTTCTGCTGTTGTTTGTACGATCAAATTCCTTCCTCATCCACAGTATTTTGATGTATAACATTCTATGCATATGAGTAGCTATTACTTGTATTAGTACCACTACTATGTTAATTTAATAATATTTTTAAGTTTAAGAGTTTTTGCCACATAATTTTTGTATGTAAAATAACTAATCTTATATATTTCATCACATTTTGATTGATATTTTATTAATTAAAATAATATCACCATAATTATTATTAATGTAATTTATTTCATATTTTATATCTACTTAAAATATATTATTTATAAATAATAATTTTATAAACTTAAAATATTTATTTATTTATTTTATTAAAATATTTTCAACAAATATTTATGTACAAAATTCAATATTGTGTAATATATATTATATATATTTATTATTTACAAATTTTAAACTCGTTTTCAATAATTATTTTTAACCTGATTAAAAATATTTGATAAATACAACCATAAACTCGAATTGATTATTTTTCTATAATCAAATAAATTATAAGTCTAATAGTCACTATACGGTGAGATATTAGGGTGAATCAACTAATTTTATAAATAATTTTGAATGCACTATAAAAAATAAAATAAAAATGCATCCCCCACCTCTCTCTTATTTAACCAAAACTTATCGTCCATGGCACACAATTACAGTTAGCATTATTAATCTTCATGTTATTAAATAAAATGAAAAAAATATAAAATACAAATAGCGTACTAAAAAGATATTTGATTGTAAATTGTATTATATGTAATAAAATATGTACTGTTATTATATTAAGTGGTATAATAAATTTATTAAATCGTTTGATAAATTATATATACAGTTATTAAGTGATATTTTAGTTATTATTCCCCGCAAGTCTAAGGTAAGTTCACGGATATTGAGCTTGTATTATAGAAAAGAAAGATAGGTAGAATGGAGATCTTTAGTGAGCAAATCTACTAATTGAGCAGTAGTACCGATAAAATGAACACTAAGTAAACCTTGACGGACTTATTTAGAACAAAATAGAAATAAATTTCAATATGTTTGGTGCGAGTATGGAATACGAGGTTGGCAGTGAGATAAATGGCTAAAAGATTATTGTACCACAAGACTAGAGAATGAGTGGAAGAGATAAATGGTTAAGAAGAGACTGAAGCCAGATTAGCTCAGTAGTTACATTAGCAAGATTTTTGTACTGACCTTAGTACTAGATTGAGCAACTGTTCGTTGTTTATTAGAGCTACATGATATAAGATTGTATCCAAGAAAAAATGTAAAACTACTAATAGAGCATCGATCATCTAGATTTTCGGCCCAGTTAGCGTCAGAAAAACAGTGAAAACCAGAAGGTGGATGTCGCCAGAGAATAATATTATGATGAAGTATTCCTTAAAAATAGCGGAGAATACGCTTAACAACAATACAATAGGTAGTGGTGGGACAATGCATAAATTGACAAACCTGATGAACTACATATGCGATTTTAGGTCGAGTGAGAGTGAGATACTGTAAATAACTCACAAGTTGATGATATTAAGTAGGTTTGGGAAGAGCAAGTCCATCATATTATGAAAGTCGGGAACCAGAGGGCAACTAGCGTGGAAATGGACTTTCAAATACTCATGAGGACCAAGGAGAGAAGATTACAAATATACTTCTGCTGGGTGAGATATAAACCATGAAAGTGAGCAGTAACTTCAATGACTAAAAAAAATGATGAAGTTGACCAAGATCCATAATAGAGAATTCTCTACGAAGGGCATGAATGATGTTCCCAATGGGTGCAGCAAAAGAACTAGTGGTAATAATATGATCAACATAGATAAATAGAAAAATAACAAACCCTTTTGTGCGGTAGGTAAACAGAGAGCTATCAGCAGCAAAGCTACAAAAACCAAGTTGATGAAGGTAGAAACTCAGGTAGAAGAACCAAGCACGAGGAGCTTGTTTGAGGCCATAGAGAGATTTGGGAAGACGACAAATATGGCTAGGAAAGTAAGGATCAACAAATTAGGCAAGGAAATAATTTCTCATTGAGATAACCATGAAAAAAATTATTATCTATATCAATGTGATGAATGGGCCAATTGAAAGATACGTCAAGGGAAAGAATTACCCGAATAGTGACATGTTTAATAACGGGGCTGAAGGTATCATCATAAAAACATCCATTAATTATTATTTGTACAAAATTTCTCATTTTTCAATGTAGTCTCAAACTTTTTATAATTTATACTTTAATCCCTAAATTTTTAAAATTACTATAACTAAATTAAAAATTTTTCTAACCTTTCTAAATAATTTTATTTATATTTTAAGGGGTTGTGGGTGGTATGGGTATTCCTCGACCAAATTTGACTGAATTTGGTAAATTAAAAAAACATACCGAAATAGTGATATGAAATGTGTAGTTGACAAATACTAACATGAGACGGCACAATCTAGGATGGTAGGTAAAACAAAATGAAGTCAAAATTTTGGTGACTCGGTTTGTAGTGGTCGAATTTTTTAGTTGAAAGTTTGTGACAATAAGTTATAGAGATGATCTGTCGTAAAAAAAAAAAATTTGGTGCAATTAAAAGTTGACTTTACAATGGTAGAACGAGTATTCTTAAAGGTGGATGAGAATTATTCGATTATTTTGAATGGATATATAGTGATCTGGTGATACTAAAATCGACCCTAAAACCTAGTTAGAGCCGCTAGTGTCATTCTACTAGTAAGCCATATAGGAAGTGTTTATTGTTTTTCCAATTTTTCGGTCAACTAATGTGTTGTGTGCCAATTTTTCATCAATTTATATATATTAGTAAATTTGTTAATGATTCATTACACAATTATTTTATCTAAGAAAGTTGTCTAGTTGAGGGTAAATTAGTTTGGGTGAATTGAGCTTTACTGCCTAAAGAAAGCCATTGAAATGTGATATCATAATCATTCAATTAAGTATCAAATTTGATTCTAAGATATGAAATGTATGTTTACTAGTCCGTACCAAAGATTACAAATTATATTATATACTTGAAAAAAATACCATTATATCCGGAGACATGACATTCACACAACTCAATTTCCCTATAAAAACTTACAATAGATTCTTCTATAGTATGGAAACTCATCTCAACCACTCCAATTTATTAAGTGCTCCAAGCACATTCCCATATATTTGTCACCCTTAGGACATCTCCACAAATAGAACAACAGTCAACAATCCATTAGACAGTCAACTGTTTCCATGTTGAGACCAATAAAGTCTCATTGGATATTTTATATGCACTTTGATTTTATTTTATATTACACTAAGATTTGTGATTTATCTAAATATACTCTTTACTCATCAAACGACACCGTTTGATATTTTTTAAGAAGTAATCTTTTGAATAAGACAAATTACTATTGGTTGTAAAATAGAGTTTGTTAAATTGGTTTGCTGTTCCCGCACATTGCTTCAAAATAATACCGTTCTCATCATTAGAAAATCAATTGTTGCGGTATGAATGGGAAGATATCTCAAGCAGGAGTGCAAGCATACATATAGGAATGGAAGCGTCGTTTCTTGCACATCAAGAAAACTCTGAAGAGTTAGTCTATAAGCCTACAATGATGGAGAACTATTTGCGAGCAAAACACCTCATACTTCGATAGACATTTTAATTTTCAGAGTACAACGATGGAGAACTATCTGCGAGCAAAACAATGCTAGGAAGTTATTGAGCCAGGAATACGAGAAAACATTAAATAAATGGATGAGAACTTTATACAATACCTCAAATTGAAATACCTCATAGTGAAGCACTACCTATATTTCACTTGAATACATATACTTCAAAATAAATATGGGAAGCTCTAAAATATAAGTACCAAGGAAGTTGAAGAGTGTGAAAGGCTCAATTACAAACTCTTACAAGAGAATATAAGCTAATTATAATGAAAAATGGGGAGAAGGTCAAAGAATATATTTTTTGAGTACTTAAGGTCATGTCTAAGATTAAGATCTACGGATAGACTTTGAGTTAGTGCGCCCATCCTAAGATCCTTATCACTTGCATTTAAGTATGTTGTTTGTAATATGAAGGAAACACATAATATAGAAGAAATGCATGTTAAAACTTTACAAAACTGCCTTATGGTACAAGAAAGGCGACTGATTACAAAAAAAGGTCTTCAAAAAATTTTAAGCAGTGATACACAGTTAGTGGATAATACTTCTGACAAAATAAACCTTTTATTTGTCTATCATACCAACCGGATATGAAGACGTCTCCACTTATAACCGATAAGCGGGTTTTCCAATTTTTTCCAAGAAGTTTCATCATACCAATCGGGTATGATCTACTTACAACTGGTAATTAGTTTTTTTGCTTGATTTTCATATCACTCCTATCAGGTGTAATGTTTAAAATACCACTTAGCAGTGGATTTTCATTTCTGAGGTATTTATCATCCCAACTGGGTATGATAAAAAATCTCACTCACCCGATAGTGCAGTGAATATCCTTTTAGTCGACTTGTTGTCCTTACTTGAACTTGTCTTAGTTGGTGTTCTCGGTACTTCGTGTTCCTACACGATATGAATACTCTTATTCATTATCCTTTGACCTAATAGCCTTCATTCATCCCAAATGAATAAGGAATCTAAACTTATTCCTTTATTTGCAATTAAGTACATAAAGTTATTTTTATTTATCTTTAAGTTCGTAATGTCAGTTTTTCCTCAAATTGAGTCCAGAAACTTTTAAAATTCACCTTGAGACCTCAATTTATTCAAATTCACAAAAATGGGTTTAATTTTCCAAATTTCCAATTTGGTCCCCAACTTTTCCAAAATTACCATTTAGCCCCTACTTTACAAAAATGGTAAGTTTGGCTCCAAAAATTCCAAAATTTGCCCAATTAGTCCTCCAATATCTTTATCATGCCCAATTAGCCCTCAATTTTTTGAATTTGCACTTTAGTCCCTCAAATTTTCAAAATTCCCAAATTTCCCCAATTTCAACCTTTTAATTCAGTCGAATTTGATTTCATCAAATTGAACAATCAAATGAGTTTAATTGTTGAAATTGAAGTTAGATTGGAGTTCCTACACCTTCATACGATTTAATTGCACTTTGAATTGCACGATTTGATGCCGGAATGAGCTCAAACAGAGCTTCATCGGAAAGCTTAACTTAGAGGGAGAAAGCTTCAAAAGCTTACTGTTGGGGGAGTGGTGGTTCGAGCTTTCGATCTGGGCAGATAACTCTCATCTTGAGGTGCCTCCTAGGATCATGAATTGCATCAATTGATGCCAAATTGAATGATAATTTAGTCATCGAGTTCTGCCGATTCTCTCTACCACCGATCGGAATTTAGAGAGGGGAGTTAAATTGGCTTACCTTTTCGCTCTAATTTAGCTGCAAGAGGGCTTGGTTTGGCTTGAGGAGAGATCGAATTGGCCGATTTCAGCTCAGCAAAAATAGGGTAGCTTCAGTATGCTGGAGCTGCTTCACTGTTCGATCACATCGGCGCTTCTCCGACGACCCTCGGAGTAAATGGAGACTATAGACGTGTAGCTGACTTCTCCCCGAATCCAAAGAACCTGACCACGTCTTCTTTGGCTCAGAAAAGACCCTATATCGGAGCTCTAGTTCGAGCTTCATAAAAAATTGGAGCAGTTGAGAGAGAATGGAGTTTTCAAGTGTGAAGATGATGAATGAGGAGGGGCTCTTTATATAGAAAGCTTGGGGACTTCTTGACCGTTAGATTGGCACCTTAATGGTGGTCATTCATTGCCTGAAACTCCCTAGCCAGAGACTTTTTTTGCTTTGTCGGTGTTGCTCGATTTTTCGGCGAGTGAATAGTGCTGTCATCTGAAGAAAGAAGACGACACTATTCCAAACCGGACTGGACCGGGTTCAAAGCTTAAATTGGCTAGTTCAGGCCCGATTCGACCGAATTTTTCAAAATTAAAAATTTATAAATTCATTTTCTATCCAATGGTGGCCTCAAATGTCAAATTTGAATTTTCTAAGCCACTTAGAAAAATGAATTTAGCATCCGGTTTAATAGTGGTTCAAACCGGTCCAAACGGTTTAATCCGGTTCGGATTTGGTTTACTTGAACTAGTTTGGTTTTCATCTCTAATTCATCCTTAAGCCCTTTTTCCTGACTTTTGGGACTCTTTGGGTCACTCAGAATCCATAAATTTCCCGGTTTGCAATTTCTATTTCGGTTTCGGTTTGTAAACCGACTCGATTTTCAAATTAAAAATGACTGGTTCTTTCCTCGGTTGTCTTATTATCAAAGGATGGGGTTTACAACGGTCCCATCTATTTAGGGGTTTTGTCCCTAAAATAGTTACATGCTAAATAATTGATTGTAACTATCCCTCATCACACTTTCAGTTTCCCATGTCTCTTCCTGCATGGGTTTGTTTTGCAACAGAACCTTGACCATAGGAATCCTCTTATTCCTTAAATTCTTGTCCCTCTGGTCGATGATTTGTACTGGTTCCATTTGATAGGCTAGGTTCTCTTTGAGCTCTAATGGAGATTAGTCCAATACATGGCTAGGATCAGCCTGATACTTCCGAAGCACAAAGAGGTGGAATACATCGTGTATTCTCTGCAGGTTTAGAGATAGTTCCAATTTATAGGCCACCGGTACTATCCTTTGAATGATGGGATATGGACCAATATACCTTTGTTTCAACTTTCCTCTTTTCTGAAACCTAAGTATTCCCCTCCACGGGGACACTATGAGAAACACTCGATCTCCCACCTCAAACTCCAGATCTTTCCTTCGATTGTCCGCATTACTCTTTTGCTTGTCCTGTGCGGTCTTAAGGCGACTCCTAATTAGTTTCATCTTCTCCGTGGCATCATTGATTAGTTCTACCCTTTTTAGCCTTCTTTCCCACACTTCTTCCTAAAATAGAGGTGTACGACATGGTCGTCCATAAAGGGTTTCATAGGGATCCATCTGAATACTGGCCTGATAACTATTATTATAAGCAAATTCCATCAGGCACAAGTATTCTTCCCAGCCTTTGTTCATGGTGAGTACGCACGCTCTTAGCATGTTACGGTTTGGATGGTTCGCTCAGATTGCCCATTTGTCTGAGGATGAAACGCCGTGCTCATGTGGAGCTTGGTTCCCATAGCACTTTGTAAGCTTGGCCAGAACCTTAAAGTAAATCTTGAATCTCTATTTGATACTATACTCACCGGAATGCCATGGAGTCTCACTATTTCCCTCATGTATAAGACCACAAATTGTTCCACTAAGTCTGTCACTCTTATAGGAAGGAAATGAGCTGATTTGGTCAATCTATCCATGATAACCCAAATCGCATCTCGACCCTTTCTTGTCACTGGTAGTCCCGTGACAAAGTCTATGGTGATGCCATGTACGGTTTCTAATGCTCCGCTTTTATTTGTTGACAGGACAAGCATCGTGTTATGCCCCGACCCGGTTTGGTCAGATCCTCGTGATTAACCCGCCACTCTCCCGGTTTATTAAAGGGTTTCCCCTTATATTATAAACCGTAAAGAGTAAGGCGTTCTTTAAACTTGCACCTTTTTCCAGGAATATCATAAATCAAAACTGTATAGTAATTTAAGTTAATCGTACCTGTCTTACAGGCATTTAATTGTGCAAGTCTTTTAAGGTTCGACTTTCTGGGACTTCCTGAAAGGGGTATAAGGGAGGGGGTGAGTACAACTACTTAGTGAATGAGATTCAAATATTTTGATTTTCAAGAAAAAACATTTATATGGAGTGTGCCAGACTTCTTTATTTTAAAAAATTCCTTCATTTAAAAATTTGGGTTTTCCATTATTTCTTAGTTACCGGTGTGTAATCACCCAACACACATCCTTCATCATGAAGGTTACACACATTCACAGGTCAGTACGACTACTCCCGCTAGTGGCTTTAGAGCGACTTTATCGGCCACTCGGATAGAAGCACGACCACTTCTACCCTGGGAATGGGTGGATGTACGCGATATCTGACCCTAAATCCCGAAATCACTTCTTCGTGTCCATATGAGGACAGAGACCTCATCCTGTCCCCACCCTGGTCTCATGCGCTTGGTGCTACTCCAAATTTCACACAGACACCTAGAATGATGACCTGCCCTTATACTCACCGGGTCGTTCAAGGCTCTTAGGACACATCACTACCTCTCATGGGCGTCTTGATGATCCCGTACTCATAGTGCATGCACAAACAGAGTTTTCTTAAATTGCCATGTAATATGTGGTGCCATTTGTCCCAACGGTCCCGACCTTCATCTCAACATGTAGCTGTTTGTCTTGACTGGTCCGGAGACCAGTTGTGTCGCACTGCTACTAGTTGACTGAGTATATCAGACCTGCCTTGGTACCATAACCAAACAATTCACTTATTAAGGCTTAATGGCACATATATATATATATATATATATATCATGTTCTTTTACGAGCTCCTGCTCGTGTCCATTGGCCTATGACCCACTGTTCGAGTTTTTAAAAAATAGAGCATATTAGCCCTCAAGTTATAAAATCGAGGCCCCTGACCTATAAGAGCTATTCGAGCTCCCGTGAAGAAGGTCTACCAAATAGTTTAAGCATTGGTACACAGTTAGGGGAGAACATTTCCAACAAAATAGGTTTTCACTGTCCATTATACTGACCAGTATAAGGACATCTCCGTTAATAACCGATGAATGGGTTTTCAACTTCCTTCGAGGAAGTCTCATCATACCAACCGGGTATGATCTACTTACATCCGATAAGTAGTTTTTCCGCATAATTTTCTCACCAGTTTCTCAGTTGTGATAATTAAAATACCACTAAATAATGAGTTTTTATACCGAAGTACTTATCGAAATGAACATGGTTGTTCATTATTCTGTGGCCTAATAGCCCTCATTCGTTCCAAATGAATGAAAAAACTCAACTTTACATATATTTGTAATTAGGTCCCTAAAATTATTTTTTCTTAATATTTAAGTCCCTATTGCCGAGTTTTTCCTAAATTTGAGTCTTGAAACCTTTAAAATTTATCTTAGTACCTCAAATTATTCAATTTCACACAAAGGGGTTTAATTTCCCAAATTTCCAATTTGGTCCCTCAATTTTCCCAAAATTACCATTTTGCCCCTTCTTTAGAAAAATGGTAAAATTTACCCCAAAAATTCTAAAATTTTGCAATTGGCCCTCTAATATTCTTATCATGTCCAATTGACCCTCAATTTTAGAAAATTACATTTTGGTCCTTCAAATTTTTGAAAATACCCAAATTCCCCCATAATTTCCCCCAATTTCAACTCTTCAACACTGTCGAATTTTATTTCATCAAATTGACCGATCAAACACCACTAATTTTTGAAATTGGAGTTGAAATTAAGTTTTTACATGTTCATATGATTCAAAGAAACTTTGAATCATAGATTTTAACGTCGGAACGAGCTCAAACGGACCTTCATCGAAACATAGACTATAGAGAGAGAAAGCTTCGATTTCTCACTGGTGGGGGCGCGACGGTTGGAGCTTTCTATCTGGACGGGTAGCTCTCCTGTAGAGGTTTTTCCTAGAATCAAGAATGATATCAATTGATGTCAAATTGGATTAGAATTTCTTCATTGAAGTTTGACCGACTCTCTCTCTAACAATGATCTGAAATTTTAAAGGGGAGCCGAATTGGCTTACCTTTCTATCCTAATTTGGCCGTGGAAGGGTTGAGGAGGTGTCGGGAGAGCTTGGTTTGGCCTGAGGAGAGCTTGAATTGGCTGATTTCAACTCATCCAAAATAGGGCAGCTTCGGTCCGCCGGAGTTGCTTAACTATTTAATCACATCGAAACTTCTCCGGCGACTCTCGGGATGAATGGATGACACCACCATGTAAATGACTTCTCCCCGGTTCTAATGAACCCGACCTCGCCTTCTTTGGCTTAGAATCTATCCTATATTGGAGCTGTAGTTTGAGCTTCACCGAAAAACTAAGCAACTGAGAGAGAGTGAGCTTTCCATGTGTGGAGAGGACGAATGGAGAGGGGCTCTTTATATAGGGAGCTCGGGGATCCGTTGGCCGTCCGTTTGGCATCTTTATGACCAGCATTGAAGACCTGAAACGTACCAAATGGAAACGTTATTTTTTTTGCCGGCGCTGCTTCGATTTTTCGGCGAGTGAACAGTGCTGTCATCCTGAGGAAGAAGATGACACTATTCTGAACTGGACCGGATCGGTCCGTACCGGGTTCGAAGCTTAAACCGATCGGTTTACCCCTCATTCGATCGAGTTTTTTAAATCTAAAAATTTCTAAATTTATCTAAATTCATTCTCTATTCTATGGTGGCCTCAAATCTCCAATTTGAATTATTTAAGCCACCTAGAAAAATGAATTTAGGATTCAGTTCAATAGTGATTCAAACCGGTCCGGAACGATTCAGATCCGGTTCACCTGAACCGGTTTGGTTTTCATCCCCAATTCCTTCACAAGTCCATTTCCATGCCTTTTATGACTCCTTGGGTCACTTAGGGTCCATAAAATTCCCGATTTACCACCTCTTAATTGATTTCGGTTCATAAATCGGCTCAGTTCTTAAACTGGTTTAATATGGTTTGGGTTTGGTTCACCCGAACCGATCTGGTTTTTCTCTCCCACATTATTCTAAGGTTCCTTCCCAAGGATTATAAATCCCAAGGAATCCATAAACTTCTTGGTTAACTCATTCTCTATCGGTTCCGGTTCATGAATAAACTTGGTTTATAAACCGGTTCTATCTAGTTCTCTTGAACTGTTTTGGTCTTTCTTCCTCATATCATCCTAGGGTTCTTTTCCCAAGTTTATGAATATTTTTGAGTCACATGGGAGTTAGAAATTTTTGAATTTGCTCGTCCCCTAAGAGTCAGGCTTGTAGACCAATTTAGTTTAAGGATCAGATTGATCGGTTCTTTTTCGGTTTTTCTCATTACTAAAGGACATGGTTTACAACTCTCCCCTCCTTTTAGGGGTTTTGTCCTCAAAATAGTTACACGTTAAATAATTGAGGATAACTATCCCTCACCATAGTCTCGGTTTCCCATGTCTCTTCCTGCACGGGTCCGTTCTGCCACAACACTTTGACCATAGGAATTTTCGCTCAGACTGACCATCTGTCTAAGGGTGAAATATCATACTCATGTGGAGTTTGGTTCCAGTGGCGTTTTGCAGACTTGGCCAAAACCTGAAAGTAAATCTCAGATCTCTATTCGATACTATACTCACCGGGACATCGTGGAGTCTTATTATTTCCTTCATGTATAGGATGGCCAACTGTTCTACTGTGTCCGTCACGCTTATAGGAAGGAAATGAGCTGATTTGGTCAATCTATCCACAATTACCCAAATCGCATCTTGACCTTTTCTGGTCACCAATAGGCCCGTGACGAAGTCCATGGTGATGTGCTCCCATTTTGGTTCAGGAATTGGTAAGGGTTGTAGTAGCCCTGATGGCTTCTGATGCTCTACTTTTATCTGTTGACAGGACAAGTATTGGGCTACATATTCTGCAATGTCCCTCTTCATACTCTTCCACCAGTATCCTTGTTTGAGGGTGCGGTACATCTTAGTACTGCACGGATGCATATCATACACTGTATCGTTTGCTTCTTCCAATATTAATCTCCGTAACTCCTTGTCTTGAGGCACACATACCCTACCCTTATAGGTCAGTACCCCGTCATCTCATACATCGTAGTCCGGTTTTCTTTCTCTGTTAGTTGAATCCAAGTAGGACTGAAGTTCTTTATCAATCTTTTGTTGGGCCTTTATATGCTCAGTTAGACTGGGCCTTATCGCTACATTCGCCACCAGGCATTTTTCCTGTCAATCCATCCTCAGACTCACTTCCATTCTTCCCAATTGTTGCAACAAAGGTAAGTAGCTTGTCTTGACTTGTGTCGCCTCAGTTTGATACTTGCGACTTAAGGCATCTGCTACCACATTTGCCTTTTCGGGATGGTATTCTATCACAAGATCATAATCCTTCACCAATTCTAGCCATCTCCTCTGACGAAGATTTAACTCCTTCTGAGTTAGGAAGTACTTAAGGTTTTTGTGATCTGTGTATATCCTGCACTTAACCTCATAAAGGTAGTGTCGCCATATCTTCAGGGCAAACACTATTGCAGCTAATTCCATGTCTTGAGTCGAGTAATTTCTCTCATGTATCTTCAGTTGTCACAAGGCGTACGCTAACCATCCCTTATTGCATTAAAACACACCCCAGTCCTTGTCCCGAGGCATGACTATAGACTGTGTACTCACCTACTGTAGGATCGGGTAAGGAGAGTCTGGTGCGGTTGTCATTCTAGTCTTTAACTCCTGAAAAGACTTTTCACAATCCTCATCCCATTTATACTCAACTCCCTTCCTGGTGAGTCGAGTTAGAGGAGTTGCTATTTTAGAAAATCTTACACAAATTGCCTATAGTATCCTGCCAATCCTAAGAAACTTCTAATTTCTATAGGATTACTTGGAGCTTTCCATTCTGATATATCTTCCACCTTGGTTGGATTCACCTTAACTCCGTCCTTAAATACGATGTGCCCTAAGAATTTTACTTCTTGCAACCAGAATTCACACTTGGAAAACTTTGCATATAATTGGTTTTCCTTTAAGATTTCCAATGTAATTGCCAGATGCTCTTCGTGTTCCAACCTGGTTCGTGAGTATATAAGGATAACATCTATGAATACTATCACGAACCTGTCTGGATGAGGTTGGAACACGCGGTTCATTAGGTCCATGAAAGCTGTAGCGGTGTTCGTTAATCCGAACGGCATCACTCAGAATTCATAGTGTCCATATCTGGATCGAAATGCCGTTTTAGGGATGTCCTCTTCTCTAATCCTTAGTTGGTGGTAGCTTGATCGTAGATCTATTTTTGAGAAGTATGTTGCCCTTTTTAACTAATTAAACAAATCATCTATCCTTGGGAGTGGGTATCGATTCTTGATGGTGACCTAATTCAGCTTTCTGTAGTCAATACATAGTCTCATACTCCCGTCCTTTTTTTTTTCATGAACAAAATAGGAGCACCCCATGGAGACTGACTTGGACGTATGAAATCCTTTTCCAATAATTTGTCCAGTTATTCCTTTAGTTCTTTCAGCTCTGTCGGAGCCATGCGATATGGGGCTTGGTTCCTGGGGTTGTTTCTATAGTAAATTCCACTTGGCAACTTGGAGGTAGTCCAGGTAGCTTTTCTGGAAAAACTTCTGGATAATGTCTGACTATCAGAATGTCTTCCATTTTCTTTTCTTCAAAATATTCGTTTACCACCATGGCCAGCACAACTGTACATTCTTTCTGAATCATCTTTTGAACCTTCAGGTGGGACACAAATTTTACTTCACTTTTTCTTTTATCTCTCTGGAACTTTAGTCCATCAGTCTTGGAAAGTTACTATCTTCCTTCTACAGTCCATCCTTGCCTGATGATTACTCAGCTAGTCCATCTCTAGGATTACTTCCACTTCTCTTAGAGGTAACAGAATCAAGTCAGCTTCAAGTTTGATTCGTTCAATTTCTATCTCACACCCCTTTAGTTGTTTATTTCTGTTCAGGCCTTCTCCTAAGGGTTTAAGGACGTTAAGGCTTTATACAAGAGGAATGAGCTCCAGGGGTATCTTAGAAACTAACTCTTCCTTGATAAATGATTGCTTTGCTCCAGAGTAAAAAAGAGCATAAATTGGTTGTCCCTACAGCTGTATATATCATGATTTAAGAAACATATGTTTTAGAAGGAATTCTCTTTATTAATTCAAAAGACGTTCATTTTACATGACTCTTTTGGACTAGTTGGTAGGGTTTTGGGATGTACCCGCTACAGTGCTAGGGTCTCCTCTAGCCTCCTCCTGAGTGAGGTTGTATACTCTAGCCGATACTCTTGCCGTAGCTTCCGGTCTGGAGTTCTTGGAGTTCCCTTGAGGTGGTCTAAGAGTATTTTTCTGTCTGTTCTCCCTAAGAGTAGGACAATCCTTTACAAAGTATCTCGCTTGTCCTCAGGCGAAACAGGTATGGCATACTCCCTCATGGTTCCTTTGACACTTCAAACAGTGTGGGTTCCCTTGGGGTAAGGTAGGAACTACTCTGGGAAGGGGTGAAGGCATGTTCCTTCTCCGTTGAAATGCCTTTTTGTTTCCTCCCCTTGGGCCGGTATATTCTCTCTGTCCTCCTTAACGGTTTGAATCTTTATCCCCCTTTCTAGTTGTCTGCTCCATTCGACAACGTCGGGTCTGTACCAGTCGCTCGGATTCATGAGCCATACTAATTACAACTGCCAGGTCTATAGGGCATCCCAATACTCCCATACGGTCTTGAATATCCAAGTTGAGACCATTCACAAACCTCTGGCATATGTTAGCTCGTCCAGCTAGGTCAAGAGCAAAGGGTCTTAACTCGTTGAATTTTGTTTCATACTCTGCTATGGAACTAATTCCTTGTCGAAGTCGTATGAACTCTTGTTTCTTCTCATTTATTAGGTGGGGTGCCAGGTACTCCTCCGAGTATCTTTCTTCAAATTGCTCCCAAGTGGAGGCGGTGGCACATAAGTTTCAAACATTATCCCACCATCATCTAGCGCTTCCTTCTAGGAAGAATTCCATCAGGATCACCCTATCCTTTGGTAGTATCCGGACAATTCCCATCAACTTCTTGATATTGTCCAGCTAGTCCATGGCGGTCCCAACATCCTTTTCTCCGAGGAAAGGTTTACATCCTAGTTGTCGGAGAGTTTTGAGATTTCTAGGTATGTCCGTTGGAGTGGTTGGATTAGCAAGGGGAGGGACTTCCTCGGGCTCAACCTGCGAGTTGGTGCCTACCTCAAGAGTGAGGTTAGGTTGGCCAAATACACGGGTGAACTCCTTGTACAATATTTGATGCTCCCTGCTGAGTCCAGGAGGAGTTGTTTGGGCTACTCTGGGAGTTTCTACCGGTAGGGTTGGCTGGGCGGTGTTTGATCGGTAAATTTGATGAAATCAAATTCGGCAGTGTTGAAGAGTTGAAATTAGGGGAAAAATTGGGGAAATTTGGAGATCTTCGAAAATTCGAAGGACCAAAATGTAATTTTCTAAAATTAAGGGTCAATTGGTCATAATAAGAATATTAGAGGGCCAATTGAGAAATTTTAGAATTTTTGGGTAAAAAATTACCATTTTTCTAAAAAAGGGGCAAAATGGTAATTTTGGGAAAATTGGGGGACCAAATTGGAAATTTTGGAAATTAAACCCCTTTGTGTGAAACTAAATAATTTGAGGTCCTAAGATAAAATTTTAAAAGTTTTGGGACTCAAATTTTGGAAAAACCCAACAATAGGGACTTAAGGTTAAAGAAAAATAACTTTAGGGACCTAATTACAAATATATGTAAAGTTGGGTGTTCTCATTAATTTGGAACGAATGAGGGCTATTCGGCCAAAGAATAATGAATAATTATGTTCATTTCATGTAGGAGAATGAGATATTGGGAACTCTAGTCGAGGTCTAGCTTGCTAAGGACAGAATCCGACTAAGTGGAATTTCACTGCACTATCGGTGAGTGGGATTATGTATCATACCCGGTTGGGGATAATAAGTACCTCGGTATAAAAACCCATTTCTTAGTGGTATTTTTAACCATCACTACTTAGAGAAAGTGATATGAAAGCTATGCGGAAAACTACTTACGGGTTGTAAGTAGATCATACCCGGTTGGTATGATTAGACTTCCTCAAAGGGCTTGAATAACTCTTATAGGCCGGGGGCCTTGGTTTTGGAACTCAAAGGCTAAAATGCCCAATTTTTTTGAAAAACTTGAACAGTGGGCCATAGGCCAATGGACACGAGCAGGAGCTCGTAAAAGAACATGATATATATATATGTGTGTGCCATTAAAACTTAATAAATGAATTGTTTGGTCATGGTACCAAGGCATGTCTGACATACTCAGTCAATTAGTAGCAGTGCGACATGACCAATCAAGACAAACAACTACAGGTTGAGTTGAAGGTCGGGACCGTTGGGACAAATGACACCACATATTACATGGTAATTTAAGAAAGCTTTGTTTGTGCATGCACCATGAGTACGGAATCATCAAGATGCCCATGAGGGGTAGTGATGTGTCCTAAGGGCCCTAAACAACCTGACGAGTATAAAGGCAAATCGTCGTTCCAGGAGTCTGTGCGAAATTTGGAGTAGCACCAAGAGCATGAGACCGGGGTGGGGACGGGATGAGGTTTCTGTCCTCATATAGACACGGAGAAGCGATTTCGGGAATTGAGGGTCAGATGTCATGTACATCCACTCATTCCCAAGGTAGAAGTGGTCGTGCTTCTATCCGGGTGGTAGGTAAAGTCGCTTTGAAGCCACTAGTGGGTTCAGTAGTCATATTGACCTACGAATGTGTGTAACCTTCATGACAAAGGATGTGTGTTGAGTGATGACACACTAGTAACTAAGAATAATAGAAAAAAACTGAATTTTTAAATGAAGGAAATTTTGAAACGAAAGGATTCTGGCACACTTTATACAAATGTTTTTCTTAAAAGTTAAAAGTAGACCTTTGAAAAATCCATTCACTGAGTTTTAGAAACTCACCCCTCTTTTCTACCCCTTTTTAAGAAGAGAGAAAATGACTAAAAGTAACACCGAGCCTTACCCTTTGTCAGGTATGCTTAAATTTGTCTTCAAGCTTGCATTTTATTTGATATATGTCTTCCAGGGAACAAGGTTGAAATTTCGCCTGGCTCCTCTCGACTGAAAGAAGGGGGAAACTCCTCTTGAACTGAGAAAGAGCGGCGGGTTGTTCACGGGGATCCAACCAAACCGGGTTGGGGCATGACAAGAGCTCTGGTTCGAGTTTCACCGGAAAATGGAGCAGTTGAGAGAGAATGAAGTTTTTAGGTGTGGAGAGGACGAATGGAGATGGGCTCTTTATATAGGGAGCTCGGGGACTCATTGGCCGTCTGTTTAGCACCATTATTACATGCATTGAAGACCTGAAACATACCAAACTTAAGTGTTTCTTCTTCGTCGATGCTGCTTCAATTTTTCGGCAAGTGAACAGTGCTATCATCCTGAGGAAGAAAATGTTAGTGTTCCGAACCGGGTTTGAAGCTTAAACCGACCGGTTCACCCCTCATTCGACCGGGTTTTTCAAATTTAAAAATTTAAAAATTTATCTAAATTAATTTTCTATCCAATGGTGGCCTCAAATCTCAAATTTGAATTATTTAAGCCACCTAGAAAAATGAATTTAGGATCCGGTTCAATAGTGGTTCAATGCGGTTCGGGTCCGGTTCACCCGAACCGATCTGGTTTTTCTCTCCCACTTTATTCTAAGGTTCCTTCCCAAGGTTTATTAATCTCTTCGGGTCATAAGGGATCCATAAATTTTCCTGTTTTCCCTTTCTCTATCGGTTCCGATTCATGAATTGACTCGGTTCATAAATTTGTTCAATCTAGTTGCATCTAGTTCATCCAAACCAGTCTGGTTTTTCTCTTCCAATTCATCCTAATGTTCTTATCCATAGAATTATAAACCATTTGAATCACCAGAGAGTTGTAAATTCCTAAATTGCCCATTTACAAATGATCGGATTTGTGAAACGGTTCGATTTTCTCACTCGGTTTAACCTGTTCTTTTCCCGATTTATCCTTAGCTAAAAAGGGCGTGGTTTTTAGCGGCGGTCTGAGCTTTCTATTTGGATAGGTAGCTCTCCTCCAGAGATTCTTCCTAGGATCAAGAATGACATCAGTTGATGTCGAATTGGATTAGAATTTCATCATTGAAATTCAGCTGACTTTGTCTCTAACACTGATCGAAAATTGTAAAGGGGAGGTGAATTGACTTACTTTTCAGATCTAATTCGACCGTGGAAGGGCTGAGGAGGTGTTAGGAGAGCTTGGTTTGGCCTAAGCAGGGCTCGAATTGGCCGATTTCAACTCAACCGAAACAAGGCAGCTTCGACCCGCGAGAGCTGCTGCACTGTTCAATCATGCCGATGCTTCTCCAACGACTCTCGGAACGAACGGATGTCACCACCGTGTAGGTGACTTCTCCCCGGTTCTAATGAACCTGACCTCATGTTCTTTGCCTTAGAATTGACCGTATATCGGAGCTCTGGTTTGAGCTTCACTGGAAAACTCAGCAATTGAGAGACAGTGAGCTTTTTCGGTGTGGAGAGGACAAATGGAGAGGGGCTCTTTATATAGGGAGCTCGGGGATCCGTTGGCCGTTTGTTTGGCACCTTTATGACAGACATTAAAGACATGAAACGTACCAAACAAAAGTGTTTCTTTTTCGCTGGCTCTGCTTCGATTTTCTGGTGAGTGAATAGTGCTGTCATCCTGAGGAAGAAGATGACACTGTTTTGAACCAGACCGGACCGGGTTCAAAGCTTAAACTGGCCGGTTCACCTCTCATTTGACCGAGTTTTTCAAATCTAAAAATTTCTAAATTCATTTTCTATCTAATGGTGGCCTCAAATCTCAAATTTGAAATATTTAAGCCACCTAGAAAAATGAATTTAAGATCCGGTTCAATAGTGGTTCAAATCAATCCGAACAGGTTTGAATCTGGTTCACCTGAACTAGTTTGGTTTTCATCCCCCAATTCCTTCAAAAGTCCATTTCCATGTCGTTTGTGACTCCTTGGGTCACTTAGGGTCCATACAATTTTCAGTTTGCCATCTCTTAATCGATTCCTATTCATAAACCGACTTGGTCTTAAACCGGTTTAATCCGGTTCGGGTTCGGTTCAGACGAACCGATCTGGTTTTTCTCTCCCACATTGTTCTAAGGTTCCTTCCCAAGGGATCCATAAGTGTCTTGGTTTACCCATTCTCTATCATTTCCGGTTCATGAATCAACTCAATTCATAAACCAGTTCTATCCGGTTCAGACCCAGTTCTCTTGAACTGCTTTGGTCTTTCTTCCTCATTCTGTCCTATGGTTCCTTTCCCAAGTTTATGAAAATTTTTGAGTCACATGGGAGTTAGAAATTTTCAAATTTGCTCATCGCCTAACAATCGGGTTTTTAGACCAATTTGGTTTAAAGATTCAAATTGACCGATTCTTTCCTTGGTTTTTCTCATTACTAAATGACGGAGTTTACAACTCTCCCCTCCTTTTAGGGGTTTTGTCCTCAAAACAGTTACACGTTAAATAACTAAGGATAACTATCCCTCATCATAGACTTGGTTTCCCATATGTATAGGACGTCAAGCTATTCTACTGTGTCTGTCACTTTTATAGGGAGGAAATGAGCTGATTTGGTCAATCTATCCACTATTACCCAAATCGCATCTCGACCCCTTTTGGCCATCGATAAGCTTGTGACGAAGTTCATGATGATGTGCTCTCATTTCCTCTCGGGAATTGGTAATGGTTGTAGTAGTCCTGACAGTTTCCAATACTCTGCTTTTATCTGTCGACAGGTCAAACATTGGGCTACATATCCCACAATGTCCCGCTTCATACCCTTTCACCAGTATTCTTGTTTGAGAGTGTGGTACATCTTAGTACTGCCCGGATGCATAGCATACACCGAACCATGTGCCTCTTCCAGAATTAATCTTTTCAACTCCTTATCTCGAGGCAAACATATCTTACCCTTATAGGTCATTACTCCGTCACTTCACATGTCATAATCTAGTTTCCTTTCTCTGATAGCTGGATCCAAGTAAGATTGAAGTTCTTTATCAATCTTTTGTTGAGCCTTAATATGCTCATTAGACTAGGTCTTACCGCCACATTAACCACCTAGCATTTTTCCTTCTTGTCTTTTCTCAGGTCCGTCTCTATCCTTCCCAATTGTTGTATCAGGATATGTAACTTGTCTTTACTTATGTCGTCTCAGTTTGATACTCGTGATTTTAAGCATCTGCTACCACATTAGCCTTTATGGGGTGGTATTTTATTGCAAGATCATAATCCTTCCCCAATTTCAGTCGTCTCTCCTGACGAGGTTTAATTCCTTTTGATTTAGGAAGTACTTATAGCTCTTGTGATCTGTGTATATCCTGTACTCAATCCCGTAAAGGTAGGGGCACCATATCCTTAGGGCCGACATTATTGCAGCTAATTCTAAGTCATGAGTCGGGTAATTTCTTTCTCCGATGAGCTTTCCATACTCCTTTCCTCTGTATTTCCTTCTAATTCTACCATTGAACTCCTTAAATTTTGGGAGTGTATTTTGTCTATATCTTTACCAACTTATTCTTGCTCTTTTGATCCAGTAGTACCTTCAGTTGACCTTGCTTTATTTCCACTCGCTTCCATATTTGCCTACTCCTTTGAGGTGGGTCTCTTATCCTTATCGTTTTCAAAGTTTTTTGTACCTTTATATCCCTAGTGTTTCCCTCTATGTGTTGGTTGGGGTGTATTCTCCCACTATTCCCCATCTCCGGTTAGACTTTGTTTACTGCTCCAAATCGTTTGGTTCAATTAAGTTATTTCCTTACACAATATTTCTTTGACGTTCCTAATTCGAGTTTTCCAGGCCTTCTTGCAGTGGATCATGCTCAACCTCCTAATACTCTTACCTAACCACTCGTACTTTCTGGTGTTTGATCGCCTTATTCTTTGGAAAATTTCTCCCAACTTAAAGACTAGGTACACTTCATCTACTCTTGTTTTTCTTTTTTCTTCAACTCATACTTTACCTTCCATATGTTTCTTATCCTCTAAAATTTCTAAGGAATTTGTTACACTTGGGATTTCCTGTTGTTGCACTTTCTCTTCATCTTTGCTAGGTGGAATCTTAATCTCTTTTCCTTATCGATCAACTTTTATTCTTGTGGTTCTTTTTGGGATGTTATACTTCCCCCTGGGTCTCTCGAAAGTTATGTGCTATTGGATGGTTGCTCCTCCAACTCCTTTTTTCTTTCCTTAGGATCTCCACCATATGAATTTCTCCTTATCGTTTTTCTAAGTCCTAAGGTTTGAGTTTAACTATCCATAGGCCATTCCCCCTTAGGGGAATTTCTTCCCTTAAACTTTTATCTACTTAAATTTTTTTTTCTCAAGGAACTCACGAGTTTTAATAAACTTCTTATTCATTGAAGAGATATTTTCTTGCCAAAAAAATTTGGCTTATTACGTGACTTCTCTACCCCCTAACCCCTTGGGGTCATTGGGCTAGAGTTAACCCTAGAACGATTATAGGACTCTTGGTCAGAAGGCTCTAAGTAATTGATTGGGGTCCATTTGTGCTCCTTTATAGGACGAATTTCATGTATGGCCTCCAACCCGTACCACCTTAGTATTTCCGCCTCACACTCATATGTCCATTTCATCCATCGAGATGGATTGAAGTCAGGTTGAGTGGGTGGAGGTACTTGGTGGACCTTCATGATGGTGGCATAAGCATCCCAATAATTATCCTAAGTCTCCTTCATGGTGGGGTTCCTCTTCTGTTGTTGTGGTATTGGTGGAGGGGTTGGACTTCTAGAAGGTGGTGATGGTTCCTCTTGTCTGGGAGGAGGGTATATGATGCCTTCTAGTTTCAGTAAGGCTTCGACTAGTTTTTGGTAGTCCTCCACCATGTCTTTGGGTACTCGTTTTTCGCCCCTTAGGAACCTCTGAACGACTTCCTCCCTTGGGTTGGATGTCTTTTTCACGCTTATAGGGGAAGGACTAGAGTTTCTTGCGAATTTCCTAGGGATTCTCATTCCTACAAGATAGTTTTGAGTTGGATTAATATCATGGCATATTATTGATAATGTTTCAAGGGAACTAGGCTCTGATACCACTCTAGTTGTCACGCCCCAACCCGGTTTGGTTGGATCCTCGTGAACAACCTACCACTCTTTCTCGGTTCAAGAGGAGTTTCCTCCTTCTTTTACTCGAGAGGAGCCAGGCGAAATTTCAACCTTGTTCCCTAGAAAACATATATCAATTAAAATGCAAGATTAAGAAAAAATTAAGCATACCTGATTAAGGGTAAAGCTCGGTATTACTCCTAGTCATTTTCTCTTTTCCTGAAAAGGGATAGAAAAGAGGGGTGAGTTTCTACAACTCAGTGAATGGGTTTTTCAAAAGTCTACTTTTAACTTTTAGGCAAAATATTTATATTGGAGTGTGCCAGACTCCTCACTTTTCAAAATTCCCCTCATTTAAAAATTCGTGTTTTCCCACCATTTCATATTAGCACGGTGTGTTATCACCCAACACACATCCTTCATCATGAAGGTTACACACATTTGCAGGCTAGCACGATTGCTGAATCCACTTGTGGCTTCAGAGCGACTTTACCGGCCACCTAGATAGAAGTACGACCACTTCCATCCTGAGAATGAGTGGATGTACGTGACATCCGACCCTCAATTCTGAAATTGATTCTTCGTGTCCATATGAGGATAAAGACCTCATCCCGTCCCCACCCCGGTCTCATGCGCTTAGTGCTACTCCAAATTTCGCACGGTCACCTAGAACGACGAACTACCCTTATACTCACCGGGTCGTCCAGGGCCCTTAGGACACATCACTACCCCTCATGGGCGTCTTGATGATCCCGTACTCATAGTGCATGCACAAACAATGTTATCTTTTTATGCCATGTAATCTGTGGTGTCATTAGTCCAACAGTCCCGACTTTCAACTCAACCTGCAACTGTTTGTCTTGGCTAGTCTCGAGACCGGTCATGTCGCACTGCTGCTAGTTGACTGAGAATGTCGGACCAGCCATGGTACCATGACCATACAATTTATTTATTAAAGTTTTGTGGCACATATATTATGTTTGTTTACAAGCCCCTGCTCGTGCCCATTGGCCTATGGCCCACTGTTCGAGATTTTCAAAAATTGGGCATATTAGCCCCCAAACTCCAAAAACTAAGGCCCCCCGGCCTATAAGAGCTATTCGAGCTCCCATCGAGAAGGTCTTCCAAATTGTTTAAGCATTGGCACACAATCAAGGGAGAACAGTTCTGCCAAAAATATTTTTTCACTGTCCATTATACCGACCTGATATAAGGACATCTCCATTCATAACCGTTGAATGGGTTTTCAACTTCATTCGAGGAAGTTTAATCATACCAACAGGGTATGCTCTACTTACAACCGGTAAGTAGTTTTTTCGCAAGGTTTTCACATCACTTCGAGGAAGTCGTGATGTTTAAAATACCACATAGTAGTGGGTTTTCATTACGATGTGCTTATCATCCCCAACCTGGTATGATATGAAATCCCACTCACTCGATCGTGTAGTGAAATATCACTTAGTCGAGTTCCGTCCCTTGCACGCTGGATCTCAACCGGCGTTCCTGATGTCTCGTTCTCCTACACAAAATGAACATAGTTGTTCATTATTTCTTGGCCTAATAGCCCTCATTCGTTCCAATGAATGAGAAAACCCAACTTTATATATATTTGCAATTAGATCCCTAACGTTATTTTTCTTTAACTTTAAGTCCCTATTGCCGAGTTTTTCCTCAAATTATGTCCTGAATCTTTTAAAATTTACCATAGGACCTCAATTTATTAAATTTCGCAAAAAGGGGTTTAATTTCCCAAAATTTCAATTTGGTCCCTCAATTTTCCCAAAATTATCATTTTGCCATTACTTTACAAAAATGGTAAATTTTGCCCCAAAAATTCTAAAATTTCTCAATTTGCCCTCTAATATTCTTATCATGACCAATTGACCCTCAATTTTAGAAAATTACATCTTGGTCCTTCGAATTTTTGAAAATCCCCAAATTTCCCCAATTTTTTTTCGAATTTCAATTGTTTAACATAGCCGAATTTGATTTCATCAAATTGACCAATCAAACACCCCTATTCATTGAAATTGAAGTTTAAAATGAGTTTCTTCATGTTCATACGATTCTCAGGAACTTTCAATCGTAGGTTTTAATGCCGGAACGAGTTCAAACGGTGCTTCACCAAAAAATAGACTATAGAGAGAGAAAGCTTCGATTTCTCACCGGTGAGAGCACGACGATCTGAGCTTTCTATTTGGGCAGGTAGCTCTTCTCCAGAGATTCTTCCTAGGATCAAGAATGACATCAATTCATGTTGAATTGGATTAGAATTTCATCATTGAAATTCGGCTGGCTCTCTCTCTAACACTGATTGAAAATTGTAAAGGGGAGTCGAATTGGCTTACCTTTCAGTCCTAATTAAGCCGTGGAAAAGCTGAGGAAGTATCAGGAGAGCTTGGTTTGGCCTAAGAGGGTGCGAATTGGCTGATTTCAACTCGGCCAAAATAGGGCAGCTTCGGCCCGCCGGAGCTGCTTCACTGTTTGATCATACCGACGCTTCTCTGGCGACTCTCGGAATGAACAGATGTCACCAACGTGTATATGACTTCTCCCCGATTCTAATGAACCCGACCTCACCTTCTTTGGCTCAGAATTGACCCTATATCGGAGCTTTGGTTTGCGCTTCACCGGAAAACTAAGCAATTGAGAGAGTGTGAGCATTTTAGGTGTGGAGAGGACGAATGGAGATGGACTCTTTATATAGGAAGCTCAGGGACCTATTGGCCGTCTGTTTGGCACCTTTATAACAGGCATTTAAGACCTGAAACGTATTGAATGGAAACATTTCTTTTTCACCGATATCGCTTCAATTTTTTGGCGAGTGAACAGTGTTGTCATCCTGAGGAAGAAGATGACATTGTTCCGAATCGGACCGAACCGGTACGAACCGGGTTCAAAGCTTAAACCAGTCAGTTCACCCCTCATTCGACCGAGTTTTTCAAATCTAAAACTTTCTAAATTTATCTAAATTCATTTTCTATCCAATGGTAGCCTCAAATCTCAATTTTGAATGATTTATGCCACCTAGAAAAATGAATTTAGGATCCAGTTCAATAGTGGTTCAAACCGGTCTGAACCGGTTCGGATCCGATTCACCTTAACTGGTTTGGTTTTCATCCCCAATTCCTTCACAAGTCCATTTTCATGTCTTTTGTAACTCCTTGGGTCACTTAGGGTTCATACAATTTTTGGTTTACCATCTCTTAATTGATTCTGGTTCATAAACGGCTTGGTTCTTAAACCGTTTTAACCTAGTTTGGGTCTGATTCACCCGTACCGATCTAGTTTTTCACTACCACATGTTCTAGGGTTCCTTCCCAAGGATTATAAACCTCTTTGAATCATAAGGGATCCATAAGCGTCTTGGTTTACCCATTCTCTATCGGTTCCAGTTTATGAATCTACTCGGTTCATAAATAGGTTCTATCCGGTTCAGACCTGGTTCTCTTAAACTACTTCGGTCTTTCTTCCTCATTCCATCCTAGGGATCTTTTCCTAAGTTTATGAACCTTTTTGAGTCACATGAGAGTTAGAAATTTTCAAATTTTCTCATCCCCTAACAATCGGGGTTTTAAACCAATTCGATTTAGAGATTAAAAATTGACCGGTTCTTTCCCCGGTATTTGTCATTACTAAAGATGGGGTTTACATCAATCTAGTCTTTAACTCCAGGAAAGGCTTCTCACAACTTTTATCTCACTTATACTCAATTCCTTTCTTGGTGAGTCGAGTTAGAAGAGCTGCTATCTTAGAAAAGTCTTGCACGAACCGTCTATAGTATCCTGCCAGACCTAAGAAACTTCTTATTTCTGTAGGATTCCTTGGAGCCTTCCAATCTAATATGGCTTCCACCTTGACTGGATCTACTTTAATTGATTTTCCTTTAATATCACTAAGGTGATTGCCAAATGCTCTTCATGTTTCAACCTGATTCGTGAGTATATAAGGATGTCATCTATGAATACTATTACAAACTTGTCCAAATGTGGTTGGAACATATGGTTCATCAAATCCATGAAGGCTACAAGGGCATTCGTTAATTTGAATGGCATTACTCTGAACTCGTAATGTCCATACCTGGATCAAAATGTCGTTTTGGGAATGTCCTGCTCTCGAATCTTGAGTTGATGATAGCCTGACTGAAGATCTATTTTGGAGAAATAAGCTGCTCCTTTTAATTGATTGAATAAGTCGTCTATCCGCGAAAGTAGGTATCGGTTCTTGATGGTGACCTGGTTCAGCTTCCTATAGTCTATGCACAATCTCATACTTTCGTCCCTTTTCTTTACGAATAGGACATGTGCACCCCACGGAGATTGGCTAGGATGTATAAAATCCTTCTCCAATAATTCATCCAATTGCTCCTTCAATTCCTTCAACTCTACTGGAGCCATACAATATGGGGCTTGAGAAATGAGGTTTGTTCCTGGGATTATTTCTATAGTGAACTCCTCTTGTCGACTTGGAGGTAGTCCGGGTAGCTCTTCTAGAAAAACTTCTAGGTAGTGCCTAACTACTAGAATGTCTTCCAGTCTCTCGTCTTCAGACTTTTCATTGACGACCATGGCTAGGAAAGCAGTACAGCATTTTTGTATCATCTTTTGAGCTTTCAGATGGGACACCATTTGTACTTCATTTTTCTTCTATCTCCTTGGAACTTTACTCCTTTTGTCTTGAGAGTGTGGAAGATCACCGTCTTCTTTCCACAGTCCATCCTAGACTAATGGTTACTTAGCCAATCCATCCCAAGCATTACGTCAACCTCTTTTAAGGGTAATGGGATCAAGTTAGCTTCAAGTTTAATTCCTCCAATCTTTATCTCACATCCTTTTAATTGCTTATTCCTATTTAAACCTTCTCCTAAAGGTGTGAGAATGTTGAGGTTTTGTTCTAGCGGAGTAAGTTCTAGGGGTATACTTGGAATCAACTCTTCCTTGATGAAGGATCTCTCAACTCCTGAGTCGAAGAGGGCATAGACTTGTTGTCCCCATAGTTGTATATATCTCGCTACAGTGCTAGGGTCTCTTCTAGTCTCTTCCTAGGTGAGGTTATATACCCTAGTCAATACTTGTGCTGTAGCGTCTGGCCTAGGGTTCTTGGGGTTCCCTTGAGGTGGTCCAAGAGTGTTCCTATACTTGTTCTCCTTAAGAGTGGGACAATCCTTTGCAAAGTACCCCACTTGTCCGCATACAAAGCAGGTAAAGCATGCTCCCTCATGGTTCTTTTGACACTTTGGACAGCGAGGGTTTCCTAGAGGTAAGGTGGGGACCACTTTGTGGGGAGGTGGTGGCATGTCCCTTCTCCTTTAAAATTCCATTATATTTTCCCATTTTGGACTGTTATGCTCCTTCCGTCCTCCCTGACGGTTTGGATCCTTATCCTCCTTTCAGGTCGTCTGCTCTATCCGACGGCCTCGGGTTTGTACCAGTCACTTACACTCATGAGCCATACTGATTACTACTGTCAGGTCCGTGGGGCGTCCTAGTACTCCCATACGGTCTCGGATGTCTATATTGAGACCATCCACAAACCTCTGGTATATGTCTGCCAGCCCCGCTAGGTCAGGAGCAAAGGGTCTTAACTCATTGAATTTTGTCTCGTACTTTGGTATGGAGTTAAGCCCTTGTTGAAGCCGGATGAACTCCTACTTATTCTCAATTATCAAATGAGGCACCAAGTACTCCTCCGAGTAGCTCTCCTCGAACTATTCCTAAGTGGGGATGGTGGTATGTAGGTTTCGGACATTGTCCCACCATCGTTTGCCGCTTCCCTCTAGAAAGAATTCTGTTAGGATCACCATATCCTCTTATGGTATCCTAATGATTCCTATCAGCTTCTTAATGATTGTCAGCCAATCCATGGCGGCTCAGCATCCTTTTCTCTGAGGAAGGGTTTACACCCTAGTTGTCGGAGAGTCTTGAGGTTTCTGGAAATGTCTATTGGAGGGGATGGTTAACAGGGGAAGGATGGGATTGCACTTTCTTCGGTTCAACCCGAGAATTGGTGCCTGCCTCAGGGACGAGGTTAGGTTGCCCAAATACATGGGTGAACTCCTCGTATAATCTCTGGTGCTCTGCATTGAGTTTAGGAGGAGTTGTTTGAGCTTCTCTCAGAGTTTTTACAGGTAGGGGTGGTTGGGCAGTGTTGGAGACTGTAGCCCTAGTTCTCTTGGTTCCTTTCTTCAGAGCAATTCTGAAAGTTTTAAAAATAATCCTATTAGTTACTATATTTTCTAGTCTTTATTATTTATTTGAGGAAATAGGCTCTGATACCACTAAAGTTGTCATGCCCCGATGCGGTTTGTTCGGATCCCTGTGATCAACCCGCCACTCTCCCAATTTACTAAGGGTTACCCCTTCTTTATAAACTATGAGAAGTAATGCGTTCTTTAAACCTGCATCTTTCTATTTCATGGGCACTGCTTCGATTTTTCAGCGAGTGAAAAGTGTTGTCATCCTGAGGAAGAAAATGACACTGTTCTGAACCGGACTGGACCGGTCCGAACCAGGTTCAAACCTTAAACCGGTCGGTTCACCCCCATCCCCCCCCTCTATTCGACCGTGTGTTTCAAATCTAAAATTTTCTAAATTCATTTTCTATCCAATGGTGATCTCAAATCTCAAATTTAAAATTTTTAAGCCACCTAGAAAAATGAATTTAGCATTTGGTTCAATAGTGATTCAAACCGGTTCACCTGAACCGGTTTGTTTTTCATCTCCAATTCATTCTCTAGTCCCTTTTCATGACTCCTTTGGCTCCTTAGGTCATTTAGGATCCATAAAATTCCCAGTTTACCATCTCCTTCTCAATTCTGATTCACAAACAGGCTCGGTTCTTAAATCGATTTAATTTGGTTTAGGTCCGGTTCACCCGATCTAGTCTTTTTTTCTCTCCCACATTGTTCTAAGGTTCCTTCCCAAGGATTATAAATCTCTTTGAATCACAAGGGATCCATAAGCTTCTTAGTTTACCCATTCTCTATTAGTTTCGGTTCATGAATCAACTCAGTTCTTAAATCGGTTCTATCCAGTTCGGATCTGGTTCTCTTGAATTGCTTCGGTCTTTCCTCCTCATTTCGTCCTAGGGTCCTTTGCCCAAGTTTATGAACCTTGTTGAATCACATGGGAGTTAGAAATTTTCAAATTTTCTTGTCCCCTAACAATCGGACTTGTAGACCAATTCGGTTTAAAGATTCAAATTTACTGATTCTTTCCCCAGTTTTCTCATTACTAAAGGACGGGGTTTACATCGGTCCACACAAGAAATAACATAATATGGAATAAGAGAATAAGACAGGTAGTCAAGGACAGTTCTGTACCCAGTGGACTGAGGGCAACTCTACCTAAGGACCATGCTGACTATCGAAGTCCAAGGACACGGAATACTTGTAGGTCCAAAGGCAAAAAACTGTGGAGTGAGTTAAGTAGGCTATATGGGAGGTACGCCTAGAACCCCCTCAGAAAGGGGCAAACATAGAAAATGTCCTCCAAAAATGTTAGGGTAGGATACAGTAAGAATGAAGAAGAGAAGAAAGGAGTTACAAAAAGGAACTCTGGAGGGGATGCATACGATTAAGTACCCTCTTGAAGGGATCATTGGTTGGCAGATGGACATAATGTGGAGTGCAAGGAAACAACCCATCATTAGAAACTTCTTGAAGGAAGGATGTATCGGAGTCCAAGTCTGACATGCTTTGGAAGAGTAAGAAAGCCAAATAACGATTTCAGGAGAAACTAGTAGAAATAAGTAATTAGTAACAATAGGATGGGCATGAAAGACAATTGATACAGCTATCCAAACAGTTGGATAATAAAAATAGTAGGAACGAGGCAATTAACGAATTGACCTTCGGGAGAACCATGGATTTAAACCACGACAAGGAAGGGAGATGTGAAAAGGCTAAAATGTTAAAAAAATGGATATAAAGAAAATCTTAAAGAAATCAATGACCAAGACAAGATTTACGATAAAAAAGGCATGAGATGGTTAAGTGAGCCTCTCGAAGGATGATCAAGGGATTTTGAAACTAGGTAGATGTGAGCTCTCCATAGAAAGAAATAAACATGTACTAGGGTACGAGTGAGAATGAGGATGGAGTACGAAGGACATACCCGTAGCATCTCAAGAGTAAAGGTAAACATAAAAGAATGGCAACAAGGGACATCATTTAAAGTTATGTGCCTTCAAAGATGAATGAAAAAGAAATTACGAGAGAAAAGGGTAAGAATCCTCCCAAATAAGAAAATCCTAAGAAAGGATTCATGACCTAATAAAGAAGAAATGGAACTAGGTGATGAGAGGTGAGGATGATTTTGCAAATAAAGTGCATGCTAAAGTGAAAGAAACCTAGGGAAGCATATTAAGAGAATCTACGGAGTAAGTTAAACCTAAGAAAAGGATAAGTAGGAAGTTAACATCAAGAGATGCTGTGACAAGTAAGAATGAGTGGACTATCCATAATAAGGTAATGAAGGAAAGAACGTCTGAGAAACATTAGAAAAGTAAGCCCTCCAAATAAAGATGGGGTTAAGGAGGAATAACCATAATTGGTAAGATAGGTCATAGTCCACACGCGCATACGAAGCTTAAAGAGTGGACAACTGAGCATAGTGTGAAGTGCACGAAATGAGACCGAAAAATTGAAAGTATCTCCAATAAGGATTAAAGGATGAAACAGAAGTTGTGGATAAATAAGGACCCAATACGGGCAAATGCCCTAACATAGATAGGGGTGCAAAGAAAAGAAGAAAGAACCCTACAAGGAATAATAAGAAGGTTGAGCATGTAGCTCCTAAGAGGGAAGCCTCTATTGTGAGGCACATAGTGGAGAACGAAACTGGTAGAAGGGAACTTTCCCAAGAAAAGGAATCGACACATAGATCAAAAGTGATTATTTTAGAATAAAAACTCATGAAATGATTACAAATAAAAGTGGATTAATGAATAAGAAAAAATTCCTAGGATAAAGAACACCAAGGACTTAAGTAGGAAAGAATCCCAGCATGTCAGTAAATCACCAAGAAACCAAATAATTGGAACCAGAAATACTCAATAAGGAAGTTGAGAAAGGACGAGTGGGTAAGGAGAACCCATACAGTTTTGTAAGTTGATTGGATAACGGTAAAAATAGTTGAGGAATACTACCAAAAGAAAAGAAGGATGAAGTTATACAATCTCTAAGAGGTTGCAAAGTTGAGGATAACCCTAAAGGAGGTATTCTAGAAATCTAATGGACATAGGGACAAAATCTAGAAAATGTCATGCTATAAAGGGCAGGTAAACCCAATAGTCCCGAGGAAAACATGACTCAAAATAAGGAAGAGTCAATTAATAGGCATGACAAAGTCAAACATAAAAAATTTGGACTAAATTGTAATGAGCAATGGATGAAGGAATAGTTAAAATAGGACAAAAAGGTGCTAGCAAGGAAATCAATGAAAACATGTATGTAATGCTCTAAAGGACGTCGAGCTAAGGGTTTCAATGACCAAGAGGTTAACTAGACATGGGAATGGTTAGGTATCTTGGAACTCCCAATCCTGAGTATGGACCTCAAAGGGAAAAATGTTGCTCTAACCAAACAAAGATGTGAATTTAAGAATATACCCTAAAGTAAGGTATGCCTAGTTATGATAAACTCCATGGAGGGAGTAAATAATATAAAGAAAAAGAAATTCCTTAAGTGAAAGATGTAAAAAGGGTAAATTGAAACTTTCTCTCTCTATAGTATATTTTCTGGCAAAGCTCTGTTTAAGCTCATCCCGACATTAAAACTTACGATTTAAAGTGCTATGGAATTGTATTAACATGTAGAAACTCAATTTCAACTTCAATTTTAACAATTAGAAGTGTTTGATCAGTCAATTTGATAAAATCAAATTTGGCTGGGTTAAGGAGTTAAAATTGGGGGAAATTGAGGATTTTCGAAATTAGAAGGACTAAAATGCAATTTTATAAAATTGAGGGTCAATTGGGCATGATAAGAATATTAGAGGGCCAATTGAGGAATTTTAAAATTTTTTGGGTAAAATTTACCATTTTTGTAAAGGAATGGCAAAATGGTAATTTTGGAAAATTTAGGAGACCAAATTGGAAATTTGAGAAATTAAACCCATTTTTATGAAATTGAAAAAATTAAGGTCCCAAGGGGAATTTTAAAAGTTTTAGGACTCAATTTGAGGAAAAACCGGCATTAGGGACTTAAAGTTAAAGAAAAATAAATTTAGGGACCTAATTACAAATAAATAAAAGTTTGGTTTTCACATTCATTTGGAATGAATGAAGGCTATTATAGGCCGAGCGATAATGAACCGAGATGTTCATATCGTGTAGGAACACGAAGCACCGGGAACACCAGCAAGGACAAGCTCGCATGAATACAAAGAACCGATCTAATGAATTCACTACATTAACGGGTGAGTGAGATTTTATATGATACCCGGTTGGTGATGATAAGTACCTCGAAATGAAAACTCATTTTTTGTGGTATTTTAAACATTACAACTTAGAAGAGTAATGTGAAAATCACGTGGAAAAATTACTTACCGGTTGTAAGTAGATCATACCCGGTTGGTATGATAAAACTTCCTCGAAGGAAGTGGAAAACCCATTCATCGGTTATGAGCAGAGATGTCCTTATACCCAGTCGATATGTTGGATAGTTGAAAACATATTTTGTCAGAAGTGCTCTCCCCTAACTATGTGCCACTACTTAAACGATTTGGGAGACCTTCTTGACGGGAGCTCGAATAGCTCTTATAGACCGAGGGCCTCGGTTTTGAAACTTGGGGGCAAATATGCCCGATTTTGAAAATCTCGAACAGTGGGCCATAGGCCAATTGGCACGAGCAGGAGCTCATAAACAAACATGAGATATATGCCATAAAACTTTAAGTAAATGAATTGTTTGGCTATGGTACCATGACAGAACCAACATATTCAGTCAACTAGTGGCAGTGTGACACGACAGGTCTCTGGACTAGTCAAGACAAAGAACTACAGGTTGAGTTGATGGTCGAGGATGTTGGACTAGTGGCACCACGGATTATAAGGCATGATGTGAAAATACTGATTGTGCATGCACTGTGTGTACGAACCTTCAAGAGGGGTAGTGATGTGTCCTAGGGCCCTAGACGACATGGTGGATATAAGGACAATTCATCAGACCAAGTGACCTTGTGAAGCTTGACGTAACTTCAAGCACATGAGACCGGGGTGGGGTCGGGATGAGGTCTCTGTCCTCATACGGACACGGAGAATTGATTTCGGGATTGAGGGTCGAATGTCGCGTACATCCACTCATTTTCAGGGTAGAAACGGATGTGCTTCTATCTAGGTGGCCGATAAAGTCGCTCTAACGCCACAAGTGGGTTCAGTGGGCGTATTAGCCTGCGAATGTGTGTTTGACCTTCATGATGAAGGATGTGTGTTGGGTGATGACACGCCGTGATTAATAAGAAAATGGTGGTAAAAACTGAGATTTGAAATGAAAGGATTTTTGAAAGAAAGGAGTCTGACACACTCCAATACAAATCTTTTTCCTAAAAGTTAAAAGTTTTAAAAACCCATTAACTAAGTAGTCGTACTCACCCCCTCTCCTATATCCATTTGAGGAAATTCCAAAAAGCCTACCCTTAAAGACCATCCACTAAGACGCCTGTGAAACAGGTATGATAAATTTAAAATATTATGCAATTTTAATTTATGTTATTCTAGAAAAATGTGTAGGTTGAAAGGACGCCTTACTCTTTACAGTTTATAATAAGGGGAAACCCTTTAATAAACTAGGAGAGTGGCAGGTTGATCACGGGGATCCGACCAAACTGGGTTGGGGCATGACATGTGACATCGGAACGACTTTACCGGCCACCTAAATAGAAGCATGTCCACTTCTACCCTGAGAATGAGTGGATGTTCGCGACATCCGACCCTCAATCCCGTAACAAAACTCCATGTTCGTATGAGGACAGAGACCTCATCCCATCCCCACCCCGATCTCATGCGCTTGAAGCTACATCAAGCTTCGTAAGACTTCTGGTATGACTAACTACCCTTATACCCACCAGGTTGTTTGGAGCCCTGGGACGCATCACTACCCCAATTAGGTGTCTTGAAGGTCTCGTAACATAGTGCATGCACGCACAAATTTACAATTTTCACATAAGCCATATAATCTGTGGTGCCACTAATCCAACAGCCCCAACCATCAACTCGACCTACAACTATTTGTCTTAACTAATCCGAAGACTTGTCATGTCGCACTATCGCTAGTCCATTGAGTATGTCGGTCCTATCTCAGTACAATGGCCAAATAACTCATTTACTTAAGTTTTCATGGCTTAATAATCATGTTTGTTTACGAGTTTCTACTTATGCCAACAGGCCTAGGGCCCACTGTTCGAGATTTTCAAAATCGGGCATATTAGACCCCAAGTTCCAAAATCGAGGCCTCCGGCCTTTATGAGCTATTCGAGCTCCTGTCAAGAAATTCTCCAAAATATTTTAAGTAGTGGCACACAGTTAGGGGAGAGCACTTCCAACAAAATAAACCTTTCATTTGTCTATCATACCAACCGGGTATGAAGACGTCTCCGCTTATAACCGATAAGTGAGTTTTCCACTTCCTTCCAGGAAGTCTCATCATACCAACGAGGTATGATCTACTTACAGCAGGTAATTAGTTTTTTCGTGTGATTTTCACATCATTACTCTTAGGTGTGATGTTTAAAATACCACTTAGCAGTGAGTTTACATTTTTGACTTGCTTATCATCCCACCCGGGTATAATACAAAAATTCCACTCACCCGATAATGCAGTGAATATCCTCTTAGCCGGCTTGTTGTCCTTCCTCGAACTTGTCTTAGCTAGTGTTCTCGATACTTCGAGTTCCTACACGATATGAACACAAATGTTCATTATCCTTTGGCCTTATAGCCCCTATTCATCCCAAATGAATGAGAAAACCAAAATTTTCCTTTATTTGTAATTAGGTTACTAAAGTTATTTTTCTTTAACTTAAAGTCCCTAATGCCAGTTTTTCCTCAAATTGAGTCCTGAAACTTTTAAAATTCACCTTGGGACCTCAATTTATTCAAATTCCCAAAAGGGGTTTAATTTCCCAAATTTCCAATTTGGTCTCTAACTTTTCCAAAATTACCATTTTGCCCCTACTTTACAAAAATGGCAAGTTTTACCACAAAAATTCCAAAATTTGCCCAATTGGTCTTCCAGCATCTTTATCATGCCCAATTGGCCCTCAATTTTATGGAATTGCACATTAGTCACTCGAATTTTCGAAATTCCCAATTTTTCCCCAATTTCAACCTTCTAACTCAACCAAATTTGATTTTATCAAATTGACCAATCAAATGAGTTTAATTGTTAAATTGAAGTTAGATTGGAGTTCCTACACCTTCATACAATTCAATTGCACTTTAAATCACACGATTTGATGCCGTAATGAGATCAAACAGAGCTTTATCGAAAAACTAGATATAGAGAGAAAAGGTTTCGAAAGCTTATCATCGAGGATGTTGCGGTCCACGATTTCGATCTGGGTAGATAGCTCTCATCTTGAGGTTTCTCCTAGGATCAAGAATTGTATCAATTGATGTTGAATTGAATAATAATTTAGTCATCAAAGTTATGTCGGTTCTCTCTCTAGCACCGATGGGAGTTTATAGAGTGGAGCCAAATTGTCTTACCTTTTTGCTCTAATTTAGCTGTAGGAGGGTTGTGGAGGTGTTGGGACGGATTGATTTGGTCTGAGGAGAGCTCGAATTGGCTAATTTAAGCTCAGTCAAAATAGGGTAGCTTTGATCCGTCGAAGCTGCTTCACTATTCAATCACACCGGCGCTTCTCTAGCGACCCTCAAAGTAAATAGAGACTACATGCGTGTAGCTGACTTCTTCCCGAATCCAAATAACCTGACCACGCCTTCTTTGGCTCAGAAAAGACCCTATATCGGAGCTCTGGTTCAAGTTTCACTGGAAATTGAAGCAATTGAGAGAGAATGGAGTTTTTAGGTGTGAAGAAGATGAATGAGGAGGGGCTCTTCATATAGGAAGGTTAGGGACTTCTTGGCCATCCGATTGGCGCCTTAATGGTGGTCATTCATTGCCTGAAACTCCCTAGCCGGACTCTTTTTAGTTTTTCCAGCGCTACTTGATTTTTTGGCTAGTGAACAGTGTCATCATCTAAAGGAAGAAGACGACACTATTCTGAACTGGATCGGACCGGTCCGAATCGGGTTCAAAGATTAAATTGATTGGTTCAAGCCCAATTCGACCGAATTTTTCAAAATTAAAAATTTATAAATTCATTTTCTATCCATTGGTGGCCTCAAATCTCAAATTTAAATTTTCTAAGCCATCTAGAAAAATGAATTTAGCATCTGGTTCAATAGTGGTTCAAACCGGACCAAACCGGTTCAATTCAGTTCGGATTCGGTTCACTTGAACCGGTTTGGTTTTCATCTCTATATCATCCTTTAGTCCTTTTTCATGACTTTTGGGACCTTTTGGGTCACTCGGGATCCATAAATTTCTCAGTTTACCCTTTCTCTTTCGGTTCCGGTTTGAAGACCCACTCAGTTTTCAAATTGAAAATGACTGGTTATTTCCTCAGTTTTCTTATTATCAAAGGACAAGGGTTTACAAGTAAGGTAAAATCATAGTATGTCTACGAACAGATAGATGAGTGACAAAAAATTAATTGATCAACTAGACCTTGTTAATTTACTCCTAACATGCCACTAATAATCTTCTTCATTTTCATACAAGCATTCTAAGATTTAAATCATTTTATTTGACCTAAAATTGAGCTTAAACGGTTCACCGAAAATTTTTTCTAGATAGGGAAATCTTCATTTTTTACCAACAAAGGGGCAGTTGTCAAGGGAATCCTCCTAGGATAAAATTTCGCTTCAATTTACTACCTAATTAAGGAGAATTTCATTAGCAAAGTTTCAAATATTTTTGCTCTATAAATTCACTATTTCGTTGAAGGGAGGTGAAACTGGCTTACCACTAAGGTTTAGAGAGGTCGAGTTCGGTCGGAAAGAACCATAGGAGGGTCAACCTAGTCTTAGAGGGTTAGTGGTGGTTGGAATTTAGCTCAAAAGCTTTTTCCCGAATTCCGCCGCCGAAGTGAATGTACTGTGCAACCTTGTCAAAGCTTCTCCGGTGACCTTTGAGCTGAATGGAGTATGTAGGAAGGTAGAGAACTTGTAAAACCCATCACCTTGAGTAAAGGAAAATCGGAAAAGAAATGGTCAAATTGACGAAAAAATTGACTCACTTGATGAATCAAGGACAATAAATAGGGGTTTAAATGGGAAATTAGAAATCCGAAGTGACTAAGAGGTCACAAAAATCATGGGGAAGGATTGTGAAGGGAATTGGATGGGAAAATCATATTGGTTCGGGGTGAATCGGAACTGAACCGGTTTAAATTATACATAAATTGATCATTAAATTTTTTTTGTGAGTTAAAATGATTAATTTGGGAAATTGAGGCCATCATTGAATAGAAAATAAATTTAAATAAATTAAGAAATTTTTAATTTCGAGAGAACCGGTCAAATTGGGCTTGAACCGACCAATTTTCACTTTCTGGTCACTGAACCTGGTCGGACCGGACCAGTCAATGAACCATTGATTGGTCAGTGCCCAGTTAGCACGCGTGCGACCAATCAGAGTGCAACGCATGGTAAGGCGCGCTCTATCAACCGGTCAATGGCCAACTAGCGCCCACTCAGCAGACACACAGGCACGACCAGCTAATATGAGGCTGCCATGTGTCTGGTCAACGGTTAAGAGATGACATGACGACTGAGTTTGATCGCCATGTCAACATGACTAACCAATCATCGACTAACACGTGTACGGTCAACCGATCAATGGCTGACATGATGATTGAGATGGATCGCCATGTCAGCAGGATTGACCAATGACGTGCTATCACGTGACCGTCCTGCACATGCAAAGCTCGCACGTGTGGAAGAGTGTCATCTTACTAATCCGTGCAATTATTATTGGATATTGACATAATTTATAGATATATTATTATTGGATATTAATATAAATAAATTAAATCTAAATATGACAATTTGATTACTTTATTATTTTTTTCTTCATTATCATTCCGTATTTTTCTCTATAATTTAGTATTAATATTATCTATTTCATCATGCTGTTTTGTTCCGAAGAAATAGTAAATGATAATATTTTTTTTTTGAAGAATTTGTATAACCCTACAAAACCCTAAAAAAATTATATCTTACTTATTAATTATTTTTTTTACTCTATAATATAATAGATATGATTTTTACTGCAAAAAATATAATTTTATTCTTATTATTCAAATTATTTCTATGAAAGTAATTTATATAAAATAGTCTATACACTAAAAAACTCAAATGATGTAGGTGGTTTTAATACACAACATTTTCTACTAATATAATTCGAAATATATTCATAATAGTTATGTATCATTTTGTGGCCACTTATAATTGTCTTCTTATCCAATGAAAACTCTCCGGTATATTATCCAACTATATTCAAGCATAATTCTAGCGTGTATGTTGGAGTTTGAACTATTTGGATGATAGAATAAAAACTTATTTATCTTGATTTTAATTTACCTATTTGTTAAAATCTTAAAATAGCTTTCCAATGTGATAGTTTTAGTAATATTTTATCTTAAATTTTGAATTTTAATTTTTTTTCTTATGATATATATAATTAATTTATCGATTTTGAGCTGTTTTAAGTCAATTAATTATCAACTTAATATTTTTTGTGCCGTACTTAATTAGCTCGATTTTCTCGAGATTTTTTCCCACGTAATCCCAAAATAGGCTACACGACATTTTAAATCCTGTTTATTCGTAATAAGAAAATCGGAAATAAGAGTATAAATTTATCAAAACAAAACTCAAAATCAAAATGATTCATAATGGGTAAATAAGGATAAAAATGAAAATTTGGAAAATTTCAAATAACTAATAAATACCAAAAAATCATATAAACCTAACATGAATAAAATTAGATGGGCAGTGTAAACCGAACTTGAACCGGAATGAAACATAAATAGTTGTTCAAATATTTATTTTTTGAGATAATTTAAAAATATTAATTTGGTAAATTAAAATCACCCTTGGATAGAAAATAAATTTAGATTAATTTAAAATTTTGTAAATTTTAGAAATTCGATCAAATTAAGCCTGAAACGACCAATTTTTTATTTTGGGTCACCAAATCCGGTACAACCGAACCAGTCAACGGTTTAGCCAATCAACGTACTGCTGCCAGGTCAGTGTCTATTCAGCAGTATCGGCCAATCATCGCACGGCATGTGACGAAGCACGCACAGTCAACACTCGATCAGCGACTGAAAGCGCTGGCCAATCAGAGCATAACACATGTACTCAATCAAGGTCAAATAAGGAAAATTCATGTAACCGACAACTGACTAATAGGAGAGTGACACATATACTCAGTCTACGGTCAACTGTAGAGAAACCCCATTAGCCGAGCTAGTTAATGAGTAGCTGACACGTGAAAAAGGTGCCACATTAGCGGTCGGCTGGCCAACGAGGACGTGGCTCATAATCTGCCTTAAGTATAGAAGAAAAATACTAAACTCGATATCATTATTTCCCTCGTTGGAAACCGAAAAAATAATACGTGTGTCGTATATAGTTGAGTACGAGTTTAAAAATTGTACGTGTTAAATGAAATGTGTTTAAAATTTATTCACAATTCGAATATTAAGATATTATTTTATATATATATAATTGTTGTGAATTTATAATATTAAAAATATTAAATTATTTACTACTTAAGTAAAATATATATTAACCTTATCGACATTTTGTTACAATTATATTATATGATATGTTGATATGCTGAAATTTTTTAATAAAAGTAAAATTGCGATTTTCAATTTAATAAAACTTAAATAATTTATTTCAATGATAATTAAACATAACATAACATGATAGATCCAAACTCTACACACCCATGGAACGCATCCCACTCCAATACAACATAATATCCTTATTTTATTTTTATCGAAAATATGAAACATAATCCTTCGGGATACCTACTATGGGATTGGAATCACATCAAACTATGGAAGAGCTGTCATTGAATACTATGCTCAAATGGCACTTGTGTTCTCATCATCACCATCCCTAAAGAGATCCAACTTACTCCATCTGCTTCTTAAAGTCATGATCAACAGAGCCAGAGCTTGATAGAAGATACCACATATTAATCCTATCCACAGTCCCTGCATCAACAAAGAAACTTTAATACTTCAGCAAGAGTAAGTTTAAGATTCTTATAGTTATGGTGGGCTTGATCCATCACTGCCATCGCCTTAGAATCGAGCTCAAACTTAAACCCAAGAAGGATTGCCGCCGGCATCCCAATGAGGTAAAAACTGGTCATGTTAACGTAGACAATCAAGTGCTGCCACCCACACCCTCTCGCCAAACCTGAAAGTTCATACATACTCCTCGTTTGCTAACTCTGATAGTTTGTTTTCTTTGTTGAGAAGACAACAAGGAGATTTCCAATCTTACCTGATAGGACACCAGCTATGGAATCAAGCGTTATGGAGATGGCGAGAAACGGTGTTAAGGAAGCGAAATTGTCTATTATGGTGCGACTTTCACTGAAGAGGCTCGCCCACAAGTTGTGGCCGAAGGACAGGGCAAGCACGAAAGTGATGGCGAGTATGACAGACAACTTAAGAGTTACTGCAATGGCTTTCTTTGCTTGGTGGGTATTGCCCGCTCCTAACTCGTTGGAGATTCTTGTGCTGGATAATGTGTATGAGTGTGATCCTCCTTCATATTCAATACGGTGCATATGAGTATCTAATAGATGAGAAGATTTTGCTAACCTTGCAACAGCACTGAGTCAATAAGGCAACCGTCTCTGTGGTCTCACTTTTATCTCAACACAAGGAAATAATAGGAGGTTAGATTGATCCAAAAGTAATGCACCGAGTGAAGAGAAGTAACTAAGATGGGGCTTTTTAACACACCACATTGCGATCAAGGACGTGGTTGTTTCAGCATCATTCATCAAACCAGCAAAGAGGACTAGGGTTTCAAACGCCCAATTCTCCAAGCTGCAGAATAGAGTAGCCAACTAGTATTAATGGTAGAAAGAAGGGCCTTCTTAATTCAAGATGCAGAAGAATTGAGCGTGTAAATGCAGGAGCTCTTTGAGATGTACAGTCAAATATTATTTGCTTATACAATTGGTTTTACCACTATAACACATTTATCAATCGTTTTTCCAGGTGAAAACATCGATTAACTGTCCATCAAAATGAAAACCTACTTTTGTGCATAATATTTACCAAATATTGTTAACAAGGGATATAATATCTCATTTATCTATTGCACGGAAGAAAGAACTAAAAAAATCATTAGTCTTAAGGTTTACTTGCACTTCAATTAACATTTTTGAAGAGTTAAGGATAATGGAGGCACAATTTGCCAATAAGCTTAAATAAGTTACATGAGTAGGTGAGAGGGAAAGTGAAAATGTATCATTAAAATTGATACTAAGAAGTGATGAAAATATATTCATTATATTTTTTTTATTCCAAACATTAACCAAAATCTACTTAGTTTTGGACAAATGGTGGAAAAATAAGCACCTAACATTTTGAGGGTACTCTAATATATATGACAAGTATTATAAATCTTTCCAGGATATTGAAGTACACAAGTGATGTTGCATTGACAACAAGTAATATTACGATCACGAAGAGTAAAATTAAATAAAAAATTATAATTAAATTGGGATCGAACCAAAATCTTAGAAAATGATAAAATTAGATTGTAGTAAATCCTAAATAATTTTTTTAATCAGAAATTAAGGATAAATGAACATTCAATTTGAAGTCGAATCAAAATCAAAACTAATTTGAAACAGATTGAGAATTTATTTCCCGAATGGACTAAAAAATGCAAAAATGTAATTTTGATCCCCAGTATTTTAGAAAAATCCTGAAAAATAAAAAAAGTCAAAACTACTCATTCCCGTAGAAAGAAGCTCAAAACTGGTCAAAATGAACCTGTCAAATAAAGATAAAAAATAGTCAAATCATTCATGAACTAGATAAAATAAGCAAAAATTCATCAAACCGACAAGAAAATCCGTCAATCATATCAAATCGATCAAGAAACGATCAAAGAAAAGTCAAACTAGTCAACCCATACAAAAAAGTGGACGAACTAAGTTGAACGGATGGATTTGTTAATCGTGCGAGTTGCATGTGTTTGTCTTCTTTGCCTGGATACTAGTGGTTTCACCCAAGCCATAGGAGGTGTGGTCAACAAGAGGAAAATTCAATGCAAAATTGCTTATGCCAACAGATTGGAGCCACGACATGGGCTAGCTGCTTACTTGTCCCACAAAACTCTGCTTATAAAAGGCCAACCCCTCTCTACGTGGATGATTGAAATTTCCCTTTGAAAGTTAACCCGCTCTATTTTCAGATAAAATTGATCCAAAATGGTTTATTCTAATCTAAGTAACGCTAGAAAATGATTGTTTGAAGATGAAGAAGATATTTATAAGCATGTATAATGGATTTTAAGGATTAAAACCAAGCTAAGAAATAAAAATATTTTAGAATCAAAATATATTTTTTTGGTAAATTTTAGAACTAATAAGAAAAGTTCGGGTACCTTAACGAAATATATAAAAGTTTAAGGGAGCTAAATGAAATATTTATAAATTATAGGTATCTAAATAAAAGTGTTGGAAAGTGTAGTAACTTTAATACATTGGTAAAAAAATTTTAGGAATCAAATTATAATTATGGATAATAATAAGAGTTTAAGTGCAAATAAGATAATTTTTTAAATAATTTAATAAATTTGAGAAAATTAAGAGTTAAATAATGAAATAGGTTTTAGCCAATATAAAATTGAATAAGTTACGAGATATATCGATAAAATTTGTTTGTAAATACCTAATTAAGATATAATCAAGTATGCATTATTTATAAGTTGAAAATATAAATAATCAATTAATTAAGATGTGGATATGAATAATAATATTAGATACCAAAGTTAGTGAGATTAATTGCAACAAGTTTGATTGTATCAATTAAAATACTTTAATAATTTTAAAAAATATGTACATATATACTTATAAAATAGATATAAAAATAATTGTATATAAAATTATAAAGAGGTATTTTATCAACAAATATGTAATAAGGTATTTTATCAAAAAAACGTGGAGTAAACTAATGAACTTTAAGGAAAAATAAATACATAATATAACTATATAAAAATACGAAAATTAACCTAATAAATTTTAAAATAAAAAGAAATGATAAATAATTTTTGAAACATACGGTCAATTTAGAAAGAAATGACTAAGATACATGATGATTAAAGGGCATCCCTTTCTTTGAGTCTAAGTGACTAAGGTCCCCAAGTATGTTTTGACTCTAAGTGAGTTAAAGTGAGGACTTAGTATAAGTATGATAATAAGATGGGTAGCCGATACTTAAAAAATGACACGTGAGATTAAAGTACCAATACTTGGAAAATATGTTGTAGTTTGAAGAAAGATGGTCGGACATGGTCAAAAAGTGATAATAGGCTAACTAATCCTTAGAAGTCTATGGACATTGTATTAGATGAAGACGATTAGATTACTGACTGGGGAAAATGAGAATGTCATATGATGCTCCTCAGAAAGGATGTTAATTTGGAAAGGTACGAAGCTGAGTATGAGTTACACACGTGGATAGCACCCATAGAGATGGGAAAATGAGGAATGATAATATTGGAAGGGTGCTCCCTAAGAGCCAACATCATATAGGACAAAGGGTATAGAGTACGAGGGAGGGATGCTAGAGGAGAATGCCTCCTTAACAACTAAAAAGAAAATGTAACCTAGAAATTGACGGAAATGAAAACACTAGCTTATAAAGTAGAATCAGTGAAAATATTTGGGATCAAGGAGAGAAATATTTGAGAAAGAAAAAGATAGGTGTAATCAAGTGTTATGGCATAGAGATTAGGTGAAAGAAGATACTTGAGAGTCGAATAGACTGGGAAGCTCATAAGTTGATTTTTATTCGCGAATTTTTTTTAAATGAATAACTTGTAATATCCTGATTTCTAAAATGTAAAATAAAATCAACTGTACCAAAAATTGAAATTGAACTGAGAAGAAAAATTTGAGTCAAAATTAAAAATTAAATTTGGATTGAGAATCTTGTATGAGGTTATTAGTTCGTCCATCCTTTCCCTTTGGTTTATAGTGCCTAGAAGGCACCATCCTAATAGTTAGCATTAATGTGTACCCCTTTTTAAATCAAATATATCATCAAGATGCTACTCACATCCTTATAAGGGTATCTAATTCTGCTTTTCGCACTTATATCATAACATGTCAAAGTACTTGGATCATTATCATTACTTTTCCCAATTGTGTATGAAACTACTTGTATGAGGTTTGCATTTATTACCTATTTCCTCATTTGAAACTCATAAGCAAGAGCACATGGTTCCTTATGATATTTCCGTCCCTTTGACGTATCTCTAGCCCTTCATCAAGGACATGGTTTGTAGTTTTCTAGGTGTCCGATTTTCCTTTTTAGGGTAATCAACCAAATTATTCTAAGTTATTAAGGACTACAACCTTTGTCCCATAAGTCTACTTGCTATACCACTATCAATGGTGTACTTCACATTCATATCCCAAGTGCATCAATTTTTCCCATTAATATTGACATGCAATGATCCTATTACTTAAGAGTGTTAAGTCTTCCCTTCCAAAGGAACTCCAAAATTTTTTACTAAGGTTTTTCTATTGTACTTATAGTCATATCTAAGTATGCCCAACACTTTATCCAGTCAAAACAAAATTTTACATTATCATCGGTACCTTTTGTCGGCACCAAAGTCGCTCAAATACATCACATATCACATATCAAGTCATTGCCCAAGGCATTGTTCTGACACATCATATATCGGGCCAGTGCCCGGAGCATTATTCTGACATTCATCAAGACCTTGATATCTATGTGGTCTTAGGGGTATTTGGTCGCTTCGCCACAACTATCAACTAAGTTTTGTTAATTTATTAGTTTTGAGCAACATCCCTAGGTTGCCCTCCTTGGTAACGGATATTCTTCGGTCAAGGTATTCAATCGTATTTTAGGCCCTTCAACCATCGGCTTCATTCTCTCTCACAAATTTCAATTCCCGGGTCACAACTATTTTAAGAGTGATTCTCTTTCTTATGAGATCTACTTAAGAAAAATCTTCATTTCCCATCATTGGAGCCACTCGTGAATGCTCTAGATGTATTTCTCCTCTGGTCATCTCGTTCTCATATCATAATTCTCTCATAGATAGTTAGTGGAACTTTACTATGTTATCTCTGTTTGACCCCATTAGTCACGTATGCATACTCCTTTCAGTACCCTAAAATTCTTTTCTATGTAATTTTGTCTTTATTTAATATTATAAAAATATTATATTAGTGTTATTCCTATTTCATATTTTCCCCAAATTAGTTTAAAAAATATCATTTTTAAAAATATTGCTCTCATACTGCTCAAATTATATATATGGTACCACTCATCATGTTATAGCATTAGGAGGCACGTAATTATAATATCAAAACGGTATAAAATGAAAAATATGTATAAAACATTTTTATAAAAATTTGAACTTTTATAATAGTATACATTTATTTTCCAAATCTTGTACAAAATTTGAGAAATAATATTAACATATGATAACTAATGTATTTGTAGAATTTTTTTAATGCTTATATCTCAATTTGCACAAATAGTTTTTCACTTATAATTTTTTGTGTTTAAACTAACTTCAAAACGTTATGTCTTTTTGTAAAAGTCCTAAGTTCATTTACTAGTACATATATTTCCTAAACCATTCACATCCAATCAATTTTAAGTTGTAATGATTAATAAATTTAATCAATTTTAAGTTGTAATGTTTACTCTTTGTAAAATAAATTTAATGGAGGCTTTAAAATATAAAATCAATCATAACCATACATCACACGATAAATAGTTTTGTTAGTGGAAAGTCCCCGTACTATCTATATCATCAATGTAAACGCTAGACCATAAATTTAGTTTTTGGTACAAAAATAATTTTGTTGTCCAAAGTTCATCTTGAGCGCCAAATATCTCATTAATGTAAATAGGTTACCAAAGCTTGATTCTTATTGAAAATGATTCATTGGTTATAATGATATATATTGTTAGAAAAATCTAAATATAAAAACAATATCCTATTATAGGTAGAAATATGTATACTCTATAAATATAGGAGTTATAAAATAAGAAGTGCAACTCAAGGTGAACAATATCAATGAGTGCAACTAAAAATTAAATAATAATGAAGAATGCAACTAAAGAAAAATCAATCAACTCCACTCAAGAGTATCATCATCTAAATTGCCAAGTCTTCTTTTTTATTCAATTACTATAAATATTTTAGTTTTCTAAATCTTTCTAAATTAATGTTACTTTATTTACTTATTTTTCTATTCTATCAAATAATAATTTCTATTTATCTCAATATTCAATATTTTTCGTTAATATTAGAGTATAAAATACTTCAATATCAAAATATAATATTTCAACCATTTCAATGTACTGCTAGAGGTGAAACCCATGTGATGGTATATATTTTTTGAGGCATTTATTAGGAATATTGAACAAAATAATTTTGTTGTTGATAGCAGCAAAATAAAGATGCCTACCATTGCATGGCTGCAGATGGCAATGCAAGTTTCAGGTTCACTGCAATGTACTGGAAGGACTCCCTCGTGAATCCCTCCCATGAATGCTCACACCGCTTGGAGAAAGCCAGGCACAGAGCCATCAGGAGAACAGAAACCCACAACGAAACAGAAACAGCCAGCGAGGCCCCCTCCAACCCAAAGGAGGTCTTGTATACTAGACAGTAGGCGACCCCAACATGTATGGAAAATGGGATGGCTGAGGGGCAACATTATGGTTTGTGTTTGAAGACCTGATGATGTTCAGCAAGAACCCGTATGCGAAGATCCCCGGGATGAGGGCCTTGGCGTACAGGGCGGCGGTCCTGGAGATGTCAGGGTCTTGGTGGAGGAGGAGGATCAAGACCGGCTCGGTGAAGTACCAGAGGGTGGAGATGAAGATGGAGAAGATGAATGAGATGATGCAGGATGCTTGGAGGTGGATACCCATGATCCGGTAGAGCTTAGCTCCGAACGCTTGGCCACAGAGCGTCTCCAGTGCTCTGCCCTGATAAAGCTTAAATATTTTATCTATTTTAAATAATAATTTAATAAATCTCTCTATTGATATAATCAAGTTGAATATAATAAAAATAGTATTAAAATTTTATTTAATCAATTTGAATTGGTAAAATTAAATTTAAGGTACTTATTTGTACCGTATATTAGTTTTTATATGTTGAATTTTAAAATAGTGGAGTTATATTGAAAAATAAGTGTGGTAGATAATATGTTTGTGAATATTTTAATATTATATAAATATTTTATTTGACATTTTAGTTATATAATTTTTCTATATAACTAATGATCGATTCAGTAATAAGTTTATTTTAATTATATATAATTTTTATTTTTTAAAATTATAAAATTATATTTATTTTAAATTATTAATAAAAATTATAAAGAATTTAACTTAAATAAAATATTTATATATAAATTATCATATTGTACAAATACATAACTGAAATTTTATATTTTATTAATACTAAAGTTATATAATTTATTTACAAAATTTTATAACAAGATAACATGTATTTAAGTAAAAAATTTATAACACACAATTTCAATAATATATAATTTTTATTTAATTAAATATTTAGAATTATATATATTTTAATATATTATATTATCAAGTAAATTATACATTTTAACTTATATGTCCTCCTATTAAAATAGGGTTTCATTCTTTTTAATAAAATTTTTATTTTTTGGTACAACTAAATTCCATTTTAAAATTGTGAGAAAGTATTAGGTAAGTTCATTAAAGTATTCACGTAAATGTATAGTTAAAATTAATAATTTATAGATAGTGCAATTTTTATATTCTTATAAACTTATACACGCGTATGTGTAACGTACAATTTGAGGTGGATATTATTTTTTCAGTTTTAAAATAATAATATCGAATTAAGTATTTTTTTTAATATTCGTACAATTATAAGCCAAGTTTATAAGGTCGAGTATGTATGAGTCCACTTTTATTATTATTTATAACCTATTATAAACTTAAAATACTTATTTATTTTATATCTTATTTTTAATAAGAATTATATATCTAATTACTTTATATATATATATATATCAACAAAAAAAATTAATAGTTTATATAAAATGGTTAAATTTATATCATAATTTATAAAAAAAAAAAGATAGAAGTAACCCTAAAAATTTTAATTTATTAAATATTTGATATTAAATTTTAATATTTTAAAATTTTAATTTAAAAATATTACTGTTTAAAATATTTTATTTAAAATTATAATTTAATCAAAATTAAATACCATAGGTAGTTTGGGTGGTGACTTGTTAGAAAAAAATAACTATGATAATATTTTAATTGATTTATTTTTGGTTGAAGTAGAGAGACAACAGTATGATGGAGTTTACCATAATAGCGAAGCCAGTGACCGCTACCCAGGTGTTGGCAAGGGTGGCGCTGGCAAGTTCCAGCTGGCCAAGGTGACCGGCGAGCAAGACGGAGACGAGTCCGATGCTATAGTAAAAGACATTTGTGAGGATCATTGGTAGTGAAAATTGGACCTGCCGTTTGGCCTCCGCAGCATCAAACCACCACCACCAACTTCCCATGTCGGCATTATCTCCTCCGACCATAGAATGTTCGAGGAGGGTAGTCGAGCTATCAGAACTCATCCTGCTCTCCCTATATCGGAAATGATGGATGGAATGCCTTAGTGATCCCTTTTTATATAGTCATGACATACTAACATAATAAGTATAATTTACCCAACTACTAATTTACTCTCTAATATTTAAAAAATTAATAAAAATACTAAACAATCTAGTAAAAAGTGGGCCAATGCCATTAAGGGTATTATGTAGTGTGGTGTACACTTACTCATATTTTATATTCAAAATTTTAGTATTCCTTATTTAATTCTAATTCTTAACTTAAAATAATAAATGAATTAGTTCATTCTAATATAATCTAGTATATTAAATAATTTAGTTCTCTATTTTTTATTAATTAATAATTTCAACTCTCAATTTTAATTTACTAATAATTTTAACATTCGAGTCTCTTATTTTTTGTTAATAATTTAATCATGAAATTATACTTTTATTAACATTTTGGTGTATCTGTTTAATTATATAATTTGAGCTAATAAACTAAAATATTATAAGAAGTGAAATTAAACGATTAAATAATTTAAAAATAAAATTATTGATAATAAGTGATTGTGCCACTCCCCACTGGGTTGCAAGTTTGCAGCTGAAAATTAGGCAGTGGACTGACAGAAAGTCAGGAGGCGTGGAACTGCAGATCAATTACTTAGTGAGGAAGACGACTATTATGTCAGCAGCATTACTATTGACCTCTCGACTTGCCTACTATCATGTTTGTTGAATTTATTGTTTAGTAATTCATGCAGTAAGTAAGGAGAATATGAATTTTCTTACTGAGAAAGAAACATGGGCCATTCCTCTCATGAGAAGCTGAATAAATATATGACAATAGTGAGAAAGAAACATGGGCCACCCGCGAGGCTACGACCGGTGGAGCTGATCGCATGGGCCACCGGCCAGGACTATCAGTCAAGAGCTGATGTTGTAAAGTATAGAAAGGTAAATACTTGTTATTCTTCTCGGGGACACTACTGGTTCTGCTGTTGTTTGTATGATCAAATTCCCTCCTCATCCACAAACAGTATTTTGATGTATAACATTCTATGCATATGAGTAGCTATTACTTATATTAGTGGCTATTGCTTTCTATTAGTACTACTATTATGTTAATTTAATAATATTTTTAAGTTTAAGAGTTTTTGCCACTTATTTTTTTGCATGTAAAATAACTAGTCTTCTAGTATATTTCATCACATTTTGATTCATATCTTATTAATTAAATAAATATCACCATAATTATTATTAATATAATTTATTTTATATTTTATATCTACTTAAAATCTATTATTTATAAATAATAATTTTATAAACTCAAAATATTTATTTATTTTATTAAACATATTTTCAACCGACATTCATGTTCAAAATTTAATATTGTGCAATATATATTTATTATTTACATTTTGTATACTAATTTTCAATAATTTTATATGAGATGAGCTTAGTAATAATATCAGAAAGTGAAATAATTTGACTTGAATTCATAATCGGATAGATTATAAGTTTATTATCTATTATCTGGTAAGCAACTAGAACAAGTATTGTTATAAATAGTTTTAAATATACTATAAAAATATGTATTTATTTTATTAAATATATTTTCAGATAATATTCACCTTCAAAATTTAATTTTGTGCAACATATATTATATATATTTATTTTTTATAATTTTTTAACTGATTCTTAATTATTATCTATAACCTGAATAAAAGTATTGAATAAGTATAACAATTGACTTTTTGTATAATCCAACTATTGTTATAAATGATTTTAAATACACTATAAAAAATAAAATAAAAATGAATCATTCTCCACCTCTCTCTATTATACTTACCAAAACTTATTATCCAAATAATGTGGCACACAATTACGGTTATAGCATTGTTAGTGTTATATTATACTATCAAAATAACACTAAAATATAAATAAATAATTTTACAATATTATAATATAATTTTAACAAATTAAGAATATAACAAATATATCAACTAATTAAAATAATATTTTAATAAATATGGTAATATATTAACACCCACTATCAACCCATCTAACATTTTTAGACCTAAATATATGAAACAAATTTATTTTCCAGGTAAATTGAATTTTTAGGTTGTTATTGATAAATTATAAGAAATGAAATAATTTGGAACAACATATTTAAAGAATGTGAAAGTTGATTGATTGATTTTAAAAATTTTAAAAGTTAATGGACATATTTGGAAAGCTTGAAAGCTCTAGACCAAATTATGAAAATGGAATGTTTGAGGATCAAATAATAAATATGGAAAATATTTGGGCTAAATGCAAAAAATATTTTAGCAGCAAATGGTACAAATCATAAAGTTAATTACATATTTGGGAAAATAATTATTTAGATGGTAAAGTAGTGAAAAATAAAAATTTGTGGAGGTATTTACACAACTAAGAATTAAAGAAATATTTGTTCTTACATATACAAAACTTATATAAATGAGTAATTTATATATGTATAATTCATTGTATATATCAAACTAGTGAAATAGATATTATAATCTAGGGTATAAATTTATCCATTTTAGTAAATTTACTAATATAAAGTGCAATTGAAATTAATTGAAGTTTTTTAGGTGAAGTTTTTTTTTTAAATTGAATTTTTTGATGAATTTATTTTGTTAAAGTATCAAAATAAATTTTTTACTTGAAATATATGAAAGTCAATAAGTGTGTGATGATTTTTTAATTTTATTTATAAATAATTAAACTTTTTTTTATATAAATATGAGTTATTAGCTTTTTTTTATAAAAATTAAAATTTGTCCATTTAATAAATATTAGATCGTAATCCCTTAATAAACATTCATCCTTAACTTTTATTTTTATAAAAATTACAACATAATCATTTTTATAAAGTTTGATATTAGCTCATTTTTTAATACTGGGTTCATTTTATATATTAGATTTTATTCTATTTTTATAAATATTAAATCTTATTCTTTTTAATAAATATTTGATGGTAACCATTTTTATAAGTATTTAATTTTAATATTTTTTTTATAAACATGGGTTATTAACCCTTTTTATAAAGATTTTATAAGGGTTTGGGTTGAATTTTTCGCCTTTAAACTCTCACATTTTTTTATACTCTAAATACTCAGTTTTACACCCCAACTTCTATATGTTATCCGTTCTTGATCTGATTTTTAAGTTCGTTCGTGATATTTATTATATTTTAATAAAAGTTTTTGTATAATTTTTCTATATATTTTTAAAATATACATGTTAACATTTTAATAAATTATAACTATTAATTTTATCAATTAAATTGAACACAATATTAAAATTTTCATTCATCTGTTATTTTAAACTTGCTTATGGCAAATATATTCTAATTTTCGTAGCTCCACTACAGGCTTATTTAATATGTATATATGCTGCTATAAATAATATACATACGTCTTTAGAGTTTACTTATATCAATACTTTTATATTGCATTGTATTTTTCTCTAATTATAGTTTTACCCTTAGAGTTTACTTATATCAATATTTTCTTACAAATTATATTATATACTTGAAAAAATATCATTATATTTGGAGACATGAGATTAACACAACTCAATTTCCCTATAAAAAGGAAACTCATCTCAACCACTCCAATTTATTAAGTGCTCCCAAACACATTGCCATCCCATATATTTGTCATCTTAAGAGACATCTTCACAAATAGAACAACAGTCAACAAGATCTTTAGACAACCAACTGTTTCCATGTTGAGACAATAAAGTCTCATTGGGTATTTTATATGCACTTTAATTTTTTTTTGTATTACACTAAGATTTGTGATTTACTCATCAAAGACATTTTAATTTTCAGAGTACAATGATGGAGAACTATCTGCGAGCCAAACAATACTAAAAAGTTATTGAGCCAGAAAACACTAAACAAACGAACCAGAAGTTTATACAATACCTCAAATTGAAACACTTCATAGTGAAGCACTACCTATATTTCACTTGAATACTTTAAAATAAATATGGGAAGCTCTGAAATAGAAGTACCAAGGAAGTTGAAGAGTGTGAAATGCTCAATTACAAGCTCTTACAAGAGAATATGAGCTAATTATAATGAAAAATTGGGAGAATGTCAAAGAATACCTTTTTCGAGTACTCAAGGTCAAATACAAGATTAAGATCTACGGAGAGGAGAGACTTTGAGTTAGTGCGCCATAGTTGAAAACATCCTAAGATCCTTATCACTTGCATTTAAGCATGTTGTTTGTACTTTGGAGGAAACGCGTAATACAGAAGAAATGACTGTTAAAACTATACCAAACCAGCTTATGGTACAAGAGAGACGACTGATTACTCAACAAGTTAAAAGATCGAGTATTAAATATAATGAAGGAAGGATCAAGCTATCAATAGATTAGACCAAATAAAAAAATTTATATGCGAGGAACATATCGGAGGATTGCAAACAGAGGACGAGGACATGCACAAGGAAGACATACAACCTAATGAGAATAAATACTGTGTGTCAAGTGTCACAAATCTTGACATCCACGATATGAGTGTCTTTCATGGACGAACCATAATGCAAACTGTATCAGCACACGAGATGGGAATTAGTTAATAATAGAAAATGAGAAAATGAGGTAACCCCGCAAAGATTAATATATTTTGGGTATTATATTTTAGGTGTAGTATTCAAATTAGAAAAAGAAGGAAAATTTCTTTAGACTTCATGAAAATTTCAGCCATTAGGTAAAATTAGGAGATAATTCAACATTAATGGTGTAAGAAAAGTGAGATATAATTATACGGTTAGGTCAAAGACGTTTACTATGTATCCAAATAAAAATGTGATTCAAGAACAAAATATAAAAAGGAAAAATACATACAAATTACATCATTCTAAAAAGGGAGCAGTATTAGAAACCTATATGCTACCTAACATAATTTTTATTATTTAATGCCAAATAAAAAATTAAAATAAAATAATTATTTTGAAATGAATATCAATCAATAATCAATATTCTGAGATAAAAGGTACGGACATTTAAGTATAAATGGTATGGAGTCAAAAAATATAGTAAGGGGACGAACAGATATACAATTATCTTCTGTAGGATGTTCAAATTATTTGATAGGTAAGCACTCCAAAACAACAATGCCAAGACACGCAAGATGAGAACATATCAACATTTGGACCAATTACTGGAGAAACTTGAGCAGGAAAGAGTTACATACATACCTTTTTACCTTTGTTGATTACTATAGTTGCAAAACCTGCATAAGCTTACTTGTCGAAAAATTAGAAACATTTGAAATATTTAAGCAATTTAAAATTAAAGTAGAAAAATAGTAAGGTAAAATCATATTATGTGTACGAATAGATAAATCAGGTGACCCCAAAACGAATTGATTAACTAGACTTGTTAATTTACTTCTAATATGTCACTAATAATTTTCTTTATTTTCGTACGAGTATTCTAAGATTTTAATCAATTTATTTGACCCAAAATCAAGATTAAACGAAGATTTATTGAAAATTTTTTCAATAGAGAAAAATCTTAATTTTCTTACGGGTAAAATGAGATATAAATTACTAGATCAAGTAAATCCTTTTAAAATAAAATTTTACATTAATTCACTACCTAATTAATAAGAATTTTATTAGCAAAGTTTTAAATGTGTTTTACTATGTAAATGTACTATTTACATGAGTATCTTCCCATTAATGGAGTAGGAATTGGCTTATCACAGTTTAGAGAGGTCGATATTCTACCGGGGAGAGCCGTAAGAGTATAAGTCTAGTTTGAGAGGGTTGGTAATGGTTGTAATTTAACTCGAAAATTTTTTCTTGAATTTCGATGCTAAAATATATTGTGTAGTCTTATTAGAGCTTTTTAAGATATATTTGAGTTGAATAGAGTGTAGGAAGGTAGTGAACTTGTAAAACCCATTATTGCCTGTAAAGGAAAACAAGAAAATAACATGTCAAATTAAAGAGAAAATCAACTTAATTATTGAATAAAGAACAATAAATAGGGATTTAAATGAGAAATTAGAAATATAAAGGGAACAAGGATTGCTATGTTAACCTTACCGACCAATTACCGACTGTAACGTGTATGATCAACCGATCAATAACTGACGTGACGATTGAATTGGACCGCCATAGCCCGCATGTGTGAAAGTACGGAACATTATTATCTTACTTATCCATTCGATTATTATTGCATATTGATATAATTTATAAATAATTAATATTAAATATTCGCATAAATAAATTGAATTATGATATAACAAAAAAAATACTTTATTATTTTTTTCTTCATTATCATTCCCTATTTTTTTCTATGATTTAGTATTAATATAATGTTGTTTTGTTCCGAAGAATTAGCAAAGGATAATATTTTTATTTGAAGAGTTTGGATTGTTGTTTAATCAATTACATTTATTTTGTTTGTAAAAAATTGTATCTTTCTTATTAATTGTTTTTTTTACTCTATAATATAATAGGTATGCTTTTCACAGCAAAAAATACATTTTTACTCTTATTATCCAAACTATTTCTATGACAGTAATTTATATGAAATACTCTATACACTAAAAAAAACTCTAAAATGATGTAGCGGTGGTTGAATACACAACATTTTCTACTAATATGATTCCTAATATATTCATAATAGTTATATATCATTTTGTGGCTATGTGTAATTGTCTTCTTATCCAATGAAAAACTCACGTGTATGTTATCCAATTATATTTAAGCATAATTCTAGCCTGTATGTTAGAGTTTGGAGTATTTGGATGATAGAGTAAAAATTTATTTATATTAATTTTAATTTGCCGATTTGTTGAAATCTTAAAATAGCTCTAAAATGTGATATTTTAATAATATTTTATTTTAAGATTCGAATTTTAATTTTTCTCAAAATTTTTTAATTTTTTTCCATTCCTAAAGTATGGTGTAAGGCAATCTAAACCCTCTTTATTCCCAATAAGATAATTAGAAATAGTTGTCGAAATTTTTGAAATAAAATCTAGAATTAAAATCATTCGTAATTAATAAATAAGGATTAAAAAGAAAATTTAAAAAATTTTAAATGACTAATAAATATAAAAAAATAATAGAAACATATCATAAATAAAAATTGGATTGAAAAAATGGAATAATTCAAGTGAATGGATTTAACTTCAATTGAATAACTAGTATATTTATTTTTTAGATAATTTAAAAATATTAATTTGGTAAATTAAAATCATCATGCTATACAAAAATAAATTTATATTAATTTAAAAAATTTTAAATTTTAGAAATTCTTTCAATTTATACTTTAATATACCGATTTTCAATTTCAGTTATCAAATCCAATACAACCGAATCGATAAATAATTCACCCAATTAATAATTCTGGTCAATATCTATTCAGTAGTAACCAATAAGTGTTACACGTGCAAATCACACCTAGTACCCTAAAACTAGTTGAGCACTAAAATTCCTTACCAATCAAAGTGTAACATATTTACTTGCTAAACGATTAAATTAGGAAAATTTTGTTACCGATTACTGACTAATATGATAGTGACAAAGTTCCATCAACCGAGCTAAAGAATGAGAAGCTGATACGTTAGCAATCGGCTGGCGAATGGGACCTTATTCGTGGTTTGCTAGAAAAAATATTAAATAATATTACGTAGAAGTGAAAATAATTTATTAAATAATTTAAAAATAAAATTATTGATATTAAGTGATTGAGATACTCTCTAGTCAATGGTTGCAAATTTGCAGCTGAAAATAAGGCAGTGGAGTGACAGAAAGTTAAAGGAGGACAACATCATGCGTGGAACTGCATATCAACGTTGCTGTGCTTTACTTAATGGAGAAGACGACTGTTATGTCAGCAGCATTACTATTGACCTCTAGACTGGCCTACCATGTTTATAGAATTTATTATTTAGTAATTCATGCTGTAAATAAGGAGTATAGGAATTTTCTTATTGGGCAAAAGTTTCTGTCATCCACAGGATGAGCTCTCTCTCTATATATATATCGATAATCATTGGATTCTCACTGTAGAACAAAAAAACCAGAGAAAGAGAAAGGGTTTTCCATTGGTTTCAAAGAAAACAAATCAAAGATGGAGGGCGTGAGAAAGAAACATGGGCCATTCCTATGCGGAGAAGCCGAATAAATATCTGACAATAGTGAGAAAGAAACATGGGCCACGGGCGAGGCTACGAACAGGTGGATGGAGCAGCTGATCACTTGCATTCTCAATATTTGACAGATCTCAGTAGGTTGATATCATGGCTAAATTTACCAAGGGCAAGGTGACAATTCCTTCACGCTGGAAGAGAGGAAAGAGGGGAGGACTATCAGTCAAGAGCTGCTGTTGTAAAGGTAAATAGTTCTCTGTTTTTGTACGATCCCCTCTTCATCCACATACAGTTTTTTGATGATGCATAACATTCTATGCATATTAGTAGCTATTACTTATGTTTTTGATGATGCATAACATTCTATGCATGACTAGTAGTAGCTATTAGTACCACTACTGTGATAATTTAATAATATTTTTAAGTTTAAGTGTTTTGCCACGTGATTTTTCCATGTAAAATAACGAATTTTCTAACCTATTTTATTACATTCGGATTGATATCTTACTAATTAAAATAATATTACCATAATTATTATTCATGGTGTATTTCATATCACATATATATTTATTTAAAATTTATTATTTATATTTAGTTCAAACTCACAATATTTATTTATTCATTTTATTTAATATAAAAACATATTCTCAACAAAAAAAGTTCTCACGAGTTCGATATATCAAACAACTGAAACAACTCTATCGATTTAAGTATTTTTTTTTATAATCGAATAGATAATATATCAAATATTGAGTATCCGGTCATATAAATATTCGAATACATGTACGAAGTAACTAATTCTAATATAACGTGAAAACCTATTTCATGAAAAAAAAAGAATTATATTATATATAATTAAAAATTATTAATTATAAATAATTTTAAATATAATTTTACATATTTTAGATAAAAATAAAATAAAAATATTATGAATAAAAAAAATGATAACTCTCTACTCTCTATCATATTTGACCAAATTATAGTTGGTTTTTTATTATATTACAACTTCCCTCGTATTTCTCTTAATATCACTAAAATATAAATTAATAATTTTACAAAATTATAATATAATTTTAACAAATTAAGAATATAACAAATATATTAACTAATTAAAATAATATTTTAATAAACTATGGCAATATATTAACACCCACCCTCAACCCATCTAACATTTTTAGACCTAAATATATGAAATAAATTTATTTTCCAGATAAATTGAATTTTTAGGTTGTTATTGATGAATTATAAGAAACGGAATAATTTGCAACAACATATTTAAAGAATGTGAAAGTTGATTGATTGATTTTAAAAATTTTAAAAGTTAAATGAACATATATGGAAAGCTTGAAAGCTGTAGACCAAATTATGAAAATGAAATGTTTGAGGATCAAATAATAAATATGAAAAATATTTGGGCTAAATGCAAAAGAAAGTTTGAGAAGCAAATTGTACCAATCATAAATTAATTACATATTTGGGAAAATAATTATTTAGATAGTCAAGTAGTGAAAAATAAAAATTTGTTGAGGCATTTACACAACTAAGAACTTAAAAGGACACAATTAATAAAAAAAATTAAAGAAATATTTGTACTTACATATACAAAACTTATATAAATGAGTAATTTATATATACATGATTAATTGTATAGATCAAACTAGTGAAATAGATATTATAATCTAGGATAGGACCTTATTCATTTTAGTAAATTTACTAATATAAAGTGCCATTGAAATTAATTGAAATTTTTTAGGTGAATTTATTTTCTTAAAATTAAACTTTTTTGGTGAATTTATTTTCTTAAAATTAAACTTTTTTGGTGAATCTATTTTCTTATACAATTTGTATATGCATCAAAATGAAAAATGAATTTTTTACTTGAAATATATGAAATTTAATAAATTTATGACTACGATGATGACCCAAATTTATGATATCACATATTTTATATGTATGATATTATGGAATAGTATGGTAGCCTTGAAAGAAGAGCATAAGATACATATATCTTAATGGAGGTGAACAAAGTTTGAGAAGAATAGAAGTAAGAAAATAGTTTTTCTATATATTGCAATAGAATATCAATTTGTATATACAAAATAATTCAATGGTAAATATTAGAGATAATTTAGGAATTTAACCTATATGATATTTACATTAAAAGTTAATAATATGAGATATACTTTTATTTATTAGAGTATTTTAGAAATGTATGTATATGATATTTATATAAAATGTTATACTAGAGATTTCCAACTTGGATAAGAGTGTAAGGAATTGTATTCAACCAAGGAGTATAGTAAGCAAGTTGTGGATTGATGAGTAGTATTGATGTGGAGGGTGTAAATTTTCTTTATTGAAGCTTTTCACTATGTCATAACAATGAATCTTGATATATTTGGATATGTTTAGCGGGTTGAGAGACATATTAGAGAACATATGGTTGGAGTTTTTTTTTTTTTTTTCTGGTAGTTGATTGAGGATGATTACCTTTAAGGTCAATGAGTACTAACCATCGAGCCTTCATCAATTGTACTTTGTTCATTTGAAGTGATATGAGTGCATTACCAAGAAATATGCAATAGTCCGTAATTGAGTATCTTTGTCCAAAAAAAGTAAGAGAGTACGAGTGTCCCTAGAACAACCCATTATCATTGCAATATGGGCCTAACTCTTTATATAAATATATGTATATATATATATATCCTTCATGTAGAGTTATGCCTTCAATAATCTATTATAACACTTCAAATTTTATAACATTCAAAATTTTCACGGGTACCCATATATTTAAATATTTAAAATATAAAATTAAAAAAATTTATAATTTTATTAGTAGGTGCACACATACACTCTTTACTATAAAAATCCTTTAACTCATGCAAATTTCAATTTCGTGCTATCAAACATACGTATATTATAACAAATTTTCTTCTACTATGCCATAAATTATGCCTCCCTTGGATTATTTAGAAACTATAATAACCCCCCATTCCTTACCATTTCATTTTACCTGAGACAAACTTATAATCTTAGGTATCCTTTCCATCACTCCAAATCAGTCGAGCATTACAAATAGTATATACCAAACATACAACAATTATTTCTATATAAATTATTTCACATCTAATCTTAACAAAAAAAATTATTTAAAAAAAATAATGAACAAGTACCTATCTTTATAACTTATTTTTTTCTTATAAACACTCGAACATTCACCAATTTTTTTATAAATAATTTAGGTCAAATCCAATTCTTTTAGAGTTCGGTATTAAACCCTTTCTTTAAAACTACTATAATTTTAGTCACTTTTCTATATAAACAATTAATTTTTTTTTCACTTTTTATAAACAATTATGTCTTATTTTTTTATAAATAATTTAGACGGCATTATCCAATAAAAATTGTACTCTAGACTATTTCATAAAAATTAATTATTAGTTATTTTCATAAATATTGGACATCCCTTTTTATAAATACAGGAATATAACTCTTTTTATACACATGGTGCTTTATTCACTTTTTTTTTATAAATATTAAAATTTATCTCATTTTATAAGCATGGCAACCCTTTTTATAATTATGAATTCTTAACTTTTTTTTATAATTGTTTTATAGGTTAGATTCTCAACCTTTTTAAATTCTAAGTTTTTTTGCACTTTAAATACTCACTTTCACACCTTTTTTAACCTATTCGATTACCTTTTAAGATCGCTTATAATATTTATAATCTTTTAATAAAAATTTTCTATGTAAATTTTCTTTATATGTTTTTTAAAAAATTTCCAAAACATACCTATTAATATTTAAATAAATAGTAAATATTTACTTTATTAATACAATTAAAAGGTGATGTGAAAAATTCTTCCCATCCGTTATTTGAGAGTTGTTCATTTTCTAATTTGAGTGATCTGATCATTTAATATGCATATATCTTATTATAAATAATATACACGAATCATTATAAAAATCACTACAAATATACATAAATCATTATAAAGATTACTACTATTTAAAGTTTATCTATATCAATATATTTTACCCTACTATATAATTTTCTCTAATTACGATTTTACCCTTATCACATGTTTTTGTTCAATTTATGTATTCGTGACTTATTTACATTACTACCATTTGCTTAATGTCATTTATTTTAAGAAGTTTTCTCAAAATTTATCAAGATAATAGATAGGTATTTATTTTAAAAAATTCACATCAAAACACTCATACTTACAAAATTACAAATTTATTATTTTATTTATAGAATTACCATTTTACCCTTACAAAATTATTATTTAACCACTCAATTACAAAAATTACAGAATTATATTTTTTATACAAACATAGCCAATATGTCTTATGCAAAAATGATTATTTTCCCACTCATTTATAAAAAATGATCATTTTGCACATTTTTATGAAAGAAATGATTATTTACCCTCCATTTACCAAATATTACCAATTTATCTATATTTATACAAAAAATATTATTTATCCCCTTAATTGCCCACAATATAGGCAAAACCGTAATTATAGAAAATTATGGGACAAACATAAGGACTAAATTGTAATTTCATGCAAATAGAGACCCAAATGTAACTCAATAGAGTATATGAACCTAAAAGAACATTAAAAAAACTTAGAGATATGAAATGATAGCTTAAAAGAGGCTAATAACCTAAGTGAAATATTTTAAAAAGCATAGAGACCAAATAGTAATTTCTAAAAATACTTGGAGTAAAGTGAAAATTTGAGAAAATGGGGATCCTTGCTTAAACAAGGAGAATCCGTGGACCTATGATGGAAACACAATCGAAGTTAAAGTCCAAAAAGGAGTAAGGACAAAGTAGAGGTACCAAAATATAATTTTAGGAAAAATATTAAGGACTAAAGTGTAATAAGAAGGAACTTAAGGTACCTTAAAGAAAGGATAAAAATGGTTTAAGGCTCTAGTTAGAAATGATCTAGAGATTGTGGAAAAAAAAAGAGAAATCACCTAGAGAAAAGGGGATAAGTATGGAGATTCAAGGATATAAGAGAGGTCATATGAATAGGTTACCGAATGAGAAATTTGAGCAAACCTGACTCGAAGAGGCAAAATTGTAATCTTAAATTAAGTTTTGGGATGATACTAGAGGATATTGTTTAGAGCCAAACATGACCATACTATATACATGTGCATGTATTATAGCTCGTTGGCTACGAATAATCGAGTTGAATCATTGACTAGAGACACCAAAAAAATGATCAGAACAAATATGTGTACGAATACTCGGGTGAGTAAGTTTATAGATGACGAGTTCTATTGAATCGATTGTGGTTGTTTACATATATTAAATTGATCTACAAAATGTAGAGAGCATGGTAGGGCTTGCTTTTTTTTGCACAATCATGATAGGGCTTGCTTAAGATAACCAATGATATGAAATATGCATGATAAGCCATGAATTTGATTAATAACCCACAATTAGACAAGAGAAAAATTAGGACTATATTTGTGTGTGATTTTCTAAAGAAGACTAAGACATAAGTTGTACATAGCTGAGATTTTTCGGAGGCAAAATGTGTATTGGAAGAGGGGAACAATGTTGAACGAATCGGCTAAATAACCGGAACTCATAAAAATCGAGTATTAAGCACATAACTACTTGAAGAGTGTTGTTATCAGAACATGAGTAGTAGGGTCGGTCAGATAGTATATCGAGCCCAAGAATTAAACTATACTTTTTTGTGTACTTTGCTATTATGTATAAGATGAATTAGAAGATGAGTTGTAGGGTTGGTCAGATAGCACACCAAACTCGATAATTAAACTACACTTTTGTGTGTTTTGTTGTGATGCATAAGATTCATGAGAACATGAGTAGTAGGGTTGGTAAGATAGTACACCAAGCCCTGGGAATTAAAGATACATCTATATAATTTAATGTGATACATTACTATACATGATAATATGAGTAGCGGGTTAGTTAACATATCGCATACATAGATAAAAATGACCATTGTGTTTATGTGATCATATGTGTGATATAATTGATATGGATGAATGAGTTAGAATGCTCACATGTTACCTGATACCCAATTCACTAATTTTTTCCCATAATTTTTATAAATTTTTTGTCATTTAAAATTTTTTAATTTCCAACCCTTATTTATTATTTTAGCTTCATTTAACCTATTAATTTTCTGAAAACTGTCAATTCTTTTCTCAATTTACTTGGTTGGGGGAGACGAGTTTCACAAAATATTTATTTTATTTGGTTTCACTATAAATTTATAAAAAAAATTAAAATTTTACTTAATTTTACAAGTTTTATTTTGACTCTTAAGTTTTATCAACTATACTTTGAAAAATTACTCAGCTTAGTAGCATTGAGAAAGTGAGAAGATGTGGGGTTGTCATGGAACCTCAGATCCAAGGAAAATTACGTAAGGATGTCATAATATATATGCATATTCACAATATTAGTAGAAATAAACTAGATACCATAATTTTGAAATGTATACTTTTAAGATATAATAGAGTCTAGTGTTATAAACTTTATGATCCAAAGAAAATAACATAATAATGAGCATAAACATAATATTTACTGATAATGAAAATTGGAATTAGGAAAAACCTCGTAACAAATGAGCAACTATTAGTACAAGATGAGGTTTTTGAATCATTTAATATAAGGAATAAAAAAATACTGATAATCGACAAACTAATGAGAAAAAACATATTAATACAGAAAATGCAAATAAAGATGAAATTATAAATAATACAGAAATACAAATAAGACAATGAGAAAGAATAAGAAGGGCGCGAATATACGAAAAATTACATCATGACTATTGAAAATACGAATCCTCTATATTATGATGAAGCAAAAAGTTAAAGGTACAGGAAGGATGCACTTGATACAATAATTAAATCCATAGTTAAAAATGAGACATGAGAATTAACTTATCACAGGGAACAAAACCGTAGGAGTAAAATTAATATATAAAATAAAATTAACTTATCACAAAGATGCACTTGATACAATAATTAAATCACATGTTAGTATCTAAATATTACAAACGACAATATGGTATATATTACATTAAAAAGTTTATACCTTTGCAAAAATGGATATCAAAAGACTACTAGTAGATTATTAGCTACAAAAAAATTCAATTGTTAATTAATTAGATTTTTATGTATGAAAAAATAAAAGAAAATATATATTAAACAACCAGAAAATTGCATTAAAAAGGAGAGAATAACATATAAAGTATATAGTCTCAAAAATGTATTTTATAGTTAGAAATCAGCCTTGATATAATAGGGTTTTACAGATGAATAATTTAAAAATGTTGGTGTAAACAAACTTTATTCATCAAAATATATCAAACGTGATATAATTTAATTGTAAATATATTACACGATTTTAAAGTAACTATAAAAAAATTTAAAATAACTCATTGGGAAAAATGTATTACTTTCTTGGAATCGAAATTATACAAAATAACAAATATGTTTTCCTAAATCAAACAAAATATATAAATTAAGTAATGAGAAAGTTTAATATGAAGGATTGCCCTGGAACAAAACTTAGACGAGATGATATGGCAATGACACATATTTCAAACTAACCGTAAGAAATTTGTTGCATGTTACTCTCGCACATCTATTTATCATATATATGTAATGAGTATTATTAGTTGATTTATGAATAATCCAAAAGCACAACATATGCAAAGTAACAAAAAAATGTTTAGATACTTCAAAATAACTTGTGATATGGATTAATATATATGAAAAATGAATATACATTACTAGGTGGTTACACTCATAATGATTTAGGAGGTGATATACAGAAAGGAAAACATTTTATGTTAAATTTTTTTTCTAGAAATACTCTTAAAAAACAACCTATAGTTATTTTACCTATTATTAAAGTAGAATATATATCAACTAATGGTTGTGCATGTGAAATAGTAAGATTAAGATCATTACTAATTAAACATAAATTAATAAAACAAAAATCTTTTGTGATAATTGTCAACCGGTAAAACTATCTAGAAATCTAGTTATGGGTGATTGGTCAATATATATATATATATATTAAATATGATTACTTAATAGAACTAATTTAAAATAAAATAATAGACTTACATCATTGTTGTAGGAATGAACATGTTGTAGATATTATGACAAAACCTTTAGAAAGATAGTTTGATTAAACCAAGACAAAGCTTAGGAATGCATACTTAAGCAAACTACAAATACAAAAATAGATGAAAAAAAAGGCAGAATATTAAAAAAAGGACTATTCAAATGACATGAGTTCATCACGAGAGCAAATCCTCAAGAGCGAAGGAAAGGTGAGGGAACCTCTTTTGGATCCTGCAAAACACAAGAATTATAGTGAGAATAAGAGCAAGAATATCTAGAAACAAGATCAAGTAAGAAGTACTTCCTATATTTTCATATTTATTATCTTTTGATATTTTCAAAAAAATTAAGTAAATTTTAGTGCGAAAATATATTTGTTAAGTAAATTGTATTTATTAGTGTAATATTTTTAATATTATAAATTTACAATATTTTTCTATTTTATTTAATTTATAATTCTATTTTTAATATAAGTTTTCATGTATAATATAAATACACTTAATACATATAATTTCAAACTCGCATTCAACTGTATAAAAATTATCTCGAGTTGAATATTTTAAATTAATACTTGGATAGATCACGAGTCAATTTCCAGTATCGGATCGATGAATAATTAGAATAATATTTATTTAAAATTTAGATATTAAAATTAATAAATTTTAAGGAGTATAATCTTTTTAACATTATAAATACACAACCCTTTTTTATTTTATTTAATTTAAGATCATATTTTTAATACCTAATAACAATTAAAGAGTCTAATTTAAGAAATTAACGATAATAAAGACTTATTCAAGGTAGATCCGCAGATCACGAGTTCAAGAAAGATAGGCCATTTTCATATAGAGGGATCCAGAAGAAGCTCAAAGAACAACATAGTTACAGAGAGCATAACATACGACTACATGAAAAAAAACGTAGCCAATGCATCACTTAAATAGAGAGAACATATGGGAAAAGGTCAGTAGAAAGAAGCCAATGATTGGCTCCGTATGACGGCCACTGAAAATCTGCAAAAAAAAAAAAAAAACTCCCTGCAAACTTATACAACATCCTCAGAATATTAGGTATAGATGCAAATCGAAGGATTTTATGCACAGATTGAATAAAAAACGTGGAGAATGTCGCAGCAAACTCAAATCCAGCGCAACCAAGAGTACTCTATCTTCACTTGTCATTCAATATGACGTTGATGATGTTATTCTTGCTCCAACTAGCTTGCTGGAGATCAGATCGAAGACACCAAATGCTTCCTAGCTAGCTGTTTCAAATTGAAGGACCTTGGACCTTTATTTCATCGTTAGTTGGTCAATTCATCCACATCATCATTCCATTCGACCTTTTACAGGCCGAATAGATTAAAACGGATCAACACAGATCGAACTAAGGTAATGAGAGCAGCCATGTCCTCTTGAACTAAATTTGTTGGATAATTGGAGAATTGTTTTTTATAATTTTGATACAAAAATATTTTAAATAAGTTTATTATTTGAGTAGTATATAGAAAACAAAATTGGTACATTAAATCCAACAAGCTGCCTTTCAAAAAGCAACTAATTAAGTGTTTATAATATTTAATAATGTTACAGCACCACCAATAATACCAATAATACCAATATACCAAACTTTCTTTTAATGCCAAGTAACTATTACTTGAGGCTATTTGGTCTCCTACTTTGCATATGACACCAAAATTTGGCACTTTAGGACTTAATTATTTGCTGAATTCAATTAGATCTCATTTAATGTGTTCATCTAATAGAGACAAATATTGCATATTTATTATATGTTGTAAATTAATATTAATATGGGTATCCCTTATTTGATGTATTATTGAGAAAGATGTGAATCTAAGAAGATACCCTAAAATAAGATATGTCTAGTTATGATACACTCTATGAAGTGAGTAAATAATATAAAATAAAAAAAATTTCTTAAGTAAATAATGTAAAAATGGTAAATTAAAAAAAGAAGATAAGAGTTTGCATGTTTAGCAAATAATAAATGAATATCAAAGGAATTGGTTCCTTATGCAAGGTTGTTAATTAAGTTTTAGGGACAAAACTCTTAAAATGAGATGAGAGTTGTAAACCCCGCTCTTTTGAGTTAAGGAAAACCAAGAAAAAAACTGGTCAAATTGAGTAAGAAAACCGAACTAGTTCACTAACCCAATCATTTGGGAACAATCAATTTAAAAATTTACAACTCTCGGGTGATCCAAAGGGTTCATAAAACCTTGGAAAAGAACTTAGGACAAATTGGAAGAGAAAAACCAAACCGATTTAAATGAATCGAATCCAATTGGATTGAACATGAACCGGAACCGATAGAGAAAGGGCAAACTGGAAATTTATGGATCCCGAGTGACCCAAAGAGTCCCAAAAGTCATGGAAATAGATTTGAGAATAAATTGGAGATGAAAACCAAACCGGTTCAGGTGAATTGGATCTGAATCGGATTGAACCGGTTTAGGCTGGTTTGAACCACTATTGAACTATATTCTAAATTTATTTTTCTAGGTGGCTTAAAAAATTCAAATTTGAGATTTGATGCCACCATTAGATATAAAATGAATTTAGAAATTTTTATATTTGAAAATTTTGGTCGAATGGGGAGTAAACCGACCGGTTTAAGCTTTGAACCCGGTTTGGACCGGTCCGGTCCGGTTCAGAACAATGTCATCTTCTTCCTTCAAATGATAGCACTGTTCACTCGCACAGCGCCAACAAAGCTGAAAAGTATCCGACCAAGGAGTTTAGACAATGAATGACTACCATTAAGGCGCCAATCGAACGACCAAGAAGTCCCTGAGCTTTCTATATAAAGACCCCTCCCCATTCATCCTCACCACACATGAAAACTCTATTCTCTCTCAACTGCTCCATTTTCTAGTGAAGCTCGAACTAGAGCTCCGACTTGGGCACTTTTCTGAGCCAAACAAGGTGAGGTCGGGTTCTTTAGAATCGGGGAGAAGTCATCTTCACACTTGTAGTCTCCGTTTGCTCAGAGGGTTGCTGGAGAAGTGCCAGCGTGATGGAACAATGAAGCAGCTCTAGCGGACCAAAGCTGCCCTATTTCGGCCGATCTGAAAGCGGCCAATTCGAGCCATCCCTAGGCCAAACCAAGCCCTTCCAACACTTCCTCAGCCCTTCCATGACTAAATTAGGACTAAAAGGTAAGCCAATTTGCCTCCCCTCTACAATTTTCGATCGGTGCTAGAGAGAGAACCAGCAGAATTTTGATGATGAAATTCTAACTCAATTCGGCATCAATTGATGAAATTCTTGATTCTAGGATAAACCTCAGGATAAGAGCTATTTGCCCAGATCGAAAGCTCGTTCCGCCGTGCCCCCGACGATGAGTAATTGAAGCTTTCTCTCTCTATAGTCTATTATTTTGGTGAAGCTCCCTTTGAGCTCGTCCCGACGTTAAAACTTACGATTCAAAGTGCTATGGAATTATATGAACATGTAGAAACTCAATTTCAACTTCAATTTCAACAATTAGAAGTGTTTGATCGGTCAATTTGATAAAATCAAATTCGTCTGGGTTAAAACCTTTTGTCTAATAAGAAAGCTTTCTACATAAATTATGAAATAATAAATTTAATAAAACACTATGCCCTTAATGGTTGCTGGTGAGCTGCAAGCGATTTGGAAGCGTCATTAGTAATGCCAGCATTTAGTAGTTAGGTGTGGATGGATCAAGTGGTCATTTAACATTAATTTACCATTGTGACCACTATTATGTAAAAGTGAAATTATGTGACCCAAGAATTGAAAATATAAATAAAGAGTCAAAATTATTGATTAATCAAAAAGTAAATAACTTGATTATATAAGAAGAAATTAACCCATATATTTGATTTGCATGAGATGGACAAGAATAGTTATGAGGTAGGTCTACAAACTTGAATCTACTAAATCAACATGGAAATCTATATGAAGATCAATATAATACCTAAGATTATAAATTTCATTTGACATGCTTTTTCTAATAGTTTAGTTATATTGAATGTGATTTATAGTATGAAAATTGTGTAGTCTTGATTTTCTAAAGTAGTATGAGATCATAAATCATATTTTATTTGATAAACAATTCTGTATACATTTTGTGGGAAAATATATCATAAGAGTAAATGCTTCCTAATTTTTTTATTTGAATTATTTTTAATATACCATTTTGTAGGTATTTCTAATAAAATAAAATATGTTCGAATGCTGATAATGATGTGTTAAAATAATTGGAAGTAAATTGTGCAATATTAATAAGTTCGGGATATATTTGTAAATAATACAAATATATCTTATTAATTTAATTTACTATATACAATATTCTATTTTCAATATTTAATATGGTATTAGAGTTATGATTTTCTGGTATTGTCAAGTTTTGACGGATTTGAAGTATCGGGTGAGCCTGAGATGGCTCGGGATGCAAATTAGCTAAATTGTTGAAGGAAACAAAAATCTATCTCTAAGATTTGTTGTCGCGGGGAGGTGTGACTAGGAGACCCATAATTCGGAGGAATTTGAGAGAGATGTAAAATATGAATAACACATATCTCATTATATTAGATGAGAATGAGATCAATTATGGTAATCAGGTACAAACAATTGAATCTTCTAGACCATCATGTAAAGATTGAGTTATTGATTTTGGTGATTAAAGACATATGACAAAATCATTAGAAAAATTTAATACATATGATGAGTATTCTCAAACTCATAAGAGAGTTGTTCATACAGCAGATGAGACAATACAATCTATCAAAGGGAAGGGCTCTTTTAAATATACTGATTTGATCACATTATCATCTATTTTGCATGTTCACTTTTTTTCCAGTTAATCTATTATCAGTTAGTAGTATCATTGATCAATTGAATTGTCAAGTAATTTTTAATGGGGAAACTTGTATCTTTCAAGAGAGAAATACTAATAAGATACTTACAACTGGTAGTAAGCATGTAAGATTGTGATATCTCAATAGAAGAGTTGTGGTAAAAGTTTGAGTGTTGTAGTGAATAGTAAATAAGTAGATAAAGAAATGTTAGAATAGTGTCGGTTGGGACATCCATCTTTTGAGAGTCTTAAAAAGTTGAGATTAGAGTTGGTATGATGAAACTTCCTCGACGGAAGTTGAAAACCCGTTCATCGTTTATGACCGAAGATGTCCTTATACCCGGTTGATATAATGGACAGTTAAAAATATATTTTGTCCGAAGTGCTCTCCCCTGACTGGGTGCCAATGCTTAAACTATTTGGGAGACATTCTTGACGGGAGCTCGAATAGCTCTTATAGGCTGAGGGGCCTCGGTTTTGAAACTTGAGGGCTATTATGCCCAATTTTAAAAATCTCAAATAGTGGGCCATAGGCCAGTGGGCACGAGCAGGAGCTCGTAAAAAAATATGAGATATGTGCCATAAAACTTTAATAAATGAATTGTTTGGTCATGGTACCAAGATAGGACTGACACACTCGATTAATTAGCAATAGTGCAACATAACTGGTCTTTGGACCAGTCAAGACAAACAGCTACAGATTGAGCTGAAGGTTGGGGCCGTTGGACTAATGGCACCACAGATTACATGGCATGATAAGAAAATATTGTTTGTGCATGCACTATGATTTTGGGATCATCAAGACACCCATGAGGGGTAGTGATGCATCCTAAGGGCCTTGGACAACCTGGTAAGTATAAGGGCAGTTCGTCATACCAGGTGACCGTGCAAAATTTGGAGTAGCACTAAGCTCATGAGACTGTGGTGGGGACGGGATGAGGTCGCTGTCCTCATATGGACATGAAGAATCGATTTTGGGATTGAGGGTCAGATGTTGCGGACATCCGCTCATTCTCAGGGTAGGAGTGGACGTACTTCTATCTAGGTGGCCGGTAAAGTCGCTCCAAAGCCACAAGTGGGTTCAGTGGTCATACTGGCCTGCGAATGTGTTGAACCTTCGTGATGAAGGATGTGTGTTGGGTGATGACACACCGCAGTAATGATGGAAAAACTCGAGATTTAAAATTTAAAGGATTTTTGAAAGAAAGGAGTCTGACACACTCCGATACAACTCTTTTCCTAAAAAAATATTTTCTTGAAAAAAAACCCATTCACTGAGTAGTCATACTCAGCCCCCCCTTATATTCCTTTCAAGAAGTCCCGGAAAGCATGTCCTCAAAGAACCGCAAATTTAAATGCTTGCAAGACAGGTATGAGTGATTTAAAAATATTATGCAATTTGATTTTATGTAATTCTAGGAAAAAGGTGCAGGTTCAAAGGATGCCTTACTCCTCCTAGGTTTAATAGAGGGGAAACCCTTAGTAAACTGGGAAGAGTGGCAGGTTGCTCACGGGGATATGACCAAACCAAGTTAGGGTGTGATAGTCTTTATATAGGAAGCTCAGGGACTACTTAGTCGTCCGATTGGCACCTTAATGGCGATCATTCAATGCTTGAAGCTCCCTAGTCGGAGACTTTTCAGCTTCGCTGGAGTTGCGCGATTTTCCGGTTAGTGAACAGTGTTGTCATTTGAAGGAAGAAGACGTCACTGTTCCGAACTGGACCAGATCGGTCCAAACGGGGTTCAAAGTTTATATCAGCTGGTTCACCCCCAATTCGACTGAATTTTTCAAATCTAAAAATTTCTAAATTAATCTAAATTCATTTTCTATCCAATGGTGGCCTCAAATCTCTAATTTAAATTTTTTAAGTTACCTAGAAAAATGAATTTAGCATTTAGTTCAATAGTGGTTCAAACCGGTTCAGATCCGGTTCACCTGAACCAGTTTGGTTTTTATCCCCCATTCATCCTAAAGTCCTTTTTCATGGCTTATATGACTCTTTAGGTCACTTGGGATTGATAATTTTCCTAGTTTGCCCTCTCTCTATCAGTTCTAGTTCATAAACCTACTTGGTTTATAAAATAGTTCAATCCGGTTCGGATCCGGTTCACCCGAACCGGTTTGGTTTATATCTCCCAATTTGTTCTAAGGTTCTTTTCCAAGGTTTATGAACCATTTTGAGTCTATAAACCCCACCCATTTTAGTTAAGGAAAATCGAGAAAATAACTTGTCAAACTGAGTGAGAAAAACTGAAATGGTTCACAAACTCAATAATCAGAGAATGGACAATTTGGGGAAATTACAACTCCCAAGTCACCCAAAGGATTCATAAAACCTTGGAAAAGAACCTTAGAACAAATTGGAAGAGAAAAAATAGACCGGTTCAGATGAACCGGATCCCACTAGATTGAACCAGTTTATTAACCGAGTTGGTTCATGAACCGGAATCGATAGAGAAAGGGCAAACTGGGAAATTTATGGATCCTGAGTGACCTAAAGAGTCACAAAAGTCAAGAAAAGGACTTTAGGATGAATTGGAGATGAAAAACAAACCAATTCAGGTGAACCGGATTCGAATCAAATTGAACCTGTTTGGACTGGTTTGAACCACTATTGAACCAGATGCTAAATTTATTTTTCTAGGTGGCTTAAAATTTTCAAATTTGAGATTTGAGGTCACCATTTGATATAAAATGAATTTAAAAATTTTTAGATTTGAAAATTTTGGCCGAATTGGGGGTGAACTGACCGATTTAATCTTTGAACCCGATTCGGACCGGTCGGTCCGGTTCGTAACAGTGTCGTCTTCTTCCTTTAGATGATAGCACTGTTCACTCGCCGAAAAATCGCACAGTGCCGACAAAGCTGTAAAGTCTCCGGCCAGGGAGTTTTAGACAATAAATGACTGCAATAAAGGTACCTATCGGATGGCCAAGAAGTCTCCGAGCTTCCTATATAAAGAGCGTCTACTCATTCATCCACTCCACACTTGAAAACTCCATTCTCTCACAACTACTTCAATTTTTGGTGAAGCTCGAACCAAAGCTCTGACTTAGGCACTTTTCTGAGCCAAACAAGGTGAGGTTAGATTCTTTAGAATTAGGGAGAAGTCAGCTACATGCATATAGTCTCCATTTGCTCCGAGAGTCTTTGGAGAAGTGTCGGCGTGATTGAACAGTGAAGTAGCTCTGGTGGACCGTAGCTGCCTTGTTTTGGCCAAGCTAAAATCAACCAATTCGAGCCATTCTTAGGCCAAACCAAACCCTCCCAACACCTCCATAGCCCTCCTATAGCTGAATTAGAGCTGAAAGGTAAGCCAATTCAGTTCCCCTTTGTAATTTACGACCGGTGCTACAGAGAGAACTAATAAAACTTTGATGGTGAAATTCTCACTCAATTCGGCATCAATTGATATAATTCTTAATCCTAGGAGGAACCTTAGTACATGCGCTATCTGCCTAGATCGAAAGCTCAGACCGCCATGCTCCCAACAGTAAGCTTTTGAAGCTTTCTCTCTCTAAGTACGATTTTCTAGTGAAGCTCTGTTTGAGCTCATTTTGGCACCAAATCGTGCAATTCAAAGTGCAGTTGAATCGTATTAAGGTATAGAAACTCTAATTTAACTTCAATTTCAACAATTAAACTCATTTGATCGATCAATTTGATGAAATCTAATTCGGCAGAGTTAGAAGGTTGAAATTTGGGAAAATTGGGGGGAATTTGAAAATTTCAAAAATTAGAGGGTCTAAAGTGCAATTTCGTAAAATTGAGGACCTATTGGGAATGATAAAGATGTTGGAGGACCATTTGGGAAATTTTTGGAATTTTTGGGGGCAAAACTTACCATTTTTTGTTAAATAGAGGCAAAATGGTAATTTTGGAAAAGTTGGAGGACCAAATTGGAAATTTGGGAAATTTGACCCCTTTTTGAGAATTTTAATAAATTGAGGTCGTAAGAAAAATTTTAAAAAGTTTTGGGACTCAATTTGAGAAAAAACCAGCATTAGGGACTTAAAGTTAAAGAAAAATAACTTTAGGAACCTAATTGCAAATAAAGGAAAAGTTTAATTTTCTCCTTCATTTGTGATGAATGAGGGCTGTTAGGCCAAAAAATAATGAACAAGAAAGTTCATATCCTGTAGGAACACGAAGTACCAAGAATACCAGCTAAGACGAGTTTTAGTAAGCACAACAAGCCGGCTAAAGAGGAATTTATCTACACTATCGGGTGAGTGTGATTTTTATATCATACCTGATTGGGATAAGCACCTTGAAATGAAAACCCAATGCTAAGTGGTATTTTAAGTATCACATTTGGGAGGAGTGATGTGAAAATCACATGGAAAAATAATTTATCGGTTGTAAGTAGATCGTACCCAGTTGGTATGATGAAATTTCCCCGAAGGAAGTGAAAAACCCATTTATCTATTATGAGCGAAGCTGTCCTCATACTCGATTGGTATGATAGACAGTTGAAAATATATTTTGTTGGAAGTGCTCTCCCCTAACTATGTGCCACTGCTTAAACAATTTGGGAGACCTTATTGACGGGAGCTCGAATAGCTTTTTTAGGCCGGAGGCCTCAGTTTTGAAACTCGAGGACTATTATGCCCAAATATTGAAAATCTCGAACAGTGGGCCCTAGGCAAGTTGACACGAGCAGGAGCTCATAAGCAAAAATTAATTATATGTCATGAAAACTTGAGTAATTGGATTGTTTGGACATAGTACTAAGACAGGACTGATATACTCAATCAACTAGCGGCAGGTCTCCGGACTAATCAAGACAAACTGTTGCACGTTGAGTTGAGGGTTGGGGCCGTTGAACTATTGGCACAACAAATTATAAGGCGTGATGTGAAAATTTTGATTGTGCATGCACTGTGTTTATGGAACCTTCAAGATGCCCAATAGTGGTAGTGATGCGTCCTAGGGCCCCGGACGACCTAGTGGATATAAGGGCAGTTAGTCTTACCAGAAGCCTTGCAAAGCTCGACTTAGCTTCAAGCGCATGAGACTGGGGTGGGGTCAGGGTGAGGTCTCTATCCTCATACGGACATGGAGAATTGTTACAGGATTGAGGATCAGATGTCGCGAACATCCACTTATTCTTAGGGCAGAAGTGGGCATGCTTCTATCTATGTGGCCGGTAAAGTCGCTCCAATGCCACAAGTGGGTTCAATGGACATACTGGCCTATGATTGTGTGTTTGACCTTCATGATGAAGGATGTGTATTGGGTGATGACAGACCGTGATTAATAAGAAATGGTGATAAACATCGAAATTTGAAATGAAATATTTTTAAAAGAAAATAAGGAGTCTGGCACACTCCAAATCAAACATTTTTCCTAATAATTTAAAATTTTAAAACTCATTCAGTAAGTTGTTGTACTCACCCCCTCCCTTATATCCCTTTCAGGAAATCTCAAAAAACCTACCCCAAGGACCATTAATTAATATGCCTGTGAAATATGATCAGTTTAAAATTTTATGTAGTTTTGATTTATGTTATTCCTGAAAAAGGTGTAGGTTTAAAGGATGCCTTACTCTTCATGGTTTATAAACAAGGGGCAAAACTCAATAAATTGGGAGAGTGGCAGGTTGATCACGGGGATCCGACCAAACCGGGTCGGAGCATGACAACTTGAGTGGTATTAGAGCCTATTTCCTCAAATACATAATCAAGTCTAGAAAATATAGTAACTAATAGGATTGATCTTAAAATTTTTACATGGCTTCCAGGAGAGGAACCAAGAAAACTAAGAATGACTCTACTCAACACTTTGTACTCGTAGGAAAACAACTCTAGAAGCTTCCTAATGCCCAAGACATAGTAGAAGCCCCAAAGGAACAAATGGACAACTATCCAGTACCACCAAGGAGTACGGTGCTAGGACTTATTAGGGTCACAGTCCTATGTACAAAGGGAGCCAAGTCTAAAGCCAGTAATGCTAGTACAGATGTATAATATTATCAAGAAGGATACTTACCAAAAAAACTGTGGCTTCCTATCTATTTCGTAACAACTTTTTGTAATGGGGCTAAGACCCCAACATATTGTACTACTTCTCCACTAATAAAGAATTCTAAGTTCCAAAAAACCATATGTCTAAAAAATGAGGTGAACTTGCACCTCAGCTATAGATTGCCCAAGAAAAGTAACCAAATAAACTTGTGTTACCCTAGACATCATGGAGAGCAAGGAGATTTTCATTCCGAATAAAGGAACAAATCATGGAAATTATGGGGCAAAGAAGGCATGGCAAAAAAATTGTCAAGGTAATTAAGGAGTTTAGGGGAACTCTTGGAGTAACTAAGCAACCTATTACAAGTGAAAGGATTTAGGACAATATTCCCCAGGAATAACGCCCCACAGCTATAGGAAAACTGAAAGGATACCATCCCTAGAAATACAACTCATGCTTGGAATTTCAACTATATCTAGGAGGAAACTCTTCACGATCCTAGGATAGTGATAGGAAGGAAAAAAAGGATCGAAGGTAGAGCCTTAAGAAACTGCAAACGAGAACAAAGTAAAGTTGCATAAAGTTTTTCCTTAAGAAGAAATTTCCAGCCATTTAGGAGCAAAGAAGGGAGTGCCTCCACGAGAGAAGACTAGTCGAGCATTAGATGATAAATGAAATATCTCGAGATTTCAAATACGACTCACTTTGGAAAAGCAGTGAACACAAATAGAAGTTCCAACAAACATAGCAGAAAGAAGCAAGTCATTACAACAAGATAGCCACAGATGATAAACGAAATCTCAATGAAGGCCAGGAAGTGGAAAGCACTACACCCTAAAAAGGGCAGTATGATGAACATTAAGGACAAGAAGACTCGAGAAACAATGGCCCTAAGGTAATTAGACCAAGGGAATGGAAAGGATGAGGCAGTTAATGAACTGATACTCGTGAAGGTCATAATTTAAACTCCAATAAAGAAGGAAGAGGTGGAAAGGCCAAATATTGGGGAAAAGAAGGATGGAAAAAAATCCTTAAAAAGACCAATGGCCAAAGTAAAGACTAAACTCAAGCCAAGAGAGAGGAAGGTGAGACTTTCACATAATGGTCAAGAAATCTTTAAACATGGAAGATATGAACTCTCCCTAAAAGAAATAGATGCATACTGTGGTACGAGTGGGGATGAAGATAGAGTACAAAAGATGTACCTGCAAGATTTCAAGAGCAAGGATAAACATAAGATGACAACATCAAATGATGACATTTAATGGTAGATATTCCCTAGAACCAATGAAAAAGAGAAGAGTCCTATCGAGGAAGAAAACCTTGGAAAGGCACATGTATCCCAACTAAGAGATAATGGAATTAAGTGAAAGGGACAAAGAGAGAAACTTACAAATGAAGTGCAAGCTGAGGTGAAAGAACCAAGGAAGCATACTAGAGGACCCAAGGAATAAGTTAAAAGGAACGGGAAATAGGAAGTTAGCATCAAAAGATGTTGTGACAAATAATAATGAGTGAACTACCCATAATAAGGAAATAAAGGAAAGAACATCCAAGAAACTTTGAGAAAGTAAGCTCGCCAAATAAGATGTGGCTAAGGAGAAATAATCACAATTAGTGAGACGAGTCGTAGTCCACACACGCATAATGAAGCCTAAAGAGTGGATGGTTGAGCATAGTGTGAAGTGCACGAAATAAGACCGATAATTGGAAGTATCTCAAGTTAGGAATAAGGGATGAAACATAAGTTGTGGATAAAGAAGGATCCAATACGTGCAAATGCCCTAACATAGATAGGGGTGCAAAGAAAGGAAGAAAGAACCCTACAAGGAATGATAAGAAGGTTGAGCATGTAGCTCCTAAGTTGGAAGTCTCTATTGTAAGGGATATAGTAGAGAATGAAACCGGAAGAAGGGAACCATCTTAAGCAAAGGAATTGACACATAGATCTAAAGTGATTAATTTAGAATGAAGAATCATGAAATGATCACGAGTAAGTAAAAGTAGATTAAGGAATAAGGAAAAATTCTTAAATAAAGAATGCCAAGGACTTAAGAAGGAAAGAATCACAACTTGTTGTTAAACCATTGGGAAACTAAATCATTGGAACTTGAAAGACTCAAGAAGGAAGTTGAGAAAGGACGAGTGGATAAGGAGAACTGACACTGTTATGTAAGTTGATTGGATAACGGTAAAGGTAGTCAAGGAATACTACCAAACAAAAATAGAGATGAAGTTATACAATCCCTGAGAGGTTGGAAAGTTGGGAACAACCCTAAAGGAGGTGTTCTAGAAATCTAATGGACATAGAGACAAGATCTAGAAAATGTCATGATGTAAGGGGCATGTTAGCCCAACAGTCCCAAGGAAAACAAGACTTAAAATAAGGAAGGGTCAGTTAGTAAGCATGACAAGGTCAAACATAAAATTTGGACTACAATTGTAATGAACAACAAATGAAGGAAGGGTCAAAATATGACGAAAAGGTAATAACAAGGAAACCTGTGAAAACAAGTATGTAACGCTCTAAAAAACATCGAGCTAAAGGTTTCAACGACCAAGAGGTTAACTAGACATGAGAATGTTTAGGTATCGTGGAACATCCAATCCTGAGTATAGGACCTCAAAGGGAAAAATGTTGCTCTAAGCAAAGAAAGATGTGAATCTAAGGATATACTCTTAAGTAAGGTATGTCTAGTTATGATAAACTCCATGGAGGGAGTAAATAATATAAAGGGAAAGAAATTCCTTAAGTGAATGATATGAAAAGGGCTAATTGAAAGAATAGGAGAAGAGTTTGCATGTTAAGAAAACACCAAGTTGACATCAAAGGAAATTTTTCCTCATGCAAAAGTTGCTAATTAAGTTTTGAGGACAAAACTTCTAAAAGGAGGGGAGAGTTGTAAACCTCGCCCTTTTTAGTTAAGGAAAACTAGGAAAAGAACTGGTCAAACAAAATGAGAAAAACTGAACTGGTTCACAAACTCGATCATCAAAGAACGGGCAATTTGGGGAAATTACAACTCCAAAGTGACCAAAAGGATTCCTAAAACCTTGTAAAAGAACCTTAGGACAAATTGAAAGAGAAAAACCAGAACAGCTTAGATGAATCGAATCTAACTAGATTGAACTAGTTTATGAATCGAGTTGGTTCATGAACCAGAACAAGTAGAGAAAGGGCAAATCGGGAAATTTATGGATCCCGAGTGACCTAAAAAGTTACAAAAGTCAAGAATAAGGACTTTAGGATGAATTAGAGATAAAAACCAAACTAGTTAAAGTGAACTAGATTCGACCTAGATTGAACCAGTTTGAACCGATTCGAACTACTATTGAACCGGATGATAAATTCATTTTTCTAGGTGGCTTAAAAATTTCAAATTTGAGATTTGAGGCCACCATTGGATAGAAAATGAATTTAGATGAATTTAGAAATTTAGAAATTTGAAAAATTCAATCGAATTAGGGGTGAACCGACTGGTTTAATGTTTGAACCTGGTTCGGATCGATTCGGTGCGGTTCGGAACAGTGTCGTCTTCTTCCTTTAAATGTCAGTACTGTTGACTCGCCGAAAAATCGCACAGCGCCGGTGAAGCTAAAAAGTCTTCTGCCAGTGTGTGTGAGACAATTAATCACCACCATTAAGGCACCTATTGGACCGCCAAAAAGTCTCCCAGCATCCTATATAAAGAGCCCATCCTCATTCATCCTCTCCAAACCTGAAAACTTTATTCTCTTTCACTTGTTCCAATTTCCGGCGAAGCTCGAACCAGAGCACTGACTTGGACACTTTTTTTAGCCAAACAAGGTGAGGTCAAGTTCTTTAGAATTGGGGAGAAGTCAGCTATTGCCTGTAGTCTCCATTTGCTCTGAGAGTCTCCGAAGAAGTGCTGTCGTGATCAAACATTGAACCAGCTCCAGCGGACCGAAGCTGCCCTATTTCAGCCGAGCGAAAATCAGCCAATTTGAGCCCTTCTCAGGCCTAACCAAGCCCTCCCAACATCTCTACAGCCCTCCTACAGCTGAATTAGAGCGCAAAGGTAAGCCAATTCGGCTCCCCTATGTAATTTCTAACCAGTGCTAGAGAGAGAACCGACAAAACATCGATGGTGAAATTCTCACTCAATTCGGCATTAATTGATGCAATTCTTGATCCTAGGAGGAACCTCAGCACATGGACTATCTACCCAGATCGAAAGCTCGGACCGCCACGACCCCGACGGTAAGCTTTTGAAGCTATTTCTCTCTAAGTCCAATTTTCCAGTGAAGCTTTATTTGAGCTCATTCTGGCACTAAATCATGCAATTCAAAGATTTAACTTCAATTTTAATAATTAAACTCATTTTATCGGTCAATTTGATTAAATCAAATTCGACAGAGTTAGAAGGGCCAAATTGGGGAAAATTCGAGAGAATTTGAGAATTTAAAAAATTAGAGGGACTAAAGTGCAATTTGATAAAATTGAGGACCAATTTTCCATGATAAAGATGTTGGAGGACCAATTGGGCAAATTTTGGAATTTTTGTTGCAAAACTTACCATTTTTGGTAAGTAGAAGCAAATTGGTAATTTGGAAAAGTTGGGGGGACCAAATTGGAAATTTTAAAAATTTAAACACTTTTTGAGAATTTGAATAAATTGAGGTCCTAAGAAAAATTTTAAAATGTTTTGAGACTCAATTTGAGAAAAAATCGGCATTAGGGACTTAAGGAAAAATAACTTTAGAGACGTAATTGTAAATAAAGGAAAAGTTTGATTTTCTCATTAATTTGTGATGAATGGGGGCTGTTAGGCCTAAGAATAATGAACAAGAATATTTATATCGTGTAGGAATACAAAGTACCAAGAACGCCCGTTAAGACGAGTTCGAGTAAGGACAACAAGCCGATTAAAGAGGAATTTCACTACACTATTGGGTGAGTGTGATTTTTATATCATACCCGGTTGGGATTATAAGCACCTAATAATGAAAATTCACTGCTAAGTGGTACTTTAAACATCACACTTGGGAGGAGTGATGTGAAAATCACGTGGAAAAACTACTTACCAGTTGTAAGTAGATCATACCCAGTTGGTATGATGAAACTTCCCCGAAGGAAGTGGAAAACCCATTCATCTGTTATGAGCGGAGATGTCCTCATACTCGATTGGTATGATGTACAGGTGAAAATATATTTTGTCGGAAGTGCTCTCCCCTGATTGTGTGCCACTACTTAAACAATTTAGGAGACCTTCTTGACGGGAGCTCGAAAAGCTCTGTTATGCTGGAGGCCTTGGTTTTGGAACTTTGGGGCTATTATGCTCAAATTTTGAAAATCTCGAACAGTGGGCCCTAGGCTAGTTGGCACGAGTAGGAGCTCGTAAACAAACATGAATTATATGCTGTGAAAACTTGAGTAATTGAATTGTTTGGCCATGGTACCAAGACAGGACCGACATACTCAGTCAACTGGTGGTAGTGCAACATGACAAGTCTTCGGACTAGTCAAGATAAACAATTCCAAGTTGAGTTAAGGGTGGGGGCCATTGGATGAGTGGCACCACAAATTATATGGCATGATTTGAAAATTTTGATTGTGCATGCATTGTATTTACGGGACCGTCAAGACGCCTAAGAGGGGTAGTGATGTGTCTCATGGCCCTGGACGACCTGGTGGATATAAGGGTAGTTAGTTGTACCAGAAGCCTTGCGAAGCTCGACGTAGCTTCAAGGGCACGAGATCGGAGTGAGGTTGGGATGAGGTCTCTATCCTCATACGGATATGGAGAATTGTTACGGGATTGAGGGTCGAATGTCGCGAACATCCATTCATTCTCAGGGTAGAAGTTGATGTGCTTCTATCTAGGTGGCCAGTAAAGTCGCTCCGATGCCACAAGTGGGTTCAGTGGACATACTGGCCTGTGATTGTGTGTTTAACCTTCATGATGAAGGATGTGTGTTGGGTGATGACACACTGTATTAATAAGAAATATTGATAAAAACTGAAATTTGAAATGAAGGGTTTTTAAAAGAAAATAATGAGTCTTACACACTCCAAACCAAATATTTTTCCTAAAAATTTAAAATTTTAAAACCCATTCACTGAGTCGTTGTACTCATCCCCTCCCTTATATCCCTTTTAGAAAATCCCGGAAAGCCTACCCCAAGGACCATCAATTAATACACCTGTGAGACAGGTATGATCAATTTAAAATTTTATGCAGTTTTGATTTATGTTATTCCAGGAAAGGTGCATGTTTAAAGGACGCCTTACTCTTCATGGTTGAAAAACAAGGAGCAACCCTTAATACATTAGAAGAGTGGCGAGTTGATCATAGGGATCTGACCAAACTGGGTTGGGGCATGACAGAGTCACTTGGTAGTTGTAATTTCTCCAATATGCCTATTTCCTAATAATGAGGTTTGTGAACCAGTTCGGTTCTCTCACTCGATTTTACTGGTTCTTTTCACCAATTTTCCTTAACTCCAATGAGCGGGGTTTACATGAGGTCTTTGGGTTGGCTTTCCCTTATGAAATTGCACTTTAGTCCCTCGAATTTTTGAATCCCCAAAATTTCCCCCAATTTCAACCTTCCAACCTGACCAGATTTGATTTCATCAAATTGACCAATCAATCAAAGTTAATTGTTGAAATTGAAGGTGGATTTGAGTTCCTACACTTCCACATGATTCAATTGCACTTTGAATCACACGATTTAATGCAAGAACGAGCTCAAATGGAGCTTCGTCGAAAAACTGAACGTAGAGAGAGAGAGTTTCGAAAGTTTACCATAGGGGGCGCGGTGGTCCGAACTTTCAATCTGGGTAGATAGCTCTTATCCTGAGGTTCTTCCTACAATCAAGAATCACCTTAATTCATGTCAAATTGAGGGAGAATTTGGTAAGTAAAGATCTGCCGATTATCTCTCTAGCACCAATAAGAATTTATAGAGGGGAGTCAAATTAGCTTACCTTTCCACTCTAATTCAGCTGTGTAAGGGCTGTGGAAGTGTTGTAAAGGCTTGGTTTGGCCTGAGAAGGGCACGAATTGGCCATTTTCAACTCGGCTGAAATAGGGCAGCTTCGGTCTGCAAGAGCTACTTCATTGTTCTATCACGCCAGCGTTTCTCCAGTGATCCTTTGAGCAAATGGAGACTACAGTCATGTAGCTGGCTTCTCCCCAAATCCAATGAACTCACTAGGCCTTCTTTGGCTAAAAAAAATGCCCAAGTCAGAGCTCTGGCTTGAGCTTCACCGAAAAATGGAGCAGTAGGGACAGAGAGGAGTTTTTAGGTGTGAAAAAGATGAATGAGGAGGGGCTCTTTATATAGGAAGGTCGGGGACTTCTTGGTTATCCAATTTGCACCTTAATGGCGGTCATCCATTGCCTAAAACTCCCTAGACGGAGACTTTTCATCTTTGTCGATGCAGTTCGATTTTCTGGCGAGTAAACAATGTTGTCATCTAAAGGAAGAACATGACACTGTTCCAAACTAGACTGGACCAATCCGAACTAGGTTCAATGCTTAAACTGGCCGGTTAAAACCCGATTTGACCGAGTTTTTCCAATTTAAAAATTTTTAAATTCATTATCCATCCAATGGTGACCTCAATTCTCCAATTCGAATTTTCTAAGCCACCTAGAAAATTGAATTTAGAAATCGGTTCAGTAGTGGTCCAAACTGGTTAAATCCGGTTCAGGTCCGGTTCACCTGAACCGGTTTGGTTTTCACCTCCAATTCATCCTAAAGTCCTTTTTCATAAATTTTGTGACTCTTTAGGCTACCTAGGATCCATAAATTTCCCAGTTTGCCCTTTCTCTATCGGTTTCAGTTTATAAACTGACTCGGTTTTCTTTTTGGAAATGACCAGTTCTTTTTCCCGGTTTTCTTATTATCAAAGGATGGGGTTTACAAAGAGGTCACAAAAATCATGGGGAAAGTTTGTGAAAGGAATTGGATGGGAAAACCATACCGGTTTAAGGTGAAGCAGACATGAACTAGATTGAACAAGTTTGAACTATACATGAACCGATCACTAAGTTCATTTTTCATGGTGGCTTAAAATGATCAATTTGGGAAATTGAGGCCACCATTGAATAGAAAATGAATTTAGATAAATTAAAAAAAATTAATTTTGAAAGAACCAGTCGAATCGGGCCTAAACCGACTAATTTTCACTTTCTGGTCATTGAACCTAGTCGGACCGGACCGGTCAACGGACTGCTAACCGGTCAATGCCCAGTCAGCATGTGCACGACATGTGGCAAGGTGTGCTCTATCAGCCGGTCAATAATCAATGATCAACAAGCGCCCAGTCAGCAACCACATACGCACGACCAACCAATGAGAGGCTGCGACGTGTTCGGTCAACGATCAACAGATGACGTGGTGACTGAGTCGGAAGCCATGTCAGCATGACCGGCCAATCACTGACTGCCACGTGTCTGGTCAACCGGTCAACAGCTGACGTGGCAGTTGAGTTGAATCGCCATGTCAGTGGGACCGACCAATCACGTGCTACCACATGGCCAGCCTCCATGTGCGATGCTCACAAGTGTAGAACAGTGTCATCTTCCTCCTCCATTTGATGTCATTGTTCATCGAGGAAAGAAAATCTTTCCTTTTTCGGAAAATGGAAATTTTCTCCGATTTGGGAAATTTCCGATTAGGATGAGCACAACCAGTATGGAAACTGGTTAAGCAAAGGGTCCCTATGCCTCTTTATAAGGAGCTCCCCCCGTTCATATTCCACACACCTCAATTCTCTCTTCTCTCTAAAGTGCTCTGTTCTTAGATGAAGCTCGAACTAGAGATCCGATTTGGGCACTTCTTCTAGCCTCAAAGGCCGAATTCAGGTCCTATAGACTTGAGAGGAAGTCAACTACCAGATGCTTACCTCCAACCGACCCGAGGATTGTCGAAGTAGCACGGACGAACTCAAATAATGAAGCAGCTCTAGAGGATTGAAGCGGCTCTATTTCGGCCGATCAAAATTCAGCCAATTTTGACCTCCTACAGTCGAATCGAGCCCTTTCATAGCCCCCATGGCCACCACACGACCTTTAAAGAGGTGAAAGGTAAGGTAATTCGACCCTATTCCATTGTTACAATCTGGTTCTAGAGAGAGAAAGTGATGGAATTTTGTAATCGAATTCCACTAATTTTGACATCAATTACCCCAATTCTTGATCCTAAGAGGACCCTAAGGACAAGAGCAATCTTTCTCGATCAAGAACTCAGATTGTCACGCTCCCAATGGTTAGCTTTCGAAGCTTTCTCTCTCTACATTCATTTTTTCAGCAAAGCTCCGTTTTAGCTCGTTTTGGACCCAAATCTTGTAATTCAAAGTGCAATTAGATTGTAGGGAGGTGTAGAAACTAATGCATGTCGCCAATTTGAAGAAATAACTCCGGTTGAATGGCCAATTTGAAGAAATCAAATTCGGTCAGAAAGAGGGGTAGAGATTGGGGGAAATTTTAGGGAAAATTGGGGATTTCAAAAAATTAAGGGACCTCCATGCAATTTCTCAAACTTGAAGGCCAATTAGCAATGAGAAAGATGATAGGGACCAATTGGTCAATTTTTGAAATATATAGGGCCAAATTGCTATTTTTGGAAAGTAGGGGCAAAATTGTAATTTTTGAAAATTTTGGGAGCAAATTGGGAATTTGGAAAATCTTAGCCCCTTGCACAATTTTAAGTAAATTAAGGTCCCAAGGAGGATATTGGAAGTACTCGGGACTTAATTTGAGAAAATTTAACACTAGGGACCTAAAGTCAAAGAGTATGAAATTTAGGGACTTAAGTGTAATAAACTAGAAATATGAGCCTAGTAGCCCATACTGAAAAGCTGGGAATCTTTTATACAAAATCCTAATATATAAGAGTGGCCAAACACTGTAGGGACTCTTGAGATCGGAACGCTAACAGGGAAGTCAAACTTGGATTTGGAGAACCAGCTAGGGACGAATGCGTGAGAGATACCGGGTGAGTGAGAACTTTTATACATCATACCGGTTGGGATGATGAGCATTATTTTTATTTGATAAAACCTACTTATTGGTTGTGAGTAGGCATGAACAAACATCATACTCAATTGGTATGATGAGTTTTCTTAAGTAAAGAAGAAAACTGCTTACCTGTTGTAAGTAGATCCATCTTCACACCCGGTTGGTGTGAGAGATAAAAAGTGATTTTGTGAGAAGTGTTCTCCCCTGACTATGTGACAATTTCTTAAACTATTTGTGAGATCTTCTTGACGAGAGCTAGAACAGCTCTAATAGGCTAGGGGCCTTGGTTTTTGAATTCATAAGGCTTAAGGCCCAATTTTGGAAAACACGAGTAATGGGCCCAAGGCTAGTAAGCACGAGCTGGAGCCCGTAAAAAACATGATTAGGAAGAGCCATGAAAACTCCTAATTAAAATGGAAAATGATTGTTTGATTTGCCATGGTATCAAGTTTGGATCAATAATGCTTAATGGATTGGCGGCAGTGCATTAGGGGTAGGTCGACAGACCGGCCTAGACAAACAGTTCTAGGTTGAATTGATTGTCGAGGTCATTGGACCGTTGGCACCAAAGAGGATGGCTAAATCATGAAAGCTTTTGTTTGTGCATGCACTTAAGGATCAGGATCATCAAGACGCCTCAAGGGGTAGTGATGGGTCCCAAGGGCTGTTGGACAACATGGCAAGCAATAAGGGCAGATTGTTGTGCTAGTTAGTCATGAAGCTCTTGGAGCTTCTTGCACATGAGACCGAGGTGGGGACAAGATGAGATCTCCATCCTCATACAGACACGAAGTGGCATTCATGTTTGAGGGTAGGACGTTTGGGATGTCCACTCAAACTTAGGGTAGAAGTCTAGGACTTCTATTAAGGTGGATAGCAAAGTTGTGCTCATCCTCAAGTGGGTGCAGTCTGGGACTGCCCTACAAATGTGTGAACCCTTCCTGATGAAGGGCATGTGTTTGATTGATAAATGCCTCCCGAGACAAGGGGATGGGCTAAACACACCTAATTTGAAAATGAAAGAAAATAAAAAAAGGGTTTTGGAGATTTGAGTTTGAGGAAAACCTCTACAGGGAAATGTTAACATTAGCATGTTTTTGATAAAGAAACTAAACATTTTTTTAAAACTCACTCTCAACACCCACTCACTGAGTTGTAGAATCTCACCCCCTCTCTTTACCCATTTTCAAGAGTAAGGAGATCAACTAAGAGAGAGTGTGAAGATGTACCCTCCGTCAGGTATGTTTAAAGTTTATTTTAAGCTTGATTTAGCTTGATTTATGCTATTCCAAGGAACAAAATTTGAGTTTGCGTTTGGCTCCTCTGGAAAGAAAGAAGGGGAAATCCCTCTTAAATAAAGGGAGCGACGGGTTGATCATAGGGATCCGACCAAACTAGGTCAGGGCGTTATATCTTTAGTGGTATCAGAGTTGTGTTCCCTTGAAAGCATAATCAATACTATGCCTTGACATTAATAAAAACTTAATTACCCTATAGGAAGAAGAGTCCCTAGGAAGTTCATCGTACGAACCAACCCCACCCACGGACCCTTGAAAAAGGCACCTACCTCCAGCAAGATAGACATCCAAAAGTTTGCTGAATTTGAGAAGAATGTGCCAAAAGACATGGTCGAAGGCTATAGGAAGCATCTTGGGGAGATGTTGAAGCCAACCGGCACAACATATCCTCCCCCAAGGCAGGAAGAACTCATATCTTCCCCAAGGAACCCAACACCCCCTCCAGTCTCACGACAACCGGAAAGGACCCCAACTCGAAGGGAGGCCTGGAACAACTACTAGGATGCCCATGCAACCTTCATGAAATTTTCTAGGCACCCCCACTGGCTCAGTACAACTTAGACCCCACCCAATCAATAAAGTGGACTTATGAATGCAAAGATGAGATGATGGGAAGGTACGGACTCAAGGTGTTCCATGTAGTCTGTCCCAATAGGGAAGCCCAATAGGAGTATGGATGGACATCTACCAATCCTTCAGAGCCCTTGGACCACAAATCCTGAAATAATTCGAAGAAGAACTCTCGGATTATGACCCCGAGAAACTATAATAGAAAGAAGTGGGGAATTTTCTATAATAAGCTGAGTACGACAAGAAACTATTTCCTTGAATAAATAAAGACCAATAAATTTTTTGTTTAAAGCGTTAGTCTCCCTATTAACAACAAGGATGGGAATATACCAATCAGGCCACACCTAGTTAATACTAACTAACAACCCTAAGATAACCCAACCTAAACCCGAATAATCCCTACAGAAACAAGGAACTCCTAGCCAAGACAACAAGTCAAGTCAAAAGACTAGGAAGTAGGATTCTAGGGAAGAACAAAGAGCCTACCCATAAAGGAAGTCATAGGAAAGGGCATCATCCAACAAAGAGGCAAATGACCCAACTGAAGGAGAAAAGGAAAAGAATATCCTCATAAGGGGCCGAGTGTAGGGGAAGTACACTTCTGCGGAGTCAGAGAATAGGATAAACCTGGGGAAAAGGAAAGAGGGGAAGGTGGCATTAAGAGATGCAGGAGTAGGAGGATTAGTACAAGAAAGAAACCTAATAATCGACAGGGATTAAGCGAGTCCTCATACACAAGTTAAGAAATTCCGGAACAAAGAGGAATTGAGTTTTCCCTAGAGAAGGAGAACTTGAAAGAAAGACAACAAAGGATATGGCACATAAGACGTACCCACGGGATTTCCCTAGAAATGGAGTAAACTTGGGAAACGACATTAAGAGGTTTTAGGGTCGATAGCTGAAGAAGCAAGGAGGGGAAAATAAGTGTTCAGGGAAGAAAGCCTAGAAAGGGTATGTACGACTTAAGGGAGTCATGACTGAATGATTGGACATAGTACAGAACATATAGAAAGAACCTAACACTTAGGAGTCCATCAAAGGAGGAAGGAAGGACTGGGAAGTAGTTATGACTCTACCCTAAAAAGGGGCAATAAGATGGGCATCAAGGACAAGAGAACTCAAGAGATGGCAGGCTCAACAAATTGAATAAGAAGAGTAGTAAGGACAAGGTAGTTAACGACCCAACCTTCGTGAAACCTGGAGGAGTGGAACTTGATATTCCCAATACAGAAATATCTATGCAGATGAATAAAAACATAATAAGAAGTAAGACCCAGCTAAGGAATCGACAATAGAATCCTAAGAGGCCTTACCCGACACAAGGAACCTAAAAAGGGGGCATAATGGTTGGGGATGTACTAGAAGGAAGGAAATCTTCGTACAAGGATACCACTAGAAATAAGGAAGCAAAGGAATGGGAGAGAGGACCACAAATAAGTAAATAAATCCAAAATTGGATAGAAAACATAAAGGTTGGAATCAAGAAATCCAATAAAAGAGAACCAAACACATCCAAAAGAGGGCATGATGTCAAGGAGAAAGAACGATTGGATAACACCAAGAATAGTCAAGAGACACTATTGGGTGACAAGAAGGCATCATCATAGTTTGAGGAGATTGGAAAGGCATGAATTGCCATGAAAAGGCCACCTAGGATTGTAAGGGAATGAACGATCATAGGACAGTCAACTCAAAGACATGGATGAAAACCTTCAATAGTAAGGACCTTACCCTAAGTAGAATAGAGAGTGGGCTTAAAGGTATACTTTCGGAATAGTGGGTAAGACCCACCAAATCAAGATACCCTCCATAGAGTGAGTGATCAATGTAATGGAAGAGAAGTCCCATTAACACGTGAATTAAAAAGGACTAAGTAAAGGAACAACCAAAGGATGGCGTGTCAAGTAAACCCAAGTTGACACCAAGGGAGATTGCCTTAAGGAAAAAGGAGGTAAAATTAGTTTTGGGAACAAAACTCATAAAAGGAGGGGAGAGTTGTAAAGCCCATCACCTCAAGTCAAGGAAAACTGGAAAAGAACCGGTCAAATTTAAGAGAAAATTGACTCCCTTGATGAATCGAGGACAATAAAGATGGGTTTAAATGGAAAATTAGAAATCCCAAGTGACCAAGAGGTCACAAAAATCATGGGGAAAGTTTATGAAAGGAATTGGATGGGAAAATTGGAATGGTTTGGAGTGAACTGGACCTAAACCATACTGAACCGAAATGAACCAATTTGAACTAAACATGAACTGGTCACTAAATTCATTTTTCTTGGTGGCTTAAAATGATCAAATGGGAAATTGAGGCTACCATTGAATAGAAAATGAATTTAGATAAATTTAGAAATTTTTAATTTTGAAAGAACTAGTCGAAGCGGGCCTAAATTGGCTGATTTTCACTTTCTAGTAACTAAACCCGGTCAGACCGAACTAGTCAACGGTTCAACCTGTCAACGGATCGTTGACCGGTTAGCGCCCAGTTAGCACATGTGCGACCAATCAGAGTGCAACACTTGGTAAGGCACGCTCTGTCAGACGGTCAATGGTCAACAGACACCCAATCAGCAGCTACGTAGGCATGACCAACTAATGAGAGATTGACACATGTCTAGTCAACGGTCAACGGATGATGTGGTGGCTGAGTCGAATCACCATGTTAGCATGACCGACCAATCACTGATTGCCACGTGTCCGGTCAACCAGTCAACGGCTAACGTGGTGGTTGAGTTGGATTACATCTTAGTAGGACCAGCCAATCATGTGTTATTATATGGTCGGCCTGCACGTGCGGAACAGTGTCATCTTCCTCCTCCGTCTGATGACACTGTTCATCGAGGAAAGAACATCTTTCCTTTTTCAACAAATGGAAAATTGCTCCGATTTGGGCAATTTCCGAACAGGATGAGCACGACTCGTATAGAAACTAGTCGGATAGAGGGTCCCCGAGCTCCCTATATAAAGAGCTCCCCTCCATTCATCTTCCACACACATCAATTCTCTCTTCTGTTTGAAATGCTCTGTTCTCCGGCAAAGTTCGAACCACATACGGACCGGGGTGGGGTTGGGATGAGGTCTCTGTCCTCATACGGAAACAGAGTGGCATTCAGGTATGAGGGTTAGATATCGAGAACATCCACTCAGACCTAGGGTAGAAGTGGATGGGCTTCTATGTTGGTGGATGGTAAATACGTTCTAAGCAACAAGTGGGTGCAGTGGACAGGCTGTACCTACAAATGTATGTACCCTTCCTGATAAAGGGCGTATGTTGTTTGTTAAACACACCTAGTATGGTAATAGGAAAAAGTTTTAAAAATCAAACTTTGAGGAAACCTTTTTTAAAGGAAATGATAACCCTGACATGGTTTGAATAAAGCTATTTTTATTAAAAACTCACTTCTAATACTCACTCACTGAGTTATAGAACTCACCCCCTCCCTTTTATCCATTTTCAAGAATAAGGAGATATAATAAAGAAAACATGAAGATATATCCCACGTCAAGTATGCTTAAAAGTTTTTTTAAGCTTACATTTGATTGATTTATGTTATTATAGGGAACAAGTTTTGAAATTTTGCTTGGCTACTCTTGATTAAAAGAAGTGAAACCCCTCTTAAATCAAGGGAGCGATGGGTTGATCATGGGGATCCGACCAAACTAGGCCGGGGCATAATAGAAATTGAGGGAGTTTAATATGGTTTATGTAAGATCAAAGATTCAAGGACTAAAATACAAATTTTGAAAAGTTGGGGACTAAATTGTAATTTTTGAAATAATAAGGTTTTGTGTGTAACTTATAATTTAGGGACCCAAAGGGAAGAGAAAGAATAATTAATGACCTAAACAAGAGATTTGAGAAATTTATAGAATTAATTGTAAATAAAGTAAACTTAGAGATGTATATGTAAATAAAAGAAAATATGTGAATTAATGCAAATTTCATATTTTATAGAACTCAATTGTTGAAATTATATGGTGATCGAATCTCCTACGTATGTATGCAAGCGAATGCACTAGAATTCGAAAATACATCTAGGACTAACAAGTCACAGACCTCCGATGAGTGAGATTTCTAATATCGAGTGCGGTTGGACTGATGAACGATTAGCTACATATTCAAACAAATAGCATAAACTACTAAAATATTTTTTCTGAAAATATATTTCTATGATTGTGTGAACCCCGCTTAAAACCAATTTTGGGATATATTTCTATTACAAGCATAAAGTATGAATTGTGTTGCTAAAGTGGGCCCAACGCTATCTTTTGTTTTCAAACAAATAAGTTGGGCTAAAGCAATATTTTGAAAACTCGTGACATGTTATGGACATATCTTATTTCGTATACAATTTTATCTATGTATATTAAAAACTTAATTGAATATGTGAGTTAACTACTATCGAGTTGGAAATAGGTTTTGTCTCGTAGAGCTGATGGTATAAAGATCATGATATTAAGATAAAAATACATTTGTGTTTGTTTTATAAATAGTATCATAAAACGCCCGATATTGGGTAGTGATGGTCATAATTATTGTTAGACAATAAAATTGATACAAGGAAAGTTATTGTTGATCGAGTTGTTAAGAACTCTAGGAGTCATATATGTATTAGACATGGTGAACTTGAAAAATTTAATACCTCTATAGTAGACAATTAAATCGATGTTTATGGGGTTGAAATTTGGTGCTCACACATACAGTCTGATTCAAATAAATCATATTGTCAATGTTATATTTTTGTATCATGGTGGTCGGTAAAAACGCTATTGACCACAAGTGAGACATATTATTCTATTTTGAGAAGGTATGATTTTCTTCCATTAAAGAATGTTTATCTTGTATGATATGTATGTTTTCCCTAACATTACGAATTTTGAAAATGTCACAGTGTGAATTAAACCTTTCATACACCATCAATAGAGATTTATATATTGACAACTATGTATGGTATCTATAAAATTATAAATTTATTTACAACATATATTTATATTATTCCATTATGTTTTAAAATCAAATATTAGAAAAAAAATTAAAAATTTTGTTATTTTAAAATTTATTACTGATGATAATATAATAATTGCCAATATTATAGTATTGAAAAAATAAACGTTGTTAATATGTTGTTAATATGTTTTTATCGTTCAAATCGGACCAAGACACTACATATAAAGTGTGAATTCTAGTCGTGGTTGATAAATAATGGAAAATGATAACTACAAGAGAATAAAGCCAACGCTCCATCTAACATTTTCATAAAAAGGTGATATGGTTCCTTTTTATTAGACCATATATACATATATTTTGAAACCCGTATCTATTAATTAATACGTAACAATATGTAAAAACCTCTTTATACTATGGTTCGTTCTTATTAAACCACATGTACCAATATCTTTTGAAGACCGCATCTATTAGCCCCATATTTATGTAACAATATGTAAAAACTCTATATACTACGACCATACTTATTATGTAATAATATGTAAAAGCTCTATATACTACAAGCATATTCAACCCATACTAATTTACCCAACCACTAATTTACTCTCTAATATTTAAAAATTAATAAAAAGACTCGAGCATAGTTACCATCTAGAAAAAAGTTGGCCACTATCACCCACCTAATGGCTCTCATAATGCCATAAAAAAATCACTAGAACTCCACACTAAGTATAAGTGTAAGTGCTCATGCGTGGGAGTCCATGTGGTGGTGGCACAAGAAGACAAATAGTGTTAAATTGTGATCATATTTAAGTCTTTTTAAATACTATGTACCAAATGTTTACACTATTATTTTATACCGACGAGTATTTTTTTTATTATAGAGGGCCCTTTAGACTATAATTGATAAAATGAATAAATATGCACAATAAATTCCATCATACCAATCACATTTACGTATATCCTTGTAATTATAAGGGTATTCTATAGTGCACTATACACTTGCATTTTATATTCAAAATTTTAGTATTCCTTATTTAATTCTAATTCATGACATAAAATAATAAATTAATTCATTCATTCTTATATAATCAAGTATATTTAATAATTTAGTTCTCTATTTTTATTAATTAATAATTTCGACTCTCAATTTTAATTTACTAATAATTTCAACACTTTAGTCTCTTAATTTTTTTCATAATTTAATCATGAAATTGTACTTTTATTAACATTTTGGTGTATATGTTTAATTATATAATTTGTGTTAATAAACTAAAATATTATGTAGATGTGATATTAAATGTTTAAATAATTTAAAAGTAAAATTATTAATAAATGGGATATGTAATAATTAAAACATTAATCATCCTTAACATTACATGACATTATATTATTGTTTTGTCGGTTATCGAAAGGTATTATGAAAGTATAAGTGATAGTGTCTTGTTAATGGTTGCAAGTTGCCGCTGAAAATTAGACAGAAAGGTAAAGGAGGATTGTAGATCAACGTATCTCATGCATTACTGAGAGGAGAAGACGACTATTACATCAGCATTAATATTGACCTCTCCACTGGCCTAGAATGTTTGTTGAATTTATTATTTAGTAATTGATGCAGCAAGGGGCATAGGATTTTTTTTATTAGGCAAAGGTTTTTGTCCCTTGTAAAGACGTTGGTAGAGATTTAACGATAATGGGGTTTAGTGCATATATAAATAAAAATTATGAGTTGTAATTAACTTATAAATTAATGATATTTTTTATTTTATCCAACTATAATATTTTGAACAACCCACTCATATATGTGTATATATTTTTGACGTGGAATTAACTCATAATTGTTTATTATTTAGCTATAATTCTTATGGACGAGAGCAAAATAACAATTTCAATTTTAATATTTTTTTTCATATAATCGGGTATATTAGTAATCAAATTTTCCATTTTGAATTAGATATATTTACGAGTTTACTGGCTTCTATCTGATATTGAGTGTGGAATAACAAGCTCAAATTGAATATTTTTTTTTATATTTTTGATGTGGAATTAATTCAATAATTGTTTATCATTCAGCTATAATTCTTATGGACGAGAGCGAAATAACAATTTCAATTTTAATATTTTTTTTCTATAATCGGGTATACTAGTAGTCAAATTTTCGATTTTGAATTAGATATATCTACGAGTATATTGGCTCTTATCTAATATTGAGTGTGGAATAACTAGCTCAAATTGAGTATTTTTTTTTTTAAATTTGTGTAGAACGAGACAAGTTTCCTATTTCGAATTGAGTATATATATGCAAGAATTTGTGAAATAATATTATGTACTATAAATGATAATACCTAAATTTACTTAAAAAATATGCATAATATGAATATTTTTATCAAATACAATTATAAACTTGTTATCAGCAATCTATACAAGTCGGATTTCGGATCTAAATCAGATACAAACTATAAAGAACGTACCTCCATCCTTCCCAAATATTGTAATAAGGGTAGATAACTTGTCTTTACTTGTGTTGTCTCAATTTGATACTTGAGACTTAAGACATCTGCTACCATAATAGTCTTTTCGAGGTGATATTCTATTGTACGATCATAATCCTTCACCAATTCTAGCCATCTCCTCTTCTGATTTGTGTATATCCTGCACTTAACTCTATAAAGATAGTGTCGCCATATCTTTAAGGCAACACTATTGCAGCAAATTCTCAGTCATGTATCGGGTAATTTCTTCCTCCTTGTTACTTGATTCTTTCTTCCCCTTATCTTGTTCTTGAGGAATTTTGCTATTGCTTATTCTGTTTATTTCACTTTCTTTCCTTGGTACACCAATATCTTTCCAAGATTTCTTTCTTTGACAAGCTTTTCATTCTCTTTTCCCTCTGTATTTCCTTCTAGATCTACTATTAAAATCCTTAAATTTCTAAAGTATATTTTACCGATATTTTTGCCAACATATTCTTGCTCTTTGGATCCAGGAGTACCTTCGGTTGATCCTGCCTCATTTTCACTGCTTTAGTGTTCACCTGGGTCTCTCCTCCTCATCATGTCCAAACCTTTTGTACCCTTATATCCCCAACATTTCTCTTTTTGCCTTGGTTGGGGAGTATTCTTCCACTATTCCCCATCTCTGGTTAGACTATGTTTGCTCCTCCAATAATTTGGTCTAATAAGTTATTTCCTTATATAGGATTCTTTTGAAGTTATTGGCTAGACTTACCTTGTTTACATGTAATGCATTGAAAACAAAATTTCTTAATATTCCTTTTCATATGTGGACATAAAGAATTTTCATGTAATATTGAAATAGTGTTAAATACCCCAAATAGTCCACTTAGTCAACCAACATGTGATTTTCTAACTAGTAACTCACATAAAGAAAATAGAGGGATGCATAATTTATTTTCCTAAAAAAGAAACCAATTTTGCAAGTAAAACTTTTCAAACTTATCCTTTTTATAACTCCTAATCACTTCATAGAAATAAAGAATGCATATAATTTCTTTATATAATCAAAGCCAAGAAATTTACTATCAAGGATTGAAAACATAACGTACCTTCATGATAGTGAATCGATAACTATATATTTCATATATTGTCTATACTTGATCATATTTGGAAATGTCTTGATGAAAACCATCCACCTTGCATGATGCTTGTTCAACCTGTGTTGCCTCTTTAGGTGCAAATCAAATACATGATTCATATCAATCACATATTTTTTTTAGCCTTAGCTGCCATATTTGTAGAGGTTGAGAAAACACAAATATCTCATTATAGTAGGTAGGATAGTTGAAGGCCAGTTTGCTCAAATTTTTACTAAAATATATAATCAATACACCTTTAATGACTATTTCTAATAATTCACAATTAAGTGTGAATAATTTAGTAAAATTGGGTAATGCAAGCAATAAGAATTTAGTTATTTCATCTTTAGAATATTTGAATGTATTTTCTTACACATCACATAATTTAAGTTAATTCAAAACATTGTGAGAAGCCCTAAGAAAACCTAAGAAACACAAAAAAAACCCTAAAAAAACCCTAAAACCCCATTAAAAAACCCTAAAAACTCTAGGAAACGCTAAGAAACCCTATAAAAAACTAAGAAACGCTAAAAAATCCAAAGAAATGCTATGAAAATATAAGAAACACTAAAAATCACTAAGAATCACTAAGAATCACAAAAAACACTAAGAATCACTAAAAAATGCTTAGAAACCCTTGTAAACCCTAATAAACTATAGGAAAGCCTAGTAAATGCTAGAAAATGGTAAAAAACTATGAAATCCAAAAAAAACCCAAAGAAATGCTAAGAACCTATAAGGAACCCTAAGAAACCCAAAGAAAAGCTAAGAAAGCCTAAGAAAAGCTAAAAAAGCCTAATAAACGCTTAGAAACACTAAAAAACGCCTATGAAACCCTAAGAAACACTAAAAAACACTAAAATATGCTAAGAAAACCTACCAAACACTAAGAAATGCTAAGAAACCTAAAGAATCCCTAAGAAATGCTAAGAAGCCCCAAGAAGCCCTAAGAAACGCAAAGAAACACTAAGAAACCATAAAAAACCCTTAAAACCCTAAGAAACCTTAAAAACTCTAAGAAATGCTAACAAATGCTAAGAAACCCAAAAAAACATTAAGAAACACTAAGAAACGCTAATAAATAGTAACAAACCCTATAAAACCCTAAGAAACACGAAGAAACCCTAATAGACCCTATAAAACCCTAAGAAACCCTAAAAAAATGCTAAGAAACTATAAGAAATGCTAAAAAACCCTAAAAACATTAAGAAACCCAAGAAACGCTAAAAAAATGCTAAAAATCGCTAAGAAACCTTTTGAAACACTAAGAAACTCTAATAAACCCTAAGAAATAGTAAGAAACACTAGGGAACCCTAGTGAATGATAAGAAATGCTAAAAAACGCTAAGAACCCTAAGAAACGCTAAGAAACCGTATAAAATAATAAGAAATGCTAAGAAACCCTAAGAAATGCTAAGAAACTATAAGAAATGCTAAGTAACGCTTGAAAACCCTAAAAAACACTAAAAAAACCCTAAGAAACGCTAAAAAATGCTAAGAATCGCTAAGAAACCCTATGAACCCCTAAGAAACGCTACAAAACCCTAGTAAATGCTAAGAAAACCTAATAAATACTAAGAAACCCTAAGAAACACTAAGAACACTTAAGGAACCCTAAGAACCCCAAAGAAATGCTAAGAAAGCCTAATAAATGCTTGGAAACTCTAAACAACCCTATGAAAGCCCAAAAAACACTAAAAAGTGGTAAGAAACCCTGAGAATCCCTAAGAAATGCTAAAAAGCTACAAGAAGCCCTAAGAAACCCTAAGAAATGCAAAGAAACCCTAAAAAACCCTTTAAAAATCCCAAGAAACACTAAAAACTTTAGGAGACACTAAGAAATGCTAAGAAGCGCTAAGGAACTCTAAGAAATCCTATAAAACCCTAAGAAATCATAAGACCCCCTATAAAACCCTAAGAAATGCTAAGAAACCCGAAGAAATGATAGGAAACTATAAGAAACACTAAGCAACGCTAAGAAACCCCAAGAAATACTAAACAAATGCTAAGAATCACTAAGGAACACTATGAAAACCCTTGAAACCCTAAGAAATGCTAATAAACCCTAAGAAACAGTAAGAAATCCTAGAAAACCCCAATAAATGCTAAGAATCCCTAAGAAACCCTAAAAACGCTAATAAACCCTAATAAACCCTTGGAAACCCTTAGAAACAGTAAGAAATGCTAGGAAAACCTAGTAAATGCTAAGAAACCCAAAAAAACGCTAAGAGCCCTTAAGAAACCCCAAGAAATGCTAAAAACTACTAAGAATCGCTAAGAAACACTAAGAAACCCTATGAAACCCTAGGAACTTCTAATAAACCCTATTAATACATTGGAAAGCCTAAGAAATAGTAACAAATGCAAGGAAACCCTAAGAAATGTAAATAAACCCAAAGAAATGCTGAGAACCCATAAGGAACCCTAAGAAACCAAAGAAACGCTAAGAAAGCCTAAGAAATGCTTAGAAACCCTAAAAACCCTATGAAACCGTAAGAAATGCTAAAAACACTAAAAAGAACTAAGAAATGCTAAAAACACTAAAAAGAACTAAGAAATGCTAACAAATGCTAAGAAATGCTAAGAAACACAAAGAAACGCTAAGAAACACTAAGAAAAACTAAGAAATGCTAATAAATAGTAACAAATCCTATAAACCCTAAGAAACACTAAGAAACCCTAAAAAATGCTAAGAATCGCTAAGAAAGCCTAAGAAACTCTAATAAACCCTAAGAATCCTAAGAAATATTAAGAAATGCTAGGGAACCCTAGTGAACAATAAGAAATGCTAAAAAATCCTAGGAACCCTAAGAAATGCTAAGAACCCTTAAGGAACCCTAAGAAACACTAAGAACCCTTAAGGAACCCTAAGAAACGCTAAGAACCCTTAAGGAACCCTAAGAAAAACTAAGAAACCCTATAAAATAATAAGAAATGCTGAGAAACCCTAAGAAATGCTAAGAAACAATAAGAAATGCTAAGTAATGCTTGGAAAGCCTAAAAAAGCCAAGAAACCCTAAGAAATGCTAAAAAAATGCTAAGAATCGCTAAGAAACCCTATGAACCCCTAAGAAACGCTAATAAACCCTTAGAAATGGTAAGAAACGCTACAAAACCTTAGTAAACGCTAAGAAAACCTAATAAATACTAAGAAACCCTAAGAAACACTAAGAACACTTGAGGAACCCTAAGAACCCCAAAGAAATGCTAAGAAAGCCTAATAAACGCTTGGAAACTCTAGACAACCCTATGAAACCCTAAGAAACGCTAAAAAACACTAAAAAGTGCTAAGAAACCTTACCAAACACTAAAAAGCCTGCGAAAAGGTCCAGATTTAATTAATGAGTAGAAATTTATTAATATAATAAATTTTCTAGGATATTAAATGATAATATTAGATATTTAATTAGTTAAATTCAAATTTAGATCGTTGCCATATTTGGTGTAGGGTGTTATCAGCATATTGGCGGGGTTCGCATCAGTTGGTATCAGAGCACACAATTGCACGGCAAGTTCCATCACATCCTTTATATCTAGTTCTTTTTTTTTATCTTCTTTACCTATTTCTATTCTCTATAAAAGAAAAAAAAATTCTTATCTTCTTCTATCTATCTTCTCTTCAGTAGGTTAAAAAAAAGAGAAAAAAAGCCAAAAAAAATTTGTGCCAAAAAAAAGCAAAAGAAAAAAAGAGCAAAAAAAAATCATGCTTAAAAAAAGCAAAAACAATTAGTGCAAAAAAAGGCAAAAAAAAAGAGAGGTACACAATTCTAGCTTGAATTCCATTCTGCTCTATCTAGTCTACTTCATTCCATCTTAATTTCTTTCTCTATCTAAATTTTATTCTTCCCTGATGCTATTCGTACACCACACTTAAATTCTTCTAGAATTGGTTTTTGAAAACCTTATTGAACTGCTTCGTAAAAACGATTTGTTTTTAAAGTTCAATTCAGATTGAAAGAAGACATATGAGTGGAAAAAGACAAGAGTGCTTTAAATCTATAAGAAAAAGCCATTTGAGTGTGAAATAGGAGTGTTTGAGAGAAACATGTGAGGGAGAGTTGCGAGGTTCTTTTTTTTTTCTAACAATTGTCAGGTTCAAAAAGCTCAACGACAAGGAAACACAATGAAAGAAGAGGGTTCCATACTATCCATTCAAAACCTACAGTGGAAAGCAATGAAGAGTCAAATGAAATAGATAGTGAAGTCTGAATTTGAGCCATTCCATACGCGAATGGATCGCTTGGAGGAAGGTGTGAGATGACACTCACATCAACATACTTCCATTGAACGACCGTGGAGCAGTCGATATCGATGTTTCAAACCACAGGAACTGGGACAGACTCCAAGTTAATCACGACAACATCAAGCTCAATTCCTTCAATCAACCTACTACTTGGGACAGACCATGGATTGATGATATCTTGGACAACCAACGTGAGAAGTTATTTCATACTCGTTGCTCTATGAACAATAAGGTTTGTTATGTTATCATAGATGGGGAAAGTTGCACTAACTTTACTACCACCGAGCTTGTGGAGAAGTTGGCATTACATACAGTGAAGCATCCAAAGCCATATCAAATTCAAAGGCTGAATTATTAACCCAAACTTGAGGTAACCCAATAGGTGATAGTGTCCTTCTCTATTGGGAAATATCATGATGAAATATTATGTGATATAGTACCAATGCATGCATGTCATATTTTATTGGGAGAACCTTGGAAGTTAGATCGTCACGTTACATATAATAGATTAACAGATAGGTACTCATTCGTGATAAATAATAGATCAATATCTCTTGTACCTCTTACTTTACAACAAGTTTTTCAAAATCAGTTGAAAAAGAAAAAGGCAAATGAAAAGAAAATAGCAGAAAGACAAGAGAGAAAAGCCATGATTAAAGAGGAAGAGATAAAAGGCAATATTGAAAAAGAAGAGAGAAAAATTAGAGAGAGAAAAGCCAGAATTGAAAATGAAAAGATAAAAGGAAAGGTTGAAAAAGAAGAGAGAAAAGCCATAATAAAAAGAAAAGAGAGTAAAAACAACTTTATGGAGAGAAAAAGTGAGATCAAGAGAGATATAATTCCATATCCTATCCTTACAGAACTTATGTACAATGATTTATATTTTACTAACCATATTGTCGGATATTTGCCGAGCATTAGTGTTTCTCTTCTACAGGAATTCAAGAATGTCATTCTAAGATAACTCTTAATTTGCCACCAGTTCAAGATAACAAGAATCAAAGTCAACACCAAGTCCTAAAACTAATGGAAAGGAGATATATACGTAAGAGCAAGCGACCATGTGTTGTACCCATGAAGGACAAAACTTAGCAAATATGCCTCGATTGTCGAGCCATTGACAATATCACGGTAAAGTATCGACAACATCTTTCTCATTTATATGATATTATTATTGAGTTGCATGGATACTATTTGTTTTCAAAACTTGATCTTAAAAGTCAATATCATCAATTTCAAATTAAAGAAAAAGGTGATTTGAAAACAACATATGAAACAAAACCAGGTCTATATGATTGGTTAGTTGTGATTTTTGGATTGACTAGTGCCTTCATCACTATCATGATATCAATGAACCATATCTTGCATGTTATCATTTTAAAGTTTGACTATATATATTTTGATGACATCCTAGTATATGATAAGATCTTAGATGAACTTACGGAATATTTGAAAATTATGTTAGAAGTTTTAAGGAAAGATAAATTGTTTGAGAATTTTAAGATATTTATCATTTGTTCGGATAAACTTGTATTTCCTAGATATGTTATAAGTTTTGAAGGGATTGCCATTGACAAGGAAATTAAGGTAATTCGAGATTGGCAAACACCTTATTTGGTAAGTCAGAAAAGAAGAACAATTGCACATTATAATGAAAAGTTCAGCGGAGTAGCCCTCAAGCTGAATGAGTATAATGCAAGGTGGGTAGAATTCATTTATACATCCGGTTATGTGATCAAATGTAAGCAAGGTATGAAAAATGTAGTTGCTCATACATTATTTAGAAGGTATGTTTTACTTACAATCATTGATACTAAATTATTTAATTTTTCTTGGAATACTTTGATGGTTACAAAACTTCTATTTTCAATTGCATGTTTATCACATGTTGTGTTTGCATATAATCATTATATTTATTCAGTGATTAAGTTATCACCATTGGAGATTATCTATGGTTTTAATCCGTTGAATAGAAAACAGTAGACTTAAGAAAATATTAATCTTTACAACAAGAGTTTCATGGAAGTTATTTTTGATCCAAGGATTTGGGTTAGTTTACATCTGAGGAATGAACGGTTTATGGATAGAAAACTATCAAAATTTCTTAGATTAGAGAGATCATTTAAAGTGTTAAAACTCATTAGTAATAATTACAACAGGAAGTTATCTAGCAAATATATTGTTAGCAATAGCATAAATATTTATAAGTTAATGTCTTTTGATGTAGGTGACAAAGGAAAAGAAGATTTGAGGACAAATCATTTTCAAGAGGGGGAGAATGATGTGAGTCTGACAAAGAGTCTACAAATTCACAAGTTCAATCAACCGAATCTGTAATGGAGCTGAACAGTTTGTCACCAAATAGGATAAATAATCATTTGAGACTACAAGAGGGCCCAATGACAAGGTTAAGGGCTGAAAGGTTCAAATAGACTTTATATGAGCAGATTAAAGAGATTGCAGAAAATCCAAGTGGAAGCCCAATTAAAGAATCCAAGAAATGCCCACGAGAATGAAGCCCAATGAAGGAGTTCAAGAAAAGCCCATGAGAAGGTCCAGATTTATTAATATAATAAATCTTCTAGGATATTAAATGACAATATTAGATATTTAATTAGTTAAATTTAGATTTTTAAAGTAGTTATTAAAATATCCTAGATATTTAGATTAGATATGGTTGGCAAGTAACCATAAGATATATTTTCCATGTTTTTAGGCTATTCGATTGTTATATGTGCCTATAAAAGGCATACTCCACAGCATTGAAGGATAGACACTTTGAAATTTCAATCTTGTGAGGTTTTGTCTTCATTTTATCTTGAAAGAGCTTTTTGAACTTATCGGGTTTTTACCTGTGGCGTTCAAGCAATCATAACTTATCATCTAAGGTTTTCTAAGAGTTATTCCTAGAGGATTTGGGTGTGGCATCTACATATCTCATACCTTATTTCTCACATAACAAGGTATACTTCATCTTTTCGTCGTGAAAGTCTTGGGATCGTTGCTATATTTGGTGTAGGGTGTTTGTCGTCAGCATATTGGTGGGGTTCGCATCAAGAAACCCCAAGAAATGCTAAAAATGCTAAGAAACGCTAAGAAACACTATGAAACCCTAAGAAATGCTAATAAACCCTATTAATCCCTTGGAAACCCTAAGAAACGGTAACAAATGCAAGGAAACCCTAGTAAACACTAAAAAATGCTAAGAAACCCTAAAGAATACAAATAAACCCAAAGAAACACTAAGAACCCATAAGGAACCCTAAGAATCCAAAGAAACACTAAGAAAGCCTAAAAACCCTATGAAAATGTAAGAAACGCTAAAAAATACTAAAAAGAACTAAGAAACCTGACCAACTACTAAGAAATGCTAGAAAACCCTAAGAATCTCTAAGAAGCCCCAAGAAGCTCTAAGAAATGCAAAGAAACCCTAAAAATCCTAAAAAAACACCCGAAAACCCCTTAAAAATCCATAAGAAACCCTAAAAACTCTAAGAAATGATAAGAGACTCTGAGAAACCTAATAAAATGCTAAGATACCCTACAAAACCCTAAGAAACACTAAGAAACCCGAAGAAATCCTAAGAAACGATAAGAAACCCTAAAAAATACTAAGAAACACTAAGAGATACTAATAAATCATAAGGAACACTAAGAAATCCAAATAAACGCTAAGAAAGCCTAAGAAATTCTTAGAAAGCCTAAAAAACCCTATTAAATGCCAAAAACACTAAAATGTGCTAAGAAACCCTATCAAACACTAAGAATTGCTAATAAACCCTAAGAATCCCTAAGAAATGCTAAGAAGCCCTAGAAAATCCTAAGAAATGCAAAGAAACCCTAAAAAACCCTAAAAACCCATAAAAACCCATAAAAACCCTAAAACCCTTTAAAATCCTAAAAAACCTAAGAAACCCTAAGAAATACTAAGAGATGCTAATAAACTCTAAGAAACCCCATAAAACCCTTAGAAACCCTAAGAAATGCAAAAAAAAAAAAACAAAAAAGTGCTAAGAAAGCCTAATAATCACTAAGAAATGCTAAGAAGCTACAAGAAGCCTTAAGAAGCCCCTAAAAACCCCTTAAAAACCCTAAGAAATCTTAAAAACTATAAGAAACACTATGAAACGCTTAGAAACTCTAACAAACCCCTATAAAACCCTAAGAAACCTTTAAAAAATGCTAAGAATCGCTAGGAAACTGGATGAAAACCCTAAAAAACACTAATAAACCCTAGTAAACCCTTATACACGGTAAGAAACGCTAGGAAACCCTAGTGAAAACTAAGAAACACTAATAAACCCTAAGAAATCCTAACAAGCTCTAAGAAATGCTAAGAACCCTTAAGGAACCCTAATAAACCCAAAAAAATACTAAGAAAGCCTTAGAAACTAATAGAAACCCTAAAAAATACTACAAAACCCTAAGAAACACTAAAAAAACACTAAAAAGTGCTAAGAAACCCTACAAAACGCTAAAAATGCTAAAAAACCCTAAGAAATGCTAAAAAGCCTGAAGAAGCCCTAAGTAACCCTAAGAAACGCAAAGAAACCCTAAGAAACCATAAAAACCTCTCCCTAAGAAACGTTAAAAACTCTAAGAAACCCTAAAAAATACTAATAAACTCAAATAAACCCTATAAACCCTAAGAAAACCTAAGAAACGCAAAAAAAAAATACTAAAAAGTGCCAAGAAAGCCTACAAAACGCTAATAAATGCTAAGAAAGCTTAAGAATCCCTAAGAAATGCTAAGAAGCCACAAGAAGCCCTAAGAAACCCTAAAAACCCTAAGAAACCTTAAAAACTATAAGAAACACTAACAAATGCTAAGAAAAGCTAAGAAACCCTAAGAAACTCTAAGAAACGCTAAGAAACTCTAACAATCCCTATAAAACCCTAAGAAATGCTAAAAAACATTAAAAAATGTAAAAAAAACTATAAGAACGCTAAGATACCCTATAAACATTGAGAAACCCAAGAAACGCTAAAAAAAATGCTAAGAATCACTAAGAAACGCTAATAAACTCTAAGAAACGGTGAAAAATGCTAGGAAAACCTAGTAAATGATAAGAAACACTAAAAAACCCTAAGAATCCTTAAGAAACCCTAACAAAACATTAAGAACTCTTATGGAACCCTAAGAAACACTAAGAACCCTTAAGAAACCCTAAGAAACCCTAAGAAACCCAATAAAACCCTAAGAAGTGCTAAGAAACCCTAAGAAATGCTAAGAAACTATAAGAAACGCTAAGAAACCCTAAAAAACACTAAGAAACCCCAAGAAACACTAAAAAATGCTAACAATCTCTAAGAAATCCTATAAAACCTTAATAAAACCTAGTAAACCCTTAGAAAAGGTAAGAAATGCTAGGAAACCCTAGTAAATGCTAATAAACCTTAAGAAATTCTACGAAACCCTAAGAAATGCTAAGAACCATTAAGGAACCCTAGGAAACCCAAAAAAATACTAAGAAAGCCTTAGAAACACTAAAAAACCCTACGAAACCCTAAGAAACACTAAAATACACAAAGAAGTTCTAAGAAGCCCTAACCAACGCTAAAAAATGTTAAGAAACACTAAGAATCCCTAGGAAATGCAACGAAGCCCCAAGAAGCCTAAGAAACCCTAAGAAATGCAAAGAAACCCTAAAAACTCTAGAAAATGCTAAGAAATGCTAAGAACCACTAAGAAAGCCTAAGAAACACTAAGAAACCCTATAAAACCCTAAGAAATGCTAAAAATACTAAAAACAGCTAAGAAACCCTACCAAACGCTATGAAATGCTAAGAAACCATAAGAATCCCTAAGAAATGCTAAGAAACCACAAGAAGCCCTAAGAAACCATAAGAATCCCTAAGAAATGCTAAGAAGCCACAAGAAGCCCTAAGAAACCATAAGAATCCCTAAGAAATGCTAAGAAGCCACAAGAAGCCCTAAGAAACCATAAGAATCCCTAAGAAATGCTAAGAAGCCACAAGAAGCCCTAAGAAACCTTGAGAAATGCAAAGAAACCCTAAAAACCCCTTAAAAAATCCAAAGAAACCCTAAAAACTACAAGAAACGATAACAAACCCTAAGAAACACTAAGAAACTCTAACAAATCCTATAAATCACTAAAAAACACTAAGAAACCCTAAAAAAATGCTAAGAAACAATAAGAAACCCTAAAAAACCCTAAAAGACATTAAGAAAACTAAGAAACGCAAAAAAATGCTAAGAATCGCGAAGAAACCCTATAAAACCCTAAGAAATGCTAACAAATCCAACAAAACCATAAGAAACACCAGGAAACACTTGTAAACGATAAGAAAAGCTAAAAAACCCTAAGAGCACTTAAGGAACCCTAAGAAACGCTAAGAACCCTTAAGCAACGCTAAGAAACTCTAAGAACCCTTAAGGAACCCTATGAAATGCTAAGAAACCCTATAAAACCCTAAGAAACCCAATAAAACTCTAAGAAATGCTAAGAAATCCTAAAAAATGCTAAGTAACACTAGGAAACCCTAAAAAACACTAAGAAACACCAAAAAACTCTAAAAAAATTCTAAGAATCGCTAAGAAACGCGAATAAACCCTAGTAAACCCTTAGAAACGGTAAGGAACGCTACGAAACCCTAGTAAATGCTAAGAAACCCTAAGAAATCCTAAGAAACCCTAAGAAACGCTAATAATCCTTAAGGAACAGTAAGAAACCCAAAGAAACGTAAGAAAGATTAAGAAATGCTTAGAAACCCTAAAAAACACTATGAAACCCTAAGAAACACTAAAAACACTGAAAATTGCTAGGAAACCATACCAAACGCTAAAAAACCCTAAGAATCCCTAAGAAATGATAAGATGCCCCTAAGAAGCACTAAGAAACCCTAAGAAATGCAAAGAAACACTAAAAAAACCATAAAAATCCCTTAAAACCGTAAGAAACGCTAAATACTCTAAGAAATGCTAAGAAACCCTAAGAAACGCTAAAAAACACTAAATAGTGCAAAGAAACCCTACCAAACACTAAGAAATGCTAAGAAACCCTAATAAATGCTAAGAAGCCACAAGAAGCCCTAAGAAACGCAAAGAAACCCTAAGAAACTCTAAAAGCTCCTTAAAAAACCCTAAGAAACCTTCAAAACTATAAGAAACACTAACAAACACAAAGAAACCTTAGGAAACCATAAGAAGTGCTAAGAAACACTAAGAAACTGTAACAGGCCCTATAAAACCCTAAGAACTGCTAAGAAACCCTAAAAGAAGCTAAGAAACTATAAAAATGCTAAGTAATGCTAAGAAACCCAAAAAATGCTAAAAATGATAAGAATTGCTAAGAAATCCTATGAAACCCTTACAAACGCTAATAACCCTTAAGGAATCCTAAGAAACTCTAAGAAACCCTATAAAACCCTAAGAAATGCTAAGAAACCCTATAAAACCCTAAGAAATGCTGAGAAACCGTAACAAATGCTAAGGAACTATAAGAAACGCTAAGTTACGCTAAGAAACCCAAAAAAACACTAAGAAACCCCAAAAAACGCTAAAAGAATGCTAAGAATTGCTAATATACCCTATGAAATCCTATGAAACGCTAATAAACCCTAATAAGACCTAGGTAACACTTAGAAACAATAAGAAAATCTAGGAAACCCTAGTAAATGCAAAGAAACCCTAAGAAATCCTAAGAAACGCTAACAACCCTTAAGAAACCCAAAGAATCGCTAAAAAGCCTAAGAAACACTTAGATACCATAAGAAACCCTATGAAATCCTAAGAAACGATAAAAAAACACTTAAAAGTGCTAAGAAACTCTATCAAACGCTAAGAAATGCTAAGAAACCCTAAGAAATACTAACAAGCCCTAAGAAACCCTAAGAAATGCAAAGGAACCCTAAAAAACCATAAGAAACCCTAAAAACTCTAGGAAATGCTAAGAAACACTAAGAAGCTCTAAGAAATCCTATAAAACCCTAGGAAACCCTAAGAAACACTAAAAAAATACTAAAAAGTGCTAAGAAACTCTACCAAACGCTAAGAAATGCTAAGAAACCCTAAGAATCCCCAAGAAATGCTAAGAAGCCCTAAGAAATCCTAAAAACCCTAAGAAATGCTAAGAAATGCTAAAAAATTCTAACAAACCCTATAAAACCATAGGAAATGCTAAGAAGCTCTAAAAACATGCTAAGAAACTATAAGAAACACTAAGTAATGCTAAGAAACCCTAAAAACATTAAGACCCAAGAAACGCTAAAAAACTGCTAAGAATCGCTAAGAAACCCTAAGAAATGCTTAAAAAACCCTAAGAAACCCCAAGAAACAGTAAGAAATGCTAGAAAATTCTAGTAAACAATAAGAAATGCTAAAAACCCTAAAAGCCCTTAAGGAACCCTAAGAAACGCTAAGAAACCTTAAGAAACCCTAAGAAATGCTAAGAACCCTTAAGGAACCCTAAGAATTGCTAAGAAAATATAAGAAACCCTATAAAACCTTAAGAAATGCTATGAAACCATAAGGAACCCTAAGAAAAGCTAAGAATCCTTAAGGAACCCTAAGAAATGCTAAGAAACTATAAGAAGCCCTATAAAACCATAAGAAAGGCTAAGAAATCCCAAGAAACACTAAAAAATGCTAAGAATCTCCAAGAAATGCTAAGAAAACCTATGAACCCTAAGAAACCATAAGAAACGGTAAGAAACGCTAGGAAAACCTAGCAAACTAAAAGAAACACTAAAAAACCCTAAGAACCATTAAGGAACCCTAAGAAACACTAATAACCCTAAGAAATGCTAAGAAACTCTAAGAAACCCTTTAAAACCCTAAGAAATGCTAAGAAACCCTATAAAACCTTAAGAAAAGGTGACAAACCATAAGAAATGCTAAGAAACTATAAGTAACACTAAGAAACCCTAAAAAACACTAAGAAACCCCAAAAAATGCAAAAAGAATAATAAGAATTGCTAAGAAACACTATGAAATACTAAGAAATGTTAATAAACCCTAAGAAACCCTTAGAACCGATAAGAAATGATAGGAAACACAAATAAATGCTAAGAAACACTAACAACCATTAAGGAACCCTAAGAAAACCAAAGAAATACTAGAAAAGCCTAAGAAATATTTAAATACCCTAAAAAAACCCTAGAAACCCTTAGAAACGATAAAAACACAAAAAAAAAGTTCTAAGAAACTCTACCAAACGCTAAGAAATGGTAAGAAATCCTTAGAATCCATAAGAAATGCTAAGAAGCCCTAATAAACCCTAAGAAACGCAATGAAACCCTAACCCTCCCCACCCCCCCCCCCCCCTCCGCACAAAAAAAAAACCCTAAAAACCCCTTAAAAAACTCTAAGAAACCCTAAAAACTCTAAGAAATGCTAAAACATGCTAAGAAACGTTAAAAAACACTATGAAACGCTAAGAAACACTAAGAAAACCTATAAAATCCTAAGAAACCCAATGAAACGCTAAGAAACTCTAAGAAATACTAAGAAACTTTAAGGAACGCTCAAAAATATATAAAACAATAAGAAACCCCCCAAGAAACACTAAAAGTGCTAGAATCGCTAAGAAACCTAAAGAAATGCTAAAAATGTTAATAAACACTAATAAACCATAGGAAGCCTTGAGAAACCTTAAGAAATGCTAGGAAACCCTAATAAATGCTAAGAAACGCAAAGAAATCCTAAGAAATGCTAGGAAACCCTAGTAAATGCTAAGAAGCGCTAAGAAACCCTAAAAACTCTAAGAAATCCTAAAAAACCCAAAGAAATGTTAAGAACCCTTAAGGAAACCTAAGAAAACCAAAGAAACCCTAAGAAAGCCAGATGATGTGATACAAGTAGATGATCCTCGATCACCTATGAGGCAGGGGAACTTCCTAAGATTGCAAATACTATTGGCAGTGGATGAACAAATTATGCATGAAACCTGGAGCTTTAACGCAAAGGGAGAGAAAATTTGGCTCACTTTCAAGTATGAAAGACTAGCTAATTTCTGCTACCATAGCTCACACGTTTCGTAATTGCAGTGAGCCAGTCCCAACTTAACAAATATTTGGACCATGTACAAGAGCCTATGTTGGGAAGGGCCATAGTGCAGTGATAAACTCTATCAAAACCTCTCAGTCAAATGTCTCTAATGTTCAACATGATAAGTGCAACCTCAACAACCAGGGAAACACACATGCCCTTCAGATAAATCACAGGTCAACCACCATTAGGGATGGCACTTAGGAAAAGCCACAAGTTCTGATTCAATTAGTAACGGATAATCTCAAACTTGGGCCATATGTATTATCAAATGACACTGTCACATAGGACTGGAAAGGACAGGATAACATTAAGGGAAAGGACATCAAATCCTGTAATATTCAGCAAGTCTACGTTCGTAGGAAGGTTAGGCTCGCAAAATAGTGGCAACGTTTACCCCACACAAATTCCCAACATGCCACCCAAAGGGAAGGATGTAGTAATAATCCAAAATCATTGGTAAATGTTGAATTTCACAAAGTTGGAGCACATCCACAGCCACTAGGGATCTTAGTATGTCAGGATAACCCCAACAGTATACATTCAGTTTACCCGCAAGGATATAAAGGGGAGGAAAATCCCACAAAGGATCATACCCCAAAAAAGGGATATAACCTATGCAATAATAATTTATCGTGTTATTATAGGAAGATCTTGAGGGCTCTAAAAGACTCCTAGGTGAACAAAATGGTGATATCAAAGAACTATCAAAATCAGCTCTAGAAATTGACGAGGTGATTAGTGCAATTCAATACTTACATGAATCTTCGGGCGGTGGCAGTTGGCCTACAACAGCTGCACGAACCCCATGAAGTTGAACTCCTAGAATTGTCAAGGTATAGGCTCCCCTTGACAATTCACCACTTAAAGGACCTCATCAGGAAGCATCAGCTAGAGATGGTTTTTTTATAGAAACAAAAAATCAGAGAAGTAAGATAACAAGAGTGTGACAATAGTGTAGATTTCTGAATGAAGTTACAAGGAATCCAGAAGGTATCAGAAGAGGTTTAACTTTATGGTGGAATCATCAGTAGGTTGAGATAATTTAGACACTCAATCATAGGATTGAAACCAGGATATGGTCCACATGTCACAAATGTTGGGTCCATGTAACTTGGCTATAAAATCATTGTGATGAGTATGAACACAAGCGACAATGGGAAAAATTGCAATGGGCGGGCTTAGAATTACAGGACCCTTGGCTAGTCATAGGGGACTTTAATTCAATTATTTCACAAAGTGAAAAGCAAGGTGGCCACCCTAAGGAACATAGTAATATATAGAGCTTTCAAAGGTTTATAAATAGAACTTATCGGCAAGATGTTGGTTTTAGTGGACAGATGGGTACTTGGACGAATAAACGGGAAAGCCCACATAATGTCATTGAATGCTTAGACCGAGCACTCTGCTCAAGCAGCTCGCGAAGCTTGTTGCCTGCTATGAGAGTTCATCATGGGAATTGGATTGGTTCAGACCATGTCCCCTTAGTAGTGGAGTGCACAAGGAGCATACAACACAAGTTGAAAGACTTCTAATTTGAAGATAAATGATTAATGAACCCTAACTGTTGAACTGTTATTGAGTTAGCTTGGGGATCTATGCCTTTGAATACCCTCAATTCGGTATGTTTTCAACTTGGTCACACTGCCAAACACCTCCACAATTGGAGTCGAGATAATTGTAATAATGCAAGAAAGGAGATCAACCAACTATAGGAGGAACTAGCCAAAGTGAATCATGCATCACCCAGGGGCATTGACATAAGATCTAGGCTGATATTTAGGCTTGATCAAGCTTGGAAGGAGGAAGAACTATACTGGAGCCAAAGGTCGAGGATTAAATGGCTATGTGAGGGAGACAGAAACATAAAGTTCTTCCATCAAAGCACTATGATCCGACGAAACCGTAATGCCATTACGGTGAGGGGCACAGACGGTAGTTGGCTCATAGAACAAGACCAAATTATAAAGGGCTTCCACAACTACTATAAGAATATGTTTACACAGGGACAATGTGATGAATTGAACATAACTTAAGTGTTGTGGAGGGAGCTATCTCTAAAAATGATAATAACATGCTCATCAGCCTAGTCACAAGAGAGGAAGTGGAAAGAGCAACCTTTCAGTTAGGGGGAATAAAGCAGCAGGTCCAAATGGGTTTAATAGTCGATTTTTTCAATCTTGCTGGGGGATTATCGGGACTAACATTTTTTCAGTTGTGTGTGATTTCTTCTTAACGGGACATCTCACTCGGATACTCAATGAGACGAATATTATTCTTATACCAAAGGTAGCTAATTCGGAGGAAATGTCCCACTTCCGGCCTATCACCCTTTGCAATTTCATATATAAGATCATTTCAAAAATTCTGGTTAATAGACTAAAGCCTCTTATGGATAGAATAGTTTTTAGGGAGCAAAGTGCATTTATCCCATGACGTGTAATACATGACAATATAGGTGTAGCCCATGAGTGCTTCCATTTTTTAAATAGCAAAAAGAGAGGAAAGAAAGAATGGTGTGGAGTGAAACTTGATATGCTAAAAGCCTATGATTGAGTGGAGTGGCCCTTCTTGGAGAGATTTTTAATTAAATTGGGTTTTCATATTACATGCAGTGTGTATCTTCAGTCTTGTACAGGGTCATTTTGAATGGGCAAAAGATAGATCACATCCAACCGACTAGGGTATCAGACAGGGAGATCCTCTCTCTCCATATCTCTTTATTTAAATAGCAAATGTCCTTTCTAGAAATATTACTAACGCTGTTTCTAGGAATGAGTTAAGAGGTCTCAAGATTGGTAGGCATTGTCCAACTGTATCACATTTATTTCTTTGCTGACAATGCACTATTTTTTTTAGGCATCTAAGGATAGTGCATCATGCCTAATGCGATTATTGAGTGAATATTGTATGGCTTCGGGTCAAAACATCAGTTTAACCAAATCTTATTTATATTTCAGTGCAAATACAAGGCCATTAACTCGAACAATAATTAGCAACAACTTGGGCATAGGCAATGGTAAAGTAAATGATACATACCTTGGTCTGTCTATCTTCTGGGGACGCAATAAACGGAAAACCCTCCATTTCTTAAAGGAAAAAATAACACGAAAACTCCAAGGGTGGAAATCAGCATACTTGTCTCCAAGTGGTCGAGAGGTTCTTATAAAATCTACCCTTTGTGCTATACCCACATATATAATAAATTATTTTTTGCTACCATAGGTTTGGTGTTCAGAGGTGAACTCGCTCCTATCACAGTTTTGGTGGAGTAACTCGAGCAACCACAAGAAAATACCCTAGGTTAAGTGGGCCAAACTTGCTGATATCAAGGAAAGGAGAGGGATGGGCATTAAAGATCTTCATACTTCCAATTTAGCATTGCTAATGAAGAGCGTATGGAGGATCCATAGTCATCCTGATACTCCTCTCTCAGCTACTCAAAGGTAAGTATTATAGGCATAATGACATTTTCTCAGCTGGTCCATGTAACCGTCCCTCCTGGTTGTGGAGGAGTTTATATGCAGGTAAAGAACAACTACGTGAAGGGCTACATTGGCAAATAGGTAACGGGAACCAAGCCCGTGTTTGGAAGGACAATTGGATTCCTGCCCTCCCCAACAGACATTTGCAGCATCAAACAAATGACGAAGAAGCCAACCAAATCCTAGTAAGTACCCTCATTGATAGAAGTACATGTACATGGCGGTTAGACAATATTGAACGATACCTTGTCTGTCACGCCCCGACCCGGTTTGGTCGGATCCCCATTGTAAACCCCACACATTTGAGTTAAGGAAAACCAGGAAAAGAACCGGTCAAACCGAATAAGAAAACCAAACCAGTTTACATTTGGGAATAAGCAATATGAAAATTTACAATTTTCGGTTGATCCAAAGGATTTATTAAAAATTGGAAAAGAAACTTAAGACAAACTAGAAAACAAAAACCAAATTGGTTTAGGTGAACTAGATTCCATAATAACTTCAAAGTTAAGCGTGCTTACTTTAGAGTAGTGTAAGGATGGGTGACCTCTTGGGAAGTATGATTTTTTGTAACTCGAAATTTCGGTCAAAAATTTTTATGGAGCTTATCATAAATAGTCATCAATTAATATATATTTAATTATTGAAATTAATACTAATAATTTAATACCTAAATTAAATTATTGGAATTAATACCAATAATTTATGGCAATATTAATACTAGTAATAAATTTCGCCCATTTAATACACGGGTTTTACGACTATATAAAGAGGTCATCCCCATTTCATTATCCTCACACATGAACACTTCTCTCTCTCCCTCTACTGCTCCATTTCTTGGTAAAGCTCAAACCGGAGCTTTAACTTAAACAAAGGTCGGGCTTTTTAGAACCGGGGAGAAGATAGCTATCTGATAGCAAACTCCAGTCAATACGAGAATCGTTGGAGAAGCGCCAACATGATGGAATAGTAAAGCAACTCTGGCGAACCAAAGCTGCCCTATTTCAGCCAAGCTCAAATCAGCAATTTCAAGCCCTCCTCAGGCCAAACCAAGCCCTCCCAACACTTCCTCAGCATTTCCACAGCCGAATTAGGACCGAATGGTAAGCCAATTCAGCTCCCCTTTACAATTTTCGATCGGTGCTAGAGAGAGAGTCGACAGAATTTCAATGACAAAATTCTAATCCAATTCCGCATCAATTAATGTAATTCTTGATTCTAGGATGAACCTTAGGACGAGATCTATCTGCCCAGATTGAAAGCTCAGACCGTCGTGCCTTCACCGGTGAGTAATCGAAGCTTTCTCTCTCTACAGTCTGTTTTGCGGCGAAGCTTCATTTGAGCTCGTTCCGACGTTAAAATCTGTGATTCAAAGTTTCTTAGAATCGTATGAACATGCAGGAACTCAATTTCAACTCCAATTTCAATACTTAGAAGTGTTTGATCGGGCAATTTGATGAAATCAAATTCGATAGTGTTGAAGAGTTGAAATTGGGGGAAACTTTTTGGGATTTTCGAAATTCAAAGGGCCAAAATACAATTTTATGAAATTGAGGGTCAATTGGGCATGAAAATAATGTTGGAGGACCAATTGAGGAATTTTGGAATTTTTGGGGCAAAACTTACCATTTTTGTAAAAGAAGGGCAAAAATGGTAATTTTGGAAAAATTGGTGGACCAAATTGGAAATTTGGGAAATTAAACCCCTTTTTGGTGAAATTGAATAAATTGAGGTCCCATGATAAATTTTAAAAGTTACGGGACTCAATTTGAGGAAAAACCGACATTAAGGACTTAAAGTTAAATAACTTTAGGGACCTAATTACAAATAACTAAAAGTTTGGGTTTTCTCATTCATTGGAAATGAATGAAGGCTATTATGTTGAGTAATAATGAATAAGGTTGTTCATATCGTGTAGGAACGTGAAATACCGGGAACGCCAGCAAGGACAAGCTCGCGTGAATACAAAGAACCAGCCTAGTGGAATTCACGGCATTAATTGGTGAGTGGGTTTACTAACATCATACCCGGTTGGGAATGATAAGTGCCTTGATATAAAAACCCATTGTTTAGTGGTATTTTAATCATCACTACTTAGAGAAAGTGATGTGAAAGTTATGTGAAAAAAAACTACTTACGGGTTGTAAGTAGATCATACCCGGTTGGTATGATGAGACTTCCTCAAAGGAAGTTGAAAACCCGTTCATCGGTTATGAACGCAGATGTCCTTATACCGGTCGGTATGATGGACAGCAAAACCATATTTTGTTAGAAGTGTTCTCCCCTGACTGTGTGCCAATGCTTAAACTATTTGGGAGACCTTCTTGACGGGAGCTCGAATAGCTCTTATAGGCCGGGGGCCTTGATTTTGGAACTTGAGGGCTAGAATGCCCAATTTTTTTTTTAAATCTCGTACAGTGGGCCCAAGGCCAGTTGGCACGAGCAGGAGCTCGTAAACGAATATGATATATGTGCCATAAAACTTAATAAGTGAATTGTTTGGCCATGGTACCAAGATAGGACCGGCATGCTCAGTCAACTAGCAGCAGTACGACATGACAGGTCGACGGACTAGTCAAGACAAACAGCTGCAAGTTGAGTTGAGAGTCAGGGCCGTTGGACTAGTGGCACCACAGATTACATGGCAATATAAGAAAACATTGTTTGTGCATGCACTGTGAGTACGGGATCATCAAGATGCCCATGAGGGGTAATGATGCGTCTTAATGGCACTGGACGACCTGGTGGCTATAAGGGCAGTTCGTCGTTCTAGCTGTCTGTGCAAAATCTAGAGTAGCACCAAGCGCATGAGACCGGGGTGGGGATAGGATGAGGTCTCTATCCTCATACGGACACGAAGAATTGATTTCAGGATTGTGAGTCGGATGTCACGTACATCCACTCATTCCCAAGGTAGAAGTGGTCGTACTTCCATCTAGGTGGCAGGAAAAGTCGCTCCAAAGCCACTAGCGAGTTCAGTAGTGATACTGACTTGCGAATGTGTGTAACTTTCATGATGAAGGATGTGTGTTGGGTGATGACACACCGGTAACTAAGAAATAATGGAAAAACCTAAATTTTTAAATGAATGGATTTTTGTAAAGAAAGGAGTCTAGCACACTCCATATAAATATTTTTCTTAAAAGTTAAAAGTAGACCTTTAAAAACTCATTCATTGAGTAGTCGTACTCACCCCTCCCTTATATCCCTTTCAGGAAATCCCGAAAAGCCTACCCTTAAAGACTGTCAACTACGATGCCTATAAGACAGGTATGTAAAGTTTTAAATTTCATGAAGTTTTTATTATGCTATTCCAGGAAAAAGGTGCAGGTTAAAGGACACCTTACTCTTTACGGTTTACAATAAGGGGAAATCCTTTAATAAACCGGGAGAGTGGCGGGTTGATCATGGGGATCTAACCAAACCGGGTCAGGGCATGACACCCGTGAACAACCTGCCACTCTCCCGGTTTATTAAAGGGTTTCCCCTTATTATAATCCGTAAAGAGTAAGGCGTCCTTTAAACCTGCACCATTTCCTGGAATAGCATAATCAAAACTACATGAAATTTTAAACCTTACATACCTGTCTTACAGGCATCTTAGTTGATGGTCTTTCAAGGTAGACTTTTCGGGATTTCCTAAAAGGGATATAAGGGAGGGGGTGAGTACGACTACTCAGTGAATGGGTTTTCAAAGGTCTACTTTTAACTTTTAAGAAAAACATTTATACGGAGTGTGTCATACTCCTTTCTTTTCAAAAAAATCCCTTCATTTAAAAATTTGGGTTTTTTCATTATTTCTTAGTTACCGGTGTGTCATCACCCAATACACATCCTTCATCATGAAGGTTACACACATTCGCAAGTCAATATCACTACTAAACTCGCTAGTGTCTTCGGAGCAACTTTTCCTGCCACCCGGATAGAAGTACGACCACTTCTACCCTGGGAATGAGTGGATGTATGCGACATCCGACCCACAATCCCGAAATCACTTCTTCGTGTCCATATAAGGATAGAGACCTCATCCTGTCCCCACCCCGGTCTCATGCACTTCGTGCTACTCAGATTTCGCACAGACACCTGGAACGACGAACTGCCCTTATAGCCACCAGGTCGTCCAGTGCCCTTAGGACGCATCACTACCCCTCACGGGCGTCTTTATGATCCCGTACTCACAGTGCATGCACAAACAATGTTTTCTTATCAAGCCATGTAATCTGTGGTGCCACTGGTCCAATGGCCCCGACTCTCAACTCAACCCGCAGTTGTTTATCTTGACTGGTCCGTCGACCTGTCATGTCGCACTGCTGCTAGTTGACTGAGCATGTCGGTCCTGTCTTGGTACCATGGCCAAACAATTCACTTATTAAGTTTTATGGCACATATATCATGTTCGTTTACGAGCTCCTGCTCGTGCCAATTGGCCTTGGGCCCACTGTACGAGATTTTCAAAAAATTGGGCATTCTAGCCCACAAGTTCCAAAATCGAGGCCCCCGACCTATAAGAGCTATTTGAGCTCCCGTCAAGAAGGTCTCCCAAATCATTTAAGCAATGGCACACAGTCAGGGGAGAGCACTTCTGACAAAACATATGTTTTCTCTATCCATTATACCGCCCGGTATAAGGACACCTCCGTTCATAACCGATGAACGGGTTTTCAACTTCTTTCGAGGAAGTCTCATCATACCAACCGGGTGTGATCTACTTACAACCGGTAAGTAGTTTTTCCGCATGATTTTCACATCACTTTCTCTGAGTAGTGATGTTTAAAATACCACTTAATAGTGGGTTTTCATACCGAGGTACTTATCATTGCCCAACCGAGTATGATATAAAATTTCACTCACAACCGGTAAGTTGTTTTTAATTTTAAGTTGTGCTCATCATCCCAACTGGGTATGATACTAGTAAACCCACTCACAACCGGTAAGTGCTTTTAACTTTAAGTTGTGCTCATCATTTCAACTAGGTATGATGTTAGTAAACCCACTCACCCGTTAATGCCATGAATTCCACTAGACTATTTCTTTGTATTCACGCGAGCTTGTCCTTGCTGGTGTTCCTGGTATTTCGCGTTCCTACACGATATGAACAACCTTGTTCATTATTACTCGGCATAACAGCCTTCATTCATTTCCAATGAATGAGAAAACCGAAACTTTTAGTTATTTGCAATTAGGTAAAATATATACTTAACCGAAACTTTTAAAATATTTTATTAAGTAAAAATTATATATAATTAAAAAATTTTATAATAATTTTTTATACATATTCTCTAATTATAGAATTTTGAAAGTAAATATATAATTTTAATAATACAAAATTATATATATTTCAAAAAAATAATTTATATACAATATTCACTTAATAAAATTATATGTGAAAAATAGATATAATTAAAATTTTATATAATTAATTTGAAACAATAAATTAAATATTTTAAATAGATACATCTCTCAACCTCTATAGTCATAAAATTTTGAGCATAAATTATATTATTTTAGTATATTAAAATGTTAAATTTAAATTAAATATTTGTATGATATTATAATTTATATATAAATATTTTATTTAAATTAAATAACATATAATTCAAAATAAATATAAATTTTCAATATTTTATTAAATGAAATTATATCTATTTAAAATCTCGTGTAATCAATTTTAAACAGTAAATTTATTACTCAAATATACTGTTTATTATCTACTTATATAATTTTTTGAGTAAATTATATGATTTTTATCACTAAAATATCAAATAAAATATTTATATAAAATTAATATATTTTATAAATACATATCTTAAATTTGATATTATATAGAGAGCCATTAAAATATAGTATTAGATAAAATAAGAGATATTACTCATTAAAATTAATTACATAAAATTTGATATTGATATAGAGAGCCATTAAAATTATTATTTAAACTAAAATAAATATTTCAATTATCACGTTTGACAATAAAGTTAATAATTTAAATATTTAATATTAATTATTTTTAATACTTTGGACTTGGGCAATAATTTTTAATACATGAGTAAATATATTTATAGGAAATATTAATATAAAGTGATATGCTATCGTAGCATCTGCACTGTCCCACACTGATTATAGTGTTGATTTCCCTTAAGTGAAGTGTTGGTCATATGATATAGCTTCCCTTCTGTCTTCCTCTTCCAACGGCAGATCGGCCTGAGCGGAGCACTCGAGACCCTATGTGGCCAAGCCTTCGGAGCTAAGCTCTACCGGACCCTCGGTATCCACCTCCAAGCATCCTGTATCATCTCGTTCATCTTCTCCATCCTCTGGTACTTCACCGAGCCGGTCTTGATCCTCCTCCACCAAGACGCTGACATCTCCAGGACCGCCGCCCTGTACACCAAGGCCCTCATCCCGGGGATCTTCGCTTACGGGTTCTTGCTGAACATCCTCAGGTTTCTCCAAACACAGACTATAATATTGCCCCTCGTCATCTTCTCAGCCATCCCATTTTCCATACATGTCGGTGTCGCCTACTGTCTAGTATACAAGACCTCTCTTGGGTTCGAGGGGGCCTCGCTGTCTATTTCTGTTTCGTTGTGGGTTTCTGTTCTCCTGATGGCTCCGTACCTGGCTTTCTCCAAGCGGTGTGAGCATTCATGGGAGGGTTTCTCGAGGGAGTCCTTCCAGTACATTGCAGTGAACCTGAAACTTGCATTGCCATCTGCAGCCATGCAATGGTAGGCATCTTTATTTGACTGTGTATCTCAAAGAGCTCCTCCATTTACATGCTCAATTCTTCTTCATCTTGAATTAAGAATCCATTAAAGGTCCTTCTTTCTACCATTATTAATACTAGTTAGCCACTCTATTCTGCAGTTTGGAGAATTGGGCGTTTGAAACCCTAGTCCTCCTTGCTGGTTTGATGAATGATGCTGAAACAACCACGTCCTTGACCGCAATGTGGTGTGTTAAAAGCCCCATCTTAATTACTGCTCTTCAATCTGTGCATTACTATTGGATCCATCTAACCTCCTACTATTTCCTTGTGTTGAGATAAAAGTGTAACCACAGAGACGATTGCCTTCATGATCACTTATGGACTCGGTGCTGTTGCAAGGTTAGCAAAAACTTCTCATCTGTAAGATACTCATGTGCACCGTATTGAATTATGAAGCAGGATTATACTCATGCATATTATGCAGCATAAGAATCTCCAACGAGTTAGGAGCAGGCAATACCCACCAAGCAAAGAAAGCCATTGCAGTAAGTCTTAAGTTGTCTGTCATACTCGCCATCACTTTCGTGCTTGCCCTGTCCTTCGGCCACAACTTGTGGGCGAGCCTCTTCAGTGAAAGTCGCACCATAATAGACAATTTCGCTTCCTTAACACCATTCCTCGCCATCTCCATAACGATTGATTCTATAGCTGGTGTCCTATCAGGTAAGATTGGAAATCTCCCTGTTGTCTTCTCAACAAAGAAAACAACCTATCAGTGATGTGAATCTGACAAAAGAGTTTACAAATTCACAAGTCCAATCAACCGAACGTGGAATGGAGCTAAACATTTTGTCACCAAATGGGATAAATGATTATTTGAAACTTCAATAGGGCCCAATCACAAGGTCAAGGGCTAAAAGATTCGAAGAAGCTTTATATGGGCTGATTAAAGAGATTACTGAATATTCAAATAGAAGCCCAAAATGAAGAGCCCAAGATGAGCCCAAGAGAAGGTTCAAATTTAATTAATAAGGAGAGATTTATAAATATAATAAATCTCTTAGGATAATATTAGGTGGTTAGATTAGATAAGGTTAGCTTATTATGTGGGTCATTCGGTTATTTTCTGAGCCTATAAAAGGCATACTCCACAGCATTGGAGACACACATTTTGGAATTTATATCTTGTGAGGTTTTGTCTTCTTTCTATCTTAAAAGAGCTTTTGAATTTATCAGGTTTTTACATGTGGCGTTAAAGCAATCAAGACTTATCACCCGGGGTTTTCTAAGAGTTCTTCTTAGAGGATTTGGGTGTGGCGTCTACATATCCCATACCTTGTTTCTCACATAAACAAGGTATATTCCATCTTTTCTTACTTGTGTCGTGAAAGTTTTGGGATCACTGACATATTTGGTGTTGGGTGTCGTCAGCATATTGGCGAGGTTCGCATCAATCAGTTAGCAAACGAAGAGTATGTATGAACTTGCAGGTGTGGCGAGAGGGTGTGGGAGGCAGCACTTGGTTGTCTACGTTAACATGACCAGTTTTTACCTCGTTGGGATGCCGGTGGCAATCCTTCTTGGGTTTAAGTTTGAGCTCGATGCTAAGGTGATGGCTGTGATGGATCAAGCCCACCATAACTATAAGAATCTTAAGCTTCCTCCTGCTGAAGTATTCAAGTTTCTTTGTTGGTGCAGGGACTGTGGATAGGATTAATATGTGGTCTCTTCTGTCAAGCTCTGGCTCTGTTGATCATGACTTTAAGAGGCAGATTGTCTAAGTTGGATCTCTTTAGGGATGGTGATGAGGAGAACACAAGTGCCATTTCAGCATAGTATTCAATGGCAGCTCTCCGATACTTTGACGTAATTCCAATCCCATAGTAGGTATCCCGAAGGATTATGTTCCATATCTTGGATAAAAATAAAATAAGGATATTATGTTGTATTGGAGTGGGATGCGTTGGACTTGGGTGGGCTGTTCAGAGTTTGTATCTATCATGTTATGATAAATCATCATTGAAATAAATTAAGTATTATTAAATTGAAAATCTCATTTTCATTTTTATTTAAAAATTACAGCATATCAACATATCATAATATAATATATAAAATATACTAAATATGTTCTATTTAAGATAATCCAATGTGTTAAAATGTATGACTTGAAGATCAATAATGATACTCTTCCATTATTGTCTAATGGAAAGACATCACGGACTCTGCTTTCTTTAGCATGGATGCATGATCATATGGGTTATGAGCATGTCTTCTTCAACCTCCCACCAACTTAGTGACATTTTTAGTATCCCAAATCAAAAGGAAGATGTAGAAAAATCAGGAATCTTCCTCCAAGATTCCTAAGTGTAGGGATGCTTGTAATTAATTTAAGGGAAAATGTGGGAAAAGAATTCATGTTTTGTTGTTGTAACTAAGGAAGACATTAATTTGGAAGACAATATTACTAATAACAATTAGACACTTCTCCAATGGTGAATATTTTGTTTTTATATCTATATAATAAAAAAATTACCATAAACCATATCTCACATTTTCTTTTAATAATTTGAAATTTTCTTCCATAAATAAAATATTTATAAACTTATACAAAAACTCAATAATAATAAGTAATAATTAATGAAAATCTTCGCCATTACACATCAAGATTTATACTTGACTATTACAAGTACAGAGTTGTTGTCGCGTTATAAACCTCCAAGAAAATCATGTTTTTACGTTAAATGATTAGGGTAATGAATCAACTCACTAACATCTATTTATGGATCTTATAATCTATTTAAAATATCTAAATGGCTAATTTTATAAATATAATGTTTGTTTATTCCTATATTTTCTACCATTAGGGTAATGCCTCGACTCCATGTTCGAGTACTAGGCGCTACCCTATACTATACTCAACACAGGTGGGTAGGTAGAGAATGTCTACAGCCGATATAACTATCTCTAAGGAATTCTGCAAAATAGTCTCGTAACTTCGGGAGATGGGTGCCTCCTTACAAAGGGGGGTCTGAGCGACCAGGCCCGAGCCACTGTTTACCAAAAACACGTGTCTCCGCAAAGTCCTAATACCATGCATGGCGACATATGCCTGCCCAATCCCGACATATTAAACCAAATGCTAAATTCATTTTTCTGGGTGACTTAGAAAATTCAAATTGGAGAATTAAGGCCACCATTGGATAGAAAATGAATTTAAAAATTTTAATTTTGAAAATTTTGGTTCAATCACGCTTGAACCGGCCTGTTTAAGCTTTGAACCCGGTTCGGACTGGTACGGTCCGGTTTGGAACAGTGTCGTCTTCTTCCTTTAGATGACAGCACTGTTCACTAGCCGAAAAATCGAGCAGCGTCGACGAAGATTAAAAGTCTCTGGCCAGGGAGTTTTAGGTAATGAATGACTACTATTAAGGTGCCAATCGGACGGCCAAGAAGTTCCCAAGCTTCCTATATAAAGAGTCTCTCCTTATTCATCCTTCACACACCTAAAAACTTCACTTTCTCACTACTGCTCCATTTTCTGGTGAAGCTCAAACTAGAGCTCCGACTTGAGCATTTTTCTGAGCCAAAGAAGGCGTGTGGTCGGGTTCTTTGGATTTGTGGAGAAGTCAGCTACACGCTTGTAGTCTCCATTTGCTCCGAGGGTCGCTGGCATGATTAGACAGTGAAGCAGCTCTAGTGGATCAAAGTTGCCCTGTTTTGGCTAAGATGAAATTGACCAATTCAAGCCCTTCTCGGGCCAAACCAAGCCCTCCTAACACATCCATAGTCCTCCTACAGTTGAATTAGAGCTGAAAGGTAAGCCAATTTGGCTTCCCTCTTTAAATTCTGATTGGTGCTAGAGAGATAACCGGTATAACTTCGATGACTAAATTCTCACTCAATTTGGCATCAATTGATATAATTCTTGATCCTAGGAGAAACCTCAGTACAAGAGCTATCTGCTCAGATTAAAAGCTCAGACCGCCGCGCCCCCGACGATATGGTTTCAAAGCTTTCTCTCTCTATGTCCAGTTTTTCGGTGAAGCTCCATTTGAGTTCATTCCAACATCAAATCGTGCGATTCAAAGTGCAATTGAATCATATGAAGGTGTAGAAACTTCAATTTAACTTCAATTTCAACGATTAAACTGATTTGATTGGTCAATTTGATGAAATCAAATTCGGCTGAGTTAGAAGGTTGAAATTGGAGGAAATTTGGCAATTTCAAAAATTCGAAGGAATAAAGTACAATTTTATAAAATTGACGGGCAATTGGGTATGGTAAAGATGTTGGAGGACCAAAGTGGGCAATTTTTAGAATTTTTGGGGCAAAACTTACCATTTTGTAAAGTAGGGGCAAAATGGTAATTTTGGAAAAGTTGGGGGACCAAATTGAAAATTTGGGAAACTTGAACCCCTTTCTGTGGTTTTGAATAAATTGAGGTTCTAAGGTGAATTTTAGAGTTTCAGGATACAACTTGGGGGAAAACCGACATTAGGGACTTAAAGTTAAAGAAAAAAATAACTTTAGTGACCTAATTATAAATAAATAAAAATTTTAATTTTCTCATTTATTTGGAATAAATGAAGGCTATTAGGCCAAACAATAATGAATAAGAATGCTCATATCATGTAGGAACATGAAGTACCAGGAACGCCAGCTAAGATAAGTTCGCATGAAGGCAACAAGCCGGCTAAGAGGAAATTCACTGTACTATCGGGTGAGTGTGATATTTAATATCATACCCAGTTGGGATGATAAACACCTCGGAAATGAAAATCCACTGCTAGGTGGTATTTTAACCATCACACTTGAGGAGAGTGATGCGGAAATAACATGAAAAAACTACTTACCGATTGTAAGTAGATCATAACTAGTTGGTATGATAAAACTTCCTAGAAGGAAGTAGAAAACCCATTTATCGGTTATAAGTAGAGATGTCCTCATACTCAGTTGGTGTGATAGATGAATGAAAAGTTTATTTTGTTGTAAGTGCTCTCCCATGACTATATGCAACTGCTTAAAATTTTTTAGAGACCTTGTTAACGGGAGCTCGAATAGCTCAGTTAGGCCGGAGGCCTTAGTTTTGGAACTTGGGGGCTAATATGCCCAATTTTGAAAACCTCAAAAAGTGGGCCTTAGGCTAGTTGGCATGAGCAGGAGCTCTTAAACAAACGTGATTTTAAGCCATGAAAACTTCAGTGAATGAATTGTTTGGCCATGGTACCAAGACAAGACTGACATACTTAATGGACTGACGGCAGTGCGACATGACAAGTCTTCATACTAGTTAAGACAAACAGCTGCAGGTCGAGTTGAGGGTCGGGGCCGTTGGATCAGTGGCACCACAAATTATATGGCTTATGTGGAAAAATTATTGATTTGTGCATGCACTGTGTTATGGAACCTTCAAGATGCCCAAGAGGGATAGTGGTGCGTCCTAAGGCTCTAGACAACCTGGAGGAGATAAGGACAGTTAGTCGTACTAGAAATCTTGAATAGCTCGTCGTAGCTTCATTGCGCATGAGACTAGGGTGGGGACGGGATGAGGTATTTGTCCTCATATGGACACAGAGTTTTTACTCATTCTCAGGATAGAAGTGAGCGTGCTTCAATGTAGGTGGCCCGTAAAGTCGCTCTGACACCACAAGTAGGCGCAGTGGACGGGCTAACTTGCGAATGTGTGTTTCCTTCATTATGAAGGGTGTGTGTTGGTTGATAAACACACCGTTATGATGAGAAATGGTTATGAAAACCGAATTTGAGAATGAAACATTTTTAAAAGAAAAATAAGGAGTCTGGCACACTTCAATTCAAACTATTTTTTGAAAGTCATACCCTAAAACACCCATTCACTGAGTTGTTGAACTCACCTACTCCCTTATATTCCTTTCAGGTAACCCTAGAAAGTTTACCCCAAAGACCACTAGCTAACACACCTGTAAGGCAGGTATGATAAGTTTCAAATTTTATACAATTTTAATTTATGTTATTCTAGGAAAGGTGAAGGTTTAAAGGACGCCATACTCCTCACGGTTTATAGAGAAGGGACAACCCTTAATAAGCCGAGAGAGTGGCGAGTTGATCATGAGAATCCGACCAAACCAGGTAGGGGCTTGAAAACTTGAGTGGTATAAAAATCTGTTTCCTCGAATACATTATCAACACTATATAACATAGTAAATAAGAGAAAATTTTAAAATTTTCAGATGGTTCCGAGGAGAGGAACCAAGAAAACTAGGATTGGTGTTACCAACACCACCCAACACTTTGTCCCTATAGAGAGATCATCCTAAAATACCTGAGAAGTCCCAAAGAACCAAGAGACATTAGTGGGAAGTATCTAGAAGGATGGTGTTAGGATCTGTTGAGTTAACAATCCTAAGTACGAAGGAAGTCAAGCTTAAGGTCATGAACACCATCAAGGGCTTATAACCTTACTAAGGAAGACACTTGTCAAAGAACCCAGTAGCTTCCCATTTGTTTTGGAAACACTTTTTGTAATGAGGGCTAAGACCCCAACCTATTGTATTACCTCTCCAATAATAAGAAGATTTCCCATGGAAGGTAACCAAACAAACCTGCATTACCTTAGACACTATGGGGACCAAGGAGATTATCATCCCAAATAAGGAATGAATCAAGGGAATTGTTGGACAAAGAAGACACAACAAGAAAAAATTGTCAAGATAATTAAGGAGTCTAGGAGAACTCTTGGAGTAGCTGAGCAAGGAAACGATCTATTACAAGTGTAAGGAAATAGGACATGAAGTGAAATACTATCCCACAAAACAAGGATTTATGACAATATTTTCCAAGAATAACGCCCCCACAGCTATAGGAAACACAAAAGGATATCATCCCTAGAAATACAACTCCTGCTCGAAATTTCAATTGCATCCAAGAGGAAACTCTTCAAGATCCTCGCATATTGGCAAGGAGGAAAAAAGAACTGAAGGTAGGACCTCGATAAAATGCAAATAAGAACAAAGTATAGCTGAAGAAAATCTTTCATTAAGAAGAAATTTCCAGCCATTAAGGAGCAAAGAAAGGAGCGCCTCAATGAGAAAAGACCAGCCGAGCATTTGACGACAAATGAAACGTCTCGAGATGGTAAATACGATTCACTTTGGAAAAAGCAGTGAAGCCAAATAGAAGTTTTGGACAAACATAGCAGAGGAAAGCAAGTCGTTAATACAAGATTGTCAAGGAGAATAAATGACGCTCTCAGGAAGACCCGGAAGTAGAAAGGACTACACCCTAAAAAGGGCAGTGGGATGAATGTTAAGGATAAGAGGACTCGAAAAATAAATGCCCTAAGAAAATTAGACGAAAGGAATGGTAATGATGAGGCAGTTAACGAACTGATACTTGTGAAAGCCATAATTTAAGCTCCAACAAAGAAGGGAGAGGTGGAAAGGCCAAATAATTGGAAAAAGAAGGATGAAGAAAATCCTTAAAAAGATCAATGGCCAAATTAACGACCAAAACTCAAGCCAAGAGAGGAGTAGGCAAGCCTCTCACATGATCAAGAGATCATGAAATAAGGAGGATTTGAGCTCTCCCTAAAAGAAATAGACGCATACTATGTTATGAGTGGGGATGAGGATAGGGTACAAAAGATGTACTTGCAAGATTTCAAGAGCAAATATAAACAAGAGAAGACGACAGCAAAGGACATCATTTAGGGGTAGATATTCCCTAGGGCAAATGAAAAAGGAATTTCGGGAGAAAGGGAAAGAGTCCTACCAAGGAAGGAAACATTGGAATAGGATATGTAATCTAACTAAGAGGTAATGGAACCAAGTGAAGAGGGATAAGGAGATAAGCTTGCAAATGGAGTGCATGTTGAGGTGGAATAACCAAGGAAAGCATATTAGGAGGACTCAAGGAGTAAGTTAAACCCAAGGAATGAGTAAGTGAGAAGATAGCATCAAAAGATGTCATACAAATAAAAGAGGGGTGGACTGCCCAAAATCAGGAAAAAGAGGAAAGAACATTTGAGAAACTTTGGAGAAGTAAGCCCTCTAAATAAGAAGTGGTTGAAGAGGGAAACAACTACTAATATCAAGACGGATCATGGTCCACACTCACATAAAGAGTGGACAGCTGGGCATAGGGTGGAGTATGCAAAATAAGACTAATAATCGAAAGTTCCTCATATAAGGAATAAGGGACGAAATGGTATTTTAAGATGAGGAACGATTCAAAGCAGGAAAATGCCCTAGTATAGAAGGAGATATAAGGAAATGGAGGAAGAAGCCTTTAAAGAATGGTAAGAAGGTTGAGTATGTAGCTGTAAACCCCGCACATTTGAGTTAAGGAAAATCGGGAAAAAAACCGGTCAAACCGAATAAGAAAACCAAGTCAGTTTACATTTGGGAATAAGCAATATGGAAATTTACAACTTTCGGGTGATCCAAAGGGTTCATTAAACCTTGGAAAAGAAACTTAAGAAAAATTAGAAAACAAAAACCAAATTGGTTCAGGTGAAGTAGATTCCATAAGAACTTCAAAGTTAAGCGTACTTGCTTAAGAGTAGTGTGAGGATGGGTGACCTCCTGGGATGTATGATTTTTTGTAACCCGAAATTTGGTTTTACGCCTATATAAAGAGGTTATCCCCGTTTCATTCTCCTCACACCTGAACACTTCTCTCTCTCTCTCTCTCTACTGCTCCATTTCTCGGTAAAGCTCGAACCAGAGCTTCGACTTAAACAAAGGTTGGGCTCTTTAGAACCGAGGAGAAGATAGCTATCTGATAGCAAACTCTAGACAATCCTAGAATCGTTGGAGAAGCGCTGACATGATGGAATAGTGAAGCAACTCTGGCGGACCGAAACTGCCCTATTTCGGCCAAGCTGAAATTGGCCATTTCAAGCCCTCCCAACACTTCCTCAGCATTTCCACAGCCGAATTAGGACCGAAAGGTAAGCCAATTCGGCTCCCCTTTACAATTTTCGATCGGTGCTAGAGAGAGAGTCGACCGAATTGCAATGACGAAATTCTAATCCAATTATGCATCAATTGATGCAATTCTTGATTCTAGGATGAACCTCAGGACGAGACCTATCTGCCCAGATCGAAAACTCGGACCGTCGTGTCTTCACCGGTGAGTAATCAAAGCTTTCTCTCTCTACAATCTGTTTTCCAGCGAAGCTCCGTTTAAGCTCGTTCCGACGTTAAAATCTGCAATTCAAAGTTTCTTAGAATCGTATGAACATGCAGGAACTCAATTTCAACTCCAATTTCAATAATTAGAAGTGTTTGATCCATCAATTTGATGAAATCAAATTCGATAGTGTTGAAGAGTTGAAATTGGGGGAAATTTTGGGGATTTTTGAAATTCAAAGGGCCAAAATACAATTTTATGAAATTGAGGGTCAATTGGGCATGAAAATAATGTTGGAGGACCAATTTGAGGAATTTTGGAATTTTTGGGGCAAAACTTACCATTTTTGTAAAAGAAGGAATAAATGGTAATTTTGGAAAAATTGGGGGACCAAATTGGAAATTTGGGAAATTAAACCTCTTTTTGGTGAAATTGAATAAATTGAGGTAACAGGATAAATTTTAAAACCTTAGAAAAGAACCTTAAGACAAATTAGAAAAGAAAAACTAGATTTGTTCAGATGAACTGGATCTCATCACAACACCAAAGTTAAGCGTTTTTTTTTTGTAACCCGAAATTTCGGTCAAAAATTTTTATGTGAACCTACGTCCTATCATAAATAACCATAAATTAATATATATTTAATTATTAGAATTAATACCAATAATTTAACACATAAATTAAATTATTGGAATTAATATTAATAAATACTAATTAATTTATGACAACATTAATACTAGTAATAAATCTCCCCCATTTAATACACAATTATAGCTCATCCCCATTCATTTTCCTCACACCTGAACACTTCTCTCTCTCTCTCCTGCTCCATTTCTTAGTAAATCTCGAACCAGAGCTTCGACTTGAGCATTTTTCTTAACCTTGTAAGGAGTGATCGAACTCTTTAGAACCAGGGAGAAGTCAGCTACACACATATAGTCTCCGTTTGCTCTAAGGGTCGCCGGAGAAGCGCCGGCATGATGGAATAGTGAAGCAGCTCTAACGGAACGAAGCTGCCCTGTTTTGGCTAAGCTAAAATTGGCCAATTCGAGCCCTCCTCATACCAAACCAAGCCATCCCAACACTTCCTCAACCCTTCCACAACCGAATTAGAATGGAAAGGTAAGCCAATTCAGCTCCACTCTATAATTTCCGACTGGTGTTAGAGAGAGAACCGGTAGAATTTTGATGAGAAAATTCTAATTCAATTCGGCATCAATTGATGAAATTCTTAATTTTAGGATAAACCTTAGAACAAGAGCTATCTGCCCAGATTGAAAGATCGAACCGTCGTGCCCCCGACGGTATGCTTTCGAAGCTTTCTATTTCTACAATCTATTTTTTGGCAAAGCTTCATTTGAGCTCATTCCAGTATTAAAACTTACGATTCAAATTGCTAGAGAATCGTATGAACATGTACAAACTTAATTTCAACTTCAATTTTAACAAATGGAAGTGTTTGATCGGTCAATTTGATGAAATCAAATTCGACTGTGTTAAGAAGTTAGAATTGGGGATTTTTGAAAATTCGAAGGACCAAAATGTAATTTTCTAAAATTGAGGGTCAATTGGACATGATAAAAGTGTTAGAGGGCCAATTGAGGAATTTTAGAATTTTTTGGGTAAAATTTACCACTTTTGTAAAGGAAGGGTAAAATGGTAATTTTGGAAAAGTTCGGGGACCAAATTGGAAATTTGGGAAATTAAACCCCTTTTGTGAAATGGAATAAATTGAGGTCCTATAATAAATTTTAAAAGTTTTGGGACTCAATTTGAGGAAAAATCGGTATTATTGACCTAAAGTTAAAGAGAAATAACTTTAGGGACCTAATTACAAATAAATAAAAGTTTAGTTTTCTCATTCATTTGGAATGAAGGAAGGTTATTAGGCCGGAGGATAATGAATCAAGATGTTCATATCGTGTAGGAACACGAAGTACCGGAAATGCCAACAAGGATAAGCTCGCGTGAATACAAAGAATCGGTCTAGTGGAATTCAATGCATTAACGGGTGAGTGGGATTTTATATCATACCCGATTGGGAATGATAAGTACCTCAAAATGAAAATACATTACTAAGTGGTATTTTAAACATCACAACTTAGAGGAGTGATGTGAAAAATATGCAAAAAAACTATTTATCGGTTGTAAGTAGATCATACCCGGTTAGTATGATGAAACTTCCTCGAAGAAAGTTAAAAACTCGTTCATCGGTTATGAGCGGAGATGTCCTTATACCCGTTCAGTATAATTGACAGTTGAAAACATCTTTCTGTTAGAAGTGCTCTCCTCTGACTGTGTGCCAATGTTTAAACGATTTGGTACACCTTCTTGATGGGAGCTCGAATACTCTTATAGGTCGGGGGCCTCGATTTTGGAACTTGGGGCTAATATGCCCGATTTTGAAAATCTCATACAGTGGGCCCAAGTCCAGTTGGCACGAGTAGGAGCTAGTAAACAAACATGAGTTATATGCCATAAAACTTTAAATAAAGGAATTGTTTGGCCATGGTACCAAGACAGGACTGATATACTCAGTCAACTAGCGGTAGTGCAACATGACAGGTCGACGGACCAGTCAAGACAAACAACTGCGGGTTGAGTTGAGGGTCGGGGCCGTTGGACTAGTGGCACCACAGATTATATGGCATGATAAGAAAACACTAATTGTGCATGCACTATAATTACAGGACCATCAAGATGCCCAAGAGGGTTAGTGATGCATTCTAAGGGCACTGGACGACCTGGTGGGTATAAGGGCAGTTCGTCGTACTAGGTTACCGTGCGAAATTTGGAGTAGCACCAAGCGCATGAGACCGGGGTGGGCACGGGATGAGGTCTCTGTCCTCATATGAACACGAAGAATTGATTTCAGGATTGAGGGTTGGATGTCGCAAACATCCACTCATTCTCAGGGTAGAAGTAGACCTACTTCTATCTGGATGGTCGATAAAGTCGCTACGAAGCCACAAGTGGGTTTAGTGGATGGGCTGACCTACGAATGTATGTTTGATCTGCATGATAAAGGATGTGTGTTGGATGATGACACACCTTGATTAATAAGGAAATGGTGGTAAAAACTGAGATTTGATATGAAAGGATTTTTGAAAGAAAGGAGTCTGACACACTCCATTACGAGTCTTTTTCCTAAAAAGTTAAAAAAAAAATTAGAAAAACCCATTTAGTGAGTAGTCGTACTCATGCCCTCCCTTATATCCTTTCAGGAAATTTCGGAAAGCCTACTCTTAAAGACCATCAACTAGGACGCCTATGAGAAAGGTATGACAAACTTAAAATATCATGTAGTTTTGATTTATGTTATTCCAGGAAAATGTGCTAGTTTAAAGGATGCCTTACTCTTTACGATTTAGAAGAAGGGGAAACCCTTTAATAAACCGGGAGAGTGGCAAGTTGATCATGGGGATTTGACTAAACCAGGTCGGGGCGTAACAGAAAAGTTTATTTTGTCGTAAGTGCTCTCTCCTAACTGTGTGCCACTGCTTAAAATTTTTGGGAGACCTTCTTGACGGAAGCTAGAATAGTTCAGTTAGGTCGAAAGCCTCAGTTTTGGAACTTGGGGGCTAATATGCCCAATTTTGAAAATCTCGAACAGTGGGCTCTATGCCAGTTGGTATGTGTAAGAGCTTGTAAACAAACATGATTTTAAGTAATGAAAACTTAAGTGAATGAATTGTTTGGCTATGGTACCAAGACAGGACCGACTGAAGGGGCAACCCTTAATAAGTCGGGAGAGTGGCAAGTTGTTCACGGGGATCCGACCAAACCAGATCGGGGCTGACATCCATACTCCCACAATGATATCAAAATCACTATTTTTTGTGGTAAGAATGGAGAGAATTTATGCTCAAAAGTCTCAGGTGTCGAGAGGTCACCGAAAAGTCCGTCTCTCAACTTTTAGAGTGAAATTCGAACATCTGAGTTGGAAAAAATCAAATTGCTCATATAGTCTCACACACGAGAAATAAAAAATATGAGAGTATGTGTGTTACGCGTACGCACTCACTCGGTAGTATAAATATTTATTCCCTCATAGGGATGTCGAGGTTGTGCCCTCGTTCATATGTATATCTTGGCAGTCCACTTTTGCCATGCATGTAAGTATATATATACCTTGACAGTCCACTCCCACCACACACGAGTATATTTGGACTCCTAATTGGGTCCAAGTGACCTAGAAGCAAAAACCCACTCCTATTTATTCCACCCCTTCCAGTCTAACCCTAATATCAACATAATCTCTCATAGGTATCAATCGCCCATATCATCCTCTCAATCCAACAAAGAATCCAACAAAGATAAGATATTTTTCATATATAAATACATAACAATTTAATAAAAATAATAGATTTTTAACTTTTTAGGTTTAACTCATTAACTAACGGGATCGCGACATTCAATAGTACAAGTTACATCACATACACAGAAAATTTATTTTTTGAAGAAAAACATCCGGTGAGTACACATTTTTTCACACGAGTCGCAACCCATTTTTCTTATAACACTTTAAACGTTGGCTCCTTACTTAAAAATTAATTAGACCTTATCACATTTCTTGAAATAACTTTTAATCTTTTTTAAGCATCAGAACTAAAACTCACTTTTATAAACAAGTAGCATATGTCACTTTTCATAAATATTATTGTAAGTCATTTCATAAAAATGAGTTTTAACCATTTTTTTAAACATTGAGTCTTATTTATTTTCTTAAAAATAATTTAGGCTTTTAACTCATTTATTATAAATACTTTGAACCCTAAAACTTTTCATATAAACAATTAGACATTAGCCCAATTATTTTGTCATTTTCACAAATATGAGCACTAACCCTTTTCACACATAAGCTTGGATTTTTACCTATTTTAAATGCTTGGTTATACAATGCTCTTTTCACCAAGTCCACTTTTCAAAAATATTTTGATACATCTCCCATAATTTACTAAAAACCTTTTATATTAATTTTAAACAATGTATTTCAAATAGCTCAGTTTATACGATTATTAGGTAAGTGTATATATTTCTACAAATAATATATACATATTATTACAATATCTAAAAATTATTTAGAGGTAATATGTAATACCACGATTTTCCAAAAGTAAATTTTAACTCAATAGAACTAAAAATTAAGTTTGAATCGGGAATAAAATTTTAAATTAGAAATTATGATCAGATCAGATCAAAAATTATTTTCGAAAATAAGAAAATAAGATTTTTGAAAAGTTGGTTTAAATTAGTTATGATTGGAAGGGGCATATGATTTAAATAATCAATTGAACCTAAATATGGTAAAAATATTAATTTAAAAAATATGAAATTATAAAAAAATGTGACGCAATCCCACCCAACACCTCCTAACCCAATTATCCCTTCACCCACTCCCTGACATACTTCTTATAGATTTTGGTTGCACACTATCGAAAAAATTGATTAAATCGACTCAATTTTTGTCATATTGTATCACGCTCTCACCCAATTTGTCGGTCGGTAATCCCGTACAACTCGTCAATCCCCTCGATATTACCATGGTGGATACCTTCACCCTAGTAAAATCGAAATAACTAAGTCTTTGAATAAAAATTAGTCTCTATTTTGTATCGAAAATTTGAAACTTTTTTTTAAATTATAGTGTGTCCCAAAAATATTTTCATAAATGACTCGAGGATATAATAGTTAATAATCAATAATTACAGCACTCGTACACAATTCAAGAGTTCTATCTCAAGTTATACTCATTTGGAGATACTATCTTGCTCATGCTTAATAGTTTAGTGGAGGGGATAAGCTTACAGTTTAGTGAATAAGTTACTTACGTCGAACCACTTCATAACTTAAAAATTGAGACATCTCATAAAATTTCCTACCATGAATATTTATTGTCGGGTTACCAAATTCTTCATTTTCATATTTTTCATTCAACCCATCAACACGATGGTCTTCGGCTGTCACTAATTGTGCTCTCATCTTATGATCGGGTCCACTCTCATTTCCTACAAACAAGTTAACATATTATAATTTATGATATGCACAATTCAACATAAATTGGACACTTACGGCCTACACACATGGGCAACTAATGGCTTGTACACATGGACAACTTATGGTTCAATTAACATCTAAATGATATGTAGTAATATCGATCAAGTTCTATTGACAGTGTGTGAGCCACTTATACTCTTCACAACTGATATCTTGGTTTTTCTTTCACTGGTATGACCCAGCATCTAAGATTATAGCAATATTCCATCGAAAGCTCTGCAAATGCCCATTACACATATTATTTAATATCGATTCTTATTATCAAAATGATGCAATTAAAATAGTACTTATAAATAAAAGATGTACCATAAAATCTAAAAGTAAAAGTTCAATTTCCCGTTATTAAACATTCTAATTCACTTAATAATAACACTATTGTCCTATTAACACTCATATTTTATACCAGCATATATTGTTCTTAAATATGAATTTCAAACCTATTAAAGCACATTACATTTTCTCATATATTTTTCTTATTTCTACCTCTAAGTACATGATGCAATCTCAATTCGCAACCATAGTTTGATTTATTAGTTTACCAACTTCACTGAGTAAATATAATGAATTATAATATATATGAGTTTGGTTTATAATTCGACCAATGGCCATATATAATGCAACTCAACGTATGGTCTATCACTCGAGCAATATACTCAACCGATACAATACACCGACAACCCCATTCATATAAAAGTAACATTGAAATTTCGTTCATTTATACTAATTTTTAAGAACCGTATCCTTTTTTAACCTTTTAAAAATAGTATTATTTTAATGGGTATAATGATGTCGTTTTATTTGATTTACTAACTCGAGAAACATGAGGAGGTAAAGTAGCAACTCTAGGCCTCTTTTTTATTTTCCTTTTCCTTTTCCCTTTTTGGTCAGCACAAATGTAGCCTTTTATGAAGGTTGAGCGAGCGAGGGACACACCAATACGAAGGGCTCTCACATTTCCTGTCAGCCAATCATAATATTGCCACCTGTACCAACGTCCCATTTGCTACCGTTCCTAATACATCGCTCTTTTCTCATCATATCTTTGTGATTTTTTTTGTTCAATTTATTTATTGACTATTATTAATTAATATTTTTGTTTTTATTTTAATTAATTCCCTCCTCACCTCCTTATAAATCCATTCTTTTCCTTCCTCCACGGATCTTCACTACCATCACCAATTTCTTCCTCAATCAGAATCTAATCATCCTCCTGCATAGAGAGAGAAACATGAAGATGAGGCTGTACGGATCCCCCGTGCTTCTGCTGGCCCTCCTGGCCGTTTCGTCGGCCCTTGAACTGTCCATAATCAGCTACGACCAGTCCCACGGCCAGCGGACCGACGAGGAGGTGAGGACGATCTACGAATCATGGCTCGTGGTGCATGGCAAGGCCTACAACGCACTGGGCGAAAAGGATCGGCGGTTGGAGATCTTCAAGGACAATCTCCAGTTCATCGACGAACACAACCTCGCCGAGAATCGTACCTACCGTCTGGGACTCAACCGGTTCGCGGACCTCACCAACGAAGAGTACCGCTCGATTTACCTTGGCGCGAAGAGGTCCGACGGGAGGAGGCTTCACGGGAAGCGTGCAAGCGATCGGTATGCTACTAAGCTCGGGGATGAGTTACCGGCTGCCGTCGACTGGAGGAAGGAAGGCGCCGTGGCTAATGTCAAGGACCAAGGCAGTTGCGGTGAGTCCTCCATTTTAACCTAATCTCCAGATTTCACTAATTACCGATCTTGTTGACCGTCAATGGCGGTTCTTCCCTGAATCGAAAAGTTGATCGTGAAGGCGATTTCTTCTGTGATTGCTCAATTAATCTTCATTGTTTATATAATCATCAGCTTAATTTTCTCAAAGGAAGCTCGTGGGAACATTGCCATGAATTAATTTGAAAAAATATATTTATATTAAAAAATTAAATGTATATATTTAATCTTACCTTAAACTTTTATATATATATATATATATATATTTATAAATAGTCATATATTTTTTATTATTTTATTTTAAATAAAATTTTCTTAATATTTATTTAATTTTAATATTAAAATTATTAAAATATAAAATACTTAGTAATTTTTTATTGGAAATATCTTAATATAATATTTACTTTTAAATAGAAATATAACTGAAATTTATTAAAAATACCTTTTATAAATGGTATTAGATTTAGTGTATGGCACCGTTACCTTACCTGATATTTTAAATATATCTTATAATCGAGTAAATTTTCTCCCTTATTAAAAAATTACAGTGTCGAGGATGGATATTTATAATATTATTAAAAATTGGATAATATAAATAAATGTTGTGTATTTTTAAAATTGGAATGATATTACTTTTATAAGTTATAGTTTTTAAATAGATATATTAGGATGTTTTATCTATCCATAATACTTATCGTTTAATAATGGTGGATTGACAAATATGGGAAAGGCAATTTTGGTTGTTAAAAATTTTTGGCAAAATTGATCCTGATAAGATAAGAGATGTTCATGAAGTGGTGGGTGGGGTCAATTGATATGTTAGCGAACATGGTGTATATGTTCTTCATCCCAACATGCTGGACATGTTAGCTCAACTATACCGATTTCCCTGAACATATAAAGTTTAGTATTGCCGTGTCATCTAAATCGGCTTTGTCGTACGATTTTGTGATGAAGGGAGCTGTTGGGCCTTCTCCACGGTAGCGGCAGTTGAAGGGATCAACAAGATCGTCACTGGCGATCTAATCTCCCTCTCTGAGCAGGAGCTGGTGGACTGCGACACCTCCTACAACCAGGGCTGCAATGGCGGTCTCATGGACCACGCTTTCCAGTTCATCATCAACAATGGCGGCATTGATTCCGAGGAAGACTACCCTTACAAGGCCGTGGATGGCAGTTGCGATCAGTACCGGGTTAGTTTACTGCCCGGAATTGTACTTCCTTAAGTGTCATTGATGAAGAATGTTGGAACATGGGAGTGAGACCGCGACCTTTTTGCTTTTGCTGCTGTTGGGTGGTTTCTTGCAGAAGAATGCCAAGGTTGTCACCATTGATGACTATGAGGATGTTCCGGAAAATGATGAGAAGGCTTTGCAGAAGGCAGTTGCTAATCAGCCTGTGAGTGTGGCCATTGAGGCTGGTGGAAGGGAATTCCAGCTCTATCAGTCGGTAATATGGCTCATTCTTTTCCTCGTACTTCGGCTTACAAAATTGTTGCTGTTTTTCTTACTGTTCCAAAATTCGGAAACTAAGACATCGTATTTTTCATCTTAAACCTATGATTCGTGTAGTTTCTTGTCGATTATGATTATATCATTCCCTTGTATATGCAGGGCGTCTTCACCGGTAGGTGCGGAACCGACTTGGACCATGGAGTTGCAGCCGTAGGGTACGGCACTGAAAACGGGGTCGATTATTGGATCGTGAGAAACTCGTGGGGCTCTAGCTGGGGCGAGGATGGCTACATCCGTATGCAGAGGAACGTGGACGGTGTGGATACCGGCAAGTGCGGGATAGCAATGGAGGCCTCTTACCCGATCAAGAAGGGCAACAACCCGCCCAAGCCGGAGCCATCTCCGCCGTCCCCCGTCAACCCCCCGACGGTGTGCGACAAATACTACTCCTGCCCTGAGAGCAACACCTGCTGCTGCCTCTACCAGTACCGCAGCTACTGCTTCGCATGGGGTTGCTGCCCTCTGGAGGCCGCCACCTGCTGCAACGACCACTACAGCTGCTGCCCCCATGATTACCCCGTCTGCAACGTCAATGCCGGAACTTGCTTGATGGTAAGCAAAGTTTGAGTAGTGAATCAATAATTTGGTTTAGAGCTTCAGTTTATATGATATGATCAAATTATTAAAGGATTTATATGATATGGTTCAAATTATTAAAGGTTTGTGTGGGAAAGCTGACAATGTTATATCATATATGCTGTGAACAGAGCAAGGACAACCCGCTCGGAGTCAAGGCGTTGAAGAGGACGTCTGCTAAGTTCCAGTGGGCCGTCGGCGGTGAAGGGAAGACGAGCAGCGCCTGATGGGATGGGTGGAAGACGGTGAAGGATCTGATGCAGTATGCCTACAAGGAGAAAAGATCTGAATCGGCTCCTATTTGGAACAGTGTGAGGTCCTGTGGACTTGTACTTCATCTTTGATTCTTTTTGCTTAGAAGCATTTTGTAAATAGCACTTTTGCCCTATGCATAATCAAATTTTAAGCTATTATTTAAACTGGTTGATTGGTTGTCTGTGATTTAAATTATTATTTAAATTAAAGGTGGATGAAGGAATTATATTTAAATTAAGTCAAATAAAAATATTTTATAAAATAAATATCTTTAATAAAATTACATATTTTTTAAAATTTTTAGCCTATACTTTTTTTTATTGTGCTTCATTCATTCAAGGGAAATTAGAAAATCGAAGCCCAAAGCTCAATTGGGCCAGCGAGTTGATGGTCGGTACATCTTGCCAAAGCAAATCATGATCAGAAAATAACCATATAAGTCAAACTTGCAAGAACAACAATGGAGACTTCATTTTTAAGGGTTAGTTGAATTTGAGTGGGATCGACCCAGAGATCAAGCCCTAATGCTACTTTGATTTTGAAGAAAAGGGCTTATTCCACGTTGAACCCAAGATGAGGATGGATCTGAAGCTACATAGCCTGGATGCTGCTATATAGAGAGCCAGGCACATTATGTATTGCAATGAGCGTGCATGGATAAGTCAAAATTAGGGGAGTGGGGGGTCTCTAACACAAGACAGAAAGAGAGCCAGACAGCTATACTGTAATGGTTGCATAAGTAGACAAACATAGGTCATGATTACAAGTGGGGAATATAACCAAACCACTTTATTGACTTGCAGGAAGCAATTCCTTTTGCTCTTTTTGGGTTCTCTCCCTCCTTTTTTTCAGGGTCCGTATAACTTCTTTTCCGACTGCAAACTCCCTTCCTTCACAAGTCTATGAATAGTTGAAACAATGGAGATGGAGTGGCATTATTGTATGATAACTGGTATTATGTCTGCAGGGACAGACATTATCATGGGATTATTACCGGTCATATTTTGTGGGTCCTCAGTCCTTTTGTCTCCCAGCTGGGATTGGGCCCCTGGCCGACACCATCTCCGGTGGCACAATCATGGTCATGTCTGGCCCGCTACGACTTCGAGCGGTCCCATCTGCAGATTGTACACCCATCTGAACATTTTGCAAGACTCTACTGCCATGGTTAGATCCGCAATGACCTCAAAATTCTGTCAAAATGGTGTAAACTTGATGAGAGCCATAGATCTTCCATCATAAGCACCACGCTGCTTAACTATTCCAGTTAGATCCGAACATGATGAGTTGCCATGCGAAATAATCTCGGCCCACTATCATATGAGCCTTATTTCTAATATTGTTCCTCGTTTGAGAAACAAATTTTTTATGGAGTAAATGCTGGATGAATTTATGAGCTGCATGAATCCCATGACATTTGTGGAAATTTCCAATACGTGTATCAGAACAAGCAGTAAATGATGCACCAGAAGTCAGAAGTCGACCATATCCATGGTAGAAGAATATCTTCTGATCTCAAGTGGATGAAATGAGAAGATGGTGGTGGGGCCATGGAACGGTCCCATCAGTCAGCCATAGCTGCTCCAGGGCTACAGATTGGTGCATGGGGTAAATTGGGAAGGTGGCAGGGAGTGGGCAACGGACTGAGTACCGATAAAGAGCTTAGCTTTATTTGCTTTCATTGCTGCTCTCTCCTTCTCCTTCCACTGTGGACTAATGGACCACAGTGTGCACTCTTTATGATCCCACTTTGAATCCCTTCAAAGAAAAAGGAAGTAAAAAAAAAAAAAGTAGTGTAAACATACCTCTAATGAGTGTACTCTAGAGTATGATTGTAAGTTGATAAATGCAAATTTGAGTTTCATTGGCCTAGTTTTTGCTTACTTTATAGTGGACCCACACTCAAAAAGAGCCAACTCCCTCATTGACACACTTTTATCTTCTTCTCCCCTGACATTGACTGTAATAATGAAGCAACACCCACCATTCTTACAACACCAAGGAACAAAGCTGGAAGAAGATGGTGATGAGAGATCTGAAACTCCTTGAACTGATGATGATGATGGATCCATGTATGATTATACTAAGTATTTTGAAGACAAAGTGATGAACCAATCATTTACTGATTTGATGGTATCCTACTGGTATAATCATAGCTTTATCTTTGGTTGTCTCTTAGTTTTGTTATGGTTGTTCCTTCTTATTAAGTCTTTCATTATGCTTTCTAGCCCTAGGGGTAAGTGAACTAAGCACTGTGACCAAGAGAGTATATAAATGGAAGGAAAAAGAAGGGAAACCAAAGAAGAAAGAAAAGGGAGAAGATGGTAAACAAAAAGATAAAGAGTGAGAGAACAGGCATGATAGGGCAGTGGGTCAGTCATGCTGATGGCAGCCAGTAGCGGCAGCAGGCAGCAGCAGGCAGCAGTAGTATAATAGAATAGTAGGCTGTGGAAGCTAAGTGCGGAAGGGGCAAGCACCTGTCTGTGTTGGATAGCATAAGCAGGCAAAGGGTAAGAATCCCACATACCCACAATATTCTCTTTCAAGGGGCCATCTTCACCACTTTTCTGACTGTTCTCTTAAATTTTTTTGCCAAGCTCTTAGTTTAGTTGACTCAATGAGAATTTACAAAGGAAATCCATGAAAGTTTTTTTGCCAAGCTTTTTCCAGATATCTCTCTTGAAAACATTCTTCATTGACCTTGAATGTTTTGCTCATCAAGGACCAACATGAAGTCAATACCATACACATTGCCCTTGTCAAAGGGTTGAATTGAGATGGAACCTAACAATACATTAGAGGCATCCAATCCAATCCAATTCAATCCATGGATATATATTAATGAAAGTAGGATTGCAGTTTGAGTCGGTGTCACATGTGACAACTCAGGTCATATAACCTCATTAAAGCTCAACCCTACTCCTTGCTCTCCTCTCCTCTCATTTCTTAATATGTCTTCTGCATAATATATGTGCTAAAAATATACGCACAATAATTATAATTTATAAATGACACCATTGCCCCTGCAGAGTGACTTCAATTTTTTTTTCCATGCAATTTGTGTGGAATTTTGTTTTATGGAATATGATATATGAATAATTGTATTATGTACATTATTTGTAACTACAATAGAGTAAAATTAGAAAATAATATTGTACTATTTTTTTCGATTAATCAAATGTTTTATGACACAAATTTCCAAGGGGTAGAAGGGGAATTTTAGCATGATACAATTAAAGAATAATCTATTGAAAATAGGCCCCTTCACTTTAAGACTCCATAATAAAAAGACATCCTTTTAGGCACTCCGACCATAGGCTCTCTCTCCACTTCATCTTCTCCTTCTTCATCTTCTCCTTCATCCATTAAGAGAGAGCGTGTGTGTGAGAAGATGGGTCTTTGCTCTACTACCCTTGTTTATCACCATTGACAATGAAGTTATGAAAGCGGAGTTCATTGACTCTGTCCTTGGTGCAGGGGAAGAAGAAGATGACTCTTCCGTGCGAGCAAGATCAAGAGCTTTACCCACCTTCTTCGACTTTCCTCTTTGATGCGCTCTACTGCTCCGAGCAGCACTGGGAGCTTCATCCTGAGGAAGAGGAGGAGCTAGAACTGGAATGTGACCCGCCATTGACGCTGCTGGAGCAAGACCTCTTCTGGGACGACCAGGAGCTCATCTCTCTCTCCTCGAAGGAGTCCTTGAACCCTCTTCACGAGAGCCTCGGGGCCGACATTGCCTTGAAGAATGCCCGCGCAGTAGCGGCGGATTGGATCTTGAGGGCGCAGGCCCTCCATGGCTTCTCCGTCCCCACCGTCGTCCGCGCCGTGAACTATCTAGACAGGTTCATCTGCAGCTTCCGCCTCGAAACGGACAAGCCATGGATGACCCAGCTCGCCGCCGTGGCCTGCCTTTCCCTCGCCGCCAAGGTCGAGGAGACCCAAGTGCCCCTCCTCCTAGACCTCCAAGTACGTCTAATAGACTAAAATAAACTTCCAACAAGTTTTTTCCCCTTCATTTTACCAAGACCTTTTGTGGGTGCAGGCGGAGGAATCGAAGTTCATGTTCGAGGCGAAGACTGTACAGAGGATGGAACTGATAGTGCTGTCTGGGCTCGGGTGGAAGATGAATCCAGTAACCCCCATTTCGTTTCTTGATTATTTCGCTAGGAGGCTCGGAATGAAGGGCAGTCTCTGCTGGGAATTTCTCAAGAGATCTGAGCTGGTCCTCCTCTCTTTGATCTCAGGTGGGCTTGTCTCATTACATTCTGCAAAAAATCTCATGACAGTCTGGTCTGGTCTGGTCTGGTCTGGTCTGGTCTGGTCTGATACCTTGTTTGTTTCTTGATCTTATGTTTCTCCTTCCTGATAGACTGTAGATCCATGGGCTGTCTGCCCTCTGTAATGGCCACTGCCATAATGCTGCACGTTGTGAACAGTGAAGTTCCTTGTCACCAAGTAGACGACCTGTCTCAGCTATTAGACAAGCTCAATATCGAAAAGGTTCGTCCTTTTGATACCATAACGCGAATCAGATCTCTTGCTTATCTCGTGAATCAATGGAACGCTCCTCTCTGTAACAGGACAAGCTAGATGCCTGCCGGAGCCTGGTCTGGGAACATGCATCGCGAACCGAGCAATCGAGAAAGCGGAAGCTCAGGTTTCTCGGATCAGTGCCCGGAAGCCCAAATGCTGTGCTGGAGATGTGCTTCAGCCCTGACAGCTCGAACGACCCGTGGGCGGCCGTGAAGGAATCTCAGACGAAGAAGAGAGATTCATCTCCTTCTCTGTCCCCTTCTCAAGGCTAAACCTTTTTTCAGACATGTCATTAACAGTGTTGCCCCGTGACCAATAAGTACACCCATTTGCAATGCTGATGAATATCTTGCCTCCCATCTCCGTAGATTCCCTGCCTTAGGAAAGCCCATCTGCAGAGACAGCTAAATTGGGAATGTCGAGAGATGGTTGGCACCTTATCATCCATAACCATGTAACCTTGTTAGATATAAGGAAGAGGAGTCGGCTTAGTAGAGAGAGAGAGGCTGTACTATCCACAAGATGATCATCAGAGCTTTATTCCTCGTCTCTGTGTCTCTGTTCTACTGATGTTTTTTGTATGAACATGATCATTGCATAATCATTACTATGGGACTGTGGAACACCCATCTGCTCTCAAGAAGGAAAGTTGCAGTTGCAGGGATTAAGTTCTCCCATTGATTAAGTTAAACCGTTAAAGGGACTCCATTTTCATGGAGAGGAGGGAGTGATTGTGCTTTGAAGAATTGCACATTCCATGCGTGACTGCTATCAATGCTTTATGATCCTGCACAACATCAGCTCATCTCTCCCAATTGCAGAAGCCCTTATAGAAACCACTCCCTTTCCGATGGTGCTTCCCCTTCATGGAAGGTCCATGCTCCTTTTTCTTTGTTTGAAAAACAAACAGGTTATGGGTAGAAATGGTTGTAGTAATATATGTGATAAAGTGCATATTAAATTAAAAGTACTTGGTAACTCAATCCTTTATTCTTTTTCAACACAAGAAGCTAAGTTCTAGATAAAAGCAATGAGAACAATGGATAAAAGGTACCATGAGAGGGACTAATTTAATTATTACAAATAATTTATAATTTTAGGATATGCTTCATTTTTTTTATATTGATCAACCCCTTTATCTTCTTTGGTTATTAGGTTAATTAGAAGGCCCAATTTCATCCCCCAACATCGTTTTTTGTCCATAATACATATATTTTGGGTGCAAATAATTTCAAAATTTTGTGGGCATATTGACACTTCGGCCAAAAATCAAGCTTTTTCAATAAGAAATATTGAGTACAATCCCATTATATATATATATATCCCACATGAATTAAAAAAAACTCCAAGCCTATCCCATTCTCCTTATATAGGCAAAAAAAATTACCATTCTAATTACGTTCATCATCTCTACTCCTCTATTGAGTAGGCAAACTTTCTTTTTTCCCTAAAACAAATTATCCAATTCTTTGATACCCTAACTTGGTATATGATAAGCGTTTAACTACATTTATTTACAAATTATTATTTTCGTAATTTCTATACACACATGGTACTTATATATTTGATCAATTATCAATGTGGGAAAGTTGTTGATTCAAACTATGAGATATTAAAATGTTATATTGTTGACCATTTGAGAATGTTTGAAGCTAACAACTTGTGGGACTCCTATGGTCTGGAAAATTCTCAAGATTGAAGAAGATTACCATGTGAAATTAGCTTACTTGGAAAATGTTGGCGATTCTGTTGTTGCAGCATTGGATGAACAACTTGATCAGAAGGAAGAATTATAAGTGAAGTCCCGAGTATGGATGTCTTGCATGATACTTGAGAAGGTGGGCAGAGTTAACTATAAGGCTAGATCTTCCTCCAGAATCTCTCATTTCCTTGTTGAAAAGAGCCACTGGCCTTCCTACTGAAGCCCAATCTGTCCCATCTGAGTTACAGAGCAATCACTCAGTGTTGATTCAATGGTCTAATGGGTATATATGTTTGAGCTGCAGCTCAGGCCTTGGTATGTCAGTAAAAAGGCGTTTTGTAGTGTACTAGAAAAAAGAATATTCCTTTTAGAGAAACATACTGCAGCTTTAGACGAGTGCTCTGCTGCAGTACTTTGTGTACTTTCTGCCTTCCCTGTTCTGATACATCACAGGGGGTTTTGGGAGCTCCGTCCACCGACTGCCATGATCGTTTCATCATGAAGTACACGAGAATCCCGCCGCCGTCGAGCAGCTAAGGTGGAGCATCGTCCTTCTCCTTTAGAATTTGGTGGATCTTCAATCTTGATTACTTCTAAATTGACTGATGTGAGGTGTATGAAAAAGTTATCTTCCTTTTGCCCAAAATTGTTTTCGGCTATTCTCTCAGAACTCCTTCACAAACGCCACCACTTTTGGATTTCCGTGTCTTAAATTACTTTGCTTGATTCGGCTACTTTGTTGAATTTGTGCAATTGCTCTGTTTTCTCAATCTGGTATATTCAGCTAATGGCCACTATTTGAATTCAGATTCATTTGTGTCTATTGTCTGAAACTTCAGTTCATCTCCAAAACCTAGGAACATCTTCTTCATCCTTCCTCCCCATCCCTCTCCTCCTCCTTCTCCCACATTTGATTATCTGGAAAAAAAAATGTCCGATGCACCAGAATTTTTCAAGGTTTTCCTAGAGAAACAGAGTACGGAGCACCTGGTAATCCCCCTCCCCCACCCCAAAAAAAAAAACTATGCCTTTTCCTTTCCTATTTTAGCTGTGTGGTTAGAGATCTTGCTTATGGTTACCATATGTTTGAGGAAAATCGTCAGTAGCTACATCTTGTTGGTGTTGCCTGTTAGTTTCTTCCCATTTCACTTTAAGATGCAGATAACTGTGTTAGATTCTAATTTCAGTTGGAAGTCAACAATAGGTTTTCTTGGTCTGATTTCTGCCCCCTTTTTTTGGGGTTAAGGTTTGTACATTGTCAATATCCACAACTAAATAGGTAGATTTGGTTCCATTCAGGAAGCATAGGCCAGAGGTCTACATTACTGTATGCTCTTTCTATTACAAGATTCTTGTGGTACTCCATTCTCTGATTGATTAATACTTGTTCAAATCCTAGGATTCAAGGCATAGGAGCACAGTTAACCAAGTAGCTTCTTCTTTGCTGGCTACACCTGTGAAAAGTGTTGCTATCCAGCTTTATTTTTGCAGTATTTCTTGATTACATATGTGGATCACTGCTTGTACCTTTGGTCTTTATTTTTCTTTCTTGTTCTCACTGCATATCTTATGTCTACTTACTACTTTGAATTGGACTTGCACTGCAGAGAATCCCCCCTGCATACCACAAGCACATCAGAGTGAGTCCACCTCGAGTTTTCCACTTGTCAGATCCATGTGGTGATACATGGAATGTTGCATTGATCAGAGCAGAGGGTGGATTGTACTTTGCACACGGATGGCCAAATTTCGTGAAAGATCATGCCCTTGAAAATGGGGATCTGCTGATCTTCAGTTGTCTGGATGAGTTCAGGTTTAGAGTAAGTATATTCGACCACACTGGTTGCCCAAAAGACTTTGTCAGGTGCCCTGGAGCCCCTAAGGAGGTGGGAAATTCCAAGAAAAGGAAAGGAGATGACTCAGGTTTGATCTATACACAATGAGATGTAACATTCTGAACTGTGCAATTTGTTTTATGACCATTCCTTATCATTTTTGGTGACTCCCTTTGCCTATAGCTTCATGCCATATAGTAGACATGGTGGGTAGATCGACATCTAATCAAATTCTGCGCTTCACTATAACCATCAACAAGTCCCACATTCATCTCCACTACTTGGTAATGGAAAGTTTATCATTTCCTGCTGTATGTACCATTCCTTCTGAGTTTGACAAAAGCACTAACCGGCTTCCTTCTTGTACTAATCTTGGTGTTGCCCACCTGCAGGCCATTCCAATGCGGTTTGCTAGAATGAATAACCTTCTGGACAAAGGGGCTGCTGTTATTAGGGATCCATCGGGAACTGAGTGGCCAGTGGTACTCAGGCGTCAGGATCACCCTTCTATGTTGAGTATGAACAAGGGATGGCGTGATTTCTCCATAGCCAATGATCTCAAGGTTGGAGACATTTGTGTGTTCGAACTACTGATGGATAAGATTGAGGTTGACAAATTCTCCTTGGCTGTTTACATCAACAAACTTCCATAGAATATGTAAGTTTACTGCTCTTTTAAGTGAAATGTTCTGTCATACTTGGCAGGTCAGTGAATTATAAGTATTTATTCTATGTGATTGGCTCCATTCATGTTGACTGCAGGAGAAAGAATCTGTTGCAGATTCTGGGGGATACAAACATATGGAGAAGTTGAATGGAGCTGCTTGAAGAACATTGGAAAGAGTCCAGCAAACAGTCACTAATTTTAGTAGTAACTAGTCTAATAGTTTCTGTCCATGGTTTTAGAGAACCTCTTACTCCTTATTGTTCCATGATGCTGTCTGTGCTTGCACCTAGTCAATGACATGCCTATCCTTTTCTCAATCCACTGAATTTTAAGTACTTACTCTTCAGAATTTTATATCTCAACCTGTCAAATTGACTAGATTCGATTTTAAATTATACACCCGAATTCATTTAAATTTCAAATTCGATTGGGCTAACATTACTCCAACAGTTTGAGTACTAATTTTACACACGTATCTTAATTCTATATCCACTTACATTACCATTTTTTAATCAACTTTTGTTTGTTGCCATTCTGTTTAAACTGGAAATTTGGGCATCAGCTAATCCGGGAGAAGTAGAGATGGCTATTGAGTTGTCTTATGGGCCAATTTCTCTCATGGAATTGTTGTGTTTCCATGCAAATACCCAACTGCGTTTAGACTTTCATTATGATTTAGGTCATATATTCGATGAAAAATACTATTTTGATGAGAATTTGTGAGATATTGGATGGAAATGATGAACAAGTCAATTGAAAGACTAAATTGGTGACGGAGCAAAAATCAGAGGACTATTTGGACACTTTTTCTTGAAAATAAAATCACACAAACACTAATGGGGTATTTAAGAAACACACAAACCCTAACGGGGTATTTAAGAAACTCAAACCAGACTTTGCTTCATCATCAAAATCATTGGTCTACTAGTGAAACACTTATCTTCTATAGACAGCTAGCTAGCTAACTGTACAGAGTAGTTGAGTGGGGCTGTTTACAATGAACTGAAATGCAGCCAATTGGACCCGTGATTGGACCACACACTACTGCTCGGATTTGGTAAGTTGATATCATGGCTCTCAGGTTGTTGCCTGTCCTTCCTCTTCATGGAATAGAATCTCTTGTTTTGATGAGCATTCATCATAGAATCTGGTGAACAGTGCACCTCGTGAATAGTGAGTGTGCAATAGTGCTCAGAGGAATGAATGACCATCCAATGGTAAATGGCATGGGAAATGATTGTGAAGAATCATGACATCTGCTGAACAGTTGTTAGCCATGGTAAGTTGATATGATATGACATTTCACTGTCTTCCTTTTAAGTAAGAAAAAGTGATATTTTCTCTTAGTCTTGAGTTTATTTCTTTTAATTTAAAGGTTTGAGAACATTTGACATGACAAATGCTGATCAGTTATAATGGGAATCAAATATGGCCATTTCATTTCGTCCCACTTGAATTTGCACAATAAATATTAGTTTACATGAATTCGATTATATTCTACATATTGGTGCTATATGAATTTGACTAACATGAATCCGGGTATTTAGATAGAATTATACCCAAATTCGAATTCGTATATTTTTAAATCTCGATTATTTATTAGTGTAATTATACTCGAAACTAATTCGAATAAAATAAAATAAAGTTGAGTTAGTGCGATAATTGATTATAAATAATGAATTTTATTGTAATAATAAGTTTAGCATTTTTTTTATTCGATGTAAATAAATAAATATATATTTATTAATTTTATTAAATTTAGTATTATTTCATTATTTTTCTTTAAATTATTTATATATTAGGTAAATAAATAATAAGGAAAATATGATAAATAATATTAACACGCATAAAATAAGTTTTCTAAATATTTATTTCTCATAATTATTATATTTATTTTGTATAATTTAATTGTCATAAAATAAGATTATATGATTTAATATTTATAATAATATAATTTTTAGTGTGTTGCGTATTTAATTTTAATAGAAAAAATTGTGTATAAATTTATATTTAAATATAATATTAATATTGTTAATAATAGAGATTAAGCACGTGGCGCGGGATTTTTATTTGTTTTTAGTACACGTGCTACACGTGGGTGTTGAGAAATGACGCGTATTATGTCCCAAAAAGCAACCGTCATATGCGCTCCACCCCGACAAGCCACCGTCAGCCCAGTTTAACCATAGTCGTGGTGACCTGGGCACTGCCAGTGCGACAGCGTCTCCAGGTGGTCGGACAGTGATGAAACCGTTGAGGGATTGAACGAGGATAATGATACAAAAATTGTTTAAAGGCGGGTATAAATTTCTTCATTTAATTAATTGTAAACTATTTAATTTAAGTATGGATTATAGTTAAATAAATAATACAATTTATTATAAATATTTTGGTTTTCCAATAACATTATATGTTACTTTTTTTTTTTGTTGAAAATTGAGTCAAAAGAGGATATATTAAGAAAAAAAAATACAATTTAGGGTTTTGAAATTCGTGTGGCCTCAATGTTAGTGAATATCAAATTCAAGTACCAAGTCTACTCTACTCTCTAAATTTTTGGCATGTCAAAATATTTTATTGAAATTATTTATTTTCATTTAAATATTTGGATAAAAATTAGAATTTGCTCTAGAATTCATAAAATTTCAAAGCTTTTAAAAAACTTGATATTTTAATAAATTATATTATTGTTTTGACTAAATTTAAAAAAAATGATTTTTTTTAAAATTATACTGCTCAATCAAAATTATAATAAATTATTATGTCTAATCTATTAAAAAAGTGAGAAAATATAAATTTTATTAATAGGAACTAAGTAGTCCAACACTTCATTACCCTCATTTGATGGTTCTCATCAATCATAGTAGTTATACAAATTACAAGTAGGGCATGAGTATAAGCCTACAATTGATCTAGTTGAGTTAAGTTTCGTTTAATATTAATTCAATTTAAATCGAGTACATATAGTTAAATTCAAATTTAGCTTAATATCAAACTTAATATATTAGATAATTTATAAATCTCTCGTATTTGATCTTATACGAATTTATACTCAATCTAAGTTTTAGTTCACGAGATTCAAATATATATAAATTCGAATATCGAATATATACGGTTGGGTCCAAACCCGATTTAAGTTTGAATTCATTATATTTGAACTAAACAAATTTAAATATTAACCAATCCCGTACTAATAGTAAATATAATGTTTCCATTCATATATATTCGAGTAGTAACAGATATGATGTGATTCTAAATATACTCAAATATGGAGTTTTATTTACCTAAATTCATACCCAATTTGAAATTGAATCAATTTTGTATTAAATACAATTTATTTATTTAGTATAAGATATAAGTGAGATTCTCATATGCATTTCGGGTAGTAATTCAATCAATTGAGCTCAAATTTATCACCATATATTGCTTATTTAGGATGTTTTTCGATTGAGTGGTTCAAAAAAATTGGAGTTAAAATGTTTAGATACATTCGAATGAAAACTAAAGTTAGATAAAATAAGTTAAAATATTATTAATTGAAAATTTTAAAATATAAATTTATTTTTAATTAAATTAAATAATTAAATTAGTTAATACATGTAATGCAATAATTTTTTTAGGTATAATATTCGTATTATATATTTATATTATATATATTTTTATAAAATATTATTAATATATAAATTTATTTAAAATATATAAAAATAAATAAATAAATAATTAATAAAAAATTAAAATAATTTAAATAATAAATAATACAATAACTCCAAATACCTCACTTTTTTAGTACTCCATTTTAGTATAAATTAAGTAATTTATATGAATTTGAACTGATTCTCCACCACTATAAACTAATTCTTTTTTTTTCTATCAAATTAAAAAAAATTCACTAATACAAACCACTTGTTAATTTATAGTTAAATCTGAATCCTTATACTATATTTTCAGTTAAATCTAAATTTATTTTAATAATACTTAAATTAAATTTGTATTTGGTTGTACTTGATATTGAATCCGATTTGTATAGCATAAAATCCGATACCATGTAATACTTTATAGCACCATAAAGCTAACAACAAGAATAAGCTATTAGTTGTAATACTTACCTCTTAATTTTAACATTTAGACATTATTTGATACACAATTTTTTTTATAATTTATTTTATTTTTTATTTAATTAATACGAGAATTATATCTTAATAATAAGAAAATTTTTTAAAATCCATATTATTTTTAAAACGAAATACCACTTTTAATAAGAAAAAAAATACACCGCTTCATCACTCAGTTCCAAGTAGTTGAAGTGCATTTAATTGAGCACTAACTATTGCCATTATTTTATGCTTTGTAGTATAAAAGAAGATCTTGTGGAGTGCCACTACTTTTGATTCCATACATAGAACTCCCATATCAACTCTTCATAGTACTCTTACTACGACCCTTTATTATACTAATAATAAAATATTATACTCTCTGATAACAAGATTATCAAAAAATTGAGATGGTCAATTAAAGAGGGAATTGCAGTCAATAAATAAATGGTGAGAGGCGTTAAGATTTATACGGGGAGTTTTGTGGATGGAAAGATTATAGATATATGAGTATAGGAATAGGGTCTATACATGATAAGAATTTATTTACTCGGGAGTTGAATTCATGTCAAAGGTCACGTGGAGGGATGTGTGGCGTGGGTGGATCGCACACCTGCGCATGCCGCATGTGGTGTGCCCTCTCTCACTCACGGTTGATCATCACTCCGAAATTTTTTACTCATTTCACCATTTTTAGTATTTTATTATTCGATTCATTCCAAATTCAAATAATTATTTACCTAATTTAATTTTATACAAATTATTCATATCACTTTCTTTAGTTTTAAAGTAAAAAATCACATTTTTTTTATCATTTTTAAAATTAATTAAAAAATTCTCCAAAATATTTATTTTAAGCTATTTCAATCTAATTTTTTTCTATTATCAATACAACTTTTATTAAAACTTGATTCTCGATAAAAATGTCATTTCATTATTTGTTTAATACTAATTTCATAATATTTCATATCTACAATAAAATAAGGTTATCATTCATCTGAAATTTTTAACTTCGTTCATATTAAATATTTGTTTAACTTTTATTTGTAACTTATTTATTGACCAAAATTTTCCAAGAAAATTGAAAAATAAATTAAGTTACCATCTACTAGTGATTCCCGGTTACTATATGGAGTATAATAATTCATGTTAAGCATTAAATACCAAATCCAGTCAATAATAGAAGGATACAAACTCTTAAACATCTACAATTTTACAATTTAAATCATTGGACCATTCGCTATCATTTCTTTAGTCTCAATATAATAAAAACAAATAACCTCTTATTTGCCCCCAAGAAATCTAGTACTATTGGGTAATTATAATAATTTTTATTATACATTTTATAATCGTTTACTTTATATAAACTTCAAATACAAACAATTCAATAAATTTTATTATATTGGGAGACTTCACTTTCTATCTTAACAATCAAATCTATTAATTTTATTTTCAATCAAAATTTATGAGAAATTATCAATTTCTAAATTTTTCAAGATATTAGTAAGTGTCTCCCATTTTTCAATCTTGAATTAATACGAGACAAAATCCCCTTTCTTAACATTTAACATAAATAATTTAATTAATAATTTTATAATTGAGATTTTCTTTATTATTTGACCAATTTCAATTATTAATATTATTTCAAATAAAAGTTTACTAGACATGACACATTTTTAAGATTTTTTAAAATATTACATGGGGTGATATGTTTTCATTTTGAATTATACTTTTTAAAACATTATAGTATAGTCCATTTTTTTTTAAAATATAACATTCGTTTCAATTATTTGTAAATATGGCATTAAATTCATTTATTTGTAAATTTCGCATTAGACACTCTTTCATAAAAATGTATTTTTCTTAGTTAATAAAATTTGATCCATATTCATTAACTATATGCTTCACCAATTTACTATGGTCATATTTTTACGAAAAAAACTTTTAAAAAATTTATTTTCATATAGTTTTCATCTTTACTAAAAATTTTATAAATAAACACGAGCAATGTCCATCAACTCATATTTATAGTTGGTTGGATTGGATTTTATAGATCTCACTTTCCATTTTATTATTTTCAGTGTAGAGTTTTGGAAATCACATTAAAATCGAGTTAATGTAGAGGTTCGATTAAGCATAGATGATGATCATCTGCGTGCATCTGCAATACATAACAAGATAACTCATTCGCACTATTGTGAACCACATTCCGGTGAACAAATTGGTGGGTTCACTTGATTTTTGTTGTTTCTTGATATGTTCACCTCTATTTCAACCGATTCTTATCCTAATTTATTTTTCTAAAATTTTTTTACTCAATTCCCTACCATTCAACTTAACAACCTATATTTTCTTATTTATTTAACTTATTCTAAAATTAGGGGTTCACTACTACTAATTGGTTCAATTAGTTTTTATCATTTTTTTGTTGGTTCACCTCCCATTAGATCGGTTCTTGACCCAATTAATTTTTCTAAAATTTTTTTATCTAATTTTATATTAGTTTGACTCAATAATTACTATTTTTCTATTTTTATAACGACTCCTAAAAATTAGACTTTTTACCTCAAATTGGTTCAATATCAATTTGAATTGGTTTCCAATTTAATTTTTTCGATACTTAATTTTCAATTAGAGGTTCTTTGTGGTAATTTAGGGATTTATCAATTGTCTAAGTTTACGACTTTAACCAATTTCTAATCTAATTCAATTTCAAAATCTCGATTTTCATATTTTTATTCCCGATTAAATAGATTTCCAGTCCAATAGAACTTAAATCCCAATTTCGAAATTTGTGATGTTACAGAGAGCATCCAAAATATGCCCAACTTATATGCTTGATACTTTAGTGTCTATGATTGGCTAGAAAACAAGCTCAATCAAAGGACGTGTACCATATCAAAAGTCATTTGAATGATGAAGGTTACGTGATTGATCTCGATCGGGATTATGGGAAGAGGCACTTATATGGGGTGTTATTACATCTTAGAACACCCTTATCCATGAGTTGTAATGAGTGGTCTATTATATTGACCCAAAGTAGAATGGGTAGGAAGCACATAATTCTTATAAATAGACATATAAGATAAATTATTAGTAATATAAATTGTCATTTTTTAATCAACATACAAGTTAAAATGATATTAGTTGGGTTGAATCACATAGCAGAGAGAACTTGTGTAAAACTCGTCCTTTTATAATGAGAAAACTGGGAAAAGAATCAGTCAGTTTTAAATTTTAAACCGAATCGGTATACAAGTTCAATTATTAGAAAACGGATAAATTAAGAATTTACAACTTCCATTTGACTCAAAATTATTCATAAATCTTGGAAAATAACCTTATAACAAATTGAAGAAGAAAACCTGGACCGGTTAAAGTGAATCAGGTCCGAACCGGATAGAACCGGTTTATTAACTAAATCGACTCATGAATTGGAATCGATAGAGAGAGGGTAGACCGAGAAATTTATGGATTACAAGTAACCCAAAGAGTCCTAAAAGTCAAGAAAATGAACTTGAGAAGGAATTGAAGATGAAAACCAAACCAGTTTGAACTACTATTGAACCGAATTCTAAATTCATTTTTCTAGATAGTTTAAAGAATTCAAATTCGAGATTTGAAGCCACCATTGGATAGAAAATGAATTTATATGAATTTAGAAATTTTTAGATATGAAAAATTTGGTCAAATGAGGGGTGAATCGACCAGTTTAAACTTTGAACCTAGTTTAGACCGGTCTGATCTGGTTTAAAACAGCGTGTCTGCTTTCTTCAGATGACAACACTTTTCACTCACTGAAAAATCGAAACAGTGCTGACAAAGAAGAAACGTCTCCATTCAATACATTTTTGGCCATCAATGCCTGTAATAAAGGTGTCAAATGGACGGCGGACGAATCCCCGAGCTCCCTATATAAAGAGCACATCTCCATTCATCATCTACACACCTGAAAAGCTCACTCTCTCTTAGTTGCTTAGTTTTCCAATGAAGCTCAAACCAGAGCTCCGATATAGGGTCATTTCTAAGCCAAAGAAGGTGAGGTTGGGTTCATTACAACCAGGGAGAAGTGATGTGAATCCGACTAAAGAGAGTACGAATTCACAAGTTCAATAAACCAGACCTGCAATGGAGCTGAACACTTTGTCACCAATTGGGATAAATGATCACTTGAGATTTCAAGAGGGCCCAATCACAAGGTCAAGGGCTAAAGGATTCAAAAAAAAGCTTTATATGGGCTGATTAAAAAGATTACTGAATATTCAAATAGAAGCCCAAATGAAGAGCCCAAGATGAGCCCAATAGAAGGTCCATATTTAATTAATAAGGAGAGATTTATAAATATAATAAATCTCTTAGGATAATATTAAGTAGTCAGATTAGATAAGGTTAGCTTATAACTATAATAGATTTTTTCCACATTATGTGGGTCATTTGGTTGTTTTCTGAGCCTATAAAAGGCATACTCCACAGCATTGGAGAAACACACTTTGTAATTTATATCTTGTGAGGTTTTGTCTTCTTTCTATCTTGAAAGAGCTTTGAACTTATCAGGTTTTTACCTGTGGCGTTCAAGCAATCAAGACTTATCACCCGGGGTTTTCTAAGAGTTCTTCTTAGAGGATTTGGGTGTGGCGTCTACATATCCCATACCTTGTTTCTCACATAAACAAGGTATATTCCATCTTTTCGCACTTGCGTCGTGAAAGTCTTGGGATCGTTGCCATATTTGGTGTAGGGTGTCGTCAGCATATTGGCGAGGTTCGCATCAGTTGGTATCAGAGCACACGGTTGCACGGCAAGTTCCATACCATTTTTTTATCTTCTCTACATATTTCTATTCTCTATAAAAAAAAATTATCATATTCTTCTATCTATCTTCTTTTCAGTAGGTTAAAAAAAAAAAGAGAAAAAATAGCCAAAAAAACAATTCGTGCCAAAAAAAGAAAGCAAAAAAGTTTGTGCTAAAAAAAGAGCAAAAAAAAAATCGTGAAAAAAAGGCAAAAAAAAAACTGGCACATAATTCTATCTTATATCTCATTCTTATTCTACTTTATCTAAATCTATTTCTTCATTTCTTCTCTATTTAAATTCTACTCTTATTTCGGAGTCTATTCATACCTCTCAATTAAATTCTTTGGAATTACTTTTTGAAAACTTTTATTGATTTGTCTTGATTGTTTCTCAAGTTGAACTGCTTCGTAAAAATGATTTGTTTTTAAAGTTCAATTCATATTGTCCCAATAGAATATGGCATGCTTGCATTGGCACCACATCACATAATACCTCATCCTTATATCTTCCAATAAAGAATGAAACCAACACTTGCTTGGTTACCTCGAGTTTGTGGTGATCGTTCAATCTTTGAATTTGATAAGGCTTCGGATGCTTCAGTGTAGGTAATGCCAACTTCTCCACAAGCTCGGTGCTAGCCATATTAGTGCAGCTTCCTCCATCTATGATAACAGAACAAACTCTATTTTTCATAGAACAACAAGTATGAAATAGATTCTCACGTTGGTTGTCCATGACGTCATCAATCCATGGCCTTTCACTTGGAGTACATTGATTGATGCAATCATGTCCGGCGCTATCATAATTAACTTGAAGATCTTCAAATTCCTCGAGTTCTTGAGTATCGAAATGCCTAGATTGAAAGCACCAAGGTTGTTGTTCAACGGAAGTATGTTGATGTAAACGACGTATCACACCTTCGTCCAAGCGATCCATTTGCGTGTGAAGTGGCTCAAATCCAGACTTTACAACTTGTTTCATCATGGCTTTCCAATCTAGATTTTGAACGGGTTGAGGGAAACTGGCTTCTTTCCATGTGTTTCCTCTTTGTTGGAAATTGTAATCTTGCCAATTGTTAGAAACAAAAGAACCTCGCAACTCTCTCTCACATGTTTCTCTCAAACACTCCTGTTTAACACTTAAATGGCTTTTTCTTAAAGATTTAAAACACTCTTGCCTTTTTCCACTCATATGTCCTCTTTCAATCTGAATTGAACTTTAAAAACAAATCATTTTTACGAAGCAGTTCAACTTGAGAAACAATCAAGACAAATCAATAAAAGTTTTCAAAAAGTAATTCCAAAGAATTTAATTGAGAGGTATGAATAGACTCCGAAATAAGAGTAGAATTTAAATAGAGAAGAAATGAAGAAATAGATTTAGATAAAGCAGAATAAGAATGAGATATAAGATAGAATTATGTGCCAGTTTTTTTTTTTGCCTTTTTTTCACGATTTTTTTTTTGCTCTTTTTTAGCACAAACTTTTTTGCTTTCTTTTTTTGGCACGAATTGTTTTTTTGGCTATTTTTTCTCTTTTTTTTTAACCTACTGAAAAGAAGATAGATAGAAGAATATGATAATTTTTTTTATAGAGAATAGAAATATGTAGAGAAGATAAAAAAATGGTATGGAACTTGCCGTGCAACCGTGTGCTCTGATACCAACTGATGCGAATCTCGCCAATATGCTGACGACACCCTACACCAAATATGACAACGATCCCAAGACTTTCACGACGCAAGTGCGAAAAGATGGAATATACCTTGTTTATGTGAGAAACAAGGTATGGGATATGTAGACGCCACACCCAAATCCTCTAAGAAGAACTCTTAGAAAACCCCGGGTGATAAGTCTTGATTGCTTGAACGCCACAGGTAAAAACCTGATAAGTTCAAAGCTCTTTCAAGATAGAAAGAAGACAAAACCTCACAAGATATAAATTCCAAAGTGTGTTTCTCCAATGCTGTGGAGTATGCCTTTTATAGGCTCAGAAAACAACCAAATGACCCACATAATGTGGAAAAAATCTATTATAGTTATAAGCTAACCTTATCTAATCTGACTACTTAATATTATCCTAAGAGATTTATTATATTTATAAATCTCTCCTTATTAATTAAATATGGACCTTCTATTGGGCTCATCTTGGGCTCTTCATTTGGGCTTCTATTTGAATATTCAGTAATCTTTTTAATCAGCCCATATAAAGCTTTTTTTTGAATCCTTTAGCCCTTGACCTTGTGATTGGGCCCTCTTGAAATCTCAAGTGATCATTTATCCCAATTGGTGACAAAGTGTTCAGCTCCATTGCAGGTCTGGTTTATTGAACTTGTGAATTCGTACTCTCTTTAGTCGGATTCACATCAAGAAGTCAGCTACACAGTGGTGATATCCATTCATTTTTAGAGTCCCCAGAGAAGCACAAGTGTGATCGAACAGTGAAGCAGCTCTGGCGGACCGAAGCTGCCATGTTTCGGCCGAGTTAAAATCAACAAATTCGAGCCCTCCTCAGGCCAAATCAAGCCCTTCCTCAGCCCTCCCACGACCTAATTAGGATGGAAAGGTAAGCCAACTCGTCTCCCCTTTGCAATTTCTGATTGGTGTTAGAGAGAGAGTCGGTCAAATTTCAATAACAAAATTCTAATCCAATTTGACATCAATTGATGTCATTCTTGATCCTAGGAAGAACCCCAGGAGGAGAACTACCTGTCCATATAGAAAGCTCGGACCGTTGTGCCCTCACCGGTGAGTAATTGAAGCTTTCTCTCTACAGTCCATTTTTCGGCAAAGCTCCGTTTGAGCTTATTCCAACGTTAAAACTTGTGATTCAAATTTATAAAAAATCGTATGAACATGTAGAAACTCAATTTCAACAATTGGAAGCATTTGATCGGTTAATTTGATGAAATCAAATTCGGTTGTGTCAAGAAGTTGGAATTGGGGGGAAAATTGAGGAATTTCAAAAATTTGAAGGAACAAAATGCAATTTTCTAAAATTGAGGGTCAATTAGGCATGATAAAAATGTTAAAGGGCCAATTGAAGAATTTTAGAATTTTTTGGGTAAAATTTACCATTTTTGTAAAGGAAGGGCAAAATGGTAATTTTTGAAAAGTTGGGGACCAAATTAAAATTTTGGGAAATTAGACCCCTTTTTATGAAATTAAATAAATTGAGGCCACAAGGGGAATTTTAAAGGTTCTGGGACTCAACTTGAGGAAAAATCGGCAGTTGGGACTTAAACTTAAAGGACCTAATTGCAAATAAATAAAAGTTCAGTTTTTATCATTCATTTGAAATGAATGAAGGCTATTAGGCCGAAAGATAATGAACTGAGATGTTCATATCGTGTAGGAACACGAAGTATCGGGAACGCCAGCAAGGACAAGCTCGCGTGAATACAAGGCACCGGTCTAGTGGAATTCACTAAATTGACGGGTGAGTGAGATTTTATATCATACCTGGTTGGAGATAATAAGTACCTCGAAATGAAAATTCACTTCCATGTAGTATTTTAAACATCACAACTTAGAGAAGTGATGTGAAAATCATGTGAAAAAACTACTTACCGGTTGTAAGTAGATCATACCCGGTTGGTATGATGAAACTTTCTCGAAGGAAGTTGAAAACCCGTTCATCAGTTATGAGCGGAGATGTCCTTATACCCGGTCGGTATAATGGACAGTTGAAAATATATTTTTGTCGGAAGTGCTCTCCCCTGATTGTGTGCCAATGTTTAAACGATTTGGGAGATCTTCTTGATGGGGAGCTCGAATAGCTCTTATAGGTCGGGGGGCCTCGATTTTGGAACTTGGGGGCTATTATATCCGGTTTTGAAAATCTCGAATAAGTGGGCCATTGGCCAGTGGGAACAAGTAGGAGCTCGTAAACAAACATGAGATATGTGCTATAAAACTTTAATAAATAAATTATTTGGTCATTGTACCAAGACATGACCGACATATTCAGTCAACTAGTGGCAGTGTGACACGACAGGTCTCCGGACCAGTAAATACAAACAACTGCAAGTTGAGTTGAGGGTGGGGGCTGTTGGACCAGTGGCACCACAAATTATATGGCATAATAAGAAAATACTATTTGTACATACATTATGAATACAAGATCATCAAGACGCCCATGAGGGGTGGTGATGCGTCCTAAGGGCCCTGGACGACTTGGTGAGTATAAGGGCAATTTGTCGTACCAGGTGACCATGTGAAATTTGGAGTAGCACCAAGCGCATGAGACCGGAGTAGGGATGGGATGAGGTCTTTGTCCTCATACGGACACGAAGAATTTATTTCGGGATTGAGGATCAGATATCACGTACATCCACTCATTATCAGGGTAGAAGTAGACGTACCTTTATCTAGGTGACCGGTAAAGTCGCTCTAACGCCCCAAGTGGGTTCAATGGACGTGCTGGCCTACGAATGTTTGTTTGACCTTCATGATGAAGAATGTGTTTTGGGTAATGACACACCGTTATTAAATAAGGAAATGGTGATATAACCCAAGATTTTAAATAAAAGGATTTTTGAAAGAAAGGAGTTTGGCACACTCCAATACACTGAGTAGTCGTACCCACCCCCTTCCTTATATCCCTTTCAGGAAAATCTGGAAAGTCTACTCTTAAATACCATTAACCTAGACGCTTGCGAGACAGGTATGATAAAATTAAAATATTATGCAGTCTTAATTTATGCTATTTTAAGAAAAGTGCGGGTTTAAAGGATACCTTACTCTTTACAGTTTATAACAAGGGGAAACCCTTCAATAAACCAGAAAAGTAGCGGGTTGATTACGAGGATCCGACCAAACTGGGCCGGGGCGTGATAACTTGAGTGGTCAGTGTAAACCCTACTACTCGAATTAAAATAACTAGAAATGAGAAGCGAAATTTTTCGAATGAAAAATGATGTCCCGATTGAATCGTGATTATGTAAATTGTTCAATTTGGGATGAAAATCAACCCAAATACCTTAATTAATAAAGGAATTAACCATTAGAGGGGAGAACATCAAACCAAATAGATCTGTACCGAACTAAAAGGCACCGATTCCAAAATTTATTTTTGGGGTAACTCAAAAATAGAAATTTAGTAAATTGATATCACCACAATTTTGGAAATTAATTTAGAAAATTTTAAAATTTAGAAAATTAGTCATTTTAGGCTTGAACCGACCGGTTTAAGTCTCGGGTCGCTAGTAACTAGTAACAAGTTTAATTGAACCGATTAACGATCACCCCAAGTCAACGAATCAGATGCCAAGTGTGTGCTAGATAAGCTGATATGACCAATTAGCGAGTGTACTACATCAACCACTTGGTAAGCGTTTGAAAGTGATAACTAATAATAGAGTGATACACGGTGAAAGTCAACAGTGAAATTGATCAAAAATCCTATAACAATGTTGACTAATCGGTGAGTGACACGTAGTAAATGTAATAAAACTAAACAAAATACACGTAAGCAGAATAAATTAATAAGTTGACACATGTGAGGTGTACCGAATCAACAAATTATTAAAAAAATTGATTTAAGCCGTCTAAATTTTAAACACTACCCAAAATATTCATAAAAAGAGTTGATCGTGCAATATTGTACTTTCTCATTTGTAAAAAAAAGTGAAATTTAAACCACTAAATAATTATCATTCAACTTATTATTAAATTAGTCATTTACTTGCTTTATAATGTGATTAAGTTAGTGTTCCCAAGTGGAGTAAGTAATAAGGAAGAGATTTGATAATGGTTGATCAATAACATGTGTTGAAAAGGATAAACAAGAGATTTGATAGTAGTTGATCACTAAAAGTGGTTATTCACCCCAATAATAAGAGATCTAATACTGATTTTCAATAAAATAACTTAATGAAAAACGTGCAAATACAGTTAAAGGACAGCCTTAAGTGGTCGTGGCACGTGCCAACTCTCTACCGACATGTCTTTCTCCCTCCTAAATTCTGTGGCAAGACTGACATGTGTTTGTACTTGCTAGTAAACTAACATTTAGATTTTTAAATTTATTATTGGTTAATAATTAACTAGTAGATTTTTTATATGGGTATTTCTATATAAAAAATATTAAATAGGTTATTAATTTTCGTATATAAATAAAAAATAAATCTTCATTAATTTAATTTTAATCTAATTTAAATTAATTATATAGTGTGATTAATTTGTGAAAATGAGACAATTTTATTTAATTAGAAAAATGGACGCTTTTGAATGGGTTAGAGTTGAAGGTATCATATCAGCCATAAAATATGAAGGACAAAACTGAATCATGGCCAAAATGAGGGTGAAAACTGACAAAATTAGATAGATGTCAAGTCCACTTTGCAATCAATCTCACCTCAATGGGCATTGTCAAGCATGCATGCATGCATTCATGGCCGTGGAATGGAGGTGATGAGTGGCCTACAATTTATATCCCACTCCTGTCTAGCTAGGGTCATGTCATTCCAATAGGACACAAGTAGAGATAAATATTGCCTAACACCATATACGACACTGGCACGACAGGTGTAGACCACCACCCCTGCGGTCCTCTGATTTCAGAACACATCTCATAAGCTCCAAAATATGGGAAAAAAGGGAAAATAATTTTCCAGTCATCCCATCCACGGAAAAGGCCCGGACAGGAACCGAACTCCCACTCCATGATTTGGAAAATGAAAAGAAATAGAGGATGAAGGGATTTCCATTTTCCATCTCCATTACTGGAGAGGCCTTGTCTTCCTTGAAACGGTAGCTCTAAGTAATAATAGAAATGAAGTGTGATGAAGGTGGAGTGGGCCATGGGTAGACTGACACATGGCGGTAAGAGGATGGCCGTTAGAAAGTTGGGGATAGTGGAATGACAGGGTGGACTGGCAAAGTAAGAGAGAGATGATGAGAGTACTACGGTCCGTCCTACTACTGCTCCACTTCGTTGTCGTTTTGCGAACCACTTTCCTTGCCGTCCTTTTTTCGCCCTCTCCCCATCCCTATGTTATAATATAACGGTAACATTTCATATTTTAATTTAATTAATATATATTTCCCAACATTATTCATTTTCTTGTTCCAAAATTTAATTTTTAATTCAGAAACAGGTAAAATAGTACAAATTCACTATTATTTTTTATTTTTAAATTATTATTATTATTATTAGAATATTAAATAATAAAAAAAATTTAAATAAAAGTAGATAATTTGGGATACAATTACAAACTTTGATCCAATCTCCAAAACCCTCTCACCCTCTCCCTGGGTAACGTCCATAACGGTCGTTAGTTTACTTCGGCTTTCCAATTTTATTTAACAAACAAAAAATAATAACGAGGTGAGGCACGGCTTCTATTTTCGAATTAACGGTCCACTAATATTGCCTCAGAAAAAAATCAAGCACATTTATAAATAAATTATTTTAATATTCTTATAAAAAGATAAGTGATGTCAATTTGACCATCATTATTCCGACATTTTTGCTGACCATAAAGTTTTTCCTATCGAATCAAAATTTATTGGAGAAAAAAAGTAAATCATATGGCCTTTTTTTTCACTGTTGAAAAATGAATGGGGAAGGCGTGCCATAATTGCGGACTGAAATCAATATTAATTTTATTTTTTAATCCAGTACTCAAAGTTATACGTGTAGGTTGAGTGGCACGAGGAGGGGACGCGTGTCCCAATGACAGCTGTATCGCTAGTAACTTCCCCCGCCCTTTGCCTGGAAGAATCCCACTTAAACCGCCTAAGCCGGTCAAGCAAATGGCTATCACCGGTCAGCTCATCTCGTATCCTCATATATATATATATATATATATAAAGACCTATCCTAGCTCTACTCTCTCTTTCTCATACCAGACGGCGAGTCCACCTGACTCCACGCCACCACCTCCGCCGCCGCCATCAAACCCTAATCGGCTTCGATAGTTGGCCGTAGATCGGATCGTACGTTACTTATCCGGTCTATCTATTCTATGCATCCAGGTGGCTATGGCTTCTTCTTGGAAGGATGTCGATCGGATTAAGGGACCGTGGGGTCCGGAGGAGGATGAGGCCCTCCATCGGCTCGTTCAGATTTACGGTCCGAGGAACTGGTCCCTTATCAGCAAGTCGATCCCTGGGCGGTCGGGGAAATCCTGTCGACTTCGCTGGTGCAACCAGCTGTCGCCGCAGGTGCAGCATCGTCCCTTCACGGCAGAGGAGGACAAGACCATCATCCGCGTCCACGCCAAGTTTGGGAACAAGTGGGCCACCATCGCTCGTCTCCTCAACGGCCGGACAGACAACGCCGTTAAGAATCACTGGAACTCTACTCTGAAGCGAAAGTGCTGCACTTCTCTGGCCGAGGACCCCCAGGGCTACGAGTCTGAGCTATCGCAGCAGCCTCCGAAGCGCTCCGCCAGCATAGGACCAGTCACGGTCGCCTCGGATCTGTTCACAAACCCCGGCAGCCCTTCCGGATCCGACCTGAGCGATTCGGGTCCAGGTGTCAGTATGCCCGTACCGCGTGTCTTCCGCCAGGTGGACAGGAGTGCGTTGATAAGCCCGCCCGATCCGGCCGCCATGGACCACATCGTGGATGTTCCGGAGGCGCCTACAGCCACCGTCGATACCTACCTCAGTCTCTCGCTGCCCGGATCCGAACCCAACGAAGTCCTGACCCGAACAGAATCGGGCACGAGATCCGACCCTGCTCCGAAATCGAACCAGACCGGTCACATGTACAGCGGTTCGGTGGACGGGTTCGATAAGCAGTTCTTCAGCAAGGAGTTCATGGCCGTGATGCAGGAGATGATTAGGAACGAGGTTAGTCGCTACATGAATGAGGTAGGTCAGCAACATCAGATCGGAGCCGCCAGTGGCGGCGGCGCTGGGCTCTTCTTCCAGAGCGAAGCCGTGAGGAACGCTGCAGTGAAACGTGTTGGGGTTGGCAGGGTCGATTAGGTTAGGTATCGTGTTGGCCAGGGACGATCATCCGCCATCTCTTGATGATTAATGAATGCAATGGCAACAGCTAGATGGCCTCTCTACCGTACTCTAGATGGGTTTGACTCGCAGAAGAAGAGAAGAGAGAGAGAGACCAAATTGAGGGGCAGCTCTAGGAAACTGGAATTGGAAGAACATAGAAATATTTTAAAAAGAGAAATGGAATGCCCTATTTAGTTCTCTGTTATTGGCTTCTTTTTCTGGAGTTTGACAAATGCGCTGGTAAAATAACCTTTGCTAATGTACATAATGGCCCCAAATTATAAAAAGGAAGCAAATGCACAAAGTGTACTTTCCTCAAGAGGCTGAGTTGAACCAGATAAGTAGAGATGTGTACCAGTGAAGTCAGCAGAGAATGTCCATGTTACCAGTCTTGTTGTGGTAGTAGTCAAACCCAGAGAAGACCATGGCTTGAGAGCAAATCTAAGACAACAAAATAAGAGTACACACAATTACCAGGCAGGAATTAATTATCAAAAGAGGGGTTATGGCTATCAGTGATTCTTTGGGGACTAGATAGGTGGGTGGACATGAAGAAGGTGCTCTGGTTTCTCTGCATAAACCTGTATGGCCAATGATTTTATATGCTTATAGATCATGTCACTAACCAACCAGACACATGGAGAAGAGATGGGAAAGAGTTTCTAATACCTAAGGAAGTCAACAAGGTGCAACTTAACTGCAGAAGCAAAGGAAATGTGGAGAGTCAGCAGGAGCACAGAGTGAAGTAGTGAAGAAGCACCCAAAGGAAGGGAAATGTTCAGAAAGTATGCATCCAAGGAAAAGATGGTACCAAAGAGGCACAAGAGATGCTAGGCACAATACACAGATGAGGGAAGCACTTGGTCTCCCATTGCTTCTTCATACTGATGGCGCTCACTTTTGTATAGAAGCTTGAGGGGTGGGGTAGGGATGCTGCAGAATAGATGAGTTGTGCATCATTCACTTCAAAATATTAAGTTTTCTGTGCAAAGAAAGGAGAAAGAAGATAGAGAATGAGAGTGGGATTATGATTTACTTTGCCAAGATGAATGCTAGCAAGCTTTTCCACTGGTAATGCATCATTCTTCCTAGCAATATACAGATAAGTAGGCATCTGCATCATGCCATTTTCCACTTTCTGCCCCTTGTTGGTAATGCAGATATATTGCCATAATTACTTAAGAAAAAATACCACTGAAAATGTTCACAAATTCCAGAAAAATACACTCAAAGCATAAAATTGAAGAACAAAGAACAAAAAATAGACATGAAGCAAAGACATATAAAACTGCAGAGATGAGCATGGAAGGTTAGAGGAAGCACAAATCTTCTAGCAAGAGCACAATATTGGCCAGGTATGTTATAACATGATGGCACCCATTACAGAATCTGATCTGCTTGCTCAAATTGATAACAGAAGAGTTTTTATAGCAGGGCATGATCTTTCTATCAAACATTTGGTGTCCATCCCAAATACATCTGCGGAAACAACAGCACAAAACTTGATGTGATTTTTTTCCCTAGATAATAGAAAAATCTCATGATAATCAAAGCCCGGTGAGAATGAGGTATGGTATCCCGGTGACACTTCTCCTTAAAAGGATCATCACAAATTCCTATATCATCACCCAAAAGGGATACAATACTTATTTTTTGCAGAGAATCACGAGGATGAAGCACTCTCTCATCTCCCATAGCAGCGGATCCTCCCCTCAATGCTCTAAACATTCATTACCCATAAGTTGCAAGCCACCAAAAGCAGTAAAGTTCAAGCTTAATTTCAGCATGGAAAGTACTGATTCCTTCTTTCCATTGGGATTGTCACTAAAGATCCCCAACAAGGGCAATTTCTATTTCTTAACTCTTGCACAATAGCCCAGATCATCCCAATGAAGCAAATAAGGAAAAGGGTCAAAGGTAAGATGAGAAAAAAAAAAAGAATGGCAGAAACTATATCCTCGTAGATGGACACGGGTCAGGGGGACTTATCCCACTGGGGGTCACTGCTTGTACTAAGTGGTGGAAGTCCTGTCCAATTCGGTAGTGGAGTGGTCATAGGATACAGCCGGGAAGTTGCCCACGTGAGAATATACTGGGATAAAATTAATTTTTATTTAAAATTTATTAATGGTAAATATTGAAATATTTAAAATATTATAAATAAATAATAAATTTTTTAATTTATTAAATTTATTATTTTATTCTAAATATGGTGCTAACCTATTTGATATATTTTATATGTTAAATTTTAAACTTGTAACTGAATATTATTTCTCTTATTTAGGAACAGTGAGAATAATTTTATCGAATTGATTATTTTTCCTTTATAATGGTGAAGATAAAAAGTCGGTTTACCTTATTTGTTCAAGTACACTTAGTTAGCTCACTTATTCTAATAATATATAATAATGTATGGTATAATTCTTACTTAAAAGTAATTAAATAGTATAATTTTTTAATTTTATAAATTAATAATAATTTTTTATTTTATCTAATTTATTACTCCGTACTTAACTTTTTAAATTTATAAAATAAAGAGGAGAGAAGCTCAACAGCATAAAATAAAAGGCCGACCGAACTAAATTGTACCGGTCGAGTAACCGTTTTAAGAAAACGGTTTTACTATAACTTTAACTTATTGTGCTAAATATACAAATATTTTTTTAAATTTTCAAAAGAAAAAAAATGAAATTTAATTACTTGATCACTAAGGCATCCGAATGAAGCAATCAAACAATATGGTTATCTTGATCTGCATGGGGTAGCTAGTGGCCTTCGCCGGGGCTGGGGCCGGAGTTAGTGAAGTAGGTGGTGAAGCCATGGCCCTTCCCTCCAGAGCTAGGGCCGCCAGTCTTGATAGCCTCCAAATAGAGTCCCTCCATCAGGGCTTCGACCCCTCTCGCCAGAGAGCTGCCACCGGCCGGACTAAGGGGTCTAGCCTCCGAGACCCGAAAGGCCATAGAGGCCGCAATGGCCATGACGATGAGGACGCAAAGGCCGAACTTCAAGATCCCACTCCTCGCCATTTGTTGGGTGATGAACAATTATTACCAACTAACTGCAGAAAGAACTGTCTGATTTTTTGATGGATATGAGATAATGGAATAAGAATATATATAGGAGTGGGAAGGAGGGCGACTGCAAGAGCATGGAAGTTGGAGTAATCATAGAAACAAAAGGAAGGAGACAGGTTGGTTCACTTGAAGAAGAAGCATCGGGGAAACCTTCTTCAGTCCGTGCATGGCAGGCATAGGAGAGAGAAAGCCAATATAGATTTTCTCGTGCATCATATGCCAATAAAACAGAAAGAAAATGCTAACCCACCTAAAGCAACTTAGGCTACTACTAATTGTGGCCTAATTTACAAGCTTTGACAAGAGGCAAAAACGATGGCCAAAAGTGGAGTGTGTGGTTAGAATACTTTTGTTAGAGAGTCCTTCATCTTTTTGGGGCTTGAAGGCTAGTGCTCTTGCAGATGTTGCTGGGTCAGTCAAATCAAACGTAATGGCATGCGCAATGGTGTTTTTTTTGTGCTTGATATTGACTTAATTGCAGCCTGTGATCCTCATTTTCCATGTTTTTTCTGCTTAAAAAATGATAAAAGAAAGAGTATGTGCAGAATGCCAATCAGATCAGCAGATATTGTGGGGTTAGTTTGGAATATTAGCCAAGAGAGGAAAAAGAAACATTACCTAATAACCTTTCTATTAAGGCAGGAACCATGAAATCACTTCAAACCATGAATCAGATCCAATCTTGACTTGATTACTTAGGACTCAATGGCTTCTGGGTGAAAAAAGAAAAGCAGCATTGACCTATTGGAATAGTAGGTAACATTCTATGAAAGCTGTATTGGTCAGGTGCTGCAACTTGGAAGGTTTAGGGCTTGTTGAATGATGCAGGTAATATGCAGAATTCCTCTATAGATGCAATATGGGTATCAGAACTTCTAGTTTCATGTACTTCACTGGTCATTTACATAATGGGTCTAGTCTAGCAGATGACTGCTGAAATTCTCCATCCTTGGCGACATTATGAGCTGCTGGGCTGGCTGGCTGGTGGTGGTACTACAGAAGCAGCAGGAACAACTGCAGGATCCGCACAAGGAGCTTATTCAGAGCTCAAATGGGCAAATCAAGGGGAGGTCAAATAGATGATCAGCCAGTGGATTGTAGACAAAGCACCCAAAAGAAGAAAGATTCTATTCAAGTCCCATGGAGGAGGATGGGAAAGACAGAACAAAAACCAGCATAGGAATGGAATGGCATGGGCTAACACTGTGCCTTCACATGCAAGTGAAACCCCTCTGCTCAGAGGGTCATCAATACGACAGCAGGCTCTTGCAGGAAACCCCCTAAAGAAATATGGACTCGGCTGTCTGTATCTCCAATTCCAAACAAAGAGCCAAACTCAAACAGCCAAAAAAACAACAGATCCAGACATTAATTCCACCCTGCACAAGTTTTGGTCTTTGTCTCTTTGTGTTTATTATTCACAGAGGAGAAGAGAAAAACGGAGTCCGTCCGCTCCATCCTTAATTTGGTTGCAGCAAAACCAAGTACTGCCATTATAGCAGCCTGCCATTTTGCCCAAAAGACAGCAAAATTCTCTGAATTTGCCCAACAAGAGAATGGGAATTAACATCATGATCACACCTTATACATGGGAAAGGCAACAATTAGTCAACAGCCATGCTCAATCGTCACCACTCATACCACCACATTACATGGAATACGAAGAAAATACCAGATCTATACTTTACTGGCTTTACCCAGATACAAAGTTAAAGGGGAAAGGGAAACCGCAGAGAGCTCTGTGAAAGGATGGGGAATAAAACTCGATACCCAGTAGAAGGGAATAACAGTGGAGCAGGAAAGATTGAAGATTGGAGTGTAGTCGGCCCAAATCCACTATCTGCCCCGGCCGCCGAAATTCATCTTCTCGTAGTACCTAATCGAGAGCAAGGAGAGGGAGAGGTGGACCTCGTCCTTGCCCCACCTCGCCGGCGGCTTTGTACCGACCATCGGGCGGAACAAGGTGGGAGCCGCTGGCCAGGCTGAGGTGGAGGTGGAAGAGGAGGTGGCCGCCGCTGCTGCTGCCGTTGTCTTGGGCTTTGAGAGGGGCAAGAGGTAGACGGAGTGGAGACGACGGAAGCCGCCGAGGGCGAGGACGACAGATCTCAGCTGCTGGTTTCCGCAGCCGATGTTGGCCCAGTGGCGCGTGCAGATCAGCTCCCAGAGTCGCTCATCCTGCGCCGTCCTGTGCCAGAGCTTGCTGACGCAGGAGGCCAGAGCGAGTGTACGGGCATCCACGTGCTTCAGAACCTCGAAGAGCAGGTTCTCATCGAGATTCTGCATCACACCTGCTTCTTCTCCTCCACCTCCGTCGTCTTCGTCCATACCCATCAGCTCCATCCTAATCTTCTTCTTCTCATTAGTATTCATCTCTTCTTCCCCTTCAATCGGACGCTTCATCGGGATTGAATCTCAAGAATTAATGTTGGGGGGGAAGGTTTCTGTGGAGAAGGGGACTGGATTAGAGTGGAAGAAGAACCACGAAGACAACTAATGAAGGAGGGAGAAGACAGCCGAGACGCACATGATTTGATGGGAAAGGAGAAAAGGCTTCGAACACGACAAGGGGTGAAATGAATGCTTTTCGTTTCTTTCTCTAATTTTACCATTTTCTCCTTATATTTTTATAGTATTATATTTTTAATAATATTTATTATTATTAAATTTATTTATTTATTTATAAATTTATCAATTTTACTTTAAATTATTAGAAATTTATCCCTTTTATAAAAATAATTTGTCCACTTTTTATTTTACTTAAAATGCCAAAAACAATTTTTTGCACGATCAATTTTGGTGGCAGGTAATGACTGACTTTACCTTTACCAGATCACCGACAACTCATGACCGACCGGCCTATCAATAAATAAATTTCTTTTATTTTTATCCATCACAATTAAACAAATTAATAAATGCAACTGCATATTATTTGTTAATTTGAACTTCATATATAACCTTTATCAAATTTTGGAATAATCTATTTATTAGAAAATATTGTTGGACTCGTTACACATTCAATTATTATTAATAACTTAAAATTAGTAATTTTTTTCCAATTAGAATAATTTTTAATTTTATTTAACATTAAATTCTCAATTTTCAACACTAACAATGTAATGACTTGTAAATTTTTCTTTCAGTTGGGCGATAACTAATTATAATATAATATTAGAAAATATTTTGAATTATAAATAATTATTTAAAAAAAATAAATTGCAAGTTAAAAATAAAATTATACCGATTCATGTGTACATAATATATATTTTTTTAATTTTATCCATTTTAGAATTCTTACTTCTCAACAATAAGTTTGGCTAAATTCAATCTAAAATATTCACTAAAATATGAGAACTTTTTTCTACTTTTCAATTAAGTAAATTTTGAAATAAGAGAGCTTTAAGATCCAAATAGAATCCGAATACGAGTCCGACCCGACCCGTATAATATTCATGAGAAAGTCTATCCGTACGAACAATAATTTAGCCAGCAGGAAGGACAAGACACCGAGAAAAAAAGAACCCGAGTGAGGACAGGACAGAGATAGACAGCCTTCTTTTTTTTTTAATAATTTGTAATTTTATTCCCAAGATTCCAATCCAATTTGTAACCAACCTACAGTTTCTCTTTGTCAATTGAATTGGGTATTGGGTAGGACTTGAAACTCATGCATAAGCTATAAGCTGATCTGCACCCAGACCCAGTGATCATCATGGCTGCCCATGAAGCCAAATCCTTCCTATTGAACCTTCCAAAGCCAGTCTCAGTATCTGAGCCAAAGGAGAGTTGAATAGGTAATGTGGTCTATTGTCAAATCCAGTTCAAGCATTACTTTACTTATAGGAACATTTTCCATATCCCTTCCTATGAGACTCGGAACAGCAGCATTGCAGATTAATGGTAAAACTGTGACATTGAGTGAGGCTGAAGCCCAGAAGAAATCTGCATCTGGAGACACCTCTGAAATAGTGGGTGAGGTAAATAACACCTGGACCCTCCGTTTACAGTGGATATTACCAGACACACCATTGTGGGTGTTGGTTGTTGAGTGTCCAGTAAAATGGGTAAATCCGTCATTTCACATATTTGTCATGTACTATTAGAATATTCAGCGTGAGCTGTAACTTGGAATGATACTAAAATATCAATATCTACTAATATAAAAAATAAATTAGGAATATCATTATTTTTTTATGAAAAAAATGAATTTTTTTTATCAAGTATGGGACTTAGATTGAAAATGTTGAGTTTAATGTCAAATGTGGTACAGAATTAAAATTTCAGTACTACTTAAATCTACCAAAAAGAGTTCATTTAAAATTAAAAATAAGTTATTATTATTTATATTATTAATCATTATATATTAAAATATATGCGTAAAGTGGTGGCAATTTCCGTTTTGTGCGGTCCCGCCCGACTTTAAGTACAAGTACAAGTACGTACGTACGTATATCTTCTGTTGTATTTCATATTATATATAATTTTTACTTAATAAAATTTATATTTAATTTAAATTAAATAATAAATTAAATATATTTATCTTGAATATGAAATTTAAGGTCACGGATTCATCATACATTTAGAAAGTAATGCACATTCATTGTTTTATTTGATGCCATTCCACCACTTTGGAAACCAGACAAAACCAGACCAGCAGCAGAACGCCGTACTCCGGCATCTTATCCATAAGGTCCGCAACCTTCCACCCAGCCCCTTCCCGACCCTCCCGGTGATCAGCCATCTCTACCTCCTCAAGAAGCCCCTCCACCGTACCCTGAAGGCCATCGCCGCGCGCCATGGCTCCGTTCTCCTCCTCCAGTTCGGCTCCCGCCGCGTCCTCATCGCCTCCTCCCCCTCCGCCGCCGAGGACTGCCTCAACAAGAACGATACCGTCTTCGCCAACCGCCCCCATCTCCTCGCCGGAAAGTACCTCGGCTACAATTACACCAGCCTCGCCTGGTCCTCCTACGGCGACCACTGGCGGAATCTCAGGCGGATTGCCTCCCTTGAGATCCTCTCCACCCACCGCCTCAACTGCCTCGCCGGAATACGCGCCAACGAGGTCGCCGCCCTCGTGAGGCGTCTGGCGAGGAAGGACGATCCAACCCTGCCGGTGGATCTGAAGACCGCCCTGTTCGGGCTGATGATGAACGTGTTGATGAGGATGATCGCCGGCAAGAGGTATCCATGGCCGATGGTAACCTATCACAAAATTCACCTCCATCGCACACTATCTTTTAGGGTTAGGGTTTACTTGTTCAAAAATATTGAAGGTACTACGGGGAGAACGTGGAGGAGGTGGAGGAGGCGAAGAGTTTCCGTGAGATCGTGACGGAAACTTTCAGGATCGGAGGCGCCACCAACATCGGGGAGTTCTTGCCGTTCCTCCGCAAGATCGGCTTCAAGGGTGTGGAGAAGGAACTGCAGGAATTGCAGAGGAAGAGGGACAGCTTCATGCAGAGCTTGATCGAGTAGCACAAGAAGGAGGCCGAGGAAGAAGATCCCAACTCAGAGGGAGCGAAGAACAAGACACTTATTCAGGTCTTGCTGTCTCTTCAAGAAACAGAGCCAGATTACTACAAAGATATCTTCATCAGAAGCATCATGCTCGTAAGTTATTCAAGAACAAGTCTCCCTTGACCTTGACTTATGTTCAAACAACTACTCTGAACTACTGCGGCAACTTGACAGGTTCTGTTGGCTGCGGGGACCGACACCTCGGCAGCGACCCTGGAGTGGGCCATGTCGCTCTTACTGAACTACCCGGAGGTTCTCAAGAAGGCCCAGGCTGAGATCGATGTCGCAGTGGGCTCGAGCCGCCTGGTTAACGAGTCCGACCTCGCAGGGCTCCCTTACCTCCACTGCATCATCAAGGAGATGCTGCGGATGTACCCCGCGGGCCCGCTCCTGTTGCCTCACGAGTCGTCCGTGGAGTGTGACGTGGGCGGCCACCGTGTGCCCAGAGGCACGATGCTCCTGGTCAACTTGTACTCGATCCAGCGGGACCCAAAGTACTGGCCGGAGCCGGAGAGGTTCGAGGGGATGGAAGGGGTGAGAGATGGGCACAAGATGATGCCCTTCGGGGCGGGGCGGAGAGGGTGCCCAGGCGAGAACCTGGCGCTGAGGATGGTGGGTGTGACTCTGGGGTCGCTGATTCAGTGCTTTGAGTGGGACCGGGTGGGTGAAGAGCCTGTGGATATGACGGAGGGGACGGGGCTAACCATGCCCAAGGCACAACCGTTGTTTGCTCGATGCAGAACTCGAGAAAGCATGAGGCCGCTCCTTTCTCATATATGAGAAACACAGGGTGATTTTAGAGGTATTAATATTTGTAGAAGAACAAGTTGTTGTGTTGGGAAGTGTATGGCTTGCGATATGATGTAATCCTATATCCAAAATTCATCCAACAAGGATGATGTAGTAGAAAGAGGAAGAGGAAGAGGAAGAACATTGCTTACTCCTACTAGCTATGTGGGTTGGTTATTAATGATATTCTAATAAAAGTAATATTTTGGTTATCTTTATTTCCACATGTGCAAACAAAAATGAAAAAAATGTTGGTTATCTTTTATTATACCTATAATTGAGAAATCAATATATAAGAAAAATAAAATTGAGCAATAGGGATAACCTGAATCAACTCTACTCCACCATTTCATTTCTTATAAGATAAATGGTACCATATTGTATTTAGTTTATTTTATTAAATTTATATAAAATATAGACAAATAATCAATAAAATATATACATTCTTGTATTCTACTATTAATACTATTAGAGGTTATTATATAACATATAAATCTCCTACAAGACTCATTTATCAAGCATTTTTCCATTCAAATAATATTTTTCTCGTGCTCCTTATCTTATTGTGTCCCATTATATATATATATTGGGTCTTACTTCTTAATTTTTTATCATCTCCATCACACAATAAGTTATAATAAGCTATATATCATTTACCATGTCACTATTGCTCGAATATCTATGTATCATTTACCATGTCACTATCTGCTTGAATATCTATGTATGAAGGAATAATATGAGTAACCTTAGTATATTGACTTGTTAGATATACCAATTACTCATTACATGCACCCTTCGATTAATCACTCAAACAACTAAATAATAAGATTATTACCGGTTGTCAAATCTAGAATTTGAAGTTTAGGAAACTCATAATAAGTTTTTATCTCACTGTTATTATTACATTCTTAACAACGGAAATTAACCTAAAGATTATTGGAACCACTACATCAGTTTAATCTTGGCAACAATTACATACTTTTTTAAGTTATTAGGTTCATGCCCAACAATTATCTTTACTCTATTAGCTCTTTGGTAACAAGTTTAGCTCAAATCGACCACCAAAAAACTCCAAAATAGATAAAAAAAAAATCGTAAGTTAGCAATGATTGGGTTATGAATGGAAGTCTTTTACCTTGGGGCTATCAGCAACATTGAATTCTATTACTCTCGACGCCGTCAAATCTCTACTGCTTGCATATGAGGCACGTCGAATCTTCCTGTATGGACCAACAAACCCATGAGCTCCACTCTCGGGTATTCTAGGAGGAACGTGTGATCTAAGGATTCCCATTACAACAGTCTCTTAATATCATCAAGGAGCCTTCCACCCAAGATTCTTTGGGCGCACCGCATCGGCAACTGGAACGAGCAACTGAAACCCCTACTTTGGAAGAATCGCTTTTCGACCTTCAAAGTATTACATATGCTAGCTTTCATATGGCAGAAGGAATAATGCTCCAGCGCACCATTTTTTTATAGGGGGACCAATCAGATGGGCTTCACAAGTCGTGGGTGGGTTGGGATGCACTAACAAGCCTAGCTTTGCTGACTGCATTAATGGGCCTAAGTCCAGTCGCCTGCCCTCACAACGTTTTAGGCCCAATCATACTCCTGATCTTCTTCCTCGACCCATCACGAATATGATTGTCTCATTTGAGCAACGAACTGAATTATCATCGAAATAATCTTGCCAATTATGTGGACAAATAGATCATATTGCCCCCATTTGTCCATAATTGTCTACATTTCACGCTTATCAAGCACATGCCATCCCCGTAAGTGACAATAATCATCAATTTGATTGGTATATTGATTCAGGTACCATTAACTATGTTACTAATGATTTATCTCATTTATTTGTTTAGGATGACCAGGCATTTCCCGAGCATCTATTAATCAAAGACGGAACTTGTTTACCCATTCTCTCCCTTGGAACCACTTCTCTCACTAATTCTTTTCATCGTTTCTTTCTAAAAAAATATTTATTTCGTACCCCAAATATCAATAAATCTTTTATATGATTCTAAATTCACCTCATATAATTTATGTTATTTTGAATCCATTCATTTTTTCTTGTTAAGGACCTTCAATCTCATCAAGAGTTGCTCCGCGAGGACAGTAGAATAGGGTTATATTGCTTGCACTTGTGATCTTCACCTGTTTCACTCCGCGCTCATGTTAGTCGTTTTATTAGTAGTTCAGTGTGACACTAACATTTTGGACACTACACTTATCCTATTATACATCATGTTTTATCTAAACATATATCAATTAATCAAGTTTCTCTTTTATCTTTGTGTGATGCTTGTGCTTATAGTAAAATCATTCAACATCCATTTCTTGTGACTAATCATCTCAACACTGCAACATTGACATTTGGGGTCCTGCTCCCATACTCTCTCTAACAGGTTATACATATTATATTCACTTTTTAGATAAATTTAGCAAATATTCATGGTTCTTTGTTCTTAAAAATCTCGTATGTTTTATCCATTTTTTGTGCTTTTTGTCTTCAAGTTAAAAATTTTTTTGATCGAAAAATTAATACCTTTCAAATGGATGGAGCCAAAAACAAATTTTCTCTCTCTTTTCAAAATGAACTTTAATCACATGGCATTATTTATCAGTGTGTCATGTCCTCATGTCCATCAACAAAATGGTTCTGCAACATCGACACATTATCGATATGATGCTAATTCTTCTTGCTCAATCTCACCTTCCTCCGAAGTTCTGGGATTTTACTTTTGAAACTATTGTTTTTCTTATTAATCATCTTCCCACCCAAAGTCACCCATCCTTTGAGCAAAAAAAAAAAAAAAAACTCACCCATCCCCCTTTTCACCTCTTTTTCTTAAACCCTTGATTACACTCATCTTCATATTTTTGGTTTTCTTTGTTTTTCTTATCTGCATCCTTATCATCTTCATAAGTTTTAGCCCCAATCTACAACATATATTTTTCTTGGTTATCACCATGGCTACCTTGGCTATCGTTGTCTTGATCCCTCCACCGGTCGCATTTTTATCTCTGGTACCGTTATTTTCCACGAGAATCGTTTTCCTTTTGCAGGTCGTTTCCTGCAGCGTAATGTTCACTCTTTTAGTCACATGCAAGCTCCTTGTCCTTCTATTTATTTACCCTCTCCCTCTGTTACTCTCCTAGATGCATCACAATCAGGTATGCCCTCTTCCTCAGATACTGTTGATATTTCATTATCTCCTATGCTTGCATACTCTTTGGCCTTATCATCGCAAGAGCCCCTTGGCTCTTCCACTACACCGACCCATCCTTGGATGACTATTTGTTCTTAAGATGACACTCTTTCTACTCATCGTTTTACTATCAATCCCGTTGTTTTTATAACTATTTCAGAACTTCGGACCTATCTCTAAGCTAGTTGGCATCTTTGCTGGTAGAATACTATGTCCAATAAACTATCTGCTTTCTCTTCCAATCATATATGGGATCACCAGCTTACTCCACCAAATCAGCATATTGTCGGTTATAAGTGGGTTTACAAAATTAAACAACACCATAATGACTCCATTGCTTGTTATAAGGCTCGTCTCGTTGGTTAGGGTTTTTCTCAACAACATGGTCTCGATTATGATGATACATTCAACCATGTTATCAAACCTATTACTATACGGGTAATTCTCTCTCTTTCTTTATCTTTTGGTTGGGTTACTCGTTAGCTTGATTTGAATAATGCATTCATTTATAGCCACTTCACCGAAAAAGTTTATATGGCTTTATGGCCTTAAGCAGGCAACTCGATCATGATTTCTTCATTTTAGCTCATTTTTACTCTAGTTGGGTTTCACAGGTTATGTTGCTAACACTTCTCTTTTCATCTATCGTACTCAAGAATTTATTATGTTACTACTTGTTTATGTTTATGATATCATCCTCATCGGCTCGGCTCATACTCCTATTGATCATGTTCTCTTGGCCTTTCGTCAAGAATTTTTCATTAAATACTTGAGATAATTTTATCACTTTCTTAGTATTGAAGTTCACTATTGTGCAAAAAAAAAATATTGAAGTTCACTCTTACTTCTATAATATTTACCTTATTCAATAGAAATATTCGTGATTTGCTCTCTAAATCTGCTATGATTACTTGTCGACGCCTCTCCACTCCGGTAGCTATCCTCTATCTTGCATATGCAATACACTAAAATTGATGTAAAGTACATTCTCCACAATTTTGAGGATACTCTAAATTTTGGTTTTTTTCTATGGCAGAATTCACCTATCTCCATTTATTATTAATGGTTTTACTGTTTTCATGTAACTTAAACTTATATCTTATAGTTATAATAAACAACGAATTGTTGGACGAATGTCAAATATAAAAGTTTTGCCAATACTGCTGCGCAACTAATTTAACTTCAATATATTTTTTAATAGTGTGGTATTTTCATTTTTCAGTTTCCCAATTTATGGTTGACAGCGTTATTTATCTTATCGGTAATCCTATTTTTTTATAATTGTACAAAATGTATCGATATCGATTATTAATTTGTTTGCACTTGTTTTAAGTTTATTTCAATAGCACCTATTTTCAACTTATGAAATACTTAATAAATACACGTAATTCACCTGTTTTTGTTTATTATGATTCAATCTCAATATTAGTGATCTACTATTGAGTGAAATATTACACTTATAATTAAGAAATTAATATATTAAAGAAAGAAAAGATGTTATTAGGGAGATGGACCACCAATTCCACCCCCAACTCTTTCATATTTTTATATTTTAATTATGTATATATATATATAAATTAGATAACCTAAAATATATTGAATTAATCCATTATTATTTATTGGTATTAGAGAATAAGAATCACATAATTCATAACGCCAATATTTAGAATAAATTGTGTTAATTTTGGGAATTTAACGGTCAATTAGATCAAGGTCCATGGAGGCTCCTTAGTATCCACGTGCAAGAAAGGAACATTAATCTAAAAATACTTAAATTTAATCTTTAATATTAATTTTTATCATAAGCATAAAATAATATTGAATTTATAAAAAAAACACGCAATTGGTTACATCTAGAGGCTTCTCTACTTTCAGAAGAATAAGATATAACAAATAGTGGCTCGTGGTTTCCACAAACCTCAGTATTTCGGACCAGACAACACTCCCCCAGCTGTCCCATTTTCCAACTGTTCTTTCATTTAACAACAATATATTGTTAGTATGACTCACACGTTTCCCCCAATGACTCATTTTTGGATCTCCAGGATCCTCACCACCCACAGAATCTGATTCTGTAAACTTCGATCTGAAGACCACTCACTGACCCTTCACTAAGTAGCACCGAAGACTGGAGCCAGAGGTCTCCGCCATGGCATATCCAACCCCACCACCGGATGGACCCGATATGGAGACAGAGTCGACCCACCTCTTGCCGCCACCGGAGGATCTGGCTTTCGAGCCTCATGAGAAGATACTAGTTCTGGATGTCGAGTCGGTCGACGAGATGGCCGTGCCGCCCTTCTCGTGGAAGAAGCTGTGGTTCTTCACCGGCCCGGGGCTCCTCATGAGCGTGGCCTTCCTCGACCCGGGTAACCTCGAGGGGGACCTCCAGGCGGGGGCCATAGCCGGATACTCGCTCCTGTGGCTTCTTATGGCGGCCACCGCGATGGGTCTCCTGATACAGACACTGTCGGCCAGGGTCGGAGTGGCCACCGGCCGCCACCTCGCGGAGCTCTGCAGGGAGGAGTACCCGCGAGGGGTCGGGTTGGCTCTCTGGCTCATGGCGGAGGTGGCACTGATAGGAGCAGATATCCAGGAGGTGATAGGGAGCGCCATTGCCATTCATATCCTTAGCAACGGTCACCTGCCCCTCTGGGCCGGGGTGCTTATCACCGCCTCCGATTGGTAAGTCAAAAGAAAACATTTCAGTCCGCCATGTTCTTGTTAGTCTAAATCAACCATTTAGTCTTCATGCAGCTTCTTCTTCCTGTTCCTGGAGAACTATGGAGTGAGGAAACTGGAAGCCCTCTTCGCATTCCTCATCGGAACCATGGCTCTATCATTCGCGTGGATGTTCGGCGACACAAAGCCAAGCGGCAAAGAACTTCTGATGGGTAAATCAGATCGCCATTGAAGATTTAATTCTATTTATGCATCTACAGATCCATTGCAGCAATCTCATTTCCCCCCATCTTCACCTGCCCATCAGGACTGCTAATCCCAAAGCTCAGCTCGAAGACAATCCGCCAGGCCGTGGGAGTTGTCGGCGGTGTCATAATGCCACACAACGTTTTCCTCCACTCCGCCCTAGTCCAGTCCCGAAAAGTCGACCCAGAGAAGAAGGGTCAGGTCCAAGAGGCCATAAACTACTACAACATCGAATCAACCTTCGCCCTTGTGGTCTCGTTCATCATAAACCTGTGCGTCACCACCATCTTCGCAAAGGGATTCCACGGTAACAGTCAGACCGGCACCATCGGGCTCGTAAATGCGGGGCAGTACCTCGACGAGAAATACGGCGGCGGGCTATTTCCGATCCTCTACATTTGGGGGATCGGGTTACTGGCAGCGGGGCAAAGCAGCACGATCACGGGGACTTATGCGGGTCAGTTCATCATGGGTGGATTTCTCGATCTTCGGATGAAGAAATGGCTCAGGGCATTGATCACGAGGAGCTTCGCAATCGTACCGACCATTGTTGTGGCGATTGTGCTCGATAAGTCTGAGGCTTCGTTGGATATTCTGAACGAGTGGCTCAATGTTCTTCAGTCTATGCAGATCCCTTTCGCCCTTATACCGCTCCTCACGCTGGTTTCGAAGGAGAAGGTCATGGGAGTCTTCCAAATTGGGCCTTCACTTGAGGTAATAGACTCTCTAACGCATTCATTTCTGCAATTTACATGCTAAATAGTTAGGTTGGATATATCACGCAGAAGGTGGCATGGGCAGTGGCTGCACTGGTGATAGTGATCAATGGGTATCTTCTGCTGGATTTCTTAGTCTCTGGAGTTGAGGGAATGCTGTTAGGGATCATCGTCTTCGCAGGCACATCGGCATACGCGGCATTCATGCTTTACCTCATTTCACATAGCGGCGCCCTCGTACGGTTGAACCTCATGCCACCCAAGGTCGGGAAGTGAACACATTGGCAAGGTGGTATGTAATACTCAGATGAAAAAGCTCATCCTTGCCAGAATCTTGAACAGTTTCAATGTAAGAAGGCAAGCAGGGCCAGAAGTGATTCAATTTTACATTGTAGGAATGGCTCTTTCTATTCTGTGCTAACAAAGATGCATTTGCCTATACCCTTTCAACCCAGAGTGTGAGCCATCAATGCCATTCTAAGCCTTCAAGAACTGTATTAAGATGTGCAGAATATGGTTCAAAAGTACAGTTTCATGGTTTGGCATGATCAGAGATTGCTGAACTGCAGGAAACCATGGCTCAGAGATAATGAAGGTAAATATACTAATCATAATAAATAATAAACAAGGGATTGTTTTCTGATGTTATATTATATACAAGTTGCAAAGCTATGGGGTAAAGCAAACTCCCACAACTGCCTGAGCATCCAGAGCCAATATTACATTACAAAATCGGAATTGCTTCCATGATCTATATCTGCTATAATCATATGACAGTACAATACAATGTTAAACAATGAGATTCTCCAGCATGTTGGTGTGTGTGACTGTCTATGGGGGGAGGGAGATGAGGCTGGTGTGCTTTGGCATTTGCTGAACATATACCAAGTGTGTACTTGTTCCATAAGTGGCAAATGGAAAAGGCAGCAGAAGGTTAATATATCAGCTCCCCCTGAACAATTGTGCCCCACCTCAGAGGACTATCATTAGGATGAACCCTGCAAAGCAAAGAAAGCAAGGAGATAAAGTAAAAAAAAAAGCCTGACTCAAAAATTAGAACTAGTTTATAAAATGAATACAACTAGTTACATGATGCATCCTTAAATATGAGACAATGTCATGAATATGAGCTGCAGTTCACTGTATGATTACTACCCAAAACTATGGATAATTTCAGAGAGAATCAACTCAGAAAGCCAGACATTACTTGTTTCTGATAGCAGGCATCCTTCATCCAAATGTGCAGCACAGGGAAGTTTTAATTGATACAGCCTCACCTTTTTAAACTTAACCCGGAGAGAGCTCTAAGTTCATATTTGCATTCTTTAAAAAAACTAAAATCCAAAAGGCGTATAAGGTGATAGACTAACCAATCAAGAGTAGGAGAAGAGCTGAAAAGGTTAACTGGACTGGCCGGCTATATTGAATCTGATATTTTGATCTTTGAAGCTGTCTCTGCAGGGCTCCGTGCCATCCATATAGCTGCTTATGATAGCAATTGTCACAACTATCTAGGCAACTCTTATTCCGCTCATAACATGCACCACTACCCTTCTTGACAGAGGAAAAGGCAATATATAATTAGCATAGACAGAATGTTCAAGTTACGAATGTGGGAAGATTAGAGAGTAAACCTAGCCAAGAGATAATCATTAATAAAGGACTCACTTTTTCTTGCTCTAGCAGTTTCAATGACGCAGGGCCAGATTCTTGGTTAGGGTCCATTACTTTCAGCTTTCTAAACGCATTCTTCAACAGCTTCGACTTAGAGGTTGATGAGTCCGTGATATTCAAGAAGCTCGACAGACTAGGTATCTTCCGTGGAGGCAGAGGGGGATGCCCATTGGACGAATCCAGCTGCCAGGGACTACTACCAGGAATGGCAATCTTACAGGCATCTATATCAGCATTTGCACTAGCTGTCTTTCTATGTCCACAAGGCTTCTGAAAAGACTGGAACACATTTTTTGCACTGTCAGGAGGCAATCCTCTATCTTTCTTTTGAGGGTTTTCATTAGATGCAGATGGTCCTGTGAGGAACAAAGCAAGCTCTTGGCTCTCTCCTTCATCCAGACGCACCCAGGAGGGATGGTGCTTGCCTTCTGAAGGGGAAGACCCACGCAATGAGTCCTGGACTCTTGAGACTTGATCCTCGATTGCAACTATAAAGTCATGGTGCCTGTCTTTAGCATCATCAGTTGAGTCTTTCACATAACTCGACTTGACTGCCCTTTCAAACTCTTCCAACTGCATTTTCAATAGAATTAATAAGTTCAATTTTAAGCCATATAAACTGAAGGCAAGGATAGAGGTGAGCAAATTGAAAAGAAAAAAACACAGACAGCATCGCAAGAGATAGACCTGCCACTTGGTAGTGCCAACAACAGTATGAAGATCCCTGCGGAGTTCTTCCAAATTCCATTCACTTGCAGTGTCACTCTTCGCATGAACCCATGTTCTATACGTCGATCGCATCCTTCACAACCAAATGGTAACAAAACATTCATCTTTGTCCCTACATAAAATGCTTACCACAAATAACGAGTGGATGATACAATCCTATGATCCGTATCACAATTGCATCACTATCAAGCAGTATAAATCTACGAGATTTTGACCCTGAAATCGCAGGCAACAACCAGAATTGATTGGTCGTGCATATCTTCAAGAAAGCCCTCGATTCTTTCACGAATCCGCGACTTTCTTCATGAAGGATGAAGAAAAATGCAACAAGTCGAGAACATCCATTGCAGCGGAAGAATCGTCCCACAGAGAGCCAGAACCAGAGCCAGAGCCAAAGGATTCACCTGTCAGCGGATTCTTGGACCTCCTCGGCCGCAGAGAAGAACGGATCATTCTCCCACCGGTCAAAAATCGAAGCCATCGCCCCCAAAAACACAATAGACTTGCCCGCTCCCAATGATCAACCGCAATAACGAAATTTTCGTATACGACACAAACCCTAACCCCAAGAACAACACGAAAATCCAGTCCACTTACTGCACTTCAACAAAAATCAACCAGACGAATGGAATCGGACTACGAATCAACTCAGGAATCAATCAAATAGGCAGGGAGATCGAATTTCGACAGAGGCAAATGAAAAAAAAAAAGCACAAAAATGTAGAATGGTATACGAGTATATGTACAGGTAGAATATGTATGAATAACAGAATAGCAGCCTCTGGTTTACTAGGGAAAAAAATATTTTCTTAAATTAAAAAAAGCACATTAATTGATACTAATTGCCCTCGGAGTTTCCCTGTCCTAAGCTTTTCCCGATTAGACATCCCTTTCCCTTTGACACTCAAGTTGTCCTCACAAGTCCCTTTCTTCTCCGCCTGATTACTGTCAAACCGATGCTATATGTTCCGTGCTACATTCTTTGTACGGGGTGATGGTTGCGTTATAATAGAGCTTCCTCAGCTTCTGATCGAGCTTAAGCCTGACTGAACCTCTCGTCCTGTTTTATAGCTCCGTGTCTTTCTCTTTTTGGTGAACTGCAATTATGATTCTCTCTGTGCAGGGAGCCAGCTCGATTCGAAGAAGAAGGCCAAATTGTCTAATATTCCTAGTTTGCTTATAATTTTGCAGTGTACCACCTCAGAGTCTGCTTTTGACCTGTAAGTTGAGAGGTTCTAATTGAATCGATACACAGGTAAGAGATTTAGGCAAAATGTGAAGGTGATGGAACAGGTTGCAGGATTCTAAGTTGTGGAATTCATAGATAATAGATAATTCATCTTGATAGTTGGAATGTAGATCTGACCATTCGAGTTGACAGGATGATTTTCAGGCTGAGCTGATTCCATCCGATTTTTGTTCGTCGGTAAGATTTCGAAATTACAAATAGGAATAAACGAATTGCAGCTGCAGAGAAGGTTGAAGGAATGGATCCGCGTGAAGTTAGCTATGGCTTTCAAAGTCAGGTCCGTACCTCTGTTTCTCGCCCTCGTTTGGTACTCTGTTTCGTTCTCCGTTGAATCAACCATCTCCGTCCGTTACATCCGCTGCAGATACAAGTAGGGAGAGATCACTCTGGTTCCCTCCTCGTTTCAGCGCGAAGCCTAGTCTTCTTTCGCCACCGCGCCGACGTCCGGGATCTCGGCGGCAATGGGGCTAGAGGATAGCTGGCAGAAGGTTAGGTTTTCTCTCCGGAACCTCTGCATATGTGGCACTAAGCGCTTCGGAAGCCGCCGGAACGGTAAAATAGCGCTCCCTCTCCAACATCCGAAAGAGAGCAATTTCTTCTGCTCCTCTCTCCATCTTTGCCCTAGATTACTGATCTCCCTCCTTCTCGAACTGCAGGTTTAATGAACCTTCAGCCGGATGTGAGCAGGTGCAAGAAAGGCGACGTCTATATCATGTGGGAGATGCTGAATCGGAAAGAGATGGACGCGGGCCGGAAGAAGAAGAGGAATCGATCATTGTGGAAGTGGAAGTTATCCCACTGGACCCGACTCCCTCCTAGCAACTACTGCCACTAGCTTCCGGTTCAACTTATCACACATTGATGGAGATTGTGATTGCGATGCTTCTCCATAAGTAGGTCGTAGCAGTATGAAAATCTCGACCTCATTCCTATGGGAACCTTCTGTGTTAGTTGTAGCATGTTGGTATCAGCATGTTGATATCAGTTTTTTTGCACGACCAGACCTTTTCCTCTCCTCATATCATATCATGCCATTAAACTTTAGCACTGGACCACAGCATCATATGGGAGAAGCTTTGCTAGTTGAGCTTAACCTGATCTAATTTAAAGAGAAGTTAGGGACCCATTAACTAGGTAAAAAGAAGGAAAGGGCCACACTAGAGAAAGGAGAAGCTTCAAAAGGGAATGTGTAGGTCTAAAATGGCATACTCCATGATTCTCTGTGCACAAAAAAAGGCAATTTTGATCTTATTATCAATTCTTCACATCATTATTCCTGCCCATGACAAAAATATCGGGGGCAACCCTCCATGAACTTCAAATCGGGTTCGGGTCAAAACTTCCAAACCGGTCGCGGAATTGGGTCCATGAAATGAGGCAAGTTCAACCAGTTCCGGTTCGAACCCATGCTTTGAACGCGCCCGCCCGGTCCGGGTTCGAACCTTTAGACCTATGACGGGTCCGGGCGCGGGTGACCTTCCTTGGTTGCCATATCCCTGTCATACATACAAGCATTTTCCACGTCCAGGTCCATGCTCTAATTAATTTCCAGTTTTACCCCTTGACACGTATACGTGGCAGCTTTACGAGGCGAGTATAAAATCATCGTGGACGCGCCCATTCGAAGAGAATAAATAGACAGTTGAGCCCTCTGATTTACCAAATCTCGCCTAAACCTCTCCCTCCCTCCGTCGCCGGCGAGCCTTAACGGTAAACTCCGGCGATTTTGTCTCTTTGGGCGAGAGAGAGCGTCTGAATTGTTGGGTGTATCTGACGTTAGCATCAGTTTCGATTTTCTTCTTCCGTCCGTTATGTTGAATTTATTGTGGTTGACTTCACACGGCAAGGCGGAGATTTAACAGCAGCAAGAGGAGTAATTTCTGTGGAGCATGAGCTGTGACTCTGAGGTCGCGTAATGGTGACGGCAGTTTCAACGGCTCTGAGTCCCAATGGAGTTCATCAGTGTGGTTCTCGCACTGCAGTGGTCCGGCCTCCACTGCTACCCTCGGACTCTGACAATGCCGCCGCCCCTCGCCGGCCAAAGGGCCGGGATGTCAGCTCCCGTTACTTGTCTTCTCCTTGTTCGAACTCCACCTCGTCTTCTTCAGCTATTAAGCGTTCCGCGTCGCCTTTGATTTCGGGAACATCTGCTTCGCCGGATGCTTCGACGCCGTCAGTGGCGGCTTTTCCGTCGGCGATGAAGCGCTCGCAGTCGGCTGAGAGAAGGCAGAGAGTATCTCCTCGGACGAATCTGCTCGATTTCAGGGCTGGCAACGGTATCAACGGCCGGGAAACTGCTGCACATAAAGTACTGTTCACTTCTACGCGAAGCTTGGCGGTGGCCTTTCAGGGACAGTCGTTCTCCTTTCAGGTCAGCAAAATTAAGCCTTCACCAACTCCGAGCAGCGTGAGGAGAGGAACGCCTGAAAGGAGGAGGCCGACTGTGAACTATGCAAGCAGCGCTGTGGAATGTGCTGATAAGAGCAGCAAATTGGCTGGATCTGCAGGGAACGTGGCCAGAGCCTTGAATGAAGCGATAGTGCTCGTCGGCTTAAATTCAAATAATTCCGGTCTTCCTACGGATGTGGAGGTCTCATCCAAGAGAAATACACTTCTGAGATCTGATCTTCAGAACGAAGCTGTCATGGGTTCCGATGGTGAAAGCGTGACGATTTCTGATCTCACCCCTAAACTCAGTAAGAAGACAGGATTTGAGAGTCCACTGTCTTCTCCTAAAGAAGCTTTAAATAGCAGGAGATATCCATCGCCTGCCCATAGGCCGGTTTGGCCTTCATCTCCAACTAAGATATCTAAACCAGCCGCATTAACGCCAGCAAGGAATGCGACCAGCATGCCTTCAATACTGTGCTTTGCTGCTGATTTGAGGAGCGGAAAGATTGGAGAGAACAAAGTAGCCGATGCTCATGAATTGAGGCTCTTATACAACAGGCTCCTTCAATGGCGTTTTGTTAATGCTAGAGCTGATTCATCTCTCCGTGCTCAGGAATTGGATGCACTGGTAAGGTTGCCATTTTTCTGAAGCAAGACTGTTATACTGTCATGCTACTAGCAGTCTAATTTTGCTCAATTTCGGATGTTCTTGTTTGGTAGTTTCTGTTTGTCAGTTAGTGATTAGTTGACACATTAGCTTAAAATATTAGTCCTTGTTGATTTCTGCCTGAGGGATCCCAGTAACATTAGAAGGTATAATTCTGTCCTATTTCTTGTTGTTACAGAGAAGCCTTTCAAGTGCGAGGTTCATTACTTCAAAGCTACTTAACTCGGTCAAAACTAAGCGGGTACAGCTACAACTGCAACGACACAGTTTGAAGCTGGCCTCTACACTCAGGTGGCAAGTGAGTCATATGAGTCCATTGCAGTTCATTCCAGAGTATTTTTCTTCCATGGGGAAATCATATCCCTCAAGGTCATCCACTCTATAAGTGGCCTCATCTGATTTCAACATTATTGCCCTTTTGTCTAGTACAACTGCACAGCCTCATCTCTCACTATTTTTGCAAATAAAAGAAAAGGATCATCCACTCTAACAATCAATTTGCAAATATGTATAGTCTTCTATCCAAATCTATCTAGCCTTGCTCGTTTTTTACATCATTACTAGCTATAACCGAAAAGGAAAAGGCAAATTGTAAAGTGGGTAGTTACAAAAACTTTGTAAGCACTATCACTACTTGTTTGCAGAAACTGCCACTTAAGCAGTTCTTCTCATCTTTTCTGAGATTAGATGGAGAGCTTAGAAGCATGGGGTGCTATGGACAGAGATTACTCTGATTCTTTATTTGGGGCTATTGATGCTCTAAGAGCCAGCACTCTCCGTCTACCTGTTGTTGCTGGGGCAAGGGTATGATGATGAACTCCATCCAGTTTCATTTTGGTATAGTGTCCTTATTTTCCTTTTGGTTGGAAAAATATCCTAATGGTTCCTCAGTTCTGCAGGCTGAAATCCAAAAGGTAAAGGATGCTGTTGTTTCTGCAGGTGACTTGATGCAGGCAGTTCTGTCCTCTACCAGCTTCTTCTTCACAGAGGTTAGATTGCTACTTTAAAACAGTTTTGTAAACTAAAAGGTTTCAATGACATTTTGAACTGCTAACCTAGATTTTTTGTTGTGCATTTTTCCCTCAAAAGTTTGTAGAATGGACAAAACAGAGAGAGTGATACGACAATATAATCTTAAGTGGTTCACTTAGGCACATGCCTCCAAGTTATTTAGATTATTTTATCATCGAAATATTATCAAATAGTAATGGAATCTTTGTGCAACAGTGACATGAGCAAAGAAATAGTGAGTTTTCTGCATCTCACTGCTGATAAACAGATAGAAATACAGAAAATCTGACAGACTTCTGCTTCATTAGTTCCCATTAAAAAAAATATTATTTCCATGAACATTTTGTTATGCAATACTACTGTTTTCTTTGAAACTAATGATAAACCTTGCAACCAGTTAATTTTGCTGTAACGTGATCTTCAGGGACAAAAATCGATAGAACAGGGTATTTATTTTGGTTTTTATTCAGCAAATCTACTTTGTACACAATACTTCTTTCAATGCACCATTTTAGAGGGGAAAAACATTTTTACAGGGTTTTTGTTTTACAAGAATCTCCCTATTATGCTTACTGAAACTTAGTGTTGATTAGAGTTCTAATACATAGTTCATAAATCCCATCAGACCCTTGGATGAGTTTTTACATTTTTATGGTCAAAACTAAATCTGAGCCAAATTTTGCTCCCTCTGTTTTTAAATTCAGTTATGTGAGTGCTATCTTATATACTTCCAGTGAGAATATGTGCCTAGCCCTTATATGAGGGCATACAATATTAGCCTTCCCTCCTATAGATTCTGCATGTGCATGTGAGAATATACAATCTGCAATGAACAAGTACCAGCTAAATTTGTTCAAAGTTATTTATCAAATCAAGTTATGTCAGTCTCAATCTGCTCTGGATCTTTCGGTTCAGTCTGCTCTGCCACTTTGACATATCTTTGTTTGATCTCCACTTGATGTGTTTGCGCTATCATGTTTTTAATTGGTTTACTCCTTGTTATCTTGTTGAAATGGACAGATATAGGCCTAAGCATAAGTAAAGCCCATCCATAGTCTTTTTATCAAACTTTGATCTGCAACATATTAATAGCGGCTTAACATATTCAATCATATAACCATTACAGTATCTCCTAGTACTAGTTAATCTCAGTAAAATTCATTTGAGCTCTGCTCATGTTATATGTATTTGGCATTCATAGGTTGAGGAAGTGAACTCTTTGGTGCTTGAGCTTGTCCATGCAGCAGCCAAAGAGAATGCTCTACTGAACCAATCCAGAGATCTCTTAGCAGCAGTGGCTGGAATGCAGGTATATGTGCATTTTCACCCCGTGTTGCTCCATTATCTTCTGCAGTATGTTAATCCCAATGTCCAAACTAACAAAATGGTATGGTATGCCTGCGGATAGGTCAAGGAATGTAGCCTGGTGACACACTTGGTACAGCTAACAAATCAGGTTCCTATGGACTTCATGCGAGCAAGCATATGAATAGTGTCTGACTAGCTAGCAATATATCGACTGCTAACATCAAATGATGATACAGTACAAAGGTAAATTTCCACCATTCTTCAATTTTGCTGCATAAAAGGTAGTGATGGCTTGAGTGTGACTGCAAGTTTCGGTTTCTTTCTGGGGTTGAACAATGTAGAGGATGAAGGGAGACTGCATCATTATTTCTGTAAATATGTAAAGAAGTAATGGCCTCTGTTTACCTGTACCAATGATTCTTAGATTAAGGACAAATAGGAGACTATGCTTGCTGCACTCGTGTTTCCATTACAATATAAACTGTAATGGCCATCTATAATATATTATTATTATTATTATTATTATTATTATTATTATTATTAAATAATTAAAAATATTTAAAGGAATAAAAAAGAAAAAAAGGGGATGATGACGGCGATGGTTGATTGATAGATAGATAGATAGATAGATTCCAGCGTGGAACCCCACTTCCAGTGGAGGAGGACAGGGCAGATGACTTGCCATTGGTAGTTGAGTCTGACGTGCATCCCACCCAAAGCTTCCACTTTCTTTTTCTACTTTTTTTAATTTTTTATATAATAATAATAAATTTTATAATATCTTCATTATTAGATGAGTAGACTCGATTTCATTTTAAAAAAATCGTTATTTATCCATAATAGATTAATAAAATATCTAAATATAAGTTATAGTTTTTAATTAGTGAATTTTTAATTTTATAAAAATAAGATCTTATTTCAATCATTTTATTATAATAAGAAATATAATTATTTATTTATTTATTTATATTGGATCTCCAAGATTGAAGAACCCTATTTATTTCAATTTTAATTTTAATATATAATATAATATAGTAGAAATTATACCCCACTAGTGTGAATTGCCTCTTTGGAGGTTGAAGAAACAGAGTCTCTTTCTTTCTTTCTTCATCTTCTTTTCCTTAACCCTATTAGACCTTGTCAAGTTAAAAAGGCCTGCCTGCGTGCTCACTGACGGACGTAATGGCGCACATTCTGACCACCCAGATAGATTGCAGAAATCCAGCCAAGCTACAATTTTGACCCACATACAACAACACATCATAAACATTCATGGGTTCCCCCCTTTAAGGGCCACCGGAAAAAGTGAACCTTTTTAAGAGTTGTTGTAGCCACCTTACACCGCCATGGAACCACTAAAAAACCCTGGTTTTCTTCCGAGCGTCATTTATTATACATTAGGATTTCTTTTCTACTCAATTATGATTTATAATCGTAAAAATGTATTGTTTAGGGATAATGTGGAACAATAATTACTTATATCTATTTTTATTTTAAAATAATAAATTGTAGTGTGATATTTTTAATATTAAAACGTACAACAATTATCTATTTTATTAAATTTTAAATTTTATTTGAACCCATGCAATTTTCATTAAAAAATTGTATATAAAAAAGTTATTAATTTTTTTTATAAAAGTGATAAAAATTAACTCAATTCAGATATTTTTTTCTCCATATTGGAAATATGAGCAATAATTGGTTAATAAAATGAATACTTAAAAATAATGAGCGGTAAATAGTTAAATCTTTATAATTTTAAAAATTTATATTCACCTATTTATTTTATCTAATATTTGATTTTATTTTCAACAATTATATTATCATTTGAGTTATACTTATCAAAAAAGAAGTTTAGAAAAGGGAAAGCAAATTCAGTGAAGATTCAGATTCTTGCACTAATCAATAACCATAAACCCTTTTTCTAATATTGAACGACAGTGAGAAGCTTGCTCGCACCTCATCCTTACGTGTCACCAACCAATCAGATGTGGGGTGGAATCGCACGCTCTTCAATTAAATAAGTGCCCTGAACGATCCAATGGTCAGCTCCGCCGTTGGTTTCATGCGAGTTTTTCTTCTCCCCCTCTATTTTCAGTTAATTTCATTCATATCCTTAATGTTTTTACTTGGAATTGGGATTGGCACGAGGAGAAAACTTCAAGGAGCAAAATGGAATTTATTTTCCATGCAATGCAACTTCGAGCCGCTACAAATTGGACAATTAATTTAGGATAAAAAAAACACAGACACACGTCAGGTGGAACTGACCGATTGACACGTGTACAGCTGCGCGACAGAATCATTGTTCCTCGTCATGCAATGAAGAAGGTACTACAAGTGAGACTTTTGACACACACCAAAACTAAGAGCTCGCCGGAGTCAAATTCCGGCGGCCGGTTTGATTCTTCCTATCTACTACGTTTTATGAACCTCTGCTCTGCCTCAATTTCTCTTCTATAATCGGTGGGTAATGGGATAATTGATCGTCCATTAGGTGAACAAATTCAGGAGCTTCATGCACTTGCCGTCGCTGTCCACCGTCGCGACCTCTGATCCCTCGGAGCTGAGGGACGACGTCGCGGCGGCCTTGATCAGCCGGTTCTCCGTGAGATGGCTCCTCTTACCTCGCCTCTTGGGGGAAAACTTGGCCCCCGTGTTGAGGCTGGGGTTGAAGTTGTTGGGGTCCGCGTGGGGGGGCAGGGATGGGAACTGGCGGTGGAGAAGCGTCTGCCCCCTGCAAGATCCGGTCGAGAAGACGTCATCCGGCACGACGGAGGAGACGAGGATACCCGACAGCGGATGGAGGGATCCGCCGGAAAGTACGGTGTCCACCGCCGCCTGGCAGGCTTCCCAGTTTCCAGTAGAGAGGAGACCCACCGCTCCGTTCACTGGATTCACCGTCCTCCCGCACGCTTCAAACAGTAAGCTCTGAAACAAAGCTGAAAGAAGAAAAATTCAAACAGAGGAGATTAATAAAAAACAGAGTCTCCATCATCGTTTCTGTTTTTTATCATCATCTAATCACTAAACCACTTAATTGCAGGAAATGGAAGAGACCGGGTTGGTTACCGGGACGCTGGAGCTCGGGAACGGCAGCGATGAGGGACAACAGGTCGCTGCGGCCGAAGAAGCGGGCGAGGAAGAGGGTGGCGTTACCCTGTCCCTCCGGCGTCGGGATCCACTGAAGGCACGTCCTCAGCACGCACTTATCGCTGCAGCCCTTTCGCAGTACTCGGCAGCCATTGCAGCTCATTTCTACCGTACGAAATCCTTCCTCCGGCCGGCTGGCTGTTTCTTCCCTGACAACGACGATGACGACGGTGATGGCTCAGGATTCCGATCGCAGAAAACAGAGGCTATGAAAAGGGAGATCATTGGATTCAGCACCAATTGCAAGGGGTAGGGTTTATATAATGGCGGAGAGTGACCGAGGGATTGTGGGTGGAAGTGTAAACCATGGTTGAGTTAAGCTGGTACCGACAGGGTTAGAATTGGAATAATATCTTCTTTTTAAAAAAAAATCTCCTTTTTTTTTCACATCCCTCAGCTTTGGGTTCGACTCGAGCGGCTCCGTTTTTCCGCGAAAAGAAAACATGACTTTTTCTATACTCTCTTTCCCTACCGTTGGATCTTAATGTGCCTTTTTCAGGAGAAATGTGGGCCGTCAGCTTCAGATCCTCGCGTGTACTTCACCTCCCACTTGTTTGTCTGCGTTTTTCCTCCCATGTTTTTTTCTAACGCGGAAATGGGCTAAGAATCCGGCCCAGTATTCTAAATATAGGTAGAAAGCCCATCTTAGCATCACCTCTAAGTGGGCCTATACTTGCATTTCGACCCATAAATGCTCTGATAAGTCTATGAGGTCATCCCTTATTTCCCTAAACCCAGTATGATCGTCCAGCTTGCAGATTGGTTGCCGCCATTCTTTTTGTGGACGGGGAAGGGAAATGAGCTCTTCCTTCACCCTTTCCAGATTGTGGGGGTTTTTAACCTTGAAAACTATGGTCTGTTAACGGGCATTGCTTCTGGAAATCAAGACTTTCAGAGATGCCATTGATCTGTTTGTTGAAAGATACAAGGGGAAGGGCATCTCTGTTGTTGCAGGTAAGGAAGCAATATTTTAGGTCAAGCCTCTTTAGTTTTCAGTTTGTCTTAAACAAGGAGTAGCACTCGCATCACAGCACCAACCACCAAGACAGCACTTTGCTCAAATTATTGGCCCTTACTTTTTTTTTAGTGCCATTTGATTCCAAATCCTGTCTTGGGCACTTTCTAGTACTGGAGCATGTACACCATTGAGAAGCTACAAAATTCTTTGTTGATTACATGGCACTAAATTATGCTGAAGCTAAAATTTAGCTTTTCAAACCTGTGGAAGATAGATGCTTGATGGAAGAGAGTGGCTTAATAATATTATGCAGGTGTTGAAGTAAGCGGTTTCATCTTTGGCGGCGCCAGGTTCACACCCATGAGAAAACCTGATAAGCTTCCAGGTAAATTTTGCTGTTGGAATTTGCTGAAGATACTAGTGAAGATTTCTGGTTTTGCTGCTGGAATTTAATGAAGATACTAGTGCTCCAACCGTATATGACACAATCAACCAGCAGCCAGTTAGTCCAAATTTTACACTTAACGGGCTAATAACAGAGGAGATACGGACAGGTTCCAGAGAGGAGAGACCAACACGGACATTTCTTCGGTTCAATGAGATTCATACTGATGGACGAAGCAATTGATTGCAGCCAAAGACTGGGTAAGGATGGTCACTGGGCTGGGGGGACTCTGTAGTATGCGGGGACGGTGGCAGGGAAGAACATTTGCCTCACTCCTTCAGCTTTGATGATGGGTAATATGATGCCGGAGGCGCTCTGCAACATTTTTCAAAGATTACCGAGTGCTTCATTATAATATGAAATGATTTGATCAGGTTAGACTTAAAAGCTTCAAGAACTGAACAAACCATTGGCAGGTAAACTAAATGATGTTCTAGCATCAACTGAAGTTGTAAATGATGATTGAAGTAATAGACAGCTACTACCCAGAAGGACTCACCGATATCAGTCTTGCGCCAGTCCAGATTCGCCTAGGTGAAGGGAATGGCAACATTAAGCGGCCAACACCATAAATTGCCACGGCAAAGAAATGAAGAACCAGGCTCAGAGGCTTAGGGTTCAAGCCTGAGAGAAGAGCAATCGGTCCATTGGAGAATACCCCTCCCAGGCTCAAGTAGTCAAAGCATGCCTGCCGCATCTCTTTCTTGGCAGGATCAGGCGAAGCGCAGAATACCTTGTATAGTGCTCCCGCTAATGTATTAATGGTAGATGCAACTGGCTGCATGCAAGAAAATGAAAATTCAATAGTCAGGTTAGTAAGCCAACACACTACCCTAGGAGCTGCTACTTTCTCCTATCAATTCAAACCTACATATCTTGCTAATACTCATAACGAAGGAATACAAGTTCAATAAATTTAATCCATGTCAGGCCCCACACTTTTCTTGCCTAGGAATCCAAATGAATCCTGGACTATCTGAGATAAAATGTTTCTCCAAGCACAAATATGAATGTACACGAATTTATTGTTGATTTCTCCAGAATTCTTGTATAACCTACCTTACGCAGTGTATAGAATGATTCAAGGTACTTGCAGAGGGCTGTTGCGTCATTCAGGTCATGCAGAGGCTTCAGAAGATTCCGGAGGACAACAATATCAGAGAAGGCAACTGTCATTCCTCCACCTGTCAAAGGATGTCGCATATTGAATGCATCACCCATCAACAGAGCTCCAGGAGTTGGATATGGTGCCGCCGGCATGCTTCTATTGGGCATTGTCCTCACATTTCCCTTGTCAACTGCAGCTATGAAGGCATCACGTATTTCTGGTGGAACCTATAACAGGAAGAAAGATTATTTTCATAGGTATGCAAAGAAAAGAGTGATTGGGTCAGCATGCTGCAGAGCACAAGTTACCTGGGGAGCAACAACTGTCTTAAGATAGTTAGCCATTTCACCATTTGAGATAGAGGGAACTTTCTGGCCAGGTACATCAACCAGGCACCGGATCTCTGTGCTGCTGATTGGATAAAATAGAATGGGAGAAGGGTCCCCCAAAATGACATGCCCATGATTTGCATACGGAAGTTGACAGTTCTCCAATACCAGACCAACAAAGCAAGATGGTATATCAACCTGCATTGATATTTTTCCCAGAAGAACACAAGAATGGAAACCATCAGATATCTAGTATTGCACAATAGAACATGGGCATGTTTGGTATGTCACAATTTCCTCCACTGCAAACTCACTATACGATACCTTAGGCCACAGAATATTTAAAGCATTATATGATCAATTTTCTATTTTATGAAAAGGTAGTGCTCAAAAACATTGGCTCTTAATACCTTAGGGTTGCAAAGAGAGCGCCGCAAGTTTGAAAAGCACCCATCACACACAATTGTAAGAGGTGCATGCGCAGTCAGCACTTCTCCATCTTTCGTCTTATATTGCACACCTTTGACGGTTCCATATTCATCGAGCAAAGATGTAACTGTCCCTTGCTCCAACCGCACACTGTGAGTTGATGGAGTTGTAAATAACATATAATAAATGCTCATGATATTGCAAAATAATTGAGAAATCTACAACATGATAATTAATTGCAACATCACCAGTACAGGACAGCACCTAGACACTAGAAGTTTATAAATGGTGGATCTCTGTATAAATATGGCTTCAAGTGGGTGATAATCCGAGCAACAGTATGAAGTGCATGCAAGTGTAACAAAATAGCTTACTTGGTGAGAGATGCAGCTTTTTCGCGCATTCTTTGTATGAAACGGCCATTATGAAAGCTCCTTCCAGAAATATGGGAGTGGAATTTTTTGAGGGGATATGAGAGACGAGTATTCTTTCCATCCTTGAAGAGAGCATATCCAAAGACTTGCTGAGCATCAATCTCCTCCACACAATCTGTAATCAGAAATCAAATTTATCCAAAAATATTTGTTATTAAGACAGATAAACAAGGGCAAAAAATACAAATTACTGCTTTGAATTCTTTTGATAGTCACTCAAGTAGAAAGAACCATAACTTCATCCAAATTCATGTGTTTTACCTTCCAGGCCCAATTCTATCAATTTGAGGTAGCCTCCTGGTTGAAGCAATTCACCCACAATACGATCAGGCTCAGTCAAGTCCCTTTCAATGACATGCACCCGACGCCCATCCTGAAAACAAAAGGTAGAGTATAATTTAGCAACTGAGATTCCAGAATATGAAGCATCAGGCACAAGACATTTACTAGGTGTGTCCATAGGATAATATTATGACAGAGACATTTAAGTGAAACCAACCTATATATGAAGTGTGCCAAAAAAAGATTGCATGGCTGCAATAATGCAGAAATCTTACAGGCCAATGATTACATCTCACTAGAACAAGTCAACATATATTCTGTGAAATAATTCAGCAACTTGAATTTCTTATATCACTAAATTAGTTAAAAAAATGATGCTAACCATCAAATGACCTTTCATATAGATGAGGTGTCACTCAGGACACCTATCTGGCATTGGTAGGCCTTCATTAATCAACAATGTGAGCCATGAAAATTATATACAACTTGGTTTACTTGTAACTTGTTTATTTATCTTTTCACTAATTGGTGAAAAACTAACTAATCAGCAGCATCTTTCAAATAATCAATAAACTATCATAGATGACAGTACCCTGATTTTGGTACAAGAATACTTGCAGTAACATTGAAAAGGAGCCTTTAATTCATCTATACTCGCAAATATCAGTGATGGAGATCTCACCAATAGCATCCAAGAAAAAGGTATCCATATAAGCCATGGAATTGTTTTTAAAAAATCAGTTCATTGGTGGTCATCTAGTATAAGTTAGCCCACCCCACCCTGCTCCTTGATTACCTTAAATTAATTATTCCAAACATGAAACAGTAACGCGATAGACCTTGCCAAGAAGAAATTAGGATAACAACACTATAAATATGAGAGAACCGGATGCTAAGAAAACAAAAATCTGAGATATCTTGAAGGTTACAGGATTGATTTGAATAAGACGTATAATAAAGCAATGAACCGAAAGCTTGTTTAAACCACCATAAAGGAGATTGAGTAGGCATTATTTGAGATTCCAAAACCTAGGATTCGGTAATAATAGAACTATAAAATGGAAGCCTATAGAAGTTAGAAAGTTGAGGTCGATGGACTCGTAAGATTAACCTTTCCAAGGGTGTAGGCGAGGGCAGAGCCGGCCACACCGGCGCCGACGATAATGACATCGGCATTGCTATCGGCAGATCCGCTATCCCAATCCCTGGTGATGGCACTTTTCACGCACTCACTCCCGGCCGTGGACCCGCCCTCTCTCTTCCTCTTGGCGAGGAGGCGGAATAAGGCGAATAGCGCCAGCAATGAGGCAAAGATTAAGCCTAGCGCGTAGTGATGGGCCATCTCCGCGCTCTTGCGAGCTCCGTAGAAGCTCAGGCTCAACTAACCCCTCCGCCTCCTTAGCCCTCTCTCCTCTCTCTCTTGCTTGACTGATGGCTGTGTTGTTTTCTGTGATTGAAAGTTGTACGTTTGACAGCACATTGCTCCATTTATATGGAAAGGCGGGTACGGTTTTCTCCGCTTATTTAAATGTAATGTATTATAATTATATATAAAAAATTATAATTTTTTCGATATCATTATTTTATACCCAAAATACAAATTAATTTAAATTTTAAATGGTAAAAAATATTTTAAGTGTTATTATATTATATAATTTGATATATATTATTAAACTATAAATATTAATTTAAGTAATTAAATAAATTATATATAAACCGTTTAATCAATATATATATTTTATTTATTTAAAAACTTATATTTATTTATTAAATATTAATTAACTTGTATTTAAAAATATTTAAATATTATAAAACTTTCATAATATATTTTTTTATTAAAAATGGGCTGAGATTTCTTTTATTTTATATTAGTTAGAGTTTAATATATTTACATATTATTGAGCAAAAAAATATATTTACATATTCATTTTGATTGTGGCATTTTTATTAGTGTAAGACCAACCTGACAATTGTTTTTAATTTACGAACACGTGTGCCCAAACATCACATATTCCTAATGGCACATGTATTTTACTTATTTTTTGAACCGTGATAAAGAAAAATAATAAATGTTACATTTGTGTGGTATGTCTCGTACCCTAAAAAGTAATTCTCGTTTTTAGTTGTTTTATTTATATTTAAAAATATTTCGAATAAATATATATAAATTGCATTTGAGATTATTTTGTTAAAATAAATAATTATTATAAATATATACAAATATGGAAGTGTTAGACTAATTATTAATAATAGTTTTTAAATAAATATAAATAAAATAAAATAAATAGTATTATAAATATATAAAAAAAATATTTACCATAATTTTTTAATTCTCCTGGTTAACTAACAAGTAAATGCTAATGAATTATTAATGAGTATAAGTGAAATTGAAAAAATAAATTATTATAAATTAAAATTGAAAAAACATATTATGAATACATAAAATTACAAGACTGGAATTATAAATAATATAATTAAATTATAAAATTAAATAATTAAAATGTCACACTATGGTTGTCCATTTGCTCTAGTGAAGACATTCTTGTCATTTCTTACGGTGAGACAATCATGTGCATGGTACCATGAAATATAAAATTTTCCTACAACAAATATTGGGACCAGCAGCTAGCTTGACCAGATAATGTCGGGGATTCTGATTTCCACGTGGGCATTTTGTACTATAGCCACCATCTTTGTCAATCGTGCTAATTCTGGCAATTAATATATGAATTCTGCCTTTTATTTATTAAATAAGAAATTCACGAGTTAAATTTAGGCTTTATCATTTATTAAATAAATATTTGTACCGATAAAAAACCCATAAAAATATTATATAATTGGTATAAAATATTTTTATAAGATAATAATTTATTATTAATATTTTAAATTTTTATTATGTCTGCAAAATTATTTTTAAAATATTTATTTTTTTTAATGAGGATGCCATACTTTCCATGGCGCACAATTTTGGCATGATATTTTAATTAATTAAACATGATATTGTGTTATTAAATAATATTAAAAAAATAACTAGTTAAGAAAAAAGAAGAGAACATGCAATTTTGTTTCATCAATAAAATATAGTTAAAATTTAAAATACATGTATAATTTGATCTACAAATTAGTACAATATAAAGAAAATAATTAGTTATGAGCATAATATAGATGATATATCTATAAAAAACAATTGATTATAACTCATAACTTATATATATATATAATATGTATATCTATTTATATAAATTGATATATTTAAATGTAATATAAATATAAATAAATTTATTGTATATTTAATTATAACTAATTAATGAATAATATATATATGTATAATAATTAAAATTTTGAGAAATTTTAATTTCAACTAAACGTCGACATTATCAGTTGTATTATTGATACATTTATTGATATTTTCCAAAAACAAATTAAAAGTAAACTATTATAAAAAATAATGGGAATATATTTGCTGGTATTTTATTATAATTTACGTTTTTCTCAAGAGCAAAAAAAGTATTTTAGTTTGAGATATTTTTTAAATATCATTTTAATTTGAAAATAATTAATTTGGAATTAAAAAAAAGCTACTTATAATTAACAACTTTAATTGAATTCTCAAATAAAATTAAAAAAAAAGAAGATATTTCCTAACATTATTTAAAATTAAGGAATGGGCATATAATAATGTATTGGAAAACCTTTACTATTTACATATATATATATCATTTACTCAACTATAAATTATTCATTATGAGTTTTAGATATATATAAATTTAAAAAATTGACATTTAAATATACTCCATTTAAGTAAAAATTATATGCCTATTATCTTTGGCAAAACTATATATTTTTTATATATTTTATACTTTTTTAAATAATATTATAATGTTTTGCATATGCTCAAATATAAATTTTAATTTAAAAAACATTTTTAATTTAGCTCAAATAAATAAAACTATAAGGTTTTTACAAATTCTCAAATAATGTATTCCTACTAAGAAAATAAATAGAAGTCAAATTTTTATGAATTATTTTATATAAGTTATTATGTAAATATTGATATATTATTTAAGGTATTATGCAAAAATTATGATATTACTTGAACAATAAAAATAATAGTATGGCTTATTTGTGTTATGAATTGCATCCTCTTATATTTGGTAGAATTAATGCATTAAAGAAATACATCACAATTCAAAAAATAGCCATGGAAAAGGCACTTATTATTTTGTGCAAAAAATGCACATAATGTGATAGTATTGTCAATAGATTCACCAACATGTAGTACCATGCAGTAGAATTACAATATTAAAAAATTAAATTTAAGATAAATCTTAAGATTTACTCACATATACACTGAAATGAATGTAGTATGACATTAATATCATTTTAGTATTAGCATAACTATGTAATTATGAATTTATCCAAAAAAATATCAAATTATATATTTCCTTTTGCTTGCATATGTAAGCATTCATAGTTAGCTAATCATGTATATAGAAACAACTAATTAAATGTTACATACTAAATTACAATATCTGATTTTCCTTTTCATGAATATAAGAAATATATATATATATACTATTAAATTCCATCTTATCTATTTTCCTTATACCACTGAACAATAAAAATAAAAGTATGTGTGATAAAAGAGGATGATAGCTAAATATTTGAACCTAAATTCAAAACTCATAAAAGGAAATTCAAAACCAATTGTACTATAAATTTAAAATAACACCTAAATTTGAAACTTGAACCAAAATTTAAAATTAAATTGAAATATAAATCGAAATTAAATTTAAAATGATAAATTAAATAAAAAATTAATATTTAATCAGATTAAAAATCGGTTTATTAAGAAAGAAATTAAAATTTTTGAAAAAAAAATTAGTTAAAAAAATCATGAAATTTTGACTTAAATTATTAGATAATTAAAAAAAGTAAGGTAAATTTAACAAATTAAGTTGAACTAAATCGAAACTATTATACAAGGCCCATTTTGTAGGACGAATACACTACACTATTAGAAATATCAATCTAATTAATCTAATTTTTTACTAAATTGGATGCTACAAAAAATATGGTTGAACTCACAACTTTAATATCCCTATAATATTAATTAAGTTATCTATTACGCAACATATAAAATTTGTTATTCAAAATTGAAAAATCGTTACTGAACACACCCTAAACACCGAGTGATTAAATTCAAATTTTTTTGTTATATCACCACTCAATAAGGTGGTTTGTATTTTAAAATGTTGCTAATGATCTACTCTTGAGTTCTATAATGGGTCTATCTCGATATTATATTTTCGAAACCAAAAACCCGCAGGTTACCACTTCTCTTTTGGGCGATTTTCACAAAAGTTTATTATTCCGTATGAGAACATTTTATAACCCATGGAAAAAAAATAACTTATTTAATGAAAAATTTTGTACGTTTTTTTAGGTTGTCTATCTCGATAACTTGATATGTCTGATCTATAATGTAAGTGACCTTTTTCTCCACATTCATTCTTCCCTCATACCTAGAAAAAAAGTATTGGTGTAGGAGTGAGCCAACACTTAGTGAGTACTAGAACCCATCCTGTGGTATATTTAAATAGTAATTATCTATCGTGGTTCATTTTGGAATCCACCGTTATGGTGCACCTAGCCATTATACGATACTTTTGGGTATTGTTGGGTGAAACCTCTTTCCCACACCAACCACTCATTTCCTCTATCTAGTTTCAATGGATTTTGCATACATGTCTTTTCCATTTTCTGAGGATTTCACTATACTCTTCTATTGTATTCATTACAACTGAATCACCTATAAAGATGAAATTTATAAGAGTATTCAACCTTTCAGTCATGACATATAAGTCAAATCTAATTCCCAAATAGAGAGTTGCGACTCTCACTAGAACAAACTCATCAACACATATTAAATACCATAATACAATGCAAATTATATATATATATATATATTTCTTTTCATGTCTAACTCATCAACACATATTAAATACTATAACACAATACAAATTATATATATATATATATATTTCTTTTTCAATGTTCAAATGCCACTCTTATGTATCACCCCTCACAAACAACACATAATTCTTCATATTATCATGTTAAAATGTATTATGTCTCAATTGTGTCCAGAATATGCAAATAACTCCCACTTGTATCTACTCATGCAAATGTAATGCACAAATACAGTATATTATAATTTATTACGAATGGACATACTATCTAGTCAATCTGTCTATCAACAATTTATCTCATGTGTTAGGCATTCATGTCTTGACTAAATATTCATGACACACCTATCATGTTCATTCCGGGAGCAAAGTTCTTTCTCAGCTATCTCCATTTCTTATTTATTTGTGATTAATCATTGTCATATGCAATGATTTCCTTGGAGCCTCGTACTCATTTAATTGTCTTCATAAATGATATATTTAGTACACTCACCTATATTTTTTTTTGTATTTGTGAGAGCCTTTGTTTGTAACTAAGGTTCAACACTTATTAGCCAACTCCATACACAACCCTCTTTGGGGATATTAACTCATGATTCATATGTACTACTATTCGATCCCCATATTTGAGCCTTACTTCATTTTTAGGTCTAAGATCTTAATTTTTCTTATATAAGTTATCTTAGCCCTTCAATTGGTCCCCTAAGTCCATAGTCTTTACTTCGATGAGCATTATACTCCCTTACTCGACTAGTGGATCAACATCCTTTTTCAAACATGAGTCTGACTCATTTTATTGATACAGTCCTTGTCTCTCAATATTCGAGACAAGTGCTTAGCCTCTTCTATTCTTAGACCCACCTCATTTATGCTACTAAGACTCTATGACCCATTTTCTTATGAGCATTGTGAGGATCAAGATTTTACCCCTCTTTAACACTAAGTTCCTACTTGACCATATTATACTATCGGTTCTCGGTCATTCTTTCTATAACCTATTGGGATATTTCCTTAACTTTTTGTAAAATCTACTTTGTCGGTTTTTTTAGTTTTTCAAAAATATTTGTGGTTGTCTATATTTTCCTTTATCTCCAATCATATTAAACTCACAAATTATAATATAATTCCAAACTATACTATGTGTATCTCTTAGATACCCTCCTAATTTTATAAGATATCGTCGATTTGACCCAAAGTCATGTTGCATTTTCATCAGTCATATTGTTCAATTTAAGAACAATATAATGAGATTAATTTTTCATATGATAAATATTTAGTTGTAACTACTACATCTTCCATGACCCCTTGTACATCCACTTCCATTCATTATTCTACCATTTTATCATATTCTCTTCATGTATTATTTGAACCTCATAGCATTTGATTAATTACTACCACCCATTAAGAAAGATGCACTACTCATTGAATACATTCCTTTAGCTTCATATGTTCCATAAAAAGTATCTATTAGCACATCTCTACAACTATGAGATCTCAAGATGACACGTTAACTTCTTATCAATTTCAGATTACAATTTCGATACAACAACTCAAAACTCTTAAACAAGCTCATAAATATTCTTGTTGGGTTAATGCTATAAATTCAGAATATGTTGTCTTTCTCAAGAATTATACTTGAGACAATGTCCCTCCTCCTATATGTCGATATATTATATGTTACAAATTAGTATATAAGCTTAAGTAACACCCTCATGTCCCACTTGCCAGATTTAAAGCATGTTTCATTGTTCAAGGATTATCATAATAAGAATGCATTAACTATAATGCTACATTTAGCTTAGTCTCTTTCTTCATGAAAATTTCAATTAAGAAATTTATATAATTCAACAACAAGGCTATGTTAATTTTTCATGTTCTCATTATATTTGTCTAACTTTAATGATTGTTATATGGACTTAAATAATCGCTGAGAGTATGACATAAGTAGTGACATAAGGCTATTCATCTATCAAACTTCAAAATTTGTCGGTTTTCTTCTAAATGACAAATTCTCAAATGACCACCTAGTACTCCACTCATTCCATTATTTGAACTCTCCAACAAAATTTTTTTATAAAAAACTTGAAATAGTTTTATTATTTTCTTAGATCGAAATACGCTCTTATGCTTAGTGATTGATTTTGACTTAATAGAAATATATTGTCAATTTTATTATTAAAATATGTTGTAATGTAAACCTGTCTACCTAAGTGAGGTAGGTTATATAGAAAAATTATTAATTTATTACAATATCTCACCTTAAGTATACATTATATTTCATATACGGTTAATCAAGTATTTTACTTTATATATTAAGTTATTACAGTTCATTAAATAGCAATTAAGTGTATATTTCAATATTTTCAAAACACAAGAGATTAACTATATTTTTTATAATATTCTTCATTACAATTTTATTATTTTTACAATAATAATCTATATTAAAAACCATGATAATCCTAAATATATTTAGGAAAAAACACAACACGTACCAGAAATAAAAAAACTTTTTAATACTAATATAGAAGTGGAGTTATTTGATACTAGTAGATAGATAAGTACTATCTATATTAGAAAAAAAATATATTTGACTAGTTTAATCATAAAAATCTCTTGTGGATAAAATTTTAAATAATATTATAAATGTTTTGTGGTATGCTCTAATATAGATTTTTATTTTAAAAAAACTCTCAAATAAATCTCCAATTTTTAATTTAACTCAAATAAAACTATAATATTTTTACAAATTCTCAAATAAGGTATACCTATTGAGCAAACAATTATATGGGGTTAAATTTTTAAGAATTATTTTATCTAAGTTATTATATAAATATTGACATATTATTTAAGATATTGTACAAAAATTATGATATTACTCTAATAGTAAAAAAATATAATATATTTGTGGATTGCAAAACTAAAGGGTCCAAACCAATTCCAAGATATTGGTGCGGCCCACTTAATATAGAGTACATAATATTATCCTATAAAATTCTCTATTAATAAAATATTTAACTATAGTGAACATATAAAAATAACTAAGAGAACCAAGAGAGAATTTCCAATATCCATTCCATAAGGATTAATTATCGCATATTGAACAAAAAAAATTATATTAGATTAAATAATTCAAATATTAACTTATTATAATATATTGATAATAAAATATTAGATAACAATATAACATTGACTATAAAAGTTGTGTTTCATAAATAAAATATGCTTAATTAAAAATTAAAATAAATGTATATTATAATATATTAGTGGTATTCATAAATTACAATAATATAAAGGCAATAATTATTTATTTATTTTAAAAATATATGAAATAAGTAATTTAACATAGTTCAAAACATTTTGAAAGTAGGTTATATATATATATACTTGAGAGAATAAAACAATTGCATTTATATTTTTTTATACCTCCAAGTAAGTTGAAAAAAAGAAGGATCTGATCAATTTGAAAAAAAGGAGGATCTGATCTGATCAAATTAGTCTTCTTATATATAACATTAGTCAACTTTAATATAAAAATAATTATCCAATATTTTATATACTAATTTGAATTTTTTGTTTATAATATCATATTAAAAACACTAATGTTATAAATTTATTAAAAAAATGATATTATTGTTTATAAAATTAAAATAAATATGATTATAATAAATTTACCATATTTTCTAATATATCTGATTTAGTAAATTATTTTAAGATTGAATTCTTTTCAAACAAAAATGCATTTTTCTACTTTTGTTAATGTAAATTTAAAATTTTAAATAAAACTTAAAATTATCATTTTTAACTTGTAATTATTAAATTTTATACAAAAAAACAACTATAAAATATTAAATAAATAAGAAATAAATAAACATGTTAGTAATTTATTAACTAAATAAATCATCAAAATTAAATATACAAAGTCACAAAAGTTGTTATTAAAGTTTTTATATAATATCATATATGATCATATAACATATTATAATATATTTATAATAATTTAAAATATTATAAGAATATAATTGTTTATAAATAAAACATATTTAATTAAAATTAAAATACATATATACTTTAATAAATTGGTGGTAGCCATAAATTGAAAAAATATAAAGATAATAATTACTTGTTACATATAATATAAATGATATATCTAGAAAATTAATTAATTTAAATATAACTGCTATATTTGTGAGATATAATTATCTATTTATATCAATATATATTTAATTGTAATATAAATATCAGATAACTTAAAATATATTTAGTTATGATGAGTAAATGAATAAAAATATAAAAATAAATAAATTGGTTAATGTAATTTAAACGAAATCTTGAAATTAAAAGTATAATAAAATTAAAAATAAAAGTTACAAATTATAGTTGATTTGTTATTTTAACCTAAATTTATTAGTTAGTATAAATTAAAATGTATAAATATATATTTTATAAAATATAAAATAAAAATAATTATCATTATACCTATATATATAAAAGATATTTAATCTATGTTTACTTAAATAATTAAAATATATTATAAATATAAATTTATAAATAATATAATATTTCCAACTAATTATTTTTACCTATAATAATATGATACAATATTCAATTAGTGCATCACGTAATAAAAAAATAAAAGAAATAAATTTCAAATTAAAGTAAGCATATTTAATGTATTATTAATATATTTGATTATATTTTACAAAATAATTGAATTTAACTAATATATATTTAGAAAAAATAAACCATATATATTTTTGAGTATTTTATTCTAATGTTTATATTTTATTAAAAAATATTTTAATTTGAGATTTTTAAAAAGTATTTCATTTATAACTAAATATTTTAAAAGTTATCCTATTATTAAAAAATAAATAAATATCTTACTATAAAAATAGAAGTTAAAAGTTGAGAATGTTTAAAAATTATTAATAATTTTACTATTTTAATATTATTTTATATTTTATTTATAATAATTTAATATATGTATAGTATATACAAATTAAAATAAAATAAAAAATATCAGTTATGTGATATAAATATAAAGTATATATATGAAATAAAAAAATTGATAATAGCGGTCTATAATTATATATATTTACTTGCACAAATAAATATATTTAAATATAATATAAAAATAATATTATTTATAATAATTATAATTATAATTAAAATAATAATAAATATAAATTAAAAGATAAATTGAGAATAATAGTAGTTAGCAGTAAAAAAAGTTAGAAATTATTATTGACTTATTATTTTAAATATAAAATATTATTTATCATAAATTAAAATATAATCTTTATAAATAAATATGTAAAAAAATATATAAGTTTAAATTGAATCCGCATGGTAAAGAGGAAGGAGAGAACAATGACTTCCAACGCCGTTCTGGAGAGCAGCGGGGATGACCTACATAACCTATTCTAATATATGTGCGAATCTGGTGAGGAACTGCCTCAAGGAGCCGCACAAGGCCGAAGTCCTAACCCGCGAGAAGGTCCATTTCTCGATCGCTACATGGAATGACGGGAAGCTTGAGAAGCCCGGTACCTCTTTTTTCTCTCTATCTACATATCCGGATCCTATTGATTTCACCCTGTTCTAATTCAGTTCCCTTGATGCTGGAATCGATGACCGTGAGTTTGAAGTTGCCACGGAAGTGAAAGCCATGCCTGGTTTGGTTGGCTGTCACCATCTAATCTTGTTCTAAAGTCTTATGTTTAAACTGATTCTGCTGAAATTTTATCTGAATTAATTGTTTAAATGCTATATGAATCTGCAGATGGAAACAGTCGTTTATTAGTTTGAACATGCTTTACCATTTGGAACTTGAGGATTCTGAGTCAAATTTTCTCTTTGTACACTGCCATTGCGATTTTTACCAGTTCAAATCTTATACATGTTCCTAAAAAATGCCTATAACCAGCTTATAGTTTTCTATTAAGGTCTAAAATCTTTTGGGTTCCTGTGATTAATGTTAGATTTTTCATTTAGCTGAGCTTGATTGCTTGCTTCAGTTAACTTTGAGTTTCAATTGGCCGTCTTTTCTGCTGAGGATTGTTTCTAACTATAACCTTTCAAGGTCGGGGCCACATGTGTGGACTCATCTTGTGCTCACCTAGGAGGGATCCAACCCAAAACCTGTGTACTTTAGAATATAACTAGATTAGCAGTTCCCACTATTTTCTGTGCTGACATTGAAGATCTACTGAGCCTCAAACTTGCCTCTGATCTCTACTTGATTAAACAATTTTTTCAGTCTTTGCTGACCTTGATTATCTATTGTATCTAGACTAGTTTCTGATCTAATTGGAAATTATAGCCTCTAGTGTATCTACTACATGTTTCTGAACTATCATATTTCATCTTTATCTCACTTAACTAAGCTGGTTCCTTGTCTAATGGCCTGATCTTACTATTTCTTTTATGCTATCATAACAGTGCTTCGCTCTGACACCCCAGAGGACTGAAGAGCTTAACTTGAAGGGGATTTTACTTGTTGATATCCCCTTTCAGCTCAATAGATTTGATTCTGTTTATCTATATGCTTGGAAAGCTGAAACACATCAAAATTTGGTTGGTATTGAGCTTTCAATAATATAAACGAAGCTGTTGCATTGTGTATTGCACTAGTTTTTTTGTCAAAATGTTGAATTCTTCCTTTTATATTATTGAGCTTTCAATAATATAAAACAATTAAATAATACTTTAAAACTATGTATATATAACACCTTTTAATTATTTTATAAATATTGTTATTTTATTTGAGTTATTATGTAAATATTATAATATTAATTGAGTTATGATATATTTATTCATTACAATATGTTATCTTTTTTAATATTAGTGTATATATGAAATACAATTCATAATTTAATTAAAATTAAATAAAATAATATTTGAATCATATATCCAAAAATTGTAAACATGTTATACAATTATTTGATATTCAAAATTTATGAACACTTTATACAATTATTTAATATATTTTATAAATTTTGGTAGAATAATATTATTTATTGATATTATAATAATATAATTATAAATTTATTAAAAAAATATATAAAACCAAATATAAATGTAATTAAAATATATAATTGATTTATTACAATTATTAATGTATCATTCATCAATTTAAGAAAATTACATAAATAAATGTATTTTTATAATATTAATTTCATATATTTATAAATGGTCATTTATTAAATAAGCTCTAATTGATGTATTTTAAATGCTTTTTTATAATATTATATTATTTATATAAAATAAATTTATTCTTTATTAAAATAATTTGCACATATTTTTCATCAACTTACCAAAAATAAGGAAAAAATATTTTCAATAATATTTTCAATAATAAATTATATTATTCACATTATTTTATACTAATTGTAGTTATAATATAATTTTATATAAATAGTAAGATTTTATATAAAATATTTAAATATATAATTATATATTTATTTATTTTGAAAATGAATAGAAAAAGCAATTAGGTTTTATATATATATATATATATACATATTTAATAAGTCTTTGAAATTAATAAAACAATTGCAAGTTTGTTTTGAAAGACTTTCAATTGAGTGGAAAGAAGAATATAATGAATAGTATGTAATATTTATATAATTGAACTCTTTTTAAATATAAAGGCAATTTTCCTACTTTTATTAATTTTAAATAAAACTTAAAATTGTCATTTTTAACTTGAAAATATATTAAATAAATGAACATGTTGGTAATTTCTTAACTAAATAAATCGTTAAAATTAAATATATAAAGTTACAAAAGATGTTATTAAAGTTTTTATATAATATCATATAAATAACCGCATTACATATTATAATATATTCATAATAACTTACAATATTATAAGAATAGAGTTGTTCATAAATTTTATGTTATAATTATAAAAATTGTGTATTATAATTAAAACATGTTTAATTAAAATTTAAACTATATATATACTTTGATAGATCAATATTATTCATAAATTGAAAAAATATAAATATAATAATTAGTTATTACACATAATAGAAATGATATATCTATAAAATAATTAATTTTAATTTATAACTCCTATATTTATTAGATATATGTATCTATTTATATAAATATATATTTAATTGTAATATAAATATTAGATAACTTATAATATATTTAATTATAACGAGTAAATAAATAAAAAGGAAGAATATAAAAATACATAAATTGTTCAATATAATTTGAAAGAAACATTAAATTAAAAATAAACGTTACAAATTAAAGTTGATGTATTATTTTAACTAGTTAATATAAATTAAAATGTATAAATATATATTGTAGAAAATATAATATAAAAATAATTATAAGTTTATCTATATATATATAGAAGATATTCGATCTATGTTTAAGTAAAAAAATATTATAAATAAGGGCATTTTAAAAATATATACAACTAATTATTTTTACCTATAATAATATAACACAATATTCAATTACTGTTTCATATAATAAAAAACAAAAAAAACAAAATTCTAATTCCAAATTGAAGTGGACATTATTTAATGTATTATTAATATATTTAATCACATTTTACAAAATAATTGAACTTAACTAATATATATTAAATATATATATTTAATATTTTATTATAGTTTTTCTTTTGTATTAAAAATATATTTTTTAATTTGAGATTTGTTAAATAGTATTTTAATTTATAACTAAATATTTTGAAAGTTATAATGTTATTCACAATAAAATACATAAATGATTATCTCATTATAAAAATAGAAGTTAAAATTTTAGAATGTTTAAAAATTATTAATAATTTTATTCTTTTAATATCATTTTATATTTTATTTATAATTAAAATATAAAATATATGAATATTTGATATATGGATAGTATATATACAAATTATAAAAAAAAATAATAGTTGTGGGATATACATATAAAGTATATATCTATAAACTAATGAAAAAAATTAATAGAGGTGGCACCTAAGTTTATATATTTACTTACATAAATGTATATATTTAAGTATAATATAAATATAATATTATTTTATAATTATTTTAATTATAATCAATAAAATAATAAATATAAATTAAAAGATAAATTGAGAATAATAGTAGTTAGTATAAAAAAGTTAGAAATTATTATTTACTTATTATTTTAATCATTAAATATTATTTATTATAAATTAAAATATAAACTTTATAAATAAATAGGTAAAAAAAATAAACAAATTTATATTAAATCCACAGAATATAAAGCGAGAAGAAAGCAATAATTTCTGGATTGGAGTATAGTAATACTAATAAAATATTAAGAAATCACAATCCCTCAACACGCATTACTCTTGCTCGGGTAGTAACGAGGAATCAGAGTTAGATTCAGAGGAAGAGTTGCCCACCATTTTATATAAAAATGGTAGAAAAAAAAAAGAATAAACCCCTTAAAAGGTTTTTGAGAGAGGATTAAATAAAAAGAAATTATATGGTTATTTTAATACAACCAAAATAATATAATAATAATAATAATATGGGTCTATCAATATTAAAATTAATTTAAAAATAGTTGAGACATATATTTTAATTTGTGTACATTTTTTTTAATTTTAATATAACTTATTATTTATTAATCTTATAGGTGTATTTTAGATAATTTATTGTATATTAATCTCATTTATCAATTAAAAATTTATATAAATAAAAAATTATTATTTCATATATGCAAAGTGCTCATTTATTTGTTGAAGTTTAACTTACTTCTTTGCCTTGTAAGTTAATTAATAAGAGTATGGGTGTGATAAATAGAATATAATAATGACATACATAATAATCTCTCATTTTTTTTATAATTCTTTATAATCACAAAATATTTTTTTATATAATATAAAAATTAATTTATTTAAATAAGTAAAAATATCCAAATTATAAATATATTAATAATATATATAACTATATTTTAGAATATATTCAACTAATTATTTTTCTCGTTAATAATATGAAACGAAAAATAATAAAATTTTAATCTCAATTTAAAGTGAACATTATTTAATATATTTATTCCTATTTTACAAAATAATTAAACTTGACTAATACATATATTATTAATATTTTATTTTTTAATAAAAGGTATTTTAATTTGAAACACTTTTTTAAAAGTATTTTAATTTATAACTAAATAATTTAAAAGTTATATTGTTATTAACAATATAAATAAATATACTATTATTTCAATATAAAAATAGAACTTGAAAGTTTAGAATGTTTAATTTTTTAATAATTTTATTATTTCAATCTCATTTTTATAATTTATTCATAATTAAAATATAAAAAACATGAATACTTTGATATATAGGTAATATATACAAATTACAAAAAAAAAAAGCTATGGGATATATATATATATAAATTTATGAAAAAATAATTAATAGTTATGACACATACTTAATTTTATATATTTACTTGTATAAATGAAAATATTTAAGTATAATATAAATATAATATTATTTAATAATAATTTTAATTATAGTGACTTGATAAATAAACAGTAAATACACATTAAAAGATACCTTTAGAATAATAATAAATGAAAAGCTAAAAATTAATATTTATTGATTATCTTAATATCAATATATTATTTACTATAAATTAAAATATAAACTTTATAAATATTTAAAAAATAAAAACAATTACCATTTTTATTTAAATATATGTAAGATATTCAAGTTGTATTTAAATAAATATGTACAAAAATATTAAAATTGTATTTATATAAATAATATATAAAATAATATTTTATATTTATAATATATAATAAAATTAACTCTTATATTACTCAACCACGAGCCACCTTCACTACATATAAATCAATAAAGAATTATTTGAAATTATCATCATTTGCTTTTAGTTTATAATTAAATACAACATTTTGTAGCTAATTTGATACTCTTATTAATAATATAAAAAATTAATATTATAAAATAAAAACATTGAAACTTGAATTGATTTAATAATTACATATAAATAATGAAAATTTTCAACCAAGTTCATTTTTTATAACATTTAAAATAATTACATAATTTTTGTGCTATAAAGAAAATTTTAGAAAAGTTTAAAATGAATAAAAATAATTTGTTTTAAATAATAAAAATATATTATAATATTTATCATGTATTATAATGTTATTTGGAAACTAATATATAAAATTAAATTAATTATTAATTAATTTATTTAATTTATTACTTATTTGAAATATTATATAAATATCATTATATTATTTGAATATTATGACGTATATGTGGATTACAGCCTATTATTTTTTAAAAATTCCTTGCATAAAACACAATCTCAAATTTAGATCAATAACATTCAATTTTACAAAATGTGCTTGCTAAGTCCATATTTTCGTGTAATGTTAAATAATGGATATATATATATAAATTAACTTTACATTTAATTGCATATATATATATATATATAACAATTTATATATAACTTATTAAAGGTTATAATTACAATCAACAACATAAAATTTCCTTTATCACAATTTATAAGATAAAAATAAATAAGTAAAAAATCAATATATATAATAATATTCTTAAAATACATCTATTTTTTATTTATATAACATTCATTTACATTTTAACGTTGTATCAAGAAAATGAAAACTTTGAATATTTTTTTAATTCGAATTTAAAGTATTAATTATCTATAGTATTATTAATATATATATATTCATTTTACAACAAAAATAAAATTAATCAAATGCATATTTAGAAAAAACAATGTAAATATATTTGTGAGTATTTTATACTATTTTTACTAAAAATATATATTTTAATTTATAACTATATAATTTGAAAGTTATATTGTTATTCAAAATAAAATAAAATTTATGTTTATTATAATGTAAGAATAGAAGTTGAAAGTTAAGAATTTTTATAAATTATTGATAATTTTATTATTTTAATCTTATTTTATAATGATATATTTAAATCTAATATAGATATAATAATATTATTTTATAATAATTTTAATTATGATGATTTTATAAATATAAATAATCAATAATAAATAATAAATACAAATTAAAAGATACATTGGGAGTAATAGTAGATAGCAGTAAAAACTTAAAAAATTATAATTAATTGATTATTTTAACTATAATATAATATTTATTATAAATTAAAATATCTAATTTATAAATATTTCAAAATTTTGAAAATAAAAATAATTACCACTTTACTTAAATATATATACCATATTCAACTTATATTTAATTAAATATGTAAAATATATTCAATTTATAATTACATAATGCTTATATAAAAAGATATTATTATTATTATTATTATTTTTTATTATATGTAACAACATCCTCTCTTATATTACTTGTAACCAACATCTATTATTCTCTCTTTAAAACCGTTATATAAGACTTTAAAAATATTTAATTATGACAAAATTTTAATTATTTTATAAGTATTGGTATTTTATTTGATTTATATATAAATATTATAATATTAATTGAGTTATAACAAAATAATATCCTTTTTATATTAGTGTATTATGAAATTCAATTTATAATTTAAATTTTTTTATTCAAATAATATTTGAATCAAAAGAATTTATTAAAATAGTAAATTAAAATATTTATCAAATTTAGTTTTATATAATGGTCATTTATTTAAAGCTTTATATGCAAAATTTGTGAACATGTGATATAAATTTATAAAATATATTATTATGTATAGATAGAATAAATATATAATTATTAATTTATTCAAAAAATATACAAAATTAAGTATAAATAAAATTAAATGTTACAATTTAATTTAGTACATGTAATAATGTATTATTAATTAATTTAAGAAAATTGTATAAATATAAGCATGCTATAATATTCATTTCATATATCCGGATATTTATTTGTTAATATTTAACTATTTTTATGTAACATTAATAAATAAAAGTTTAAATGTTATAAGAATAAAATAGTTTATAAATTTAATGTTTTAGTTATAAATTTTGTATTTTATAAATAAAACGTGTTTAATTAAAATTTAAAATACATATATAATTTAATAGATTGTTGGTATATATAAATAATGGTTAATTGTTACAGATAATATAAATTATATATTTAGAAAAACAATTATTTTAATATATAATTCTTATATTTATGGTGGTGTTCCAGAGATACTCTTGCTCAACAAAGTACTGCCAGTTCTACATGAACATAGAACTCCATCCTTAATAAAAGCTAGTGGAATGTCTCAATGCAGGCCATCCTGTCCTTTAAGTAACAATTGTTCGGTCGCTGACTGTGTAAATAAAATATTATAAATTAATTTAAATTAATTATTGTACATTTAAAAAAAACATATATTTAATATTTTATTTTAAAATTTTAAAAAAGATATTTTTAAAAAGTATTTTAATTTACAAACAAATAATTTGGAAGTTACGCTCTTATTCACAATAAAATAAATTAATAATTATTTTAATATAAAAATAGAAGTTGAAAGTTGAGAATATTTGATAATTTTAATATTTTAATCTTATTTTATAATTAATTTATAATTTAAATATAAAATACATGAATACTTTTATATATAAGTTTTATATGTAAATTATAAAATAATATAAATATATATATATATATTATTTCATAATAATTTTAATTATAATGATTTGATGAATAGAATAATAAATAATACATGCAAATTAAAAGATACATCGAGAGTAACAATAAATTAAAAGTTAGAAGTTAATATTTATTGATTATTTTAATTTAAATATATTATTTGTTATAAATTAAAATATAAAATTTATAAATATTTTAGAAAAATGGAAAGTAAAAATAATTAACACTTTATTTAAATAAATAATCAACTCGTATTTAAATGTTTTTGAGAATAAACTTGTATTTAAATAAATATATAAAAATATCAAATTTATAATTATATAAAGAAAGTATAAAATGATTTTTTTTATTTATAATATATAATAATATTAACTCTAATATTACTCATCTACTAACCCACATTAATCTATTCATATACATCAATAAAGAATGACTTGAAATTATCATAATTTACTTTTAGATTATTATTAAACACAACCTTTATTATTCTTAAGTTGTTACTTTTATTAATAATATAAAAAAATAATACTATAATCTAAAAAACTTTAAACTTGAATTTATTTTATAATTGAAGATAAATAATAAAAATTTTCAAACAATTTTGTTTTTATTACATTTCAAATAACGTTATAATTTATGAGGTATAATTAATATTTTATAAAAGTTTAAAATGAATAAAATCTAATTGTTTTAGATAACTAAAATAATATTATAATATTTATTTTGTATTATATTGTGATTGGGCAAACTAATATATAAAATTAAACTAATTAATTTATTATTTATATGAATTATTATATAAATTTCATTATGTTATTTTAATATTATAACATATATGTGGATTATATATATATTTTTAATTTATTATATAAAATACATCCCGTATCAAATTCAACATAATAACATTTAATCACATACTGCAATAACCCCACATTTATATGATAATGTTAGATGACCCACATATGTGTAATATATAAATCAACTTTTAACACTTATACATATATACATTCAAATAGCTTACAATTTATATATAACTAATTAAAAATTAAAAATTAATTTAAAAACATAATATTTCCTTTATTATGATATAACACTCATTTTATTTGGGAAATAAGTTGTTATTTATTTGAATCACTCTAACTTATCTATTTGACTTAATAAAAAAAATTTGAAGTGTAATAAATAAGATATAATGACTATATATGAGAAGTATTTATAGATACATTTTTTAAATTTTATTATATATAAAATTCTTAAATAAATAAAAAGATGGAAATTATAAATATATAAATTACTATATTTTAAAATATATTCAACTAATTATATTTATAGATAATAATATATGATCTATTTGAATAAAGTGAGTATGGCATCATATAATATTTTTATTATATAATATAAAATGTAATAATTATCCAATATATTATAAATATATTTACATACTACTTTCAATTTTTAGTTTATAATATTATATTAAAAAACTAATGTTATAAATTTATAAAAAATATTTTTATAAAATTAAAACTAATATGATTATAATATATTTATCATATTTTCTAATATATTTGATTTATTAATTTTTTTTACAACTGAATTCTTTTCAAACAAAAAAAAGCATTTTTCTACTTTTATTAATGTAAATCTAAAATTTTAAATAAAACTTAAAAATATCATTTCTAACTTGTAATTATTAAATTTTGTATAAAAACAACTTTGAAATATTAAATAAATAAATATGTTGGTAATTTATTAACTAAATAAATCCTCAAAATTAAATATACAAATTCACAAAAGTTGTTATCAAAGTTTTTACATAACATTATATAAATGACACAATTTTCAATTACTATTTCACATAATATAGAAATAAAATTTTAATTTCAAATTGAAGTAGAGATTATTTAATGTATTATTAATATATTTGATCACATTTTACAAAATAATTGAACTTAACTAATATATATTTAGAAAAAATAAAATATAAATATTTTTAGAAATTTATTCTAGTGTTTCTTTTTTAATAAAAAATATATTTTAATTTGAGAAATTTTAAGAAATATTTTAATTTATAACTAAATATTTTGGAAGTTATTCTATTATTCTCAATAAAATAAATAAATGATTATATTATTGTAAAAATAAAAATTAAAAGTTGAGAATGTTTAAAAATTATTAATTATTTTTTTAATATTATTTTATATTTTATTAATAATTAAAATATAAAATAAATGAATATTTTGATATATATATATAGTATATACATACTATAAAAAAATAGCTTTGGGATATACATGAAGAGTATATACATATAAACTTATGAAAAAATGAGTAGTGATGGCATATAACTCAATATATTTAGTTATGTATTTATTTAAGTATAATATAAGTATACTATTATTTCATAATAATTTTAATTATAATCAATAAATATGAAAGAGTTAGAAATTATTATTTATAGATTATTTTAACTATAAAAAATATTATTTATTATAAATTAAAATATAAAATTTATAAATAAATATGTAAATAATTCATAGGTTTATATATTGATAAAGGGGGTGCGAGAAAACAATGGAATGAAATAAGGATATTTGCATACTATTTAAGTTGAATGAATGTCAACACAATGGAATAAATTAAAAAAATAACTTTTGAACAAAGTTTATATTTTAATTTATATTGATAGGTTTATATTTTAATTTATATTGATAGGTTTATATTGATAAAGAGGGTGCCAGAAAATAATGGAATGGAATAAGGATAGTTGCATACTATTTAAGTTGAATGAAAGTTAACACAATGGAATAAATTAAAAAAATAACTTTTGAATAAAGTTTATATTTTAATTTATATTGATAGGTTTATATTGATAAAGAGGGTGCCAGAAAATAATGGAATGGAATAAGGATAGTTGCATACTATTTAAGTTGAATGAAAGTCAACACAATAGAATAAATTAAAAAAATAACTTTTGAACAAAGTTTATATTTTAATTTATATTGATAGGTTTATATTGATAAAGAGGGTGCGAGAAAACAATGGAATGGAATAAGGATAGTTGCATACTATTTAAGTTGAATGAAAGTCAACACAATGGAATAAATTAAAAAAATAACTTTTGAATAAGAGTTTTAGTTAATATTTGGGTGCCATAAAATCCTTTATCTCTAACTGATTTGGTGATAGTAGAATTAGAATTAAAAAGAGCAATCATTGAATTAAGAGGTGGAGTTGGTTGCTATGGTATAATAAAAAGAGAAAATAAACATTTAAAAGTTTCTGAATATATAAGAATAATATAAGTCTATCAATATTAAAATTAATTAAAATATAATTGAGACTTGTATATTTTAATTTGTGTTTATTTTTTAGTATCAATACAATTTATTATTTATTAATCTTATATATGTATTTTAGGTAATTTACTATATATTAATATCATTTATCAATTAAACAAAATTATATAAATAAAAGAATGTTATTGTTTGATAGATAAAATAAAATGATGACATACATAAATTAATCTCTCATTTTTTTATAATTCTTTATTATTACATAATATTTTTGATATATTATAAAAATTAATAAAACTCATATTATATCACACCTATCAACTCGAATATTAAAATAATGATAGAATATTTGATAAATATATATATATATATATGTATATTTGATTAATTTAATTTATTAGAATTGAATTGTTGTAAAATAAAAATAGTATTTTCAACTTTATTTAAGTATAAACCTATAATTTTAAATAAAATTTTAAAATATAACATTCAAAATTAAAAATATTAAATACATATGTAATAAATAAATATTTCAATAATTTATTAAACAAGTAAATTATTAAAATTAAATATATTAATTAATAATAATTGCACATATGCTAATTCTATATATTTACTTACATAAATGTAAATATTTAAGTATAATATAAATATAATATTATTTCATAATAATTTTAATTATAATAACTTGTTAAATAAAATAACAAATATTGTGCAAAAAAATAAAATAAAATAATAAATAATAAATAAAGATTAAAAGATACATAAAGAATATATAAAATGATATTTTTTATTTATAAAGTATAATACCATTAACTATTATATTACTCAACCATTTGCCCACACTATATACATGTAAAACAATAAAGAGTGATTGGAAATTAACATAATTCACTTTTACCTTATTATTAAACACAAACATTTATAGCTAATTTTATACTCTTATTAATAATATAAAAATTAATATTATAATATAAAAACATTTAAACTTGAATTGATTTAATATTTGAATATAAATAATAAAAATTCTCAATTAAGTTCATTTTTATTACATTTAAAATAACGTTATAATTTTTGTATTATAATAAACATTTTTTAAAAGTTTAAAATAAATAAAATTCATTTATTTTAAATAACTCAAATAATATTATAATATTTATCATGTATTATATTATTATTAGGAAACTGATATATAAAATTAAATTAATTATTAATTTATTTTTTTAACGTTATTATTTATTTAAACTTTTATATAAATACTATAATATTATTTGAATATTATGACATATATATGGATTGCAACCTATTATTTTTTTAGAATTTATTATAAAAAACATGTCACATTTCAAATTCAGTATAATAACATTTAATACCAAAAAATATGTTCGCAATAAGCCCATATTTAGCGATAATGTTATATGAATTACATATATGTATAAATCAACTTTTCATTTAATTGCATATATCTAAATAACTAATTAAAGGTTATAAATTTGATTAAAAACATAAAACTTTCTTTATTCAAATTCTTAATTTATACAAGATGTATAATATCATATCTATTTTATGTGGCCAATGTTTATTCATTAATTTAAAGAACTCTAACCTATTTATTTCACTTATAACAAAAATTAATAATAGTTTAGATATAATAGATATAATATAATGATGACATATTAAAAGTATTTATAAGATATTGATTATATATTTATTTAAATAAGTTAAAAAGCATCTCATACATATATTTATTAATACAATATTCATTTACTTTTTCATACCATAAAAATGAAAATTATGAACATTTTTTAAATCCAATTTAAAGTAGAAATTATGTATTGTATTATTAATATATTTTTTTCAAATTTTACAACAAAAATGCAATTGAACTCATGCTTTGTGAGTATTTTATACTATTTTTTCATAAATAAAATATAATATAATTTGATTTTTTAAAAAATTATTTTAATTTATAACTATATAATTTGGAAATTATATTTTTATTCAAAATAAAATAAATTCGTTCATTATTATAATGCAAAAATAGAAGTTGAAAGATAAGAATGTTTATAAATTATTGATAATTTTATTATTTTAATCTTATTTTATAGTTATATATTGAAGTCTAATATGGATAGAATATTATTTCATAATAATTTTAATTATGATGATTTGATTAATATAAATAATTAATAATAAATAGTAAATACAAATTAAAAGATACATTGTGAGTAATAGTAGATAGCAGTAAAAAAGTTAAAAATTATAATTGATTGAATATTTTAACGATAATATAATATTTATTATAAATTAAAATACAAATATATAAATATTTTAAAAAATTAAAAATTACCACTTTATTTAAATATATATACAATATTCAACTAATACTTAATTAAATATGTAAAATATATTCATTTTATAAATATATAATTCTTATATAAAAAATATATTATTATTATTTTTATTTATTATAACTCACAATATTCACTCTTATATTACTTTTCATTAACCTACATTAATCTTTCTTTTTAAAACAATCAAATAAGACTTTAAAATTATTTAAATATAACAAATTTTAATTATTTTATAAGTATTGGTATTTTATTTGAGTTATTAGTAAACATTATAATATTAATTGAGTTATAATAATATGATATCCTTTTTAATATTAATGTATATATGAAATTCAATTTATAAATAAAAAATCAATTAAATAATTCTTGTATATAAAAAAATCTATTACAGTGGTATATTAAGATATTCATCAAATTGAGTTTTATATAATGGTAATCTATTTAAAGCTTTATATGCAAAATTTGTGAATATATGATATAATTTTATAAAATATATTATTATATATGGATAGTATAACTATATAATTATAAATTTATTCAAAAAAATCTACAAATTTATGTATAAATAGAATTAAAAATTATGATTTGTTTTATCACAATTCTTAATGTATTATTAATGTATCGTATAAATATATGCATGCCATAATATTCATTTCATATATTTATAAGTGTTTATTTTATTTGATAACGTTTAACTATTTTTTATATAACATTAATGAATAAGAGTTTAAATGTAATAAAAATAATATAATAATGACATAGGTGCATTTTTAAATAATTTGATTTTTTTATAATATTATAATATTTATAGAAAATAAATTTACATATTATTAATTTCCAAATACATATATAATATTATAATTATTTCGAATAAAAATTATGATTTGTTTTATCACAATTCTTAATGTATTATTAATGTATCGTATAAATATATGCATGCCATAATATTCATTTCATATATTTATAAGTGTTTATTTTATTTGATAACGTTTAACTATTTTTTATATAACATTAATGAATAAGAGTTTAAATGTAATAAAAATAATATAATAATGACATAGGTGCATTTTTAAATAATTTGATTTTTTTATAATATTATAATATTTATAGAAAATAAATTTACATATTATTAATTTCCAAATACATATATAATATTATAATTATTTCGAATAAAAAATGAGTTTATATTATATTATTCACGTTATTTTACGTTAATGGTTAATATAATATATATTTTATTTATAAAATAAAATATTGTATAAAGTGTTTAAATATATAATTCTATATTTATTTATATAAAAATAAATAAAATGACCATTTTAATATAATTTAAGATATTGAAAAATAGGTTAATATTTTCTATTTAAGATATATATATATATATATATATATATATATACTTTACAAGTGTTTGAGAGAGAAAGTAAAAGTTATATATAATATGAGGAGTCTTTATTTCATAAAAGGTAAGTTAGTGCCACAAATTCTCTTGTAATAGTAAGAAATGGAATATAATATCATATAATATAAAATTAAATAAAAACGTGAGAATTTTTATATATGAAAATAAGGTAATAAGTATATTTATTTACTATTGTTAATTTTTAGTTTATAATATTATAAATTTATAAAAAAAATATTATTATAATAAAATTAAAATGAATATAATTATAATATATATATATATATATCGTATTTTCTAATATATTTTATTTATTTTTTATAATTATATTCATTTAAAAAATGAATTTTCCTACTTTTATTAAGTTTAAAACTAAAATATTAAATAAAAGTTAAAATTATAATTTTTAATTTAGAAATATTAAATAATATGAAATAAATAAACATATTGGTAATTTATTAACTAAATAAATGGTCAAAATTAAATATACAACATTACAAAAGTTGTTATTATAGTTTTTATATAATATCATATAAATGAACATATAACATATTATAATATATTCATAATAACATACAATATTATAAGAATAAAATTGTTCATAAATTTTATATTTTAGTTATAAATTTTGTATTTTATAAATAAAACATGTTTAATTAAAATTTAAAATACATATATATTTTAATAGATTGGTGGTATTCATAAATTGAAAAAATATAAAAATAATAATTAGTTGTTACATGTAATAAAAATTATATATTTAGAAAAATAATTAATTTAATATATAATTCCTATATTTACAGCAGTGTTCCAAAAATACTATCGCTAACAAAAGTACTACAAGCGCCCCGTGATGAGTAATGGCCTCCCCGCCTGTGTAAATAAACTATTATAAAATAATTAAACTTAAATAATGTACATTTAAAAAACATATTTTTAGTATTTTATTTAAAATTTTAATTAAAAAATATTTTAGTTTGATATATTTTAAAAAATATTTCGATTTACAATTAAATAATTTAGAGTTATATTGTTATTCACAATAAAAATAAATTAACGATTATCTCAGTATAAAAATAGCTGTTAAAAGATTATAATATTTAAAAATATTTGATAATTTTATTATTTTAATCTCATTTTATAATTAATTAATAATTTAAATATAAAATATATGAATAATTTGATATATAAGTATTATAGGTAAATTACAAAATAATATAAATATATATTATTTCATAATAATTTTAATTATAATGACTTAATAAATAATACATACAAATTAAAATGTACATTGAGAATAATAATAAATTAAAAGTTAGAAAGTATTATTGATTAATTATTTTAATCTCAATATATTATTTTAGAAAAGAAATAAATTAAAAATAATTAACACTTTATTTAAATAAATATACATAATATATTCAATTTGTATTTAAATTTTTTTGAGAACAAACTGGTAATTAAATAAATATGTAAAAAATATTAAATTTATAATTATATAAGAAATATTTGATCACATTTTACAAAATAATTGAACTTAAGTAATATATTTGATCATATTTTACAAAAGAATTGAACTTAACTAATATATATTTAGAAAAAAATAAACCGTATATATTTTAGAAATTTATTTTAAGTATTTCTTTTTAAAAAAATATTTTAATTTGTGATTTTTTAAGAAGTATTTTAATTTATAACTAAATATTTTGAAAGTTATTCTATTATTCACAATAAAATAAATAAATAATTATCTCATTGTAAAAATAGAAATTAAAGATTGAGAATGTTTAAAAATTATTAATATTTATTTATTTTAATATTATTTTATATGTTATTCATAATTAAAATATAAAATAAATAAATATTTTGGTATATATATAGTATATACAAATTACAACAAAATTAAAAAATAATAGTTTTGGCATATACATATAAACTTATGAAAAAAATTGATAGTGGTGACATATAAATCAATATATTTACTTATATATATATATTTAAGTATAATATTATTTCATAATAATTTTAATTATAGTCAATAAATTAATAAATATAAATTAAAATATAGATTGAGAATAATTATAGTTATAATAAAAACTTAGAAATTATTATTTATGGATTATTTTAACTATAAAATATTATTTATTATAAATTAAAATATAAACTTTTGTTCAAAATATTATTTTTTTAATTTATCAGGTTGGAAGAAGTATACTGTGTACTATTCAAGTATAATATTATTTCAACACAATCGAATAAATTAAAAAGAAAATATTTAATCGAATAAATTAAAAAGAAAACATTTGTACAAATTTTCTAATATGATAAATTAAAAAAAATTTGAACAAAAGTTTTAGTTAAGAGTTGGGTGAATTACAGTCATTTATTCCTAACTCTCGAATTTGGTGATGGTAGAAAGTCATTAAATCAAGCGGTAAAGAGAGAAAATAAACATTTAAAAGGTTTTTTTAAAAATAGTTAAATAATAAGATATGATATGGTTAATTAAGGACAACCATAATAATATATTAATATTAAAATTAATTAAAAAATAGTTGATACTTATATATTTTAATTTGTATTAATCTTATATGTGTCTTTTAGGTAATTTACTATACATTAATATTATTTATCAATCAAACAAAATTATATAAATAAAAAAATGTTATTTCATTTTATATATATATAAAAGTGGTTGAATTCTAACTTAGATGCATGTCTTATATCAAATGTGTATGTGATAAAATATAATGATGACATACATAAGAATATATGATTTTTTTATAATTCTTTATCAACACATAATATTTTTTTATAATATAAAAGTTAATAAAACTCATATTATATCATACCTATTAACTCGAATATGAAAATAATTATAAAATATATGATAAATATATTTATATATTTGATTAATTTAGTTTCTTATAATTGAATTGTTGTAAAATAAAAAAAATTCCTACTTTTGTTAAATGTAAAAGTATAATTTTAAATAAAATTTAAAACTATACTAATCAAATTAAAATATTAAATATATATTTAATAAATATATATATTAATAATTTATTAAACAAATAAATTATTTAAATTAAATATATATATATAAAGTTAATATATTTATGATTAAATTTTTTATCTAATATGATATATATTTTATATAATACATTATATATTCATAATAATATACAATAAAATAAAAATAAAATTATGTATAAAATATTTATTTTATTAATAAAAATTGTTATTTATAAATAAATATACTTAATAAAAATTTAAAAATATATACTTTAATAGATTGCTGGTATTTATAAATTACAATAATTAGTTGTTACTTATAATATAAATAACATATTTATAAAAAAAATAATTGATTTTAATATATAACTCTTATATGTGTATATATTTATATAAATATTAGATAATTAGTAAATAAATAAATACAAATATATAAATAAATTGATAAATATAATTTAAAATAAATTGTGAAATATAATAAAAATAAAATATACAAATTATAATTGATACATTATTTCAACATTATTCATTAATTATTATAAATTAAAATGTATAAATATATACATATAGTAGAAAATATAAAATAAAAATAATTATCATTTTACCTATGTATAAGAAATTTAATATATATTAACTCTTATATTAGATAACTTTATAATATATATAATTATTATTAGAAAATGAATATATATATATATATTGATAAATGTAATTTAAAATAAATTTTGAAATATAGTAAAATGAAAAATAAAATATACAAATTATATTTAAGGTATTATTTTAACCTTAATATATTAATTATTATAAATTAAAATGTATAAATATATACATAATGTAGAAAATATAAAATAAAAATAAGGATAATTTTATATCTTTATATAAAGATATTCTTTATATATTTAAATAAGTAAAAAAATATCAAAATTATAAATATAAGAATAATATACATAAAGGTATTTTAAAATATCTTCAACTGATTATTTTTATGGATAATAATATAACAGGATATTCAATTACTGTTTCACGTAATAAAAAAGAAAAAATAATAAAATTTTAATTCTAATTTATTGTTAACATTATTTAATATACTATTAATATATTTGAAGGTATTTTTATTTATAATATATAAATAACATCAACACCTATATTATTGGACCACCAACCCACTACTCTCGGTATACAACAATAAATAATGACTTGAAATTATTATAATTTACTTTTAAATTATCATTAAACACAACCCTTCATATACCTAATTTGATTCTCTTATTAATAATATAAAAAAATTAATACTATAATTTAAAAACTTTTAAAGTTAAATTAATTTTATAATTGAAAATATATAGCGAAAATTTTCAACTAGGTTCATTTTTTATATCATTTAAAATAAAGCTATAATATATTGGTTTGAGGTATCTAAAATAAGTGAATATGCGCTATAGGTTTCATGTACGCCGACAAGCGATGCTGCAGCACGGGCAACATAGAGGTGCCATTGCTGTGCAACGAGCTGGAGCCGAATACGTGCTCGGATGTGTCCGATTACATCTTCTTCGATAGGTAGCACCCGACCGAGAAGGCGTACAAGGCCTTGGTCCCTCTACTCATCAATAAATAAATATGTAAATAATTTGACTATTGGTTCTGATTTTTTTATAGCTGTTGTTTCTATATTATTATTACTGTATTGGAATTGTGAATAAAAATAATTTTTAATTGTATATTTTTTATACTCTATACTTATGTCTAACAGCGTCCGGTTTAAAGTATCTAATGATTACCGATGTAAAAATATTAGTTTTAATAACATTTGAGAGAAATCATTATTCACCAATAATATTTTTTTTATGTATACGTAAAAATAATTATTTTTAAATAATATAACACTTAAAATCTTATAAATCAATAATAATTCTATTTTAAATCTTTTTTAATTAACAAATCTTCGTTCAATATAAATGAAAGTCCGTGTGGAACAAGTAGTCAAGAGTCAACAAAGTGCAAGTGGATCATAATCATCAAATATGACACGCCTTCTTTTCGTTTGTGCTTTATGCTGCAAATTACTTGGAAATAGATGGACTGTTGGGACTTATAGCGGATTATGTGGCAAACATTACCTAAAATTCAGTTGTTTTAGATAACTCAAATATTTATTATGTATTATATTGTTATTGAATAAAGTAATATATAAAATTAAATTAATTATTAATTAATTTAAATTATTGTATAAATATTATTTTATTATTTGAACAGTATAAGGTATATGTGGATTGCACCATATTATTTTTCTATAATTATTTATATAAATAATTAATAATAATGGCACATACGCTAATTCTATATATTTACTTACATAAATGTAAATATTTAAGTATAATCTAAATATAATATTATTTTATAATAAGTTTAATTATAATTAATAAAATAATAAAAAATAAATACATATTAAAAAATACATTAATAATAATAAATTAAAAGTTAAAAATTATTATTGATTAATTATCTTAATCTCAATATATTATTTATTATAAATTAAAATATATACTTTATAAATATTTTAGAAAATATAAAAAATAAAATAATTACCACCATAATTATATATATTCAACTTGCATTTAAATAAATATGTAAAATTAAAATAAATATGATTATAATAGATTTACTGTATTTTCTAATATATTTTATTTATTTTTTTATAATTATATTCTTTTAAAAATAAATGCATTTTCCTACTTAAAATTATAATTTTTAATTTGAAAATATTAAATTTTATACAAAAAAAACATGTAAATATTAAATAAATAAATATATTGATAATTTATTAACTAAATAAATGGTTTAAATTAAATATACAAAGTTACAAAAGTTGTTATTAAAGTTTTTATATAATATCATATAAATGAACATATAACATATTATAATATATTTATAGTAACCTATAATATTATAAAAATAAAATTGTTTATAAATTTTATATTTTAGTTATAAAAAATTTATTTTATAAATAAAATATATTTAATTAAAAATTTAAAAATATATATACTTTAATAAATTTGTGGTATTAATAAATTGGAAAAAATATAAAAATAATAATTAGTTGTTACACATAATATAAATAATATATTTAGAAAAATAATTAATTTAATATATAATTCTTATACTTGTGTTGGTGTTAGAGATACATGAACAAAGTACGCCTTATACTTGTGTTAGTGTTAGAGATACAAGAAATCTTGTGGAATATTTGACTGTGTAATAACTGTTCCGTAGCCAATGTGTAAATCAAATATTATAAATTAATTTAAATTAACTAATGTATATTTAAAAAACATATTTTAGTATTTTATTCTAATGTTTTTCTTAAAAATATTTTATTTTGAGATATTTTTAAAAAGTATTTTAATTTACAAATAAATAATTTGGAAGTTATGCTGTTATTTACGATAAAAATAAATTAATGATTATTTTAATATAAAAATAGAAGTTGAAAGTTGAGAATATTTGATAATGTTAATATTTTAATCTTATTTTATAATTAATTCATAATTTAAATACAAAATAAATGAATACTTTGATATATAAGTATTATATAAATTACAAAATAATATAAATATATATTATTTCATAATAATTTTAATTATAATGATTTCATGAATAGAATAATAAATAATACATACAAATTAAAAGATACATTGAGAATAATAATAAATTAAAAGTTAGAAATTATTATTAATTAATTATTTTAATTTTAATATATTATTTATAATAAATTAAAATATAAACTTTATAAATATTTTAGAAAAGATGGAAAGTAAAAATAATTAACACTTTATTTATACATATGTAAGATATTCAACTTGTATTTAAAATTTTTTGAGAACAAACATATATTTAAATAAATATATACAAATATCAAATTTATAATTATATAAAGAAAGTATAAAATAAATTTTATTTATAATATATAATAATATTTACTCTTATATTACTCAACCACTAATACACGTGAGTCTATTTATATACACCATTCTTGAAATTATCATAATTTACTTTTAGATTATTATTAAACACAACATTTATTATTCTTAAATTGATACTATTATTAATAATATAAAAATAACATTATAATATAAAAAGCTTTAAATTTGAATTTATTTTATAATTGAAGATAAATAATAAAAAATTTCAAACAATTTCATTTTTATTATATTTCAAATAACATTATAATTTATGTAGCATAATTAACATTTTATTAAAGTTTAAAATGAATAAAATTTATTTGTTTTAGATAACTAAAATAACATTATAATATTTATTATATATTATATTGTTATTGGGTAAACTAATATATAAAATGAAACTAATTAATTTAATTTATTATTTATATGCATTATTATATAAATTTTATTATATTATTTTAATATTATAACATATATATCACTTCCCTACCCAATTTTATCGGATACCCGTGAACAACCCGCCACTCTCCCGATTTATTCGTGATTTTTCTAGAGTAAGACGTAATTTTTACCTATATTTTTCTTTTAATAACATTAATAAAAACTTAATATAAATTTTATATAACTGCCTTAAAGTTCGGCTACTGATAAATATTTAATGTTGTTTTTCCCTTAGTTTACTAAAATGTGGTAAATGTAGTGGATGAGTTTGACAACTCAGTAAATGGGTATTGGGTAAGAGTTTTCACAAAAAATAATTTTTTATCGGAGTGTGTCAGACTCCTTATTTTATAAAAAATATTTTTCTTCAAATTTCGGTTTATAAAAATATTTTTTCAAGGTTTCCCAATTCATTTTCAAGGATTCTCAAATCCTTTTCATGGTTTTTATAAGCTCTTTCCTATTTCCATATTCGGTGTGTTTAACATACAACACACACCCTTCATTATTAAGAGATCACACACATTTGCGAGATATAGTTACACCGACTGCACCCACTTGTGGATCGAAGCGTATTTACCATCCACCCTGATAGAAATCTCTGACTTCTACCCGAAATCTGAGTGAATGTCCTTAACGTCCTACCCTCAGACCAAAAATATTTTGTGTCAATATGAGGACATATATCTCATCCTTAACGTCCTACCCTCAGACCAAAAATATTTTGTGTCCATATGAGGACATATATCTCATCCTTAACGTCCTACCCTTAGACCAAAAATATTTTGTGTCCATATGAGGACATATATCTCATCCTATCTCCACCCTGGTTTCATGCGCAATGAAGCTATGTCAAGCTTATTAAGACTTTTGGTACGACTAACTGCCCTTATACCCACCATGTCATCCAGAGCCCTAGGACGCATCACTAACTCTCTTAGGTGTTTTGAAGGTCCTGTAACATATTGCATATACAATCAACAGTTTTTCACATAATGCCATATAATTTGTGGTGCCACTGGTTCGACAGCCCCGACCCTAAAGTCGATCTGCAACTGTTTGTCTTGATTAGTCCGAAGACTTGTCATGTCACACTGCCACTAGTCTATCGAGTATGTCGGTCCTGTCACGGTACCATGGCCAAACAATTCATTTACTTAAGTTTTCATGGCATAATAATCATGTTTTTTTACGAGCTTTTGCTCGTGCCAACTGACCTAGGGCCCATTGTTCGAGATTTTCAAAATCGGGCATAATAGCCCCCAAGTTCCAAAACTGAGGCCTTCAGCCTATATGAGCTATTCGAGCTACAGTCAAGAAAGTCTCCCAAAAATTTTAAGCAGTGACACACAATCAGGGGAGAGTACTTCCAACAAAATAAACTTTTCAATTGTCCATCATACCAACCGAGTATGAGGACATCTTCGCTTATAACCGATAAGTGGGTTTTCCACTTTTTTCTAGGAAGTTTTATCATACTAACTGTGTTACTTAAAACTAGTAAGTAGTTTTTCCATATGATTTCCACATCACTTTTCTCAGATGTGATGATTAAAATATTATTTAGTAGCGAGTTTTCATTGCCGAGGTGCTTGTCATCCCAATCAGGTATGATATTAAATATTTCACTCACCCATTAATGTAGTGAATTTCTTTCGACTGGTTCTTTATATTCACGTGAGCTTATCCTTGCTAGCATTCTTGGTAATTCGTGTTCCTACACGATATAAACATTATTGTTCATTATCCCTTGGCCTAATAGCCTTCATTCATTCAAAATGAATGAGAAAACCAAACTTTTCATTTATTTGTAATTAGATCCCTATAGTTATTTTTCTTTAACTCTAAGTCCCTAATACTAGTTTTTCCTCAAATTGAGTCCCGAAACTTTTAAAATTCACATTGGGAACTCAGTTTATTCAAATTCACAAAAAATGGTTCAATTTCCCAAATTTCTAATTTGGTCCCCTAACTTTTCCAAAATTACCATTTTGCTCATACTTTACAAAAATGGTAAGTTTTGCCCCAAAAATTCCAAAATTGCCCAATTGGTCCTCCAATATCTTTATCATACCCAATTGGTCCTCAATTTTATGAAATTGCACTTTAGTCCCTAAATTTTTGAAATTCCCAATTTCCCCCCTAATTTCAACCTTCTAACTCAGTCGAATTTGATTTCATCAAATTGACCGATCAAATGAGTTTAATTGTTAAAGTTGAAGTTAGATTGGAGTTACTACACCTTCATATGATTCAATTGCACTTTGAATCGTGTGATTTGATGCTGGAATGAGCTCAAACGAAGGTTCGCCATAAAATTGGACTTAGAGAGAGAAAGCTTCGAAAGCTTATCGTTGGGGGCACAACGGTCCGAGATTTCAATCTGTCCAGATAACACTTGTACTGAGGTTTCTCTTAGGATCAAGAATTAAATCAATTGATGCTGAATTGAATGAGAATTTAGTCATCGACGTTCTGCCGATTCTCTCTCTAGCACCGATCAGAATTTATACAGTGAAGCAAATTTGACTTAACTTTCTGCTCTAATTCATATGTTGGAGGGCTGTGGAGGTGTTGGGAGGACTTGGTTTGGCCTGAGTAGGGCTCTAATTGGCCATTTTTAGCTGGGCCAAAATAGGGCAGCTTTAGCCCGTCGGAGCTACTTCACTATTCTATCACGCTAGTGTCTCAACCCCTACCCTCGGAGCAAATGGGGACTATCGTCAGGTAGCTGACTTCTTCCCGGTTCTAAAGAACCCGACCACACCTTCTTTGGCTCAGAAAAGACCCTATATCGGAGCTCTGGTTTGAGTTTCACCGAAAATTAGAGCAGTTGAGAGAGAATGGAGTTTTCAAGTGTGGAGAGGATGAATGAGGAGTGGCTCTTTATATAGGAAGCTCGGGGACTTCTTGGCCATTCGATTGGTGCTTTAATGGCATTCATTCATTGCCTGAAACTCTCTGGCTGAAAACATTTCAGCTTCGCCGGCGCTGCGCGATTTTCCAGCAAGTGATCAGTGCTGTCATATGAAAGAAGAAGACGACACTGTTCCGAACTGGACCAGACCGGTACGAACCGGGTTCAAAGCTTAAATCGGCCGATTCAGGCCCAATTCGACCAAGTTTTACAAAATTAAAAATTTCTAAATTCATTTTCTATCCAATGGTAGCCTCAAATCTCAATTTTGAATTTTCTAATCCACCTAAAAAAATGAATTTAGCATTTGGTTAAATGGTGGTTCAAACTAGTTCAATTCGGTTCACTTGAACTGGTTTGGTTTTCATCCCCCATAACTTATGTCACGCCTCGACCCAGTTTGGTCGGATCCTCGTGATCAATCCGCCACCCTCACAGTTTATTAAAGGGTTTTCCCTTATTATAGACCGTTAAGAGTAAGACATCCTTTAAACCTGCACCTTTTCCAGGAATAACATAAAAAAAACTGCATAATAATTTAGATTTATCATACCTATATCACATACATCTTAGTTGATGGTCTTTAAGGGTAGGCTTTTTGAAATCTCCTGAAAGGGATATAAGGGAGGGGGTGAGTACAACTACTCAGTGAATGGGTTTTCAAAGGTCTACTTTTAATTTTCAAAGACCATCTTAGTTGATGGTCTTTAAGGGTAGGCTTTCTGAAATCTCTGAAAGGGATATAAGGGAGGGGGTGAGTACGACTACTCAGTGAATGGGTTTTCAAAGGTCTACTTTTAATTTTTAAGAAAAATATTTATATGGAGTGTGCTAGACTCCTTTCTTTTCAAAATCCCTTCATTTAAAAATTCGGGTTTTTCCATCATTTCTTAGTTACCACGGTGTGTCATCACCCATCACACATCCTTAATCATGAAGGTTACACACATTCGCAGGTCAATATGACTACTGAACCCACTAGTGGTTTCGGAGCAATTTTACCGGCCACCCGGATAGAAGCATGACCACTTCTACCTTGGGAATGAGTGGATGTACACGACATCCGACCCTCAATCCCGAAAAGGCTTCTTCATGTCCATATGAGGACAGAGATCTCATCTCGTCCCCACCCCGGTCTCATGCGCTTGGTGCTACTCCAAATTTTGCATAGACACATGGAACGACGATCTGCCCTTATACTCATTGGGTCGTCCAGGGTCCTTGGGATGCATCGCTACCCCTCATGGGCGTCTTGATGATCCCATACAGTGCATGCACAAACAATGTTTTCTCATATTGCCATGTAATCTATGGTGCCGCTGGTCTAACGGCCTTGACTCTCAACTCAACCTGCAGTTGTTTGTCTTGACCGGTCCGTTGACTTTTCATGTCGCACTATCGCTAGTTGACTGGGCATGTCGGTCCTATCTTAGTACCATGGCCAAACAATTCACTTATTAAGTTTTATGGAACATGTATCATGTTTGTTTACGATCTCCTGCTTGTGCCAACTGGCCTTGGACCCATTGTACGAGATTTTCAAAATTGGGCATTTAGCCCCCAAGTTCCAAAACCGAGGCCCCTGGCCTATTAGAGCTATTCGAGCTCCCATCGAGAAGGTTTCCCAAATTGTTTAAGCATTGGCACATAGTCACGGGAGAGCACTTTCGATAAAACATATGTTTTCTCTATCCATTATACTGCTCGGATATAAGGATACCTCCGTTCATAATCGATCAACGAGTTTTTAACTTCCTTCAAGGAAGTCTCATCATACCAACTGGGTATGATCTACTTACAACCGGTAAGTAGTTTTTTTCCGTATGATTTTCACATCATTTCCTTTAAGTTGTGATGTTTAAAATACCACTAAATAGTGGGTTTTCATACTGAGGTACTTATCATCCCCAACTGGGTATGATATAAAACTCCCACTCACTACCGGTAAGTGATTTTTAATTTTAAGTTGTGCTAATCATCCCAACCGAGTATGATGTTAGTAAACCCACTCACTCGATAGTGCAGTGAAATTTCACTTAGTCGGGTTCCGTCCATAGTAAGCTGGACCTTGACTGGCGTTCTCAATGCCTCATTCTCCTACACGAAAATGAACATGGTTGTTCATTATTTTTTGGCCTTAATAGCCCTCATTCGTTCCAAATAAATGAGACAACCCAACTTTACATATATTTTTAATTAGGTCCTAAAGTTATTTTTCTTTAACTTTAAGTCCCTATTGTCGGGTTTTTCCCTAAATTTGAGTCTCGAAACTTTTAAAATTTACCTTGGGACCTCAAATTATTTAATTTCACCAAAAAGGGGTTTAATTTTCCAAATTTCCAATTTGGTCCCCCAACTTTTCCAAAATTACCATTTTTTCCTTCCTTTACAAAAATGGTAAGTTTTGCCCCAAAAATTCCAAAATTCCTCAATTGGTCCTCCAACATTATTTTCATGCCCAATTGACACTCAATTTCATAAACTTGCATTTTGGTCCTTTGAATTTCAAAAATCCCCAATTTTCCCCCAATTTCAACTCCTTAGCACAACCGAATTTGATTTCATCAAATTGACCGATCAAACACCTCTAATTGTTGAAATTGAGTTCCTCCATTTTGTTACGATTCAATAGCACTTTGAATTGCAAGTTTTGACGGCGGAATGAGCTCAAACGGAGCTTTGCCAAAAAATGGACTGTAGAGAGAGAAAGCTTCGATTACTCACCGGTGAGGGCACAACGGTCCGAGCTTTCGATCTGGACAAATAGCTCTCATCCTGAGGTTCATCCCTAGAATCAAGAATCACATCAATTGATGCTGAATTGAGTTATAATTTCATCATTGAAATTCTGCCGGTTCTCTCTCTAGCACTGGCCGAAAATTGTAGAGGGGAGCCGAATTGGCTTACCTTTCAGTCCTAATTCGGCCGTGGGAGGGCTGAGGATGTCACGCCCCGACCCGGTTTGGTTGGATCCCCATGATCAACCCGCCACTCTCCCGATTTATTAAAGGGTTTCCCCTTATTGTAAATCGTACAGAGTAAGGCGTCCTTTAACCTGCACCTTTTCCTAGAATAGCATAATCAAAACTGCATGAAATTTAAAACTTTACATACCTGTCTTATAGGCATCTTAGTTGACAGTCTTTAATGGTAGTCTTTTTGGGACTTCCTAAAAGGGATATAAGGGAGGGGGTGAGTACGACTACTCAGTGAATGGGTTTTTAAAATCTTTTAACTTTTAAGAAAATAATTATTATTGGAGTGTGCCAGACTCCTTTCTTTTCAAAAATCCCTTCGTTTAAAAATTTGGGTTTTTCCACAATTTCTTACTTACCGGTGTGTCATCACCCAACACACATCCTTCATCATGAAGGTTATACATATTTGCAAGTTAGTATCAATACTGAACTTGCTAGTGGCTTCGGAGTGACTTTTCCTGCCACTCGGATAGAAGTACGACCACTTCTACCTGGGGAATGAGTGGATGTACACGACATCCGACCCACAATCCCGAAATCACTTCTTCGTGTTTGTATGAGGACAGAAACCTCATCCCGTCCCCGCCCCGGTCTCATGTTCTTGGTGCTACTCCAAATTTTGCACAGACACCTGGAACGACGAACTGCCCTTATAGCCACTAGGTCGTCTAGTGCCCTTAGGATGCATCACTACCCCTCATGGGTGTCTTGATGACCCCGTACCCACAGTACATGCACAAACAATGTTTTCTCATATTGCCATATAATCTATGGTGCTACTGGTCCAACGGCCCCGACTCTCAACTCAACCTGCCGTTGTTTGACTTGACTAGTCTGTCGACCTGTCATGTCGCACTGCCGCTAGTTGACTGTGCATGTCGGTCCTATCTTGGTACCATGGACAAACAATTCACTTATTAAAATTTTTGACACATATATTATGTTCGTTTACGAGCTCCTGCTCGTGCCAATTGGCCTTGGGCCCACTGTACGAGATTTTTAAAATCGGGCATTTAGCCCCAAGTTCCAAAACCGAGGCCCCCGACCTATAAGAGCTATTCGAGCTCCCGTCAAAAAGGTCTATCAAATAGTTTAAGCATTGGCACACAATCAGGGGAGAAGACTTCCGAAAAAATAGGTTTTTACTGTCCATTATACCGATTGGTATAAGGACATCTCCATTCATAACCGATGAACGGGTTTTCAACTTCTTTTGAGTAAGTCTAATCATACCAACTAGATATGATCTACTTACAACCGATAAGTAGTTTTTCCGCTTAATTTTCACATCACTTTCTCTAAGTGATGATGATTAAAATACCACTAAATAGTGGGTTTTTATACTGATGTACTTATCATCACCTACAGGGTATGATATAAAATTTCCACCCACAACCGGTAAGTGGTTTTTATCTTCAACCTGTGCTAATCATCCTAATCGAGTATGATGTTCGTAAACCCACTCACCCGTTAATGCCGTGAATTCCACTAGTCTGGTTCTTTGTATTCACGCGATCTTGTCCTTGCTGGCGTTCCCGGTACTTCGTGTTCCTACACAATATGAAAATCTTGGTTCATTATCCTTCGACCTAATCGCCTTCATTCATTCCAAATGAATGAGAAAGTGAAACTTTCATTTATTTGCAATTAGGTCACTAAAATTATTTCTCTTTATCTTTAAGTCCCTAATGCCGGTTTTTCCTCAAATTGAGTCCCGAAAATTCTAAAATTTATCATAGGACCTCAATTTATTCCATTTCAAAAAAAGGGGATTAATTTCCCAAATTTCCAATTTGGTCCCCCAACTTTTCCAAAATTACCATTTTGCCCTTCTTTTACAAAAACGGTAAATTTCACCCCAAAAATTCTAAAATTCCTCAAATGGGCCCTCTAACATTTTTAGCATGCCCAATTGACCCTCAATTTTAGGAAATTGCATTTCAGTCCTTTGAATCTTCGAAAATCCCCAATTTTTCCCAATTCCAACTTCTTAACATAGCCAAATTTGACTTCATCAAATTAACTGATAAAACATTTCCAATTGTTGAAATTGAGTTTCTACATGTTCATACGATTCCATAGAACTTTGAATCGCGAGTTTTAATGCCAGAACGAGCTCAAACGGAGCTTTGCCGGAAAATGAACTATAGAGAGAGAAAGCTTTGATTACTCATCGGTGATGGCACGACTGTCATGCCTCGACCCGATTTGGTCGGATCCCCGTGATCAACCCGCCACTCTCCCGATTTACTAAAGGGTTTCCCCTTATATTATAAACCGTAAAGAGTAAGGCGTTCTTTAGACCTGCACATTTTTCCAGGAATATCATAAATCAAAACTGTATAGTAATTTAAATTAATTGTACCTGTCTTGCAGCCGTTTAATTGCGCAAGTCTTTTAAGGTTCGGCTTTCTGAGACTTCTTGAAAGGGTTATAAGGGAAGGGATGAATACAACTACTCAGAGAATGGAATTCAAATATTTTGACTTTCAAGAAAAATATTTATATGGAGTGTGCTTGACTCCTTTCTTTTCAAAAATCCCTTCATTTAAAAATTCGGATTTTTTTCATTATTTCTTAGTTACCGGTGTGTCATCACCCAACACACATCATTCATCATGAAAGTTACACACATTCGCAAGTTAGTATCACTATTGAACTCGCTAGTGGCTTCGGAGCGACTTTTCCTACCACCTGGATAGAAGTACAACCACTTCTACTCGGATGTACGCGACATCTGACCCACAATCCTGAAATCACTTCTTCATGTTCTTATTAAGACAGAGACCTCATCCTGTCCCCATCCCGGTCTCATGCGCTTGGTGCTAATCCAAATTTCGCACAGACACCTGGAACGACGAACTGCCCTTATAGCCACCAGGTCGTCTAGTGCCCTTAGGATGCATCACTACCCCTCATTGGTGTATTGATGATCATGTACCCACAGTACATGCACAAACAATATTTTCTTATATTGCCATGTAATCTGTGGTGCCACTGGTCCAATGACCCCGACTCTCAACTCAACCCACAGTTGTTTGACTTGAATGGTTTGTTGACCTGTCATGTCGCACTACCACTAGTTGACTGAGCATGTCGGTCCTATCTTGGTACCATGGCCAAACAATTCACTTATTAAGTTTTATGGCACATATTTCAACCCGCTACTCTCCCGATTTACTCTCAAGTAAACACGCTTAACTTTAAAGTTCTTATGGAATCTAGTTCACTTGAACCACTTTGGTTTTTATTTTCTAATTTGTCTTAAGTTTCTTTTCCAAGGTTTAATGAACCCTTTGGATCACCCGAGAGTTGTAAATTCCCAACTTGCCCGTTCAGAAATAATCGGGTTTGTGAACCGGTTCTAAATCCTCACTTGGTTTGACCGGTTCTTTTCCTGGTTTTCCTTAGCTCAAAAGGGCGGGTTTTACAGCCCGAGTATAAGGACACCTCCTTTCATAACCGATGAACAGGTTTTCAACTTCCTTCTAGGAAGTCTAATCATAAAAACCGGGTATGATCTACTTACAACAGGTAAATAGTTTTTTCCGTATGATTTTTACACCACTTCCTCTAAGTAGTGATGTTTAAAATACCACTTAATAATGGGTTTTCATACCGAGGTACTTATCATTCCCAACCGGGTATGATATAAAATTTTCACTCACAACCGGTAAGTGATTTTTAAATTTTATGTTGTGCTCATCATCCCAACCGGGTATGATGTTAGTAAACCCACTCACCCGTTAATGAAGTGAATTCCACTAGATCGGTTCTTTATATTCACGCGAGCTCGTCTATGTTGGCGTTCCCGGTATTTCGCGTTCCTACACGATATGAACATCCATGTTCATTATTACTCGACATAACAACCTTCATTCATTTACAATGAATGAGAAAACCCAAACTTTTAGTTATTTGCAATTAGGTCCCTAAAGTTATTTCTCTTTAACTTTAAGTCCCTAATATCGGGTTTTCCTCAAATTGAGTCCTGTAACTATTAAAATTTATCTTGGGACCTCAATTTTTTCAATTTCACCAAAGAGGGGTTTAATTTCCCAAATTTCCAATTTGGTCCCCCAATTTTTCCAAAGTTACCATTTTGCCCTTCCTTTACAAAAATGGTAAGTTTTTCCCCAAAAATTCCAAAATTCCTCAATTGGTCCTCCTACATTATTTTCATGCCCAATTGACCCACAATTTCATAAAATTGTATTTTGGTCCTTTGAATTTCAAAAATCCCCAATTTCCCCCAATTTTCCCCAATTCCCCCCTCCAATTTCAACTCTTCAACACTACCGAATTTGATTTCATCAAATTGACCGATCAAACACCTCTAATTATTGAAATTGGAGTTGAAATTGAGTTCCTGCATGTTCATACAATTCTAAGAAGCTTTGAATCGTAGATGTAACGCCAGAACAAGCTCAAATGGAGCTTCGCCGGAAAACAGACTGTAGAGAGAGAAAGATTCAATTTCTCACTGGTGAGGGCACGACGGTCCAAGCTTTAAATCTGGGAAGATAGCTCTTATCTTGAGCTTCATCCTAGAATCAAGAATCACATCAATTGATGCCGAATTGAGTTAGAATTTCATTATTGAAATTCTGTCGGTTATCTCTCTAGCATCAGCCAGAAATTGCAGAGGGGAGCCAAATTGGCTTACCTTTCAGTCCTAATTCGGCCATGGAAGGGTTGAGGAAGTGTTGGGAAGGCTTGGTTTGGCCTGAGGAGGGCTCAAAATGACCAATTTCAACTCAGCTGAAACAGGGGAGCTTCAGTATGCTAGAGCTGCTTCACTGTTCCATCATGTCGATGCTTCTCTAGTGATTCTCGGATTGACTGGAGTTTGCTATCAGATAGCTGACTTCTCCCCGGTTCTAAAGAGCCCGACCTCTCCTTCCGAGGTTAAGAAAAATGTTCAAGTCAAAGCTCTAGTATAAGCTTCACTGGGAAATGGAGTAGTAGAGAGAGAGAGAGAGAGAGAAGTGTTCGAGTGTGAGGAGAATAAATAGGGATGACCTCTTTATATAGGTGTAAAACCGTGTATTAAATGGGAGAGATTTATTACTAGTATTAATATTGCCATAAATTATTAGTATTAATTCCAATAATTTAATTTCGGTATTAAATTATTTGTATTTATTCTAATAATTTAATTTAGGTATTAAATTATTGGTATTAATTACAATAATTAAATATATATTAATTTATGGCTATTTATGATAATGCGTACGTTTGCATAAAAAATTTTGACCGAAATTTCGGGTTACAAAAAAAAATCATACTTCCCAAGAGGTAACCCATACTCACACTACTCTCGAGCAAGCACACTTAACTTTAAAGTTTTTATGAAATCTCGTTCACCTTAAACAATTTGGTTTTTCTCTTCTAATTTGTCTTAAGTTTCTTTTCCAAGGTTTAGTGAATCCTTTGGATCACCTGGGGTTGTAAATTCCTAAATTTCCCAGTCACAATTGATCGGGTTTGTGAATCGGTTCGGTTTTCTCACTCGGTTTGACCGGTTCCCTTCCCGATTTTCCTTAGCTCAAAAGGGCGGGGTTTACAACTCTCCCCTCCTTTTAAGAGTTTTGTCCCCAAAACTAAATTAGCAACCTTGTATGAGAAATCATTTCCTTTGATGCCCCTTTTGTGTTTGCTTAACATGCAAACTCTTCTCTCATTCTTTCAATTGGCCCTTTTTACAACCTTCACTTAAGGAATTCCTTTTTCCTTTGTATTATTTACTCCCTCCATGGAGTTTGTCATAACTAGACATACCCTACTTCAGGGTATGTTCTTAGATTTTATCTCTTCCTTTGCTTAGAGCAACATTCTTCCCCTTGAGGTTCTGCACTCAAGATTGGAAATTCTAAGATAACTAACCATTTCCGTGTCTAATCACTTGGTCATTGAAACCCTTAGCTCGACATCCTTTAGAGCATTACATACCTCTTTTCACGGATTTCTTTATCATCACTTTTTCGTCCCATTTCGACTCTTTCTTCATTTGTTGCTCATTACAAATCAGTCCAATTTATGTTTGACTTTGTCATGCTTATTAGCCAACTCTTCTTTACTTTGAGTCATATTCTCATCGGGATTGTTAGGCTTACATGCCCCTTACAACAAAGTATTTTCTAGGACCTTTCTCTGTACATTAAATTCTTAGAACATCTCCTTGAGGGTCTCTCTTAGCTTTTCGACCTTTCAGGGATCGTATAACTTCATCCCTCTTTTCTTTTGATAGCATTCCTCAACTATCCTTTCTAACATTATCATCTCCTCCATCATGCCTTTGAAGTTATGTATCACATAACCGCATGGATTCCTCTTACCTACTCATCCTTCCCCAACTTCTTTATTGGATCTTTCCGGTTCCAATTGATTGGGTTTTCCAATACTATATCGACAAGCTGGGATTCATCCTTTCTTAGGTCCATCCTCGTTCCCAATGACATCCTTTACTCAAGGATTTTACTTTGGCCTTAATCCACTCTTACTTGTTCATAATCATTTCACAATTCTTTATACCGAGTTGATTCCTTTCGGTCTACATGTCGATTTGCTTGGTTTGGGGAGTTTCCCTTTTTACGGTTTCATTCTCTACTATTTCCTTCAAAGTAGAGACTTTCACCTTAGGAGTTACATGTTCAACCTTCTTTCCATTTCTTGAAGGTTTCCTTTCTTCATCTCCTTACACCCTTTCTATATTGGGGCATTTGCTCGCTTTTAGTCTTCCATTGTCTTAAATTTTTCATTCCATCCCTTATTCCTTAATTGAGTAGATTCCGATTATCAGTCTTATTTCGTGTGCTCCACCCTATGCCTAGCCATCCACTCTTTAGGCTCTATTATGCGAGTGTGAACCACAATCCATCTTGATATTAGTGGTTGTCCCCCCCTTAACCACTTCTTATTTAGGGAGCTTACTTTCCCAAGGTTTCTCGATCGTTCTTTCCTTTATTTTCTTAATATGGGTAGTCTACCCATTCTTACTTGTTACGACATCTATTGATGCTATCTTTCTACCTACTCGTTCCTTGGGTTTCTTTCACTTTAGCATGCACTTTTATTTGTGAAATTGTCTCCTCACCTCTCATCACCAAGTTCCGTTTATTCTTTATTACATCATGTATCCTTTCTTAGGATTTCCTTATTTGGGAGGATTCTTACCCTTTTCTCCTGAAATTTCTTTTTCATACATCCTTGAAGACACCTTACTTTAAATGACGTCCCTTGATGCTAATCTTTCATGTTTACCTTTACTCTTGAGATCCTACGGGTACGTCTTTCATACTCCATCCTAATTATCACTCGCACCTCAGCACATGTCTAGAGCTTGCATCCACCTAGTTTTAAAATCCCTTGATTACCCTTCGAGTGGTTCATTTAACCGTCTCAAGACTTTGTAGTTCCGGTTTTGACCATTGATTTTTTTTTTAGGATTTTCCTTCGTTCTTCTTTTCTAATGATTTTCCCTTTTTACTTCTCCCTTCTTTATCGTGGTTTAAATCCATGGTTCTCTCGAATACCAGTTCTTTAACTGTCTTTTTCTCTCTATTTTTCTAGTCCAATTGTCTGGGCAGCTGTATCACTCGTCCTTCATGCCCATCCTATTGTCCTTCATAGAGTGTAATCTTTACTGCATTTCCGCCTTTCTTAGGGTTTTGTTTATTCTTTTTGGCTGTCCGTGTCACGCCCCAACCCGGTTTGGTCGGATCCCCGTGATCAACCCGCCACTCTCCCGGTTTATTAAAGGATTTCCCCTTATCGTAAACCGTAAAGAGTAAGGCGTTCTTTAACTTGCACCTTTTTCCTGTAATAGCATAATCAAAACTGTATGAAATTTAAAATTTACATACCTGTCTTACAGGCATCTTAGTTGATGGACTTTAAGGGGAGGCTTTCTGGGATTTCCTGAAAGGGATATAAGGGAGGGGGTGAGTACGACTGTCACGCCCCGACCCGGTTTGGTCGGATCCCCGTGATCAACCCGCCACTCTCCCGATTTACTAAAGGGTTTTCCCTTATATTATAAATCGTAAAGAGTAAGGCGTTAACCTGCACCTTTTTCCAGGAATATCATAAATCAAAACTGCATAGTAATTTAAATTAGTTGTACCAATCTTGTAGGCGTTTAATTGTGCAAGTCCTTTAAGGTTCAGCTTTCCGGGACTTCCTGAAAGAGGTATAAGGGAGGGGGTGAGTACAACTACTCAGTGAGTGGGATTCAAATCTTTTAACTTTAAAGAAAAACATTTATATGGAGTGTGCCAGACTCCTTTGTTTTCAAAAAAATCATTTCATTTAAAAATTCATCTTTTTCCATTATTTCTTAGTTATCGATGTGTCATCACCCAACACACATCCTTCATAATGAAGGTTACACACATTCGCAAGTCAGTATCACTACTGAACCCGCTAGTGGCTTCGGAGCGACTTTTCCTGCCACCCGGATAGAAGTATGACCACTTCTACCCTGGGAATAAGTGGATGTACGAAACATCCGACCCACAATCCCGAAATCACTTCTTCGTGTCCGTATGAGGACAGAGACCTCATCCTGTCCCCACCCCGGTCTCATGCGCTTAGTGCTACTCCAGATTTCGCACAGACACCTGGAATGACGAACTGCCCTTATAGCCACCAGGTCGTCCAGTGCCCTTAGGATGCATCACTACCCCTCATGGGCGTCTTGATGATCCCGTACTCATAGTGCATGCACAAACAATGTTTTCTTATATTGCCATGTAATATGTGGTGCCATTAGTCCAATGACCCCGACTCTCAACTCAACTCGCAGCTGTTTGTCTTGACTAGTCCGTCGACCTGTCATGTTGCACTGCTGCTAGTTAACTGAGCATGTTGGTCCTATCTTGGTACCATGGCCAAACAATTCACTTATTAAGTTTTATGGCACATATATCATGTTCGTTTACGAGCTCCTGCTCGTGCCAACTGGCCTTGGGCCCACTGTACGAGATTTTCAAAATCGAGCATTTCGCCCCCAAGTTCCAAAACCGAGGCCCTTGGCCTATCAGAGCTATTCGAGCTCCCGTCGAGAAGGTCTCCCAAATAGTTTAAGCATTGGCACACAGTCAGGGGAGAACACTTTCGACAAAATAGGTTTTCACTGTCCATTATACCAATCGGTATAAGGACATCTCCGTTCATAACCGATGAACGGGTTTTCAACTTTCTTCGAGGAAGTCTCATCATACTAACCGGGTATGATCTGAATAACCCACTCACAACCGGTAAGTGGTTTTAAATTTTAAGTTGTGCTCATCATCCCAACCGGGTATGATGTTAGTAAACCCACTCACAACCGGTAAGTGGTTTTTATCTTTAAGTTGTGCTCATCATCCCAACCGGGTATGATGTTAGTAAACCCACTCACCCGTTAATGCCGTGAATTCCACTAGACCGGTTCTTGGTATTCACGCGAGCTTGTCCTTGCTGGCGTTCCCGGTACTTCGTGTTCCGGTGAAGGCACAGCGGTCCGAGCTTTCGATCTGGGCAGATAGGTCTCATCCTGAGGTTCATCCTTTCGGTCCTAATTCGATCGTGGAAAGGCTGAGAAAGTGTTGGGAGGGCTTGAAATGGCCGATTTCAGCTTGGCCAAAATAGGGCAGCTTCGGTCCGCCGGAGTTGCTTCACTATTCCATCATGTCGGCGTTTCTCCAACGATACTCAGATTGATTGGAGTTTGCTATCAGATAGCTGTCTTCCCCCCGGTTCTAAAGAGCCCGACCTTTGTTCAAGTCGAAGCTCTCGTTCGAGCTTTACCGGGAAATGGAGCAGTAGAGAGAGAGAGAAGTGTTCAGGTGTGAGGAGAATGAAATGGGGATGAGCTCTTTATATAGTTGTAAAACCCGTGTATTAAATGGGCGAGATTTATTACTGGTATTAATATTGTCATAAATTATTGGTATTAATTCCAATAATTTAATTTCGGTATTAATTCTAATAAATTAAATTTCAGTATTAATTCTAATAATTTAATTTCGGTATTAAATTATTTGTATTAATTCCAATAATTTAATTTAGGTATTAAATTATTGCTATTAATTATATATTAATTTATGATAAGGCGTATATACAAATTTTTGACCGAAATTTCGGGTTACAAAAAATATTCATACTTCCCAGGAGGTCACCCATCGTCATATTACTCTTAAGTAAGCACGCTTAACTTTAAAGTTCTTATGGAATCTAGTTCACTTGAACCATTTTGGTTTTTCTTTTCTAATTTGTCTTAAGTTTTTTTTCCAAGGTTTAATGAACCCTTTGGATCACCCGAGAGTTGTAAATTCCCAACTTGCCCGTTCAGAAATAATCGGGTTTGTGAACCTGTTCTAAATCCTCACTTGGTTTGACCGGTTCTTTTCCTGGTTTTTCTTAGCTCAAAAGGGCGGGTTTTACAACGACTACTCAGTGAAGGGGTTTTTAAAAGCTTTTGACTTTTAAGAAAAACATTTATATGGAGTGTGCCAGACTCCTTTGTTTTAAAAAATCCCATCATTTAAAAATTTGGATTTTTTCATTATTTCTTAGTTACCATGATATGTCATCACCCAACACACATCCTTTATCATGAAGGTTACACACATTCGCAAGTCAGTATCACTACTGAACCCGCTAGTGGCTTCGGAGCGACTTTTCCTACCACTCGGATAGAAGTACGACCACTTCTACCCTGGGAATGAGTGGATGTACGTGACATCCTACCCACAATCCTGAAATCTCTTCTTCATGTCCGTATGAGGACAGAGACCTCATCCTGTCCCCACCCCGGTCTCATGCGCTTCGTGCTACTCCAGATTTCGCACAGACACCTAGAACGACGAAATGCCCTTATAGCCACTAGGTCGTCCAGTGCCCTTAGGACGCATCACTACCCCTCATGGGCGTCTTGATGATCCCGTACTCACAGTGCATGCACAAACAATGTTTTCTTATATTTCCATGTAATCTGTGGTGCCATTAGTCCAACGGCCCCGACTCTTAACTCAACCCGCAGCTGTTTGTCTTGACTAGTCCGTCGACCTGTCATGTTGCACTACTGCTAGTTGACTGAGCATGTCGGTCCTATCTTGGTACCATGGCCAAACAATTCACTTATTAAGTTTTATGGCACATATATCATGTTCGTTTACGAGCTCCTGCTCGTGCCAACTGGCCTTGGGCCCACTGTACGAGATTTTCAAAAAAATTGGGCATTCTAGCTCTCAAGTTCAAAAATCGAGGCCCCCAGCCTATAAGAGCTATTCGAGCTCCTGTCAAGAAAGTCTCCCAAATAGTTTAAGCATTGGCACACAGTCAGGGGAGAACACTTCCGACAAAATAGGTTTTCACTGTCCATTATACCAACCGGTATAAGAACATCTCCGTTCATAACCGATGAACGGGTTTTCAACTTCCTTCGAGGAAGTCTCATCATACCAACCGGGTATGATCTACTTACAACCGGTAAGTAGTTTTTTTTCGCATAACTTTCACATCACTTTCTCTAAGTAGTGATGATTAAAATACCACTAAATAGTGGGTTTTTATATCGAGGCACTTATCGTCCCCAACCGGGTATGATGTTAGTAAACCCACTCACTCGTTAATGTCGTGAATTCCACTAGACTGGTTCTTTGTATTCACGTGAGCTTGTCCTTGCTGGCGTTCCCGGTATTTAATGTTCCTACACGATATGAACAACCTTGTTTATTATTACTCGACATAACAGCCTTCATTCATTAATGAATGAGAAAACCCAAACTTTTAGTTATTTGTAATTAGGTCCATAAAGTTATTTCTCTTTAACTTTAAGTCCCTAATGTCGGTTTTTCTCAAATTGAGTCCCGTAACTTTTAAAATTTATCGTGGGACCTCAATTTATTCAATTTCACCAAAAAGGGGTTTAATTTTGAAAATTTCAAATTTGGTTCCCCAATTTTTCCAAAATTACCATTTTGCCCTTCTTTCACAAAAATGGCAAGTTTTTCCCCAAAATTTCCAAAATTTCTCAATTGGTCCTCCAACATTATTTTCATGCCCAATTGACCCTCAATTTCATAAAAATTGTATTTTGGCCCCTTTGAATTTCAAAAATTCCCAAATTTTCCCCCAATTTCAACTCTTCAACACTACCGAATTTGATTTCATCAAATTGACCGATCAAACACTTCTAATTATTGAGATTGGAGTTGAAATTGAGTTCCTATATGTTCATACGATTCTAAAAAACTTTAAATCACAGATTTTAACGTCGGAATGAGCTCAAACAGAGCTTTGCCGGAAAACAGACTGTAGAGAGAGAAAGCTTCGATTACTTACCGGTGAAGGCACGACAGTCCGAGCTTTCGATCTGGGCAGATAGGTCTCGTCCTGAGGTTCATCCTAAAATCAAGTATTGTATCAATTGGTGCGGAATTGGATTAGAATTTCGTCATTGAAATTTGGTTGACTCTCTCTCTAGCACCAATCGAAAATTATAAAAGGGATCCAAATTGGCTTATCTTTCGGTCCTAATTCGGCCGTGGAAAGGTTGAGGAAGTGTTGGGAGGGCTTGGTTTGGCCTGAGGAGGGCTTGAAATGGCCGATTTCAGCTTGGTCGAAATAGGGCAGCTTTGGTCTGTCGGAGTTACTTCACTATTCCATCACGTCAGCGCTTCTCCAACAATTCTCGGATTGACTGGAGTTTGCTAACAGATAGCTGTCTTTTCCCCATTTCTAAAGAGCCCGACCTTTGTTCAAGTCGAAGCTCTGGTTCGAGCTTTACCGGGAAATGGAGTAGTAGAGAGAGAGAGAGAAGTGTTCAGGTGTGAGGAGAATGAAATGGGGATGACCTCTTTATATAGCCGTAAAACCCGTGTATTAAATGGGCGAGATTTATTACTAGTATTAATATTGCCATAAATTATTGGTATTAATTCCAATAATTTAATTTCGGTATTAAAGTTCTTATAGAAGTTTAAAGTAAGTACTCTAAAGTAAGTACGCTTAACTTTAAAGTTCTTATAGAATCTAGTTCACCTGAACCTATTTGGTTTTTGTTTTCTAGTTTGTCTTAAATTTCTTTTCCAATGTTTAATAAATCCTTTATATCAATTGAAAGTTGTAAATTTTCATATTGTTTATTCCCAAATGTAAACCGATTTGGTTTTTCTTATTCGGTTTGACCGATTCTTTTCCTGGTTTTTCCTTAACTCAAATGTGCGGGGTTTACAGTCCGCCATTACTAGTTTTCCTCTTTCTACATGGTTCTCCTGTTCTCTCCAAACAGGTCACACTAGGCCATTGCAATACTTCCTTCCTTGGAAACATTTCCAAATTAAGGGTTGGTTCCATTTCCTTTTAATTGGGATACGCATGTCTTTTCGGGGCTTCCTTCCTTGCTAGGATTCTTTGCCTTTCCCCTGACATTCTTTTCTTATATTTGTTCTAGGGGATTTCTACCCTTAAATGCATCCCTTGATGTCGTCTTCTCCTATTTACCTTTACTCCTCAAATCTTGTAGGCACATCTTTTATACTCTATCTGCAGCCTCATTCGTACCCAGTACCTGTCTATTTCTTTAAGGAGCGTACAAATCTTCCTTGCTTCAAAATTTCTTGACCATTGTGTGAGAGGCTTTCCTATTCCTTTCTTGGCTTGAGTTTAGTCGTTAATTGGCCTTTGGTCCCTTTAAGGATTTCTTTCATCCTTCTTTTCCCGAGTATTTGGCCTTTCTGCCTCCCTTTTCATTGTTGGAACTCAAATTATGGCTTTCCCAAGTATTTGTTTGTCAATTGCTTCGCCTCCACCATTTATTTGGTTTAAGTTTGTTAGGGCAGCTATTTCTCGAGTCCTCCTATCCTTAACATCCATCTCACTAACCTTTTTAGGGTGTAGTCCTTTCTACCTCTTAGTCTTTCTTAGGGTATCATTTATTCTCCTTGACCCTATTTGGCTTCATTACTTTTTCCAAGGTGATTCATTCCAATACATCCCATTATTTAGCTTTATTACTCTTCCAAGGTAGGTCATAATTGGCCTCCAATACATCCTTCCATCATGAAGCTTCTAACGGTGGGTCGGTGCCTTACACTTCACGTTATGTCCATCTACCAATCCAATGATTCCTTCAAGGTACTTAGTTGTATGCATCCCTCCAGAGTTCCCTTTCCCAACGTATTCCTTCTCTTCTTCACTCTCATTGTGCCATTCCCTAGAGTTTCCAGAGGACGTTTCTCTGTGTTTGCCCCTTATGAGAGGGTTCTAGATATACTTCCCACGTACCTTATCCCTACTCTTGAGGTATCTTTCTCAGTTTGACCTTCTTAAGAAGAAATTTAAATTTTGCATTTACCTCGTCATTTCTTGACCTCTTGATGAATCTCTTACTTAGCCAGCTCCATGGTTTCGGTCTCCAGTCCTTCGTGGCCTTTGAGGAGTTATTGCCCTGAATTTATGAGGTGTTTGAAACACCACTTCTTTCGTTACACCTATAATAATTTATCTTGGTACTTGTCCTTAATAGGGTTGGGCACTTCTTCAGGTAATGTCTCCATCGTTCATACTTGTAATAGGTTATTCCTTTACATGGATTGTTGTGGGCCCTTCTTTCCTTCGATTAGTGCATTTCCAAGGTTACTATTGGTTTGGTGCTCTATCGTTCTTGAGTCTGATCACTTTGATAGTTTTCTTACTTAATCTCCTTTGCTAAAGGGTCATAGTAAGAGTCTTCCTAGGTTTCTTAATTCCCTAATTCATCTTCCTAACCGGTATGTGACTTTTCCTTAGATTCCAGGATAGTGTGGGTTTGCTTTATTTTCCTTACGCCATATTCCCAGCAAGATTGCATCATCAGGAGAGAGAGTTTTGAGAATTTGAGTATTATATTAACAGTGGGATACAATAGATCAGGCTTTCAGCCTTATCACAAGAAATGGTTGCAAAATAACTAAGGAGCTATGGAATTCTTGATAAATGTCTTCCTCCATACTAAGAGTTGTGCGACCAATAGGTCCTAGCACCATTCTCCAAGATACTTCCCCATTTGGTCTTTCGACATTTCTGCTCGGTCTCAGGCATTTGGGAAGCTTCTAGGGTTGTCTCCCTACGGAGGTAGAGTGTTGAGTAGAGCCATTCCAAGTTTTCTTGGTTCCTCTCTTGTGAGCCATCTGAAAATTTTAGGATAAATCCTATTAGTTACTATATTTTCTAGTCTTGATTATGTATTCGAGGAAATAGGCTCTGATACCACTCTAGTTGTCACGCCCCGACCCGGTTTGTTCGAATCACTGTAATCAACCTACCACTCTCCCAATTTACTAAAGGGTTTCCCCTTATATTATAAACCATAAATAATAAGGCGTTCTTTAGACCTGCCCCTTTTTCAAGGAATATCATAAATCAAAACTGTATAGTAATTTAAATTAATCGTACTTGTCTTGCAGGCATTTAATTGCGCAAGTCTTTTAAGGTTTGGCTTTTCGGGACTTCCTGAAAGGGGTATAAGGGAGAGGGTGAGTACAACTACTCACTAAATGAGATTCAATTCTTTTAACTTTCAAGAAAAATATTTATATGGAGTGTGCCAGACTCCTTTCTTTTAAAAAATCCCTTCATTTAAAAAATCAGTTTTTTTTCATTATTTCTTAGTTACCGGTGTGTCATCACCCAACACACATCCTTCATCATGAAGGTTACACACATTCACAAGTCAGTATCACTACTGAACCCGCTAGTGGCTATGGAGCGACTTTTCTTGCCACCCGAATAGAAGTACGACCACTTCTACCCTAGGAATGAGTGGATGTATGCGACATCTGACCCACAATCCTGAAATCACTTCTTCATGTCTGTATGAAGACAGAGACCTCATCCTGTAACCACCCCGGTCTCATGCGCTTGGTGCTACTCCAAATTTCGCACAGACACCTGGAACGACGAACTGCCCTTATAGACATCAGGTCATCCAGTGCCCTTAGGACGCATCACTACCCCTCATGGGCATCTTGATGATCCCGTACCCATAATGTATGCACAAACAATGTTTTCTCCTATTGCCATGTAATCTATTGTGCCATTGGTCCAACGGCCCCGACTCTCAACTCAACTCGCAGTTGTTTGTCTTGACTGGTCTGTCGACCTCTCATGTCGCACTGTCACTAGTTGACTGAGCATGTCGGACCTATCTTGGTACCATGGCCAAATAATTCACTTATTGAGTTTTATGACACATATATCATGTTCGTTTATGAGCTCCTGCTCGTGCCAACTCGCCTTGGGCCCACTGTACGAGATTTTCAAAATCGGGCAGTTAGCCCCTAAGTTCTAAAATCGAGGCCTCCGGCCTATCATAGCTATTCGAGCTCCCGTTGAGAAGGTCTACCAAATTGTTTAAGCATTGGCACACAGTCAGAGGAGAGCACTTCCGACAAAACATATGTTTTCTCTATCCATAATACCGCTCGAGTATAAGGACACCTCCGTTCATAACCGATGAACGGGTTTTCAACTTCCTTCGAGGAAGTCTCATCATACCAACCGGGTATGATCTACTTACAACCGGTAAGTAGTTTTTTCCGTATGATTTTCACATGACTTCCTCTAAGTAGTGGTGTTTAAAATACCACTTAATAGTGGGTTTTCATACCCAGGTACTTATCATTCCCAACCGAGTATGATCTAAAATTTCCACTCACAACCGATAAGTATTTTTTAAATTTTAAGTTCTGCTCATCATCCCAACCGAGTATGATATTAGTAAATCCACTCATCCGTTAACGCAGTGAATTCCACTAGATCGGTTCTTTGTATTCACGCGAGCTCGTCCATGCTGGCGTTCTCGATATTTTGTGTTCCTACACGATATGAACATCCTTATTCATTATTACTCTACATAACAGCGTTCATTCATTTCTAATGAATAAGAAAACCTAAACTTTTAGTTATTTACAATTAGGTCCCTAAAGTTATTTCTCTTTAACTTTAAGTCCCTAATATTACTTTTTCCTCAAATTGAGTCCCGTAACTTTTAAAATTTATCTTGGGACCTCAATTTATTCAATTTCACCAAAGAGGGTTTAATTTCCCAAATTTCCAATTTGGTCCCCCAATTTTTCCAAAATTACCATTTTGCCATTCCTTTACAAAAATGGTAAGTTTTGCCCCAAAAATTCCAAAATTTCGCAATTGGTCCTGCAACATTACTTTCATGCCCAATTGGCACTCAATTTCATAAAATTGCATTTTGGTCCTTTCAATTTCAAAAATCCCCAAATTTTCCCCCAATTTCAAATCTTCAACACTACCGAATTTGATTTCATCAAATTGATCGATCAAACACCTCTAATTGTTGAAATTGGAGTTGAAATTGAGTTCCTACATGTTCATACGATTCTAAGAAGCTTTGAATCGCAGATTTAATGCCGGAACGAGCTCAAACGGACCTTCGCTGGAAAACAGATTGTAGAGAGAGAAAGCTTCGATTTCTCACCGGTGAGGGCACGACGGTCCGAGCTTTCGATCTGGGAAGATAACTCTTATCTTGAGATTTATCCTAGAATTAAAAACCGCATCAATTGATGCCGAAATAGTTAGAATTTCATTATTGATATTCTATCGGTTCTCTCTCTAGCACCGACCAGAAATTGCAGAGGGGAGTCGAATTGGCTTACCTTTTAGTCCTAATTCGACCGTGGGAGGGCTGAGGAAGTGTTGAGGTTTGGTTTGGCCTGAGGAGGGCTCGAAATGGCCAATTTCAACTTGGCCGAAACAGGGCAGCTTCAGTCTACTAGAGCTGCTTCATTGTTCCATCATGTCGGTGCTTCTCTAGAGATTCTTGGATTAACTAGAGTTTGCTATCAGATAGCTGACTTCTCCCCGGTTCTAAAGAGCGCAACCTCTCCTTCCGAGGTTAAGAAAAATGTTCAAGTCAAAGCTCTGGTTTAAGCTTTACCAGGAAATGGAGTAGTAGAGAGAGAGAGAAGTGTTCGGGCAAGAGGTCATCCATACTCACACTAATCTCAAGCACACATAATTAACTTCAAAGTTCTTATGGAATCTCGTTCACCTTAACCAATTTAGTTTTTCTCTTCTAATTTGTCTTAAGTTTCTTTTCTAAGGTTTAATGAACCCTTTGGATCACCTGGGGTTGTAAATTCCTAAATTTCCCATTCATAATTGATCCGGTTTATGAACCAGTTCAGTTTTCTCACTCGATTTGATCGGTTCCCTTCTCGGTTTTCCTTAGCTCAAAAGGGCGGGGTTTACAACAACAGTTCGAGCTTTCGATCTGGGCAGATAGCTCTCGTCCTGAGGTTCATCCTAGAATCAAGAATCGCATTAATTGATGCCGAATTGAGTTAGAATTTCATCATTGAAATTCTGTTGGCTCTCTCTAACATTGGCCAAAAATTGCAGAGTGGAGCCAAATTGGCTTACCTTTCAGTCCTAATTCGGCCATGGAAGGGCTGAGGAAGTGTTGGGAGGGCTTGGTTTGGCATGAGGAGGGCTCGAAATGGCTAATTTCAGCTTGGCTAAAATAGGGCAACTTCAGCTAGAGCCGCTTCACTGTTCCATCATGTCGACACTTCTCCAACAATTCTCGTATTGATTGTAGTTTGCTATCAGATAGCTGACTTCTCCCTGGTTCTAAAGAGCTTGACCTCTCCTTTCGAGGTTTAGAAAAATGTTCAAATCCAAGCTCTGGTTCGAGCTTCACTGGGAAATGGAGTAGTAGAGAGAGAGAGAAGTGTTCGGGTGTGAGGAGAATGAATGAGGATGACCTCATTATATAGGTGTAAAATCATGTATTAAATGGGAGAGATTTATTACTAGTATTAATATTGCCATAAATTATTGGTATTAATTCAAATAATTTAATTTTGGTATTAATTATAATAATTAAATATATATTAATTTATGGCTATTTATGATAAGGCTTATGTTCGCATAAAAATTTTTGACCGAAATTTCGGGTTACAAAAAAAATCATACTTCCCAAGAGGTCACCCATCCTCACACTACTCTTAGGTAAGCACGCTTAACTTTAGAGTTCTTATGGATTCTCATTCACCTAAACCAATTTAGTTTTTCTCCTCTAATTTGTCTTAAGTTTCTTTTCCAAGGTTTAACGAACCCTTTGGATCTCCTGGAAGTTGTAAATTTCCAAATTGCTTGTTTCCAAATGATCGGGTTTGTAAACCGGCTCGGTTTTCTTACTTGATTTGACTGGTTCTTTTCCTAGTTTTCCTTAATTCAAAAGTGTGGGGTTTACAGAGGAAGTATTGGGAAGGCTTGGTTTGGCCCGATGAGGGCTCAAAATGACCAATTTCAGCTCGGCCAAAATAGGGCAGCTTCAATCCACCGGAGCTGCTTCACTGTTTCATCACGCCGACGTCTCACCGGTGACCCTTGGAGTGAACGGAGACTACAGACGTGTAGCTAACTTCTCCCCAGTTCTAAAGAGCCTGACCTCACTTTGCTTGGCTTAGAAAAGACCCCATGTCAGAGCTCTGGTTCGAGCTTCACCGAAAAATGGAGCAGTTGAGAGATAATGGAGTTTTCAGGTGTGAAGAGTATGAATGGGGAGGGGCTCTTTATATAGGGAGCTTATAGACCCGTTGGCATCCATTTGACATCGTTATTATTGACATTGAAGACTTGAAACCCCCCAAACAGAAGCGTTTCTTCTTCGCCGGTGTTTCTTCAGTTTCTCGGTGAGTGAACAGTGTCATCCTGAGGAAGAAGATGACACTGTTCCGAACCGGACCGGACCGGTCCGAACTGGGTTCGAAGCTTAAACCGGTCAGTTCACCCCTCATTCAACCGATTTTTTCAAATCTAAAAATTTCTAAATTCATCTAAATTCATTCTCAATCCAATGTGGCCTCAAATCTCCAATTTGAATTATTTAAGCCACCTAGAAAAATAAATTTAGGATTTAGTTCAATAGTGGTACAAACCGGAACGAACCGGTTTGAATCCGGTTCACCTGAACTGGTTTAGTTTTCATCCCCAATTCCTTCACAAGTCCATTTCCATTTCCTTTATGACTCCTTGGGTGACTTAGGATCCATAAAGTTCCAAGTTTACCATCTCTTTATTGATTCCGGTTCATAAATCGACTCGGTCCTTAAACCGGTTCAATCCGGTTTGGGTCCGGTTCACCCGAACAAATCTGATTTTTCTCTCCCACTTTGTTCTAAGGTTCCTCCCAATGTTTATGAATTTCTTGGGAGTACAATGGAGTTGAATTTCTCTAATTTACCCGATATTCATTCGTTCTGGTTCATGAACCAACTCGGTTCATAAACCGGTTCAATCCAGTTGGATCTGGTTCATCCAAACCGGTTTAGTTTTCCTCTTCCAATGTGTCCTAAGGTTCTTTTTCATAGTATTATGAACCCTTTGGATTACCTGAGAGTTGTAAATTCTTAAATTGCCCATTCACAATTGATCGGGTTTGTGAACTGGTTCGGTTTTCTCACTCATTTTGACCGGTTCCCTTCCCGATTTTCCTTAGCTCAAAAGGGCGGGGTTTACAACTCTCCCCTCCTTTTAGGAATTTTGTCCCCAAAAATTAATTAGCAACCTTGTATGAGGAATCATTTCCTTTGGTGACCCTTTGGTGTTTGCTTAACATGCAAACTCTTCTCTCGTTCTTTCAATTAGCCCTTTTTACAACCTTCACTTAATGAATTCCTTTTTCCTTTGTATTATTTACTCCCTCCATGGAGTTAGTCATAAATAGACATACCTTACTTCATGGTATGTTTTTAGATTTTTTTCTCTTTCTTTGCTTAGAGCAACATTTTTCCCCTTGAGTTTCTATACTCAAGATTGGAAATTCTAAGATAACTAACCATTTTCGTGTCTAGTTAACCACTTGGTCATTGAAACTCTTAGCTCGACATCCTTTAGAGCATTACGTACCTATTTTCACGGATTTTATTATTATCACTTATTCGTCCCATTTTGACTCTTTCTTCATTTGTTGCTCATTACAAATCAATCCAAATTATGTTTGACTTTGTCATGCTTATGAATCAACTCTTCCTTATTTTGAGTCATGTTTTCATCGGGCTTGTTGGGTTTTATTATCCCTTACAACATGACGTTTTCTAGATCTTGCCTCTATATCCATTGGATCTCCAAGCACCTCTTTTAGGGTTATTCCTTATTTTTCAACCTCTCAGTAATTGTATAACTTCATCCCTCCTTTCTTCTAGTAGTATTCATCAACTACCTTTACCGTTATTAACTCAATTTACACAACTGTGTCGGTTCTCCTTACCCACTCATCCTTTTTTTGACTTTCTTATAGTATTTTGGTCCCGATTATTTGATTTCCAGATGTTTTACTGACATACTAGTATTTGTCCTTTCTTAGGTCCATCATCACTCCCAATAAGATCCTTTATTCAAGGATTTTACTTTGGCCTTAATCCACTCTTACCTGTTTGTAATCATCTCACCATTCTTTATATCGAGTTGATTCCTTTAAGTCTACATGTCGTTTGCTTGATTTGGGAAGTTTCCCCTCCCTTTTTTTTTTTTTTTACAGTTTCATTCTCTACTATTTCCTTCAAAGTAGAGACTTTCATCTTATGAGATACATGTTCAATACCTTCTTACCATTTTTTGAAGGTTTCCTTTCTTCATCTACTTACACCCTTTCCATATTGGGGCATTTGCTCACTTTTAGTCCTTCATTGTCTTAAAATTTTCCCATTCCATCCCTTATTCCTTATTTGAGTAGTTTATTAATCTTATTTCGGGTACTTCATATTATGCTCAACCATCCACTCTTTAGGCTTTATTATACACGTGTGGACTACGACCCATCTTACCAATCACGATTATTCCTACATAACCACATCTTAATTGAAGGGCTTACTTTCCCAACGTTTCTCATATGTTCTTTCCTTCCTTACCTTATTATGGATAGTCCACTCATTCTTACTTGCCACAACATCTCTTAATATGCTTCCTTGGGTTTCTTTCACTTTAGCATGCATTTTTATTTGTGAATTTGTATCTTCACCTCTCGTCACCAGGTTCTATTTATTCTTTATTACGTCATGTATCCTTTCTTAGGATTTCCTTATTTGGGAGGATTCTTACCCTTCTCTCCCGAAATTTCTTTTTCATACCTCCTTCAAGACACCTTACTTTAAATGACGTCCCTTAATGCTATTCTTTCATATTTACCTTTACTCTTGAGATCCTACGGGTACATCTTTCATACTCCATCCTCATTATCACTCGTATCTCAGCACAGGTCTAGAGCTCGCATCCACCTAGTTTCAAAAGTCCCTTGATTACCCTTCAAGAGGTTCATTTAACCGTCTCAAGACTTTGTAGTTTCAGTTCTGGCCATTGATTTCTTTTAAGGATTTTCCTTCGTTCTTCTTTTCCAATGATTTTCTCTTTTCACTTCTCCCTTCTTTATCATGGTTTAAATTCCTGGTTCTCTCGAAAGCTAGTTCTTTAACTACCTCATTCACACTATTTTTCTGATCCAATCATCTGGGCAGCTGTATCACACTTCCTTCATGCCAATCCTTTTGTTCTTCATAGAATGTAGTCTTTACTACATCTCAGCCTTTCTCAGGATTCTGTTCATTCTCTTTAGCTGCCCTCTGCTACCAGTTTCTTCTTTCTACATGGTTCTCCTATTCTCTCCAAATAGATCACACTGGGCCATTACGATACTTCCTCCCTTGGAAACATTTCCTAATTAAGAGTTGGTTCCTTGCACTCCACATTATGTCCATCTGCCCATCAACATTTCATTTGTGAGATTATCGTTCCTTCTATTTCGGTTGGTTCCATTCTCTCTTAATTGGGATACACATGTCTTTTTGGGGCTTCCTTCCTTTGTAGAATTCTTTTCCTTTCTCCTAACATTCTTTTTTTTCTTTTTTTTTTACATTTTCTTTGGGGGAATTCTACCCTTGATATTCTCTTCTCCTGTTTACCTTTACCACTGAGATCTTGTAGGCACATTTTTTATACTCTATCTGCATCCTCATTCATACCCAACACCTATCTATTTCCTTAGGGAGCGTACAATTCTTCCTTGTTTCAAAATTTCTTGATCATTATGTGAGAGGCTTGTCAATTCCTTTCTTGGCTTGAGTTTAGTTGTCAATTTGTCCTTTTGGTCCCTTTAAGGATTTCTTTCATCCTTCTCTTCCCGAGTATTTGACCTTTCTGCCTCTCTCTTCTTTGTCGGAGCTTACATTATGGTTTTCCGCGTATTAGCTCGTTAATTGCCCCACCTCCACCATTCCTTTGGTTTAGATTTTTCTTAGGGCAGTTATCTTCTCGAGTACTCCTGTCCTTGACGTCCATCTCACTGACCATTTTAGGGTGTAGTCCTTTCTATCTCCCGGTCTTCCTTAAGCTGTCATTTATTTTCTTTGACTATTTTGTTGTCATGGTTTGCTTCCTTCTGTTATGTTGCTCTGAATCTCCAATTTGACTTCTCTTCCCTTTTCCAAAGGAAGTCGTACTTAAAATCCCAAGACATCCCATTTGTCGTCAAACGCTTGGCTTGTCACTCTTGTGGATGCAGTCCCTCTTTTTCTCCTAAATTATTGGAAATTTCTTCTTTAAGGGAGAGTTATCTTCAACTACCATTTGTTCTGTTTATGGTTTTATCGAACTCCTACCTTCAGCCCCCCCTCCCCTTTTTTTTTCTTCCTGCCTGTCACGCCCTGGCCCGGTTTGGTCGGATTCCCGTGATCAACCCGTCACTCTCCCGGTTTATTAAAGGGTTTCCCCTTATTGTAAACTGTAAACAGTAAGGTATCCTTTAACCTACACCTTTTCTTGGAATAGCATAATCAAAACTGCATGAAATTTAAAACTTTACATACCTGTCTTACAGGCATCTTAGTTGACGGTCTTTAATGGTAGGCTTTCCGGGATTTCCTGAAAGGGATATAAGGGAGGGGGTGAATACGACTACTCAGTGAATGAGTTTTTAAAAGCTTTTAACTTTTAAGAAAATAATTATTATTGGAGTGTGCCAGACTCCTTTCTTTTCAATCCCTTTGTTTAAAAATTCGGGTTTATCCACCATTTCTTGGTTATCGATGTGTCATCACCCAACACACATCCTTCATCATGAAGGTTACACATATTCGTAAGTCAGTATTACTACTGAACCCACTAGTGGCTTCGAAGTGACTTTTCCTACCACCCGGATAGAAGTACGACCACTTCTACACTGGGAATGAGTGGATGTACGTGACATCCGACCCACAATCCTGAAATCACTTCTTCGTGTCCGTATGAGAACGGAGACCTCATCCTGTCCCCACCCGGTCTCATGCGCTTGGTGCTACTCCAGATTTCACATAGACACTTGGAACGATGATCTGCCCTTATACTCATCGGGTCATCCAGGGCCTTTAGGATGCATCACTACCCCTCATAGGCGTCTTGATGATCTCGTACTCACAGTGCATGCACAAACAATATTTTCTTATATTGCCATGTAATCTGTGATATCACTGGTCCAACGGCTCCGACTCTCAACTCAACCCGTAGTTGTTTTTCTTGACTAGTCCATCGACCTGTCATGTTGCACTGCCACTAGTTGACTGAGCATGTTGGTCATATCTTGGTACCATGGCCAAACAATTCACTTATTAAGTTTTATGGCAAATATATCATGTTCATTTATGAGCTCCTACTTGTGCCAACTGGCCTTGGGCCCACTGTACAAGATTTTCAAAATCGAGCATTTAGCCCCCAAGTTCCAAAACCGAGGCCCCCGACCTATCAGAGCTATTTGAGCTCCTGTCGAGAAGGTCTCCCAAATTGTTTAAGCATTGGCACACAGTCATGGGAGAGCACTTCCGACAAAACATATGTTTTCTCTATCCATTATACCGTCCGGATATAAGGACACCTCCATTCATAACCGATGAACAGGTTTTCAACTTCCTTCGAGGAAGTCTCGTCATACCAATCGGGTATGATCTACTTACAACCGGTAAGTAGTTTTTCCACATGATTTTCACATCACTTCCTCTAAGTAGTGATGTTTAAAATACCACTAAATAGTGGGTTTTCATACCGAGGTACTTATCATTCCCAATCGGGTATGATATAAAATTTTCACTCACAACCGGTAAGTGGTTTTAAAATTTTAAGTTGTGCTCATCATCCTAACCGGGTATGATGTTAGTAAACCCACTCACCTGTTAATGCCGTGAATTCCACTAGACTAGTTCTTGGTATTCACGCGAGCTTGTCCTTGCTGGCATTCCCGATACTTCGTGTTCCTACACGATATGAACATCTTGGTTCATTATCCTTCAGTCTATTCGCCTTCAATCATTCCAAATGAATAAGAAAGTCAAACTTTCATTTATTTGCAATTAGGTCCCTAAAGTTATTTCTCTTTAACTTTAAGTCCCAAATACCGATTTTTCCTCAAATTGAGTCCCGAAACTTCTAAAATTTATCATAAGACCTCAATTTATTCCATTTCACAAAAAGGGGATTAATTTCTCAAATTTCCAAGTTGGTCCTCCAACTTTTCCAAAATTACCATTTTGCCCTTCCTTTACAAAAATGGTAAGTTTTGCCCCAAAAATTCTAAAATTTCTCAATTGGTCCTCTAACATTATTTTCATGCCCAATTGGCCCTCAATTTCATAAAATTTTATTTTGGTTCTTCAAATTTCGAAAATCCCCAATTTTTCCCCCAATTTCAAATCTTCAACATTGCCAAATTTGATTTCATCAAATTGATTGATCAAAAACTTCTAATTATTGAAATTGGAGTTGAAATTGAGTTCCTACAAGTTCATACGATTCCAAGGAACTTTAAATCGCAGATTTTAACACAGGAATGAGCTCAAACGGAGCTTCGCCGGAAAATAGACTATATAGAGAGAAAGCTTCGACTTCTCACCGGTGAGGGCACGGCGGTCCAAGCTTTCAATCTGAGCAGATAGCTCTCATCTATAGCTTCATCCTAAAATCAAGAATCGCATCAATTGATGCCAAATTGAGTTAGAATTTCATCATTAAAATTATGTCGGTTCTCTCTCTAGCATCGACCGAAAATTGCAGAAGGGAGACGAATTGGCCTATCTTTCAATCCTAATTCGACCGTGGGAGGGCTGAGGAAGTGTTGGGAAAGCTTGGTTTGTCCTGAGGATGGCTCAAAATGGCCAATTTTAACTCGGCCGAAACAGGGCAGCTTCGGTCCGTCGGAGCAGCTTCACTGTTTCATAAACCGGTTCAATCTTGTTGGACCCGGTTCATCCAAACCGGTATAATTTTCCTCTTCCAATTCATCCTAACATTCTTTTCCATAGTATTTTGATCCCTTTGGATCACCTAGGAGTTGTAAATTCCTAAATTGCCCATTAACAATTATCGGATTTATGAACCGATTCAGTTTTCTCACTTGGTTTGACCAGTTCTCTTCCCGGTTTTCCTTAGCTCAAAAGGGCGAGGTTTACAACTCTCCCCTCCTTTTAGGAGTTTTTTCCCCAAAACTTAGTTAGCAACCTTGCATGAGCAATCATTTCCTTTGATGCCCCTTTGGTGTTTGCTTAAGATGCAAACTTTTTTCTCGTCCTTTCAATTAGCCCCTTTTACAACCTTCACTTAAGGAATTCTTTTTCCTTTATATTATTTACTCCCTCCATGGAGTTTGTCATAATTAGACATACCTTACCCCATGGTATGTTCTTAGATTTTATCTCTCTATTTGCTTAGAGCAATATTCTTCCCCTTGAGGTTCTGTACTCAAGATTGGAAATTCTAAGATAACTAACTATTTTCGTGCCTAGTTAACCGCTTGGTCATTGAAACCCTTAGCTTGTCGTCCAATTGAGCATTTCGTACTTATTTCCACGAATTTTTTTATCATCACCTTTTCGTCCCATTTCGACTCTTCATTGGTTGCTCATTATAAATCGGTCCAAGTTATGTTTGACTTTGTCATGCTTATGAACCGACTCTTCCTTATTTTGAGTCATGTTTTCATCGGGATCGTTGGGTTTTCTTGTCCCTCACAGCATGACATTTTCTATATCTTATCTCTATATCCATTAGATCTCCAAAACACTTCCTTTAGGTTTATTCCTTATTTTTCAACCTCTCAGGGATTGCATAACTTTATTCCTCTTTTCCTCTAGTAGTATTCCTCGACTACCTTTACCGTTATTAACTCAATTTACACAACTGTGTCAGTTCTCCTTACCCACTCATCCCTTTTTGACTTCCTTATTGAGTATTTCCGGTTACAATTATTTGATCTCCAGATGTTTTACTAACATGCTGGGAGTCGTCCATTCTTAAGTTCATCATCACTCCCAATAACATCCTTTACTCAAGGATTTCCTTTGGCCTTAATCCGCTCTTACTTGTTTATAACCACTTCATAGTTCGTTATTCCCATTTGACCCTTTTCAGTCTATTGTTTTGTTTCGGGGAGTTCCCTTTTTACGTTTTCATTCACCACAACTTTTGTTTTATCCCTTGTTCCTTACATAGGACACTTCCGATTATTGGTTTTATTTTGTGCATTCCACACTATGCTTGGTTGTCCACTCTTTAAGCTTCATATGCGTGTGTGGGCTATGACTCGTCTTACCAATTGTGGTTATTCCTTCTTAGCTACACCCTATTAGGGGACTTACTTTCCCAACATCTTCTTGAACATTTTTCCTCTATTACCCGAGTATGGGTTGTCCAATCATTCATACTTATCACAGCATCTTTTGATGCTAACACGTTAAATGATTTCTGTTAAGGAGGGTTCACATCCTCCATATTTCAAAATCTCTTGTTTGCCCTTCTTGAGGCTCACTTAACCGTTCCAAGACTTTAAACTATAAATCTGGTTTTGACCATCGATTTCTTTAAGGATTTCTATCACGCCCCGACCCGATTTGGTCGGATCCCCGTGAACAACCCGCCACTCTCCCAATTTATTAAAGGGTTTCCCCTTATTATAATCCGTAAAGAGTAAGGCGTCCTTTAAACCTGCACTATTTCCTGGAATAACATAATCAAAACTGCATGAAATTTTAAACTTTACATACCTGTCTTACAGGTATCTTAGTTGATTATCTTTAAGGATAGGCTTTCCGAGATTTCCTAAAAGGGATATAAAGGAGGGAGTGAGTACGACTACTCAGTGAATGGGTTTTTAAAGGTCTACTTTTAACTTTTAAGAAACATATTTATATGGAGAGTGTGCCACACTCCTTTCTTTTCAAAAATCCCTTCATTTAAAAATTTGGGTTTTTCCATTATTTCTTAGTTACCGGTGTGTCATCACCCAACACACATCCTTCATCATGAAGGTTACACACATTCGCAAGTTAGTATCACTACTAAACCCGCTAGTGGCTTCGGAGCAACTTTTCCTGCCACCCAGATAGAAGTATGACCACTTCTACCCTGGGAATGAGTGGATGTATGTGACATCTGACCCACAATCCCGAAATCACTTCTTCGTGTCCGTATGAGGACAGAGACCTCATCCTGTCCCCACCTCGGTCCCATGCGCTTGGTGCTACTCCAAATTTCGCACAGACACCTGAAACGATGATCTGCCCTTACACTCAAGGGGTCGTACAGGGCCCTTAAGACACATCACTACCCCTCATGGGCGTCTTGATGATCCCGTACTCATAGTGCATGCACAAACAATATTTTCTTATCAAGCCATGTAATATGTGGTGCCACTAGTCCAACGGCCTCGACTCTCAACTCAACCCGCAGTTGTTTGTCTTGACTAGTCCGTCGACCTGTCATGTCGCACCGCCGCTAGTTAACTGAGCATGTCGGTCCTATCTTGGTACCATGGCCAAACAATTTGCTTATTAAGTTTTATGACACATATATCATGTTCGTTTACAAGCTCCTGCTCGTGCCAACTGGCCTTGGGCCCACTATACGAGATTTTCAAAAAAATTGGGCATTCTAGCTCTCAAGTTCCAAAATCGAGGCCCCCAGCCTATAAGAGCTATTCGAGCTCCTGTCAAGAAAGTCTCCCAAATAATTTAAGCATTGGCACACAGTCAGGGGAGAACACTTCCGACAAAATAGGTTTTCACTATCCATTATACCAACTGGTATAAGGACATCTCCGTTCATAACCGATGAACGGGTTTTCAACTTCCTTCGAGGAAGTCTCATCATACCAACCGGGTATGATATACTTACAACCGGTAAGTAGTTTTTCCACATAATTTTTACATCACTTTCTCTAAGTGGTTATGATTAAAATAAAACTAAACAATGGGGTTTTATACCGCGGTACTTATCATCCCTTACTGGGTATGATATAAAATTTCCACTCACAACCGGTAAGTGGTTTTTATCTTAAAGTTGTGTTCATCATCCCAACCGGGTATGATATTAGTAAACCCACTCACAATCGGTAAATGGTTTTTATCTTTAAGTTGTGCTCATCATCCCAACCGGGTATGATGTTAGTAAACCCACTCACAACCGATAAGTGGTTTTTAATTTTAAGTTGTGCTCATCATCCCAATTGGGTATGATGTTACACTCACCCGTTAATGTCGCGAATTCCACTAGATAGGTTCTTGGTATTCGCGCGAGCTTGTCCTTGCTGGCGTGATTTCTTATCGGTGAGGGCACAGCAGTCCGAGCTTTCAATTTGGGCAGATAGCTCTCATCTTGAAGATCATCCTAGAATCAAGAATCGCATCAATTGATGCGGAATTGGATTAGAATTTCATCATTGAAATTTGGTCGACTCTCTCTCTAGCACTGATCAAAAATTGTAAAGGAGAGCCGAATTGGCTTACCTTTCGGTCCTAATTCGGCCATGGAAAGGCTGAGGAAGTGTTGGGAGGGCTTGAAATGGCTGATTTCAGCTTAGCCAAAATAGGGCAGCTTCGGTCCGCCGGAGCTGCTTCACTATTCCATTATGTCGGTGCTTCTCCAACGATTCTCGAATTGACGGAAGTTTCCTATCAGATAGTTGTCTTCTCCCCGGTTCTAAAGAGCACGACCTCTCCTTCCGAGGCTAAGAAAAATGTTTAAGTCGAAACTCTGGTTCGAGCTTCACCGAGAAATGGAGTAGTAGAGAGAGAGAAGTGTTCAGGTATGAGGAGAATGAATGGGGATAACCTCTTTATATAGGTGTAAAAATAGTGTATTAAATTGGAGAGATTTATTACTAGTATTAATATTGCCATAAATTATTGGTATTAATTCTAATAATTTAATTTCGGTATTAAATTATTTGTATTAATTCCAATAATTTAATTTAGGTATTAAATTATTGGTATTAATTACAATAATTAAATATATATTAATTTATGGCCATTTATGATAAAGCGTACGTTCTCATAAAAAAATTTTTGACCAAAATTTCGAGTTACAAAAATAATCATACTTCCTAGGAGGTCACCCATCCTCACACTACTCTCAAGTAAGCACACTTAACTTCATAGTTTTTATGGATTCTCGTTCACCTAAACCAATTTGGTTTTTCTCTTCTAATTTGTCTTAAGTTTCTTTTCAAAGTTTTAATGAATTCTTTGGATCACCCGAGCATTGTAAATTCCCAAATTACCCATTCATAAATGATCGGGTTTGTGAACCGGTTTTGAATCCTCACTTGGTTTGACCAGTTCTTTTCCTGGTTTTCCTTAGCTCAAAAGGGCGGGTTTTACAATTTCCCTTTGTTTTCTCTTCCTACGTTTTAGCCTTTTCACTTCTCCCTTCTTTGTTGTGGTTTAAATCCATGGTTCTTTCGAAACTCAGTTCTTTAACTGTCTTCTTCTCTTTATTTTTTTTCTGGTCCAATTGCCTGGGCAGCTGTATCACTCGTTCTTCATGCCCATCCCATTATCCTTCAGAGAGTGTAGTCTTTACTACATCTCATCCTTTCTTAGGGTTTTGTTCATTCTCTTTAATTATCCACCGTTACTAGTTTCTTCTTTTTACTCGGTTCTTCTGAAATTATTTCTTGATACTCCTGCTCTTTCTCCAAACAGGTCATACTAGGACATCACGATACTTCCTTGGTAGGATTCTTTCCTTTTCTCTTGACATTCCTTTTTTACATTTGCTCAAGGGGATTTTTACCTTTAAATGACATCCTTGATGTCGTCTTCTCCTATTTACCTTTACTCCACAATTCTTGCAGGCACATCTTGTATACTCTATCCGTAACTTCATTCCTACCCAGTACCTATCGACTTCTTTAGGGAGCGTACAAATCTTTTTTGTTTCAAATTTTCTTGACCGTTATGTGAAAGGTTTGCTTATTCCTTTCTTGGCTTGAGTTTTAGTCGTTAATTGGCCCTTGGTCCTTTTAAGGATTTCTTTCGTCCCTCTTTTCTCCAATATTTGGCCTTTCCACCTCTTCCTTCTTTGCTGGAGTTTACTCTATGACCCTCACGAGAGTAGTTCGTTACTTGTCTCGCCCCTACTTTTCACCTTGTTTAGTTTTCTTGAGGCAGTTGTCTCTCTAATCTCCTTGTCCTTAATAATCCTTCCAGAGTTCCCTTTTATAGCGTATTCCTTCTCTTCTTCACTCTAACGGTGTCATTCCCTAGAGTTCCAGGGGACGTTTTTCTATGTTTGCCCCTTATGAGAGGGTTCTTAGTATGCTTCTCATGTGCCTTATCCCTATTCATGAGGTATCCTTCTCGGTTTGACCTTCTTATGAAGTTTTTGCATTTCACCTCGTCATTTCTTGACCTCTTGGTGAACCGTTTACGTAACCCACTCCATGGTATCAGTCTCCAATCCTTCATGTTCTTCGTGACCTTTGAGGAAGTATTGCCTTAAATCTATGAGGTGTGGGACACCCCTTCTTTCCTTATACTTATACTAGTCCATCTTGGTACTTATCCTTAATAGTGTTGAGCACTTTCTCGAGTAGCATTCCTCTTGTCCTCACCTTGTAACGTGTCATTTCTTTGCCCAGTAGTCATTATCAGAGTTCTCACTCTTTCGTCTCCTTGTCGATTTCCTTGGCGAGCCTTCTTTGCCTAATAATTTTCCCCTAAGAGTTCTCCTAGACTCTTTAGTCTTTTGGCTCATTTCCTTATTTGGGATGGAATTCTCCTCGGTCCCCAGGGTTTGTTTGGTTACTTTTCTTGAGGCAATCTTGCTACAGTTGAGACGTAGGCTTACATCCTTATTTAGAGACATAGTTTCAGGAACTTGGAATTCTTCATTAATGGAGGAGTACAATATATTAGGGTTTTAACCATATTACAAAGAGGTGGTCATGAAATAGGAAGAGGACTACGGGGTGTATGCTAAGCATCCTCCATGGTAAGGTTATAAGCCCTAACTAGTGTTCCTGGTCTCAAGCTTGGCTTCCTTTGTACTCAAGGTGTGACCTCAACAGGTCCAATCATCATCCTCTTGGATACTTTGTCATTTGGTTCTTAGGGATTTCTACCATGCCCCAAGCATTTGGGAAGCTTCTACAGTTGTCTTCCTATGAGGACAGGGTGCTGAGCAGAGTCATCCCTAGTTTTCTTGGTTCCTCTCCTGGGAGCCATATGTAAATTTTAGGAGAAATCCTATTATTTGCTATATTTTCTAGTCTTAAATATGTATTCGAGGAAACAGGCTCTGATACCATTCTAGTTGTCACGCCCCGACCTAGTTTGGTCGGATCCCCGTGATCAACCCGCCACTCTCCCAATTTATTGAAGGGTTTCCCCTTATTGTAAACCGTAAAGAGTAAGGCATTCTTTAACTTGCACCTTTTCCTGGAATAGCATAATCAAAATTGCATGAAATTTAAAACTTTACATACCTGCCTTACAGGCATCTTAGTTGATGGTCTTTAAGGGTAGGCTTTCCGGGATTTCCTGAAAGGGATATAAGGGAGGGGGTAAGTACGACTACTTAGTGAATGGGTTTTTAAAAGCTTTTGACTTTTAAGAAAATAATTATTATTGGAGTGTGCCAGACTCCTTTCTTTTCAGAAATCCCTTCGTTTAAAATTTTGGGTTTTTCCACCATTTCTTGGTTAGCGGTGTGTCATCACCCAACACACATCCTTGATCATGAAGGTTACACATATTCGCAAGTTAGTATCACTACTGAACCCACTAATGGCTTCGAAGTGACTTTTCCTACCACCCAGATAGAAGTACGACCACTTCTACACTAGGAATGAGTGGATGTACGTGACATCCGACCCACAATCCTGAAATCACTTCTTCGTGTCTATATGAGGACGGAGACCTCATCCTGTCCCCACCCGGTCTCATGCGCTTGGTGCTACTCCAGATTTTGCATAGACACTTGGAACGATGATCTGCCCTTATACTCATCGGGTCGTCCAGGGCCTTTAGGATGCATCACTACCCCTCATAGGCGTCTTGATGATCTTGTACTCATAGTGCATGCACAAACAGAGTTTTCTTAAATTTTCATACAATATGTGGTGCCATTTGTCCCAACGGTCCCGACTCTCAACTCAATCCACAGTTATTTGTCTTGACTGGTCCGTTGACCTGTCATGTCGTACAACCGCTAGTGACTAAGCATGTCGGTCCTATCTTGGTACCATGGCCAAACAATTCACTTATTAAGTTTTATGGCACATATATCATGTTCGTTTACGAGCTCCTGCTCGTGCCAACTGGCCCTAGGCCCACTGTACGAGATTTTCAAAATTGGGCATTTAGCCTCCAAGTTCCAAAATCGAGGCCTCTGGCCTATCAGAGCTATTCGAGCTCCCGTCGAGAATGTCTCCCAAATTGTTTAAGCATTGGTACACAGTCAGGGGAGAGCACTTCTGACAAAACGTATGTTTTCTCTATCCATTATACTGTCCGGGTATAAGGACACCTCCGTTCATAACCGATGAACGGGTTTTCAACTTCCTTCGAGGAACCATCATACCAACCGGGTATAATTTACTTACAACCAGTAAATAGTTTTTTTCCGTATGATTTTCACATCACTTCCTTTAAATTGTGATGTTTAAAATACCACTAAATAGTGGGTTTTTATACCGGGGTACTTATCATCCCCAACTGGGTATGATATAAAACTCCCACTCACTACCGGTAAGTGGTTTTTAATTTTAAGTTGTGCTTATCATCCAACTGGGTATAATGTTAGTAAACTCACTCACACGATAGTGCAGTGAAATTCCACTTAGTCGAGTTTCGTTCTTAGTAAGCTGGACCTTGACTGGCATTCCCAATGCCTCATTCTCCTACACAAAAATGAACATAGTTGTTCATTATTATTTGGCCTAATAGCCCTCGTTCGTTTCAAATGAATGAGAAAACCTAACTTTACATATATTTGCACTTAGGTCCCTAAAGTTATTTTTCTTTAACTTTAAGTCCCTATTGCCAAGTTTTTCCCTAAATTTGAGTCCCAAAACTTTTAAAATTTATCTTGGTACCTCGAATTATTTAATTTCACGAAAAAGGGGTTTAATTTTCTAAATTTCCAATTTGGTCCCCCAACTTTTCCAAAATTACCATTTTGTCCTTCCTTTACAAAAATGGTAAGTTTTGCCCCCAAAATTCCAAAATTCCTCAATTGGTCCTCCAACATTATTTTCATGCCCAATTGACCCTTAATTTCATAAAATTACATTTTGGTTCTTTGAATTTCGAAAATCCCCAATTTTCCCCCAATTTCAACTCCTTAGCACAGCCGAATTTGATTTCATCAAATTGATCGATCAAACACCTCTAATTGTCAAAATTGAAGTTAAAATTGAGTTCCTCCATCTTCTTATGATTCAATAGCACTTTGAATTGCAAGTTTTGACATCGGAACGAGCTCAAATGGAGCTTTGCCAGAAAACGGATTGTAGAGAGAGAAAGCTTCGATTACTCATCGGTGAGGGCACGGCGGTCCGAGCTTTCGATCTGGGCAGATAGCTCTCATCCTAAGGTTCTTCCTATAATCAAGAATCAAATCAATTGATGCCGAATTGAGTTAGAATTTCATTATTGAAATTCTGTCGGTTCTCTCTCTAGCATCGGCCGAAAATTATAGAGGGGAGCCGAATTGGCTTACCTTTTAGTCCTAATTCAGCCATGGGAGGGCTGAGGAAGTGTTGGGAAGGCTTGGTTTGGCCTGAGGATGGCTCAAAATAGCCAATTTCAGCTCAACCAAAACAGGGCAGCTTCGGTCCGCCAGAGTTGCTTCACTGTTTCATCACGCTAATGTCTCGTCGGCAACCCTCAGAGTGAACGGAGACTACAGGCGTGTAGCTGACTTCTCCCCGGTTCTAAAGAACACGACCTCACCTCATTTGGCTCAGAAAAGACCCCATATCGGAGCTATGGTTCGAGCTTCGCCAAAAAATGGAGCAGTTAAAAGATAATGGAGTTTTCAAGTATGGAGAGTATGAATGGGGAGGGGCTCTTTATATAGGGAGCTTGGAGACCCGTTGGCCGTCCGTTTGGCACTGTTTTGACTAACAATGAAGACATGAAACGCCCCGAACAGAAGTATTTCTTCTTCGCCAATGTTTCTTCAGTTTCCTAGCGAGTGAACAGTGTTGTCATCCTAAGGAAGAAGATGACACTGTTCTGAACAAAGTTCGAAGCTTAAACTGGCCAGTTCGCCCCCATTCATTTTTATTACATTTCAAATAACGTTATAATTTATGTGGTATAATTAACATTTTATAAAAGTTTAAAATGAATCAAATCTAATTGTTTTATATAACTAAAATAACATTATAATATTTATTATATATTATATTATTATTGGGCATACTAATATATAAAATTAATTAATCAATTAAATTTCTTATTTATATAAATTATTATATAAATTTCATTATATTATTTTAATATTATAATTTATATATGGATTACATTTTTTTAATTTATTATAAAAAAACACATCCCATATCAAATTCAATATAATAATATTTAATCTCATCCCTAACACCACATTTGTGTGGTAATGTTAGATGACTATATATGTACTATATAAATCAACTATATAAATCAAAATAAATAAATAAATATCTCATTGTAAAAATAGAAGTTAAAAGTTGAGAATGTTTAAAAATTATTAATAAATTTTCTATTTTAATATCATTTTGTATTTTTTTATAATTAAAATATAAAAAAATGAATATATATACACATAGTATATACAAATTACAAAAAAAAAATAATAGTTTTGAGATATACATATAGAGTATATACATATAAACTTATGAAAAAATTTGATAGGGGTGGATCATATAACTCATATTTACTTATGTATATATTTAAGTATAATATTATTTCATAATAATTTTAATTATAATCAATAAAATAATAAATTAAAATTAAAATATAGATGGATAATAATAGTTAGCCTAAAAATGTTAGAAATTATTATTTATCTATTATTTTAACTAGAAAATATTATTTATAAATAAATTAAAATATAAACATTATAAATAAATATGTAAATAATGCACAAATTGAATCAGGTGGACAAAGAGGGGTGAGACAACAATGGAATGCAACAAGTATATTTGTGTACTATTTAAGTTGAATGAAATTCAACACAAAAAGAAAATATTTGTACAAATTTTCTAACATTATAAATTAAAAAAATAACTCTAAAAAAAATTTTAGTTAAGATTTGGGTGAGTCATAGTCTTTTATCCCTTAACTTTCTAATTTGTTGATGGTAGACTGGAATTGGAAAGAGTAAATCAAACCTTGGAGTTGTTGGCCATGGTATAGTAAAGAGATAAAATAAACATTTAGAAGGTTTTTGAAAGAGGGTTAAATAATAAGATATGATATGGTTACTTATGTACAATTATAATAATATATTAATATATAAGAATAATATATGTCTATAAATATTAAAATTAATTAAAAAATAATTGAGACTTCTATATTTTAATTTTGTTCATTTTTTAATTTTAATACAATTTATTATTTATTAATCTTATAGGTGTCTTTTAGATAATTTACTATACATTAATATTATTTATCAATCAAACAAAATTATATAAATAAAAGAATGTATTTCATATATATATATATATATATATAAAAGTGGTTATTTATTAGTTGAATTCTAACTTACATACATGCCTATGTAATAGATAGAATATAATGATTACATAAGAATATGGTTTTTTTTTATAATTCTTTATCACCACATAATATTTTTTATAATATAAAAGTTAATAAAACTCATATAATATCAAACCTATTAACTAGAATATGAAAATAATTATAAAATATGTGATATATATATTTAATTAATTTAATTTCTTATAATTGAATTGTTGTAAAACAAAAAAAAAAATATTTCCTACTTTTGTTAAGTGTAAAACTATAATATTGATAATTTTATTTTATAATTTATTTATGATTAAAATATAAAATACATGAATACTTTGATATATGGGTATTATATACAAATTACAAAAAAATAGTTATGGAATATATATAAACTAATGAAAAAAGAATTAATAATAACACATACTTTAATTCTATATATTTACTTACATAAATTGAAATATTTAAGTATAATATAAATATAATATTATTTTATAATAATTTTAATTATGATAACTTGATTCATAAAATAATAAATAATAAATAATAAATACATATTAGAAGATACATTGAGAATAGTAATAATAAATTAAATGTTAAAAAATATTATTAATTAATTATCATAATCTCAATATATTATTTATTATAAATTAAAATATAAAGTTTATAAATATTTTATAAAAGATAAAAAATAAAAATAATTACCACTTTATTTAAATATATGTAAGATATTCAACTTGTATTTAAATAAATATGTACAAAAATATCAATATTATAATTATATAAAGAATATATAAAATAATATTTTTTTTATAAAATATAATAACATTATGTCTTATATTACTCAACCACGGACCCATATTCTATACATTTGAAACAATAAATAATGTTTTTTTGCTCAAATAAAGAATGATTTGAAATTAATATAATTTCCTTTTAGCTTATTATTAAATACAAACATTTATAGTTAATTTTATACTCTTATTAATAATATAAAATATTAATATTATAATTTAAAAACATTTAAACTTGAATTGATTTAATAATTGAAGATAAATAATAAAAATTTTCAATTAAGTTTATTTTTTATGATATTTAAAATAATTTCATAATTTTGGGGGTATAATAAATATTTTAGAAAATTTTAAAATAAATAAAATTCATTTGTTTTAGATAAATCAAATAACATTATAATATTTATTATATATTATATTGTTATTGGGAAACTAATATATAAAATAAAACTAATTATTAATTAATTTATTTAAGATATTACTTATTTGAACTATTATATAAATATCATTATATTATTTGAATTGTATGACGTATATGTAGATTGCAACCTATTATGTTTTTTAGAATTCCTTGTAAAAGTCATTTCTCTATTTCAAATTAAACCCAATAACATTTAATCCCACATAATGTATTTGTAATAAGCCTATATTTTGTGTTAATGTTAGATAAATTATATATATATAAATCAACTTTTCAATTAATTATATATATATATATTTATACATATATCGAAATAAGTAGCAATGTATATATAATTAATTAAATGTTATAAATTTAATTAAAAATATAAAATTTCATTTATTTCAATTCTTAATTTATACGAGATGTATGATATCATATTCATTTCATGTGGCTAATGTGTTTATTAATTTGAATAGCTTTAATTTATCTAATTCATTTATATAAAAATGAATAATTGTTTGGATGTGATAGATAGAATATAATTATTATATATAATCGAGTATTTATAAGATATTCCATCTATATTTATTTAAATAAGTAAAAAATATTAAATATATATATAATGATATTTTTATAATGTATCCATATGATTATTTTTTATTAATACAATATTCATTTATTTTTCACACTATATAAAAGAAAAAAAATGAAAACTGTAAATATTTTTTAATTCCAATTTAAAGTAGACAGTATCTATCGTATTATTACTATATTTTTTTGCATTTTACAACAAAAATGAAATTGAAATAATTTATATTTAGAAAAAATAATGCACATATATTTGTGAGTATTTTATACCAATTTTTCTTTATTCCTAAATAAAGATTTATTTTAATTTGAGATATTTTTTAAAAAGTATTTTAATTTATAACTAAATAACTTGTTTTTATCTTATCATTAAACACAATCGTTTATGGCTAATTTGATACTCTTATTAATAATATATATAATTAATACTATAAAATAAAACATTTAAAATTGAATTGATTTAATAATTGAAGATAAATAATAAAAATTTCCATCCAAGTTCATTTTTTATGATATTTAATATAATGACAATTTTTGTGGTATAATGAATATTTAGAAAAGTTTAAAATGAATCAAATTAATTTGTTTTAAATAACTCAAATAACATTATAATATTTATCATGTATTACATCTTTATTTGGAAACTAATATATAAAATAAAATTAATTATTAATTAATTGATTTAATTTATTACTTATTTGAACTATTATATAAATATCATTATATATTATTTCAAGCCCATGTTTCCAATGTAATTTTAAATGATTCACGTATATATATATATATATAAATTAATTTTTCATTTAATTGCATATATATATATATATTCAAATAGCTAAAAATGTATATATAACTAATTAAAGGTTAAAATTACAATTAAAAACATATAATTTCCTTTATCATAATTTATACAAGATGTACGAGGTGTACAATATGTGTTCATTAATTTGAATATATCTAACTTATTTGTTTAACTTATATCATAAATGAATAATAGTTTAATTATGATAGATAGAATATAAAGTTGAAATAAGGGAAGTATTTATAAGATATTTAATATATATTTATTTAAATAAGTAAAAGAATAATCAGTATATATAATATAGATAATATTGAAAATAAGGATATAAAATGAAAATATAGATGTTATAATTTAGAAAATTAAGTAACAGTGGCTAAAATATTATTAATTTATCTGTATTTAATTTTATATTTATATATTGTATATATATTTAATGTATTAGATAAATTGTAATTTTATATATTTTATCTCTATCACTTTTTTCATGATATAGAGCTTTTTTTAGAAAACTTCGAATAGTACTATTATTCCACAACCCGTTTTGATTGGATCCCCGTAAAAAAACCCGCCGTTCTCCCAATTCAAGAGTAGTTTTCTCCTTTTTTAACTCGAGATGAGAAATACGTATTTTTGACCTTGTTCACTAGAAAAACATATCAAATAAAATACAAGCTTATAAGAAATTAAGCATACCTGATAGAAGATAAGACTCGGTATTATTACTAGTCATTTTCTCTTTTCCTGAAAATAGATAGAAAAGAGGGTTGAGTTTCTACAACTCAGTAAATGGGTATTTAAAAAAATGGAGTTTAAAAAAGTTTTCAAATTGGAGTGTGTTAGACTCCTTAATTTTCTTTAGATTTTCTCTACTTTACAAATCTCAATTTTCAAAAGAACATCTTTTATCATGAAGGTCAATTACACAATCGCATGTCAGTACGTTCACTGAACTCACTTGTGGCGTTGGAGCGACTTTACCGGCCACCTAAATACAAATACATCCACTTCTACCTTGAGAATGAGTGGATGTTTGCGACATCTATCCCTCAATCTCGTAACAATTCTTCATGTCCGTATGAGGACAGAGACCTCATCTCGTCCCCACCCCGGTCTCGTGCATTTGAAGCTACGTCGAGCTTTGCAAGGTCACCTAGTACAACTAACTACTCTTATATCCACCAGGTCGTCCAAGCGCCTTGGACGCATAACTACCCCTCTTGGGCATCTTGAAGGTCTCATAATCACAATGCATGCACAATCAATATTTTCACATCATGCCATATAATCTATGGCGCCACTGGTCCAACGACCCCGACCCTCAACTCAACTTGCAGCTATTTGTCTTGACTAGTCCGGAGACCTGTCATGTCGCATTGTCGCTAGTTGACTGAGTATATCAGTATTGTCTTAGTATCATGGCCAAACAATTCAATTACTTAAGTTTTCATGGCATATAAATCATGTTTGTTTACGAGTTATTGCTCATGCCAACCAACCTATGGCCCACTGTTTGAGATTTTCAAAATTGGTCATAATAGCCTCCAAGTTCTAAAACCGAGGCCTCTGGCCTAACAGAGCTATTCGAGCTCCATTCAAGAAGGTCTCTCAAATCATTTAAGTAGTGGCACACTATCAAGGGAGAGCAATTCCGATAAAAATATTTTTTCAACTATCCATCATACCAATCGATTATGAGGATCCGCTAATAACCGATGAACGTGTTTTCCACTTCCTCCGATAAAGTTTCATTATACCAACCGGGTATGATCTACTTACAACTAGTAAGTAGTTTCTCCGTGTCATTTTCACACCACTTCTCTAACTTGTGATGTTTAAAATACCACTGAGTAGTGGATTTTCATTTCTGAGTTACTTATCATCCCAACCGAGTATGATATAAAAATCTCACTCACCCGTTCATCTAGTGAATTTCCATTTAGTCCATTTTTGTCCCTTATGAGCTTAATCTCAGCTGGCGTTCTCGATGTCTCGTGTTCCTACACGAAATTAACATCGTTGTTCATTATCATCTGACTTGATCACCTCATTCAGTATAAACAACTCAATTCATAACTTTTCTAATATTTGTAAATTGGTCCCTAAAGTTAATTTTCTTTTTATTTTAGGTCCCAATTGCTGGTTTTTCCCAAATTGAGTCCCAAAACTTTTAAAATTCCTCTTGGGATCTCAATTTACTCAATTTCATAAAAAGGGGTTCAAGTTTCCCAAATTCCCAATTTGGCCCCCAAATTTTTCAAAATTACCATTTTGCCCTTCCTTTACAAAAATGGTAAGTTTTACCCCAAAAATTCTAAAATTGCGCTATTGGCCCTCTAACATTCTTATCATGCCCAATTAACCCTCAATTTTATAAAATTGTATTTTGGTTCTTCGAATTTTTGAAAATCCCCAATTTTAACTCCCTAACACAGCCAAATTTAATTTTATCAAATTGACCGATCAAACACTTTTAATTATTGAAATTGAAGTTGAAATTAAGTTTCTACATCTTCATACAATTCCATACACCTTGAATCATAAGTTTTGATGTCACAACAAACTCAAACGAAGCTTCGCCGAAAAATAGAACGTAGAGAAAGAAAGCTTCAATTGCTCACTGGTCTGGGCGCGCGGTCCGAGCTTCCAATCGGGGCAGATAACTCTACTTTTGAGGTTTCTCCTAGGATCAATAATCGTATCAATTGATGCAGAATTGGATTATAATTTTATTATCAAAATTTTGTCGGTTCTCTCTCTAGCACTGGTCGAAAATTGTAGAGGGGAGCCGAATTGGCTTACCTTTCAGTCCTAATTCGGCCGTGGAGGGGTTGAGGAAGTGTTGGTAGAGCTTGGTTTGGTCTAAGGAGGGCTCGAATTGCCAATTTTAGCTTAGTCGAAACAGAACAACTTCGGTCCGCTGGAGCTGCTTCATTGTTCGATCACGCCGACGCTTCTCTAGCAACCCTCAGAGTGAATGGATGTTACCACTATGTAGCTGACTTCTCCTTGGTTCTAAGGAACCCAACCACGCCTTATTTGGCTCATAAATGACCCTATATCAGAGCTCTAGTTCAAGCTTCACTGAAAAACTAAGCAGCTGAGAGAGAGTGAGGTTTTCAAATGTGGAGAGGATGAATGGAGAGTGGCTCTTTATATAGGAAGCTCAAGGACTCATCGGCCGTTCGTTGGGCACCTATATAACAGACATTGATGGCCTGAAACATACTAAATGGAAATGTTTCTTCTTCACTGGCGCTGCTTCAATTTTCCGGCAGTGAACAATGCTGTCATCAGAAGGAATAAGATGACACTATTCCGAATCGGACCAGACCGGTACGAATCGGGTTCAAAGCATAAACCGGCCGGTTTACCCCCAATTCAACCAAATTTTTCAAATTTAAAAATTTCTAAATTCATTTTCTATCCAATGGTGACCTCAAATCTCAAATTTGAATTTTTTAAGGTACCTAGAAAAATGAATTTAGCATTCGGTTCAATAGTGGTTCAAACCGGTCCAAACCACTTAAATCCAGTTTGGATCCGGTTCACCTGAACCAGTTTGGTTTTCATCTCCAATTCATCCTAAAGTCCTTTTTCATTACTTTTATGACTGCTTAGGTCACTTAGGGTCCATAAATTTCTCGGTTTGCCCTCTCTCTTTTGGTTCTGATTCATAAACCGGCTCGGTTCTTAAATCGGTTCAATCTGGTTCACCAGAACCGATCCAGCTTTTCTCTCCCACTTTGTTCTAAGGTTCCTTCCCAAGGTTTATAAATCTTTTTGGGTCACAAGTGAGTTGAAATTTCTCCAATTTACCCGTACCCCAAATAAACGGGTTTGAGAACCGGTTCGATTTTCTCACTCGATTTGACCAGTTTTCCTTAACTCCAAAGAGCAGGGTTTACAACTCTCCTTTTAGGAGTTTTGTCCCCAAAACTTATTTCACATTGTTCGCATGTTGGCCTAAACTTCTTATTGTTATGAAGTTTTCTATTTTATTACCGTACCACCTTATTGGTTATTTTCATCACATATCTAAGATTCTCATCAAATCGTCCTACCACCTTCTTAGTTATTCCTCATTCTATGGAACTTACCTTAGCCTAAAGTATTTCCTTGAAAATCTATGATCATTTCCTTTTGTTATGTCATTCTTTCCCAAGCCACCATTTCACATCCCAAGCTTCTTTTACTCAAAATTTCAGAACTATAAATTCGGTTCATTTTCTTCCACGGATTCTGGCATTTATTGTCCTTTCATCACTACATGGATTCCTTCCTCATTCCTTGGTCATCACCTTTATGCTTGACTTAGTTATGCCTTACTCATAGACCATTCCTTGCCTAAGTCGTATTTCTCTTAGTCAGTTGGATCTACATACCCCAGCCGCAAGGCATTCTTTGTGATGTCTTAACTTTACATCCCCATAATAGTATTGGTTTCCGTACTTCTCATTTTTTCCAAATTTCTTTATTTGGTCATTCTGCCTTCAAATCCTTAAATTTTCCGATACTTAATGACATATTAAAATTTCTGATCTTTTACTTCTTCTTCATTCCCATTGGTGTCCTTCCCCCTTAAGATCTCTTCTCTTTCTAAATTCATATTTGCTCTTATCAATGTTCCTCCCACTATTATTAATTCTGAGTTTAGTTCCTTTCTTACTCATATGGCATCTTTTGATGTCATCTTCCTACCTATACATTACCTGGGTTTGACTTATCCCTTGATTCTTTACGGTTTCTTTCTCCTTGTACATGATCATTTCTTTTCCATCATTTTGTTCTTGAGGAGTTCATTCTCTTTCTTATTCCGCTGGTTCCATTTTCTCTCCTTGGTACACCCATTTCTTTCCAAAATTTCTTTCTCTGGTGAGCTTCACATTCTATTTCCCTTGATATTTCCTTTTAGTTCTACCATTGAAATCCTTAAATTCTGGAGTATCTTTTTGCCGATATTTTCACCAACTTAATCTTAATTTTTGGATCCATGAGTATCTTCTATTCATCCTACTTCATTCCCACTTGCTTAAGTATTTGTTTATTCCTTTGAGATGGACCTCACATCCTCATTGTGTCCAAACCTTTGTACCTTCATGTGCTTGGTATTCCCCTTTTATCTTGGTTAGGGTGTATTCTTTTACTACTCCCCATCTCTTATTAGACTTTGTCTACTCTTCCGAATGATTTGGTCCATATAAGTTATTTTCTTAAATCGGATTCGCCTAAAGTTTCCATTTTGAGTTTTCAAATCTTTATATCACACTTAACCTCCCAACACACTCACTTAGCCACTCGTACTCTTTACTGAGGACCTTATTTCAGCTTTGGTGTTGCAACCTTCCTTCGATTAATTGTCTTGACCTAGAGCTTTCTCCTTCCCAATCCAACTTCCCATTTTCCATCCTCCTTCTGTTGTCTTTCATTCTGGGATTCTTTTGTTCGATCATCCTATCTTTCTTTTAGAAATTTTCTCTTTTTAAATTTTCTCCTAAGCTTAAGGACCTTGTATGATTCATCTATTCCTGCTTCTCTTTTTCCTTTGATCTATACTTTTACCTTCCACATGTCTCCTTATGTCACGCCCCGACCCGATTTGGTCAGATCCCCGTGATCAACCCGCCACTCTCCTGGTTTATTAAAGGGTTTCCCTTATTATAAACTGTAAAGAGTAAGGCGTTCTTTAAACATGCACCATCTCCTCAAATAGCATAATCAAAACTATATGAAATTTAAAACATTACATACCTATCTTATTGGCATCTTAGTTGGCGGTCTTTAAGGGTAGGCTTTACGAGATTTCCTAAAAGGGATATAAGGGAGGGGATGAGTACGACTACTCAATGAATGGGTTTTCAATGGTCTATTTTTAATTTTTAAGAAAAATATTTATATGGAGTGTGCCAGACTCCTTTCTTTTCAAAAATCTCTTCATTTAAATTTCTCTCTCGGGTTTTTTCATTATTTCATAGTTACCGGTGTGTCATCACCCAACACACATCCTTCATCATGAAGGTTACACACATTTACAAGTCAGTATCACTACTGAACCCACTAGTGGTTTCGGAGTGACTTTTCCTGCCACCCGGATAGAAGTACAATCACTTCTATCCTGAGAATGAGTGGATGTTCGTGACATCCGACCCTCAATCCCGAAATCGCTTCTTCGTGTCCATATGAGGACAGAGACCTCATCCTGTCCCCACCCCGGTCTCATGCGCTTGGTGCTACTCCAAATTTCGCACAGACACCTGGAACGATGATCTGCCCTTATACTCACCGGGTCGTCCAGGGCCCTTAGGATGCATCACTACCCCTCATGAGCGTCTTGATGATCCCGTACTCATAGTATATGCACAAATAATGTTTTCTCATATTACCATGTACTCAGTGGTGCCACTGGTCCAACGGCCCCAACTCTCAACTCAACTCGCAGTTGTTTGTCCTAACTAGTCCGTCAACCTATCATGTCACATTGCCGCTAGTTGACTAAGCATGTCAGTCCTATCTTGGTACCATGGCCAAACAATTCACTTATTAAGTTTTATGGCACATAAATAATGTTCGTTTACGAGCTCCTACTCATGCCAACTGGCTTTGGGCCCATTGTACGAGATTTTCAAAGTCGGGCATTTAGCCCCGAAGTTCCAAAACCGAGGCCCCCGGCCTATAAGAGCTATTCGAGCTCCCGTCAAGAAAGTTTCCCAAATAGTTTAAGCATTGGCACACAGTCACTTCCGACAAAATAGGTTTTCACTGTCCATTATACCAACCAGTATAAGGACATCTCCGTTCATAGTTCCTTCGAGGAAGTCTCATCATACTAACCGGGTATGATCTACTTACAACCGATAAGTAGTTTTTTTTTCGCATAATTTTCACATCACTTTCTCTAAGTGGTAATGATTAAAATACCACTAAACAGTGGATTTTTATATCGAGACACTTATCATTCCCAACCGGTAAGTGGTTTTTAATTTTAAGTTGTGCTCATCATCCCAACCGGGTATGATGTTAGTAAACCCACTCACTCGTTAATGTTTTGAATTCCACTATACCGGTTCTTTATTTTTACGCGAGCTTGTCCATGCTGGCGTTCCCAGTACTTCGTGTTCCTACACGATATGAATATCTCGGTTCATTATCCTTCGACCTAATCGCCTTCATTCATTCCAAATGAATGAGAAAGTCAAACTTTCATTTATTTGTAATTAGGTCCCTAAAGTTATTTTTTTAACTCTAAGTCCCTAATGCCGGTTTTTCCTAAAATTGAGTCCTGAAACTTCTAAAATTTATCATAGGACCTCAATTTATTCCATTTAAAAAAAAAGGGATTAATTTCTCAAATTTCCAATTTGGTCCTCCAACTTTTCCAAAATTACCATTTTGCCCTTCCTTTACAAAAATGGTAAGTTTTGCCCTAAAAATTCCAAAATTCCTCAATTGGTCCTCCAACATTATTTCCATGCCAAATTGACCCTCAATTTCATAAAATTGCATTTTGGTCCTTTAAATTTCGAAAATCTCCAATTTTCCCCTAATTTCAACTCTTCAACACTGCCGAATTTGATTTCATCAAATTGACCAATCAAACACCTCTAATTGTTGAAATTGGAGTTGAAATTGAGTTCCTACATGTTCATACGATTCTAAGGAACTTTGAATCGCAGATTTTAACGTCGAAACGAACTCAAACGGAGCTTCGCCGGAAAACAGACTGTAAAGAGAGAAAGTTTCAATTTCTCACCGGTAAGGGCACGACGGTCCGAGCTTTCGATCTAGGCAGATAGCTCTCATCTTGAGGTTTATCCTAGAATCAAGAATTACATCAATTGATACTGAATTGAGTTAGAATTTCATCATTGAAATTTTGTCGGTTCTCTCTCTAGCACCGGTTGGAAATTGCAGAGTAGAGTCGAATTGGCTTACATTTCAGTCCTAATTCAGTCGTGGGAGGGCTGAGGAAGTGTTGGGAAGGCTTGGTTTGGCCTGAGGAGGGCTCGAAATGGCCGATTTCAACTCGGCCGAAACAGGGCAGCTTCGGTCCGCCAGAGCTGCTTCACTGTTTCATCACGCCAACGTCTCGCCAGAGACCCTCGGAGTGAACGGAGACTACAGACGTGTAGCTGACTTCTCCCCGGTTCTAAAGAACCCAACCTCACCTTGTTTGGCTCAGAAAAGACCCCATGTCGGAGCTCTGGTTCGAGCTTTGCCAGAAAATGGAGCAGCTGAGAGGGAATGGAGTTTTCAGGTGTGAAGAGGATGAATGGGGAGGGGCTCTTTATATAGGGAGCTTGGAGATCCGTTGGCCATCCACTTGGCACCATTATTGTTGACATTGAAGACCTTAAATGCCCCGAACAGAAGCATTTCTTCTTCACCGGCGTTTCTTCAGTTTCTCGGCAAGTGACCATTCCAAACCAAGTTCAAAGCTTAAACCGGCTGGTTCACCCCCCATTCAACCGAGTTTTTCAAATCTAAAAATTTCTAAATTCATTCTATATCCAATGGTGGCCTCAAATCTCCAATTTGAATTATTTAAGCCATCTAGAAAAATGAATTTAGGATTCGGTTCAATAGTGGTTCAAATCGGTTCGAACCGGTTCGGATCCGGTTCAACTAAACCGGTTCGAATCTGGTTCGCCTGAACCAGTTCAGATCCGGTTCACTTGAACCGGTTTGGTTTTCATCCCCAATTCTTTCACAAGTCAATTTTCATGTCTTTTGTGACTCCTTGGGTCACTTAGGGTCCATAAAATTCCTGGTTTACCATCTCTTTATCGATTCCGATTCATAAACTGACTCGGTCCTTAAACCGGTTCGAGTCCGATTCACCCGAACCGGTCTGGTTGTTCTCTCCCACTTTGTTCTAAGGTTCCTTCCTAAAGTTTATGAATTTCTTTGGAGTACAATGGAGTTGAATTCCTTTGTTTCACTAGATTTCTATCAGTTCCGGTTCATTAACCGACTTGGTTCATAAACCGGTTCAATCTTGTTGGACCCGGTTCATCCAAACCGGTCTAATTTTCCTCTTCCAATTCATCCTAAGGTTCTTTTCCATAGTATTTTGAACCCTTTGGATCACCTGGGAGTTGTAAATTCCTAAATTGCCCATTCCCAATTATCGGGTTTGTGAACCAATTCGATTTTCTCACTTGGTTTGACCGGTTCTCTTCCTGGTTTTTCTTAGCTAAAAAGGGTGGGGTTTACACCTTATCTTTTGGAGTTCCTAAGAAACTATATCTTAGTTCTTTATAAGTAGTTGTTACACCTGGACCTTATTGTTATTTTATTTTCTCTCTATCTTTCCTCGGTAAACTCTATACTTATTTCTTTTTCTTTTCAATCAGCTTCTATTCTTGTGATTCCCATTGGGATGTTCTACTTCTCCTAATTCTTCCTTAGAGCTTAGTTTTAACTTCTTTAACTCTCCAAAAATTTGTACTCTTGGATGGTTGCTTCTTTGACTTCTTTTTCCTTTACTATCTCGTTTAGATGGATTATTCCTTATTGTGTTTCCAAGAGTAAGTCTTAAGGGTTGAGTCTAACTATAAATAACCTATCTTTTCTTCCTTAGGTAAATTTCTACCTTTTACTTAAATTTTTATTATCATATTCTTTTGTCTTGAATTTTATCAAAGAACTCAAAAGTTTTAACAAACTTTTACTTTCATTATTTAAGAAATATTTTCTTGCCATAATTTGGTGTATTATTGGAATTCTCTACCCCCTAATCCCTTGGGGACATAGGACTAGAGTTAACCCTAGAACGATTATGGGACTCTTGATCAGAAGGCTCTTAGTAACTGATTGGGTATATTTGTGCTCCCTAATAGGACGAATTTCATGTATGGCCGAAATTCGTACCGCCTTAGTACTTCAATCTCACACTCATAAGTCCACTTCACCCAAGAGTGATTGAAGCCAGGGTGAGTGGGTGGAGTTACTTGGTGGACTTTCATGAAGGTGGCATACACACTCCAATAATTATCCCATGTCTCCTTCTTGGTTGGATTCCCTTCCGGTTGTTGTGGGACAGGAGGAGTAGGGGTTAGACTTCTAGGAGGTGATGTTAGTTCTTCTTGTCTGGGAGGAGGGTATATGATGCCTTTCAGTTCCAGTAAGGCTCCTACCAGTTTTCGATAATCTTGTACCATGTCCTTAGGCACCCTTTTCTCACCCTTTGGATGGCTTCCTCCCTTGGGTTGGATTTCTTTTTCAAGGTTATAGGTGGAGGACTAGATTTCACTGCGAATTTCCTAGGAACTCTCCTTCCTATATGATAGTTTAGAGTTAGGTTAATGTCAGGGCATAATATTGATAATGTTTTAAGGGAACATGGCTCTGATACCACTCTAGTTGTCACACCCCAACCTGGTTTGGTTGGATCCCCGTGAACAACTTGTCGTTCTCCCGGTTCAAGAGGAGTTTCCTCCTTCTTTAACTTGAGATGAGATAGGCGTATTTTCGACCTTGTTCCCTGGAAAGACATATATCAAATAAAATGCAAGTTTAAGAGAAATTAAACATACTTGATAGAGGATAAGGCTCAGTGTTATTCCTATTCATTTTCTCTTTTCCTGAAAATGGATAGAAAAGAGGGGTAAGTTTCTACAACTCAATGAATATGTATTTAAAAAAATGGAGTTAAAAAAAGTTTTCATAACCGAGTATGAGGATATCTCCGCTCATAACCGATGAATGGGTTTTCCACTTTCTCCGAGAAAGTTTCATCATACCAACCAAGTATGATCTACTTACAACTAGTAAGTAGTTTTTCCCTGTCATTTTCACACCACTCCTCTAAGTTGTGATGTTTAAATACTACTAAGTAGTGGGTTTTTATTTTTGAGTTACTTATCATTCCAACCGGGTATGATATAAAAATCTCACTCATTCGTTTGTATAGTGAATTTCCACTTAGTCGGTTTTTGTCCCTTGCGAGCTTAACCTCAGTTGGTGTTCCCAATGTCTCGTGTTCCTACATAAAATGAATATCGTTGTTCATTATCATCTGGCTTGATCACCTCATTCAGTATAAATGACTCAATTCACAACTTTTCCAATATTTGTAAATTGGTCCCTAAAGTTATTTTTCCTTTTTTAATTTAGGCCCCAATTGCCAGTTTTCCAAATTGAGTCCCAAAACTTTTAAAATTCATCTTAGGATCTCAATTTACTCAATTTCATAAAAATGGGTTCAAGTTTCTCAAATTCCCAATTTTGCCCCCAAATTTTCCAAAATTACCATTTTGCCCTTCCTTTAAAAAAATGGTAAGTTTTACCCCAAAATTTCTAAAATTACTCAATTAGTCCTCTAACATTCTCATCATGCCCAATTAACCATCAATTTTATAAAATTGCATTTTGGTCCTTCGAATTTTCAAAAATCTCCAATTTTCTCTCAATTTCAATTCCTTAATACAACCGAATTTCATTTAATCAAATTGACCAATCAAACACTTCTAATTGTTAAAATTGAAGTTGAAATTGAGTTTCTACATCTTCATACGATTCCATAGCACTTTGAATCGTAAGTTTTGACACCGGAACGAGCTCAAACGGAGATTTGCCGAAAAATAGAACGTAGAGAGAGAAAGCATTAATTGCTCACTAGTGGGAGCGTGATGGTCCAAGCTTCCAATCAAGGTAGATAGCTCTCTTCCTGAGGTTACTCCTAATATGAAAAATCACATCAATTGATGTCGAATTGGATTAGAATTCTATCATCAAAATTTTGTCGATTCTCTCTCTAGCACCGGTCAGAAATTGCAGAGGGAAGCCGAATGTCGTGGAAGGGCTGAGGAAGTGTTGGGAGAGCTTGGTTTGGTCTGAGGAGGGCTCAAATCAGCCAATTTCAGCTCGGCCGAAATAAGGCAACTTCAGTCCATCGGAGCTGTTTCACTGTTCGATCACGCCAGCGCTTCTTCGGCGACCTTTGGAGTGAATTGTTGTTACCACCGTGTAGCTGACTTCTCCCCGGTTCTAAGGAACCTGACCAAGCCTTCTTTAGCTTAGAAATGACCCTATATCGGAGCTTTGGTTTGAGCTTTGCCGCAAAACTAAGCAGCTGAGAGAGAGTGAGGTTTTCAGGCGTAGAGAGGATGAATGGAGAGGGGCTCTTTATATAGGGAGCTCGGGGACTTGTTGGCCATCCATTTAACACCTTTATAATAGACATTGATGGCCTGAAATGTACTAAATGGAAACATTTCTTCTTTGTCGATGCTACTTCGATTCTCCGACGAATGAACAGTGCTATCATATGAAGGAAGAAGACGACATTGTTCCAAACTAGACCGGACTGGTCCAAACTAGGTTCAAAGATTAAACCGACCGATTCACCACTAATTCGACCAAATTTTTTAAATCTAAAAATTTCTAAATTTATCTAAATTCATTTTCTATTCAATGGTGGCCTCAAATCTCAAATTTGAATTTTTTAAGTCACCTAGAAAAATAAATTTAGCATCTGGTTCAATAGTGGTTCAAATCGGTCCAAACTGGTTCAATCCGGTTCAGGTCCGGTTCACCTGGACCGGTTTCGTTTTCATTTCCAATTCATTCTAAAGTCCTTTTTCATGACTTTTATGACTACTTAGGTCACTTAGGGTCCATAAATTTTTCGGTTTGCCTTCTCTCTATTGGTTCTGGTTGATAAATCGACTTGGTTCTTAAATATGTTCAATCCGGTTCGAGTCCGGTTCACTCGAACCAATCTGGTTTTTCTCTCTCACTTTGTTCCAAGGTTCCTTTCCAAGGTTTATAAATCTTTTTGGGTCACAAGGGAGTTGAAATTTCTTCAATTTACCCATTCTCCAAATAAACGGATTTGGGAATTGGTTCGATTTTCTCACTCGGTTTGACCGATTCTTTCTTGATTTTCCTTAACTACAAAGAGTGGGGTTTACAAGTACGATCCTTGGGGGTCGGGCAGAACAACATCTTATTTGATCTATTTTTCACCTTTTACATCATTTTGCATTAGAACTACACATGATTAATATGTATATCATTCTGCAACGCTGACGTGGAATAGGTTATCTCTTGTTATTGTTCACTATATTTTTAGTTTTTCTTAGAGTTAGAATAATCACTCTCTTTAGAAATTAGTTATTTTGTCTTGGGGATATTATCTATTTAGTGCTTATCCTGCTTCTTCTGTTTCTTTGTTATTTGAATTAGGTTTTTCCTTACACAATCAACAAATTTATAGTTAAATACTTCATTCTCTTACACAATTTGTTCTCTCTCTAATAATAAAATTGTTCATAAATTTTATGTTTTAGTTATAAATTTTGTATTTTATAAATAAAACATGTTTAAATAAAATTTAAAATACATATATACTTTAATAGATTAGTAGTATTTATAAATTGAAGAAATATAAAAATAATAATTAGCGATTACACATAATATAAATGATATTAGATGACTGTATGTGTAATATATAAATCAACTTTTCACATGTATATATATATATATATTCAAATAGCTTACAAAATATATACATATATAATTAAAATTTATAAATTCAATTAAAAACATAATATTTTCTTTATTATAATATAACACTCATTGAGAAATAAGTATTTATTTATTTGAATAACTCTAACTTATCTATTTAACTTATATAAAAAAAGTTGAAGTATAATAAATAAGATATAATGATTATATATAAGAAGTATTTATATATGTATTTTGTCTTTTTTTATTATATATAAAAATCTTAAATAAATAAAATTATCAAAATTATAAATATATAAATATATAAATAATATACATAACTCTATTTTAAAATATCTTCAATTAATTATTTTTATAAATAATAATATATGATCCATTTGAATAAACTGAGTATGAGACCATATAATATTTTTATTATATAATATAAAAATGTAATAAATTCGTCTTATATAACATTAGTCACTAATATGAAAATAGTTATTCAATATGTTATAAATATATTTACATACTAATTTAAATTTTTAGTTTATAATATTATATTAAAAAACTAATGTTATAAATTTATAAAAGATAATTTTATTTTTATAAAATTAAAATAAATATAATTATAATAAATTTACCATATTTTCTAATATATTTGATTTATTAAATTGTTTTACAATTGAATTATATTCAAACAAAAAGGCATTTTTTTACTTTTGTTAATGTAAATCTAAAATTTTAAATAAAACTTAAAATTATTATTTTTAACTTGTAATTATTAAATTTTGTACAAAAACAACTTCGAAATATTAAGTAAATAAACATGTTATTTTTTAACTAAATAAATATTCAAAATTAAATATACAAAGTTACAAAAGTTGTTATTAAAGTTTATAAATATATTAAATGAAATTATTATAATTAAAACATAAAATTTGTAAACAATTTTATTCTTATAATATTTTTGTTATTATAATATGTTTAAACATATAATATTCTCAATTAAGCACATACAAAATAATTTAATAATCTTTAAAGATAATATTAGAATATATAAAAGTATTTAATGAGTTTATATATATTAGAAAAAAATAGTTTGCGCTTGTATATTTAAATTTACGAGTGTTTTTAAATAAATATAATTTATTATCTATTAATCTTATTTTTATCTTCTAAATAAAATGTAATTTATTATATATTAATATTAATTTTAAAAATAAATAAATAAATAATGCTATAAGAGTAATTTTATATATGTATAAGTGGCTATTTATTTGATATAACTGTAACTTATCTATTTTATTTTATTATTAATGAATAAAAATGTGTTTGTAATAGATATGACATAATGATGACATATAGAATAAGTTTTTTTAATTCTTTATTATTATATAATATAAAAGTTAATAAAACTCATCTTATATAAAAGCTATTAATTTGAATATAAAAATATTTATAAAATATGTGATGAGCATATTTATGTATGTTTGATTCATTTATTTTTTTTATAATTGAGTTAATGTAAAGAGTATTTCTAATTTTTATTATGTGTAAACCTATAATTTTAAATAAAATTTAAAATTGTATTGTTTAAATTGAAAATATTAAATAAATATAAAATATATAAATATATTATTAATTTATTAAACAAATAAATCATCAAAATTAAATATATAAATTTACTGTATTTGTAATTAAATTTTTTATATAATAAGATATATATAATTATATAATACATTATATTATGTTTATAATAATATACAATAAAATAAAAATAAAAGTTTTTATAAAAATTTTATTTTATTCATAAAATTGTACTTTATAGAAAAATATAATTAATGAAATTTTAAAATATATATACTTTAATATATTGAAGGTATCTTTAAATTAAAATAATATAAAAACAATAATTACTTGTTATTTGATATATTTATAAAAAATAATTGATTTTAATATATAACTCATATATGAGTTAGATATATGTATTCGTTTATATAAATATATATTTAATTATAAAATAAATATTAGATAACATTATAATATATTTAATTATAATGAGTAAATAAATAAAATATATATATATTGAAAAATATATTGATATTATAAAAAATATAAAATAAAAATAATTATCATTTGACCTATATATAAAAGATATTTTATCTATATTTACTTAAATAAGTAAAAATATTCAAATTATAAATATATAAATAATATAATAATTTATGGATAATAATATAATATAATATTAAATTACTGTTTTATATATTAAAATGAAAAAATAAATAAAAATTTTAATTCGAGATTAAAGTGGACATTAATTAATGTATTATTAATATATTTGCTCATATTTTATAAAATAATTGAACTTAATTATTGCGCATTTAAAAAACATATTTTTAGTATTTTATTATAATTTTTTTGCTTATAAATATTTTAGTTTGAGGTATTTTAAAAAAACATTTTAATTTACAACTAATAATTTGAAAGTTATGCTTTTTATTCACAGTAAAAATAAATAAACGATTGTCTAAGTATAAAATTAAAAGTTTAAAGTTAAGAATGTTTAAAAATATTTGATAAATTTAATAGTTTAATCTCATTTTATTATTTATTCATAATTAAAATATAAAATATATGAGTAGTATATGTAAATTACAAAATAATATAAATATAATATTATTTCATAATAATTTTAATTATAATAACTTAATAAATAATAAATACAATTTAAAAGATACATTGAGAGTAATAATAAATTAAAAGTTAGAAATTATTATTAATTGATTATTTTAATCTGAATATATTATTTATTCTAAATTAAAATATATACTTTATAAATATTTTAAAAGATATCGAAAATAAAAATAATTACAATTTTATTAAATATATATTATATATATTTGTATTTTAAAACATTAAACCTAAACTGTATTTTAAAATATCAAGTCCAAAAATTATATTGTACTCTAATTAATGTAAGACCCATTAATCTAACCTAAATTTAACATTATCCTTCAGAAACTTCAAAAACCTATTAATAAACTTGCAAGTCCAAACCCTCCAAATATTCTATTAATGAAAGGGTTTAAGTTTTAAGGGGTCATAATCCTTCCACCAACCAATCGAATCAATGCACAATCCCATTATCCTTCCTCTATTAACACTTTCGAATTACACTAATTCACGCGGATATACAAATCTCATTGTCCCACAGGTAATTATCCGACTGTACGAAGAGTAGCGTTAAAGAAATTAAAATTTGATAATTTTACTATTTTAATCTCATTTTATAATTTATTCATAATTAAATTATAAAATATATGAATACTTTTTATATATGATTGTATATACAAATTAAAAAAATAGTGACTATATAAATTATTGATAATTTTATTATTTTATAATTATATATTTAAGTCTAATGCGGATACAACATTATTTCATAATAATTTTAATTATGATGATTTGATGAATATAAATAATCAATCATAAATAATAAATACAAATTAAAAAATACATTGCGAGTAATGGTAGATAAAAGTAAAAAAGTTAAAAATTATAATGGATTGATTATTTTAACTATAATATAATATTTATTATAAATTAAAATATCAAATTTATAAATATTTTTAAAAAATTAAAATAATTAACACTTTACTTAAATGTATATACAATATTCAACTTATATTTAATTAAATATGTAAAATATATTCAATTTATAAATATATAATGTTTATATAAAAAATATTATTATTATTTTTTTATTTTTTATAACTCACAATGTTCACTCTTATATTTTACTTGTCATCAACCACATTATTCTCTCCTTTTAAAATAATTAAATAAGACTTTAAAATTATTTAAATATAACAATTTTAATTATTTTATAAGTATTGGTATTTTATTTGAGTTATAACAACATGCTATCCTTTTTAATATTAATGTATACAAGAAATCATTTATAATTTAAGAAAATCAATTACATGATACTTGTATAAAAAAAATCTATTATAATGGTATATTAAGATATTCATGGGATTGAGTTTTATATAATAGTCATCTATTTAAAGTTTTATATGCAAAATTTGTAAACATGTGATATAATTTTACAAAGTGTATTAATATATTATTATATATATAAATAGTATAACTATATAATTATAAAATTATTCAAAAAAATCTACAAAATTATGTATAAATGGAATTAAAATTTATAATTTGTTTTATCATAATTCTTAATGTATTTTAATATATTTAAAAAACTGTATAAATATATATATACCATAATATTCATTTCATATATTTATAAGTGTTCATTTTATTTCATAACGTTTAATTTTTTCTTATATAACATTAATAAATAAAAGTTTAAATGTTACAGAAAGAACATAATAATGACATGTATGATTGAGAAAAAAAATGACACATGCATTTTTAAATGATTTTATTTTTTATAATATTATATTATTTATATAAAATAAATTTACATGTTATTAATTTCCAAATACACATATAATATTTTAATTATTTCGAATAAAAAGAAAGAATGAGTTTATATTATATTATTCACGTTATTTTATTATAATGGTTAATATAATATATTTTTATTTACAAAATAAAATATTGTATAAAGTATTTAAATATATAATTATTTATTTATTTATTTGAAAATAAATAAAATAAGTAATTTAATATAATTTAAAATATTGAAAAATAGGTTAATATTTTCCATTTAAGATATCTATATATATATATATATATATTTTACAAAGAGAAGCAATTTCTCTATAACGTCAATATGTGTTAAAAGTAATATATAAATCAACTTTTCCTTTAATTTTAAGTGTATATATATACATTTAAATAGCATACAATATATGTATAACAAATTAAAATTTATAAATTCAATTAAAAAAATAATATTTCCTTTATTATAATATAACACTTATTTCATTTTGGAAATAAGTGGTTATTTATTTGAATAATACTAACTTATCTATTAAACTTATATAAAAAATATAAAAGTTGAAGTGTAATAAATAATATATAATTATTATATATGAGAAGTATTTATAAATGTATGTTTTTATTTTTTTATTATGTATAAAATTCTTAAATAAATAAAAATATATATACACTTAAAAATAAATAAATAAAACCCTAAAAATATATCAAAATTATAAATAATATAAATAACTTTATTTTAAAACATCTTCAACTAATTATTTTTATAAATAATAATATATGATCTATTTGAATAAACTGAGTATAACATCATATTATATAATATAAAATATAATAAAGTCGTGTTATATAAAATTAGTCAACTTTAACATGAAAATAATTATTCAATATTTTATAAATATATTTACATACTACTTTAAATTTTTAGTTTATAATATCATATTAAAAAAACTAATGTTATAAATTTATAAAAGATAATATTATTTTTATAAAATTAAAATAAATATGAATATAATAGATTTACCATATTTTCTAATATATTTAATTTACTAAATTGGTTTACAATTGAATTCTTTTCAAACGAAAAGGTATTTTTTTACTTTTTTAATGTAAATCTAAAATTTTAAATAAAACATAAATTTATCAATTTTAACTTGTAATTATTAAATTTGTACAAAAAAATCTTCGAAATATTAAATAAATAAATATGTTGTTAATTTATTAACTAAATAAATCCTCAAAATTAAATATACAAATTTACAAAAGTTTTTATATAATATTATATAAATGACAAAATTTTGAATTTACTGTTTCATATAATAAAAGAAATTTTAATTTCAAATTGAAGTGAATATTATTTAATGTATTATTAATATATTTGATCATATTTTACAAAATAAATGTACTTAATTAATATATATTTAAAAAATAAACCATATATTTTTTAGAAATTTATTCTAGTATTTGTTTTTTATTAAAAAATATATTTTAATTTGAGATTTTTTAAGAAGTATTTTAATTTATAACTAAATATTTTGAAAGTTATCCTATTATTTAAAATAAAATAAATAAATAATTATCTCATTGTAAAAATAGAAATTAAAAGTTGAAAATATTTAAAAATTATTAATAATTTTTTATTTTAATATCATTTTATATTTTATTCATAATTAAAATATAAAATAAATAAATATATTTGTATATATATAGTATATACAAATTACAACAAAATAAAAAAAATAGTTTTGAGATATACATATAAACTTATGAAAAAAATTATAGTGGTGGCATATAACTCAATATATTTACTTATATATATATATTTAAGTATAATATTATTTCATAATAATTTAATTATAACCAATAAAATAATAAATAATAAATATAAATTGAAAGATAGATTGAGAATAATAATAGTTAGTATGAAAAAGTTAGAAATTATTATTTATGTATTATTTTAATTATAAAATATTATTTATTATAAATTAAAATATAAACTCTTGTTCAAAATATTATGTTTTTAATTTATCATGTTGGAATAAGCATAATTGGTTACTGTTTAAGTTGAATGAAATTCAGCACAACCGAATAAATTAAAAAGAAAACATTTGTAAAAATGTTTTAACATGATAAAATAAATTTTTTTGAACAATACTTTTAGTTAAGACTTGGGTGAGTCACACTCATTTATCCCTAACTCTCTAATTTTGTAACAGTAGAATTGGACTTGAAAAGATTAGTCATTGAATCAAGTAGAGTTGCTTATTGTCCAAAATGAATATATATGTATATTGATAAATGTAATTTAAAATAAATTTTGAAATAAAAAGAAATATAAAATATACAAATTATATTTAATATATTATTTTAAATTCAATATATTAATTATTATAAATTAAAATGTATAAATATATACATAATATATAAAATATAAAACATAAAATAAAAATAATGATCATTTTACCTTTTTATATAAAGATATTCTATATATATTTAAATAAGTAAAAAATATCAAAATTATAAATATATAAATAATATATAAATTACAATAATATAAAGATAATAATTAGTTGTTAGACATAAAATAAATAATATAAGTATAAAAAATAATTGATTTTAATATATAACTCCTATATGTGTGAGATATGTGTATTTATTTATATAAATATATATTTAGTTGTAAAATATATATTAGATAACTTTATAATATATATAATTATTATAAGAAAATGAATATATATATATGTATATTGATAAATGTAATTTAAAATAAATTTTGAAATAAAATGAAATAAAAAATACAAAAATTATATTCAATATATTATTTTAAACTCAATATATTAATTATTATAAATTAAAATGCATAAATATATACATAATTTAGAAAATATAAAATAAAAATAATGATGATTTTACCTTTTATATAAAGATATTATATATATTTTTAAATATGTAAAAAATATAAAAATTATAAATATATGAATAATATAAATAACGGTATTTTAGAATATCTTTAATAAATTATTTTTATTAATAATAATATGACAAGATATTCAATTACTGTTTCACGTAATAAAAATGGAAAAACAATAAAACTTTAATTCTAATTTAATGTGAATATTATTTAATATACTATTAATATATTTGAAGGTATTTTACCAAATAATTAAAATTAAATAGAAAAAATAAATATATTTTCGAGTATTTTATTCTAATTTTTTATTTTGTGATTTTTAAAAATGTATTTTCATTTATAACTAAATAATTTGGAATTTACAATTTTATTCATAATAAAAATAAATAAACGATTATCTTATTATAAAAATAAAAGTTGAAAGTTGAAAATATTTAAAAATTATTGATAATATTACTATTTTAATCTTATTTTATAATTTATTCATAATTAAAATATAAAATATATGAATATTTTTATATATGGTTGTATATACAAATTAAAAAAAATAATAGTGCCTATATATATAAACTCATTGATAGTGGTAGTATAAGTTAATTGTATATATTTACTTATATAAATAGAAATATTTAAGTATAATATAAATATAACATTATTTCATAATAAATCTAATTATAATAATTTAATAAATAAAATAATAAATACAAATTAAAAGATATATAGAGAATCATAATAAATTAAAAGTTAGAAATTATTATTAATTGATTATTTTAATCTCAATATATTATTTATTATATATTAAAATATAAACTTTATAAATATTTTAGGAAAGATAGAAAATAAAATAATTATCACTTTATTTAAATATATATAAGATATTCAACTTTTATTTAAATAAATATATAAAAATATTAAAATTATTTTTATGGATAATAATATGATATAATATTAAATTATTGTTTTATATAATAAAAATGGAAAAATAAATAAAAATTTTAATTCGAGATTAAAGTGGATATTAATTAATGTATTATTAATATATTTGCTCCTATTTTATAAAATAATTGAATTATTACGCATTTCAAAAAAAACATATTTTTAGTATTTTATTATATTTTTTTTGCTTAAAAATATTTTAGTTTGAGATATTTTTAAAAAACATTTTAATTTATAAAATTATGCTGTTATTTACAATAAAAATAAATAAACGATTATCTAAGTATAAAATTAAAAGTTTAAAGATAAGAATGTTTAAAAATATTTATTAAATTTAATAGTTTAATTTCATTTTATAATTTATTTATAATTAAAATATAAAATACATGAATACTTTAATATATGAGTAGTATATGTAAATTACAAAACAATATAAATATAATATTATTTCATAATAATTTTAATTATAATAACTTGATAAATAAAATAATAAATAATAAATACAAATTAAAAAATACAGTGAGAATAAAAATAAATTAAAAGTTAGAAATTATTATTATTATTGATTATTTTAATCTCAATATATTATTTATTCAAAATTAAAATATATACTTTATAAATATTTTAAAAGAGATAGGAAGTAAAAATAATTACAACTTTATTAAATATATATTATTTATATTTGTATTTTAAACCCTTAAGCCTAAACTGTATTTTAAAACATCAAACCCCAAAAATTCTATTGTACTCTAATTAATTTAAGGCCAATCAATCTAACCTAAATTTAATATTATGACTTAAAATTCAAAAATCCTATTAGTAAACTTGCAAGTCCAAATCTCCACACCCTCCAAATATTTTATTAATGCAATAGTTTTGCTGGATCATAATACTTCCACCATCCAGCCGAACCAATGCACAATCCCATTATAATTCCACCATTAACACTTTTGAATTAAACTAATTCACACACATATACGGCTGAATTCCCTTTATTATATATATTGGTGGCCATGCGATAAAGTGGGAGAAAGAAACTTCCAAATATAATATTTTTTTATTTATGAAATTTGAATAACTCTAACATATATATTTGACTTATAATAAAAAAGAATAAGAGTTTGAGTGTGATAGATAGGATATAATTATTATATATGATAACTATTTATCTATGTATTTTCTATTTTTTATTATATATAAAATTCTTAATAGATGATTATTAAGGAACTCGTTCCTTCTCCTACTTTAAATTAAAATTTTAAAAAGTAAAGTCGTTTGTATGTCATTATATTATTTATCAAATATTCCAGAGGTTGTTAACTAAAATAGTCAAAACTTCTTTCATTTATTTATAAAACGTAAATTAACAACCAAGTCTTATGTTTAAAACATCAGCAATGTTATTTGCCCCACTAAAACCTCAACAATTTAGTATATTAATATTATTTTTCAATAATTTATTATTCAAACATACAACTCGTTCCTTCTCCCACTTTAAATTAAAAAATATAATATTTCATTTATTATGATATTATATTTTTTTATTTGTAAAATTTGAATAACTCTAACTTATATATTTAACTTATAATAAAAAAGAATAAGAGTTTGAGTGTAATAAATAGGATATAATTATTATATATGATAACTATTTATATATGTATTTTCTATTTTTTATTATATATAAAATTCTTAATAAATAATTATTCTGACTTATTTATAATATTTTATTTACACAAAATGAATTATCTTTTTATGTATTATACCCATTTTTAATTATATATTTTTTCTATTTTTAACTTGTTAAAAAATATTATATAATATCTACATATTTCTTTTTTCAAAGGAAGATAAACATTTATAAGGGTTATGTGAGGGTTATAACGAGCAGATATATGATATGAGGGTTATAATGAGGAGATATGATACGATAACTTAAGTACTCTAAAAATAATATAATAATATCTAATATAATATAAGAATATAAAATGTATTTAATGGATTGATTTAATATATATAGTGTGGGTGTTATAGATATAGCATAATGATGACATACAATAAAATTTCTAATTTTTTTTATACTTCATTATCATCATATAATATTTTTATGTAATATAAAATTAATAAAACTTTATCATATATGTACTTGTCAACTTAATTATAAACATAATTATTCAATATATGATAAGTATATTTTTATATGTTTGATTCATTTAATTTTTTATAATTGAATTAGTGTTAAACAAATAGTATTTCCTCCTTTTATTATGTGTAAACCTATAATTCTAAATAAAACTTAAAATTATACTATTCAAATTGGAAATATTAAATACATATATAATAAATCAACATATTAGCAATTTATTAAACAAATAAATTATTAAAATTAAATATATAAAGTTACTATATGATTAAAGCTTTTATATAATATAATATATATAATTATATGATACATTATAATATATTCATAATAAACTACAATAAAATAAAAATAAAAGTGTTCATAAAAGTTTTATTTTAGTAATAAAAAATGTTCTTTATAAATAAATATACTTAATGAAAATCTAAAATACATATATACTTTAATATATTGATGATATTTATAAATTACATAATACTTAGTTGTTACACTAATATAAATAATATATTTATAGAAAATAATTCATTTTAATATATAACTCTTATATGTTTGAAATCTGTGTATTTATTTATATAAATATATATTTAGTTGTAAAATATATATTAGATAACTTTATAATATATATAATTATTATAACAAAATGAATATATATTTGATAATTTTAATATTTTAATCTTATTTTATAATTAATTCATAATTTAAATATAAACTAAATAAATACTTTAATATATAAGTATTAATTTAAATATAAACTAAATAAATACTTTAATATATAAGTATTATATGTAAATTAAAAAATAATATAAATATATATTATTTTATAATAAGTTTAATTATAATGATTTGATAAACAGAATAATAAATAATACATGCAAATTAAAAGATAAATTGAGAATAATAATAAATTAAAATTTAGAAATTATTATTGATTGAATATTTTAATTTCAATATATTATTTGTTATAAATTAAAATATAAACTTGATAAATATTTTAGAAAATATAGAAAGTAAAAATAATTAACACATTATTTAAATAAATATACAAAAAGTATAAGTTGTTAAGTGTAATAAAAGTAATGAAGTTATATATAATAAAAATAGTCTCTTTTACATAAATAACAATTTCGCACAAATTCTTTTAGGAAAAATCGAATATAATATTATATAGTATTTTATTATATAATATACAATTTAATAAACTCCTGTGAATTTACATATAAAAATAATGTAATAAGTATGTTTATTTACTATTGTGAATTTTTATTTTATAATATTATATTAATAAAATAGTAAGATTAAAAAAATATTAAAAATAATATTATTGCTAATAAAATTAAAATAAATATGATTATAATAGATTTACTGTATTTTCTAATATATTTTATTTATGTTTATAATTATATTCTTTTAAAAATAAATGCATTTTCCTACTTTTATTAAGTATAAATCTATAATTTTAAATAAAACTTAAAATTATAATTTTTAATTTGAAAACATTAAATTTTGTACAAAAAAATTGTTAATATTAAATAAATATGGAATAAATAAACATATTTATAATTTATTAACTAAATAAATGGTTAAAATTAAATATACAAAGTTACAAAAGTTGTTATTAAATTTTTTATATAATATCATATAAATGACCATATAACATATTATAATATATTCATAATAACCTATAATATTATAAGAATAAAATTATTCATAAATTTTATATTTTAGTTATAAAATTTGTATTTTATAAAAAAGACATGTTTAATTAAAATTTAAAATACATATATACTTTAATAACTTGGTGGTATTCATAAATTGAAAAAATATAAAAATAATAATTAATTGTTACGCATAATATAAATGATATTTTTAGAAAAATAATTAATTTAATATGAACATAGGATTGTCGCTGAACAAAGTACTGCTCGGCCACATGAACAGTGGAAGTTGTAACAACTGTTTGGTCGCTGACTGTCTAAATAAAATATTATAAATTAATTTAAATTAACTGATGTACATTTAAAAAACATATTTTTAGTATTTTATTATAATTTTAAAAAATATATTTTAGTTTGAGATATTTTTAAAAATTATTTTAATTTACAAATAAATAATTTGGAAGTTATGCTGTTATTCACAATAAAAATAAATTTGAAGGTTGAAAATATTTGATAATTTTAATCTCATTTTATAATTAATCCATAATTTAAATATAAAATAAATAAATACTTTGATATATAAGTATTATATGTAAATTATAAAATAATATAAATATATATTATTTCATAATAATTTTAATTATAATAATTTGATGAATAAAATAATAAATAGTACATACAAATTAAAAGATACATTGAGAATAATAATAAATTAAAAGTTACAAATTATTATTGATTGAATATTTTAATTTCAATATATTATTTATTATAAATTAAAATATAAACTTTATAAATATTTTTAAAAAGATGGAAAGTAAAAATAATTAACTATTTATTTAAATAAATATCAACTCGTATTTAATTTTTTAAGAACAAACTTGTATTTAAATAAATATGTAAAAATATCAATTTTATAATATATAATAATATTAACTCTTATATTACTAATCCACTAACCCACCTTAATCTATTCATATACATCAATAAAGAATAACTTGAAATTATCATAATTTAATTTTAGATTATTATTAAATACAAACTTTATTATTCTTAAGTTGATACTCTTATTAATAATATAAAAAGATAATACTATAATCTAAAAAGCTTTAAAATTGAATTTATTTTATAATTGAAGATAAATAATAAAAATTTTAAAACAATTTTATTTTTATTATATTTCAAATAACGTTATAATTTATGTGGTATAATTAATATTTTATAAAAGTTTAAAATTAATAAAATCTAATTGTTTTAGATAACTAAAATAACATTATAATATTTATCATGTTATTGGGTAAATTAAAATATAAAATGAAACTAATTAATTTAATTTATTATTTATAAGAATTATTATATAAATTTCATTATATTATTTTAATATTATAACATATATGTGGATTACATCTTTTTTTAAAATTTATTATATAAAATACATCCCATATCAAATTTAACATAATAACAGTTAATCCCATCCTACAATAACCCAACATTTCTGCGGTAATGTTAGATGTCTATATTATGTAAATAAACTTTTCAAACTTTTCAAGTGTATATATATATATTCAAATAACTTACAGTATATATAACTAATTAAAATTTATAAATTCAATTAAAAACATAATATTTCCTTTATTATGATATAACACTCATTTCATTTGAGAAATGAGTGATTATTTATTTTAATAACTCTAACTTATCTATTTGACTTATATAAAAAAAGTTGAAATATAATAAATAAGATATAATGATTATATATGAGAAGTATTTATAAAAGCATTTTATATTTTTTATTATATATAAAATTCTTAAATAAATAAAAAATATCAAAATTATAAATATATAAATAACATATATAACTTTATTTTTAAATATCTTCAATTAATTATTTTTATAGATAATAATATATGATCAATTTAAATAAACTAAGAATGACATCATATAATATTTTTATTATATAATATAAAATGTAATAAAATCGTTTTATATAACATTAATAAATTTTAATATGAAAATAATTATTCAATATGTCATTATTCAAAAAAATAAACCACGTATATTTTTTAGTATTTTATTCTAGTTTTTCTCATTTATTAAAAAGGATTTTAATTTATAACTAAATATTTTGAAAGTTTTGCTGCTATTCATAATAAAATAATAAAATAATAAAATAATAAAATAATAAATTTTTTAATTTAAATATATAAATTAAAAGTTGAGAATATTTAAAAATTATTAATAATTTTATTAGTTTAATATATTTTATAATTTATTCATAATTAAATATAAAATACATTAATACAATAATATATGTACACTATATACAAATTACAACAAAATAAAAAAAATAATAAATGTGGGATATACATATAAAGTATATATAAAATAATGAAAAAACAATTGATAGTGGTGCACATAACAATATATTTACTTACATAAATTGATATATTTAAGTATAATATAAATATTATTTAATTTTATTATAATTTTAATTTTAATGTTTTAATATATAAAATAATAAATAAAAATTAAAATATATATTGAAAGTAATAGTAGTTAGAAGTAAAAAAGTTAGAAATTATTATTGATTGATTATTTTAATTATAAAATACTATATATTATAAATTAAAATATAAACTTTATAAATATTTTAGAAATTAAATATGATATAATAATTTATGTGACTTCTCTTTTTTACTTTATATAAAATTATTAATATATAATTATTATGACTAATTTATAATAGTTTATTTATACAAAATAAATTATTCTTTTTATAGGTCTAAACATATACAATTATACATATTTGTCATATTCACCTTGTCAAAAAAAAATATATAATATATACATTTCTTTTTTCATAAAAAAACATTTTTAATGAAAATTATATTAGTTTATATGATAAGGTTATATTATACATTTATTTACAAAAAAAATACTTTAAATATTATCAAATTTTATAGTTGATGTATTATTTTAACTTCAATTTATTAATTATTATAAATTAAAATAGTTATATATATATATATATATTGTAGAAATTATAAAATAAAAATAATTATCATTTTACATATATATATAAGATATTCAATCTATATTTACTTAAATAAGTAAAAATATTCAAATTATAAATATATAAATAATATAATAAGGGTATTTTAGAATATCTTAAATTAATTATTTTTATTGATAATAATATGACACAATATTCAATTATTGTTTTTATAATAAAAAAGAAAATAATTCATTCCAAATTAAAGTGGACATTAATTAATGTATTATTAATATATTTGCTCGTATTTTACAAAATAATTGAATTTAATTAATGTGTATTTCAAATAAAACATACTTTTAGTATTTTATTCCATTTTTTGCTTAAAAAACATTTTAATTTGATATATTTTTAAAAAAGCATTTTGATTTACAACTAATAATTTGGAAGTTATACTTTTATTAACAACAAAAATAAATAAACTATTATCTAAGTATACAAATAAAAGTTCAAAGTTAAGAATGTTTAAAAATATTTGATAATTTTAATAGTTTAATCTTATTTGATAATTTATTCATAATTAAAATATAAAATACATGAATACTTTAATATATGAGTAATATATGTAAATTACAAAATAATATAAATATAATATTATTTTATAATAATTTTAATTATAATAACTCGATGAATAAAATAATAAATAATAAATACAAATTAAAAGATATATTGAGAATAATAATAAATTAAAAGTTAGAAATTATTATTGATTGATTATTTTAATCTCAATATATTATTTATTCTAAATTAAATATATACTTTATAATTATTTTAAAAGAGATATAAAATAAAATAATTACAACTTTATTAACTATATATAAGATATTTAACTTGTATTTAATTTTTTTGTAAATAAATTTGCAAAAAATGTCAAATTTATAATTATATAAATAAGGTAAATATGATATTTTTATTTATATTATAGAATAAATTAACTCTTATATTATTCAACCGCCAACTCATATTAATCTATACATATACACCAATAATGAATGACTTAATTTTTACTTTTAGATTATCATTAAAGGCAACACAACCCTTCATATGATTAATTTATACTATTATTAATAATATAAAAAGCTTTAAACGTAAATTAATTTTGTAATCGAAGATAAATAATGAAAATTTCAAACTAAGTTTATTCTTTAAACATTTCAAATAAATTCATAATTTATATTGTATAATTAACATTTTAGAAAAGTTTAAAATGGATAAAATTCAATTGTTTTAGATAACTAAAATAAAAAATCTAATATTTATCATGCATTATATTATTATTAAGCAAATTAATATATACAATTCAATTTATTATTTATATAAATATTATATAAATTTCATTATATTATTTTAATGTTATAATAGTTTTTTTAATTAAATATATAAAAACATATCATATATTAAATTCAACCTAATAATATTTAATTCACCCTTCAATACACCCATATTTCCCTGCACTCAAATATGTATATATATATATATATATATAAATCAATTTTCTCTTTTAATTGCACATATATATATATATATATATTAAAATAGCTTACAATATAATCATATCTAATTAAAATTTATAAATTAAATTAAAAACATAATATTTCATTTATTATGATATTACACTCTTTTCATTTGTGAAATTTGAATAACTCTAACTTATATATTTGACTTATAATTAAAAAAAAATATAAGAGTTTGAATGTGATAAATAGAATATAATGATTATATATGATAACTATTTATATGTGCATTTTTCTATATTTTATTATATATAAAATTCTTAATAAATGATTATTCTTACGAATTTATAATAGTTTATTTACATAAAATGAATTATCTTTTTATGTATTATATTAATTTTCAATTATACATTTTTTTTATTTTCAATTTGTTAAAAAAAATTATATAATATCCACATATTTCTTTCTTTATAAGGGTTATTTGAGGGTTATAATGAGGAGATATATGATATGAGGTTATGTGAGGGTTATAATGAAGAGATATGATATAATGACATAAATACCCTAAAAATAATATAATACGAGAATATAAAAAGTATTTAATGAGTTGATTTAATATATATAGTATTGGTGTGATAGATAGAACATAATGATAACATACAAAATAATTTCTAATTTTTTTATAATTCATTATGGTCCTATAATATTTTTTATATAATATAAAATTATTAAAACTCTATCATATATAAACTTATCAACTTAATTATAAAAATAATTTATCAATATATGATAAGTATATTTATGTATGTTTAATTCATTTAATTTTTTATAATTAAATTGGTATCAAATAAAAAGAGTATTATATGTTTTATTTTATATAAACTTATTTTAAAAAATGAAAAAATATGGAATAAAAAGAGAGTAAAACTAGATATATAAGATTGTAAATTGTTATATTTATAAAATCTAATTTATATATAAAGAAAATGATATATAAAAGTAAATAAATTAATATATAATTATTAATATACAATAAATTATAAGTTACAAATATTTAAATAACCACATTTAATCTAATTATTACCTATAATTCTAAATAAAATATAAAATTATACTATTGAAATTGAAAATATTAAATACATATATAATAAATTAATATATTAGCAATTTATTAAACAAATAAATTATTAAAATTAAATATATAAAGTTACCACATTTGTAATTAAAGTTTTTATATAATATAATATATACAATTATATGATACATTATAATATATTTATAATAACCTACAATAAAATAAAAATAAAAGTGTTTATAAAAGTTTTATTTTAGTAATAAAAAATGTGCTTTATAAATAAATATACTTAATGGAAATTTAAAATACATACATAATTTAATATATTGATTATATTTATAAATTACAATAATATAAAGATAATAATTATTTGTTACACATAATATAATTATAAAAAATAATTTATTTTAATATATAACTCTTATATGTGCCAGATATATGTATCTATTTATATAAATATATATTTTACTGTAAAATATATATTAGATAACTTTATAATATATATAATTATTATGAGAAAATGAATATATAGTATATTGATAATATTTATTTTAAAATAAAAAGGTGAAGAAATTAGTATTATAATATTTATTTATAACATTATAAGTTTTGTATATCAATCAATATTTCACGTATTCTACAAAAGTTTACCATCATATTTCCAAATATTAAGTGTTTAAGACCTCATGCTGGTATAAAGTGTGTTTAGCATGACAATTGTTAGACCTAGTCACAAGATATCTTATATTTAAAAACATATATATATATATATTAAACTAATTTAATAGTAAAATTGTAAAGGAAACATAATGTAATGAGGAATAGGTGGAATGAAAGCTAGATGGACTAATTTATAGGTTTGCTCTTTTGATTAAAGTTGTTCTGTAAATAAAATGGTCATCACCTTTTTGGCAACAACATCAACTACAAGACCCGATTCCATAAGTGCTGGCTTGAGGAAGGACTGGTCTCTTGGCTGAGAGAGTACTATCATCACAAACACTCTTTTTCGCAGGGTTCTTGCTTTTGTGGGTAATTCTAACCAGTTGATGCCTTCTGCTTTGTGGATCTAAACCTTCCTTCACATAAACAGACACCTTGTTCTTCTCTCGGAAACCCTAGTAAGCTTTGTCATTAACCCACTCACAAGTCACAACCCATTGAACACCTCATTATAGAGCTGATTTTGAGTGGATATTATAAACTAAATATTTTTATATCATTTCCTATATTTGCAATAACCCATTAAAAAATAGGATATTCCAACATAGATATTATGTCATTGAGTGATTTGAATTCAGGAACTTGCTAAGAAAACACTACCAGCTGCCATTTCTCACCATCCAAGTCAACTTCTGTGTATTCTTAATCTTTGTTCATCATCATCCACCCCCTTAGAGTTTGCCCCATAATAATAATGCCTCCACTATTATATCTTAGTATTTCACGAAAATACATACTCCAACTCCCTTTCTCCGAGGTAATGTGGGCCAATTGGCAAACTTTTTTGGACCGACTGTGAAATGGCCTTGGTATCAGTAGGACCACAGACAAACACCCTTGGTGTAATTCCCTATACAAACACCTACCTCTCTAGAGACTATCTAAGAAGGATATATCTTTTGGGTAATAAATTAATGGAGGGAAAATAAAAGAAAACTGAGCATTCTCAATAGTCAAATATGAGATATAGGGGCAGACACAGTCACTTGACCCACTTTGGAGGCCTAGGCTATGTTGATATTGGTAGAAAGGCATCCACTCAAGCTTCATGTCTAAGGTTGATTCCCAAAGGAAATCCCAACTTCTTCTTTTTTTCCCTAATTTTAGGCCAAATTTCATCTCAATTTTAAGTTTCCATATATAGAGTACTTGAGATAATAGCATTATAAACCACTTGAAAATCAAGGATAATTCAGCCATTACCAAAGAAGATATGCCAACATGCTGCACAAAAGTTACACAATATTATATCCCATAAATGGTATTATATTGATATCAATGCTGGCCTACACAAGAACATGATCTATTTCTAAGCCTTTGGCCCAAAAAAATACCATTTAAACCTGTTTCCCAAGTCAAGCACACTTAAATATGGCACATAATAATGCTATTCAATGGTGGGGTAGGGGGAAGAAGCAATAATTTCTCACATCTTAATGGCGGGCCTACTACTTTAACTCTATGCATACACAGCTGGTAGTGCTTGGCTAGTGGCTCCATTTTATTTATTCTTTTTTTCTCTTTATCCCAATTTCTTATTTATTATTTAGAGAAAAAAACTCTTTGTGAATAATTAGGTATATTATTTGATTTGATACCCTTTTATTCATATTAAATTTTAAAATAAATTGTAATATTTTTTGTGATGATCTCTTGAAATTCATTTTACTATTCAATGCATATAAGAGCAAAAAAAAACCTAACTTTGGTGCAATTGCCAATTTTGACTTAAAAAGTGCCTAAATTTTACTTATTATAAGATTTTGAATATCAAATATTTTGGATCAACAAAAAAATAAAAATAATATATGGAGTTTGTAAGTTAAAAACATGGTACAAAATATGATGTTACTTTTAAATTTAATGTATTTTTATGTTCATTAAAAAATTCAACAAGTTAAACTTCCAAGTTTATTTTAGCAAAAAAATTGATTATTATTATTTTTTTACTAATTGGGAATATTGTACAATAATTAATTAAATTCATATAATTAAAAAAATCACTAGTAAATATTTGAACTCTTTTAACTTGTTAACCTAAAAATTTATTTATTTTACTATATACTTGTACTTATCAAATACATCTCACCCATTAAACCAACTAATTATATATCAATTGACTATAATTATTTGTTATCGGAGTGAAAAAATATTTTTTTCATGAGAACACAGTAAAATAATAAATGTTTATAGTATACTTAAAAATTATAAATTATAAATAATGTAAATTTTTTAATTTTATATACTTACAAAATTTCTCTATTTTATTACATTTATAATTATATTCTCATTAAAATAAAAAAAAACTAATGTTAGATATCTAGTCTAAATATCGGATTGGTACGGTGGTATAAATGTGAAATAATTTGAGATTATTATGATAAAATAAAAGATTGAACATATATTTACACTTAAAATTGTAAGTAGGTGAACTAATTTAATCATATAAATATAAAATATGACGTACCTATGGGTCCATTAAACATTCACATCAAGATCTTGTGGCTTACCATAACATAATAAAATTGTGATTCTTATTCGAATCAATTCAAGCAACTTACATGGTGTACGTACATGATTGCAATGTCAATCATCCATTTAAAAGTGGATGGAGGGAAAAGGAAGGATGGGCAGGTGTGTGGTGCCCATTGTTAAGCTGTATTGAAAGCTTAGGCAAGTTGTACTCGTGGGGGGGCACACAAAGGGATACGCCCCAATCCAAGGGAAAGTAATTCATGAAGTAAAGTAGAAGAATCGGATCCAATGATATATATATATATATATATATTCGCATAAACTTAAAATTAAAATATTATTAAATATTGTATAAAATATAAATATGTCGTGAATTTACAATATTTGAAAATTTATACTATTTATAACTTATAATTTTTAAGTATGTATATTCTAAAATTTCACTCTGAAATATCTTAATATAAAGAAAAAATATTAAATTAAAAAATATTATTCTTACTAAAACATGGATGTTGATAATATAATATAATATTAAATAAAATAAATGTATATTGCATTATTATAAGTTGATGCGTTAAACCCAAAATACACTTTCATAGTTTTTAAGCCTTTGATAGGATAAGAAACCCTTAATCCATATCCATACACATGCATGCAAATATTACTCGATTGTTCATGGTAAATAGACGTAAGTATGAACATTTCAATGAATCAACTAACCATTTAATGTAATGGGTGAATAAGTTATACGGTTCAACTTGCAGAAAACGAGGGGGATGGTGGGGACAGAATTGGAGTTGTCGGCAAAGGGGAAGCGACCACACGGGAGTCCTCCTCATATTCTAACAATTTTGGACGCTTGCGGTGGAGGGTAGGTTTTGGGGTGAGGGTGTGAGTACTCATCAAGGCTATAGACACCCACTACTCCCACTGGCCACCACCACCCATGGTGGTGGGTGGCCTCCTTTTGGCTCCCATTCCTAATGCTATGGGCCATTCTACAAAAAGGGGTTTTACTTGTTCGTAAGAAATGCAGGAAATGAGAAGAAAAATGATTTGGAGGAGGGAGAAAATGGTGGGCAGAAGGTGATGGCAATCCTAGCTGTCTTCCGATAACTCCAATAAGTCAGTATTTTGTATTAATAAGTGGTATTTATTTTTATTTAAAAGTGATTACATATACTATAATATTTATAATTTTATAAATAAATAATACTTTTCTATTTTATCTAATTTATTATAATATTTTTAAATACTTCTTCTATTTACCTATACAATTATTAAACTCACCCTCAATAATTTTTTAAAAATATTATTTTTTCGGTATATTACTAATATAGAGCAATAGGTTTGATTTAAGTATTTTTTCTACTTTATTTATAATTAAGTTAATTTTCAGTATCAGGTGAGTACTGATATAAGAATAATAGTTAAATACTATATAAAAAATGTATTATAAATTGATAAAGATTAATTATTATTTATACTTAAAATAACTTATAAATAATATAATTTTTCAATATTATAAACTTATCATATTATCTATTTAATAGAATGTGTGATATTATTAGTTATACTTAGCAAAAGGGTATGAAAACTTGTAGTGAATAGCAAATCTCTAGTGAGATCCAAAGATAAGACTTTGGTCGAGGGTTTGATGTAATAAATTGAGATGAAGGTGATGGGTGATGGCCAGAATAAGTCAAAATCTGCAGAGTGGTCGGTTGGTTGCCTCTCTTGTCTGTCTATCAGGTTAGAGGTCAGTGGGGCTAAAGGCTAATGAGAAGGAAGATGTTGCTTGAGATTGAGGGCTTTGCTTTTATCAAAAGCTATGTCACTTCATGGAATCACAGCTGTCTCTCTCTCCCATGTCTCACTTTCATCGATAATAAGCCATTATTGATTTTCTTCCTCTATGTATGTCATCCATGAACCCCTTCCCACTATCAATATTGTGTGTGTCATCTCTTCTTTCATGATTTGCCACGTGAGTTTCAATGATGCATGCTTGATTCCGTGTTGAGTGTTCCCTTACATATGTCTAATGCCATCTAATAGGGATGGAAATTGAACTCGAGATCTGAGATTAGATCCTTCACTAATCCTAAGAGAACCTAATTTTTGCTCGGGTTGGAAATAGGGATCCAATTTTGTTCCGGTTGGCATTAGTACACACTTTACCTAATATTTGTTCGGTTGAGTTATAAAAGAAATTGAATTTTTTTATTAATAAATTACTATTTCATTTATTTACAAAATATAATATAATTTATGTAAAATAAAAAAATAAAAATATATTATTATTATAAATAATAAGTCTAATATGGTAATAAAACAATATAAAATTGAATTAAAACTCGACATTTTTCATTATTGTAGTTTGAATTTAATATAAATTATTTTTCTCAAAATATGTAATAATATTAAATAAAGTGTACAATTCTGACATTTTGATTAAGTTAAAATCGTTACAAATTTTTTTTGAGCTAATTCAAATAGTTAAAAATTAATAATTTTATATTTATTAAAATAGAAAAATATTATAAAAATTTTATTACTTACCATTATGGAGCTAAACTCACTTATATTTTATGTGGAAATTAGTGATGTAATTAATATTAAGTTCATGTTTGACCTTTTCTCCTCTTTCTGGTCCACTTCCCCACCACTTCATAATTAAGTAATTATTGCCCCTAATCCGAATACAATTTTTGTTAGTTAGTGTTAATCACAAAAACTTTCCAAAATGGGAGATTGCCTATTTCCCCTCTTGGACCCATCGGGTAGACATCATTTTGAATTAGACCCCAAATCTCATCATTAGATGACTAATTAAACGCAATTTTGAGTTGTAAAGTGTCTTTTACCTTTCAACAAAAAAACATTTGCATGCCCAAAAAAAACAAGAGTGGTAGAATCAATACTTATAAATTAATTAACCTAAATAAATATGGTATATTTATAAAATTTGGAAGTTATATCACCCAAAATAAAATATGAGAATTAAAAGAGAATTATTTTCTTGGTATTATATGACACAAGGTAAGAGGGTAGAGCTTTGAGTACACACTCTCTGGCTCTCTCTCCAATTATTTCAACTTTGGGCAAGAACAACACTAACTTCCTCTTCTTCTTCTTCCTGACCATCTAACTCTGTTCTTCTTCCTCCCCCAAACAAACTCAAAAGCAATGGCACATTCTTGGTCTTCACTTTCAATCCTCAGAGCCCCACACACAGCTCAAACGGAATAATAATATCTCTTCTCTCCTCTTCCATCCAATCCCCCCTTTTCTTAAAGATAAGAAGATCTTTCTTGCTCCCTCCCACAGCTTCTCCTCCTCCTCCTGTCTCCTCTACCCCTTGCTATTGACCCACAAGCAAATGCTCATTCTTTAAGTTGTCTCTCTCTCTCTCTCTTTTCTTTCCTGGAGAGACCCTCTTCTTCTTCTTCCTCCCATCTTCAATTAGGAGATGGATTTTGGAGTGGGTGGGCTGGTGGGTTCAGATCCTGACGTCAAGCAGAAGTTATATGGATCTGGGTTCTTCAAGCAGCTAGAGCGGCCTTCCTCTGAGGATGCTGGTGACGACAGGGGTGGCTCGGAAAAAGTGGCTAAGCTGGGTGACAACGACGACCACAGCTTCTCGGTCTCTGCTTCCAAGGCGGCGGCGGGGGCGGCGGCCGCGCTGTTGCTGCCTCAGAGGAGCAGTGGCAACGACTTATCCTCAGGTGCGCAGCAGAGTCAGCACCTGCTCTGCTTCTCTACTTCCTCTGCTCTCCACAGCCAGAAACCAGAGCCTCAGTCCCCTGCATTGCCCTGTCTCAGCAGCTACCCTCCTTCTGCATACAGTAACTATGCAGGTAATCTGATCCATGCTGTTGACAGTTGGTTGAAACTGAAAGTGGTAGCTTCCTTGAAAATAAACCTTGGTGTAGACACTGTCAAAGGTATCCTGTTTTTCTAGTTTTTCATTGCCCATGAGACTTTTTGGCAAGAATCTAAGAGGGTCTTTCTCTTTCTATATTCACATCTTCTCCTACCCTTTTTCTTTTATTTGTCTTGTAAAGGAGGGAAAGCTGTAAAAATTCTTTGCCCCCTTCAGCCAGAAAAAAATCTGGGAGATGTGTTGGCTGCCCCTCCAGGAGGAAATCCACTAAATCCAGGAGCTGGTTTGGCACAAAAGAAGAAAATGAATAGGAAACAAATACTTAATAAAAAGAGAAAGGAATGTCATTTACCTCTTCTTCTCTTCTCTTCGTGCTGAGTGGTGGGAATAACATGGTTTATTGAGCCAGAGTTGATTTCTTAATTTGGTTGCAGGGCTGAGTGGTGGGAATAACATGCATGGGATGGTGGTGGGAGGTGGAAGAGGGTGCTTCACCCCATCTCAGTGGATGGAGCTCGAACATCAGGCTCTGATATACAAGTACATCATGGCTAATGTCCCTGTCCCTGCTAATCTGCTCATTCCAATAAGAAAGGCTTTTGAGTCTACTGGCTTCTACTATTCCACCAAACTTTTTCGACCCAATTATGGTAAGTTCCTCAGCTTAACATTATCCCCCCAAAAGTCCTTTGAGTATTCCCAAATTTGTCTGATGAAATGGATAGAAACAACCTAATATCATTTTGGGCTAAGGGTTTGTGTGGTGTTGGATGGGAAGGTTTTCATTTCGGATTCGCGCATAGGGCCGACTTGGAGCCAGGCCGTTGCCGAAGGACCGACGGGAAGAAATGGCGATGTTCCAGAGATGCTGTGGCTGAACAGAAGTACTGCGAGCGCCACATGAACAGGGGCCGCCATCGTTCAAGAAAGCCTGTGGAAGGCCTAAGCCTAAATGCAGGCCATCCTATCTCCGGTGGAGCAACTGCCACCACCGCCTGTGTTGCTGCCACAACACCCACTGCTAATAAACCAAGCTTATCCATCGGCTCCATGATGCCAAACAACTGCACTTCATACAATAGCTTCAGCCACTTTCAATCAGGAGTTCTTAGTCTGTCTGACCCATCTCTGAATAGGTACATGAAAATCTGATAGACACAATAAACCTTTAGTTTTTTCCATAATTTCATAGTTTTGACAAACCATGATGATTAAATTGTTAAGTACCTTTAGTCTATGCATAACACATGGATGCCAAAATCACATGAAAGAAGAGTTTTTACTCTGATCATGTCAAGAATATGCTCTGATCTTCAAGTTATGATCTGTTGTTCTTCAATCTGATGTCTAACTCACAGTTCCCTTATCATGTGGGCTAGGAGGCTGTATATGAACAAAGAGACGCTTGTGAATGACAAGATCCAAATCTCTTCGCCAGGCTTCTTCATAGAATACAAGTCTAAAGCAACTCCATACAAGGAGTCACCTCTATTCAAAAGAGGTCAAAACTTGGGGACTTTGAAGGACCTAACAGACCAGGAACCAGAACTTAACCAGTCTGTGGGGCATTACACCAACGACTACTCATCAGATGCAACTGACCTGTCAATCTCTGTAACAATGGCTTCAAAGGATAATAACACGCTCACACTTTCACCTCTAATATCAGCCTATGACCAAAACCATGTTCATATGAACTTGGGGGTTGGAGGGGAAGTGACCTACAACGAACATGCTAAAAGGCAGCAGCAGGCAATGAACTGGATACCGATATCCTGGGATTCTTCCATGGGGGACCCTCTCGGAGAGGTCCTGCACAATGCCAATAGCACCAACAGCAGCTCAACAAGTGACTGTAAGAATTCATCGGTTCTCAACCTCATGACAGGCAGCTGGAAGGGCAGTTCTAACTCACCTCTTGAATCTTCTCCCACAGGAGTCCTTAAGAGGACAGTATATGGCTCTGAAACAAATAGCAGCAATGCTAGCAGTCCACACGAAGATGAAAACCAGCAAAAGCTGCCTGAAGAACACCCCACAGAAAATGATCAAGTGTGATCAGCTTCAACATCAGTATTTTTTTTTCTTTTAAAATATTTGGGCATTTTAAAGAAGCCATTTATTAGTCTGAATCAACTTCATTCCTACGTTGTGAATTTGTTCATTAAAGTATGGATGTGTAAACTAATGGGTGACCCATCAGAGGGTAGTATTTGCTATGTTAATAATTTCACTTTCAGAAGACAACTGTTCATGTTTTCACCGATCTATAATTTCAATGTTAGACTATGATGTTCAAAGACTTTTGTGAAATGACATGACAAGACTTCATGCCAAGAGGAAATGTTTAAAATTTTGTATATTGTAATTTATATCACAGACCACGAATATCAGATTGTAGATTCTCAAGTTGATAGGAGATAGTACTTCATTGAAGTATTAATGAGATAATTGCTTTTTATGGACACAAAACAGATCGATAAACAAACAATGATTATGTAACATGAGGAGCGTAACAAAACAGGACTAATCCATAGGTATGGTACAGCAAGGCACAAACAACACTGTAAAGCTTGGAAGGTTTGTGCAACAAGAAACAGCATGGTACGGTACTCCTGCAGCTGCAACTGTTAAAAAACACTGAAACTATTGAATTGAAGGAACAAGTCAGCAAAAGGGCATGATTTGGAGCACAGTACGTCATGGGAGCAATAGATTATTCAATGGTAGAAACGCACCTTACTGTCAAAAGTACTAATTTTAGTCAATGAACAGTATATATATAGAAAAGAGCAAACATCCCACTAGGAACAGAATAAATTGGTGTCCAAATTATTTGAACTTTGTTTCGAAAGGAGAAACCAAGAACCCCACATTATGTTTCAGTCCTGAAAAACAACTCCAGTGCATTGTATTTAACTGTGTACAAGTAAAATGTCGTCACGGAATCTACAAGAGCAAGTTCCTTTTAGCTAATCGGAAAAACGCTCAACAATAATACAAATGAAGTACATAATAACATCTTAAGAAAGCATATGAATCAATTGCTTTTAGCTTATGGCCATTGAATTATAGTGAAGACCCGAAATCAACAAAGTTTTGAGACATTTAGCTTCAGAATCTTGACCTAACAAGACAAAACTCTATCAGATAAGATATGAAAAAAAAAAAAGGCAATACAACAATCGGAGAGAAGAGGTGCTCATATTCTATGGGTGTAAATGAGTCTGTCATGCCATTGGCAATAGCAAATTCAGAACGAGGAATTATCTTTATAATCATCGCACCTCAAAGAGTGAAACTTCATCAAACATTGAAACAACTAAAGGGAAACTACCATGAAACAGAGATGTAAATTCGATAGAATTACGAAGAAGTTGATGAGCGACAGATTGAAAAATGCACAAAACAAAAGGAAGATCCCGCAGAGAATAAGAAAGTGAAGGCAGTGTTGATAGATGTGAGGGGAAGCAGCTCCGCGGCATATATAAAGATATTGCGGCAAGCGGTCGTGAGGAAACCCTAGCTAGCAGCAGACTCTTCAAGATTGATAAACTGGGCCTGGCCTAATGCTAATTAATCATGGGCCTAATGTCGGGCCCATTTAAATGAAGTTTTGTGAACAAAGATTTCTGGTTTTATTGTGCCGAAAAGTACGAGCCATCATGAAGTAAATTAATTTGCCCAGATCCAGTCCATGCAAGAATTAGCAAGTGGAAATAATTATATTTGACTATTACATAATTTTTTATGGTCAAATTAAAAATGTACGTATATTTACTGAAAATAAGGGTTAGAGTTTAAAATTAACAATTTTACTTTAAGCAAAATAATAATGATGTACAGAAATATTTTATAACAAAATGTAGCTGTCCCTGTCCATGTCCAATGACGAACCCATGAATTTCTCGTGTGTGCATTTATTCAACCACCCAATAATAATACTAATATTCCTTCTAGAACAATTTTATAAGTGCTTGTTTCATTATTCTATAATTCACCCCTAATTTTAAAAATTACAATTTAATCACTCTCTACCACGATATTTTAATTTAAGTCCATAATTCATCTATTCTACAACCATCCCATCCAAGTTTAGGTTCTTATTTTTACCCTCGTATTATCGGTCCCTCTCTATCCTTGTTCCTAGTTCGGGTATTGTACGATCGAGTAAAAAGTTATTATTTGTAATTAATAAATCTTTTATAATTTTATAAAATTAAAATACTTTTTTATTTAATTTAATTTATTATAATATTTTTAACATAAATACAATTTTAACTAATATTTACGTTACACTCTCATATTGGAAATAATTTACTCGAATTGCTTATTTTTTTTATAATTAAGTAAAACACGAATCGGATTTTCGAACTTAATTAATTTTGTGGAACGATATATCCCCATCCCTACATGTGACCATGAGAAGGATGACATTCTAGAAGCCACAGAGTGGATCCTTTAAGCTTCCATGGAACAAGTTACTGAGTCTGCAAGACTTTAATGGATGAGGATGGGCAATAATCTTCAACTGCAAGGTGGTCCTCCCAATTAATACACCATTAAACTTATCATCAACATCTTGCAGTTTGACCATTTGCCGTAGAAGTAATGACACAAGAGGACCCACACATCCCGCTCTCTGAACCTTCCATCACTGTACCTTGTTTTTCAAACCTCTGTACTTTGACCCATTTTCCCTTCAAAAGCTTAAATTTAAATGAATAATGTGATCAAAGTCTTCCTCAATATCCGTCTTCCTCAATATCTCTCTCAGATGCTGAGTTTATCCTTCTGCGGATCTTTTCACTCGGAAGAGGACCACGACGAGGCCGCCGCCGTCCCAGCCTCCACCCCGAGGCGAACTTCCGGCAGGAGGCTCTCCTTCTGCAGGACTGCCCATGACAGCAGCAAGAACCCCTACTCGGCCCGGGGGCTCGACAAGTTCGAGGCCCTCCTGGCCGATCTCGAGGAGAAGAGAAAGAAGATCTACACCGGCAATGACCCGGACAACATCTCCTTTGTTCGGTTCATCTTCACCGGCTCCAACGACTGCGTCCCCATCGTCGTGAAGCCGAAGGACAAGAACCACAACAGCCAGCCCCGAAGCCATCCGATAAGAGAAGAAGGAGAAGAGGAGACGACTTCCGATGACCCTAAAAACCCTAACCAACAAGCGGATACTTCTGTGAAGCAACCAGAAGCAGACGGTCAATCAAAATCCCAAAGCTGCAGCAAGAAGAAGGGTTTATTATCGTCGAGCTTGGACCGGTTCCAGCGGCCCTCCAACTACTTTCCGGCCGCCATCATCTTGATTCTGGTGCTGTTGGCGTTTTTCGGCCGGTCCGTCGCGATACTTTGCATGTCCATCGGGTGGTACCTACTATCCTCATTAAAACCTACCAAGCCGAAGAAGGAGAAGAAGGAGAAGAAGAAGGAGCTGTCGACGAGATCCAGCCAGAACAAGATCACGGTAAATACACGACACCATGCAGGCTGGTGAAGGCTTCTTTCAAGGTTTTTTGTTCCTCCTATGTGTATACATGTAAAATCTTCCTTGCTTTTTCCCACTTTCGTCTGTTTGTCCGGGGCCGGCGCCGGTGACGGAGACATGGGGCTTCTACCTGCCGAGGATAAAAATGTAATTTTGAATGAGGCATGACGTAAGATGATGAAATATGACGTGGGACTGTGCAATGTATAATTGCAATAATAATTGAAGCTATAATATTATATTATTAATTTAATTCAATATTAATCGATAAAAACTTCCCTAAAAATGTTGAATATTAAATTTTCCTTACTCAAATTTTATTTTAATTTACGAAAACTTATTTTAAAAAATAAAAATTTAAACTATTATTAAACAAAAACTTGTTGAAACGGTTCAAATTATGTAAAAAATAAGTTTGTATTTTTAATATTATCGAAATTTATTTATCTTTTTATCATTTAGTTTTATTTTATAATTAACAAAAAATATATATTTTTAGAGAAAATAAAAATAAATTAACATATTTTATTTTTTATGATATATATATATATATTTAATACTGATGATTAATTTATAGTGAACATTTAATGAACTTTTATTAAATAATGTATTTGTCTTGATGCTGATTTCTGGCTGCTCCGGGTGCATCACCACCATTTATCTGTATTCCATGCACCTTTCGGATTATTCCAATTTATCTGAAAGAGATCATCGTCATCTCCTCGTCCTTTCACGTGAAACCGCTGCCTTCAATTTCTGCAGCCTTCCTCCCTTCCTTCCATCCATTTCTCCCTTCTACCGTCGCCAGAAATCAGTGTAGATCACAGAGAAGAGGGCGCCGTGAGAGAGGGTGGGACTAAGAGAGATTGAGATTGAACGAAGATGCTTGAAGGATGTGGAAGGAGATCGAGAGAAGAGAATCGGGCAAAATCTGCCCTCACCTCTTCGCCAGTCGCCTCAAATCCCGCCGAGTCGCCTCCATGCAGCTCTCCAACTCCAAGGATATCGTCTCGCCTCACCGAGGCTCCATAAACTCCCTCCAGGTAGCTCTTCCTCTCCAGACACATGGCTTGTTTGCTCGATCGAGCTAGCTTCTAGCTGTTTTATCCAATTAGCACTCCTGATCACTGTTAATTTCCAATTACGTGCTCAATCTTTTGCTTATTTGTTCGGTGGAGTCTCTCTACTTCACGCTCAAGTTGTGGTGGATGCTTTCAGAGCTCACATTTTGAGCTCAGTGAAGCACAAAGGCTTCAAATCCGCAATTAATGGCCTATCCATCTTTCAAAGTCTCGGCGTTTCGGTTTTCGCCTACCTATGTAGAAGGGCCAAAGCTGAGGGTAGCACTCATTGAATAATGAAAGAAGAAGGAATTCGTGTTCTTGGTGCTTAAATGCTTGATAATAAACTGGCTAATATTCTCAGCTGCTTGGGCCTTCATATAAGTTGCCTTCTTTGCCACGGACATGTTAGTTTTGGTTTTGATACACCAAAGTGTCTGGTTAGATTTCCCGTTCTGATGATAAGCACAGGTTGACTTGACAGAGGGCCGATACTTGTTATCTGCTGCATCCGATGCGTCAGTTGCTGTTTATGATGTCCAGCAACCCCAAGATTATGAAGGGGGTGGGCTGATTGCGAAGCACAAGTCTATCCTTGTACTTGATAAGCAGCACGAAGAGGGACATAAATATGCTGTGTCCTCGGCTGTATGGTATCCTGTTGACACAGGACTTTTCATCACAGGCTCCTATGATAATTCAATCAAAGTTTGGGATACAAACACTACTCAGGTTAAGATCTTTTCTTTTGTGCCCATCCTAGTGATATGTCCTGTCCTTCATACATCATAATTTACCCTTTACTTCTTTTCTCAAATACTACTGTTAAATTGCTATTAGATGGTCATGAACTTCAAAATGCCTGGGAAGGTATATACCACAGCCATGTCTCCCCTGGCAACATCTCACATGCTCATAGCTGCCGGAACTGAAGACGTCCAAGTTCGCCTATGTGATATTGCTTCAGGGGCATTTGCTCACACTTTGTCCGGTCATCGTGGTATAGTCAGTACTACTGCAATCATTAAATTTCATTTTCAAACAATATTTTACTTGTTATGACTCGTACCTAATGAAACGCATAACTAAATACTTAATGTGCTCTTTCAATAGAAACCATATGATTGTCTTTTCAACTAATATACATGGGAACCAATTAGAAACTTTTATTATTGTACATCTGGTAGGTCTCTTAAACTCGTGGTGCACCAATCAAAGAATTTAGTTGCGTGTATTACTGGAAATTATTAAATTAGTTTACAGGAATTTCCAGCTCCAAGCTCTTTCACAGGGTTCGGAATTACTAAAGTTTCATTCAGAGTTCTTACTTTTCTCTTCCAGGTTATCTGTTACTTTTATGTTTTTTCTTCACAAAATATCCTCATATATTATATTATTTTCCCTCAAACATATTTGAATTTTATATCTCTCAAAATGCACAGATGAAATTGATCATATGATAGTTTTTGCGGGTAGCATAACCTTATCACTCCAACATTTTTTCCAGTGATTCATTTGATACATTTCTTGTATATTTTTATTTACCCCGTGTACAAGTCAATGTTCCTTTTTTTTTTCTCCCTTGATTTTTATGATAGTATAAAGTAGTTTCATTTGCTTCTCATGGTGGTAGATGGTGTAATGACGGCTCAGTGGTCTGCATCTAATGAGTGGGTACTGATAACCGGTGGATGTGATGGTGCTATACGTTTCTGGGACATTAGACGTGCAGGATGTTTCCGTGTTTTGGACCAATCTCATTCTCAGCTTGGGAGGCGTCCTCCCGTTTTGAGCCGTGTTACAGCAAAGGTAATCTTGCTTTCCTTCAATGCTGGAGAGTGTTTTACTTCCTTACAGTCTATTTGAGTTCCTATTTATTTTCTGATTAAGATTTTTGAATGATTTTATCCTCAAATGTAATTCTGCAATATCCATGTTGTTTTATATTTTAGCCATTTGCAAAGTGAGATGAAGAAAATTACTATAGATACCTATGATAACAAGGGTTCTTACATTTAAGTTGCATATGTAAAATAAACTGTCATATATTTTTACCTTTTATTTTGTGGGATCGTTATCTCATTTCCTCTCACAGGCTTCGACATCAAAAGTCTTGTTGGGAGGCCAAAATACAAGTGCTAAAACAGGGATGGCTCTGAGAAAGCTTTCTTATGGCAACGGTACAAAGCAAGCGTCTGCAGGTAAAATTCCAGCGAAGACATCAAGCAAACAGAGATTACATCCTGGGATGATGTCTATCCGGGATCGTGCCACTGCTCATTATGGTGCTGTTACTGGGCTAAGAGTAACTGAGGATGGCATGTACCTTCTCAGCACAGGTACGAGTTTTCAAAGAATTGGTAGCAGTAGTTTTATAGTTAAAACTCAAATCTGTGTGGATAATTTGAGAGCATAATCTCTTTCTGACCTAATATTAAGTCTGATTCCACTTCAGGTTCTGATTCCAGATTAAGATTATGGGATATTAAATCGGGTTGCAATACACTTGTCAACTTTGAAACAGTTCGACTGCAGACTAACAAGGCCATACAGTTAGCTATATCTCCGGACTCGTCTCATGTCTTTGTACCATGCATGGCTTCTGTAAAGGTATCTTTTCCCCAAATTTACTTCAAATTTTCCTGATATCATTATTCTCCAAGGCTATATGGTTTATCATGCTAACTTTTTTTATGTACAGCAATTTTACTGACCGGAGTTTTCTGTTTCAATCAACAGGCCTTTGATTTCTGGTCAGGCAAAACCTTTATGACATTTCGTGGTCACTATGAAAATGTCAACTGTTGCTGGTTTAGTTCACGTGATCAGGTAATATGCCTTGTATGGATACATATATTTCTTGTAGTTAACCGGAGTTTAGCTCCACTTATAAGATATCAAGAAACCAAAGATGATTGATAGATTTCAATTGCTGCAGGAATTATATACAGCTGGAAATGATAGACAAATACTTGTATGGTCGCCATTTGTCTCACAGGAAATGGTACAGCTAAGACCACTGTCAATGCCACTTTTAGTTCAGCAAAATTTTTTATGATGAAATTATAGAGCGGATATTTCCACTGCTTGTTAAGCTCTAGGGCCAATTCATTTGTTTATATAATATATAGAAAATGTGTGATTGTGGAGACTCAAAGCCTGAGCTCCAAAATCTCAAGCTTATTAGGTGAATGCATGCGAATACTAAAACTGATATATTTCTAATGAATGAGCAGGAAGAAGAGGCTGCCCTAGATCGGGATTGCTGGAGTGACTGACGTAGCACCTGCAGGCTGTAGCCCTTCTAGATGAAGGGAGGTGTCATTCGAGTTTTTCATTATAAGGTCCTTATCCTTTTATTTTATTGGTAATTTTGCTGCAGATCGTAACCTCTATTCTCATGCTATTTCTCAATTTGTCTATTTGGTTTCCCCCTATTCTCATCTTTACCATTTATTGAATCGCATTTTCTGATAGAATTAGGTATAGGCTGGTGAAAAATGAGAAAATATCAGTCACTGGCAAGATATTTTTTTTGTAGTATTATTGACTTTGGTAGCTTGAGTGCTGTGGTGGAATAATTGCATTTCATGATTCAGCGGCGTTTAGTTTGAACAGCTTGTTCTGTCCACCAATAAAAAGAATGGGTCATCAAATCATTGTCAAACACCTTGAACTTTCTACTACATTATTGTCTTATCTTACAATTCAAGCATTCTCTCTCTCTCTCTCTCTGCTACTAATTCAGCCATTCTTCCAATTATTTTTCAGATACAAATCATCGGTGGATCACGGCTACATATTGTTTACTTATCATCATAAGCTCTGGGAGATATATGGATCCAAGAATCTGGGGCAAGCTACCTAGGGAGCTTCTTGAACATATCCTCTCCTTCTTGCCTCTCAAGACCTTCTTGAACCTCAGATCAACCTGTAAGCACTTCAATTCCCTTATTTTCTCCCCTTCCTTCATATCCAAACACTCAGCCTCGTCCTTGCCTTCATTCCTTCTCCTCTCTCACCCTCAATCCAGCCAGAAGTTTTCCCTATACGATTCAACCCTTGGAAATTGGTGCAGTTCCTTTCTGTGGTCTTCTCAGCTTCTTCCGGGCAATTCAAAGTCCTCTACCCTGCTCTCCATCTCCAATGGCCTATTCTGTCTCTCGCTTCCAGGCTCCTTTGCCTTTCTTGTCTGCAACTTCCTGACTAAGTGCTCGAGAAAAATCGACTACCCATCATTCCCCTTCTCTTTCGTGTTCCTCACCTTTGTCTCCACCGGGCTGGGCTACCAGATCTTCGTCACTACCCATTCCACTGCCTTCCTCTACGACTCAAGGTTCCATTTATGGAGGAGGTTCAGGTTAGATGCCCATGATCTCATCCTCAGCGACAGCTCCTACCAGGAAGGCGTATATTTCAATGGCTCCCTCTACTTTACCGTCTCGGACTCCGGCCCATTCTCAATCCTCTGCCTCAACCCTGGCAATGGGAAGCTGGATTCTCAGGCCATCGACCTGCCAGAGAACCTCACCTTCCTGAGGCTCGTGAGCGATGGAGAGAGGAAGCTGTATATGGTCGGCGGTGTTGGAACCAATGGAATCTCGAGGATGATGAAACTGTGGGAGCTGGATGGCGATGGAGAAGGGAGGAAGAGGTGGATCGAAGTCGGGATCTTGCCGGAGCTTATGTGCAGGAAGTTCATGTCGGTGTGCTACCATACCTACGAGCACGTATACTGTCTCTGGCACCGGGGGATGATCTGTATCTGCTGCTACACTTGGCCAGAGATTCTGTACTACAAGGTCGGGAGAGGGACCTGGCATTGGCTCCCTAAATGCCCGTCCCTCCCGGAGAAGTGGAGCTGCGGATTCCGGTGGTTCTCTTTCCTCCCCGAAATTTCTGCTGCGGTGTGATCGTCTGTCTCCTCCCCCACAGTAAGTCTTCCCTTTCTCTTTTCACATATCTATTCCCCCAATTCCGACTGTGTTATTCAGCTCTGCCGGATTTTCTAATCCAGGGGGCGTCTAGAAACCTTGAAATTTCAAAGCTTAGAAACTGCTGCTTTGTCAATGGTTGCATGGTGAAGTTTTTTTGCCGCACGGCGGGTTCAGCGTGCCGCCATGGTCGCCTTGGCATTACCTGTTAGCCTTGTAACTGGATTTTGGACAATTAGGTTGTGATGGAATTGACTAGTAAGCCTTTTGGGCTTAATGGGCCTAATAAGCTCATGAACAAGCCCATAATTATCCTTGGAATCCGTAGAACAATTTCATTGTAATCCGGTCCCAATATGTTTTCTCAGGTCGGTTAAAAATATGAAACCTTGTTAAACTCGGGTAGGTTCCCTTTTGTCCCGCCCGTTTCGGTTCCGACACGACGACCTGGTCCGAACCCGATTTTTGCCGACCGCGTCCATCAGGTAATTACTGTGTGGGACAAAATGATATGTCGAATATATCTTATCTCACTTATCCATTAATGGATGTCTAGTGCCCGTTTATGAATGATGTAGAAATGGGGATTAATTCAGATTCGAGGGGGGATTGGATGAGCACGACACCATCATTCTAGCTTGCACTTCCTTCCCACCTTTAATAGTCCCAAAAAAATCGGAAATTAATATAAAATGACGAGAAAAAAAGTAGAAAAATAAGCAGCGGAGGAAAAAACAGAGGGGAAGGACAAAAACATAGGGGGAACGTCATCACGTGCCTCTCACGCGTACATACTGACCCTTTCCTCTCCTCCAATTACATCTCTCTCTGTATATATATATATTTATATATAATACTTAATAATCCCCACTAGTGTCCACATATTATTTGCCAGGTGTCAACGTCTTGACGCTTATTAATCCTCGCGTGGGCCCCACCTCATTAACTATTCCGATTTCTTCTTTTTTTTAATATTATCACCGAGAAGTCAAAGAGTGGGTCCCACGTGGTTAACTACTTCCCCCGGCGGAGCGACGGACGGCCACCGCTGCTGGGGTAGTCACCGGGAGAGGAGGGCCCGCTGGAGGACCCGAGCGAGCAGGGCCGGGGCGCTGAGGTGGGGTAGGTGGCCCTCGATGTTGAGAATCTCCACGGTGGTCCGGCCGCCAAGGTGGCTCTTGAGGTAGGCGGCGACGGAGGCCGGAACTGAGACGTCCTTGGCCGTCTGGATGATGCAGCACGGCACCCTCACCAGTCCTAGCAGTCCCCTCAGATCGCTGTGGAAGACGGTCCTGGACACGAACAGTGATATATCCGGTCGCATGTTGAACAGCGTCCGGCTGAACTCCCTCACCGCCGCCGGCACGTCCGCTCCCACGGCCAGCGGAGCAAAGCCGTTCACCCACGCCTCGTAGTTCGCCTCCATCGCCGTGAAAACCTTCTCGATCTCCCCCTGCTCGAAACCCCCGTGGTAGTCCTTGTCGTTCAGGAACCTAACAAAACCCCGGGCAAAGCAAAACAGAATTCCCAGATTTCAATTCCGAACCACCGACGGTCAAATCCGACGAATCAGCCAAAAACAGAGAACTGCCGCAGCCTACTCATCAGCCTAATCCAGCTCTACTCTAGTCGAATGTGAGACGGCTAACCTAAGGTAGCGGAATGAAGTGAGAATAGTTTTCGTTCTTTTTACCGAGGAGATGCGCCGATAAGGATGAGCTTAGAGAAGAGGTCGGGGCGGCGAATGGCGGCGAGGATACCGATCATGGCGGAGACAGAGTGGCCGACGTAGGCGCAGCGATCGATGCGGAGGGCGTCGAGGATGGTGAGGAGGTCGTCGACGTAGGCATCGAGTGTGGTGTAGCGGCCGAAGTCGAAGTAATCGGGGTTGACACTGCCAGCGCAGACGAGGTCGTAGAGGACGACCTGGTAGTGAGGAGTGAAGAAGGGGAGGATCCGCTGCCAGGCCGACTGGTCTGTCCCGAACCCGTGGGCCAACACCAGGAACGGCCGCTGACTCGTCCCGACCACCCGCACGTTCAGCGCCTCCAGAATGGTGTTCCCCATAGACAAGCTCTGAAGAAGAAGAAGAAGAAGAAGATGGCCTGCAAGTTGGAAAGGTTGAATGCTTCCTGGTGGTAGTGGTGATGGTGGGATGTCTGTTGAGATATACTCTGTCTCTGAAATTTACTCTAATTTTTTTTTTCCTTCTAAATAAATATAATATTTTTCTTATTTAATTTGGGCTGTAAATGGCATGTCCGTTCCATCCTTGGAATGGCTATTTATATTGTTTTTCTTTATCTTGAGGATGTTGGTGTGGTCCCCTACTACATCCCATAAAACAATTGGAATATAAATAAAATTTATATTTTATTTTATTCTTGTTAATATTAAATATCACCCAATTTTTTACTTTACATGTGGATAGTGGGTGGATATTAGATAAGGTATATATTGATGTGATTAAAGTTGTTAGTTTAGGTAGAAGCCCAAGTGGATACCTCTTTTCTCTAATGATATTATTATGATGGGGCATAAAGGGCGTTAGAAGTGGAAGTATATTACTATTAATTTTAATACACAATACCTTCTTTAATAGTACGTGATATTTATATTTAATTTGTAATAAACTTAATATTGGAAATACAAAAAATAGCTTGTATTGTATATCCAACTTACAATATGAGTATTGTATAAATTTATTGAGTTAAAGTTTAAAATTAAATTTATATTAAAAGTATGTATTTATATTAATAAATACTTATCAATAAACAATACATTTTTATATAACTAATCTATTACTGGAATTAGATTATTCTTTCTTATTTATGGCCAACTCTCACTCTCTCCTTATAGTTTAGGTTGCTTATCTAGTAATCACCTTCATGCCATTCTTGAACATAGCCCATAAACCAAAGCCATTTCTACGAGCATCTGTTGGACTTTTGGAAGTTGGCACAGTATGTATTCATCATCACAAAAAATGATCCAAACTAGGGTTTCTTGCTATTGCAGAAGAAGAAGCATCATCAGTTGCAGTTGCAGGCACCCTGATTGTGATGACACCTTCTACCAAAGTAGGGCAAAGCATGTTGTATGAAGATCACGAGCTTTCCGAGCAAACCATTGCTCGAGTTCTATATATGTTTTTACTGGATCCATCGGTTTCTGGTGCCGCGAGCTGTGCTTAGCAGGTACGTGACGATTCGTGCATGATAGTAATGTGTCGTTGGCAGCCGAAAAATGGGAGTAGAGGCCGATCAGGGAATCGGATTCAGTTGTGGACAAGGCCAAATTGGGGTATCATTGATGGTGGGAATGAATTTGGCGGGGTATGATATTGGGAAATTGGTCCAACATACATGCTTTCTCGTGTCGTTGCCTAGCTATGTTTGTAGAAATGGAACCCTCAAACAAACAATCATCACTTCCATCAAATTCACCATATATTGGCTAACTTATAAATATTTAACAAATAAGTAATATTGAATAAAATTATATCCGAAATATACCCGAATTCAGTTAACTGTGTTTGGTGGGACTCAAAACACAAATCGTATGTAACTAATAGATAATGAATTAGGTTAAAATTACAAGTAAATAAGTTAAGAGACACAAGGAACAATCATATTATCAAAAAAATTACAAAATATTATTGTGCACAAATTTCAACGGGCATTATTAATAAACACAAAACATAAATGCATATAAGTTACAGCTACCATTACCAATAGATAACCATACACTGTAAAATTAAAGAGAAACAAATTTTAATATATATTACCAATAGAAACACGGTTAATAGACAAAAGATAGATATTAGTAAGTTATAATATTAATAGAGTAAAAAGAAATTATTACGCACAAATCAAGAAAAATAATCTACAACGAGTATTAGCAATAATAATTAATCTATTCATTTATAGATATATTTTTCTATTACATTTAAATCTTATTTTATATTATATTTATTTATTTATTTAAATTTTTTATTAATATTATATAAACTCATTAAATTATATAATATTAAAATAATATTACATAAATATTATCTATCTCCCTTTAATTTCTTATTTAGTACTAGATGTGGTGGTCAATGAATAAGATAAGAAGGGAGCAAGCGGCGCCGCATAATGGAAGGAAGACGATGACTTCCCTCTTATTGTGTCACAAGCAACCAAAAAAAAATGATCCAACAATACTTTGAAATGCTCGCATAGAATGTGGTGCCCCCACAGCATTTTGTCAAACTTTTAGGATTTTAAGTGTAAATATTGACTAATCACATCATTCCAACACTTCCCCATGTGCCCTTTTATTGCGAATCATGTTGTTTGCTTCCATCATGCAGCCTATGGTGCCCCCACCACATCCGATAAGAAAGGCGGGTCAAATTCTCACACATGGAATAGAGTGGAAGTATGATGGAGGAATAGCATTGGCACCTTATGCACATTTATGGGTCGAGGAGGGATCTTGGTGGAGTTATCATGATTGGCATGATGAGTCTTCGAGCTTATCTTATCCACTACTGCTTTTCCTTCGTTCCTTTCCTTTTCCCCTTTTGCCTACTTTGTAGGGTTGCTGCATCTCTTCATACATCTCATGCTCACTAGTTCAATATAAGCTTGTCACAATGACAAATCATATTCCCTTTGTATTTGTGGAACTATGTATAGATGGATAAATTCGGAGTAATTGAGTATGAATGGGAATGGAGGACCGTTTTTAACCTAATGTGACTAATTTTCTTAAATTTTTTTAGTTTAATGGTTAATTTTACTATTCAAATTCAACCGGATATATCTAAAATATCTGAATTTAAATATATACTAAATTTAACTACATTCCCTTATATACAAAACTATAATAATATATTATATACTATCTGTTTAATATATTTTTAATTAAAAATTATATTATAATTAATAAAATATTTATAATCTTATAAAATTAAAAAAAATTTCTATTTTATCGAATATAAGATTATATTCTCAACACTTATATTATGGGATAAATATTAAAAGTGTTATCGCGTTTGGTATTTTTTCTTAATATTTGTGCATATAATAATTTGGTTTCTAATATTAGATTGAATACGCATTTTAGCGTAATTGCTCTTATTACATGTATACAACTAGTTAAATAATATATTTTCATAAAAATTAACTCAATGTCATACGTATCTAAATTAAAGTTCATATATTTGAAATCCAATTTAACTTATTTTTGTACAATTTATCATATTGGTTATATCCAAATTTAAAATCAAATGGAAAGTTTTAATATAAGTTTGGGTTCAATTTAAGCTGAAATTGACCCAATTTGTACAAATCTAAAATTGGATACGTGCTACGGTACTCGTAGTTATGGATGGCTCCACTTCTAAAAGTTACCACTGGTGTGGAATTGACCCAATAAAACCTTATAATTCTTTCCCTAATCATCATCTTCATATTTTAATATGGTTAGTAAATAAGAGATTATTTTAAACAAATTAGAGATTATATTAATATTTATTCTTGAAGGATAGGTAGTGAAATTTTGAGATTATTAAAATCGTTATTATTATATTTAATAAAATTTATAATTTATAAATAATGAAATAATAAATAAATTTATATATTTAATACTTATGTATTTTAATTCATTTGTCTTGTTATATTTGATTAATATATTTTTATTAAATACCGAGCATAATTACACTTGTGGAAAGTACTGTATTTCCTCCCTCGAGTGGGCCCTAATTGCATCAGGTTGATATTTGGGCCTCATGAGGGCCCATAAACAATAACAGGCTCATGAGCAAGAGGCCCAATTATCCTACCCATCCATGACATTGGTGGGTTCCCCTTGAAATTTAATATGCCATTTTCTATTAATTAACAATTAATTTGGCCGTTGAGCAAAAAAAAAACAATTAATTTGGCCATTCATTATTTAGATTTAAATCAGCCATAAACTCTTAATTGTTTTTACTCCTAATTACTCACTAAACTCTTTCATTGAAATTAAAAATAAATATATTTAATTGTTTTTTATTACCCAAAAGTAGAATATATTTTCACCACACCAATTTAATACTGATAATTTAATTGATTTTAACATAATGTCATATCATATCTAAATTAATACAATTATTAAATTTTATTTTATAAAAACACAAAAAAATTATATAATTACCAAATTAACTAATTTTATGCTGTGGGACACTTTGATGAGAAAAAAAAAAGTGATGAGACTAAAGTATATATATAACTATTAATCCAATTAAAAATTCAAAAGTGATACGCGCTTTTGAGTACGACGGAAACTTCTGCGAAGTTGGGTGCCTTTCGAATAACACAATAATTTCTAATATTATAAACATTAAATATTTTTTTTATAGATTTTATATATTTTTTATCAGTAAAATTATTGTAAATATGTATTTAATCACGAATAAATATTTATTAAAAATATTATATAAAATAGGAAAGTATAGTGTATTTATAATATTAAAAATTTTATAATAATTAAAAGTTATTACTTTTAAATATAAATTAGTACAACGTATTATTAATAAATAATAACTTATTAAATGCTACCAAAAATTATCCAACTTATTATATTGGTTTTAAGAATATTATAAAAAATTAGATAAAATTGATAAATAATTTTATTTTATAAAGTTAAAAAAGTGATATAAATAAAATTTAAATAATTTTTATTTTTTTTACGATTTCAAACTTCGGCGGAGTGGATTTAGGAAGACTGTTTTGTTTCTTCAACATGCAGACTGGTCGGTCAGTCAATTATGTTGCCCTACAAACAATCCTTAGGGTTAAGAACTGGTCGTTCTACCGTTTTTCTTTTTCCGTCAATTTGGTCTACCAATTAAGACTGACGATTTTTTGGCCCGCCTTATATATTCATAATTTATTTTGTAAATTTTGACTAATTTAATTTATAATATTTTAGTATAATGATTTAAAAATTAATAATAATCTATTTTTTTTATAGTGAAGATATATAGAAATTCATTCAAATTAGGTGAAAATGTGAGATTAAAATTACTTTTCTATTTATAAAATATTATACCGTACATATTTCATTTATTAACCGTTTAGTATCAAATATATATTTAAATTACGAAAAATTAATTTTAAATTTTCATTAAATTTGAATAAATTCGCAAAATATCATCCATACGCCGTCAAGTGGAAGGTACGTACGCGTCGTCCAAAAAGAAACGGAGAAAAGAAAATAAACACTAAAAAAGGGAGCCAATTCAACCAATCTCAGCTGGCTATGGAGAAGCCGAAGTTGACCTGAATCTTCTTTCCCGCTGCTTCGAAGCAGTAGTTTCTTATCTTTGCCTCTACATTTTGTAGCTCAGATCTCAGATCCAGTTTTGGGTTCTCTATATCTTGTTCGAAGAAAAGCGTTAGCGTTCTTTGACAGGCAAGGCAGTCTGCAGCTTTTCCAAAAGAAATCAGTGTCCATTTTGGTTGAAAAGCAATTCGATTCCTCGCAGGACCCTTTTGCTGTTGAGCTAACCTTATCTCTCGAGAGGGGAAAGCTTGATCTGGGGGTGAGAGGGGGCGGGCGGAGTGGGAGGCCGGAGATGGAAAGCTACTTGCCGGAAGGCTTTGGGGACGTGAAACCGAAGAACTCTTCGGAGGAGGCGCTACAGAGGTGGAGGAGTCTCTGCTGGCTCGTCAAGAATCCAAGGCGGAGGTTCAGGTTCACAGCCAACCTCCCAAAGCGATCCGAGGCGGAAGCCATCCGCCGGACCTTTAAGGTTTCTTATCTTTGTTTCCAGCTCTCAGCTGCTTGTTTTGGTCATTCTTGGTGGACTGATTCATGTTCTTACCTAATTTCTTTTCTAGATCAGAAAATATATAAACATAGATAGCAGATAATAGTGTAAATCTCAAATTGGATGAATCGAAAGTTTCCAGCTTTAATTTTAGAGATTAGGCAAGAACCCTCTTAGTTGAATAGATATACAAGTGTAAAGTAAGGCGATGCGACATAATTTTGCTGGGAGCTCCTAACAATGTTATTAGTGACTTAATTCTGTACATGATTTTGATGTTCTTTTTCTTGGCATGATCTTGACAGGCAAACTTCCGTGTGGCAGTGATAGTTTCACAAGCTGCACTTCAATTTATCCAAGGTAGGTGACCATTACTTTTTCTCCAAATCTCTCATTCCGCATTTCTCTTCCCTTATTCACTTTTCTAGTTGATGTTTTGCAGGTCTTATCGACTATAAAGTGCCTGAGGAAGTGAAAGCAGCTGGTTTTCAGATTGGTGCTGATGAGTTGGGATCAATCGTCGAACGACACGATGTCAAGAAGCTGAGAGGCCATGGCGGGGTTGAAGCTATTGCAGACAAGCTCTCCACCTCAATAACCGGTGGGATTTCTACATCTGAGGATTCTCTGAAGCGAAGGAAAGAAATATTCGGAGTGAATAAATTCACTGAAAGCCCTCCGAAGGGATTCTGGTTCTTTGTCTATGAAGCGCTTCAGGACATGACACTGATGATCCTTGCTGCCTGTGCATTGGTGTCTCTGATTGTTGGGATCGTAATGGAAGGGTGGCCGAAGGGGGCCCATGATGGGCTCGGGATTGTAGCCAGTATCCTACTGGTTGTATTTGTGACTGCCTCTAGTGATTATAAACAATCTCTGCAGTTCAAGGATTTGGATGCAGAGAAGAAGAAGATCTCGGTTCAGGTGTCCAGAAATGGGCTCAGGCAAAAGATTTCTATTTATGATCTGCTTCCCGGCGATATTGTTCATCTCAATATCGGGGATCAAGTTCCTGCTGATGGACTCTTCATTTCTGGATTTTCTGTTCTGATCAATGAGTCGAGCCTGACTGGTGAGAGTGAACCGGTTCACGTGAGTGCTACAAACCCATTCCTCCTCTCAGGAACAAAAGTCCAAGATGGGTCATTCAAGATGCTTGTGACTACGGTTGGCATGAGGACTCAGTGGGGAAAGTTGATGGCCACTCTTAGTGAGGGAGGAGATGACGAGACTCCCTTGCAAGTGAAGCTTAATGGGGTGGCTACAATAATTGGGAAAATTGGCCTCTTCTTTGCTGTGGTGACTTTTGCAGTTCTAGTCCAAGGCCTGTTTACCAAAAAGCTGCAGGATGGATCTCACTGGTCCTGGTCAGGTGATGAAGCCATGGAGATTCTCGAGTTCTTTGCTGTTGCGGTAACAATTGTGGTTGTTGCAGTTCCTGAAGGGCTCCCCTTGGCCGTCACACTGAGTCTTGCTTTCGCGATGAAAAAAATGATGAATGAGAAAGCCTTAGTCCGTCATCTAGCAGCTTGTGAGACAATGGGTTCTGCTACCACCATCTGCAGTGACAAAACAGGCACGCTAACTACCAACCACATGACTGTTGTGAAAGCTTGCATCTCTGAGAAAGTGATGGTAGTTGGCGAGTCTGACTTCAACAAAATACCCGATTCCACCATGAAGATTCTGCTCCAGTCAATATTTAATAACACTGGAGGTGAAGTTGTTAACAATGAGGGTAATAGTAGCAAGCCCGAGATCCTTGGGACGCCCACTGAGACTGCCATTTTGGAGTTTGGTTTGAAGCTGGGAGGGCATTTCCAAGTAGAGAGGCAGAAGTCAACCATTGTGAAGGTTGAGCCGTTCAATTCATTGAAGAAGCGGATGGGGGTTGTTCTGGAGCTTCATGACGGGAGCTATCAGGCCCACAGTAAGGGTGCATCCGAGATTATCTTGGGCAATTGTGACAAGTTTGTGAATTCAGAAGGGAAAGTTGTTCCCCTGGATGAATCATCCATCAGTAATCTGAACGGTATAATTGAGAAATTTGCAAATGAGGCTCTTCGGACTCTGTGCCTTGCTTATAAGGATATTGGAAGTGAATTCTCTCCTGAAAGCCCAATTCCAACTGAAGGGTACACCTGCATTGGAATTGTTGGTATCAAAGACCCTGTTCGCCCAGGGGTTAAGGAGTCTGTGGCTATCTGTAGGTCCGCTGGAATTGTTGTTAGAATGGTTACTGGAGATAATATTAACACGGCCAAGGCAATTGCCAGAGAATGTGGGATTTTGACCGATGATGGTATTGCCATTGAAGGACCAGAATTCCGAGAGAAGACAGATGAGGAGTTGCTGGAGCTCATTCCCAAAATTCAGGTGCATCTAATGCTCATATTCGTTAAAATATCACTACTAAAATCTCTTGGTAAAAGAAACTCCAAGTGATAAAATTATTTGTAGAAGCTTGGGTCCAATAAGTTTAAGCGGCTCACACTTTCTTTTCTTAAATTCTATGAAATATCTCTTTCAGGTCATGGCTCGATCTTCTCCACTGGACAAGCATAAACTTGTGAAGCACTTGAAGACTACTTTCCAAGATGTAGTGGCCGTGACAGGAGATGGTACTAATGATGCTCCTGCTCTTCATGAAGCAGACATTGGGCTTGCAATGGGCATTGCTGGGACAGAGGTGCTTCATCTCCCCCTATTTATTCTCCTTGCGTTGAAGAAATTTCTGATCTTAACATGCTAAGTACATATTAATAATTTTAAAAAAAATCTAATAATTTGAAACATTCTTGTGATGTATTTGTCAGGTGGCTAAGGAGAGTGCTGATGTTATAATTCTGGATGATAACTTCTCGACAATTGCAACTGTGGCAAAGTGGGGCCGCTCTGTCTATATTAACATCCAAAAATTCGTGCAGTTTCAGCTTACAGTGAATGTGGTTGCCTTGATTGTGAACTTCTCTTCTGCCTGCTTAACCGGTAAGGACTAAGGACCGCACTACCAATTAATTTTTTTTCTTATTTTACGGTAATCATGCTTCTATTGTTCTTCTATGTAATGCCTGTTTTTGTTTGTTCTTTCTTGTATTTTTCTCTTTTTCTTCAATTCTTGTCTAATTTGAAATTTGTGCAGGAGATGCACCTCTCACTGCTGTGCAGCTGTTGTGGGTCAACATGATCATGGACACTCTTGGGGCTCTCGCATTAGCAACCGAACCTCCCACAGATGACTTGATGGAAAGGTCTCCTGTTGGTAGAAAAGGGAATTTCATCAGCAATGTCATGTGGAGGAACATCTTAGGGCAGTCCCTTTACCAATTTGTCATCATTTGGTATCTCCAGACAAAAGGCAAATCGGCTTTCCGCCTTGATGGCCCTGATTCAGATCTAATCTTGAACACAATCATCTTCAACACATTTGTATTCTGCCAGGTAATTGTTGCTTAGGGGATGCCTGATAATTTTCCATGAACAGTCATCGTGCATCAACTTGGATTATCTTTAAAGGGTGCTTGTAAATTACTTCGGATATCCCATTTGTATCACTGTTTGTGACTTGGGTAATCTAGACTGCTATGTTTGCTAACGTTGAGTATGCTTGACAGGTTTTTAATGAGGTAAGCTCAAGGGAAATGGAGAAGATAAACGTATTCAGGGGCATTCTCAAGAACTACGTGTTTGTCGCTGTCCTCTTGTGCACTGTCCTGTTCCAGATCATAATCATCGAGTTCCTTGGCACCTTCGCAAACACTTATCCTCTAGGATTGAACCAGTGGTTCATCAGTGTGCTGCTTGGATTTCTCGGAATGCCCGTTGCTGCTGCTCTGAAGATGATTCCTGTGGGTTCGGTCTAACTGAAGCAAATACCAAGTTTAGGTACTTTCTAAACTGACTTAAAATTCTGATCTACTGTTAATTAGTTGGTTCCTCTCCTCTATTATGCTCTAATTTTTCACTCTCTTGTGATCACCAGAGTGAGGGCAATGGCCATGGGAGTTCAACTCCATGTACCCAGTTCATGCATCATTTTTCACTAGATAAAAAAGAGTATCAAGCATCCTTTCCAGAGATAAAAGGACATGAAGGTTGCAAGAGGATGAACAGGCAACACATTTATCATCAGAATGTTGGTTGTAGAAAGAAGAGTCTTCTCTAAATTTCCTGGTATTCTGACAGCACAGAAAGAGGAATGTTTTTGGTTGGACCTAACATGCTGACTGGCTCCTGGTTTGGTTGTCTTTTGGAATTCTAGCATTGTAGGTGAAATTTCTTAGATCTTAATCTGTGTTTTCTATCACATTTCAACATATGTCAACTGTTCTGCCCATTTGGAACTTCAAGAACAATCAAATTATCATGTAACTTAACATTTTCTTTACTCATATGACATTCCATTGATTTCTATGCACTATCATATGCTTTTCATGTCATCTCTCAAAAACTCAGCAAACTGTCAATTCCACCAAGGGCACAGCTAACAACTTTAATATTGTCCATGGATCTGACCATATCTCAAGATGTAAGATCTGGTATTAAAAAAATTTGGCTGAATCCTGAAGGATCATCATCACCAAGAGCATGAATTAATGAAATAGAGGCTGAGACAGGCTTGAATTTTGGAGACCCAAAAGAAACAGCCTCTGCAGCAGAGAGAGAGAAGACCAAGGATTCAAATAAATCCAATTGAGCATTCATCTTTCATACAGTCCATCAAAAGGCAGGGTTGCTGCTTTGCCAGAGAGAATTTGATGAAAGACCCAAATGGACTATGGGACTTCTCAAGCTGTGTTGCCTGTGTCGGGTAATAACTCAGCCTTCACTGTGCAGGATCATCTTCATTGTGGAAAGCGAGCCTCTTCCTTTTCCTAATAATATTACCATGATGGTGGAAGAAAGCAGTATCATTGGAACGAGCAACCATTCATTGTTCGTTAGAATTCCACTAGATAAGGTCGCGTTCCATGAAAATAGTAAAATCATTTACAATAAAAAAAACAGTAAAGTATCAGAAAAACAGTAAACTGATGGATAAATCCCATTACAGAAAAATATTAAAATGAATAGTTGAAAATAGCGGTACTTTATAGCAATTCAAAAAATAATGGTGAGATAAGTAAGGGTGAAATATTAAAAAGATTCTATAATTTGCCGTAATGAAATATAATTAAAAAGAGAAGACTTATTAGTGAGCGAAAGATGAGGCTCAGCAGAGAAAGATTCGATAATAATGAATAAAACAATTTATTAATCGTTCATTCAAATTGGATTTATAAATTTGAAAGATTTTTCATTAACAGAAAAAAAAAATATGAAAGATTTGAATGATAAAACAGCCACAATTAGAAATCAAATAGATAAAATTATAAAGAAAAAGATGAAAGAGTTTTTAACTTCTGAACTAAATAATAAAATAATTATTAGTTCTAATAAAAAAAGTTATGCTATTAAACTAGTACAACAATTTCAAAATATTTCGTATAAATTTAAAAGAAAAAATGTTCGATTTATTTGTAAATCATATTTTTTTATAATATTTTTAATGGAAAGAATTTATATGGATATCGTTATATGTATCATTTCTATTTCGCGGATTCATACACAACTTTTTTTTTAAATTATCAAAAAAATTCTGGATAAATACATTTTCAATAATGAAATAAATAAAGAAAAAATTAATAAAATAAATCAAAATACACTTTGCTTTATTTCGACTATAAAAAAGTTCATTTTGATATTAGTAAGAAAAATTTGAAAAGCATTTTTAATTTATCCTACTTGTCACGAGCATATATATTTTACAAATTATACCAAACTCAATTTATCAACATATATAACTTGTATAAGCTAAGATATGTTTTTAAATATCAAGAAACGTTTCTTTTTATTAAGAATAAAATAAGGAATTTTTTCAAAGAAAAAGAAATATTTCATTCTGAATTACAAAATCTCTTTTTTATTCAATGGAAAAACTAGTTAAAAGGTTATTATTAATATAATTTATTATTTAGTATATCAGAAGATCTTATTCCTGTTAATTATTATATAGGGGAAGATAACATTATGAATCAAGAAAATTTTAGATAGAAAATATTTTGATTGGAAAATTTTCCATTTTTATCTTAGAAAAAAAGTCATATTAAGTCCTCGATCGATCGTAAGGATAATAAAAATACTAAGGCTGTGGTTACTAATTATGAACTAATGGACAAAATTACTAATAAAAAGAGTCTTTCTTATCTTAGAGTATCCAAAAATAAAAAAATCTGTCCATCCAAGGAAAAAAAACATTTTTGATTGGATGGGAATGAATGAAAAAATACTAAGTCGGAGTCTGAAACTTTGGTTCTTCCCAGAAATTATTCTATTTTATAATACGTATAAAATGAAACCGTAGATCATACCAATCAAAGTACTTCTATTCAAAAAAAATCAAAATTTGAGTGAAAATCCAAATATCAATAGAAGGGATTCTTTTATATCATCAAATAAAAAAATATATTATTGAATTAAAGAATCTAAATCAAAAAGAAAAAGAATACACAAGACAAGTTAGTCTTGAATTAGATGTACAAAACCAAAATTTTCTTGGATCAGTTCTTTCAAATCAAGAAAAAGATATTAAAGAAAATTCTGCAGGCTCAAATATGAAAAAACTTAGAAAGAAAAAATAATACAAGAGTAACACAGAAGCAAAGCTTGATTTTTTTCCTAAAAAGGTATTTAGGTTTTCAATTGAGATAGAATGAGTTTTTAAATCAAATAATGATAAATAATATTAAAGCATATTGTCTCCTGCTTAGATTGATAAATCCAAAATAAATTGCTATGGCGTCTATTGAGGAGAAATGAATTTGGATATTCAAACAATTCAAAAAAAATTATCTCTGACAAAATTGATGAAAAGTGGGATATTAATTATCCAACCGGTAGGTTTGTCTATAAAAAATGACGGATAATTTTTTATCTATCAAATGATAAATATTTCATTGGTTCATAAAAGTAAACCTCCAATTAATCAAAGATTACAGTGATAAGAAAAATTTTGATAAATCCATTGCAAAACATAAAAAAATGCTTGAAAACGAGGATAAAATACCTTTAGATTTGTTTGTTCCTGAAAATATTTTATCCATTAAAGTGAGAAGAGAATTAAGAATTCTAATTTCTTTCTATTCAAGTAATAGAAATGTTATACAAAAAAATCTAGTATTTTTTAAATACATAAAAAACTGTAGTGAAGTTTTGGATAAAACCAAAAGAGATAAAAATAAATTAATTAAATTAAAATTTTTTATTTGGCCTAATTATCGATTAGAAAATTTAGTTTATATGAATCGATATTGGTTTGATACTAATAATAGCAGTTGTTTTAGTATGGTAAGGATACATATGTATCCACGATTGTAAATTCATTAATAACAACATTTGGCATGCATTCTCTACCTACATGCATTTTTTACATTCCATTCTGATAATTGAATACTAAGTAAATGCAACAGAATCTTGTTATTTTTTATTTACAGTTTATTGTTTTTAAGTTAATAATAGTTTTCCCTTTTTTTAATGTAGAAATAAAATCTCTTAATTGGATTAATTCATTTTTTTATGAGTTGATAAAATTAGTAGCTCATAAACAAATTAAGATTATTGTATATACAAACTATAAATGAGTAGCATTATTCTTACTAATTGGTAAAATTTATTTATTGAATTGTAAAAAGAAAAATAAAAGAATAGAAGGTTCTGTTTTATGGTAAAAAATTCATTCATTTCCCTTATTTCACAAGAAGAAAAAAAAGGAAACAGTGGGTCCCTTGAATTTGAAGTAGTTAGCTTCACCAATAAGATTTATCCGAGAGAGGTCTACGTAAAATCATGAGAAAAAGGTAACGACTTCTGTCTTATTTGTCAAAGAAAAATAAAGTACATTATAAAGAATTAATTAGTCGACTGGATATTCGAGAATCAAAAACTTGTTAAATTTAAAAGTCACTTGAATTATTTGATTTACTAGATGTTGAATTTTGATAAATTTCTTTTCGTTTTCAGCCATTCATGAAAGAATGAATCGAGGAATAACCTATGAATGTAATAACTACAAAAAAAGACCTCATGATAGTCAATATGGGATCTCACCACCCATCAATGCATGGTGTTCTTCTGCTCATCCTTACTCTAGATGGTGAAAATGTTATTGATTGTGAGCCGATATTGGGTTATTTACACAGAGGGATGAAAAAAATTGCGGAAAACAGAACAGTTATACAATATTTGCCTTATGTATCACGTTGAGATTATTTAGCGACTATGTTCACAGAAGCAATAACTATAAATGGACCAGAACAGTTGGGGAATATTCAAGTACCTAAAAGAGCCAGTTATATCAGAGTTATTATGTTAGAGTTGAGTCGTATAGCTTCTCATCTCTTATGGCTTGGCTCTTTTATGGTTGGTGCATAGACTCCTTTTTTTTTTTATATATTTTTCAAGAAAGAGAATTAATATATGATCTATTTGAATCTGCCACCGGTATGAGAATAATGCATAATTATTTTCGTATCGGAGGAATAGTAGCCGATCTACCTCATGGATGGATAGATAAATGTTTAGATTTTTGTGATTATTTTTTAACAGCGATTTCTGAATACCAAAAACTTATTACGAGGAATCCCATTTTTTTTAGAACGAGTTGAGGGGGTAGGCATTATTGGCGGAGAAGAAGCAATAAATTGGGGTTTATCAGGACCGATGCTACGAGCTTCTGGAATCCAATGGGATCTTTGTAAAGTTGATCGTTATGAATGTTACGACGAATTTGATTGGGAAATCCAGTGGCAAAAAGGAGATTCATTAGCTCGTTATTTAGTCCGAATTCATGGGGGACCCTATGAGAATTTAAAATTTTGATCCTTTGATAGAGAAAAGGATGCAGAATGGAATGATTTTGAATATCAATTCATTAGAAAAAAAACCTCCCCCCACCTTTGAATTGCCGAAGCAAGAACTATATGTAAGAGTTGAAGCCCCAAAGGGGGAATTGAGAATTTTTTTTAATAGGAGATCAGAGTGGTTTTCCTTGGAGATGGAAAATTCGTCCACCTGGATTTATTAATTTACAAATTCTTCCTCAATTAGTTAAAAGAATGAAATTGGCTGATATTATGACAATATTAGGTAGTATAGATATCATTATGGGAGAAGTAGATCGTTAAAATGATAATTGATACAACAGAAGTACAAGATATCAATTCTTTTTCCAAATTGGAATCCTTCAAAGAGTTCTATGGAATCATATGGATGCTTGTACCTATTTTGAGTCTTGTATTGGGAATTACAATAGGTGCACTCGTAATTGTGTGATTAGAAAGAGAAATATCTGTAGGAATACAACAACGTATTGGGCCGGAATATGCCGGTCCTTTGGGAATTCTGCAAGCTTTAGCCGATGGGACAAAATTAATTTTTAAAGAGAATATTCTCCCATCTCGAGGGGATACTCGTTTATTTAGTATATGACATTCCATAGCAGTTATATCCATTTTACTAAGTTATTCAGTAATTCCTTTTAGTTATTACCTTGTTTTATCCGATCTCAATATTGGTGTTTTTTTATGGATTGTCATTTCAAGTATTGCTCCCATCGGACTTCTTATGTTAGGATATGGATCAAATAATAAATATTCCTTTTTAGGTGATCTAAGGGCTGCGGCTCAATCAATTAGTTATGAAATTCCATTAACTCTTTGTGTATTATCAATATCTCTACATGTGATTCGGTTAAACATAAACTTTTCTTTCCTTCTTTATTTTTAGGAAAGAAATTGAATAGATATATCTTCATTATTTTATTCATTATTTAGGTTGATGAACTAAAACAAATAGTTATATGAGTGAAAGAAAACAACTTCTAAATTAGTAGTAAAAAAATTGAGTCTCATCTCCTATGTACAAGAATTAAAAGAAAATAAAAATAAACAAGACTTTTATCCCCAAGATCGGTTGATTAATCAGCCAAGCTTGAAGCGGGCTCAAAAGCTCAACCAACTATATATAGTTTTTATTATCCTTTCTATGTAGTACTATAATGGACCATTGAGTAAAAATGAGTGGATGGTTAGGAATACAAAAATACATAAAGGATTAGTAATGGAGATTTTTATGTAAATTATACAAAAGGTATTTTTCATAACATAAAAAAAATACTAATTGGAGCTTTACGTTGGTAGGATTCCTATCTAGAGTATGCTCCTATCCACATATTAAAAAAAATGACTATGGGGAACGAAATAATCATTTTTTTAAACTCCCTTTCTAAGAAAGAAGAAGAGAAACAAAAAAAATTCTTTTTTTTTCTTTCATATATTTATAGAGATATTGTGTCATGATTCATGAAATACTGAATTCTATAATTTTTTTTCGTAATAAAAAAGGATGGATTGAAATATCTATTGATATTTCTACAAGGAGTATTTTATTGAAAGATTAAGTTATTACTCACAACAAAGAAAAATTAAAATTATTAAGGGATAAGATCAATTCAAAAGTGTTTTTTAGTTATTATTATAGCATCTAGTAGAAAGAATTTCATTGGTTTAATTCGGGATCTTCCAATAAGATTTTACTTTCTTATCTATATTTATATTACAACCATATTAAGATAAATAGTATTGGAATAATATTGGTTTGGTCCTTTTAAATTTATTTTTGGCCCCTGAGGAGCTGTATGAGGTGAAAATCTCATTTACGGTTCTGTAATAGCAATGGGAACAGTGATGTTATCATCGACTATAATTATCTAACAGTTCAAGTACAGTAGCTAGCGGAGTGGAGAGGGGCCAAGAAGTGGTTATAGTAGCTTTAGAGAGCAAATATACTTACGCTGTAAGGTAAATAGTGAGAGTGAACTTCAATACCAAGAAAGTGATGAATTGCGCCCAAGTCTTTAATAATGAAAAATGGAGTATGAGTCAAGTCTGTGAAAATGATATCATCAAAATAAACAAGCTAAAACATAACAAATGCTTGAGTACGATAGATGAAAAAAGAAGTGTTATAGTGACGGGTTTGATAACAGGGCTAAATGTATAATTATAGTTGAGACCACATTGTTGAGAAAAACACCTAGCAACGAGACGAGCTTTATAACGAGCAATAGAGCTATTAGGGTGTTGTTTGATTTTGTAAACTCACTTACAACCCACAATATGCAGATTGGGTGGAGGAGGCACCAGATCCTATGTATGATTGGAAGAGAGAGGATATTCCACTGACTAGCTTGGAGATAGGTTCAAGGTTCTAAAATAGTCATAAAAATAGCAGGATCGATAGTAAAACGATGAGGAGGAAGAGTGCTGTCCTGAGACGAGTAGTCATCCGAGGATGGCCTAATGCAATGGGAGAGTCAAGAGTCTCTTGCGATGATTAGGCTAAAAAGTCTGTAATCATAGGAGATAATGAAGTATGAACAATATCTGAGGAAGAGGGCATACCTAATTCCGAGACATTATGAGAGGAATAGAGGCAGAGGGTAAAGGAACATAAGGACAATGAGCTTGTATGGGAATAGAAGAGTGAACATTACGCTGTGGGGAATGACTTGAGGAAAACGATCCTCATGGAAAATAATGTTACAAGAGATAAAAATACGACCGATTGAGGAATCAAGACAATGATAGCCAAGGTAGCAAGGGGATAACCAAGAAAAATACATAGTGTATATCGGGGTTAAAGCTTATGAAGATGATAAGAATGTAGATAAGGAAAACAATGACAATAAAAAATACGAATATGAGTGTAATCACGGGGTTTATGAAAAAGATGGAAAAAAGGAGAATGGATGTGTTCGGGTTGGAAGACGAATAATAAGAAAAACAACAATTTCAAAAGCAAAATTTCAGAACTTTGGAGGAAGGTGAGATTGAGCAAAAAGAATTAACCCCATATCAACAATATGTCGATATTTACATTAAGCAGAACCATTTTGTTGATGAACATGAGGACATGACACGCGATTAATAATGCCATGTGATTGAAGTTCGGTTTGAAAAGAGAGAGATAAAAATTCTTTGGCTCCATTCGTTTGAAGGGTCTTAATTTTTTAATAAAAAATATTTTTAACTTGAATACGAAAAGTGCGAAAAACAGATAAAGTATTCAAACGATATTTAAGAATAAATATCCATTAATATTTGTTGAATTTATCCAAAAAGTAAAGTATATGTTAAATAATTTTATTATAAGCACAAGTATCACACAAATTGTAAAGGAGAACTTGATTTATTGATAGATTTTTAGAAGTGATTTCTATACACTATCATATGCTCCATGTTATCTTTCAAAACTCAGCAAGCTGTCAATTCCACCGAGGGCACAGCTAACAGCTTTAATATTGCCCATGGATCTGACCATATCTCAAGATGTCAGATCTGGTATCAAAGCATGAATAATGGCTGCATACATCCATTAATGAAATAGAGGCTGAGACAGGCTTGAATGCTGTCTGGAGTTAAAGATTCATATGAATTCCCTTATGGAAAATCAATGAAGCATATGTGTTTCATGAATTTTGGAGACCCACAAAGAAAATAGACCCACAAAGCAGGGTGTGTTGCTACTTTGCCAGAGAGACTTTGATGAAAGACCCAAATGGACTAACTATAGACACATAAAACCAATCAATAAATCCAAATTAATTTCATTAGACGAAAGGAAAGGAAAGGAGGGGACCAGTAAAATAAATCAAAGTGCAGAGATTTGGACCCTCTCAGGAGCAAGCAGCAGAGAGACTTCCTCTGCTATGTGGGACTTCTCCAGCTGTGTAGTAACTCACCCTTTACTGTGCAGCCAAAGTTTCCTCCTTTTCTTCATCTTTTACTTGAAAAAATTTAAAACTTTCTTTCTTTCTTTCTTTCTATGAAGGGTTCACTGAGAAGGATCATCTTCATCATGGAAAGCGAGCCTCTTCCTTTTCCTGGTAATATTACCACTGATGGCTGAAGAAGTAAGAGGTACAGAACTATCCCATGAAGCAAAATGGCTCATTGGATCAGGCGGTGTTGTCAGACCGGCATCTAAGAACTTATCAACCTCCAATCCTCGCATTATCCTGTAACAAGAAAATACAGCATCCTGCCATAGAAAGCCACAATCACCGGAATGATAACAAACTCCGATCAATCAATCAAGCTACATGCTGAAGAGGGGGCATAAAGCTCACAATGTCCAGACGAACACAGCAAGAATTGCAATTCAATTTACACTCCAACCCCTCTTTTGCTACTTCACTGCAGGATGCAGCTAACACGGCAGCTGCAGCTACTGCAGATGGCCGATGATCGAGTATATAAACTTCTGCATTCATGTAAATCCATCCTATCAATCTGAAAAACAAGGTAAGGATATCCCATTTGGAGTATTGAATCTGCTTTCTGATACCTTTTGCCATACTGAGAATGAGTCGGATGATCCTAGAAGTGAGGTCGGCGTCGGGAGGATGGTTGCTCAACTTGGAGACGAAGAAATGGAGGAAGAGAAAGGGGGTGATGGACTCCATTCTCCACTCGAGGGTCTTCAGAACGAGAAGCTCCATTCCCTGCACTATTTCGCCCCTAAAGCTGTGATCTTTAGGGCTGAAATCTGAGAGCAGAGGGACATGAATCTCCTCCATCTTCGCTGCAAGTGAAAGGCATGCCACGGCAAGAAGCTTGATTGCCCAGATGTCTTCACTCTGTTGTACAGTCAATACGCCACTTCAGACACGACTGGCCAACAAGCACAATCCATCAAAGAACAGGAGATTAAGTGCAGAAAAGGATCCGACTTACAACAGGGGATCGCCTCGAGAGGAACTGATCGAAGTAAGTCATCGACAAATACGCAGTCTGGAATCGAAAGCCGAAGAAAGCTCGAGTCTGCCAAGAGACGGAGACGGCCCTAATCATTTACGAACTTGCTACGAAATGGGTTTCGGGAGGAAAGAGGACTGACCATGATGATCCACGAGAAAGCTTCAACTCGAGCGCGCTTTATCCAATCCCCCGAAGACCAGCGATCGCCGTCACAATGGAACCACCCCGAGCTAGTCTCTCTGTCGAACAGCGTGCTTACATAGTCCTCGTCTTCTTCTTCGGAGAAGGTGACGCAGCCGTCGAGCATCGGTTCCACCTCGTCCTCCTCATCCAGACATGCCTGGCTCTCTTCACAGAGGAAGCAGGAGAGAGACTCGTCTTCTTCGTCCATTTCTCTCCGTCTCGCCTTCTCAGACTCCGCCGGCGGGAGAATCCCACGAATGATGGGAGAGAGACGGATTGAGCTACGAGAAGTGCGGGAGGTCGTGGACAGAGGATCGGATTATGGGCTGGTTTCCACTATAACAGTTGCCTTGGGTGCTTCTCAGCTAAGAGTGGGAGATGAGCATTGATTCACCTGCCCATGACGTGTCACTTACCCCGCTGTCGTTTTTTTGTCTTTTGGGTTAATTCCCAACAAGTACTCGAAACTATAGTCTATTTTTCAATTTTAGCCCGATAAAAAAGTCCCTTTTAGGGATAAAAATGGAAAATTACATTTTATAATTGTTTCCTAAATCATAAGGGCTCATATGTCCTTGATATTGCCCCTTATTGTTTGGTGCTTAGGAAGCAAATGAGCTATTCTTATATCAAAGATGTATCACGGTCAAATTTAAAGATTATGGCCGAGTTATCTCAAAAAAAAATATCCGATATAATTAGAACTGAATTCGACTACATTTATTTTTGTATATCTAATCAAATATGTATCATATAGTTAAATATATATTAACTCTATTTGATCAATCGAGATAAGATTTATTTTAAATTAAAATATTTAATGTTACAATTTTTTTATAATTAATTCAAATTTTTATTCAAAATACTAGTTTTAAAATATTATTTATTAATTAATTCGATTTAATTTTTAATTAAATATTATATTTAATCTTAATTCAATTTAATTTCTTCTACCTCTTAATCGTTTTAACTCGAGTACTCCATAATAAAATCAGTTAAATTAAATATATAAAGTTAATTTTATACTCGATTCGAATTTAACTCGAATTCGAGAATATTTATCTATTAACATGTACATTAAATAAAATTATATTATTTTTTATTTATAAATATATGAAATATATTTGATTTCTTACCTTTTAAAATTTATAAACCTAAATATAGGTCAATTCTCGTAAATTTAGATTTAGGTAATGTTTAATTTTACTATAAAAACCTAAATTTCATAGTATTTTTCACTACTATAAACCCAAAATTAAATAACAATCGGGTTTGAATATGTATTTTGGTTGATTGGATCGGTTCCATTTCCATCCCTAGGTACCAAGCTCCAGTGATTCTCCCTATTGAGACCAAAATGTTTGGCTACTCTTAGGACAAGCCACGTCTAAGAGACTAAAACCAGGATACTTGTCAAACCATGGCCCGCCTATAAAGCATATGTCTCATAACCTATACCACGTGGAGTGATGCTTAGGAGTGTTGTCTATGAGGTGTCATGTTATGTCATCAATTTATTACTACACTATAAAAAAAGATTTCATCCTATCGTCATGCCATGTCAGATATTTTGTACACGTCGACAATCCAACGTGCTTACTTGACGCACTTTACTAACTTGACCAGAAGCTACAAGGCAAAAGAGCAGCGCCGAGCGGTCAGACAGACAGGCTTGCTGCCTGCCTGCAATTATTTTGCATCTTATTTCGGAATCTTACATCGAATAATTTAAGATGTGACAGCGCACATAATACAACACGAGTGGGATCAGTTCAAGTGGGTCTAAAATTTACATCCTTATATATATACATGTCTTTGTGCATTACATAAGCTGACCTAATCATGTTATCATCGATGTGATTAGCTGTCGGGTGCAAAGATATGGATCAACCAAACATTCTCTACCATACTTGGGTAGAGGTTGTTGGGACTATACTAGGCGGTCGGATACGGATAAATGGAATAAAATCGAATAAGAGAAAAATAGTATATACTCACTAAACTTGCTACTATTTTATATTGAAATTATACTAAATATATTTTATTATAAACTAAATTAAAAAAATGTAACTTACACGTGATAATAAAAGTGTTGTATTAATTTAAATAGATAAAATTTATTATATATTTAAAATATAAATATTATATTATAAGATTTTATTTATTGAAAAATTTAAAATAAATTTGAAGTGAATAATATATCATTTTATGTTATAATATTTTTATTTTAAATAAATAATAAAATTTAAAATATTAATTTTATTATTTATATATATTTACTTGATAATAAAATATATTTTAAAGTTTAAATAGGAATATAATGAGTCAATTGTCACATGGCACAATATTATGAATAAATATGTTCACATGGTGGAATGTCTAGCCCCTTAAAAATAAATTGGCAAGTGAAAATCTTGAGACATGTGGTGTCTTAAATTTCTGGGAGATTAATGTTGTCTTACCAACTGATAAATAAGACTTTATTGGGACATCACATCACCACTATACTAATTTTTCATGTTTTTTTAAATTTTATTTTTATTAGTATAGTTTTTTTTTATATTTCAATTAGACATACATGTACACTTAATATCATATAATATCTTAAATTATATTAATAATATCAAATATTTGTAAAAAATGACAGTTTAATATCACACATTTAAAAAATAGTTGATATTAAATATTTGATAAAATAAAATTATTTAATATTAGAAGTAAATGTTATTTATGATACCAAGTAAGTTTATTTTATCAAATATCTAATAATAAATTATATTTTTTTTTATAAATATTTGCTATTATTAAGTAATTTTTACAAATATTTGCTAATATAAATGTAATTTAATCTCACATAATAAGGATTAAGGTTGAAGGTTTCACTAATACAATCAAACATGTGATATTTTTTTATTTTGCACAAGTAATTATTGCTTGAAATTAACACTTTTTATTTGAGAAAAAAATAGTAATTTTATATTTTAAAAATTAAAAGAGTAAATTGTATAAATTTTAAAGTGGGGTCAAATAAATTATACATGCTTTATTACATATTAAATTCTGTGGGAAATTAAAAACAATAATATTGAAACATTATGGTTACACACCCATTTTTGTATACATTTAAAAGTGATAATATATTTAGACCATTAAGAAAAATATAAAAAATTATCACTTAAATCAAATATATACTATTTTTGCTTAGTTACATATTTGTTTTATATATTGGATATTTTGATATTAAAATATAAAAAAAACATTTTTGACATCATTTTTTAAGGAGGAAATTGATAGTTTTTTTTTATTGAGATTTGATGTGGTTTTATAAAAAATTTTGGTACAATATGGAGCATAGGAAAAATATCATTGTCAAGAAATAAGAAAGAGAGACTGACTATGGATCTTCATTCACCATGCCTAATATGTGGAAAAGCCTTCCTCCCTAGAAGTAGCCTTTAAACGGATGGAAAAAGTTTCAAACCTTAGCCATAAGAAAGCTGATAAAAATCATCAAACTTTTCATATTTTATGGGTAAGGCAAACACAAAACAAAAAAGGGAGTACTGTACACAAACGCTTCATATAAAATATGGTCATACATCAAGCTTTGATATCTATTTAGGGCTAGGGCTAGGACTAGGGTTGATGGTTCGGGTAAACTAGAACACACATGAAGTGAACGACATCTCAAATGTCAGGTCAACGTAACCTGATGTGGGAGTCTCCAATGCTTTCTTTGACCAGTGATTTGGCCTTTCCAAAGTAGATAGAAAGAAAAAGAAGCCCTTTTCCCTGAGCACCATATAAATTCACCCTCCTCTCTCCCCCTCAACTTGATCATGATTGCATTTAATATTTTAATATGAAACTACGGTGCTAAAAGACACCTATATAAGCATCATCTCAAATCAATGATGTGGTAATGGGCAGCATAATTTTTGCACTGTAATAACCCATTAATGTATCATCACATAAGAAACCCTTAAAAGTAAGTAACATCATTAACTATCATTGCTTTTATATAATGTGTGATCTTATTCTCCATGAACGGATTGACCTCGTTCATGGAAGCACTGCAGAGCAGCAGATTCTATCTTTTAAGATTTGAGACCAACTGTGAATGAATATAGCAATGGTCAAAGACCAAAGCTGAACTTGCAGGGCAGATGCAATTCAAGCAAATATGTATGGGTTGGCTTGACCTTTCCCAAGGAAACTTACCCTTCCATCTAATGCTTTGAGTTGAAATTCAACCGGTTCAAACCTTCCATTAATGCATGAGAGCTGTCAAATTTGTTGCAGTATTAGCAGAACAAATTTCAACATCAACAAGAAGATGAGAAGGGTGCAGCAACCCAACCTGTACCATTCCACACTGCATATGCCCTCTGCCCTAAATCCTACTTTTAGTGCTCTATGTATCATCATCTATCAGCTGAACACAAATAAATCCCCAATAATCACTGCTCCGAACTGCGAATCTCCTGAATCATGGAAAGAAGAACATCATCTCCAACAATCGACGGCAAATGCTTTGCAAATAAACTTTTGGCAAGAAGCCCCGCCTGCAAAATGAACAAGATAGAGGCACAAAGTGTGTTATAAAATGGATGATGGAACTTCCTAAGCTTAAAGCAGAATCTACACACCCGAAAATTGCTGTACAAGTTCTGCACTTCCTGAGCTTTTACAGGAGGAAGAGCGTTTCTGATCATAGAGAACAACTCTGCAATGGATCGCTTCCGGAATGCTGCTCCTCTGAGGGGGTGGCCTGTAGATCCTTCCTCCGATAGTCTAGCATTAGCCCAAGGCGAGTTCTCTTGATCATTTCTGCTCGGGATCAAACATAGCCTCTTGGATTCAGCTTCCTGCTTAGGGTTTGATGAACGAACCTCTGCCTCCTCCTCCTCCTCCTCCTCCTCCTCCTCCGACGACGACGACGACGATATTTCATTTCGGTCCTCTTTCTTCTTCCTCTTCGAGGAGTGCCCTCCAAACTCCTCCACAAATCTTCTCGGGAAGAAGCAGCAATCGGCGTCGTCCATCCATGCGATGGACCTCTGATTGCCCGTCTCAAACTCGGTCTGCAGCATCCTTAGGAAATCAAAGAGGTACCGCGAGCCGTCGATCGTGACGTCCACCACCGGCCGTCGCTGGAGGAAACTCGGTCTGAGAGACTCCACGACTCGGTTCGGAAAGTTGACCCACGAACCATGGCAATAGTACATGAGGCGAGCCGGCGGCCCCGTCAGTTGGAAGTTGTGGCGGTTGTCCACCGACATTTCTGGGTGGTGGCTGCAGTCTCTGCAAATGCTAGGGTCCTGAGAAGCGGGCAAGCTTACCCGAACTGAATCTATCAGCTCCCATGGCGCAGCCATGGGCGTCCAGCGATGAAAAGGAGCAAAGGAACACCCGGTAGAATGAGAAGTATCAATCCAGAGCTCTATTAATAGGCGTGTTGTTTGGGAGATTTTGAAGTTTCTTCAGGCCAAAGAAATCGTTTGTGGATTGAAAAGAGGCCATGGATTTTCTTAATCTTTTTGAATCTACACACCATATGTAGGATTCAAAAAATGACGCATCGAGTTCTGCACATTCTTCGATGTCTATGCTTTTTTTCCCTAAAAACGGCTTTATAAGATGATGACACACCAAGTCACATCCTTTAAGATTAAAATACTGCATATATGGCTGAGAAGATAGAAGGAACTCCAGGTCTGATTCTGTCACCTCCAGCTGACAGACCTAGAAAAAGTGGGTTCGGTAACCTGCAATAAGAACAGCTTAAGATAGGTTTTAGCAATAATGAAATGCCAAAACATCACAAATTCACCTTAGGGTCCAAGGAAATATCACAACATAGCAGCATGCAAGCCAAATAAACGACGCAACATCAAGCAAACAGACAGGCCAAACCGCACAACTTTTCATCAGTACTCTTCTCCCTCATCACCGTCCTCACCCTCGGCCGACTCTGCACCGACCTCCTCGTAATCCTTCTCGAGAGCCGCAAGGTCCTCGCGGGCCTCGGAGAACTCCCCTTCCTCCATACCCTCGCCAACGTACCAGTGAACAAAGGCACGCTTGGCATACATGAGATCAAACTTATGGTCAATCCTAGAGAACACCTCCGCAACACTGGTCGAGTTAGAGATCATGCACACAGCCCTCTGGACCTTAGCCAGGTCGCCTCCAGGGACCACGGTGGGCGGCTGGTAGTTAATACCGCACTTGAACCCGGTTGGGCACCAGTCCACGAACTGGATGGTTCGCTTGGTCTTGATGGTGCCCACAGCAGCATTAACGTCCTTGGGGACCACGTCACCTCTGTACATGAGGCAGCAGGCCATGTACTTTCCGTGGCGGGGGTCGCACTTTGCCATCATAGAAGATGGCTCAAAGGCGCTGTTGGTAATCTCGGCCACAGAGAGCTGCTCGTGGTAGGCCTTTTCTGCTGAGATCACAGGTGCATAGGAAGAAAGCATGAAGTGGATCCTCGGGTAAGGGACCAGGTTGGTCTGGAATTCAGTCACGTCTACATTCAGGGCCCCATCAAACCTCAGGGAGGCAGTGAGAGATGAGATCACCTGACAGCAGATATACAATAATAGGTCATTATTCCATTAGTCATTTCTGAAAAGTAATCCTGAAGGAAAACCATCAGAGTGGTTTATTAGCAAAAATAAATATTTGTCAAAGCCAAAGCTTAAATTAGATAAGATGAAGCTAATTATTTGTCAAAACGAGTGCAACCAGATAAGATAACTGAAGGAAAACCGTCAGAGTGGTTTATTGGCAAAAATCATACGATTGGATAATGTTTTTCAAACCAATTGTTAGTCTCTTGGTGTTTGACTAAGCTAACCATTTATGTCACTACTGTTCATCAAAACGGACAAATTGGTTTATTATAAACATATATATATAATGTTCCTTGTGACATTGTTTATAAATTAAGGACAGGTAATAAACCGCTAGTTTTAGCAAATACTAGGGATAAAGTGAGTGCTACCTCTATCCTAAAACTGAAAGAAGATCAGAAAGTATGGAAGTGGAGCTCATCTCATACAAGGGTACCTGAGAAACAAGGCGGTTCAGGTTCGTGTAGGTGGGTCGCTCAATATCGAGAGAGCGCCTGCAAATGTCATAGATGGCCTCATTGTCGAGGAGCACAGCCACATCAGTGTGTTCAAGGAGGGAGTGGGTGGAGAGGACGCTGTTGTAAGGCTCCACAACAGATGTGGAAACCTGAGGGGAGGGGTAAACAGTAAAGCTGAGCTTCGACTTCTTCCCGTAGTCAACAGAGAGACGCTCCAATAAGAGCGACCCGAGGCCAGAGCCAGTGCCTCCACCAACAGAGTTGAAGACGAGGAATCCCTGAAGACCGGTGCAGTTGTCTGCGAGCTTCCGGATCCTGTCCAGGCAGAGGTCGACGATCTCTTTCCCAACTGGTAAAGCATGTAACAGATTGTGAGAGGAAGGACATCATAAACCAAATTATTCTTAATCACGGGAAAATATATTACACTTACTTGTGTAATGGCCACGGGCGAAGTTGTTTGCAGCATCTTCCTTGCCGCTGATGAGTTGCTCGGGGTGGAAGAGCTGGCGGTAAGTCCCGGTCCTGACCTCATCGATGACAGTGGGCTCAAGATCTACAAAGACAGCACGGGGAACGTGCTTGCCAGCACCAGTCTCACTGAAGAAGGTGTTGAAAGCATCATCACCTCCACCAACCGTCTTGTCGCTCGGCATTTGGCCATCAGGCTTAACAAACAGATCACAGAAAGATAAGCACGGAGATTCACAAAGGCATCCGCATACTAATCACTTTCTAGGAATGACTCGAATCCTAATATCTTCTATGTCTGCAGATCTACATACACCAATCCTAAACCACGATAAAACAATGATAAATCTAGCGCTAGGAAACGCTCGGATCTGAACCATGTAAAGGTCAAACATGACAGATCCAAATCAAATGGAGATACAACGCATACTGGAAGCTTAGATCTTAATAGATTACCCAAGCATAACATCCACACGGAAGAATCAAACAAAAATCACGGCGAAATATCAAAAGAAGATCGCAGCCTCGAAGATAAAGCGAAAATGAGAAAATATGGAGAAATGGATATACCTGAATGCCGTGCTCGAGGCAGTAAAGCTCCCAGCACGCATTGCCGACCTGAATACCTGCCTGACCGATGTGAATCGAGATGCACTCTCTCATCTTCTAGAATAGCTGTGTTTGAAATGGAGGAGAAGAAAGATCTTGGAGAGAGAAACCGGCGTTTATGAAGACGCCTTGAAATTGGAAATGCCTATGAGCCAAATGTTGAGCGGAGGAGGGTCTATATATATCCAGGGAACTAGTGCCAAATTAAATTATAAAGGCCTAAAGAAAAGTATTATTCCCTTCAGCATCTCACACTTATTAGAGCGTCTGAAAATACCAATTTCAATTTTCAATCACCTTAGGGTGTGCATACACACGATTGATATATAATAATGTCAAATTTTATGTAAATTTCAAGAAGGCTTGAAAACTCACAGGGCTGGCTTATAAGTAGATTAATAAACAAAAGACTGATTAAAAATTGAGATAAGTACATGGATCATTTTGAAGTTTTACAGAAACCCGGGGGCATGTTGAAATGAATTCAAATTTAAAACCTAAAAACGGATCTCGAGATCTATGGTAACCCCAGTTAGGGGATTAATAATAATATTCTTACTCCTACATATCAGTAAACAACTAACCATGGTTAATTCAATCCATGTATATGTTAGAAAAAAAATAATGATTGTAATTTCTGTTTATGGGGGTATCAGTTAGTGCCACGGCTTTCGCGTGGGGAAATGGATGATAACGGCTAGTTCGTGAGGGCAGTGTTGTCATTTCGTTACCCTAAGAAGCGGGGCTTCTATGGGCAAATGGGGATGAACTTCGATCCCACCCGGGTCCACTTTTACAAAATTGTCCTCCAGTCCCCAAATCCATGACTGGACCTTTCCGACCCGACCCAATTTTGGTGTTTCTCGGGTCGGTCGGGTTCGTCATCCAATACACTATACACGGTGGGTTCGAATTTGATGATCGGGTCAAAAGCTTCAAACTGCATGTTTTTAAAAGCATTAAAAATATAGAGAAGGAATGGAATAAATTTTTTTAATATAATAAATATTAATTAAAATTAAAATATAATAGACATAAAATCTCATGAATTTGATAAGCAAGTCAAATGAGTGTAAATTATATATTTTTATTAAATTATTAATTTTTAAACCTTTTTCGCCGAGTTTTACTTCTGTTCAACGGTCAAACGACTCAGTACTCACTCATTCATTGCCTCTGCAGGATTGGGCTAAATATGGGATGAACAGACAAAACCAAAAAGTTGAAAATTTCTCAGTGTCTGTCCTGTTCTGTGTGTCTGTCTCTTTTTTTTTTAACCTAATCCCTCCAAATTAAGGTGCCTTCCTTGAAGCGGGAGTTTTTCTTTGTAAAGCAAACGGAGAGATGGGGAATTTCACTCCATTTTCTTGCACCCATTTTAGAATCTGAAAGTAAAGTTGTGGGCCTTCTTTAATACTCTTCTTCTTCCTTCCCTTTTGATTTATTCTGGGGTTGCGGAAATTCATTTCAGTTCAAGGATGCCCTTTTTGCTGGCTGTCGGGATTTAGGCTCTGCATATTAAGATCAGCTGCTCCGTCCAATCCGGGAAGGAAGCTCCGGTAGAAGCTCCCGAGTGTTCGATCTTGCTGGGGGGGAAAATAGAATTTAGTCCTTTCATGCTGAGGGGAGATTGATTGTGAGGATGGTGGTGAGGAAAGTGGGTAAGTATGAGATTGGTAGAACGATCGGGGAGGGAACTTTTGCCAAGGTTAAGTTCGCACAGAACACGGAGACTGGCGAGAGTGTGGCCATGAAGGTTCTCGATCGGAGTACGATTATCAAGCACAAGATGGTCGAACAGGTCTCTCTCTCTCTCTCTCTCTCTGGGTGTGTGTTTGCCTGAGCTTGAATTCATTGCTTAAGCTTAGAAATTGTAGGAAGTTCAAGAAAAAAAATGAACTTTTATGGTATGCCTGGGATGAAGAATCCTTTATTTCCCCAGTTCATGAAGATAGTCTCCAATTATCACAAAGGCATTGAGTCTCTATGTTTGAGTAGCTCAAAATTTTAAATGCTAGATCAAGAAAACATGCCCCGGAATTCAATATACATCAGAAGTACTTATATGTTCCAGCCTCGGTTTTTATGCGGTTTCTTCTTATTGTTTTACAGATCAAGAGGGAAATTCTAATTATGAAGCTTGTGAGGCACCCTTGTGTTGTTCGACTTCATGAAGTATGGCATTAAAATGCTATTTATATCTGAAGAAATTGTTTCTTTTATGTGCTCCTAAAATGGATCATGGAAAATTGTATAGGTACTTGCAACCCGCACAAAGATTTACATAATACTGGAGTTTATTACCGGTGGGGAGTTGTTTGACAAAATAGTAAGTATTTGTATGATAGTAGTGGAAGCACAAGTACTAGTGTTGCTTTGGACTGACCTTTTGTATGTGGCAGGTTCATCATGGTCGGCTCAGTGAAGCCGAGTCCCGAAGGTATTTTCAACAACTTATTGATGGTGTGGATTATTGCCATAGTAAGGGAGTCTATCACAGAGATCTAAAGGTGATCATCCATGAATCCCGTGAAGGTATCACTCCCTTTATCTTCCTCGAATATCTAAGATTATTCTCTTTTTCTGCCTTGCAGCCGGAGAATTTGTTACTCGACTCACAGGGAAATCTAAAAATTTCAGATTTTGGTCTCAGTGCATTGCTTGAACCAGTAAGGCTCACTCCCTTGCAAATTATTGTTCATTTATGATTCCATTGTCGGGACTTTAGAACATGGGTTGGCCTAAACATAGTTTTTCTGTGAAAAAATGCACAGGGGGTAAGCCTCCTTCGAACGACATGTGGGACACCGAACTACGTTGCCCCTGAGGTAACTTTGATCATAGGCACAGTATATGCTGCTCTGCTGTAGTTTAGCTTACTAGTAATGCAGATGCTTATGAATCTATTCTTTTTAGGTGCTCAGTCATAAAGGTTACCTTGGGGCCGTGGCAGATGTCTGGTCTTGTGGAGTCATCCTCTATGTTTTGATGGCAGGATATCTCCCCTTTGATGAACTCGACCTCACTACTCTGTATACCAAGGCACGAACACTTGTTACATCTTAAGATGCAGTCATTAATTTCTAGCTTTTTATATTGGAATTTCACCTTCATTCAGTGTTTGTCCTTTGATGCAGATTGAGCATGCAGAGTTTTCATGTCCCTCGTGGTTTCCTGTTGAAGCAAAATCTTTGATTCGCAGAATTCTAGACCCAAATCCTGAGACTGTAAGCATCTGTTTTGACAAGAATGCCATGTATAACTTTTGGACCATGAGAATATCTACTTGGTTGAGCTTCTTACAACATCCTGTACTATATCTTCTGCAGCGGATTACAATTGAGCAGATCAGAGGCAATGAGTGGTTCAATAAGAATTATGTCCCGGTGAGACTCCTTGATTACGAAGATGTGAACTTGGATGACGTGAATGCTGCTTTCGATGATGATGGTGATGATGGGGTAAATGAAACTTCTGACTAGTCAATTCTGCATCTTGTGTAAACTACCATATACTCGGAATAATGCCATTACCCTTTTTGATTTCAAGATGAACCATCATATTCAATGGGTCTGCTCTGAAGTTCTTGGCAATGTTCTCCGTTGCATTATTAATGAATGTGAATTTTCTTCAGCAGCAGAAACTGAATGAGGAAAGAGGGAATGAAGACTTGGGTCCACTGAGTTTGAACGCGTTCGACCTGATAATTTTGTCTCAGGGGTTAAATCTCTCTACACTCTTCGACCGAGGCCAGGTTTGAAATTTCCAGAGCCACCAATACATCTTCCAATTATCAGCCACTGGTTTTTTGGTTGCTCATTAGAACTGTTGCATTTGATCTTTTTCCCATTATTATTGTTTGATATGAAACCTTCTCCTGCCAGAAGTATGGGGATATGATAGTTCATCTTCCTGTCAGGATTCCATGAAATATCAGACCCGTTTTGTCTCCCAGAAGCCTGCAAAGGTGGCCTTGTCAAGCATGGAAGTTGTGGCACAGTCCATGGGTTTCAAGACTCATATTCGTAACTATAAGGCAAAGATAAATCTGATAGTAAAGGCAAAGATTTGATTTCCATCTCTGTAATCTCCTTAACTTTAATTTTCCGTGGTGTTTAGATGAGGGTGGAAGGACTTTCTGCAAGCAAGACATCTCATTTCTCTGTTATTCTTGAAGTAAGACTTGCAGCTGAAATTCCTTTGACACTTCTGTTCTCTTCCCTCAAGCATCTACCAACAAGACTGTCTTCTTCTCTTTTCTTCCAGATTTTTGAGGTTGCCCCAACATTCTTCATGGTAGATATCCAAAAGGCTTTCGGGGATGCTGCTGAGTACCTCAAGGTAAACTATGGCATCTGTGCTATTCTCTTGTTCATCACTTGCATCTGTTAAATCAATGTTACAGTTGAGATTAAAAATGCATACATGTTTGCAGTTCTACAATACCTTTTGCAGCAACCTTGAGGATATCATCTGGAGACCCCCCACAGAATCCATGAAAAAGAGGATCCCTAAATCTAAGAGTAAGAAGCGTTAGTTAATATTGACTTCTCCGGCATATATTATATGCATATTTACTTGAGTAGATTAGCTGAGGTTGTTTGTTTTTACCTTAAGAGATGAGTGCTTGTGAGAGAGACCTCACGATGTCATATATCACGGAAAGCTTGTTGTATCCACATAAACAAAACCATGGAGATGTGTTGTCATATGTATGTGTGAAAAAAGTTGTCACTAATGGATCTTCTGATTTGTAAATGCTTAGTCTGATATTGGGAGGAACACTTACCCTTTATGTTTGCATAAGTAGGAAGTTGCAGCTCTGTTTCTGAGAGCATATAGTGCCATCAAGAAATCATACCTTAAAAAAATTTCAAAGGATGGAATGGAACAATTTTATTTTGATTGTTTTGATCAAACTGTTATATTGGAGTACAGGTTGCTTTGTGGCTAAGTTATCTTTGTAATCACAAATCAGATTAGGTTAAACACTACAATTTGAGAATCTGAAAGTTGCAACTAAAATCAAAATTGACAGACAATAGTCATTCATTTATAGGGATTTGTTCAACTTTTAAGATACAACAAGCATGAGTTTGAACCAAAACAATGTCAACAACCATAATTGATAACTTACAGTTCAATATTCTAACACAAAAACTGAAAAATTAAACCTGGGAATCTCCAGGTAGAAGCAGCTTCACCAGCAATTTCCACTTAGTTCTTCTCGTGGGGATATTGTACAAACACCAAAAAACTCTACTCTTATGCCGGGGTTTTGCCGTAGAGGTTGGCATAAACCATCTTGGTCCTGTACACGAGGATCATGCTCAAGAAAAATGCGATGATGCAGAGTCCAGACATGATCATGGAGGTCAAGAAGAAGCATATGGACCCAGTGCACTTGGGGGGTTCATTGAGCATAAGCCAGCTTGAGAAAGTAGCCCATGAGTTCTGTCCAGGATGGTGTGTCCCCGCCTGCTTTGCAGCTTCATAGTCATATATGCTGCTGGCCATTGCTCCGGAGAATATTAATGAACCGGCTGGATTTGCCAAGGTGAGGAAGTTGTATAAAGCCCCGAACTTTTTCAGGCCGAACAGCTCTGAGGCAGTAGCAGGAACAATAGCCCAGTGAGCCCCGTAGCCTAGTCCAATGAGGAGAGTGCCGATGTACATGGCCCCGGGCCATCCCATGGCTAAGAAAATGTGGCCAACAGCCATTATCAGCTGTGCCACTCCCATTGCCACTGGCCTTGGGAAAGCATGATCCCTGTTAAAAAAAACAAGTAGATGTATGATAGAAAGCAATACAAGTGGATTCTGTTCCAGAATGATTTAATGATTCAAACCGAGTTTAGTGTGCAATCAGTGCATCAAAATCAACTTCATACCTCGCGATGATCTCAGAGAAGTAACCTCCTCCAATGCGCCCTAGGAAGTTCCAGATGCTGATCATGGATACAAAGATGTGTGTATTATCATACCCGAGAGACTGGCTCATCTGCCCCAGGTTATCGATCACTGTCAGACCCGAGCCCGAGCCTAGAAGGAGCGAAAAGAAGATCAACCAAAGATCTGCCTTGATCAGGGCCTGCATAAGGGTGAAGTCCTCTCCTCGGCGCGGACCCCTCCTCCTCTTGACCCTCACAGCACCGTCAGCAGCTGCTTGGAAGAGCTTAGCTTGCAAGTGGGCTATCCTCTTCCGCCGCTCCAATGCAGGAAGCAAGTCCACATCCATGGGCTTCTCTTCCTCCACCTCACTGAATATGACCTCCTGAATCTCCTGCTGGGACCTTCTTGCTTCCAGTTTCTGCGGCTCGGGCAAGAGGGCTTCTTCGAGTGGCACCTGTGGATCTGAGAAGAAGTTCTGTGACAAAGGAATGATGATAGGAACCAAAAGGAGGCCGAGCAGGATGGTTGTGAAGACTGTGACAACTTTGTGGCTTAGATCAACTAGGTCCTCGACAAGCATCACCCCCATCAGATATGCTGCCAGGAGGAGGCACACACTATATATGAAAGTGAAGCTGAAGCCATCAGATGCCCGGACCTGTCGGTGGCCTCCCACAGGCCTTACAATGAACATCAGGGCAATTATCACCATTGCAGGTCCCACTGCAACCATAAAAATAAGGTTTGCATGGTCAGGGGAGTGGATCATAGCATATATCTGTGTCAAGATGGCTCCACCGAGCCCTGCAAAGCCCTTGAGGATCCCCACAACCGGACCCCGGCTCTTCGGGAAGTTTTGCACACAGGAAACAAGAGCTGCCGTGTTGAAGTAGGTTTCTCCATTTGTCCCAATAAATATGAGGATGCACATCTACATCAATTAATCAAAAGCAAATAAGGGATGTTGTTAGGGCTTATGAGGCCATGTTTGACTACTTCAAGCATGAGCATACACAGATGAAACCAGTGCACAAACTTATGTAGCAATTAAGGTTATGTTTTTTTGCAGGATTGGATCACACCAGAGCAAGAAACCATCTCATGAGGAAATTTTGAGGGTACAAAAATCAAATGAGGTAAGAAATCTGCTAAAGATTTCCAGACTTCAAGGCATTTCCTCATGAAGCACTTAACTGTATATTGATAGAAGATAATCAAGTGATAAGCAATTCAGTACAGCAGCGAAATGGTGTTCAATCTATTGTGTATGCCCTGAATTTCATCCCCTAGATTTCTCATGAATTCCATCAATCTGCTTCCTGATGTCCAAAATCAAGTCTGGTTCTCAAAGATGTGAATACCTTTGAGGTAACAGTTAGCATCAGACAGCAAAAACCTGATTCTACATGAGAAAGCATCAACTACCTAAAATGGAAACTGATACTCAGAACAGGAAAGCAAATTTAGAGCAGCATGAGTGACTCACAGCCCAGAGAGGCAACAAGGGGGAACGGCCGGTGACGACGAGCCAGACCCAGCCATAGCCAACGAAGTTCTGAAAGGCGCCGACGAAAAGAGCACCCCAGAGAGGGAGGACCTCGCAGAGGCTTCCAGCCAAGAACCCGACGCTGTCACCGAGGTCCTTGGCGACGCCGAGCCTCGCGATCTGCCGCTGATTGTAGTTCAGCGAGGTCTTTATCACCGGCGATATGCTCCCGAACAGGTACCCAATACCGGCGCACGACTGGATCCACATTGCCGCCACGAAAACCAGCCACCTGTTGTTGATGAAGCCCCGTAGATTATCCCCCAGGTCTCCCATCATCGGCTTTGCTCCAAGATAATGGAGAGGTTGGGCTCTCGTCTTCTGATCCAACGAAGTGGATAGTCTAGTCTATCAATCAAAGAATGCCTTCTTCGACTTCTCCACGGAGAGGAAGCTCTTGGGTGCTATTATTACACACATATGTCTGTTCTGTCCGTATTGGAGAGGGATCGTGAGGGAGAGAAAGAGATGACCCAAGTGGGATGGATGAGGTAGAAGACGGTTGTCTCCGCTTAACACCCATGGTCAAAATGTGGAAGTACACGAGAGAAAACAATTAATATCCTATATAAAAAAAATCATAATTTTATTAAATATAATATAAATATTATTATCATATTATGTAACACGTGTCAAATTAATTTATACCTTAAAAAATTCTTAAAAATAATAAAAAAAAACTTTAAAAAAATCTATAAATTAAATCAATTGGACCATACGGACAAGTTGTCGGCTTGCAATTCAATTGAACATGTTCGGACTTGTCCCCATGCAAATAAATATAGATATGTCTTAAACTCTCTCCAAACAATTAAATTGTTTTTTTAAATAAAATAATTAGGGAAAATAGCATATATTGTTTATAAACATAATTCCAAATTTAGTACATATTATTAAATTATTTATCTTAAATAAAATAAATAGGGAGGTATATAAATATTTAATTTTATCAATTATAATAGAATAAAAATAAATATTATAAATATAAGTTACTTAAGTTGGTTTGATGGTTATCATAATCACACTTTCACCCTTAATGGATAATGCATAAGTTGAGTAGATAAGATTGAATTTGATAGGGATGCAATATATTTAATAAAATAATTATAAATATAAGATTAATATTAATTATATTAAATATCATGTATTAATAGTAATTCGATTTCATATTTTCTAACTAATAATCTAAATTCGACTAAAATGAATTTTTAAGGAGGTCATGACTCTAAAATCAGCAGATTACCTTCTCTTTGAGTTAATCAATAGTTGTAGTTACAAAAAGCTAGAAAAGTGGATAAGGTCCAAGGTGGCAGACTTATCAATTCCTTTCATTGGTAATCCAAATGGTCTTCAACTCAATTTACATAAACAATGCAAATATTAACCATGAAGATATCAATGGTTAATTTTAAAGATAGCCAAAGTATTCAATGAATTGCTCAGACTCCACTTCTATGGGGGCAATGGAGCCTGCCTATTTTCCCTTTATTGACCAGGTTGGACCCGGACAAATCATGCAACAGGGACTAACTTCTAGGTGGTGAGACTAGGTCTAACTAGGGAGGTAAGAGTCACCCCTATAAGAAGAGATCTCCGAGAATTGTATCAAACAGTCACTTAATCAAAACACGAGTCTCTATCACCACAAAATTATCCTTCTAAATGTTTTCTTGGGCATTAGTACATGTCCAGGCCCTCAATAGATGGGCAGGTCCCAGTCCCCAAATAGTTGAACAGGTAGGATCAGGACCTTAAAAGATCATCCCTACTAAGTTTCCTCTGTATTCTATAACAGTTAGAATGTCAATGCTTTACTTTTCCAATGGTTACTTGCTAGGGGCGTCTAGTGGTAAGCTTTAAGACATACTATGCACAGCCACCCAAAAACATACTACCATCATTCGGGAAGCGTATGTATGACTATCTAACAAAAGATATAGAAAAGTGTACCTTCTTGGTTGATAAGCCAAGTAGTATATCTGACACGCACTAGTTCGATAATACACCATGGAATGAATAAAGCAAAACGCTAGAAGAACAATTTTACCAAGCAGCAGAAGAATGTGGATGACAGAGAAGCAGATGCAATGTGGAAAGCAATGGAATCTAGTCACAGGTTTCTAAGTCATCCTCTGGGCTGCTTCCTTGGCAAGAAGCCTCTCCTTAGCCTTGGTTTTAGCCTGTGATTTTGAGCCCATGATTCCACCTCCCCACTTCTTCCTGTACTCGTCATACTTGTCGTTAAAGTTTGCCTGCGAATACAGAGGATAAAGCAGGTTTTAACTACCAAGGCACATGAGGAAGAAGGGGTGTGTGGATTGATATAGCAGCGTGGCTTACCTTGATAGCCTCCAATATTTTGCTAAATTCCATTTTGTCCTCATTTTTCACAGTGGTCAAGCACAAAACAGAGGCAGTCTTCTTGTGGACAATCTGTTGGAATGTTAAACAGATGTGAACACCTGAACATGCTATAAGAAAGATAAATTAAAATAGTGTGGTTATGAATATAGCAATTACTGTGCCCAAGCGAGCCTTTCCCTTTACAATGCAGTATGGAACCTCCATCTTCCTGCATAGTGCAGGAAGCCATACAACTAGCTCTATTGGGTCAACGTCATGTGCAATGACAACTAGTTGTGCCTTGTTCTGAAAAGGCATGAAAATTATGTAAGGGTGCGAGAAAATCTTAGAAACCAAACTAAAGAACTATGATCTAGGTGAATTGAATGTAATACTTGTTCAATAAGATAGGTAACATGGTTAAGACCATATTTTACAACAATTGGCTTTGACTTTGACTCGTAAGGCTTTCCTTCAGCCTTGGCCTTAGCCTCAGCTAGGAGACGCTCCTTCTTTGCAGCTCTGTCCTCGGGTCTATACTTGAGAAGCATTTTGAATAGGCTTGTTGCTGCATGAGATGAGAGAATGAGTTTGAATATAATACAACCAAAATAGAATGCTAGTATTATCCAATTGAATATGATCAAGTTTTGCAAATACACTACAACATACAATGTGTAGCATGTCTTTCTTGGAGTACATGATATGACAGCTTCAGTAACGCACTAAAACCAATGACACGAATACACTATCAAAGCTTAATGCACTCCATACCAAGGTTTTTATCCAGTGTCTTCGTGAACTGATTAAGGGCTGGTGGGACCTTCAACCTCTGCCTGAGAATCCTCCTCTTCCTCTGTATCTGAACAGTTTTTGGGAACTTGACAAAACGGGTCAAGTCCCTTTTGGGGGGAAGTGCGCCTCCAATCCCGAACTGCTTTGGTCGCTTCTCAACCAGGGGATTTACCAGCTTCTCCTATAATAAACCGAATGTTAACAACACAAGCAGCCCATAGATAGAAATAACAGGAATGGACCAACTTTTACTATTTCACAATGAAATTATCTTCTAATGGATTGACCTTAATATCATTTCAATTGGAAAACTGAATCATAAGAACATAATAAGCAGATATATATATATCAAGACTTGGATCCTGAAAAGCAACTTCTTTTTAATAAACTTAGCATCTATCTCAGCCAATAGTTGTTAGCAAACAATGTTATGCATAACACCTAAGTAGTAACACTAATTCCTGAAGCGACAATTGTAGAGTTCAGCAAGACGACAGCTAGTCAGAGAGAGGAAACATTATGACTAACCTGCTTCTTCTTAGCAGCCACCGAAGCCTTTACGCCTCTCTTGGGAGCCTAGAATAGAGCAACATAAGAAATAATCAGTCAATAAAAAAAACAGTGTAGAAAGATTACTTGAGAACTCCTTCTTGATTGGATACCAATCGGTCAGAATTGGCCTAATGGACGGAAAAAATAAAGCGCAGAAAATCATAGATGGTCCAAATTTGTTGATGATCGATATACACAAAAATCTCCATGAACGAACTGCAAAGAGAACGGGCGAAAGGTTATCACCATGATAGCTGAGCTGAAGCGCCGCCGTCTACTCCTCTTCCTCTAGAAGAGAAAACCCTAACGAAAGGGGGTTCGGCTTATATAGCATCCTTATAATTGATTTTTAATAGTTATTTGTTTGGAAGAGGCCTTATCTGGGCCACAGATATGGCCCATTTAAGGTCCCGCTAACATGGGCCTGTGAAAACAATGATGGGCCGCACTAGCTACACTAAAACGGCGCCGTTACTTAGCTTGTTTCCCTCCGAAGCAGAAACCGATGGTTAGCAGACACAGCTCGTCGGAGTTTGCATTTTCCGGTTACTCAGACCGATGGACAGCCAGAACATCGCCGCCTGTAACACCAGCACCGCCGTAAGTCTTCTCTTTCCTCTCCTTTTATGTCTTCGCTCTTGCTTCCTTCCCCTGCTTATTAATTGTAGATTACACTGTTTCCTTTCATCGCTCTGATGATCACAGATTTCATATACTGTCCTCAATAAATGTATGCGATAGAGAGTTGAAGAGTCCTGGTTAGTCTCCTTAACGTGCTATATTCTATGCTTTGAATATATGAAAAGATTACTGACTTGCATTGCAATAATGATAAGAAGAAACTTTCAACGACCTCACCCTTGCAGTCATATAATTGAGAGAATGCTGATTGCATAGTGGTGGATGAAGATTTGATTTAACGATATAACTTTTTACACAGTATAGAGAGAGATACAGGATCGCTAGCTTGAATTTGTGTTTAGAAGGGTAACAAAGATGGACTGAAGGTGAGATTTCGCTCTACTTTAACTTCGGAATTGCTTCATCCTTTGTCCAATATAGAAGTAGTTCTTCATTAATTTATATAGGAATTTTTTTCAAGGTTAATCACAGCCGTTTCCCTTATTGATCCCACTTATGGATTGAACAATTTTTCGGACATATTAACATTACGAGTTATGAGATTTTCCTTGTTGTCATTATGGAACCAAGAAGCTAAGTAGACCATGGTATTATTATAGCAAAGTGCAAGAAAAAATGTTCAAGTGCTACATTGTACATTTAGTATTGATCTAATCTTTCGTGCCCATTTTGGATAGCGGCAAATTCTTGGTGATAGAATGTCTTTTAGATTTTGTTAGGATTGGGATGCATTGTTGAGAAGAGACATTTATATTAGCTCATGATGATGATAGAAATATCAGTTACATATTGAGGTTCGGCCAAAATGGAATCATAAGATCTAACTAGAACAGTGAAGGTAATGCCTTCCCCTATCACCTCTTTTTTGATGAATAAACAAGAATAAAAGCAGAATTATTAGTCAAAGATTGATCTTGTTTGCTATATGTGTCTTCTTATTATGGTTATTGGAGTTCAGTCTTTGCCTATAGATTCTTATTAAGACCATATTGAAAATATTCATTTTGTAAAATGCAGAAGACAGGAGATTTTTATTACTCGGAAAATGAGTTTTATCTGTGTTGTTAATAAGAACTAAAGCATTATGAGCTTCACTATTTGCTCCGTTAAATCCAAGAATTGGAACTAGACTTAAGTGGCATCAGCATTTTTGCAGTTCCACAATTTCGCCTCATTTGCTGAATAGAAGCTTAAACTTTTAGTTCTGTCTTCCATTTACTAATCTTATGGAAATTGAATATTGTACAGACTTTTGTACATACATGAAAAGTAACATACTCTTCCTCAGTTCAGGAATAACAAATATGATCAGTTTTTTACTTTCTTTTTCTTTCATCATTAGCTTTTTTACATGATTCTTGCTTGTGTTTGACTTATGCAGTTGTGCTAAATGGAGTGTACTAAAGTGCGACTGTGAAAAGCTTCCCTATTGGATGTGTTAAACGAGATAGCATCTCAATGACTGTTGTTGCCCCTGAGAGTCATTCATATACAAAATGCTATACTTGTGCAGTATAAATGAAATCAGTGCAGATTGCATGGTATTCTCTAGAAAGGGGTCATATCTGGCAATAATACAGCTAGGGAAATCGAAATCATCTCAAGAAAATTGTATCTCAAAAGTACCATGAAAGAAACCTAAAATATTTCTAATGCCTGCAGAGACTCTTGTCCCTCATTGAGGCTGTAGATGCAGAGATTGGCCCTCTTTGACCTGACGGCGATTTCATCAGATGTGGTACTGTACCCAGGGACGTTGCACATGGAGGAAGAGGTCCACATGAGGCTTGCTCTACAGGAGGAAACAATGGCGGAGTCCCAAGCACACTCGATCCCATCAATGGCAGGTATGTCAAGGTTGTACCTCTATATCTGTTGGTGTTCCACTTCACATAGAACATTACCTCCTCTGTAGTTTTCACTTCGAACTTGCAGTCTATCTTCACCTCCGCATCTGCAGGTTTCATACACTAGAGACAAATAAAAAACTTCAGCTTGTGTCAAGGTTTGACTCAGAAAGCAGTGAGCATACAATGAAAAACAAAACATATCATGGGATGCAAGTCAGGATCCAAATGAACTTCGAAGCTACCTACTTTCACATTGTTATCTTCCACTAAGAAAATTGCAGTAACTAGAGGATTTGGAGTAGGTAAGAGGCATTGTATCACCTGGGAGGAAGTAGCTGTTGATGGAGCAGATGTCACAGTAAACAATGCCCATGACTGTAATGCGGGAGCTGTTGCTAGCCTTTGCTTCAGATAGTATAGCAAGACGCCATGGAAGCAGGAGGAAGCAGCTGAAGACTAACAGAAACAACACCAGGTGATGGTGGTTTGTGGAAATGGTGCTGATGATAGCTCATCCTGCCTGCCTCCCTTATTCAGTATTACAGTGAACTTGGAAGGAGATGGAGAAAAAGGGCAAGAAGAGGGTACAAAGAGTCTCATGAATTTCCTTTGATGGAGGAGTAAATTACAAAAAAAACAAGCAGTAAATTTGGTCGAGCACACAAAGTAAAGAATCTCCATAAAAAAAAGGCAGACAAGGAATCATTGTCTTCACGTGCAAAAAAAGTGGGATATTGGACGATTGGATGCCCTAACAGATCATTAGGGTTTCTTCTTCCCGTCGAATAGATCATCGATGTAAGTCTCGAGATCTTCCGACTGGTATTTTACGTACTTCTCCGTCTGCCTCCCGGGCGTAAACGTCTGCGAGAAACGCCCTAGAAATGACCGGTAAGCCGGGATAACGACGGCAGAGATCGACACCCGAAGCTCCGACTGAAGCTGCTCGTCGCAGACGACCCACAAGCTCTGCGTCCTGTGGATCTCATCGAACATGGCGTTGAAGCTCTTGAATCGCTCCTTCAGCTCCGGCTTCACCACCTTGCCGTTCACCGTTAGCCCGTGGTCGTCCCTCAGGCATCCCAGTACCTTGTTCCACGTCTCCCTCTGGTACGTCTTGTGGCAGTGCCGGAGGTCCGACGACTTCTTCCGCCGCCAGTTATCCCCCATCAGCTCATTAATCTCCCGTGACCCCTTCACCTTCTGCAGTATATACCGGCCGTTGTTCATCATGAATATCGAGCTTAGGGCAGTGTCCCTGTAAAGCTTCGATTTGGCCTCCAGATTTGTGTCCAGTAAGGCCATGATCTTCCCGATCTGGATCGAGAATTGCGAGTGGTTCTCGCTAGGGTCGGCGTAATTGCCGTAGCCCTCGCCGCGGCCCTGGAACTCCGACCGGTTATTCGAGTCGGCCCTTTCGATCTTGAGGTGGTCCCTGAAGACCTGCTCTAGGGTTTCCTTGTACTCGCAGGTCAGCTCAAGGTAGTTCATGATGTATCGGGTCAGGGGGTGGATGGCACCGCCGGGGACCACGTTCTTCCCCGTGTCGGACCTCACCGAGTTCTCCAGATCACAGAATATGCTCACCGTGGACTCCCCGAGCCTCGACCTTGCCGTGACCATCTCCAATTTGATGAACTCGTATTCATCATACTCTCCGAAAAGGCCGTTCAGGACCGGCTCCATGTCCCTCATGGCCTCGTACATGTCAAGGAACTTGAACAGCTTCTCCGGCGCTCGCTTCGATATGGCCACCGCCTCTGCAAAGTTGATCAATTGGACCATGAAGCCGATGGTGAGCCCGTGGAAGAGGTAGGCCGAGGTCTCGGAGTTGCCCTCGAAGACGCCATCGATGAGCTTTATCTCGCTCGGGAAGAATACTCTGGCGGACTGCTTCAAGGCCTCGACCCATTTCGTGATCTCGTGTTGAAGGGTCTCCCATGGCATCTTCTGCACATCGTCGATGCTGATACCCTCGAAGCCGGTCATGAACAGTTGCTCGCCGATGGAGATCTGTCGCATCAGGACATAGACCTGGCAGCACTCGGTCTCGTAATTTCCCGCCATCATCTCCCTCGCGATCTTACTCAGATTCGACACGATTTCATGAGGGTATCTTAGGGCACGATCGGAATCCTTATCGGTGATCTGATGATCGGGGTGATCCTCTTGCTCCGGCGGGACATCGGCATTGTCTTCGTCCGAGGTGATAATTGGTTTGCAGTCTTCCAGCAATGACCTGAACTCATCCGCCAGGAAGGCCATGGCCTGGTGGTGGATGCTGCCGACACGGTTGATCAGATCGCCTGATCTCTCACCCCATTTGGAGGGGTCGAGGGATGAGTTCAGCTTCGAGACACGCGCCACCGCCTGGAGGAAGGAGGAGTCATCATCGGGGCACTGGCCCCACACGGATTTAGCCTCCTGAGAGTCGACGATGTAGTTGAGAGCCCTAGCCTGGACGAGATCCAGTAGCCTCTGGACTGACCGCTTCTGGTGGCCCTCCAACACCGCCGTGGCGGTCTCCACCTCGGCATTGGCGGCGGCTAGGAATGAGAGGACGCCATCGATATCTTCAATAACCTTCCCGAAGCTATGGACCGCATCATCACCATCCGATCCACGACCTTCACCCTCACCCTCATCCTCCTCTTCCTCCTTCTCCTCCCCATCAGCACCGTCTTCGGCTGGGGGATTTTCAGCTTCATTAGTTTCCTCCTTTTCAGGCTCGATACTCTTCTCCAGCACCGTTGAAGTTTCGTCTTCTTCTTCCTTCTTTGTCTCAGCCATGGGGGATTCCGGTGGATCGGCCGTACCGGCCAGAGAAGGGTCAGAGTCATCCTTGCTAGAAAAGCTACTGGGTTCCTCCGGGGGAGCTTTCTCCATTATTCCACCAACTGGTTCTCTCTAGCAGAAGCAATGAAAGGGGAGAAACGAATTAGGGCTAAACCGATGCTTTTCCTCGGGGATTTGTGCCTTGTCTTGTCTAGTCATCCATGATTACCTTCCAAGCTTCTGGGAGTTCGCTGGTTTTGAGGAATTGAAATGGTCGTTCTGCGCAGTTGGTAGAGAGAGAGAGAAAGAGAAAGAGTCGAATGGACGTAAAGAATCCGGTGAAGGAGAGTTTGTCGTGGTCACCCTTTCGTGTCCATGGAAGAGAGCTTCTTTCTGGTTCTCTATTTATGGGTATAACGCGAGCTTCCCGCCAGCTCCGCCTCCTCCTCCATCCTCTGTAGGAGGAATGAAATTATATTATTTAAAAAATATTTTATATTAAATATTTAATATAAATTTAACCTATTTAATTAATTTTTAAATATGATATGAACCGAACCCGTGTGAACCGGAATGAATCGAACCGAAATGAACCGGAGTGGACCGAACCGTGATGCTTGATAAACGACGCGTAATGCTACAAAAAAAAGGAAAAAAAAAAAAGAGAAACTCATCGGTTAGAATATTACGTTTGATCAACTTCATGAAAACAGAGGCAGACAGACAGAGACGGAGGAAGTTGATGACCAACAGACCTGCCGGAACAAGAGAATACCTCCGTGCAGCCGCTGCTCGCGTGCCTGTGAATCGTTGTCTCTCGTCGGACGAGGAATTCCCACGAAAGGAAGGAACTTTTCATCTCGGTCGACCGATTTTCTCCCCAATCCCCTGTTTCTGCGAGAGACAGGGCAGGACAGGATTCCCTCAGATGCCAACAAAGCTTATCCCCGCGTTAGGCTTGGGGAAGAAAGGGCTCCGATCTGGAATTGGGATTCTGTAGGTTTTTGGCTCGATTCCCCTGTTTCGGATCCTGGAAGAGGAGCCGGAATCTGGACAGGGATCAGAGCGTGAAATCGAATATCTCCGTCAATGATCCCCCTGACGGTACGATGCTCTGCCTCTTTTTGTTTTGATGACAGAGCAACATTGCCCTGTTGATGATTACGAAGGACTTTTCATGTTTTCTGAAAATGCGACAATCGATTCTGATTTTACAGAAGAGAAACAGGAAGCGTTGGCTCGGGAAGAGATTCCCATCGCCGCTGAGAAAGCCCACTCGTTCACGTACAGAGAACTCGCGACGGCCACCAGAGACTTCAGGGAAGATTCCTTCATCGGCCAAGGTGGGTTCGGGGCTGTTTACATAGGCCGCCTCAAGAAAAACGGCAAGGTAATTATCGCAGAGCTTTCTAACATTTTCGATAATTATTAAGGTTAACATTTTCGGTGTGATTTTGAGCATCTGGGTGGGTGTTACGGCCTCTGCAGGAGCAGGATGTGGCGATAAAGAAGCTGAACAAGGCGGGTCACCAGGGCGAGAAGGAGTTCCTGGTCGAGGTCTTGATGCTGTCACATCTACACCATCCGAACCTCGTCAACTTGATCGGTTACTGTGCGGAGGGCGAGCAGCGGCTGCTCGTCTACAACTACATGCCCTTAGGAAGCTTGGAGGACAACTTGCACGGTAACATTCTGTCATCGTCTATCTCTGATCGGGCAAGAAGCTTTTTCCCACTCGAACATCTGCACTGATCTTCTTCGTGGTGAGTTTTACGCAGAGATCACGCCGGATATGGAGCCGCTCGATTGGAACGCGAGGATGACGATCGCCGCCGGTGCGGCAAAGGGGTTGAACTATCTGCACAACGAGGCGAGCCCGTCTGTGATTTTCAGGGACTTGAAGTCATCCAACATACTGCTGGACGAAGACTTCAACCCGAAACTTTCCGATTTTGGGCTGGCGAAGTTTGGCCCCGTCGGCGAGAAGTCGCACGTATCGACGAGGGTGATGGGCACCCATGGCTACTGCGCCCCCGAGTATGGGTTGAGCGGCAAGCTGACGAAGAAGTCCGATATTTATAGCTTCGGTGTCCTCTTGCTGGAGCTGATCTCCGGGCGCCGGGCGTTGGACTTCGATGGAGGCCATGCAAGATACCTTGTTGAATGGGTATGTTAGATGACAGAAAAAAGAGTAATTTTGAAAGATTTTGGGGGCTATTTGGTAATTTGGGGTATCTCTGCAGGCACGTCCGATGCTGAATGACCGGAGGAGCTTCCTGCAGCTGGCGGACCCGAACCTGGGAGGGCAGTACCCTGAGACGGTGCTGAAGAACACCGTGGAGATAGCCTCCATGTGCCTCCGCGAGGAGCCCAATAGCCGGCCCTCAATGAGCGACGTGTCGACCACGCTCGGCCACCTCATGTCCCAGAAGTACGACCCGAGCAGCGCCTCCACAGGGAAGGGGACCCACCGACCCCGCCCGAGGGAACCGCAGCTGCTAGACGGGTCCCCGACGGGAACCACGGCTCTCCTGAACAAGGACTTCGAGAGGGAGAAGGCGGTGGCGGAGGCCAGGAGCTGGGGCGAGAGCTGGCGGGAGAAGCGGCGGCTGAGCACCGAGAATTACGTCAGTATCAACATCGATGGCCTTATTAGGTGAGAAGAAGAAATAATAAGAAATAAGGGTTTTTGGACGGGTTTAATATTTTTCTTATTACTAATTATAATACAGATATCCGTTGTCGTCCAGCGGTTAGGATATCTGGCTTTCACCCAGGAGACCCGGGTTCGATTCCCGGCAACGGAAATATTTTAGTATGGTACACGTGCCTTCTCTGGCGCGTCACGCGTCAAGATTCTAGAAAATGACAGAATTTGCCGCACACCGAGATTTCTCTCATTTCCCGTCAAAGGTAAGCTCAGTCAAAGTTAGATGAAATGTCCAAAGGTGAAATTCAACGAAGACCAAAAACTCACACGTCACTTGCCATGTCATCAAAGAGTAAACATGTAGACCGATTATCAAACTGACAAGTGGATGGTCAGTCAATAAAGGGAACTGAGTCAGCTCTGACCATTCACCCCATAAGTACAGAAGACCATCATCTTCTCCATTTGCCCTCCATCCATCCGACTCTTCTCCTTCCTTCCTCCACCTTCTCGGCCTCTCACATGGATCTGAAGATGGCCAACTTGGGTCTTTAAAGCTCTACTTCCATTTCTCTCGACCCCAAAATGGATGTCAATCTGACAGTTTCTCTTCCAAACGGTGAAGTGATCAGACTTCCGGTTGGATTCCGGTTCCATCCCTCCGATGAGGAGCTCTTGGTCCACTACCTTACCCGGAAGGTCCTCTCTGCTCCTTTGCCCGCCGTTCTCATCCCCGAGCTCGACGTCTTTCACACTGTTCCATGGAACTTGCCTGGTAATTGATACTCTAAATTCTGACACTCTGTTCCGGTTTTCATCCACCTTATAGCCTTAGTTTTCTGAAGGAAATTTCATTGCAGGTGATCTCAGGGAGATAAGGCACTTCTTCAGGAAGAAGAAGATGCGTCAGTGCATTAGACCTCCTGTTGCTGCCGTTGGAGATGGCTCCGGCTACTGGAAGTTTTCCGGGAAGGTGAAGAGAATCTTGGCCTCCGGCAGCAGCCGTGTCATCGGCATGAAAAGGAGCTTCACATTCCACCAAGGCAAAAGTTCCCATATCACTAAACCCAAGTGGATCATGCATGAACTCCACTCTGTCAACCATCATCAGACTACAACCGTTAGTTTCTTCTTTTCTCTTGTTGCGGGTATATAAGATTAGAAACGTTACTATTATTACAAATGGTAAACTAGATAATAGAAATTTGGCTTGTTATATATCCAGATACGAAGGATAAATGCTTACTTTTAGTTATTATTTTCGTCTGAAATCAAAAAAATAATACTGTACTTGTATATAATTAAAATTATATATAAAAAATGTATTAATTTTAAAAACGAGTACTGATAATAAAATTTTAAATTAAATAAAATAGATAAGTATATTTATAATATTAAAAAAGTTTTATCACTTGCCATTTATTACATTTAAATAGAAATAAATCCGAATATTTATTGGTCTAAAATATCTTCACATAATACAAAGTTGATCGTGCCTGCATCCAACTTTTGAAGGAATGGGCAGTCTACAGAGTGTTCATGAAGAGAGGGAAGCAGCCAAAGGGCAAGAACAAGACCGCACCAGTGACTCCTACTGTGATCGATCTCAGGAATAGGAATGAAGCCCAAAACTCTTCCGGGGTCCCATCGGAATCCGCCCCTCCTCCACCTTCACCATGTTCCAGCTCGAGCTCTCATGATCATCAGGCATAGATTGAATCTCCAAGATCATGTATGGATCCTTGCAAACATAATAATCATTGGCGTTTTACTTCCTTTACTCAATACTAATGCCTTATAATGCATAAGATAATGTACTATATAGTTTTCATCAGGCTAGACCTTGAAGAACATGAAACAGATGATTCATTTATTACACCATGATAGCATACCAGATAGAAGATCCCTACTAGAGCTGGCATTAGTTTGTTGGGATTATCTAGAATTGCTATCATTTCATTCATTCAATTAGGGTTCAAGTTCGAGTTCCTCAATTCACTTCACTTGCTCTTCAATAGCGGATTCACATTCATGGGACCTCGAGAAAATGTGCAAGAGTAATGGCAAACTCTCCCGTGGCAACGGAAAGCCTAGTAGAAGGGAATACCGAAGCATGTTCTCTGTCCAAGAATATCACAGTCAAACTGAAGAATTCATTTGGCCTCGCAGCCTCCTCCTCGTCTCTTCGTTTTCCGAGAATAGAAACCGGACAACTACTGAGGATTCCGATGTATTTCCATGCCAGCAAAGACCAATCTCATCCCCTTGAAAAGGCGGCACTGCTTTGTATCCATTCGAAAAAACTCATAATTGATAAACCCTACAGATTAATCTCCGGCGGCCTGTCCACGAACACCCGACGGAGGGCTCTCCGGCCACACTTCCTCCCGGACGAAGGGAGTAGCAGTGAATCCTGTTTTTCAAAGTAAATTCCAAAAAACTATTTCTAGTTGAGAGTCTGGTTTATAATTGAAAGTAAGGTCCGATTTAAGAATAAGAGTCGGGTTTTCAGTGACCGATAAAGTATAACTTTTATTCTGATTTGATAAATATTTACTAAATAATTATATATGGATAAATTAATAATTTATAAATAATTATATTAACACTAAATTATATAATCCTATTAATTTTGTATGTGATGAATTTTTGTTAGAAAAATAGTCGAGCATGAGCATAGGTAATCTCACCATTGATGCTAAGCCACGTGTCACCTCCTACCCAACCCTAGCGGCTTCTGTCCTCCTATCCTTCTACGCATCAGCTGCTCTATTTTTTATATATTTTTTATTTTTTTTGCATATTTAGGAGAGAGAGGAGAGAAGATGACGTGGCAGTTCGTCAGGTATACGGCTGTTAATGGTAGGAGGAGGAGAGAGAGAGGGAGCGTCCGCGTTACTGGCCGCCAGTCGCCACCGCTTCGTCCTTTTTTTCTTGTCATTTCATTTTTCTCATCGGAAATTCACATCACATTATATTTATTACATTAAATTAGTTTGCCCTTTAAATTATTCATAGTTATAAATTTTATATGATATAAATTTAAATAATTAGAAATAATATTTTTCTCTAATTATTTTACATGTTTAAAATTATTATTTTATTATAAAAAAGAATAAAGAAAGTATGGCCGAGGAGGGGTAGTTACGTCATTTCGCACACCACCAATCATGTCCCTCTTACTTGCTGCAGATAAAGACAAGACCCTTAAACCCCTTAAAAACCTCAATCTCTCTCTTCTTCTTCTTCCTCCTCCCCCGAAACTCACAAACCCTCCTGCAATCTGATCCTCTCTCTCTAGACTCCTTCCATCATCTTCTTGTTTCTTTCTGCTTCATCATCTCTGCTTCAATGGCGGAGCATCATTACATTTACGACTTCCTCAGCCAGCAACAGCAACAGCCCCCTCCCTCACAAACAGCACCCGCCGTTGTAGCCACTGCACCGCCGGCTGCGACCTTCAAGAGACAGAAGCAAGCTCCGTCCCAGCCTCAGTTCCCTCCCTACCATCACCACCACCCTCCTCCCACCCGCCTCTTCCCCTGCCAGTACTGCCCCCGCAAGTTCTACACCTCCCAAGCCCTCGGCGGCCACCAGAACGCCCACAAGCGCGAGCGCGCCGCCGCCCGTGGCCAGCCCTACGACTCCTCGACCTCCTCCGCCGTACGCTTCATCTCGCCACCCATCGAGCCGCCACCGCCACAGCACTTCGGACAGTACGGTTGGCTCGAGCAGGTCCACGTCCGCGCCGCCGCCCCTCCTCCTCCATGCACGTACGGGTTCAGGAGCGGCTCCACCACCCCGGAGGGCCTCTCTCCGACCGCCACCGCCGCTGCCGAAGCTGACCCATTTGTCAATCTTGACCTTTCCCTGCATCTATGAGGCAATACAGAAAGAGGTCCCTCCTTTTCTCTCATCCACTTACAACTAAGCGAGGAACGATGAAGATTAAGAACTTCGAGATCATCCATTAGAGAGTTGACGAGATTCTATATGACGTAGTTCAGAAATGAAAATGTCGCCGACAAAATTTCCATCATTGTTTCTGAGAATATTCCAGTAGTTCAGTTATTGACAGATTCTCGTTTTCATCATCTTCTTCTTCTTCATCCATCCCATGAATCTCTCTGCTGTCTCCTCTGAAGCTAACATACATACCCTACCTCTACGCCATGCAATCACCATTAATGAAGCTCTCGCAAGCTCAAGCATCCACTGACATATACAATAATCATATTGAAGATGGTGACGATGGCTGTCGTCGTCTTCCTCCTGGGCACTCTCTCTCTATCTCTCTCTTCCCTCTCTGATAGAGAGAGAAAGCTTTATTTTCCGTACATGTACCGGAGAATGTTCCTCATGGTGCTGCCATTTTTCCTGCCCATTAATCCGCAGAATATTCAGTTGCCATACACTTCCTTTCCAACACAGCATCATCCAACTTCTATGGAATTCTTCCTCATCTCAGAGAACTTTTAGATTAGGGTTCTAAAGGGTCAAAAACAGTGTACAAGCTAATGATTAATGGGCAAGAGGAGCATTTATGTGAATGGGCTTTTGGAACTGTACATAATGATTAATTAATGCAGTGTCAAAAAATGAAACTTGTGATGGGGATGATCTAATAAGACCACATCTTCTTCATCATCATGACTCATTTTCCTAGTAATCTTAGTTAGCATTGGTGAAAAGCTAAGCATATTCTCTGAAATATAGGGGTTAATTACTTCAATGTGCCTCTCTCTATATCCGAACCCGAGTTCTTACCTGAATTCGATCCTAATCCGAGCTCGTATCGAATTCAAATTTGGATACAGAAATCGATAAATCTAAGCTATCATTGATCGGATTCGAGTACATAGACTAATAAATGTAAATTAGTCTTGTAAATTCGATGTCGGTCCGGGTTTAATATATTGGGTCACTTCTCACAAAACCGAGCTCGTATGTGGCACGTACCCTACCGAACCCGAGTTATTACCCAAATCCGATCATAACCCGATTCAAGTTTGAATCCCGGAACCGACAAATCTAAACTATCATTGATCTGGTTCGAGTACAACGATCAATTGTTACATGTGTTGATGTTCGTTCGAGTATTTATTTTGTAAATTCGAACTCGGGTCGGGTTTAGTTTTGCTCCGCGTAGTCGAGCTTCGGATTTACTTGGAATCACTTTTCTCCCAAAAATAAGTTAAGGGAAGGATTATAAGGTTTTTTAAATAAAATAATTTTAATACCTTTTATATATTTATTTTATTTTTTTACGTATTTCTTTTTTATTTTAATTTTAGTATTATTATATAATTTAAATAAATCTACCTCATATATATTATTTATATTATACCATTAATATTAATGTATTTTATTATCTTAACAATAATTGTATTATATAATTTATCATATATAATATAATTATATATTTTTTCATTTAACATTATATTTTATTATATATTAATATTTCATTTATTATATGACATACATTTTGTATTAATATCATTTAATAAATTATTAAATTCAATTAAAAAAATAAAATTAACATTTTAATTATTTATTAACTCACACTCTCTTCACTTTAATCCAAACAATGAATTTGGAGAGATTATCAAAACCAATTCAAACTCTTCACTTCCCCATGCACTCTAAATAACTCAAACATCTTTTTGAGTTGAAGTCTTTATATACTCAAAATATTTATTTTTTTTTATTTTATTAAATTCGCCATCAATTCTCTTAATACCCTCTTAATTAATGAAATATGTGGAGATAAAGATCGTATTATTGAAAAAAGAAAGTGAAATTAAGAATTAATTTTGAGATTACAAAACACACTTTCAAAAAAAAATCTCGAAGCTCCCATTGAACATTGGGCCACCGATAAATGAATTAAAAGCCCAACAAATATAAACCAAGTGGACCAAAAATTGGTCATTATATTGTACCCTAAATTTTCAAATAAAATTTAAATATTAACCCGCAACTTAATTTGTAAAATTTTATTTAAATTAATTTATAAATAAATATTATTATTATTAAATTTTTATTAGTTCGACTCATATAAATTTTAATTTAAAATAATTTATTTAAGTGATAAAATTATATGGATATTAATTAGTAAGAATACAAGTCAAGCATATTATTAGAGGAAAATATTTGTAGTTAAATAATAAAATAAACCTATAATATTTTTTTATTTTATTAAATTTCGTACTTATTTATAATGTGTAATTTTAAATTTGTAATTAATAATTAAAATGAGTGGTAATAATAAAATTGAGATTCGAGTTTTATTTTCATATTTAGTGTGAACATATTTTCTATAATAGCAGGTAAAAACTGTATTGTTCACGTATAATATGTTATACTCATATATAATTAAAAATAATAATTTATAAATAGGGTAATTATTACCGTATTATAAACCTATAATACTTTTTATTTTATTAAATATATAATTTTATTAATCTAAAAAAATTTATTATTTATAAATTATAAATTTTAATTAAGTATAATTTCAACTCATTATAAGTTTACAATAATTTTTCGCATAATAGAGTAAATTAGATTACACACTTATATTATTTGATATTGAAAATAAATGTTTAATTTAATATTATTATTTATATTAGTTCAATATTGAAAAATTATATATATTTTTGTAAACGATTATTTAGAACCAGTTTATAATTATAAATAACAAAACGAGAATGTTATCTAAAGTTTGATAAATTAAAAATGTATAATAGAATAATTTAGAGCTGGCAAACCGGTTTTAAGTTGGTGCAATAGTATAATAATCACCAAATAATTCACAATTCATGGGATTAATTTGTTTAAACATGTTGCTCCGCCGAGTTGACAGCAGGGAACGTAAGGATGTCTGATCACGAGTTAGATCTGGTTGAAGCACATGCACCATCATGAATCGGACATGTATGTCTGTCACTCCGTGTCTGTCTTTCCATTCCATCTTTAGATTTGAGCCTCCTTCACCAACTTTTCAAACACTTCCATTCCGATGATAATTATTGGCATACAATATGAATTAGATGGAGTTTTATAGTTTTTTTTGTTGGAATACTTGAACTTTTTATTTGATTCACAATATTTTACCGATATTATAATATTTTAGAGTTTATTAAAAAAAATTCGATATAAAAATTTATTTTCACCGGATAATTGTTTATATTTAAAATTTTCTCAATGTAAAAATTCTTTTAAAATATATATATTTATAATGTTTTTTTATTTTAAATGTATTTATTTGTAATATATAAGTCCAATATTACTTTTTAAAAAAAATGAAAACTAAATAAAAATTTATGAATCATCCGTACTAATAAAATTTGAGAAATTATTATTTAGACTTATATTTATTTAAAATAGTATTTATTAATTGATAATAGTAATTTTTAATAATATTTTATATTAGATATATTTTTAAATATGATATATCAAATTTATTAATAAAATGTTACTATATTATTATGTTTGGATGGCCCTATAACATATTTTTTATATACATCTACAAAGTAAATGAATGACTAATTGAATATAATCTTTTCATTAGAACTTCAAATCTTCCATATTTTGTATAGTTTTGTCAATTTGTGAGGTTAGGGTCCAATTGAGTTTTATCCGCCACCTCTCCGAACTCAAGTTCACAAAACTGGAATTCGAACATATTCCAGCGTAAAATTTGTGTGATAAAACTAAATTTGATTTAATATTAGGCACTAATAGATTTGTATTTTGAATAAACGAATATTAATCTGTACGAATGAGAACTTGAGTACACTCAAATTCAAATCCGTACCATTGAACCGTACTAGAATTCGAATAATTAAATTCGAGTTCGTGCGAATGGATTTGTAATCGACTACTTTTCAATTATATTAAGAATTAAATACTCTAATTATTTACTGTTAAAAATATTATCTTAAATTAAATAAAATAAAAAATATTTTAAATTTATAAGATTGTAAATATTATACTAATTATTACTTATTACTTTTAAGTAAAAATTAATTCGACTAATTATTAGTACATAATATATTAGTCAGTAGTTTAAAACTGCTACTGCAATCAATATCGAAAGCACTAAAAAAAACCTGTTTAATATTCTCTACAAATATAAAGAAAAAATATTAAATTTAAAATAATTATTTTAAATTGTATAATATTTAAATAATAATAACCATTAATAAATAATTATTAACGTAAGATTAAAATTACATTATAAAATAAATAAATATTGTGAATTTTATACCATTGAAAATATTATATTAATTATAATTTATACCGAATCAATTATATATTATCTTTTATTTTATAATTCTTTTTACTCAACTATTCTATAACTTTAAATGACTCAGTTTCTATATATTTATATCATATAAGGGTTTAACTAAATGAATCTAATTATTAGTTCAACATCAACCAATGTTAAACTATTAAAAATTGAGTAGAGAAAACATGCCTTATTAAAATTATATTAATTTTTTTTGTTTAAAATCATATTTTTTTCTTATTTTTTAACTGAAATACAAAATCTATGCAATTGTTTATTTTCAAATTATTTAAAAATTTTTATTTATATCAACTTATTTAGTGAAATTTATAATTTATTATAATGGTTTAATTTGGAACAAAACATTGTGCAAAAAAATTTTTGGAACAAAACTAAGAAAACGCTTAAAAGGGCTTTTTTGGAAATATCCTTTATTTTCTTTGTCTTCACTCTATCTTAGAATCTCCCCAAACGGAATATTCTGTCTTTTAAAAGATTCCCGTTAATCCCATTCTCATATAATTCCCATTTAATTTTACATTAAGCTATTTTATTATCCATTTTTAATATTTAAATAGCTAAATATTTTACTATTTAACCAATAAATTAGTTAAAATGGTTTATTTCCCCTATCCCCAAAACTCTCTAATTTTCGCCTAACTCTAAACAAATATTTCAAATTAATATAAATAATTATTTTTCACTTCAGTTTAAAAAATAATATATAATTAAACTAATATTTATATTAAATTTAAATAATTTTTATACTAATAATAATTATATATTATATTATATTAATTTAAAATATTTCAAAGCCATACATATAATAAACATATATTAAATCCATCTGCCACACCACGTGGGCCCGAACTGAACCTCACACCACCGACTGAGGCTGGCGCGGCTGACTTATTGACCACCCAAAAGAGGTAAATCATTTATGAGTTCAGTGGAGGCGAGTAGAGAGGGAAAGAAAACAAGGTGGAGACCATAGGTCTGAGGGGCCCTCTTGGTCTCCCACCCTTCTATACCCACTTATATATTCAGCATCAATCAATCATATCTCCTCCAAAAATTCATTCTTTGTAAAAACCTTCAATGACCCAACAATTCTGGGTCCTTAACCTGCTTAATAATCGGAGCTTTTTTTTTTTCTGGGGGAGTTTTTGGTGTTTTCTGATAATTTTTTAGGGGTGTCCTTGCTGGGTTGGGGTTTGAGTACTGTTTGACTCCGAGTTGAAGGGTTGTTGTGGGAGGGATCAAAAGATCAGATTTGCTGTGCAACTATCAGATGCTAAACTGTATGCAGAGAGACAGATGTGTTTATTGATATAATATGCTGCTTGAGATCTTCAGTGCCTTTTGAGTTTTGACTGCCAATAAGAGGGAACCTTTATTCTCACTGCTATCTTTTATTATTCAGATTGATCTTCCTCTCTGTATCCTCCTCTCTGCCATTTGGGTCTATCCCCTTCCTCAATTCTGCATTCCTGGGCTCCTGTGAGGTAATTCTTCTCAGTTTAGAAAAATCGGGTGTGGGTCTGTTTATAAGTGTTCATGAATGCTTTATGATAATAATTGCTGGTTAGTTTGTTAGATCTATTTCAGTGGCTGGGTAACTGACCTTATTTTGAGTTCTAATGTCTTCATTCTCTCTGATTAGAGCCTTGGATTTTAGAATTTGTGGGTGTGTTTCTATTGCTGGCAAGACATGAGGGGTGCTGTGTTAGTGGCCATTGCTGCTTCTATTGGCAACTTCCTTCAAGGATGGGATAATGCCACCATTGCAGGTAAGATCCATGAGATGAATCTGGCATTTCGACTTTCTTTGAATGGATATATTATATGGAGAGGAAAGGGCATTTTGCTAACTTTCGAATGGATTAAAATGCTTACCACTATCTGTGAATTTATGTTATGAATTTCATTTGCCTTGGTTTAAATCCCCGGTTTGAATTCTCGGTTTGCTGCTTAAGGGAATGTAGATGAAACAGTCTCTATGTATGCAATCTTTTCAGCTGCTATTGTGTACATCAAGGCAGATCTCGTCCTAGCAAGCACGGTGGAAGGCCTAATCGTGGCAATGTCCTTAATCGGAGCCACGGTTATCACTACCTGCTCGGGAGCCATCTCTGACTGGATTGGACGGCGACCTATGCTCATTCTCTCTTCGCTGCTTTACTTCATTAGCGGCTTAGTGATGCTGTGGTCCCCGAATGTCTATGTCCTCTTGCTAGCTCGTTTGCTAGATGGGTTCGGGATCGGGCTGGCTGTCACCCTTGTCCCAATTTACATCTCTGAAACTGCTCCATCCGAAATAAGAGGGCTCTTGAATACCCTACCTCAATTTTTGGGTTCTGGAGGGATGTTCCTGTCATACTGTATGATATTTGGGATGTCATTGGAATCCAATCCTAGCTGGAAGGTGATGCTTGGGGTGCTTTCGATACCATCTGTGCTTTACTTTCTCTTGACGGTTTTCTTTTTGCCTGAATCGCCAAGGTGGCTCGTTAGTAAGGGGAAGATGATCGAGGCAAAGAAGGTTCTTCAGCAACTTCGGGGCAGGGAGGATGTCTCAGGTCCATTCTATTCCTCACTTTTGTTGGATTGATATATTTCCTTCTCAATTCATCATAAATACATTCTTGGATGTGTGTGGAATTCAAGTAGCAGTGGGTTGTAAAGATGGGGATTTAAATTTGATTGCAATGGTTCTTAATTTTGCAGTGGTTCTTAATTGACCCGAGTAAGAATTTATGATGTTGTTTGCAGGTGAGATGGCGTTACTGGTGGAAGGCCTTGGACTTGGGGGTGAGACATCGATCGAGGAGTATATAATAGGACCGGCTGATGAATTGGGTGATGAACATGAGCTCCAAGATGACAAGGACAGGATCAAGCTTTATGGACCCGAGCAAGGACTCTCGTGGGTGGCAAGGCCTGTGAAGGGAGGCCAGAGCTCACTCTCTTTGGTGTCTCGGCAGGGAAGCTTATCCAACCAGGGCATGCCTCTGATGGACCCAATGGTGACCCTCTTTGGGTCGGTCCACGAGAAGCTCCCCGAGACAGGAAGCATGAGGAGCATGCTTTTCCCTAACTTCGGGAGCATGTTCAGCATGGCAGACCCTCACCCTAAGCCCGAGGAGGAGAAGTGGGACGAGGAGAGCCAGAGGGAAGGAGAAGGAGAGGCTTATCGGTCTGATGGAGGCGAGGGAGATTCCGACGATAATCTCCATAGTCCATTGATCTCACGCCAGACGACGAGCTTGGAGAAGGAGATGGAGGCACCTCTGCCGCCAGCATCTCACGGCAGCATCCTCAGCATGAGGCGGCACAGCAGCTTGATGCAGGGGGGAGATGCTGGAGCCATGGGGATTGGTGGTGGTTGGCAATTGGCATGGAAATGGTCGGAGAGGGAAGGTGAGGATGGGAAGAAGGAAGGAGGTTTCAAGAGAATCTACCTCCATGAGGAAGGCTTCCCAGGGTCCCGCCATGGCTCGGTTGTCTCCATCCCCGGAGGGCCCGAGGCTGCTGCTGATGAGGACTATGTTCAGGCTGCTGCACTTGTGAGTCAACCGGCTCTCTACTCAAAGGAGCTCATGGACCAGCGTGCCGTTGGGCCAGCCATGGTCCATCCTTCTCAGACTGCCTCGAAGGGTCCCATCTGGGCTGCACTCCTCGAGCCTGGAGTTAAGCACGCATTGTTCGTTGGGATCGGAATTCAGATTCTTCAGCAGGTATCCTCGGGAATCTTCGTTTTCTTTCAACCTTGATTAAAGTACAAAATTTTACGGCTCTTCTTCTGCTCGCTATGCAGTTTTCTGGCATCAACGGGGTTCTGTATTATACGCCGCAAATCCTCGAGGAAGCTGGAGTCGAAGTCCTCCTCTCAAGCTTGGGCCTTGGAACCAACTCTGCCTCGTTCCTTATCAGCGCTTTCACTACCTTACTAATGCTCCCTTGCATCGGTATGGGCATGAAGCTCATGGACACCTTGGGGAGAAGGTAACCCATTTCCGACCCTTACAGCTACTCCATATCGAAAATAAGCTTAGTTTAGTAAATTAACAATATGGACTGAAGTATTGGTTTGCTGACGAGTATTAAGGATCAAACTATAGGTTTACTCATGCCAAGTTTAGGTTTTGGAGTCCCTTTTGTGAGTGAAGGAAGTAAGGAATGTGTTTTTCCTTGTTTCCATTGCTTCTTGATGAACCAATCTAAGTTGATCACTTGTTTTCCAGGACTCTGCTGCTCACCACAATCCCAATACTGATCTTCACGCTTGTGATCCTCGTCCTCTTTGAGCTCGTGACAATAAGCTCAGTAGTGAACGCTGTGATCTGCACCATCTGCGTGGTGGTCTACTTCTGCTGCTTTGTCACAGCCTACGGCCCCATCCCCAACATCCTCTGCTCCGAGATCTTCCCCACTCGGGTACGGGGGCTCTGTATTGCAATCTGCGCACTCGTGTACTGGATATGCGACATCATCGTCACATACACACTCCCCGTCATGCTTACCTCCATCGGCCTTGCCGGGATCTTCGGGATTTATGCAGTTGTCTGCGTAATCTCATGGATCTTTGTGTTCCTGAAGGTGCCAGAGACCAAAGGGATGCCTCTTGAGGTCATCACTGAGTTCTTCTCAGTCGGGGCGAGGCAAATGTCTTCAAGAAAGCTCGTGTAGGTCATCACTTTCCAGTTCTCTTTACCTGGCTCGCATTTGAGAAGAAGAGAAGAGCTGCTTTTCTCATTTTGCAGATCTGTTAATGGAAGTTGAGATTGGGTATGGTATACCTTCAGATTTGATTGTTGATTTCTCCTGTCCCTTATCGGTATTCCCTGCTCAAATTGGTTAAATTTATGTGGGTGACAGAGAGGAAGGATTGAATCATAAAATTTTTATGGCTCCTATTACAAAATCATACTATATTGAAAATGTCAATAATATTATAACAAATTAAATAAAATAGATAACTATGGGTATTTATAAGATTATAAATATTTTACTACTTATAATTAATAAATATGGGTGATTTTATATTGATAAATAATATATTCCAATATTATAATATGTCTTGATACTGGAATTATTATCTGAATTTTAATTACGTATACAATCAATTAGTTATCGATTTATAATATATTATTGTATTATATTAGATATTGTATAATAATAGATTTAGTGTGTTCGTACTTGTAGAAGTAATCGAATCAACTGTAAACTCGAGTAGTGATAAAATTTTAAGTAAATATGCACGATATCTTATCGTATTATCATATTATATAATAGCCAGTTTACCTACACTTAAACCTATTCTATAAACTTGACTTATTATTTAAATTTTAAGTAGATATAAACTCGATCAATTATTACTTAAATACTTAACTGACCAAATTCAATACTAGAAACTCGAGCAGTGGTCCCCAATGTCATGCTGCAGCGTCTGGTTTATGGAGACAAGAAGGCCAAGTTTTCCGACCCGGATGACTTTAATCCGGGGTAATCATATCCCTAATCCGGTTAATGGCGAGGGTGTCATCAGTGCTCTATTCCCCCGCCCTTGGTTGGTACGCCTAGAGTTTCACGGCCTTATGGGTTTACATAATCCGGGTGGATGAGAGCCCAAGCCCATATTACTGGATATCTCCTCGGGCCTTCATGCACTTGGGTTGATGTAGTTCTTTCGTACTGTATTAACTTCCCCGGTGCTCAGAACTCAGCTCAGCTCACCTCCCTCCGTATCAGCAGAAATGAGTGCGATTTCGAGTGCTTTTCTGCTATCGGCGAATCCCGGAGTTCGTCCCTCGTCCGGTACGATTCCGATCCTATCATCAGTGCTGCAGACGGAAATCATGTTCAATATCCGTCTTCTTCGTCTGTACCGCTGTTGATTGACGCAGTAGTCAATACCCTTCGATTAAATTATCGCGTTCAATAGCTGTTTGATTGCTAAAAGCTCGAACTTCGTAATTCGAACACAGAATGGATGGTTATTGATTTGTGAAACTCCGTTGGATGCTGCTTTGTTAAGCTCGATGCTAGCTTGCTGTTTTAGGGCGACAATTCACAGTATTGTTCTCGTATGATTGAAGAAATTGGATTGGAAAGATTGAAGGTTTACTTTTATGGTAGTCCTCTCTTTTCGCGAGTTAAAATTGCATTTTAGGTACTAGACTCAACAAGCTTGTACCCCAATTTGTCTCTCTAAAATTGGCTTTGGCTTTCCAATAATTTCAGTCTGTTTTGAAAATTCTGTATTTGGGTAAAGCAGTGCACTCTTCCTTGATGAGGTTAACTTTTGAAAAAACAAAAAAAAAAATTTGGGTAATCCGTGAAAAATTCTCTATGAAAACAAACTCTTTTGAATTGTATCATCCAGTTAGTAATCCATGAAGAATTTTACTCAACCAGTTGTGGAAATAGTTTCCTGAAATGCAATGTATGAGTTGCACCAGTTTCTTTCACGTTTCCATTGCTACTGTCCCTGCCGTGTCATTCCTGCATCCATTGGGTTGAATGATCTATCCACTTTGATCAAACTGCCTGATCTCAAGGTTGTAAACTTACTGCACCTTCAATGCACTACAATATTAACTCTATCTTTTGTGTTGATTGTTTTCCAGGGAGGTGTAACCATCCGGACAAATTTCTTGGGACTGCACAGCGAACAAACCTGTCATTCCATTCAAAGCATGCTGGAGATCTGCAGCTCCGCACCTCGAAACGACTTACTACCATCCGAGCTGGGTATAGGTACTGCATTCCATTGGTGCAGTTTCTTGCAGTCATTCATCACTCGTACTTCATTTACTTATGGGATAATACTGCTTGACATGTATGTGATCTATAGAAATGAATATGCAAAAAGTCAGGTGGATATATCAATTGTAAAACTGGAATAATATCTCTAGAATAATCAGAAAAAAATGATGAAGTATTGATGCAGTTTCCTGCAGTGATTCGTCACTCTTACTTCATTTACTTATGGGGTAATGCTGCTTGACATGTGATCTATAGAAATGGAAATGCAAAAAGGCGGGTGGATATATCAATTGTAAATATGGATTAATTTCTTTGGAATAATCAGAAAGATTAAATCTTCATCATATTTTTTATTGGTTTGATTTGCTTGGCTTGTGTCAACTATTGATATAAATCTTTGAGTTGATAGAGAGTGAAGAGCATGATAACCCTTTAACTTTATACAGTAACTAACTAATTGATTTATGCATGTGCATGCTCTCCAATCAAAAGCTCCTAACACAGAATTCTCTCTTTTTCACCATTTAGTGATGATGGAAGGCCAAGCAGTGCAAGCATCTTCGTTGGAGGCTTTGTCCTTGGGGGAATTATTGTCGGTGCACTTGGTTGTATTTTTGCACCCCAGGTTCTTATCCTCCCTGCATATAATTTTTCGATCTTCAGTTAGTTGACTGCGTGCACTGCAAACTTATTAGATGAGTTACTGAGCATCTTCGCTCGCTGTAGATGACAGGAGATTGTTTTTGGGTTTAGACCTATAGTAAGGGCAGGCAGTGCATAACTTTTGGTAATGGGGAGTGAAAGTTCTGCAGCGTAAGTCTTCTAGAATTCATTTTTCCAAGTTGTCTGACCAGAATTTGAAGCTATCCCACAGATCAGCAAGGCACTAGCTGCAACTGACAGGAAGGATTTGATGAGAAAACTGCCCAAATTCATATACGACGAAGAGAAGGCCTTGGAGGTGAACTCGCCGCCCCAGACTTCTCAATTTCATTAATTCTCAAAGCAGTACCATCAAGTTAGCTTTGAAGTTCATCCTTTTACCAGCCACAAGTGTTACTTTTGAACTCCAATGGAAACTTACTAGCCAAAACAAAAGGAAAACTCCAGTAGTAAGTTATTACTTGTGATTATCTTGCAGAAAACCCGCAAAGTTCTTACTGAGAAGATTGCCCAGCTGAACTCTGCCATAGACGAAGTGTCTGCTCAACTTCGGTCTGAAGAGTCACCGGACACCACTTTGGTGGACCCTGATGAAGCTGAAGCTGCTGTATGACTTCAGGTCACAGTGTCAATCCAGATTGGGTATTATAAGTAAAACCTGCACATTGTAGAGCAATGGACTACATTGTCAAACTCCTCTCCTTACATTATTAGATCCTTCTTTCTCTCTCTCTCATTGGTTTCAGATGCTTTCTGTTGAGGACCCAAGATCTTCCATTAAACTAGCTTCAACTATAGTATGTACAATCTGCTCATGGAAGACAGTGCCTTGAGACTGTTGCTGTCTGTGAAGGAGATCTGAAGATGGTGGACAATGAGTCTTAAGCATTAATTTTGCACTTACTGGAGGAATCAGAGCCGTTGAATATCTCCACTGACAGGATCCGACGGATAGGAAGCAATTGCAGAGCCATGATAGGGAGGTTCACCAACCAGATACCGCCACCTGTCAATCTCTCCATCTCGAAGTCCAGCCTCCACTGACAGCGAGGAGACGCACCTGACTTACCTGAACCCGCCCGTCGCCAACCATTTCACAGACGAAAGCTCTCTCTCTCTGTCCTTCTCTCTCTCTTTCGGTTCTCCTCGTCCATCGTTAGGGTTTGTTTGATCGAAGAGCCTATCGGCGAAGTCTCAGATTCTGTAGAATTTCATCCCGCGTCTTGGTGTTCCGTCCCCAAGTCATCTCCGCCGAGTCTCCAGTTCCAATTTCCAGCCTCGGGCGATCGAAATGCTGTCTTTCGGATTCATGTCATGGAAGAATATTAAGCTCGATCTGTTTAATGATGTAACCTGTTAATTGGTTGTTTTCGGAAGGAATGTTATTCCATTCAATGAATGGTTCGGCTGGTCGAACGAACGCAAGATCTCTCAAAGTAGGGTAATTTTGTGGCGGAAAGGTACCTTTTGGATTGTCAGTGAAGCTTTTACCTTGCACTCTGGTTATTCTCGCAGAGATTTCTTGAAATTTGAGGATACGAAGTCCATATTCTTTGTCCCTCCGGATTGCTGTTCATGTTCATTTAATAGATCAAAAGTTTGGCTTTGCTGTGATATTGGAACTTGGGTTGTCATTTGAAGTCACAGAAATGGATTGACATCAGGATTTGACATGGTAGGGTCAGTTTTATGATTTGAGAAGAAAATATGGCTGCAGGAGCTGATCTATCACGTCCATTCATCAACCTGGAAGATAATTATGAGAATATCTCGACAGATGAAGACGAAAGTTTGGATAATGTGAAACAGTTGATCAGTGGGAAACCCCCACGGCACCTCTCTGCTGTTCAACATTGCGTGACCTCGGCTAGGTTGCCCTCTGAAACTGACCTGGTTAGTTGACTCTCTTCCTTGTTTTTTTGGGCTATTTTCACATTCAGTTAATTTTTCATGCAGAAAGAATGAACTCGGTACATTTGGTGATTCAATTAAAGACAAAAAGATATCATCATATGGGGTTTTCCAATTCAGGAGATATAAAGGAAACCTTCTAATTTTGGGAGCCATGTAAAGTTGCAAATATTTCTGTGGATTTGCTTAGATCTTTTACGTGTGGAGGAATTCCATTTAATTCAGATACTATAAATTCCAACTACCAAATGTAGATCACATGATTGTTATATTGCGTCCTTGGATTACTTACTTCTTATTATGGAATCTGAACGATTGCCCTATTTAAACATCCATAGCATCTTTTGCTTCTGGTAGCTTAAATTGGTTTGCAGTAAACATGCTGAAACATCTTCCACTAGTGCTGATGCTTACTCTAGAGGTGAATTCTTCTGAAACATTATGATACATATTTTGTTCTTGTTTTTGCACTTTTAAGGAATCAGACGTTTCTGGTGATGACAACAGTTCTCCCTCTAATGAAAAATTGGAGTTTGTGCCAACTCTACGTTCAGGATGCTGTGCTGAAAGAGGGCCCAAAGATTTCATGGAAGATGAACACGTATGTATTAATAATCTTGTTGACCATCTGGGTGAAACCACAGATTGCCCTTCCCCGAGAGCATTTTATGGGGTCAGTATAAGTATCCATCTTGCTTGTTCTTTCCTGGGTGATGCATGTAATTATGATAATGCCCTGATAACTTGAAACCATAAATAAATCATATCTACAAATTTTTACAGGTGTTCGATGGTCATGGAGGTACAGATGCTGCAGTATTTGTTCGGGATAACATCCTCAGATTCATTCTTGAAGATGCCCACTTTCCAATTTCTGTGAAGAAGGCAATCAAAAGTGCTTTTCTGAAGATGGATTATGCATTTGCTGATGCCAGTTCTTTAGATATCTCTTCTGGGACCACAGCTTTGACTGCTCTCATTTTTGGAAGGTTAACTTGGTTCTGATTATGTACACTTGGCTTTCTGTTCCGTAATTATTGGCTGCAAATAGTTGACTAGCTCTCTTTCCGACAGAACCGTTGTGGTTGCTAACTTGGGGGATTGCCGTGCTGTGCTTGGTAAACGGGGGAGGGCGATCGAACTGTCCAATGATCACAAGCCCAACTGTATGTCTGAGAGGCTAAGGATTGAGAGGCTTGGAGGAGTAGTCTATGACGGGTACCTTAACGGCCAGTTATCTGTGGCAAGGGCTCTGGGAGATTGGCTCATGAAGGGTACCAAGGGCTCTTCCTGCCCACTAATTGCAGAGCCCGAGTTACAAGAGATGACCTTGACTGAAGAGGATGAATTCCTGATCATGGGATGTGATGGTTTGTGGGATGTAATGAGCAGCCAGTGCGCCGTCACCATAGTAAGGAAGGAATTGATGATTCACAATGATCCGGAGAGGTGCTCCAGAGAGCTGGTCCGAGAGGCACTCAAGCGCAACACCTGTGATAATCTCACCGTCATTGTTGTCTGCTTCTCTCAAGACCCTCCTCCAAGAATTGAGATACCCCAGACACGAGTTCGAAGAAGCATATCCACAGAGGGCCTGAATCTTCTCAAGGGTGTTTTGGATGTAAACACATAGGCTGAAAATGGGAGAGGTTCAAAGGATGTGGGCAAGAAAGATAGACACTAAGCAGCCAGCCACCCTCAACCTGGCCGTTCATATTCCCTTGTGGTCATCATCTTACCCAATTGACCGGCTGCTTGGAATAATAAAGCCTACTGCAAGCTTGATTCTTGAGTAATCTTCCTTGCCCACCACACCAGAGCTCAAATTATTTATGTTGTATGGCCTCTAAAACAGATTGTTTGTTCTTTTGTTTGTTCTTTGATGATGAGGTGTAGTTAGCTACCTTGAACTACCTTTGTGATTGCTGTAAATATGTTGAAAATTTGAGAGGGCTAGATAGATGGCTCTGCATTCTTCTTCCACCAGCATAGCTGTCTTCCATCAAATCTGACTCTCACAGCCCACAGCCATGCCACAAATCTGACTCTCCTGTTAGGCCCCCTTCTACTGCAGTTACCAACACAGTGATAGCTGAAGCAAAATCTGGTTGAGTTTCAGAAGAGCATGATAAGATTGCAGATGACACAGCTTAATCACTTGATAGCCCCAGTTTCCACCTTGGGGATCTAGCTTATAACTTATAAGCTAGGTGAATGATTTAAATCTATAAACTATATGATGGGATGATGGTGGTGGCATATGAGACCCAATTTAAGGATTGGTCAGCCTATGAGGATTGGAATAGAGAGGGCATGAGATCCTTAGATAAGATTGAAACCAACAATGTCACATACTCTTTTGTCCAAGAATTTTCAGAGAGATGAATGAAAAATTTGGGCATATGTTTGCAGGTTACAAACTACAAGGATTATCCAACTCTTCCAACATGTTTAGAGTCCACCCATCAATGACTAGCCAGATGCTTCTTCATCTTTTTGCACTTTGAGGAGACAGATTATGAACTCAAGTGGGAGAGTTGTTAATGGCCCATTTGCCTCTCATGAGCTCTTCATATGAGAATCAAATTTGGAGAATAATCAATGCTTTATGGTGCAATTGATTTATTCTGCAATATAAAAGGCAACTCCCCCCAACAAATAATAATGTGACATAACATCCTTCCCTTTTTCTTTCCTCTCTTTCTCCAGGGAAAGTCTCCTCTCTCCCTCTCTGTCTATGAAGGGCTGCTCCGCTGGCTCACCCGCATCGGAGTTGGACTTTCAGCCTCGGAGATTGTGAGGGACTCCCCTCAGAAAATCACTAATGCTCCTCCATCTGGTTTCTGGACTTCTCCGAGGACTTTCCGATTGAGCTGAGTCTTTCTCTGGGTAATTTCTTGCTGTCATTCTTCAAGAAACTGTGCCGCGTTCGCTTTTTCTTTGGTGGGTCTGCCTCCATTCTTTGAGTGATGCGAATTTTTTTCCCGTTTCAACAATATATAGCTGATGTTATAGGGAGAACAGTGAAGTGATATCGGTAAAGTTTCTCTCTCCCTCTCTCTCTCATTCTCTTTTGGGTTTGGTGGATCCCTTTATGTTTCTCTCTTGTGGCGTTGAATTTACGTTAAAAACATGGCATTTTGCTTAGTATAAACAACTTTGGAGGTACTGGTTCATGATTTGAACGCTGACTGGTATGTCTTGATTTAGGATTTGATCTTGCTACCATTCTTGTAGTCTTGTAGTCTTGTAGATCTTTAGATCTGATTCTTGATTAGTAAGTTGCTGAAACAACTGCGAACACTTGAAGATATGGAGGGTTCTAATATTCTGAAAATCTCAAGGTCTGAGCAGCTCTTGCCTCAACTATTTTTCCAGAAAGATATCAAACTTCTTTACCAATCATGACAGCTTATGGTATGATTAATCGTGCGTAGTTTGATGTGTCCAGGTGCTAATGATTGATACCTATATATCTATATAATGAATGGCCTATTGTTATGTCTGTATGATGAGAAAATTTTCCTGATGGTATACTGTAGCAGGTGAATGATGATGAGCTCATGGGAATAATGAGTGAAGCTTGCTGAATTGTAAGTGTGATTGCTTTTACCAGTCCCTTAGGGTAGAAGGCAAAAAGAGGAAAACTCCATGCTCCTTGGCATATGGGTGAACGAACCTATTTGCAACAGGATCTCAGGGCATTGAGCATATCCAGGCGGCTAATGAGGACTATGAGTCAGAAGTGGAGGAAGAAAAACTGCAAAAGTGAGGATGAAGAAGATAAGACTACCGGGGTTTCCTTTAGATGCCTCACTCTGTACGGAAGAGGAGGGGGCTGTAAGGTGGGAGCTGACACAGATGAGGAATGCGGGGACCCTAGCAGTAGGAGAAGGTCAAGTGCCAGCGAAGAAGGCAGTGGAGGAATTGAATATGGGATTGCATGTGGACCTGATGAGATCAGGATCGGGGTTGATTGCTTCTCCCATGGAGTGAAGGAGAGGTTTCGGAGGAGGAATAACCGAAGAGTTGCAGAACTTGATGAAGCAGTTAATAAGATGCACCTATTTCTTCCTGATGACATTCTTGAAATGTGCTTGGTGAGGCTTCCTCTGACGAGTCTGATGAATGCCCGCCTTGTGTGCAAGAAATGGAGAAGGGTGACCTCAACCCCTAGATTTATGCAAATAAGGCGAGAGGGACTGTACCAGAGCCCATGGATATTCCTCTTTGGGGCTGTTAAAGATGGGTATTGCTCAGGCGAAGTTCATGCCTTAGATGTGTCCCAGGATAGATGGCATAAGGTTGAGACCGAGTTTCTCAAAGGAAGGTTCATGTTCTCGGTCATCAGTGTAATGGAGGATGTGTATGTGGTTGGAGGGTGTTCTAGCTTGACTAATTTCGGGCGGCTTGATAGGAGCTCATTTAAGACCCACAGGGGAGTTTTTGCGTTCAGGCCGATGACTAAGTCCTGGCGGAAGATGCCTGCCATGAAGTATGCTAGATCAGCGCCGATACTTGGAGCTTGTGAGGTCAGTTTGGGATTTTTGCTGGGTGGTCAGAGCCATCATGCAAGACAGGACAGAAGGACCCCCAGGACCCGCCTTGGTGGGGTGTCTGATGTATACGAGGACCCGCACAGGCTTTCAGTAAGACGCCAAAATCGAAACACCCTTGATGAGAATGAGCATTTATCCTCACACTATAGAAAGCCGAACAATTCTGCCCAAGAAAAGAGTGAGCAGATGTGCACAAGGGGAGCTTTTAAGAGGTTCATCATGATCGCTGTAGGTGGACTTGGGACATGGGATGAGCCCTTATATTCAGGGGAAATTTATGACTCCGCATCCAACAAATGGACACAGATTACACAATTGCCTCTGGACCTTGGGATCGTTTGTTCTGGCACAGTTTGCAGCGGTGTATTTTACGTTTATTCAGAGAATGACAGGCTTGCAGGCTATGATCTCGAGAAGGGCTACTGGATACAGATCCAAACGGGGCCATTTCCTCCTCGAGTTCATGAGTACTACCCCAAGGTTGTTTCATGTAATGAGCGCCTTTTCATGCTGTTGGTTTCTTGGTGTGAAGGGGATGGGCAGATCGGTCAGAGAAACAAGGCTGTGCGGAAGCTGTGGGAATTGGACCTTGCTTATCTCAAATGGAAGGAGGTTTCAGTCCACCCCGATGCTCCTATGGACTGGAATGCATCATTTGTCGGTGACAGAGGTACGATATTTGGTGTTGAAATGTTCAAGATATTTGGTCAGCTCTTGGACTTCATCACAGTGTGGGATGCATCAGCCACAAGGCCCTGCTGGCGCCGGGTATCTATGAAACGGATGTCCCAGGAAGTATCTGCATCTTCATGCGTGACCAAGACTATGGCTGCAGTTTACCTGTGAATGTTTCTTCATTGGTACCATTGCCGTGATGCAGTCTAGGCTGGTGGGCTATCTATTTATGCACCCAGGGGGAAGCTCATGAGCTCGGCTGAATCATGTGGTCACATAGGTGATCCATACCGCTTTTAGGTCACATTGGTTGGTGAAGCTGTAAACTTTCAGCATGAAGTTGATCTTGTATGCCTAATCAAAATGGGTTTGTTAACAGACTTGGATCTGATGCTTTTCTGGTGAATTTACTCATTCCATTGATTTAGTTTGTGGGTTCCAACTTGATTTGAATTTCACATTACATGTAAACTTTCTGATCATCAATTACAGCTTTGAGAATAAAGCTCTGATTGTAAAGATTGAATGAAATAGGAAATGAATGCCTTCTGCAAACTCATAGTACAGGTTGAAATCTTCACACAACAGTTATGGTAAAACAGAGCCATTTGGGATTGGTGCAATGGGAGAAATCCCGACTGGAAATCTGGTATGAGATATCTATGTAAATCAACTAGAAAGCTTACAACATATGCTCAAACAATGTGATTTGCAGAAGATGCAGAATGTGCTCCCTGACACTACACCTTATTGGGGAAGATCCCTGAGAAATTGGGTATCTTATCAACATGCTTGAGGGCCTGCTCTGCAATCTGCCTTGTTCTGATGTCTCCATGGTGGAAAGCATATACCAATGCCGTGCACTACACCTTATTGGGGAAGATCCCTGAGAAATTGGGTATCTTATCAACATGCTTGAGGGCCTGCTCTGCAATCTGCCTTGTTCTGATGTCTCCATGGTGGAAAGCATATACCAATGCCGTGCCGATGTTTGGATCTCCAGACACTTGAAGGGCTATGTCGTCCATCCGAAGAAGCCTCTCCACAGCCCACACAGACCTTCTCAGCAAGTTGTCAGTCCTCTTCTCCAGCAGAATATCCAGGATAGGTTTGATACCTTCTGCCTCATACAAGATTGCAACCCCTTGCTCTATGTCAGGCAAATCTTCCAACAAGGTACAGAGAGCTGCAAGGGAAGCCTCAACCACTCTCTCATCCGTGTGGTCCAGAAGGGCTACGAGCTTCTCCACAACCTGTCCCTCAACAAGACAGAATGTGTCCTTTAAGGAGCATGTCCCATGATGGAGCCTGCACAGACCCGTCAAGACTGGCTGTTGACTGAAGCATGAGAAGATGGATGCACAGAAGCCTGGAGGTGGTAACTCCGGTAATTTTGTCAAGTTTTTCGATTCCTGGGACAAGTTTTCAAGTGCCAAGGCAGCAACCATCTGTACTACGTCAAGCCCATTTTGCTGGAGCAGGTCAACAAAGAGGGTAGCAAGATTGTTCTGTCTGCAAAGATCGATGCAAGCAGGCTCTTCCCCGAGAATATAGGTAACCCTTGCAAGGATTCTCACAAGCCCTTCAAGGTAAGGAGTCATGAACCTTATTCCACGAGCCTCTCCTTGACGAACTTGATGAACTCTCAAGATGATCTGTTGGAAGGCTCCTTCATCAAGCATCTGTCTCGTGAGGCCCAAGTCCCTCTCAGGCAGCTCTGCTAGAAGCCCGGCAGCTACTGCTTGCTCCTCAGTGATCCCTATATTCTCTGTCACAACCTTAATTAAGCTTCCAAGTTGACCCGCAGACCCTCGAAGAGCATCAGCTAATTCATGATCCATGTGAGGGAAGAGATTCTGGATAAGTTTTATAGAGGCTAATCTGAGGTCCCACTGTGGAGCCTCAATAAACTGAACAAGACTAATGGCAGCACCTGAGCTTCTAATGGCATGAACAATGCCGACAGCTGCAGAGTGAGAGTTCGTGAGCCCAACAAGAACCTGAATGAGCTTGCACTCAATTGCAGGGCCAGTGTTACTGATCAGGTGGAGCAGGCTGTGGATTATGTCCTCGGAGACCAGAGTCTGGTGGTCAGGTCCAACTGGAATGGAGTCAAAATCAACATCACAGTTGACAATATTAGCCAGAATATTAGCGGCAACCTCTTTCAATCGCATGGGAATTTGATTAGGACCAACTGTGAACAAATTCTTTACAAGTGGAGGAAGAATTCCCAACTCTATCAAGATATTGGCACTTGACTCACAGGCAATCTGGTTTAGAGCTCTTAGAGAGGCTTCTCTCGACTTAATATTGCTACTTTTCATCAAACTGATCAATGATGAGCCCACAGATCTGGCCACATCAACCTTCACATCATTGCTTGGAGCAAGTTCACCGAGATAACTGGCCATTGACAGTTTAGTCTCTAATGATCCTGCAAGCATCCACTGTCAGTACCAAGTGAGGAAAGGTTGTAACCACAATGATGAATCGCAAATTCTGGAACCAAATCCCTGCTATCTCTTCACAAATAAAGAGATCATTTATTTATGACAAACAACAGAATGTGGGTCTGAGCTGATACAATCTCCAGAGAATTGATCATCATAGGAACTTCAAGAAAATATTATTGTGGTTGGTAATAGAGAAGGTGACATCAAGGAGGTAAACTTGAATTACAAGGTTCCTAAAGTAAAAAATCTATAATTTGATTCTCTCTGCTACCAGGTTCCTCAGAGTGGGCAAGTTTAATCGATTTTCTGGTGCTGAAGAAATCAGACAACAGACAGGAAAAAATCAAGCTGTACCTTCAAGTATTTGCGTCAAAAGAGGCTGCAGTCGCCCATTTTCAGCCATCTGAAGCACATTATTCTCACAAGTCTCCAGATTCTTTAGTGTTTTCTCAGCTGCCTCAACTATCAGAACATTCTCTGATTTACTGCTAGACATTCCCACCAAGATGAGAATGGCGCCATTTACAGAACCAATCTTCTCACTCAAGAACTCAGATTTGGATAGCTCATAAAGTAAAGAGACAGCTTCCTTCCTCTCTTTAGATTGTTCGTGAGACAAGAATTTTACAATGGTACGCACAACGTCTCCCTCAGCCATTATTTCCTGCAAAACAAGGCAAAGGGGATGAAGGCAGTTTGCAACAATTTACATCGCATATTCTTAGAAAGGAACATGGAGAGATGTAGCGGTACTAGACCTTAACGTAGGCATCTTCTTCTGCTAAAATTCGAAGTGTTTCCAAAGCTTTGCATCTGACCCAACGACTACTGCTCTTTAGCATGCCAATAATCATAGGTACAAGCTCTGTGTTACTCACTATGTGCTTATTTAGTCTGCTGTCTCTGCAGATGTACTGGATATACTCCAACGCCTGTAAAACATCACCTTCAGCACTTCCCAGAGTCAATGATTTTCGAGCTCTCTCAAGCCGGACAGACTCGTTCCTAGCAGTCCATTCTTCAATGGCATTCCGCAAGGCAATACTTGGGTTCAAATCGGCACTTCTCAGCTCTTCCTTCGTAACCGGGCAAACTAATCTGCTTCCACTCTCTCTGCATTCCTTGAACCACTTTTCAATTGCCTCGCGTTCAAAAGTTCGACCATTTTCCAAGGTAACCGGATCACTCATAATTCTCTTAGTTAAAGGGCAAACAAAAGCATCATAGATGGGCTCAGGGTGAAATCTCTCAGAATGATAACTACCATCGGATTGGCTACCATGCTCATAATTTTCTTCCCAGCTTCTAGACATCTGAGCTAATTTGTTATTGCAATAATTAACTGCATGAAAAAAGGAAGAACATTAGATGAATGCAGTGAAAAAGAAGTCCAGAAAGGAAGCTACAACCCTTACTATCAACAGATGATGATACATTGATATTGTCTGTCATAAAAGTGAATTAGATCACATGATCACAATTCCTATGATAGGAAACTGCAAAGTATCTGAATTTCAGTAGCAACATGGTAAAGTTACCCAAAGCAAGTATGAGCTCAGCATCTTAACTGAACCCTAATTTAGAGAACTGCTAAATCAAGCACTTGTATGGCCTTGCTGCATTACATCTCATCATTCAACTGGGATTCCAGAATCAAGCTTTACAGGACTCAGAAATTCACACAATTGCAAAGTTCCAGTTAACTTCCAGGAGAATATTTTGTCCAAAAATGGAGACCGGACTCAAAGGGCAGCAGACAGAAAGAGGAGTAACTATTATTATCAACGGAGAGAAACAAAATCCACGGCGATCGCTGATACGCAGTCACTAAATACAGCACAATCGGCAAACTTCAGGGATGAAGATTGAGCCAAGAACTTGGCAAATTTTGCAGCTTCAACAGAGAAATAGATCCGCAAAGATGGAAACTAACATTACCTCTCAATGTTACTGTGCTTGATCCAACGGATGAACCATCCACAAACCCCAGGTCCAAGCTCGACGACACTTTAAAATTGGCATCATCGGCGGCGCCGGAACCACAGAAACATGGCCTCTGGAACTTCTGGAAGATTCAGCGACCCCGCTGGCTCCAAACGTGTAAGAGGAACGAGGGCGGAGGGCCAGAAGATGGTTTAAGAGCTCCGATAGATAGGACAGAGATGGAAGAGAGACGCGGAGGACGCCGTCTCAAGGTGGAAGAAAAAGGGGAAGAAAGCAGTTGAGAGAGAGAGGTCCGACTAGATAAGTCGTCGGAGAGAAAGTCAACTCCAACTAGAGTTCAAAAGTCCGAGTTAAAAAGTCGGGTCCGGGTCGGTGATTCGAACCCTAAAACCGGTTCTTAAACTCGTACTTTACTAAGACAAGACTAATTACACTCGGGTCGAATGAAACCCGATCCTACCTTACAAACCCGATCCGACCCGACATGGAAATGATCCGACAGTTTCCTTCTCCTCCTCCAAGGAGAGAGATAGGGATAGAGAGAGAAGGAAGCGGAAAGGAGTTAGGATGGGGAATTGCTGGGGAGCTCCGGTGGACAATCTCAGCATGAATCCGTCAAATCTAAACAGCCAAGGTGAGTGAATTGAAATCTGACCTCTCATAGATGTGATTTGAGCTAAATATTGCGTGAAACTGTCGGTTAGATGGTGATTTGAGTAGACGAGGGCTCGCGTAGTTTTCGTGTCAATGCCACTGCTGTGGGCTTGGCCCCGCCGCAGACCATCAGAAGTGCCAGCGTCGACGGCGCCAAACGAGAGCGTCTGGAGTCGATCGCGCCGAACCTGAAGGTGTTCACGATGGGGGAGATAAGGAGCGCGATGGTGAACTTCAGGTCGGACACGATGCTCGGAGAATGATGCTTCGAGAAGTCCCGATCCCGATCGCCACCATCGCGCGTCGGCGCCGGAACCCCGATCGCCACCGAGGAGTCCAGTCCCGATAGCTCCCAGGGCCTCCAAGAATGTCTGGTAACCACATCGGCGTGGAATTAGTTGCCCTTGAAATTGAATGCCTAATTACTTTTCTTTCGTAATTCCTTTTCATTTTCTTTTATCAGGCAGAAGTGAAATTTCTGGGGAAATTTTCGCACCCGAACTTGGTGAAGCTGCTGGGCTACTGCTGGGAGGATAATCAGTTCCTCTTGGTATACTAGTACATGCAGAAGGGCAGCCTAGAAAATCACCTTTTCAGAAGTAAGCTTCCATTGTTTATATCTGAGCCAAATCAACTCACCAAAAGATGGAAGAACTTAAGCTTCATTTTAGTAGTTCCACATCACTTTACGGACTCGTGTTGCAGAGGATGTGGAACCGGTCTCATGGGACTTGAGGATGAAGATAGGGATGGGGGCAGCCCGATGGCTGGCATTCCTCCACAGCTCAGAAAAGTCGGTCATATATGGAGACTTCGAGGCATCAAACATCTTACTAGATCAGGTCGAGCAAGTCAAGCTTCCATTGATATCTGATCGGTACATTTCCCAGCCTCGTTTCCTAGTTAGTGGCCAACTGATAATGGTTTCAAGCTCATTGGACTTGCAGGACTTCAATGCCAAGCTTTCGGATTTTGGGCTCGCCAAGCTCGGTCCAACCGATGGCAGCTCGCAGGTCACCAAGGTTATGGGCACGATGGTTATGCAGCTCCCGAGTACATTGCAACCGGTAAGAATAATAATATGTACACTGTCTAAATGTGATCGCTTTATCTTCAACTTAGCGATACTTCTTATTCAAAGTGAACTACTCCCGATATTAAGTCCGAACTGTGTTGATCATCAACATTTTTAATTTTAGGGGATGAATTCCATTAATATTTATATCGAAGAGTAGCTTGAAGAAAACATTGACGGTGATTTGGGGTGGTCCTACTGGAGCTCTTGACCGGCCTCCGGGCAGTCGACCGGAACCGGCCCTCGGGCTCCCACAACCTGGTGGAATGGGTTGCATCCTCACTCTCCGAGAAGAGTAAGCTCAAGAGCTTGTGGACCCAGGCTAGAGAATCGGTACCCCACAAAAGCAGTGGTCATGGTGGGTGAGTTGAACCTTAGGTGCCTGGAGGGCAACCCGAGGAGGCGGCCCTCAATGCAGGAGGTGCTCTACGCGCTGGAAAAGATCAACCTGATCAAGGAGACCCAGAAGGGACTGAAGCTGAAGCCTCCGCCCCGGCCATCAAGAACCATCATCGCCAAACAGGAGGCGCACTGACGCCGCTACCCTTCATCAGCAAATCTCCATAGCGGAGGAGGCTCCTGTGGGAGGCTCAGTTTTACTCAGGTACTTGCAGTTGAATGCAATGTCCATTGTTAACCTTGTGGCAGTGGGAAATGAAGTTGAGGTCTGCGTGCATATTATATAACACATTCATTCTTTCTCTGCTAGTAACAGTTGCCTCTCAACACCCGCTTGCTCCTCCAAATACACAATTTTCAGAAGCACGTGTTCCAGTCCTGCATGAAACTGGCGAGTCACAGGCAAAGCGTGGGAGACAGACCAACGCATGAAGTTGACTTGGTACAATCAATCAACCCGACAATTTTGTTATTATTTCCTCTCTTTATTGTACAATTATTATAGTACAAAATCTGTTAATCTCACCTTGAGATAAAGGGAGTATTAACATATATAATTTAGGGTCTCTCTCGTAACAATTCTCAACATCTAGTGTTCAATTATTATAGCAGCTATTCCTATATAATCTCTATATATAGTAATTTATCAGAACGAATTTCATCAAAATTTTGAATTTAAGTAACTTTGAGTGAGAGTATTACTATAATAAATGACCTTCTTAAAAATTATTTATTACGATAATATTTATTAATATAATTAATATTAAAATATATTAAATATGAAATTTCATAATATTTTTCCCATCTCACCTATTCCCTTATAAATCAGTTGATGCATATTCACCAAAGAAATCCAGTTAACTTTTTTTTTACCTTTCAGCATATATTAATTTATTTTGTTTTTGGGTGCTAAATGTGCATTAATTTATTAATTAAAATATAGTTCAATTGAGGTTTGTTTGTACTTCCAAAGTCAATATACCATTTTATACACTTATTTTGCCTAAGAATAAGGAAGCATTGATTGTACCCTACATTAAATAATTAACTGTTTATGTGTGGAAATACAAGTTGAAAAAAAATTAAAAAATGGATATATGTTATATGTGATTCAATTTTTTGTAGGATGAATTACTTTGTTAGTAGAAAATATTTTAATTAGTTTACAAATGGGTGCAAAGTCTTATACTTAATGGCAATAAATCTTCAAAAATAATATATTTTTGTACAAATTATTCAAAATTTACCAACAACCTCAATATTCTTTTTATAAAGATCACTTGTGTATAGGAATGACAACGGGTGAGGTTGGGTCAGGTCTTCAAGACCCGGAACCGACATGTTCAAGGGACTTGGAGATGGACTCTGATTAGCAGGGTGGATTTTCAAATGAGGGTACGATCTAACATACACTATTCTTTTATTGGTAGGTTAACGTATTTTTTATTCTAAAACTTAAAAGATTAAGGATTAGATGTGTAAGAAAATAAAGTTTAGAACTGAAATGAAATTGATAAAGTTGAGTATCTAAATTGTAACTTACTGATTTAAAAAAAAAAGAAAAAGGGAAGTAGCCGTTGTAAAACATCAACTAGCCGTTGTTTTTAAAATTTTGAGGAAAAAGAGTGTAGAGCGGACACATATCCGCTGTTCCCTGCCCATCGGTAGAGTATTTCTGTGGTTGTGAGTTTTCCATTGATTCTCTCCTTCTTTTTCCATCCAGACTTGGGAGAGATAGAGAGAGAGGGAGAGATCCGCAGTGGTTCTCTCTCATTCAGTTCATTGAGTGACTGAGAGTGGAGAGAAGACACAGGGGTAGGGAGAAGAGGTTCATTCAATCCATCGGTGAAATTTGATGGTTGTCTTTTGATTCGTCTCTCCCTCTTTGTGTCGATCTAGAATCTGTATATCACCGGTGTTAGATCGAACCGAGGGACTGTTGCTGGGGTAATCTTGATCGTGGAGGTACAGTTCTGGTCCTTGTAGAAATTAGGGTTTTTGAGGGGCCCATCTCAGTTTCTTGATCGGCTCTTTCCCCCCTTTTTATAGTCTTCGCTAAAATTGTTGGATCCAGGGAAATTTACTGAGCAACCCGGACGGAACTGACTTCTTTAATTCCTAATATGTTTGAGGCACAGCCTGGATCCGGCTACTGGTTGTCTTTGTATATGATTTGAATGCTGATAGGGTTTTTGTCTATCATCTTGATCTTATGATCAAAGTTTGATTCTTTTCATTATTCAGATTTATCGGTTTTGATTAAATTTAGTTGTTCATCTGTATGTATAGGCATGATGGCTGGATCCAACGAGAACAACCCCGGTGTGATTGGACTAGCAAATCTTCAAAGTAATAGAAATTAAGCCTTAAATTACTCATCTTTCCTTAAACCCATCCATTGTGGAAAAATTGAACTTTTGTTGTGCTAATACGAAACATTCACTGGATTGAAATTGAAAAAGGTGGCCCGCAAGCTGGAGGAGGAAAGGCCATCACAGGAAGTGGACAGAAGAACAGAAGGGCTTTGAGCAACATAAATAGGAACATTATTGGGGCCGCCCCTTACCCTTGTGCTTTCAACAAGAGACTTCTCCCCGAGTAAAGTTTCTATTTTCTCATACTTTAACCACTTTTCAGATACATGAAAAAGAAGCTAGTGTCTATATTTTCCTTAAGATTGTCTCAATTCAACAATGTGCTTACTTGGTTCAGTCGCAGTGCCGTTTTTTATAACTCTTGCATATGTTTGTATGTTGGTTACAGAAAAAATGTTTTATGCGACAGGAATCGGCCTGCTGCGATGCATCGTCCTATTACTAGGTTGATAGTAACTAGATATATATATATCCTGTTTTTCTTTTTGGCCAAAACATATATTCATTGTTTGGTTGGCACTTTGTTGCAATTATTATTCTGATGAGAACCCCCTTCTCTATTTACATTAGGCAATTTGCTGCACAGATGGCTAGCAGGCAGAAAAACAAACCAGGGGTAGATATTTTTTCTTGAATGTGATTATTTTTAGTTCGACAGTAATAAGGTTTTTTAGCTAAGAGAGTCGATCATCAGGACACAAAGAGGCTGATCCATATTGAGCCAGACCTTGCTGACTGCTGTACCGTAGATGTAGATGACTACAATATGTGTACTGAGTATCCTGCCCCCATGTTTATCCAACACACTGAAGCCATGCTAGAGGAGATTGATCGGATGGTACCTAGTATTTTTTCCATTCTGACGAAATCGAACCCGTATGTAATTGGCAAAAAATAATTTGAAACTTTTGTGAAGGACGAGGTTGAAATGGAAGATGTGGATGAATTCCCACCGGTGGACATTGACAGTGGTGACAAGAGCAACTCCCTTGCTGTTGTTGAGTACATTGATGACCTTTACAGCTACTATAAGAAAGCTGAGGTAATTTACATGCAAATCTAAATTTGAGCTAGTTTTATTTTTTTGGTGAATTGAATAGTGGGTAAAACATTTTGGCAATTTATGCAGGGTACTAGTTGTGTCCCACCAAACTATATGGAGCAGCAATTTGATATTAATGAGAGAATGAGAGGAATACTAATTGACTGGTTAATCGAGGTGATGGATGGTTTTGATGAGGATTGGATTGATTTAGTTCCATTATTATGGTGCTGATTTTGGTTGAAAATGCAGGTTCACTACAAGTTCGAGTTGATGGATGAGACCTTGTATCTCATGGTCAATCTCATAGACCGTTTCTTGGCTGCCCAACCAATCGTGAGGAAGAAGCTTCAGCTCGTTGGGATTACCACAATGCTACTAGCTTGCAAGTATGAGGAGGTCTCTGTCCCTGTTGTGGAGGATCTAATCCTCATTTCTGACAAGGCTTATACTCGAAAGGAAGTCCTGGATATGGTAAGTAAAACTTTGATCTGCTGATGATGAACAAAATGAAACGTCAAGCAAGAATGGCAGCCTGGAAAAAACAGTTTATAACCAATGATAGTTCCTTGGATGGTTGAATCAATTAGAATGGATGAACTCTTGCAGGAGAGGCTTGTGGTGAACACTCTGCAGTTCAATATGTCAGTTCCTACTCCATATGTTTTCATGAGAAGATTCCTTAAAGCTGCTTACTCGGACAAGAAGGTTTGTATGTAGCTAAGAGTTTACTTTGCGGGGAATATACAGTAGTGCCTTTCTGTTTAACTCGCCTTATTCTGATCTGAACAGCTCGAGATGCTTTCCTTCTTCATCATTGAACTTTGCCTGGTTGAGTATGCGACACTCAGGTTCCCACCTTCTTTATTAGCTGCAGCTGCTGTTTACACGGCCCAGTGTACTATTTCCAGGATAAGAAAGTGGAGCAGGGCTTGTGAATTTCACTCCACTTACACTGAGGAACAACTCTTGTGAGTATTGATATGAAACTAACTCTATCTAAAAGAAGAAGGTGGGTATTAATCTCTTTTCTCTGATTTGGTTGGTGCAGGGAATGCTCGAAGATGATGGTAACTTTCCATCAGAAGGCTGCAACTGGGAAGCTTACTGGTGTTCACAGGAAGTACAGCACATCAAAGTTTGGCTATGCTGCAAGAGCTGAGCCCGCAAGCTTCCTTTTGGAGGGTAGCTTCTAAGAGTTTCTTGAAAAACTAACGTTGGAGGGGCAAAAGAGGGGGAGTTGTCTGAATGAAGTACATAAAGAGAGCAGTGCAACGTAAGTTGCCCCTGGAGTAAGGTTGGTTGTCTGATGTTGTTCATATGCTTCTGTTTGTTTCACGAACATAAACAAAAAAAATCTACCATATCTTGGTCCTTGATCAAGGAAATTACTTGTTTTTGGCAATCATGAGCAGTTGTTTTTTATCATTGTTGATAAGATGTCATTGGAGTTCAAATCTATTCTCTCCATTCCATTCAGACTTGTCTTCTAGAGGTAGAGGTATTGTGACGGAGTGACTTGTGGCTCGAATATATTTTTATTTAAAAGTTTATTTCTATTTAAAAATTATAAATTTAAAGCCTATTTTTAGAAAAGTTATTATAAGTCTTCGTATATTTCTATTTAAAAGATATAAATTATAATTAATACAATATTTTTAACCTTATAAATTTATATACTTATATATTTTAGTTAATATGAAATTGTATTATCAGGTAACGCACTCAATTATAACTGTAATTTTAAATCTGACATGGAAAAAATGAATTTTTCTCTATAATCAAGTCAGATGATTAGTAGAGTTTCCTAGTCTCGGTAGGGTAGGGTGCAAGCTCAGTATCACTAATTATGTTAAAAAGTATTATAATATAAATAGTTAAGGGTGAGGGTCATATCCTTGCATGTGATTTTTTACTTAATTTTGTGAGGAAGAGCAATTATATCTATTTCAACTCTGCTTTATCAACTTTTCATTAATATAGAATTGATAACTCTCCTAGGGGCACTCAATGGTCACATTTTCACTTATTGACAAATTAGTGGAGGCAACTTACTAACCGTTTTATTAGCAATGTTGTCCAACTTACTAAGGGCATCTGTTCACCTCATCTTCTCTCACTTTAGCAACCTTGGTCCAATCATCTACGGACCACCCACACCACCACTTCTAATTACTCGAGGTATGCTAGTTGAACGGTTCAAGTTTTCAAACTAAGGATTTAGTATCCGCCTATAATTATACACAAGTCGGATATAAATATTATTTCGTATCGAGTGATAAATAAAATATAAATAAATTATATACAAGTCGGATATATCGATTTTGGACGGCGGCTACTGGTGCTACGAAAATATAAATATTATTATTATCTACTTAAAATTTACTTTTATATATGGATAACCTTTCCAGTATTATAATAATTTGAAATTATATTCTTAATTTATTTGAGTCCATTTTGTCGAGAAAAGCCATCAATAACTTTTACAATAACGTTGATAATATTATTTCAAATTATTATAATATTGGAAAGGTTAACCCGTAGATACTATAGGGGTTTACAATATTGGATCGGCTAGGTGAATGTACTGACATATCGAGTGAAAATTATAATAGTATACATTATTATAATATTGGAAAGGTATAAAACGTGATTTTTAATATAATATTGGAAAGGTATAAAATGTGATTAAAGGTATAAAACGTGATTTTTAAGTTGATATAATATGTATACTCTTATAATTTTCACTCGATAGGTCCGTTTATACAAAACTTCTACCCCAGGAGCCGTAGACAGTCAAGTCAAATCCAATACACGTAATCTATGGACAGCATCGTAGTAAAGGTTGTAATGCCAGAGGAATCATTACCGCAGTGTATAGAGGGGAGGTCATAAGCGTATATACCGTAAAATCGATTTTCGACGGAATGAAAAAGAAATATATGGTAGAATCGTAAGGATAAAATACGACACTAATCGAAATGAATACATTTGTCTCATACACTATGGGGATAGTGAGAAGAGATATATTGCATTCACCTAGCCGATCCAATATTGTAAACTCCTATAGTATCTACGGGTTAACCTTTCCAATATTATAATAATTTGAAATAATATTATCAACGTATACAAAGAATAGGAATATGAGCTTCTGAGTTCTTGATGGTGAAGACAAATAAAGGATGAGATTCTCCTCTTGCAAACATGGCAATTTGCCACCAAAAAAAAACAACCCAAATCCCTTATCCAAGCAAAGTCACGGTGCTGCAGAGATGCACCACAAGATCAACCACTTGTTAACAGGACCTTAGACCCATCAGATAGAACTTCAAAGCCAACCTTAGACCTTCTAGGGTTCATTCAGATTTAAAACCAACCTTAGACCTTCTAGGGTTCATTCAGATTTTCCTGCCTCGCCTTACTCCGACCTTATGCTCACTCGCCGCCGTTGGTTTCATGGAGCTTGCCACAACTGACAGAGACGACCTTTTATTATTCTCCTTCGTACTGCTGCTCCTTAACAAGTACCTCGACCTCGGGGTCTCCTTTACCTTCTCAGCGGTGAACTCTGCAGCAGCCGACTTCCTCACGCTCTCGACCTTCTTCGAATCCCGCCTCTTGGATGACTCCACTGTCACTCCGAGGTCATAAGCAGTCTTCTTGTGCACACCAGCTTCTTCACTTTTCTTCCTCTTCAGCCTCTCGTTTCTCCTAGCGGAGTACTCATCGTAAAACCTTCCCCTCTCGAACATAGATCCAGAACCAATGCAAGTGAGGCTTGAGGAGACAGAGGGGTTGGCTTCCCTGAACTCATCCCTGACCATCTTCGCCAGGGATCGCAGCTCACAGGAAATGGAGTGATATTCAGGCCGAAGATCCTTTTCTTGGATATCCCAGCTCCTGGCCAGCTTCTGAGATTTTGTCAACGAGCCTATCACAGTCACATACAGACATTTATATATCACAAAATCGTGCATCTACTGATTCTACAATACCTACCGTTTAAATTTTAATGGCGAATTGATCCAATCCGACTCATGCTATTTCTCAACAATCAATCAAGAAAAAAGAAGGAAAACAATATCTAAATAGAATATTAATTCTTTCTTCTCCATTTCACCAAATGTGCAAGGTAATCGAAGAATACGAGCGGAAGAAAGGCACAGTTCTCAGGCGTCATGGAAACAGGACAGAAAACAATACGCAAATGGATCATAAACGTCTTTCTACTCCAGGTCTCCAAAATGCAAAGGAAAATAATCGAAACGCACGAACAGGTGAAAAAAGGAATCCACGGACATCACAGAAGTGAAAGTAACGAGTCATTTTTGAACGATCTGCAGAGATTTCGACCTGGAGGAGTTTGCACGGACTGCAGAGTGTTCGAGTTCGGCCGCAGGACACGTCGCGATCGAAGCCTAATCGGAGACCTTGGCAGCGGAGGCTTGCGATCCATCCCCATCTTCGACATCTTTCAGCCTTCTCCAATCAATCTCACAGAGAGAGACGCAGCAAAATATGGTTTTCCAGGGAAGAAAGAGAGAGGATGAGGGAGTTAAAAAGGAGGAGCGAATTTGATTTTCAAATTGCCTCTCCAACGGTAACTAGTTTCATCCGACGGCCAACATTGCTTCTGAGTATTTTATTTTGAAATATATGGTTATTAATTTATTTTCTTTATTTGTCTTAATTAACAAATTTATTTATTTTTTTTGCACCATAATTAACAAATTATTTCACTTAGATATACAGTCAAATTTTATAGATTAGAAAGCAATTTCTTACTATTTATATATTCTATATTTTTCATTCTTTAATAATTATATTTTTTTTTTCTTGAAAAATTATAAATTACATTCCAAAACTTTTATTGAATAAATGTGAAATTATATGAATTTAATATTAAGTTGAACCCGATGGTATTCAATTAAATTATATTAATTTAATATTAAGTTCCGGTTTAAATATGATAAAATGAGCATTCGATTTCATGAAATCTAACAAATTTATTAATTTCTTAAATTTTTATTATGGGGTAAAAAAAATATGGAATAATTAGGAAAGTAGTTAAAAGATCGAATTCAATAGCATTCAAATGAGTCGGATTGAGTGAGACGATCTTACTAGATACTATTGATTATGTTATTATTTTTAACTTTATACATAAAATTAAAATTAAATGTGTTTAAGAGTATTTGATAAATAAATATTTAATGTTTTAAAACGATTATACATATTAGATAAAAGAGATGATAGAAATATAGGGAAAATACAAAAAATAAAATATTTATAGACAAGCACCTTAAATTTTTATATTATTGAATATAAATTTATTTTTTAGGTATAATTTTAATTTTAATAAATATGTATAAAGTTTAGGCAAAATAATGTAGATTTATAGACTTAATTGACTTAAATTATGTTATAGACATAAAATATAAATATTATATTATAAAATTTAATTAAACGAAAAATTGTAAAATTTAATGCAAATAGAGCTTTTAAGTTTACCACTTAAATAATTTATTTATGCTAAATTTTTTTATTTAAAATAAATAATAAAATTAACAATAAATTAAATGATAAACTAATAATATTAATAATAATTTGATTATATAATTAAATTATTTTATTAATAAAATATATTTTAATTACCGAATTCAATTGTAACCAGTTATATTAAATGGAGTCTAATTTGGGGGCCATCAGGACTCATTGGCACATTTAACTATGTGAGAGATATCTTTTCTTTCAAAAGGATGACATATGGCTTTGGTTCTTCCCACTAATATTGCCCAGGTGTACTTTTGGAAGTAGCAACCTGCTCATGGTAGCCATTCCACTTTCCACTTTGAATGAAGAATATGACAATTTTTGCTTCACTTTCCAGGTAGCAACTCACATGTATATAAAAACAAGCCATCTAGATCATTTGATTGAATCTAATCTTAGGCATGCCATCAATGGTCTTTCCAATGAAGCATTTAATTGGACCATATCTGAATAATCAACCAAATTCAGTTGCAGTACTTTGATAATTAGAAAGAAACTAAGAAAAAGAATGATAAGAACAAGACAAAGATGAAACAGAGGGCATAAATTGATGCATCACTCCAAAGTAGAAACAAGAAACACCCATCAAACACAGTTAAGATAAGAAGCTGGTCATACAACCAGAAGCATCAGGTTCCTAAGCTAACCTGCAAATTTCTTAGCTGCCAAGAAACTGGAAGCATAAGAAATTAAACAATCAAGTTCGAAGAAAAACGCATCCATCGGAATAATACAATATACCTGAGCACCCAATCTATACCGGGATCACTTATTTTGTATTGCTAGCACCACCCTTCTTCTTGAGTAAGCTCCCGAACTTTTGAAGCAGCGGTCTCTTTTTCTTCGAGCTGTGCTGCTTAGAAGGCGATGTGCCACCACCTTCCATGTTCTCAGATGAGTTTGAATCATTTACTTTTGAATCTAGCTCCTCTTCAATCGATTCCTGCTTAGCTTCCCTCTCGGGTGAAACCTCTTTCTTCTCTATTTGGCAGCTCTCCCACATCTTATACTCAACCTCTACCGAATCATTTCCTTGTTCTTTGTTACCTTCCTCCCTTTTCTCGTCGATACCATCTATCTTTGTTTCCATACCCACTTGAGCACCTTCATCATTCACATCATTATTCCTTTCCGGTAAGCTCTCCCTCCTGCACTTGTCATGTGGTTGAGTCTCCACTTTGTGTTTCTCTTCTCCTCCATGCCCATTCTCTTCAGAGAATTCGACGACTTTCGGGAGTAAATCATATTCTTTCTCAGTATCTGTGAGATCACCGTTTTCCACAGGTTGGTTTTTTGCATTAGCTTCTTCCAGCAACTTAGACAGTTCCTCAATCCTATTGAAGTTGGCTGCTTCACTCGCTTTTAGCTCCTCATTTTCTTGAAGAAGCATCTGCAGCTCCTCTTCTTTGTCCAACAAGCTTTCCTTTAATTTCATAGTCTCAACCTTTGCTTCTCCCAGTGAGCCCTGCAAGTAGACAACTTCATCTTCAACCTTCTTCAGGTTAACCTTCAGCCTAGATTCTTCCTCTTTCCTGGCATGAGCTTCTTCCTCGGCCTGCTCAAGCAAATTTACCAGCTTGTCCTTCTCTATCTGAATAGCATTATTTTCTACTTCTAATTTCTTCAGACAATCCATCAAATGAAGCTCCTTTTGCTCCCACTCAGACTTGGCATTCTCATACTCAATCTTGGATTTTTCAGTAGCAGATGCAAGAAGATCGACCTCATGTCTGGCATCATGGAGCATAGTTTCGTACTTCTCATTTGTTTCTTTCAACACTGAGGTGAGATTCTCCATCTGGCCCTCACAGGTTCCATGCTCGTGTTGAATGCACAGGAACTTTTCATTGGCATCCCTTGCTTCAGCTGAAACTTCATGCAAGGCTGAAGCCAAGCTTTCCATCGCCTTCTTGTTCTTCTCCTCTTCCTCCTTGGCGATCTTCAGATCACTCATCAGCTTGTCTTTCTCTTCCGATAAACTCTGAATATTAGAAACTGCAAGTTTCTCACAGTTCAAAGCGTGCAGCTTCTCCTCCTCCAGTCTCTCTATCTCAACCTTAAGAGCCTCAACAATTTTTGCCATCTCAGATTTTTCCTCACTCACAACACTGAGCTGAAGTTCAGATTCTCGAATACCATTCTTTTGTTTTCCAATGGTAATTTCCAGGGCGCCAATCTTCTCCTTAAGTTCAACAACTTCAGACTCAGCTCTTTGCAATGAATCATTGTTTTGCTCCATCTTCTCCATCATCGAGTGAAGAGACTCTGAAGCCGACCTCTCCAATTTATTTGCCTCTGCAACACACTTCTCTAGATCCTCGACCTTGTTTTTCCACTCCCCAGTTAAACTGTAGGCATACGATTCAGCCATTTTTGCACCTTCCAGCTCAATATTAAGCTGTTCGAAAGAAGCCTCTGTCTCGGACAGCTTCTGCTCAAAGATTTTGGCCTTCCTGAGTTCTTGTCTCAGAGACTCGGCCTCTTCCTTAAGTTGCAAAACTATCTTGTTATTCTCATTAGCCTTGGCCTCAAGCCTTGAATCAAGTGAAGCCTTCAACGAAGTTAACTCTGCCCTGAGAATCTCAACCTTCTCTGCATGAATCTCAGCTATCCTGGTGGCATCTTCTGCATGGCTCAATGCCTGGTTTTTGGCATCACAAGCCATGGCTAGATCAAGCTGAGCCTTTTGGAGATCTTGCGTTGTGGAGAGAAGAGCAGCCACATCCAAAGCATGCTGGTTTCTCTCTGATTCAAGTTCTTTCATCCACTCCTCTTCCTTCTTTTGCGCTGCCTCAATTTCCACCTGCTCCATTTCGATAGCACGGAACTTCTCAATCTCTGAACTTTCCTCTGCTCTCTTCTGAGCCACCAAAGCATCCCTGAGCTTTTCATTTGCCCCTTCAACCAGTCTGTGTGCTTCCTTCAGCTCATCTAATGCTTTTTCCTTCTCCTCCTCGATCAGAGCTACCTTCTCCTTTGCTGTCTTGAGGTCCTCCTGCAAATGGTTCAGCTGAGACTGCAGGTCGGAACCCTTCCCAGCCTTTGCTGCTGGTTTCTGAAGAAAATGTTCATAACACATTAAACCTTAATTAGCGTCACCAAATGAATGGCAATTCACCAAATACTCAGATAATGCCGGAGAACTTACATCAGCTGGGGCAATGACCCTCGGAGACCGGCGATCAATAGAGGGCCTTGAAGTGACGGACCGCGGCGAACGATCCACTGAGGGCCGAGCATTTTGCAGCGAGGAAGGAGAATCCGCTTCAGATTTGGCCACACTCCGACTAATTCTACTGACACGAGGGGTCGTCACAGAGGCCTTGCTGGTCGGAGTTTCAGACAAGCCAGATCTGCTCATTGTTCATGGAATGCACCGGTCAGTGTAAAGCGCCATGGTTACACTACAAGGAAGCTTCACAAACACCCAACAAACTTGAATCCCAGATTAAGGGTATATTAGTGCCCCATCAGATCTACTTAACATATAATCCCAGTAGAAGAAAGGAGACAAATTTTACACTAGCAGAATCACTGAACCAAGGCAAGAAAAAACAAAACTATAATCATTGACAGAATACAGGAGAACTGTGCAGACACACAGAGGGCCAAACCAGAATCCCCTGACGAACTGTCGAACCCCAAAATCACTATAGCAAAAATGAGGCGAAGCAAATGCAGTGCAGCAACAGAATTCGAAGGCGCGACCCCAGATCTAGAGAAGAAAAGGAGTCAACATTAGGTCAGTTTTCGAGCTACTAACTTGGATTTGGAAGACATAGCGACTGAAAGGCAAGGTTATGGAAGGTGGGTCCTCCTCCTGCTCGGCTACACAGCTTCCTCGAGGTCCGATTTCTTCACTGCAAATGGAGGGGAGGCCTCATTCACCCGCCTTGGACGGAAACTAAAAGGGTAGACCCGTCACAGTCCTCGAAGTTCTTTGCACCGCTTTCAGTAAAGCATTCTGGCTTAACTTTGGTGGCGTAGACCGATGCTAAGTGGTGGTGGGGGGCGAAGAAACTCAAGGCCTCTCTCAGCTGTCAAAAGCATTAGGATCAAAGAAACTAACACCCAACCCAACCCTTCACATGGTTGGATCTAAATAGCCGATTAATCAGGGCTTCTTCTACCTGTTACTTGGATAAGGAAGATTATACAGATTTTTCCAATTTCCATTTCAACCATAAGATTGGATGTTCATTCGCATTTCTACATTAGCAAATTGAGAATGTCAAAAGGCTTTCCTTTTTCATGCATTGGATTCACTTTTATTACCAAATCAAAAGATGAAATTAAATGAGAAAAGGATGAAAATTTTCCCAAGAAAAGTAAACTTCTTTATATATCAATTTATTTAGAACTTAATTATATTCGTAAAATCAAATATTTACAAAAATAAATAATATTTAATATTAATTATTTAATAAAATAATTTCATTTAGTGTTAAAAGTAATTTTCTTGGTGATATATATTAACCTAACGCACATGAATTTTTACTAAATTAGTTAATTTTGATATTGACTGAGTTTATTTTATTAAACTATTGATATTAAAGAAATATTTTTAAAATGTATAATATTAAGTTTTGGAAATTTTTGCTATAAAAAATTGATACTAAAATATTATTGTTTGAGAATATATAATATAATAAATATTATTTATTCATTTATTAATTTTATATAGCTGGGAGTGATGAATGAGAGATGATGCAATATATGGCATCCTCGATTTCCCCAATGCTTTCTGCGAACTTTCATGATGTCGTACCAGAATGTCGTTGCTATTGTTTGGATTGGGAGAAAGTAATTTGGTATTCAAACCTTACACTTTTATCTGTTTTGGAAGCTTAATTTTGAAATATTGTATTATATTATTAGTAAATTATGTTATTTAATTAAAATATTAAACATATTTTAATTACTTAATATTATATGGTATTATTTATTTTAATTTTCTGTTATTTTAAATATATAAATAGATATTTATTTTATTTAATATATTATTCACTTATTAATAAAATCTAATTTGTAGTATTTAGAGATAATCCATCAAGATTATCTCTTAACATCTCTTATTGGACTGAATTATTTGAAGGAGTTTAGAAGAGAAAATTAGAGGAGTTGGGGATGGGTGTTTGGTAAAATAAAAATTCATTCATTTATATTAAAATATAATTTATCCACTTTTCAATTTTTTATTTAATCAACTTTAAGATACTATTTACATATTATTTTAATATATATATTTAAACAAATTTATATAAAATTACATTATATATACTTTATTATATATAACTATTAAAATTAATTTATTTTTTTATTGTAATAATAAATTAATTATATTTTATAATAAAATGTAATACATATTTTTTATATTAATATTACATTTTATCCTATAATACATGTAATTTAATGTAATTATATATATTATATTATTTAATAAATTATTAAATTTAATTAAAAAAGTAAATATATTTATTTATTTATTTTTCATGGGTCGATCTGTATGGATTTTGTAATCATTTAAAACTATTCACTTCATCTCATAATTTATATCCCTACCCTTAAAATCAATTAATTCAAATAAAACGTGGTCTCAAAAGAGAAAACAAATTATCATTGAATAGAATTTTTAATTTGGAAAATTGCCTGCAAATTCTCTGTTGGGACTGCCATATTAGACCATGAGATCAAAGCTCTAAAAGATTCCACATGTTCTCCTGTTGCTTTATGATTATGGAGCATATGTCTCTTTTGGTGTATACCTAAGAGACAAGAAATTGTCAGTAAATGTCGGAATATGTCTAATGATCCATGAAACAGCAGCAGATGCAAGTATGGACCCACCAGAATGCAACAATGATTCATTCTCAAGAATGGCAGAAAAAACTTGAAACTCACGAGGCATTTGGCACTTAATAAACCTGACCTTCTCAAGTACTTACCATAGATCGTGCAACTCCAATCTATGGCATCAGCTGTCTCTTATATCTGCATTTTCCTCCACAGAGTCGGTGCCTTTTGTCTTGAAAGTACTGTCCCCTAAGCCTGTGTAATGTGATGATATCAATGAAGTAGATTAGTTGGACACTTACACAAATGATATAGCAGCAAGAGCAATACAGGTACATGATTTGCAAAAGCTTGTTGAAGCATCAGAATCAAGCATCTTGGAAATTTATGAGCTAAAAATGCTTCAGCCTTGTCTGTGGGAAATGGCAGCCGGATTGCCCCATGTGGATCCACAGCATCTGGCCTTTATGGTTTCCATGAACTTGAAGCACAAAAGATTCCATGTGTTCTCCTGCTGCCTTTCTCAAAACATGGGATGGCTTAGATCTACAGCATGTGGAAATCATCATCATGACAGCCAATGCAGCCGTAGTAGATGAAGATGCTTTAGTGCCTGCCACCATCTCCTCTATATATAAAGGCAAATAAACTTGTGCTTTCAACAACTCTGAAACCCAGTTCAGATCAACCAGTAAAGAGTTGAACATACAACTAGCTCATTGGGAAAGAGTAACGGCAACCAAAGTTCATGCTCAATCTAACAGCTTTCGGTCGAGGACTCACCCCATAACCAATGATGTGGAGGAGCAACTGCTTCGTATCCAGTCGTCTCAAGCAGCATCCACCTCATCGTCCTCAGTTACATCCATGTACCAAAAGCTGGGTAGCCTCAAAGATCTGCATGAAAGCATCAGTGACTGGGTTCAGTTGTCCCAGACACAGCAGGTCCTCTCCAACCAGAATAACAAAAAAAGTGCGGAGTGTTTGTTGGATGGATCTCTGGGAACACTAGATGTCTGCGGGACACTCCAGGACATTGCCTCGGAGATGGGGGATGCAATCAGGAACTCGAATCACCCTTCAGGAGAAGGAGGGCAGTGGATTCAAGCTTGGCAAGTGAGGTCGAATCATACATTACTCCAAGAAAAGAGATCAAGAAACTTGTCGCCAAGGCTCTCAAGAGCTTGAAAAGGATGGAAAAGCAGAATACCCACCAAAAGCTGGACTCTAAGGATGATGGAGCCGTCCTTAGAAAAGTTGAACTTGTGCATCCCAGTCTTCGAGTCCCTTCTTTCAAGGCCAAAGATGTGATCTAGCAGCTGGTCATCAATCATCATTCTCGAAGATGCTGTCACAAAAGAAATAGGCTTGACAATCTGTTAGTTTGGGTCGGGTTTTATGCGACCCGAACCCGAGCTCAAGCTCACACAGACTCGAGCTTCGAGGGCATACGACTGGACACATACCCAAACCTGACTCAAACCTGCACGAACGTCGAACAGGGATCCCTCGGGTCCGTAGAAGCAGACAGATTCTTAGACAAATCAGTATTATAATCTATTAATCTGCCATCATGGGGCCACACATGTATTAGTAGAAACATGACACTGCCAATACAGTTTCTCAATTATTTCCAAGGTAAAGGGTCTGTGGGGGGTTTAATTAATCATTGAAACCCTTCCTTCTTGACTTATGGAACTAACTCCTGGAGCAAAATCATAGACTAGGTATTTTGATTGATTTTTATTCCAGAGATAAATCAAAGGGACAGCCAACGCCTCTAGGTAGAGAAAGTACAACGGTACATCAGCAAAAGATTGGCACAGCATAAAATCACCTCTGGAACTGCTCTGCAAGTTTCATCAAGCTATATGTCTCAGCATCAGGCCTAGCTCCTCCCAAAATCATTCTCCTCAAGAGATTCGGATCATAAACCTTTGCCTTCACATAAGCTTTTATCAGTGCATTGTACACAAAAGTATATCTTGTATACTTTGCTCGGGCAAGCACCTCGAATAACTTCTCCACATTATCAACATCCCCTTTCTCAGCAAAAACCTCGATCATTGAGAAAGTGGTTTCTAACCAAGGGGTCGATCGTTGGACCCTAGTGCTTGTAATAAGCTGAGACCCTCTGTCAAGAGTCTTCAAAGCTTCGTCTATTAATCCTGCTTTCAAGCAGCCCAAAGCAAGATGCCTATAAGTAATTGAATTAGGCTTGCACCCGTTCTTTTTCATATCTCGGAAAATAGCAGATGCCTTGTTGATGAGCCCATGCCTGCAGTAAACTGAAATTAGTGAGTTGAATTGCTCTGTCAATTTTTTGTCTCCAAATGAGCTCATCTCTGACCACAATTCTTCTGCGCGAGAAAGTAATCCAATCCTCCCAAATGCTTCAATTGCTAAGATATAACTCTTGAGCCTAATGTTGGGCAACTCTTTCAGATTGCTCCAAATCCTTTCCAAGTCTTTTTCCTTTCCGAGTGACCCGTATAATATAAGGAGGACATCTAGAGTGGACCAATTATTCCCTGTAATAGACTTCTCTATACCCTCGACATAAGCCTCTGCAGCAGTATACAGCCTTGCAACAGCATGAGCAGTTGCCAATATGCAATAAGACACTTCATTTGGCTCGACTTTCATTCGATCCATTTCAGCACACACTTTTACTAGACCCTCAATATTGTGTTCATTGGCCTCTATTTTCATAAGGATGTTATAGGTGGAAACATGAGGAGGCACCTTATCAGCTTTCATCTGCATGAGAATCTTCGGGATAAATTTCCGACGGCTGGAGGAGGAATGCAGAATAATAAGTCGGTTAAAAACCAGATACGAGATAGGGTAGCCTAGTTCCCTCATTTTCTTCATGTATGCTAAGGAAAGCCTTATCACACCTTTCTCTAGGCAAACCATCACGAAATTGTTGTAAAGCAATTCTTTCTGAAATTCCAAAGGTATCCGCAAGAAGAGCTTTTCACCTCGGGGTATTCCATGGAGCCTCATTGTGAATTCCAGCAGATAGGAATACTCAAGCTCCCTGGGCCTGTATGGCCTCTCACGAATTATCCATTCCATCATCTGGCAGAAGTTAAAATATTTATTGAGTTCTACTTTTCAATCATCATATTTACAACAACATAAATACCACCAACGTAATAATGATTTTATCAAATTATACTTTCTTTAGTATATATTTTTTCTTTTTATGTAAAAAAATGCTTCATATATTTCAAGAAAGAAAATGGGGAGTAACTTATTAAATAGCTTCAAAGAGCTCTAATAGCTTCCTTACATGCTCACCATATTTTTAGAGCTGACAAGAAAATGCGGAGATAATGAATGAAGTAAGCAATCACCTCTAGGGCCCTTTTGTTCTGCTTGTACTTCCTCAGCCGGTTTATAGCATGGTAGACATCTCCTCTATGAACGGGGAATCCATCGGCCATCCAACTCTGACATGCAGACCCAACAGGCTCTTCTCTTGGCAGCTTCTCTATTCTATATGATAAGCATTTGTTTTGGTCCTTCATCTCCAAACTTCCCTCGGAAAATACAGAAGATACTTGGGTGCACAGATAGGCGACATGAACACGACTGACATGAAAAGTTAGGGTACGTGATTTATATACTTCACCAATAAGCCCTATTCCTTGCTTAAGGAGAAGCAGGGCTCGCATTTCTCTCTCGTTTCCGTCAATGTGGTAAACAAAGGGCTATACAATCTTTTACACAACATCTTCTGTGCATCTCCCAAGGATTACTTTAGAGATCAATGCTTGTTCCAGTAACCTCAATGATGGGATTAGTTTCCTTCACGGAAAAAGAAGCAGAAGTACACTTTGCAGCCATCAACAAGTTAATGATTAGGCAAACTGCAGTTCATCTTCACCTTTTACCTGCACAGCAGACTGGAAATCACACAACAAGATGTAAAAAGAATGGAACAATTTCAATGCACAAGTGCCCCATCATACTAGCAGCACAAATGCATAACAGTAGCATATCATTGAAGCGATATACTTTATTACAACTCATACATAATATGTCCTTCACTTTCACCAGAAGAAAGCTTACACAAGGGTGTTTAATTCATGCTGCATCAACTTATTTCCGTAACACACAGGAATAAACCATCAATTGTTAAGAACAAGGCAGCGAACACCAACAAAGTCAGCATTTTTCTAGGAAAGGTCAACTGAAAGTTGGTAAGCTGTAATATATTACGACAGGTTCTTGTATAGGCTCACATAAATCATCCAAAAGGTGAAGCACAGACACATGTAAGGGCGTCAAAAAATAAAGAACGGGTAAATATATCGTCAGACGCATTTCAGCAAACACCTCGCTCACATTAGCATGCCGCATGCAGCATAAACATATGACCACCACGCAGAAGATTGAAGACGCAATTGCCTTGGGAAAGGATAATAACGATAGGAGAGCGCCAAAGTTTACCTCTTTGAGTTGCCCAGAGATCGATCATACCAAGCAAACAGCAGTACAGAGGCAGAGTGGACGGTGGGATGGCTTTTTTTTGGTACCAAGGAGTGGCCTATTATTTGATTTAAAATTATGAGAAAATAATAAAATGAACCTTGGCCTACTTAATTTCAGCCCATATGGCCCAATTATTTCATCTTGCAAAAAATCAGCGGACAACAATGTCTTCCATATTCAGCACAGAGGACTCTCCACCGCTTGCGAGATCCCGGAGACCATCTTTCAGTTCAGCCACTCCTTCCTCCAAAACAGCACAGACGGGATATATAGGGGCGACTCCCTTCACCCTCCTCTTCAGCTCCTCCAAAACTGCTTCTTCTCCATCCTCGTCTATCTTGTTTGCGATGATCAATGCTGGACGAGAAGAGAGCCCTTCTTGATGGTGTTCAAGCTCCAGAATCAAGTCCCTTAGTTGCTCCCAGGGCGGTATCCCTTTCCTACCATCTAAGCCGGATGCCAAGTCCACCACAAAGGCAAGAACTTTGGTCCGCTCGATGTAGCGGAGGAAGGCATGGCCTAGCCCGCGGTTCTCGTGGGCGCCCTTTATCAGGCCTGGGATATCAGCCACAGTGATGGAGAAGTCGTCGAAGTTCAGATTGCCCAAGTTTGGCCTGAGTGTCGTGAAGGCGTAATGGCCCACCGTGGGCTTCGCCCTTGAGATGGCACCTAAGAGTGTGCTCTTGCCGGCATTAGGCATTCCCACCAGACCCACATCTGCTATGCTCTTGAGTTCTAATATGAGGATTGACTCAGAACCAGGAAAACCAATGCTCGAGGGAGCTACTGCTGCACCACCATCAGTCTCTTCAAAGTCAAAAGCATCACCTCTATTCATTGCCGCCTCGTGTTTCAACGGCCTTAGGTCCTTTGGGAATTTCCCTAGAGAAACATTGCCTGGACCACCTTCTCCTCCTTGGGCAATGATCACTCGCTGTCCCTTTTCCTTCAGTTCTATGACATTGTAGAGTATTTGCGCCTCGTCCTCAACCACTCCTTCCATCTGTGGCTCACTGGAATGATCTGAATGTGAGAGTGCATCACTTCTATTATCTTGAATGAGCTGCTTCACCATTGTTTTGTACTTGAGCATTGATCCAGGATGAAAATAGAGCTGCGTCTTATCCTGTGATTCAGCTTCTTCAGTAGATCCAAGATTATTATTGAAAGGAGATTGATCAACGAATTCAGACGCGCTCGTCCCAAGTGACCCGGGAAGATCCCAAGGATCAGGATCTGCAGGAAACTCTTTTTGAACTATATAGGGCATTTCTCCTTTCAAGAGATGAATAACAATTCCAACTGGAACATGGACAACCTGAAAAGTTTTAGTCACATAAGACAGAAGGAACCAAATGATTCCTTGCAATTCCTTTTTTGGAAAGAAGCTGGAAAATTGAAAGAAAGAGAAAAAGGAAACCTTATGTGTTCCACGAGTACCAATCTTGTTCTTTGAAGCACCATGTCCCCCTTGGCCTGCATTCTGCAAGAATGCAAAGTGAAGTTCAGTAAAATCCCCAATACTTTGAATTGTCAGTGCAATAAACAGCTTTAAGAAAAGAAAGGGACGAACAGCATGATGCCGCAAACAGCTGAAGTCCCAAATTGTTGGAGAACATTCTAAAATGACATCGCCACCTCCTCCACCATTTCCCCCTGCATCACAATATCAACGGGAAATGATTTATGTAGATAAAGTGCTATCATTTCAGTTAAGTTGACATAAAGAGGTTGTTTTCCCTCTAGAATGAATAGAGAAGGGCTGGTGTAGCAAGAGGAATTACCCTAAAGGCTTCTCAGGCTTGACAGGAAAGATATATCATTAAAGGACCAAATTTAATATGATTGAGATGTTGAAAGCAAGAGACATTTTTACCATCAGGTCTTCCATGACGATCACGCCGACTCCGGCTGACACTGAAACAACCATTGCCACCATTCCCTCCTCTTGCATAGAGCTTAAACCTATCAATCATTCGCCTCTCCTTCCATCAAGAAAGAATTACATCATCTCAGAAAAAAAAAAGCAAGTAAAAAATATGGAAGTATACTGAATGAGTCGAACAAATTTCAATTCTAGAGTCTGAAGACAAGGAGAGATTTATTAACCTAGCCAACACAAATTTAAAGGCACTGTAGAAGTGTCAACACAAAAAAAAGGTTATATAAGATGGTTCATGAAACTACAACTGATGGACATGGATAAAGAAGATATCTCAAAAGCTAGATATACAGTATAACCATCCTTTTTGTTAGAATATAACACTACTTCAAATTCAGTTCATCCTATGTGATGGCATGTAAAGTAAATGTGTAACTGCCATAAGAAATAATCTTATGCATCACCATAGAATGGTCTTGCAAGGAACTATACTCCTACTGGAAATATAGGCTTTCCAAGGAAAGAGGTATTACCTGTAAAGGAGCCATCTTGACCTTCTTTTGAGTGTCTGCATGAGAACAAAATGACAGAGAAAGCCATGGAGGCTCAATAGCTCTCCTAAATGGTGCCATAAGCCGTAAGGTCTTTACGCAGCATGGCCACATTTGGATCCTTAGGAACTCCTTCCAACTTTATCTGATGCTTTTGCTTTAAGACCCACAAGAGGCCGCTTTCTTCAGGATTTCCTTTGACAAACACTAGAACTAGTAGGAAAGGCCCATCTGTAAAGATAAATAAATAAATACCAATTAGCATTGTACATTCCATGGATATCTCATCATTCATCACATTAGTAGGAAAACATCCAAAAGAGCACCGTGTCTTTGAAGGAAAATATACATTAAGTATTTTGAATTATTCAACATCCAAAGCCAACTGGGGTAAGCTAGAAGAAAATGATTCATTGGCATTAATTTTTTCATACTGAGCAACTTTTCCTTCCATTATAGGAAGAAATCATTCGATGGTTTTCTTCCCAGGGAAGTGTATCGTATGCACGAGTATCTATCAAAGTGAGCCGCGTGCCATATAAATAAGAATTTATGCTCGTACCATATAGGCATTTCGTCAAACATCTGGCGCGCATGAACCCGCTGACATAACCTAAGGCCTAACTCGGGAGATTGAAAGCTAAGTTGAAAAGCAAACAAAGAGAGACGAGAACAACAGATTACCTCGTTTACTTGCCCAGAGATCGACCTCTCCACCCAGAACTGGAACAAACAACAATGCAGAAGCATATAGAGTGGACACCGAATTTGGAGGTGCAGCCGTGCAGGGAAGTGTGAGACTTGAACGGGCTGAGGACCAACTATTTCTGGCCTAATGGGCCAATAACTTGGACGGGAGAAGGCGAACATCTGGTCTGGCTGGAGGAACATAAACCAACTAGAAATGAATCATAGCCATTTTGTTCCGGCCAACCCGTGAACTGCAGGCTCAATGGATCGGATTCAGCCGAGCATATTCTATGCATCCATGTCACTACCTGGCCGAGTTGTAAACAAACCATTTCAAGCTCAGGAGAAGCAAAAGCCAACCCCTCCAATCATCCTTGTTTGCTATCCAGTGAAGATTTGACACCAAATTAGTATCAAAGTCAATGATCTCCATTCTCCAAGGACTCTAGTTTCTCAGTATCATCATTGTTCAAGCAATCATATTAGCTGGAGAAGGAGACTAGTCAATACGTAAGTGTAGTAAGTCAGCAGATGATCTTGAAATACATGACACAAGAAGAAGAGAGACCTTTCTGCATCATGCATATGCCCCGTGTCGAAGGGATGACAGACCTACGCATTCAAAGCAGTAGTCTCCATCTCCAGCGGCCATCTCATCGATTTCCTGTTCATATGCAAGTGAAGAATATACCGACTCCAACCCGATACCAATAACACCGGATCGTATCCGGTCCGATTTGGATTCACGTCGACTTTTTTACAAATATAGAATGCAATTGGAATGGGGTTACTCAAAAGGAGGGTCGGCCTGGCCCACATTCAAACTTTCCGTACTTTATCGGCCCATATTTAAATATTCAATTTGCAGATTGTAGGCTAATAATTTACCAGCCCGGGATCTGATGGGCCGCCGCCGGTCGACCGGAGAGAGAGAGAGGTAGAAGGTGACGGCCGCCGTCTTAGCAAATCCCTCTGCAAGCTATCCGATTCACGAGCCTGCTGATCTTCGTCCTCGCAGCTCGATCTCGCTACATTCTGCGTATTTCTGAATCTCCCGTAAGTTTCGTCAATCTGATCTATTCCCCCAGGGCGCGGTTCGGATTTCGATTTTCCCGGCACGTTGTCGCTGTTCGGGTCTTAGTTCATTTCAGATCGATGCGTGAGCTCCGATGGATATTGTTTCCGTTTTCGGTGATCTGTCGGCGGTGGATTTCACGATTTAATTTGCACCTCCTGAATTTCTCAAGATTTTCTTTCTTTACGTTGTCTCGAGGATGTTTAAAGACGAGGATCGGTTAGTGTGGTTAATAGTCGTGGTGTTCTATTGATAGCAGCAATAAAATTTACTTTTTAGACGGGTTCAGGTAGCGTGCTCTTGTTGGTCATGTTATCTGGGGCGCTTCTTTCTGCTTCTTGAAGAAGTTCTTTGTTTAGTCTTTATCCGGCGGTCATTTTTTTCATTTATTCATAGGTAATACTCATGGAGGGAGATTTACCAGGTGAAGGATCATCAGGTGGAAATGCTGTTTCTGGAGAAAGTTCAGATACTATTCTGGAGCTTAATGTTAAAACTCTAGATTCGAGGACATTCCATTTTCAAGTGAACAAAAATGTAAGCGGGAATGAACTTTGTATTTCCTTCCACATTTATGATGATTTAGCGCTGAGTGCTTCAGTATCACATGCTTGTACATGTATTTGGTGAATTTCAAATGTTCTGCAAACATAGATTGAATAAATGTTGTCATGTAGGCATTTCTCCCATTCATACTTTTAGTTATTTGTAGTGATGAATTTCACCAGGGATGTGCTGTAACTGGAATTATATTTATGGCCCTTGCTTTTAAAATTGAGCTGTATACAAGTACCTTGCATTTCTCCTTGATCAAATTATCTTCTATTTGATTTCAATTGAGATGGATTCTTACTTGGTTCTGCATTAGCTTTGTAACTCTGTTTTCTAGTTTATTTCAGGTGCAAGTTTCGGTTTTGAAGGAGAAAATTGCAAATGATATTGGTGTTTCAGCTGGTCAGCAACGACTTATTTTTCGAGGAAAGGTTTTGAAGGATGATCATCTTCTCTCTCAATATCGTATCCTTCTGTTATATTTCCAGTTCTTTTTGTTCTACATCTAGAGTTTGGGTGGTGTTTCTGAAAGTTGTGCTTGCAAAAGTTAGTCCAACATTTCCATTTTATTTTTGTAATATAACAAGGCATCATAATGTTTCTATGCATTTACCTTTCACTAGCAATTTTTTGATCTAATATGTCTGTCTGTTTAGCTCATTACTTGAAACGCTGAATCATTTACTGAAGTTGGAATGTTATGGAAGTGACAGCCTCATGATATATTCCATGATAACCCAAGCCCCAGAGATAGTCACGGGAGTTTCTTGTGATGAGCGATTCATCATTAGACGATAATATGTCCTTTAGTTATATCTCTAGAAAAAACTAATTTTGTTCCCTCTTTCTCTCTCTCCGTTAGGGAAAATAACTAATCTTCTTCATATCTTTTAGCCTGTATTGCGACCTGCACTGTAGTAACGGACTTAAATAGAAGTTATCACCGATATTGTGTTGAATTGAGGAACATGTAGACTTTTCTTGGCTCTCTTTCTTTTCCCTCCATAATTGACGATTGTTCTGTTCCCTCTCTATGTAAAAGTGTTTTTAGACTTAAGTCACTTAACATTTTTTAGATGTTGAAAATGGTGACACGTTGCATTTAGTTGAAAGGCAACCCACACAGCCTCAACCTTCATTGGGTTCTGAAAGTGGTGAGACAACTGGCAGCATTGGAAGCCAAGGTATTTATTCTGCGAAGTGTTGTTGTTTTTAATGTTTTTTCCTACATTCACATTTGACCAGATATTTTATTTATTTAAAATATTACCTTTTTCATTATTAAAGTTTAGTGGTTGACTTCCGGTCAGTATTTCTCTCTTTGAAGTTCCATAGATCAGGACCACTGATGATTAGAATGTATCAACTTGCTCTTTGATTCATCCTTATTATCTCTCGTATTGTGATACTGTTCTATTTATCTTGAAAATGGTCATGTATCCATGTTGTTTAAAACTTAAAGTAGTTTTGTAATGGAAAAGGAGTTTTCACTTATGTTATACACGGAAGGACTGCCAAATCAAAGGTGTAGTTGTGTATTTTTCTTACTTCCCTCACCCATCATGAAGAGATGACCATGCTAGTGGTGTTAAACTGAAATTTTCAGGTAACAATACCAATGCTGGTGCCCCGCGTGGCCGCATTGGGCAAATTAGCCACAGTGTTGTCCTTGGAACTTTCAATATTGGGGATCAGGGTGAAGGCGGTGTCCCAGATATTAGCCAGGTGTGTTGCTTTTAGATTGAAGCTTTGATTTTCATCACTTTTCTTATTAATTAACAGTAACTTATTAATTAACAGTAATCAAGTGGGGTTCAGAGCTTTTTCATCAAATCATCATAGGTTTTCTTCTTTCTTGCAGGTTATTGGTAGTGTTTTGAGTTCAATTGGACTTGGCAATCTGGCTCAAGCTAATGTAGGTGGAAATAGGCAAGCCTCTGTTGCAGTGAGTAACTCTTCTTTGCAGGCAATTTTTTTATTAGTACTTATTGTGGTGAACTTACAGAGGGGAATTTGTACAGCAGATTTTGAGGATCAGAAAGACCACCACCTGGCAGGATATATATTATTTAATATGCTGTTAATTTGATTCTCATTTACAAGTCCATTTCTGTAAATTGGTAAAGACACCTGATTTGTGGCTGCATATGTAAATGGTGCTCTCTATATATTCGAGGGAACAAGAATAAGCATAATAAGCGACCAATTTTACATTGGATCTTTTACGGTTCCAGTACAAATAAAACTAATAATGCACTGCTAATATTTTAATATTTTCCTCCAAGAGTGGCATGTTCCAGCTATAACAAGTAAATACAGTTATAGTTGTTATCTTACTACAAACTGGTCAATGATTGAAACTTCTAGACTTCCAATCAATAGATATGATATTATGCTATTAATTTCTCAAAGAATTATGGGATATTTTCTCATAATAGTTTTACAGCTAAATGTTGCAGGTCAGGGACTTCAAGGAAATGGAACAGAGGGCTCTCAGGCTAATAGCAGTGTTCAGGGACAAACTGGAAACCTACCATCTGGTCAGGCAATGCCAAATATATCCTTCCAATCTATGCCTCAAGTTGTGCAAATTCCTCTCGCAGCAGCAGTACCTGTACCTTCCTTCAATTCGGTAGTGATGTATTTCATTTCCTGCAGGACAATTGATATCATGGCTTAAAACATTGTTTGATATGCTTGCTTACTTTTTCAGCCCATTCCAGATTCTCTGAACACTCTTGTGGAATTCATGAATCGAATGGAGCAGTCACTCTCACGTAATGGTGAATTAAATAAATTAAACACTCTTGTCGAATTCATGAATCTAATGTGCCTGTTCAAGAGAATCGAATGGAAATATCCTCTCATTCATTAATTATTTGAATTAATTAAACTTTGAGATGAACTGTTCTGTTTTCTTCAGCTAATCAGCAGAATTCATCAACCAGCTCGGTGGAATTGCCTTCAAGTTCGCGGGGCTTGCCTACCCCCGAGGCATTGAGCATTGTTCTACATCGTGCAGAGCAACTTCTCAGTGGTCAGGCAGTCTCTGCATTGTCTGTGAGTACCTCTAGCAATCTTATAAAAGTACTAACTAGGGAGGTGATATGGGGCTAGTCATTGGTTACCCCTTTGGTGGTGGTAGCAATTTATGCTTGGTTATGATTAAATCTTTGGAGGTTCCCAACAAGAAATTGATATCACAGGATTATTGTTGGAGAGTGGTTCCACATGACCAGGTTGCTGATAATTGAGAAAGAAATGGAGATCCAGAATTTGGAATCCACTTTCTGTCAGAATTGCATTAACTATTGTCAATCAGTAAAGTGGCATGGCATCTTTTATGAATCTTGAAACTTGCATGCAACAGAAAAGTGACATAATGACAATATAGAGGATGTGGATGGATAAGACAATCAATAATCTTAATACTTTGATTCTTGACCTACGTTACATTCATATTTTTGCAGTCATCTAATTGTGGTATTCATAATGCTGCAACTTGTAGCATATTGCAGAACGCCTGGACCTAGATGGATCATCTTCAGATATTTCTGTAAGGAACCAACTTCAGACAGAATCATCTCAAACTGGGATTGCAATGCAACATTTAGGAGCTCTTTTTTTGGAGATTGGACGCACTATGCTGACTCTGCGAATGGGAATGTCTCCTGTATGTAGCGTCATCCTTTCTGCTTATAACTTCTTTGACAAGGGATACTGACATGTTCTGGCATCTAATTTTAGGGAGAAGCTTTTGTAAATGCTGGGCCTGCAGTGTATATCTCCCCCTCAGGACCAAATCCCATCATGGTTCAGGTTGGTAGCATTTAAGATTGAGCTTTCTGTAGTTGCAGTTTGCTGTGTGAAGTCTCTTGAATCTTGTGTTTCTACTTGGAGTATTAATCCTACTCTTCCTAGAAGTCTAGTGAAACTGATATTTATTTGGATAATGATGAAAGAATTTTCAGTGGATAAAATAATTTACCAGTGCCTATTATAATCTGTTTCAGCAATGTACTTTGAATGACATAAAACTCTTACTAATAATAATAATAATAATAAATTGCTCGCACATTATTATGGAAGCTTTACAGGGAATGTCAAAATAGTCTTTATGACTAAGAATGATGCCACTTTTGTTGCCGTGCGATCTTTAGTCTCTGTTTTTTTATCATAGCAGAAAACAAAAGAATTAGTTTGTTTAGGAACCTGTTTTTTCATTGCAATTCTGTTGCCTTGAAAGTGATATCTGGGTTTTTTTAAATCATGTTCCAGCCTTTCCATCTGCAAACCCACTCACTGTTTGGGAATCCAGTTCCTCCTGTAAATCCAGTGGCTTTTGGCCCGGTTGGCATTGGGAACCCACCTAGGCACATTAACATCCATATACATGCCGGTGAGGACATATTGATTCTTATATTCAACAATTTTATTCATTGTGTAACTGATATAATTACACTCAAATTCTCTTGAACAGGCACATCCCTTGCTCCTGTTGTTTCAGCAGCTGGTAGCAGGTTAGGTACAGGGGATGGAGCTCAGGGTGAGAGTGGTAATTCCGATAGTTCTCGGGATACAATGGCCGCACAAGCCTTCAGAAATGTAGTCTCAACAACTGGTTCTTCAAATCCTAGCAGCGTCGTGAGTTCCACTCTCCGACAACCAAATACTTTCTCAGGTGCAGAGTTGAGTCCTGAAATTTCTACTAATCTATCATCAGTAATAGCTGAAATCAATTCCCAGATTAGAAGCTTGGTTAGCAATATTCAGGAAGGAAATCAAGCACCTTCAGGTAGTGTTATACTTTGCAGCATTGCTAAAATTTAATCTATTAGGATGAATATACATTAATTATCCATATTTGGAATATGTTATTGGTAATTCACTGAGCAGCTGTTTGATTGTATAGGTCAAGCGGCAACCTCTGTTCAGGTTTCTGTCGGATCTGCTTCTACTCAGGATCAGCCTAATCTAGTGGCAGCAGATGCAGGTGTGGGGTCTGATCATTCATCTACTGAGGCTCTGCTTGACTCGGTAGATAAGGTAGGCAATATTTTGTATTTTGGGGTCTCTCTGCATGATTTATCATCTACAAACTATTTTGACTTCTTTTAAATTGCTCAGTCTCTTGCTAGAAGTTCACCAACTTTGTATTTAGAGGATTCAAGAGATAATGTCAACTCTAGAGATGTGAGTGGTCCAAGTGGAGATTTATTGCCTTCACTGAAGTCTGAAGGTGCTTCGAGCACTAGTGGACTTCATGATGCTCCTGAAGGCACTAATAGCACTCCCTTGGGATTAGGCTTTGGAGGTTTGGAACGGAAGGTTAGATTCATGTATCTATGTTCTTCCTGACAATAATATCATTTGCTGTTCTTACTTATCTAGGTCTCTTATGAAAATTTTTATGGGATTCTGTGTTCTTATCACCTTACCTTTTCCCCCAATTCCGAAACAGAAACGGGCCAAACAACCAAAGCAACAGTTAAAAGGAGCTGATGGTGGTCCTGCTGATACTATTCCTGAGAGGCAACCCATGCACACAGATCCAAACTATGCAAGAACAGAATCTTATCCTGCTGCAGCACAAACTAGGAACAGTAGTAATACCTCATCCTTAGATCAATTCTCCCAGCCTCAGATGGATGTAGCAGGGATGATGTCTCAGGTTCTGCAGAGTCCTGCACTAAACAGGCTACTCTCAGGGGTTTCAGAGCAGACAGGTGTTGGGTCTCCCAACGTATTAAGAAACATGTTGCAACAGTTCACACAGAACCCAGTAATGATGAACACGGTGGGCAGAATTGCTCAGCAGGTTGACACCCAAGACATTGGGAGTATGTTTTCTGGCTTGGGGGGAGGCCAAGGTGGTGATGGAGGCCGCATTGATTTATCAAGGATGGTCCAGCAAATGATGCCAATTGTGTCTGAAGCGCTCGGAGGTGGACAGTCTGGCTTCCCTTCTGCTATGGGTCATGAGATTGATAGTCATCCCAGTGAGAGGGGGCACGATCTTATTGAGCAGGTATACTTTAGTAATGTGAACATATTTCTTAACAGATAACCGTCCATCCCTTCACATCATCAATTTTTGACAATAGAGACCCAAATATATCATAAACAAAAGCTGTAGGTACTCAATAATCTATTTTGAAAGTTGTGGCACTCAACTGTAGCCTCTCCAAATATTTGGCACTGAGACTTGTGCTGTAATTTTGCCATTTTGCTTTTTACTAGCTCTGGTATGCAAAATCACTGATGATCGTGGGCTAAAGCTTTTAACAGTTTTTTTTTGCACTCGTAAGCTTTTAATAGTTGATAGTTTCATTTTCTGCCCTTTGTCATTCAGGCTGAACTCGATGGCGTGGTTAGGCATATTGAAAGTCGGCATGTGCCTCGTGATATCTTCCATTCTATGGTAGAGAGTGCCGCGCGAGCATCTGGTAACAGAGCAGGATCCCAAGATGTGTTGGACGCACTCTGTAGCAACGAGGGGCTAGCCAATGTGGGTTCTAGAATTTCCTATTTGTTTTAATGCTTGATCTCTCATTGGATCACATAAATGGTCTAGATTTGTCAACTCACTGGCATTCTTTGGTCCTCCCAGGAATACGCCGAGCAATTGTGCCGGGATTTGGGTCGCAGGCTGGAGGGAGACTATGGGACTGAAGACTGATGGTAGCTCGGATGGCTCTCCGAGGTTCGCTACTAGTGTTTTGGATGATGGGATTGATCACAAGATGGGCTTTATGGTATTCTGTCATCTTGTACAAATTGTTCTTTTGGGAACCGTTGAAGATTCATGTAGTTGGTTGTGGGACTAATCATGATATGGGAACATTTTAAGAAAGGTCTAACATGTGGTCTCCGTTTTGACGCTAGTTTCTTGAGTAACAGGTGCATTCTTGAATCGTTAGAGACCAGCCTGGGCCATTGAGGGTGCGACGGAATCTCTCTGCAAGAAGGATTAAGTCATCAACCCTGGCTTTCCCCATTTTCAGATCAACCATTAAACTAAAAAATGTGTATATGTAATGTTATATTTATTATTTTTCTTATTATTATATAATTAATATTAATTTATTTTATTATCTTAGTAAAAACTTAATTATATGTAAATAAAATATTATTCAATAAATTATTAAATTCAACTAAAAAAGTATATTAATATTTTCAATCCAAACCTTTATATATATATATATTTAATTGATAAAATTATCAAAAGCTCCAGCGCATTTGTAGCTTCTTCGCTTGAGTGGGTTCCATGGGAGATGTAGGGAAGACCGATCCTGGGCAGGTGCTCTCGCACAAATTCCCCGAGGTTGGCTCATTTCCATTGTTTTCAGTGATATATTGTTGTCTCTCTGGTGCTCACGCTCTTTGATTGGTCTTATGTGTTGCAGGCAACGTACACTTACACGGCGAGGTGTGTTATTTTATACGATTGTGTTCTTGCTTTATACATAGCTGATGATTGCTGCTGCTTCTGCTTTCTGGTTAGAGATGTGGCTCTCTATGCCTTGGGGATCGGTGCTTGTGCTGGCGACGCGGTGGATGATGATGAGCTTAAGTACGTTCACCACGAAAACGGATTGGAGTTCATTCAGGTTATAGTTTATTCGGTTACATCTTTGATCGTGTTCAAATTTCTAGTTTTGCTCCTCTATTTTGTAAGAATATGAAATCTCTGAATTGGATACCCATCCTCCACCCTTGCAGGTCTTGCCGACCTTTGCTGCCTTGTTTTCACTCAGGTCGGTTCCAAAAGGGTTGAATATCCCTGGGCTGCTGTGAGTGATTCGCCCGAATTCTTCATAATGCTAGAGGCACCCCTTGGCTCTCTTGCTTTGTATTGTTTCATAGATGGAAATGTTTCATTCATCTTATCTTTGTATTTTCTGGGAGATTCTACATGATTTCTTGATATATATCGCGAAATTCTGAAAGCAGTTGTTTAATATACATGTTTGACAGCTTTGACCACAAGCTACTGTTGCATGGACAACAATACATAGAATTGTACAAGCCACTTCCTTCAAGTGCAACTGTAAGAAGTAGCTGGGGTTCAATTACGTTCCACTGAAAGTGTTTTAACCTTTGCTAATGAGACTGTGTATACATTTCAAAGGGAGACTCTCCCTACTTCTAATAACTGGTGGAGTTTCCTGGAGTTATCCAGGCCATTAAATCAGAAAAGCTGGATGTACCCATACTTAAGCAGCAAAATATTATAAGTTTGTTGTGTGTGATGCTTACCATATTTTGTTCAAATGCCATTCAGAAATCCCCCCATAGTCTTACAAGATGTGCGACAGCTGATTTCTGTCCATCATGCTCAATCTGTCTTGCCATTTTTCTGTTACATGTTCTCTGTCATTTCTGAAGTTTAAATTTAGCTATGATTTGCATGCAGCTGAGGAGTAAAGTTGGAATTGTGGGATTGCATGATAAAGGTATGATTTCATTCTACAAGCTGCAATCAGCAACTTTCGCAACAGATAAAATATAAACATGGCAATAACTATAGGATAGGCCATTGGAGGCATGATGGATTTCCAGCTTTACATATCTCAACTTTTCCAGAGTTTTGAATTAAGATACCAATATACTCTTGAAATCCTACTTGAAAATTAACTCTTCATGCTGTTGAGGGGAAGGATGATATGCACAAGCTGGAGTATCTTCCTACAGTATAAATTGGCTAAAATAATCACATAATCTGAACTGTCTGTCCTCTTTTATACCTTTGATTTTATCCCCTAGTACTACTTGTAGTATATTGTCTTTTTATCACATTGTCTTTTTTAGGCAAAGCAGCTATCTTGGATACAGAAATAAGATCCTTTGATGAGGCATCTGGTGAACCCATATGCATGAATATGTTTGATTTTCCTTTCTCATTGATGCTAATCTGATATCTATTTATGGGTCTGAGAGAATATTATTCGTAGATAAGAAGGATTCTGCCGTGTGGTAGAGCTTTTCCAGAATAAAAGAAGAGGGATTGTAAAATGCAAAGCTTGTTTGATCCTCAATTGTTGCATAGATATTACCATACAAGTCAATTATTGTGATGCAATATAACATACTTCATAGCTTCTTATGTTATATAAACTTGACCAAGTAGATGTTTGAAGCCCTAGTGAATTCTGATGAGAGAATATCTTATGACTGGAAGCCACCTAAGGAGCACCCCTGTGAAGTTAACGTAGGATCAGAGGTCATAACTGAGAATACTAATCCGAAGTCAATATCTTGCATAAGGTCATTAACTTTCACCAAATGTTGAGCAGGGTAACTTCATTTCTCCGGGGAGCTGGTGGTTTCTCAAAATCATCCCAACCATATTCCTACTCTGGTTATCCACCCAGCCTAGTCTCAACTGTGAGAACACCCGAGGATCAATTATTTTCAGTTTTTGAGGATTGCACGCTACCATCTCAGGCACGTTTATGAATGACCAGTCTCTACTTTTCATAAGCTAACTAGAAAGTAAATATTTGATGAATAAGTTTTTTGGAGAGGAAATCTCAGTGGATGGAGCATGCTTACAAATTATAAGTCATTTACAGGATTATGCATTCAACTCTCCCCCTAGAGCATGAAGTTCCAAAATTTCTCTAGGGAGAACATGAAGTTATGCTGTTGGTTGTAAATGTCTTGCATGAATATTGAAATAAGTATTTGGCATCTACAGTGAACTATTTTGATTGGTATGCAAATACGATACATCTGAATATCGACTTCTGTTATTTCAATTATGAAGGCCCTCTTTTGTTTCTTGTAATTATCATCACTGCTTTGAACACGAACACCTAATAGTTGGTCTTCATTTTACTGTTGAAAGGGATTAGGTAAATGCAGCTGACAGTGTATCTCCTGCAGCTAGCAAGTAATTAACATAGATGATGACAATGAACGCTTCTTTATGTTCTTTCTGAACATTTACGAATATTGAATTTGCAGGCTTTGCGGTATAGACTTTCTGGGGACTACAATCCTCTCCATTCAGACCCAATGGTAGCTAAAGTTGCAGGGTTAGTTGCATTAAATATTTACCATAAATAGATAATCTGCTACCTGATCACGGGTTCTTTTTTACTACTAGTAGAAAATCATGCAAAAGAGAAAAAGCATTTCTAAAACAACCTAGTGTGCGAATCATGCTTGATTCATTCCTATTTTTGTTATTGGTGAGAAAATAAACAGATAATATCTTACTAAATGGCTTTTTGGATTCATTAGGATGTTGAAATTGATTCAAAATATCTTAATATTATTTTTTTTGGAACATTTATCTTTGTAAACTGAGTTCTTTAACCATGAATGATGCACTTCTCATGTGTTTAGATTCTCCCGACCAATATTGCACGGCCTGTGTACCCTGGGCTTCGCAGTTAGGGCCATCATCAAAAGCCTTTGCAGGGGAGACACTAGCATGATCAAGAATATATTTGGGCGATTCCTGTTGCATGTTTACCCAGGGGAAACTTTAATCACTGAAATGTGGAACCAGGGCACGAGGTAATTGTCACTAAAAGCATTACCTATTATCCTACAGCAGGGATGACCTCTTCCATGCTACATCTCATTAGATACATTAAAATAGCCTCATTCACAAAAAGGTGTTGTTGGCTTTGACTACAGAATAATATACCAGACTAAGGTTAAGGAACGGAACCAGGCCGCCCTCTCTGGGTACGTGGATCTCCATCATTTAGCATCATCCCTTTGAAAAAATAACCAGAGTACTTAGGATAGACTCTGTTTGCTATATTCCTGCCCAGTACAAAATAATGCATGCTTCTGCTGATTGTACAATTATAAGTGTAGGAACCCTACTTTCATATCAGAAAATCAGATATTAAATTAACATAGTCAGTACGAGACTATAGATTGTCAACAATGTTGAAGCAGATTGATGGAGGATGCGATTTAGTGCATGGACCATGTCATCTGCAACAAAGAAATGTTCAGTACATGCAGGTATGATCATCACAACCCTAAAAAAGTCTGGAACTAGAGAGCACCAGTAATGGCAATGCCCCAGATACACCCATTTACGTGAATCGGGGAATCTCAAATTTGGATTGATCATAATAAATGGACTTCTGAATACTATGGTTTATATGGATTGATGTGCAGGAAGGACTCCAGCTAGCTAGGGTTTCAACTCTCCCTAGACATAAAAATGTCAAGTACATAAGGTCAATGAGTTGTGGTGATAACTGAGGAACATCATGAATAGAGATGAGCGTTACGCCTTTTTAACTTAAGAAAAAAATCTACAGTTCAGGAAGGAAGAAAAGGTGAGGGGAAAGAGTAGACCTGCAGAGGAACTTGATCTTCTACCTAGTAGATAGATTCTATGAGCAGTTATGGATAGACAGACAGTTAGTACTAAAGAAGACGAAGCACATAAAGGGGTAGATATGTAGAAGAGGTGTTGGATATCTACGGTTTACCTTTTTGACATAAAGTGAGCAATGAGAAGGAAAAATATCTCATACATCATGAAAGGTTTTACAAAGAGAACCTAACAAGGCTCTATTGGCAGTATGCCCACCTCCCATCATCATTATACTGCACTGCACAGAAAGAGAGAAAGGAGGAAAGGAAGATGGAGGTGGACAGAATGCCAATGAACAATGTTAGAAACCCTTTGCCAAACCCACATGATAAGATAAGCCCTTGCTGGAAGGCACTCTGGTTCTATGCTGAGATGAGCATGGCTTTGTCTGCGCTAAGGAACATTGTGGGTGTGAGCCAAGGCCTGCTCCCACTGAACTGAAGAGATAGAGTTCATTGGAGAAAAAAAAAGTGCTGGTTTGGGGTCCTATTTAACAATGGTGGGTGGCGGATGAAGAAACGAAAGGATGGAGAGACAGACGGGTAGGAAGAGAGAGAGGGTAGGAGAGCTGATGCTTCAACAGTAAATGAGAGGGAGAGAGATATGAGTCAGTTTGATGAGTGATAATGCCAACAACTCAACCCAGGAGTTCCTTCTAACTTACCTTACCATCTCACATGCCATTCTTGATCAAGATTTGAGCTGATGTTAATGGAGAGGAAATAACTTATGGAGAGACAGACAGACCATTCACACATTGGTCCCCTAGTCTTCTTTTTGCCCTGGCCAAGCCATAATAACCCTAGTTTGACACAATCAATATCTGCACCTTCCTTCTGCACAAAATCCCAAGTGTACATACATATATAGTATTATACTTGTTCTTTTGGAGGGTTCAAAGTTCAAGCTTATTTCATTAATGTGCAGTTGCAGAGAGAAGACTGAAAGATGGTGGGCACTGGGAGGAGGAGAAGAAGGGGAAAGAGATGTTCACCTTTTGTCGATTGATCTGTCACACTCACTACAGCCCACAACCATTGGACATTGATGACTGATCTGAATCTGACCCCCTAATTAAAAGTGCTGTTGTTGTGCTCTTCTGCAATCAGTATTTATTTATTATCATTACCTAACTCCCTTGACCATTAATGGCGTGCAGCTCTCTCACAAATTCAAAATAAACCCACAAATCATATTGTTTCAGTAAGGAAATGTATATGCTGATCATCAAATTAGGCACATGTGAGAGTACTCTGCAATGCATTGTAATGGTGATGATGATGATGATGATGATGACAGTACCATCAAGATTTGGATAAGGATGTTCATGGCAAGACAAGAGGTCTACACTGCTACTCCCCAACAACAGTGTCCCATCCTATCTTATATACACAGCTAGCTTAGCTGGTTGGCTAGTTAAAGAATCAAGAGGAAAAGATGTAACGCGCAGGCAGAAGATCTCTCTGCAGAAAAAGGAGGAAGCATGTTGGTGACTGAGGTGACTTTTGTTCTTCTCCTCTGTTCTCTGTGGGTGTGGATGTGATATTAATTATATGCAATGGGATGGATGATCAGCCTTTACTTTTAGGCTCGTCAGCCTAAGTTATAAATCTCTCTCTCTTTCTCCTTTGGACTGCCACAGCCATGATTGATTCATTGGGACTATGAAAAGAGGGCTCTCAACGTTCAACCGAGGAACAAACATCCATTTATTAGGTGTAGATGGATGGACCCGAATCGGATTTTTTCGGGTACGGTTTTGGTGATCCGGATCTACATTGGGTTTTTAAAAACCCAGACATGGTTAACATAAAATTTTTAAATTCTAATTTTACAAATTATATTGTGAAAAAAAATATTATCGGCATTTTATAAATTATTTGTAGAATTTTTTTCTTATTTTGAACAATGTCAAACTCACTTTCATAATATACGCTATAATTTATAAGAAGTAATTAGAAGTTTTATGTATTTTACTTATTTATATTAATAAATTGTTGTATTGAATTAAATGAGATTTTTAGAGTAATAAGTAAAATTAATTAAATGATTAATTAATTATTATGCAGATTTATTATTATATTTTTATAGAAATAATAGTGAATCAAATGGTTTCAATAAGATAATTTTATATTTATTACTGAAAATAATAGAATTATTTCATTTTTTATATTATTATTTTACAAATATTGTATATTATTTGATAAATTAATTAAATAGTATTTGTTGAAGAAAAATGTAAAACTCTAAATTATGATTTTTATTATTTTTACTTTTGCACCCATGTAATAAATTTGATATTCAACTTAATTAGTGCTTTCAATTCCTATTTATTAAAACTTAAATATTTTAATTTTTCATTTATGCTAAATAAAAAAATTACGACATAAATCCGACCCGTAGAGTGATCGAATCTGAGTCGGTTGGAGCGGGTTTATTGATAAGCCTATATAAATGGGCTGTTAAAGTGAAGTCAGACTAATTGAATGAATTATATGGGCTGGATCTTTCATTGGGCTTTAAGCCCATGTTCCAGAGAGCGCAGGACAGACACACACGTTGAAGGAATTTCATCAGGGCTCTCGAAATCCCATTAACTTTTCTGAATCCTACAAATTAGTCCCTCCGAGAACTCCAAATCCCACTCCCCAGTAAAATGGAAAGCGAAAACCTCGGAGCTCCACGGTCGCCACCGCCGCCGCCACCGCCGCAGGAACCAGAACCCAAGAGGCCTAAGATGTCCTCCACCGCCACCTCCGAAGAAGAACAGACGAACGTGGCCAACCCGAGGAAGCCTAGATACAAGCGCCGCAAGATCGCCATCTTCTTCGCCTACTGCGGCGTAGGGTACCAAGGGATGCAGAAGAACCCCGGCGCCAAGACTATTGAAGGCGACCTTGAGGAAGCTCTCTTCCTTGCCGGAGCCGTCCCCGAGCCTGACCGCGGCAACTCCAAGCGCTACGATTGGGCCCGATCCGCCCGGACCGACAAGGGCGTCAGTGCGGTTGGCCAGGTGGTTTCCGGAAGGTTCTATGTGGACCCTCCGGGGCTAATTGGCCGCCTGAACTCGCTTCTTCCCCAGCAGATTCGGATATTCGGGTACAAGAGGGTGACTGCGTCCTTCAATGCCAAGAAATTCTGCGATCGGAGGAGGTACGTATACCTGATTCCGGTGTTTGCTCTTGATCCGAGCTGCCATAGGGATAGGGAGAGCGTACTGGCTAGTGTTGGATCGGAGAGTGAGCTTGTGAAGTGCCTGGAGTGTTCGGAGAGAGGGAGGAAGGTGGTGGGTTTGATGGGAAAGCGTTGCTTTTCTGATCCAAAAGGGGCCGCCAATGGAGATGGAAATGTGGAGCCTTTGGAAACAATTTTTACAGGTGATGAAGTTAATGGCACGAGTGATGTTCTACCAGACAGTGGCATGAATGCTGAGTTGAATTCGGTAATGGTGGAGGGAGTGGATGCTCTCATAGAGGAGAAAGGGGCAACTGAATCAAAATGCTGTGTTGTTGATGAAAGAACTGTTTCATTGGAATGTAAAGGTCCTGTTGTAGCAAGTGAAGATGATCACAATGTGAATGCTGACTTGAATTCAGGGATGGAATTGGAGGGAGAGAAAGGTGCAAATGAATCCGGTTGTGGTGTTGTTGAGAAAGGAACTGTTTCCTTGGAAAGTAGAGGTCCTGCTATGGCAGAGGAAGACACTCCTGCTGAAAGTCGAGCTCTTGAGGCTGACGCTGGTTCGGGCTCGGTTGTTGATAAGAGAGACTGCAGTGAGGAAGAAGAAGCTAAACCACTGAAGGGATCATTCTGTTATGGGGAGAAAGAGAGGGAGAGGCTTAACCGAATCTTGAGCTACTATGTGGGAACTCACAATTTCCACAACTTCACTACAAGAACTAAGGCCGAGGATCCATCGGCTCGTCGCTACATCGTCTCTTTTGATGCTAGTATGACAATCACCATTGATGGTATCGAGTTTGTTAAATGTGAGGTTGTGGGGCAGAGTTTTATGCTCCACCAGATAAGGAAGATGATAGGCCTTGCCGTGGCAGTCATGAGGAACTGTGCCCCCGAGGCCTTGCTCGAGAAAGCATTCGAAAAGTAAGCTGGCTGAAGTTTCGTTGATAGGTTCTTTGTTCTTTGTTCTTGTCATGTATTTACCGTGCTTTCTTCTGCAGAAACGTGAATATCAATGTTCCAACTGCTCCCGAGGTTGGGCTTTACTTGGACGAGTGCTTCTTCTCATCTTACAACCAGAAATGGAAGGAGAGTCATGAGGAGCTCTCCATGGAAGCTTATGAGGAAGAAGCCGAGGAGTTCAAGATGAAGTACATCTACTCTCACATAGCCTCAACTGAGCACAAGGAGGGATCCGTGGCTCTCTGGTTGCACTCCCTTAACCATCGAAACTATCCTGATTTGAACCATGCTGGTGATGACCAGGATGCAGCCAAACAAAGCTGAGGAGCCGCCTTGGAACCATGAATTCAGCAGGTTTGGACTCTCCTTGTAGTTCCAATGACATTTTTTTCTGTTCAAAGAACATCATAAGGTACTGCTGTCTAATTTTATAAACTGATATTGAGTTCTTCTGGCTGAATATGATGATATCTGCTAGTATCAACATAAACACTTCTCTTTACCCAAAACTTCATTCACATTGAGATTCATGGGTGTCTCACCATCTCCCTAACCACTCATATCAGTTTCTTTCAATAGACTGACTAATGGTCCCAAATCCTTGATCTCCATCTCTAGTGGAAGAAGTTTTGCAAATTCTCCATCTTAACCATATCATCACTTGTGAATGTTACATGGAAGAGCAGAGATGCTTATATCATGACTCTGATTTGTTGTATGGTTGGCATGATGGATAGACCCACAACAATGGAGAAAATTGTCCATTACAACCAGAAGATGTTGATTTTGTAACAGAGATATGAAAAGTAATTATCACTTGCAGACAATGGACTTTAGTTGGAAGTGACTATCCATAGAAGAATGGTTTGACTGCAAAACTTGAAGCATATGCTCTCTTTGACAAAAAAACCTTATTTCAAGCTTGCTTTAGTTTCCCAAATCTTATTTTCTGAATTATTGTGGGCATGGAAGATTATGGAAACTTATTGGAATTGAATTTTTATCCCCAAAAAAAAAGATTTGCAACAAAGTTTAGTTTTGGTTCATTTTTCTCTCTTTTTTTCTTAATTTAATTATTCATTCTTTTATTTATTTATTTTTTTCAAAATTAAATTGTATTGACTTTAAATTATAAATTTATTTTTCATTAATAAAAAATCAATACATTTATAGAAAAAATATTAAAATATTTTGGATTTTATGATAATTTTAGCTCATAAATCACTAAAATATAATTTAGAAAATAAATATAATTTACTTTATAGGATAATTTAATACATCCATAATATTTTTTGCACTAAATTAAAATAAATCTTAATTAATATATATTTATTTAACTTAAATTAGGTATTATTAATTTTTTGAAAAAATATACACTATATATAATTTTCAATTAATAAAATTATAAATTAAAATGAATTAAACTAATAAAATAAATATTTTATATAAATATAATATAAAATTATATATTTTTAAAATAATTAATAAAAATTATATTTATTTTTGTATTAAATATTTATATATAAAAGATGATATTATACCAATTACATGTAAATTATGATTGATAGTGTAAAAATTTATAGAGTAACCTTTCGTACCTTATATATAAAATTATCTAAAAAATATAAATTTTATATAATTTTATTTAATAGATATATTAAATTATAACATAAATAAAATTATATAAAAGATAAGTTAACAAATTAATAAAAAATGATGATGGGCAAAGGTTTTTAGACAACACATCTCCTATCGGATAAAGTTTGGGTCGACCTGATCCGGAACGTACCCGACTTTCCGTCCATCATTGGAACGGGCACGAATTAGATTTGCAGATAAATATTTATTTATAAATTTTATAATTTTGTTGCAGTGTGAAAATTCTTATTAAAAAAACCCTAATTTAGTCTATATTTTCTATTTTCCACGAAAACGTTTTCCATTTGACTAAGAAGCCGAAACTCCTCTGGTCTTCTACGTTTTTTGTTTTTTCCTCTTGTTTGTTTCTTCAGCTCACCCCGTAACATATCACCTTCCGCCTATTCCTCTGCGAGAGATCGGAGCGGCGTCGAGAACCCCAGGGGCATCGCGAAGTCTAGAATCGGATTTGATGAACACGTCGCAGTACATGGACAAGCGGATAATGGATCTGGCGTCGTCGACGAATGTGCAGACTCAAAATAAGGACTTCATCGACCTCATGAAGCACCCCGAGGAGGAGCGTCACAGCGGAAGGAGTGATGATTGTGGTGGAAACGAGATCGATGGGCTGAAGGTGGAGGAGATCGTGCCGAGCTACGATTTTCAGCCGATTCGGCCAGCCTCCACCGTGCTTTCCAGCCCGAAATCGTTTAGCTTCGACGGTGGATCATCATCTAGAGCTTGGGGATCGCTTGATTCAAAGACTAACAGCAGCATTCCTATACAGGTGAGTTTCTGTTAAATCATAGATATACAGTAAGATTGGCGTTTTTTTTCATTATAGTCTCGAGTACTCTGCTTTTGACCCCTATTCGAATATATCTGGTGTTATATTGCTAGTTTCATATTCTATTTTCAGTACCTGATCGAATTACTTGCTAAGCTTTTCAGCTTATGAGTCAATTGGATCGGGTTGAAATCTCTGCCATGAATGCTTGCTAATGGGTTCTGGCTATTTGCTCATAAATTTCGTATTGCCTTCTGTTGGATTTGATAAATGAGAACATGGAGGTTCGGTTGAGTTCTTTCTTGTACTGGAAAAATTAATATCAGATCTTTTTATTAGGACGAGTAGGATGTAGAGCTCCAGTACAGCTATGTGTATGGCAGTCGTGCCTCTTGGAATGAAATACTACACTGACTTCTTGAAAGCATTTTACTATGGGCTAGCCTCCAGCTCAGTCAGTAATGGTCTACTTGACCAAGCACTTGGTTACTTGATATTCATCTTGTTCAAATTTATGCAGAACTACAGTTCCTTGGATCCATTTGAGCCCGTGAAAGTCATTCCTGATAAGGATCAGCATGCTCGCTCTGCATCCATAGTCACCGAGGTTGATCAGACAATAAAGGAACATATTGAGAATGTGTTGCATGTACTGGATGGCATTAGTGCACGACTGACCCAGCTCGAAAGCAGAACCCGTAAGCTCGAGAATTCTGTGGATGACCTAAAGGTAACTGCTGGAAACAATTATGGAAATACAGAAGGGAAGATGAAACAGTTGGAAAATCTGCTGAGAGAGGTAATTTTGCCCCTACCTTTATTTCTTTTGTCAGATGTTTTTAATGGTTTACTGTATTTGTTATTGTATTTCTAGTAAGTTGAAGCATTGGCTTAATCTCTGGATTGGATAGAGGAGCTCTTGTTTTATCCTCATTATTGGGAGTCCTTTGATATATAGCCCTCCATTAATTTGAAATCCAATGTGGAAAGATGTAACGTGTATGATATTTAGTTTAATTATTCAGTTGCACTGAGAAAAGTCTATGTTTTTGTATTCTTTCTTCTATGTAATTAGCAAACTTTGATTATGCATGTAGCCTTTGTGATTCACCTCGAATCCAACTGTTTCATCTACTTTGAGTTTATAATGCAGGCCATATATGCTTGTATCGTATCAACAATTATTGTGCTTATCAATAGCAAGTAGCGGTAATATTCTCTCACACATGCAGGTCCACAATGGTGTAGAAGTTATTAAAGACAAGCAGGAAACAATGGAAGGTAAACTCCAGCTTGCAAAGCTCCAGATGTCCAAGCCTGACCATCACCCACAGCAAACCCACAACACTGCCAATGTAGATTCTATGCAGCCACCTCAACCCTCTCTACCTCAGCAGCCTCATGTTCCTCAGCATGCTCCTCCTCCTTCCTCTGCACCTTTCCAGCAATCAGGTCCTCATCTTCCTCACTCAATGACTCCTTTACTTCCTCATCAGATTGTACTGCCCTCAGTTCCAATGTCAAACCAGTTCCCACATCCCCCTAATCCTTCCATTCCTCAGCAAGAGCCTTATTTGCCACCACCACCACCCAATCAACCCCAAGAGGCTCCAAACCAGCAATACCAGCTGTCTCATGCAGCTCAGAAAAATCAGCAGTACCTTCCACCACAGCAGCCTCCATACTCCCAGCCCGAACATCAGCCTCAGCAGCCTGCCCAGCATCAACTCTCGCTTGGACAACATTCTGAGGAGCCTCCTTACATACAATACCCACCACCTGGCTTCCGTCAGCCCCCGCCCCCTCAGCCTCCACAGAGTGGCATCCCTCCATCTCAGCAGCTATACGGACCCCCATCCCAAATGTACAAGCCACCACCACCTGGCAAGCCAAATCTTGGGTTTTCTTCTGATCCATATCCTTACAGCTTGCCTTCTGCTCAGTACGGCTCCAACTCCCCCATGAAGCTGCCTCATCAGCATTCTCAAAGCAGTGGTGGAGGTGGGTACCCGCAGCTCCCGACTGCTCGTGTCCTGCCTCAGGCCCTACCAACTGCTTCAGGAATAAACAGTGGGCCTGGATCTAACGGAACGGGGAACAGGCCCCCAGTAGATGATGTGGTGGAAAAAGTTGCAAGTATGGGTTTCCCAAGGGATCAGGTGAAGGCTACAGTTCGTGAGTTGACCCATGATGGGCAATCTGTGGACTTGAACATGGTGTTGGACAAGCTAATGAATGACTCCAGTGTTCAGCCCCCTAGAGGTTGGTTTGGTAGGTAGTTAGTTCTCTAAAAATATGGCAATGGTTTATAGTTCTTCATTCCTACTGTCCCTGCCCCCTCTGGTATGTCGGCTTCTTCATGGAGGCAGTTTAACTCCAGAATGGTGCTCTTGTTTGTTTGTGCTCTATTATGTGCACATAGTTGTTTTCTGCAACTATGCTGTTCTCCAATTTATTGCTTCAAGTTTTTGGGTTGGTGTGCCTTCTGGAGAATATTTTCCAAAATGAACATTGCGAGCATGTGAATAATTCTATCAATAGTATGATTAAAACTTCATAGTAAAATCTCCCAACTCTTTTTTCCATTTCCTTTTAGATTTTGAGGGTTTTGGTTGATATGAGATTTGATGGGATTTTTAAAGTAATGCATATGTTGGTTTTTGTGAGAAATTATTGAGGAATAAGAGATGTGACACATCTAGTTATGATTATGAGTAATATGTATACACTTATCATGTGTTAAACTCACACTTAACGAGTTGTGTATGATTTTTTCAGTTTCGCACAAGAGAAAAAAACGATTACGAGTTGAGTAATTTGTATTATAAGTTAACTACGATTTGTGTTTCTGGTCTCAGGTATGATTATGAGTTGAATAATTTTCTTTCGCAGTGAGTATGGTGTAAGTCTACTCACTCTAATGTTATATGAGAAATTATTATGGGTCTATAAGGCATGTGATTCATATCGAAGTCTAATCTTATAAGTGGTGATATTACATTTTCTTATAAAATTACAATAATAATTATTATGTTAACTATGTTCATTAATCCCCTACTAGATGATGGATATCCTTGCTTCCATTAGAAAAATAAAGGAAATTGTATTATGGATTTAATTTATGATATAATAAATGCTTTTGCATAAATAAGACTTTTCTGACTACATAAATCATTGGGTTGTGCAAGAAAATCTCACTATATCATAAGTTTTTTTTTCTGGTGATTATCATATGATAATTTTAGAAATATTCATATGCACACTCATATCTATGGACATCACAATGATTGGTTGTAATCTAACTACAGCTCTGCATCCAACATTCTGGTCCACCCAAGGTTCAGTCTTTTTGTCCCTTGTGTTTTCCATGAAAAAATATTAATATTTATACATTGAAAAAATAAAAAGAAAAATTTGAAGCCACAAATCTCCCTCCCTCCTGTCAGACTGCTTCCTCCTTGACCTGACTATTGCTTTGCTTAATCACCCTTTTGATGCCCAACAAATCCAGAATCAAACTCTTTGTTTGCTTCATCTTGGGAACCACTTGCATGATGAGCATTAATGGGTACATAAGCATTACTAATGTAGACTTGGATTCATATTTATGGTTCATTTGTTGCTATAACACTGCCTTACATGCAACTCTAAGAAGAGAATATTAGAACCTCTGCCTCTCTTCTTCCTCTTCCTCTGGAGGCCAAGAGTTTATAACAAAGATGCAGAGCGCTGCTCTTGCTCTCTCACCTTCAACTTCATTCCTCAAGGCTCAGAACCGGTCCTTGATCACCAGCCCAGCTAGATTATCACTTGTACCACCTCCCTGCCCTTGCACGGCTCCAAGATTAGATGCACGGGCTGTCTCTTCTCTGTTTCTTGCCTTGAGTTCAAGGAAAAGGGAGGATGGTTTGAAGGTGAAGGCTGCTGCTTCAGACCCGGGAAGCACCCCTGAGGATGATGGCCCGGGGAAATCGAGTGGGACAACCAGGACACTGCAGCTTGGAGTCATGTTTGGTGTCTGGTACCTTCTCAACATTTACTTCAACATCTATAACAAGCAGGTTATATTCATGTCTCTCTGCTCTATACAACTTATTTCTGAAAGCAATTTTGGAGAATGCAAAAATCATATTAGCAATAAAGCTATGGATGGTTGTGCTGAAAGGACGGTATCACTAGCTTGTAAAAGTCATTTGATGGTAGCATAGGAGACATGAGTTCAAGCTTTTAAAATGCAGGAAGTTGATTTGATGCTGGGGAAAGGGTGTTATTATGGACCAACCAATGAAGAAGGTAATAGATGGATTAAATGTTCGATGGTTGCAGGTCCTGAAGGTATATCCATTTCCAGCAACAGTCACAGCATTCCAGTTTGCCTGCGGGACTGTGATCATCCTGCTCATGTGGACATTCAATCTCCATCGAAGACCAAAGATCACCCGCGCTCAGGTAAATGGGCTATTTGAAAGTATTCCATCCTTACATTGAAAGGAAAGCTCTCCTCTCTGATTTAGTATGTGAGGTGTGTTTTCTGGGTAACTATGCTTCATCTTAGGGTAGTACATCAGTAGAAGATGCAGTTTCCTTGATACACACGGAAAAAGAAACCAGATAGTTGAATTCAAGACTCCACATGGAGCCATTAAGAACGATGGACTCGGTTTGAAGTGCATTGTTGTTTTTTAGCTTGCAGCAATTTTACCCCTTGCTGTAGCACACACAATGGGGAACCTCTTGACAAACATAAGTCTTGGGAAAGTGGCAGTATCGTTCACCCACACCATCAAAGCTATGGAGCCCTTCTTCACAGTTGTCCTCGCTGCTCTGTTCATTGGGGAGGTAAGGAGACATTCCTTTTTCTGTCAATTATAGGCCTTCAGAAGAAGATTACTGCCATTTTATCTTAAAAGCTGAAACTTTGTTCAAATGTTTTATGTGAACTAACTGGACTTCTGTTGTGATTGATATGTGTGCCTGCAGAAGCCTTCTTTCTGGGTTGTCTCTTCCCTGATACCTATCGTCGGTGGAGTAGCCCTTGCATCCTTCACAGAGGCTTCCTTCAATTGGTAAAGGAACACTATGTTAACTCTTTTTGCAAACCTGCATCTTCCAATTCTGGCACATGATCTGATCTCTCTTCTCTTTCTCAAATAGGGTCGGGTTTGGCAGTGCTATGGCTTCCAACCTGACCAACCAGTCACGCAACGTGCTAAGCAAGAAGTTGATGGTTAAAAAAGAGGTAAAGTCATAAGATTCAATTACACAGGCTGCTGAGATTTAACTGCTCTTCACCGAAAAGTTGCTGCACAGGTTGAGAAGAATGGAGGAAATGGGCATAGAATTATTTTTACTTGTTTACAAGACAACTAGAACATTTCTAGTTTTGCATTGATATACTTGAACTGTGATTTAGTATTCTATTTTTCCTTTTGGTGATTTCAGGAATCACTAGACAATATTAACCTCTTCTCAGTGATAACTGTCATTTCATTCATCTTCCTCCTCCCCTCAGCCATTCTGATGGAAGGAATCAAGTTCAGCCCTTCATACCTGCAGTCAGCTGTAAGTGAAAATCTATGGAATCCTAAATGATTTCTGTCAGATAGAATATCCCAAGAACAAGTTTCATTGCACATCTTTTACCTGGATTTCTTAACAGGCAAGTGAAGGTCTGAATATTAAACAGCTGCTCATGAGATCCCTTCTTTCTGGAATTTGCTTCCACTCATACCAGCAGGTGATGTCACGCCTTGCTTTTCATTCATGGAAAAAAAAGATTCCCTAATCTAATATCTCTTGCTGATTCTTTCATCTGTTTTTGCTTTGCTGGTTCTTGATATTTCAAAAAAGGCGAATTTGCAAAGTATGGAACTTGCCACTTCCTATGCCCAACATAATTTGCCAGCTTTCCATCTTCATCTTTGGGAATATATCACTTATCAGATGAACTGCAATTGCAGAAAGGCCTAAAAACAGCTAGTGATGATGAAGCTCATGTTGATCCGAACAAAACTTTCTTTGGCAGGTTTCCTATGGTATACTTGGGATGGTCTCTCCCGTCACTCATTCAGTGGGTAACTGTGTGAAGCGAGTGGTTGTTATAGTCTCATCGGTCATCTTCTTCCAGACTCCAGTTTCTCTGATAAACACCGTCGGTATGTAACATGTAATCTATCCTTCTGTCAAAGATTTTACTCCCACTTTTGGCCTTATGATAATGTATCTATCCTGCTCTAAAAACTTTCTGCAGGGACTGCATTGGCTCTTGTGGGAGTGTTCTTGTATTCAGGAGCAAAGCGAATGAAGTCGAAGTTGAAGGCTTCATGAACTGAGAAAAGAAAAATGCAGAACAACACCATGTAACACACACACACACATACTTGACAGTGAAATTTCAGTCCATTGCTGAAAGGTATCCAAATGGTCTGAATTGATCTACAACATGACATCTTATTAGATCCTGCTCATGATGCCCATTCATAAGGTCAGGGGATTTCTTGATAAAGACCTCCCAATTTTTGCATCTCTGGTACATTGCTTGCATAAGCCCATAACAAATTTTCCATGACATATTCTTTCTCCATGAATCCTTGAACTTCATGCTGTGGAATTTTCAGTTGTTTGCATAAAGATCACACCATCATTTTGATTGATTTGGTCAAGATCTGCCTCACAAGTAAAAAAAAGGCAAACCAGATTTTTGGCAGATGGATTGATTGCCCAACAATCAATCTGACTTGAACTAAATTGTTCCTAATAGCAAAACCACTTCTCAATGTTTAAACAAATCAATCAATAAAAACTGCATTTCACAAACTTTCTTTACTTCAAGATTTATTATAAATGATGGATAGACACTATGAATTGCTGCATTTTGACAACATAATCATACATATATATACTCAAGATAGTTCACTTGATGCCAACATATATTAATTGGGTCCACATGGTTTAGTCTCTTTCCTCGAGAACTCATGTTTCAGGGAAGAAGATAGAGGAGATGAGGAGGAGGAAGTGAAAGACTACCACACAACACAACAAAACAAAGAGATAAGCAAGGATTCCCAATGGGTGGTGGTTAGTAGTTTAGCCAAAATGTAGGCCTCATCCATTCCCCATCCTCACACTCCCCAACATTCTATCTCTTCCCTTTTGTGGCTCTATAACCCATTCCTTGTTACGTCGTATCACTCTAATAAAAATTCAAGTAAATCCAAATTTGAAAAAAAAATAGATTAATATTGATGTAAATTTGTCCATTTTTTTAATTTAATAATTCATATGATTTTTTTAGAATTATTAGAAAATATGTTGAGTTGTAATGGTAGCACAATTCAAATATTATATATATATACTTTAAATTTAACTATTTGAGTATTATTATTTGGGTTTTGAATAATCCGAAAAAAAATTAAATATTTTTTAAAATAATTGTAAATATGAGACGAATTTTTATTATCGAATGGGATATAGTTTTGTAATGGGTAGAATTATTTTAATTTTATATGCACTTAAAACTAATAAAAAGCATATGATAAAAAGGGTGTATATTTAAATTATCAAAATAGTATAGTTAATTTGGAATGGAATATTTTAATTTTATATTAATATTAATATATCTTTAGTTATATAATTTAAATTAATTTTCGGATTATTATATAAATATTTTATATTTTGTACAAAATTATAAATAATTATAAATTTATATTAAGTATTGAATAAGAATGGTAAAAATGTAGGCAAGTTTCAATTTGGAAGGAATAAATTTTTATTTTTGTTTGATATTGTTTTTTTATTCGGAATAAAAAAAAATTGGGCGGAATACTTAAAAATAAAATTAAAGAAAAAGGTGGAAAAAAATAAATAAAAGAAAAGTCAATTTGTTCGGTCGTAAATCTTCGTCATCTTCTTCCACTTCTTCAGCTTCTTCCATTAGGGAGGAGGAAGAGGAGGGAGGTGGTTATGGGGAGAGCTTTCGTGTACGTAGTACTAGGCGGAGGAGTGGCCGCTGGCTATGCTGCTCTCGAATTCGTGAAGCGTGGCGTCTCCTCCGGCGAGCTCTGTATCATCTCCGACGAACCGGTAAGCCTCTCGCTACACCGTCCTGGGAGGAGCATAACAGCTGTTCTCCATTCATTGCTCTCCATCTTTTCCGAACTTCCATCTTGCTTCACGCTCTTTCTTCCTCGGAAACCCGTGCCTCTCAATAATGTTTCGTTCCAAATGGCATCCGCACGAAGGTAACTGAATTTTGACCCTGGCGTGGTATTTCTTTCCATCTTTCTTGGGAGCTTAATCTATCGACAACCATAGAAGGGCACTGTTCACTTCAGTTGACTATTTGCAGAGATAAAATCCCGGCTTTAGGTTGACAATCGCCAAAATGCTCTATTGCTGCTCGATTCATCCGCCCCGGAGCTTTATTCATCAGTAATTTAATCGCGCGCACTTTAATCTGGCATTTGATGATTGAAACAGATAGCTCATATTGAAGTTTCATTTATCAAATTCCACCGTCTGTGCCTGTTCTCTCAGTGGCTCGGTAGCCTTTCACTGGTTTGATTTATTCGTAGTTGTCTGCAGCTAGATGAGGACATCAATCCTTTTAGTTTCTCAGTTCTTGTCTGCAGCTCTTACTTTTATCTTGTTATACTAATGAAAGGAGTAGTAGTCTTTCAGAGCTGATCAGCATATTAACCACGCCTTATTTGGAAGCAATTATCCTCTCCTTCACGCCATCCTCCCATAAATGGGCTCCAATGGACATAGATCACTAGTTTTCTCACTCTATCAGGAGTTCTTATTTTTGAATCTGGAAAATTCATGTTGCAGTGCATCTTACCTTGCAGTGCAATGTCTTATAGGATGCCTACCTTGTTGCAGCTAACATTTTTACAGAAGCTTCTAGCATGTTATCATCTACATGTTCTACTTATATATTGCATTTACTTGTGTAGCTACTTGGTATAGTGTTAAAATCCTTTGCTTCCTGGAATTTTTCTGGCAGTTTGCACCTTATGAGAGACCCGCATTAAGCAAAGGTTACTTGCTCCCAGAAGGTATGAAATATATCCCAACTCATTCCTGTTCATGTTTTAGTGTACATCTGACCTGTCTGGTTACAGAAAGACAGATTCACTGTTCGGATACTGAGAATCAATCTGTTGTATATGTAGCTCCTGCACGTCTTCCATCATTTCACACTTGTGTTGGAGCCCATGAGGAAAGACTTACTCCCAAATGGTACAAGGAGCACGGTGATTTTCTCTTCGTCAATTTCTAGTTTGATTTTATATTTTGCTATGTGCTTCGGAAGAAGTTGTATATGTAGTGGGGGGGTGGATAACTTCATGGCATCTGCTGTTTAGTGAAGATGATAATCATGCGATCTCAAAATCTTATTGACTAATAATACATGTCAAGGTGCTGATGACTTTATGTTTTCATGCTTGTGCTGTCACTATGCCAAATAAAGCTCAAGTTATGTAAGCCGAGTGACCTCTTTCAGTTCATCATTTCTTAAGTTGTTTTCCTTTACATGCATTTTTCTTTCTGCTCTGCTGAAATTGTTGCCTTCTAGGAATTGAGTTGGTCCTTGGTACCCGGGTTAAATCTGCTGATGTGAGGCGCAAGACACTCTTGACTGCCACGGGAGAAACAATAAGTTACAAATTTCTTATTATTGCGACGGGTGCTCGGGTAATGAAACTAGTCATTCACTATCTGACATTTCTTGTTGCATCTGCATTTTGTGGACTATGATGATGACTGCAGTCCCTTATTGACTCCTAGATTTCATAACAAATGCAGTGAAATTTCTTGATTTACTATATATGATTTTACTTGAAATTATGCTTGTATTTACAAATAATTTAATTAATTAACAAAAAGAATAAGAAAACCTGGAGTTTGCAAAAACTTCATGGGACAAACTTGCTGGGGGATTCTCTAGACATTTGTGATGCTTCCTCTGAATTGTTTTACAGGTCTATACATCAAGCCTCAATGGATTTCATATGTTTGTGCAGGCTCTGAAGCTGGAGGAGTTTGGAGTTAATGGATCAGATGCCGAAAATGTCTGTTATTTACGGGATTTAGCTGATGCAAACAGAATAGTCGATGTGATACATTCTTCTACTGGTGGGAATGCTGTCATAATTGGTGGTGGCTACATCGGAATGGAATGTGCTGCATCATTGGTTATCAGTAAAATAAATGTCACAATGGTTTTTCCAGAAGCACATTGCAGTGAGTGTTCTGCTCCGGTTATCTCACAACGGTAGAAGCTTGGAGAAAGGGTTCACTATACTTTTAAAATAAATTCCTAATTGCTCTGTTCTTTTCTGCAGTGCCCAGACTTTTTACACCCAAAATTGCTGCTTACTATGAAGAATACTACATGGCTAAAGGAGTAACTTTTATAAAAGGAACCGTGTTGTCCTCGTTCGACATTGATTTCAATGGAAAGGTAAATTTGCTTCTCAGTTCCTTTCCCTGGTAGCTGATAGAAACATAGAATAGGAGAATAGGAATCCATTGCATTTACCAGTGGTAGTTCTGTTTTTCAGTTAGAAAGTTTAAATCCTCAGATCAGCTCTAGTGAACAGGCTGTTGACAGCAGCTAGCTACATGTCTGAATTTTAACTGCAGGAATAGCCTACCTTGATGTTTATAATCTGAACCTCCTTGTTTTAATGGATTGAGCAGGTGACAGCAGTCAATCTTCGGGACGGGGCTCGTCTCCCTGCGGACATGGTGATTGTAGGGATTGGTATCCGTCCTAACACGAGCCTATTTGAGGGCCAGTTAACACTGGAGAAGGGTGGCATCAAAGTGAATGGGAGGATGCAAACAAGCAACAACTCTGTCTATGCAGTAGGAGACGTTGCAGCTTTTCCTGTCAAACTATTCGGTGAAACCAGAAGGCTCGAGCATGTGGACTCAGCCAGAAAATCTGCCAGGCACGCCGTCTCTGCCATAATGGAGCCTGAGAAAACTGGGGAGTTCGACTACCTTCCCTTCTTCTACTCTCGGGTCTTTGCTCTCTCATGGCAGTTCTATGGGGACAATGCAGGAGAGGCCGTCCACTTTGGGGACTTCTCAGGGAGCAAGTTCGGGGCCTTCTGGGTAAGCAAGGGTCATCTAGTGGGTTCCTTTCTGGAAGGAGGGACCAAGGAGGAGTACGAAGCCATAGCAAAGGCCACAAGGCTCAAACCGGGCATTGAGGATGCTGCAGAGCTGGAAAGACTAGGGGTGGACTTTGCTTTATCAGTCTGCCAGAAGTCAGTTCCTGCACCACCTCAGCCCGCTGCTGAGGGAGTCAGTGGCCCGAGCCTTGTCCTTGACAGGCCTGTCTATGCATGGCAAGCAACTGCTGGTGTCATTGTGGCTGCATCAGTTGCTGCATTTGCACTGTGGTATGGAAGGAAGCGCAGGAGATGGTGAATGAGGGAGCTGATATACACCCGGGGCGCAGAATCTCACGAGGTTGGATGGCTTGAACATAATGGCCCGGGCATGTAGAATTTACAGGTTAGGAGGTTACACATACTGTGTGGATACCCTTTGGATGGCACATTCTCTCTCTCTATATATATATATCCACTTGGGCAAAAGAAAATGCAGACATTCAACCAATTTACCACTCATTTTTATGGTCCTTTTCATGGCTACATATTTGCTACTCTGGCATTCTCATAAAGACCAACAGTTTGGTACTCTTTTTTCAATCAATACCAAAGCTATGTCTATCTCTTCAATTCTGTGGTGAAATAGTCTTGGTTAGAATTGACAAACCCAAAAACAGCAAGATGAGATATTGAAATACAGGACCTGAGCTTTTTACATGGTTGAAGTAAGCATTCATGGGCAAGAAGTGGATTTTGATGACAATGAAACAATGGCAGCTAAAGAAAGAATGGTCTGTAATATTGGTTTATAGAACGAGGCCCATTTTATTTATTTTGGGCCTCTTTAAGAATGAATCCACTTTGATGTCCTTATGCAGACCCAGCCCAATATTACAGTTTCGCTTGCTTTCCATTTCCGCTGCTACATATTCTCTCCGCTGTTGCAGCTCACCAGATCTTTCTTCCGGTTCCGCCTTCTCCCGCCTCTCTCTCTTTCCGTGTACTCTGACGGCAGCGGTATCTCCTCTCTGCCCCCCACGGTCGTCCTGCCATTGCTGAGAGAGTGCGAAGAGGTGCCGTTAACGCTTCAGAGACTTTAGTTTGTTGTTCTGTGGGTTTATGAGCGAGCTGGTTGGGGTTTTGCATTTCACGGAAGGGAAAATGAAGTGTTCTTTGTTCTACGCAGGCCTGCTTCTGTGGAATTAGTGTGTTCTGGTCTGGAGCGTTAGCTTCCCCTATGGCGGTATGTCATTGAGTAACCTGCCGATGCGTTGTGTTCAGCTCTTGCCTGCTGACAATTTTATTATTGCCTAATTTGTGGTCTGAGTTTTTATCTTACACTTCCTGGGTTCTTTTCAGATCGAGAGGATTTTTAAAGATGAAGCAAGTGAAGAGAAAGGCGAGAGAGCCAGAATGGTAAGTTTTGCAATGGATTGTGAGGCTAGTTCATATGAGTATAGATGGAAATACTGATTCTGGTATACCAATTTTTAGATTTGGTGATGTAGATCAGGTAGCTATTATTCTTCTAGGAAATAAATGACGTTTAATATCCATTTTCATCATCATTTCATGCAACAGGCATCCTTTGTCGGAGCCATGGCGATTGCAGACTTGGTAAAGACCACTCTGGGGCCAAAGGGAATGGTGGGTGTCTTAGGCTGGATAAGATGGTAACTATAGTTTGGTATTTTGCCTTTTCATTTAGTTCTGATGAATATGGATTTTTGCTTAGGATAAAATTCTGCAATCAACTGGAAGAGGCCGTGAAGTTACGGTTACCAATGACGGTGCCACTATTTTGAAGTCTCTTCACATTGACAATGCTGCAGCCAAAGTCCTTGTTGGTATCCTTCTAAATTATGCGAACATTTGTCTGATGCTTAACATTCCTTGTATGAGGTTCTCGCACATGTAAAATATCTGTACAACATATTGGGAACTTTTAGCCCAAGTAGAGGTAGTTATATCTTGGTTGTTACCTTAATTCAAATTTCAGATATCTCTAAAGTTCAAGATGACGAAGTTGGTGATGGTACCACTTCTGTGGTTGTTTTGGCGGGTGAACTCTTGAGGGAGGCAGAGAAGCTGGTTGCTGCCAAGATCCATCCAATGACCATTATATCTGGTTAGTTATTGTACTTTTTGACATGATCTATTTTGCTGAGATAATATTATGAATCTGAAGAAAATGTCATATAGAAAATATTTTGATTGGAAAATTTTCCATTTTCTCTTGGAATTTTTTTATCCGACATGGAAACATGGACGCATTATAAATTCCCAATTATTCTCATCATCTGAAAGCCACCTATCAGCTCTGTATGTTTATTCCAGAGTTAAATGAGGGGTATTAATTCATGTTTCTGATGATTTTGTCTCTATCTTTAGGCTATCGGATGGCTGCAGAATGTGCTCGCCATGCATTATTGCAGAAGGTTGTGGATAACAAAGAGGATGCAGGTAGTGTTTCCACAGTGATTTTCTCACATAGGATACCTTTCTTTCTACGATGAGGCTCTGTTGTCCCTTAGCTGGTCCAAAATTCTTTGGCCATTTGCAATAAAACATTTGGTGCAGTAAGATGGATATTTTCCTGAGCTACATATCCATTAATGTCTAATGTTGGTTGATGCAGAAACATTCCGGTCTGATTTAACAAAAATTGCAATGACTACACTGAGTTCCAAGATATTATGTCAAGATAAGGATCATTTTGCTAAACTGGCTGTTGATGCTGTCATGCGATTAAAGGTGGGCCCTGTATTTTATCTGCTAGAGGCAGACAAGCTTGCCATCTTATTTCCAGTTTTCTGTACAAATTTGTCCCCCACTATCATGAACAGGTTCAATACTCTATCAATATTCATTTTTCAGATCCTTGAGATATAGGGGCATTAAAATGCCATTTTTTATGAGTCTTTCTGATAAATGAATTCCTTTTCTTGTTATTTTTGTTTATATATGTCTGAATGTGATTATCCTTTTTCATTCTCTCTGTTAATTTCATGAGATCATCTTTTTTATACCCTTGTCATAAATTGTAGGGAAGTACGAATTTGGAATCCATCCAGATAATTAAGAAGCCTGGTGGATCTTTGAAGGATTCTTTCTTGGATGATGGGTAGGATGCACATATGCTTGTTATATTTCTATATGAGACTTTCAAATGATTGTGTTCCATTTGACATGTAGAGAGACTATACACCATTGTTAAAACAGAAGCTTGCACTTGAATTTTATTTCTTTAGATTTGAAGCTTTATAAATTCTTATAGGAAGCCACCTTGTTATTTTTGGTTCTTAGCTTCCTGTGGATAAGTAGTCCCTTTGATATATTGTTTTTGCTGTCATTCATTAGAAGGCCTTTTGTGGAACAGTCTACTGCATCCTTTTAAATTTATCCTTCTATTTATCTCTATTATTTATATAGTTTTTTTTCTAAATGAACCTATCCTTTTGTGGAACAGTCTACTGCATCCTTTTAAATTTATCCTTCTATTTATCTCTAATATTTATATTGTTTTCTAAATGAACCTATGTCTGTAATTCAGGTTTATTCTCGATAAGAAAATTGGAATTGGGCAACCAAAACGTATAGAAAATGCAAATATTCTTGTGGCAAATACTGCAATGGACACGGATAAGGTGAAGATATACGGAGCTCGTGTCCGTGTTGATTCTATGTCTAAGGTTGCTGAGATTGAAGGGGCTGAGAAAGAAAAGATGAGGGAAAAGGTTCAGAAGATCATTTCCCATGGGATTAACTGCTTCGTCAACAGACAGTTGATTTACAATTTCCCAGAGGAATTGTTTGCAGATGCTGGAATACTTGCAATTGAGCATGCTGATTTTGATGGTATTGAGCGCCTAGCTCTTGTTACTGGTGGGGAGATTGCATCAACATTTGACAATCCAGAGACCGTCAAACTTGGGCACTGCAAACTTATTGAGGAAATCATGATTGGTGAGGATAAGTTGATTCGTTTCTCTGGTGTCCAGATGGGTGAAGCCTGTACTATAGTATTAAGAGGTGCAAGGTAACAAACATCATTTCACTTGTTTCTTTCAGATGTTCATTTTGACTGATGTTCATCCTATGGTTGATATCTACTACTGCCTTAGTTGAGCTGCAACGTTTACTGTTACCTGGGCTTCATAGTCTATCTAACTTCCAAATTCACCTCAGACTATATTCATATAAACATCAAGATTAGTTGAGACCCATTTACATTCTTGAAGCCAATATAGTGCCTTGATTTGTTTTTATTGATTGCTTGTCATGTTTTTTTCTTCAGCCACCATGTCCTTGATGAGGCTGAGCGATCCCTACATGATGCCTTGTGCGTGCTATCTCAGACAGTGAATGACAGCCGTGTTTTATTTGGAGGTGGGTGGCCTGAGATGATAATGGCTAAGGAGGTGGATGAACTTGCTCACAAGACTCCAGGGAAGAAGTCCCATGCCATTGAAGCATTCTCAAGGGCGCTCTTGGCCATCCCCACCATCATTGCTGACAATGCAGGTTTAGACAGTGCAGAGCTGGTGGCCCAACTCCGTGCAGAGCACCACAAAGAAGGATGCAATGCAGGAATTGACGTCATTTCTGGATCTGTAAGTCCACCATTTAATCCTTCTCTAGTTTTCCCGATTGTCATTTATATTACCAGATCTATGTACTGGGTGCACCACAAGAGATTCTTGTCCACATTGGCTTATACGATTACTCTTCAGCCTTAGTTGATGCAGTTGATTGCTTATCAACATTTTTGTTTCATTTCTGACACCCAGGGTCTAATTATTGTACTAATAGAAAGGGGGAGGTGTATGTATAATTCGTGTTGGCTTCTGTAAAGTGTTTTGCTACAACCGTACCTGATGAACTCCAAAGAATTGACCACCATGTATGTGTGCTGATCTCCTTGCAACATTTTTCTTCATCTATCCTATCCTGCAGGTTGGGGACATGGCAGAACTGGGCATCTCCGAGGCATTCAAGGTGAAGCAGGCGGTGCTGCTCTCTGCAACTGAGGCAGCCGAGATGATCCTGAGGGTTGATGAGATCATCACCTGTGCCCCTCGCCAGAGGGAAAATAGAATGTGATAAAAGTAGGAACAGCCCACCTCACCTCTCGGGATTTCCATCTCCTAGTCTTTTTTTATAAATTTTCCGGCCATGGCTAGATTCATGATGTATGTTGAAGATGATTTGCACCGACATCCGCTTTTATCTTATTCCACACCGCATCAATTACATCAAGGGTGATTTTCTTCATGTTGGGAATTGTATGTTTGTTCAATTTAATGCTTTTGTGCATTCTTCATTCATCCACTAGACAGACACATGCAAAGTACAACCAAATAGGCTCCAATATTCCTGGAGGGCAATGGCCAATGGGCGATTGGTACTTTCCTTCACGTGAACAGTACAAAAACGGTGAGTTTCTTGGATTAAAAAAATCATACTGCATGATTTGTAATTTTTGGCTTGGTTAGATTAATTAGAGTCGGATATGCCCTAAGCCATTCCTAATATGCCCTTACATTTATCACCCAACCAACCATTTAACAATGGGAATTTTTTAATTAAAAATTTTGAAGTGATTACTCATAATTTAAGACACTAATGGGGATTTGCTTCGCAATGAATAGCTCTAAATAATAATCCAAAATTTCCTATTTTATTATATATCTTCTTTCATTTTTTTTTCCAAAAAAATATATAAATTAATTATTTGAATTAGAAAGGAAAAACGAAGGTCTCATGAGTCACGTGTATCCCTATATCGTTTGTCAAGGTTGGTCACTGAAACGATGACGTCTTGTCTCTCCCTCTCTCTGGACAAGACGATAAGCTACATAGCAAAGGGAGTCTGCCAGTTTTCCGTGGGAGACAGCAGCGATGGTGGGAGAAGGTGACCGCGAAAAAGAGTTGCGTTCTCTCGTACTTGTGGCCTTCGATCTCACCTCTTCCACCGACTGTATAACCTATCGGCACTATCACTGTACTCTCTCTCTCTCTCTCTGTATGTATGTATGTATGTATCTGTTCATCCGTGCACAGTCGAGACATTGTGTATTATCGTTGTTTGTGCGTGTTATTGCTTTTGGTTGTGAAGTCTCGGAACTTATCAAATCGGAGTGAATGTGTCAGTTTGCTTTGAGAGGACAGGCGAGGATCCATGAGGCGAGATTTTTCAGTAAACGCCGTGTTGTGTTGTTTGATTAAATTGTCTGTGTTCACTTTATTGATTGAGAGCTCTGGATCTCCTTGTGGTTTATTAGTGAAAATGTTTGATTTTGTGATAGTTTCATTGGTTATTGTATAAATGATTTCTAAATTAGTTGAATTTTAATAATTTTGGAAACGCGTAGAATTGAAGCATTATGCTGAGATCCAACTAGTTTCTGGTTGGTTATGACTTTCTGTTTTGAGTTAAGTTTGAAATCGATCTGTTGCTCTCTTCTTTCCTATTCAACTGTTCATGCAAATGTGATGTTAATTGCATTAATAAATGGCTAGGCAATGATGATCAATGCAGTTGTAAAGCTGGAATTATGACATCAGAAGACATGATAAATGCTTATAATGATCAGTGGATCAATTTCTTGGACCCTCTGGTAACAGTTCTATATGCTGTTAAGTTTTGCACCTGTCTGCATTTCTCCTTTTCGTGAGTAAACTTATTATATAGTACTTCCTTTTTGTCCCCATTTCTGCAGCTTGCACATCTTCTTAAAGCTTCACAGGATAAAAAGTTTGTATGTGAGGCAGCTGAGAAAGCTCTGTAGCCATGACCACCTTGGTATCCCCTGCATTGCTATTACCGCAGTTGCAACCATATTTTAAAACCAGGAATCCTCAAATTCCGGCAAAGCCATCCATGTGCTTTTGCAGAAGTGTTCTTCGCCTTGTAAGTCAAACAACTGCCATCATTGTTTGTGCATTTCTGAGATAATGAATAAAAAATGAAAAAAAAAGCTCAGTCGGGCTGTGAGCTATTTATCACTGTCATCATTGTCTATTTATCATGTAAGTAATGAATAAAGGTGGAATTTACCATTTTCATCCAGCCCGTCTAGCTCAGTCGGTAGAGCGCAAGGCTCTTAACCTTGTGGTCGTGGGTTCGAGCCCCACGGTGGGCGATTGAATTTATTTTTTACGCACCGGATAGAAAAATAATGTATGAGGATCAAATTGAAATTATCCGTCCCGTTGGATGGTATCTTTTCCAGTGCAGGGCTCCACGTCTGCGTCCTCTCTCTGAAACCGCATGATATCTCCAGACGCTCCTTCGACACGCCACTTTACAGAGTGTAATTCATCTCCTCGCGTCTCTATGCGGGGTCAGATTCAGAGAATGCTGCAGACACTCCTTCCTTTTGCAGTTCAACATACCTAAACTCTCAGACTCCCTCCTCCCTCTCTCGGCCATGATCTGTTGAAGGTAAGCTGATCTCCCTAACTTAATCCAAAATTCAGGGTTAACTTTTACAACTCTCTCTGATCCATAAGCTGACAATTGTGAATGGAGCTTGATTCCCATGGACTGTCCGCTCGCTGCTATTTAGATTCCATTGATTTTTTCTGCACGACCTTCCTTCTTTTAGCTGAAATGATTGACACTTTCCCCCCTGCCTGCGAATCACGTTCTTCTAAATGTGCTTCAACTGCGTATGATTTTTCTACTCTTTCATATTGGGTGTCAGGCTTGCGTGGGATAATTCACTTCGACAAGCAATATCTGCCCTTTTTACTTCTCTTCAAGCTCATAACTTGGGAGGTGACAGATATCCTCTATATAATTTGCCGTTGGAAGGCGATTACATCCACCTAACTACAAAATGTCTCGAGAGGATCACATCCGTCCTCTGTGAAATGTCATAATCTGAGTTAAGGACACGATTTGGGCCACTGGGTTGGGTTCTTAATGTGAAGAATAATCCCAGATTGTCTGGAGAGCCATTCAAAAGCTCCCACATATCATCACCATCATCACTACCATTTATTAAATCCCAGTAAGAAATGACTTCAGAGGTTTGTAAATTTGCTGATGAATCATCATCCCTTGGTTTCTGGCAGCTTAAGCCTTTGCAGCCGGAGCAGCTGGGGCTACGCCTCCCGTGGTCGGCCTGAACATGGTGGAAGGATCTCGTTAGAGCAAAATTAAACCCAGAAAGAACAAACATATTAGACTACCCATGCTTCATGCAAAGGAATGCAGATGCTCAGGATGGAAGGCAAATCAAAGATTCAGTATCACTCCATCTCTATTCTTTCATATAGGGCATGTGATCAATAACAGTGTGGCACTTACAGCCCAACGAACACTTTGAATGCATCATAGATACCCCACTGGGCACCGGTGAGAGTTCCGATCATGACAATACGGAGTGGAAGGCCACGGGTGAAGAGTCCCCACAGCCCAAGCTTCTTAACAGCCTGAAGTGAAACAGACGAAACATAATGTAATTGGGAATTAAGCACAAAGCCATCTTCTACCAGAAATCACATGTTAGAGAAGAGCACCCACATCACCAACAGTTGCCCCTTTAGCATTGTTGAGGAAAGACACAAGGTTGTCTGCCGGGTGAGACACAATTGCACAGAAAACACCGGCAACATATCCACCGGCGAAACTCACTCCAAGCTGCAAAGATTTGCTGCACTGATCCTTTGGAGTGGGAATGGAATACTTGTAGATCATTTCCACGATGGTCTCAAAAGATGCAAACTTCATCATAGTATCTGTAGACACCAAACACAGTTTAAAAACATTCCCATGAAGTTCACTGTAAATTTGGATAATATTATTACATAAAACCACAAAACAAGTATGTAATTGTGTAGATCATTTTCTTTCTTCAACAAGGACCAAAACTTACATGGAATTTGACGTCCCCAAAGAGGAACAATTCCCTTGTACAGCCTGCAACAATTAATAGATGATCAAAAAAATTGCAAGCAGCGTATCCTCACCAGACCATCATTCTGCAGAACATAATTTGTCAAACGTACCCAAGAGCACCTTCAGATTTCACAAATTTTGGCAAGCCATCAGCTAGACCTCTAGCAAAGCCAGGCTGAGTTTGAACCCTGACCTTCACAGCCTCAAAGGGGCATAATGCAACATCAGCAATCACCTCAGCAGATGCAGAACCAGCAAGGTAGATCAATGTCTTATATTTGGAAGCATTCTCTGGTCCAGCAAGGTCAGAGTAGTACTTCTTGAAGAACTCATAAAACCCAAATTTGCAAGCCCCCTGGGCACTGTAACCCAATAGAGTGGGTACCCATCCCCTGAAGAACCCCTTGACACCCTGCTCCTTGAGCAAGACTCCAAAACCTGAAGTGATGCTCTTATACTTGGCAGGGTCAATCTGAAATACCAGCCATAGGATAGAGATCAGGCTGACATGATCATCTGAATATGCTAGTCAGTAGACCAGACTGACGATCTTTTAACTTGCTCATATATCTATGGGCATTTCTAGCCTAATTAAAATAATAAATGCCAGCAAATTGAAAAATGAAGATACTCCAATTAATTTGCAGACACATGTTCCAGTATGTAAGTGTAACTTAGCAAGCAGAATAATAGCCAAGAAAAATTGCGGATACACTGAAATGAGGATATAGAAGAAGAGACAAATAGCAAAGAAAATGGTAATGGTATGACTTATATGTCTAATAAAGATATACTAATAAATGTACGCTGGAGAAGGCGAAACAAATATAGGCCACTGCATTTCGCATCAATTGCCTGCAGAAACAGATTCGGCCAGAAAAACACCACAAACCAGACAACCAAATCCTCAAAACAAATCCAATGTTCAAAAGAGGACACACAAAAAAGAAAAACGAAATTCATTCAAGAGATCTGCGGTGAGGTAGACCTGCATATTGCACTTGACGAGATCGAGAGGAGTGACAGTCATATGAGTGAGACCGCAACTAAAGATTCCACCGGCAGTGCAGGCGGCATAGAACTCCGGCGAGTACATCGCGATCTTCTTGCTGGGCTCGCTAGGTGCGGGGATCACGAAGCCTCTCTGACTCGCCGGCGAAGCCGCGGACTCCCGATCCACGGTCGAGAACGAGCCGGATCCAGGCCCGAGCTTCTTCCCTAGGGACAAAGGCTTCATAGTGGATGGGGAGGAGTACAGGAAGGCCGGTATCAGCGATTGGCGGGAGTTATCAGAGAACGCCATTGAAGCCGATGAGGAGCTTGTGACAGAGAGAGAGATGAGAGAGGCAGGAGATGGTGGAGGTTGGTCCGCTTCTTCTCTCCAAAATTCTCGCTGCCCTAAAATGGTGGCGTCACTCCATAACGCATGCGATCTCGGCTGAAAAAGGATTGAAGTGTTACAAACTCTTTTTATACTGGTCACAGGAAAAGCGAACACTATGGAATATGGATACGCGTCATTTACAATTCTACCCCTCCGCTTAAATATTGAATGGTGTCAATCATTTTACATTAAAAAAATTAAATTATTATTCTAATGAATCGAAAAAATACCATGCATACCATTAACATGAATATTATTAAATGTATTTTACTAAATATACGCTTTAATAACTATATATATATATATATATTAACAAGGGTCACAATTCATAAGTAGCAATAATACATAGTTTCATGGCAGACTCATAGTAGTTCTATGACCGCTATTATGGGTCTTATATTCTACTACTTTTTGGTGCATGGAGCTGATATTAATATTGATATAAGTCACATTCCACAGGGCCCCTCAACTCTACACACTCAAAATGCTTGGTGTTATTTGAACATTACAGGCTCACGGCGATGAGGCTTCAATGGTGCTTTGAAGTGTAGAAAAAGGCAAATGGCAATTAGGTTTTTGGTAATATGTTGTCTGTATATGGCTTCTCATTCCCTATGTGAGAAAATTCTATGTGATGTTTCTGGGGGCAGTAGACTGGAATAAGGGCAGTTTTTGATGCATCTCCTCTCAAGTTGAGAGTCTCAACTATGGCAATATTCTCGACACTAAAGTTATATCATCACAAGCAGTGGAATTAAGTATATAATGTGGATAATTAGTAATAGCATACCAAAAGGCTCCAGTTTGAGCAAGAACATCATCCATACAGGATGCTTCATCTATAGGCAGCTGATGATCCCTCTCCTTATCAACGGAAGCAATACTGCCCAACTTGCTGCGTTTATGTTCCTGCTACCATCTTTTCCCGGACAGAGAAATCAGCTGTAAGAAGCAAAATCGGGTAAGGGTAATGACATGGTTGAATTGACATAAATAGAGAAGGGGTATATGCTTTTGTTCAAAGAGTTACACTAATTCCTACAAAATTTTATTTTTTATTCAAAACTTTCTCAAATTGCATCCTTTCGGTTTCCACTAGTTCTAGTGCAAGAAGTGATAAGAAGATTACAACCACTAACAGACTAACTGTAGCAAAGCGCACGATAGTATCATAGTCTAACATGATGTAGTCATGCTATAATCCCAAGTGGCAACCGTATCAAGTCAGGTTAAAATCTCAAAGTTGATGGGATGCAATCATCAACTGCTCAGCGCTCCACATTCCTACAGAAATATGGGCTAGACATCTACTGGGGCTATAGTTGGCAATTTTATTTTCTTTGGGTCCTTACGAAGTAGAGGAGATGAAATCTTATCAGTAGCATAATTTGAAGTTGAAGAAACTTATAGCTTTAGGGTTTGAAAGAAGATTCTAAGAAGCTTATAGGATAGGAGAAAGAACCAACCTGGCGAGCAACCTGGGCCAGTCGACGACTGTCCCTAGATGTTTCATTCACCTTATTTAATCTTTTAGACCCCTGTACAGCATCTTCTGTATCCATTGCCAGCTTTCTTTTGTTGCCTTTTACAGGAGAGGTATCTTCACTCGGACAACTTGGCGAGCCCCTCTTGCGCTTCCTCTGGAAGGTGTACTTAAGAGCCCTGGTGTCATCAGCTTTAGTAGGCTCTTCAATACCATGAGCAATGACTGCATCTTTCAAATCTGAATTATTGTCTAGAACATCGGTTTCTTCTGTGTCTAGAACTATAGCTGGAATGCCATGAACTGAAGTAGCATCACCTCTCTTCTCTACCAGCCACAACTCATTCCAGAACTCTCGCTTATTCACAACACTTGTCATGTCTATCACTCTTCTGGAAGAACCCCCTGTGCCTAAACTTAACAAGAGTGGATCATTACACTGCAATGATATCCCAGTTTCTCCTTTACTAACATCAAGACAATCTATGTCTCCTTTGATGTTGGCTTCAGTTACACTATTGCTACAGCAACAAGCAATAGACCCATGCACTTTCCTTTTACTCTTCCCCTTGAGAGCCTTGCCTTCCATAAAGGGATCACTGTGCTGCTTTTTGCACAGCCCAGCAGAATCTTTCTGCATGTTCTGCTTGGAATTCATTGAGGAAAGCTTAGTAGGGACAGCTTCACCAGCTCCAGTGTTGTTGTGATTGACACCAAAAGAAGAATGATGAAACCTCGTGAGCTGATAGGAGTTAGACATGCCCGAACTAGATTTGGACCTAGCAAATTTGGGCTTTCTTTTATGTGTTATTTGCAGCTCTGATTTCTTCTTTTCTTCTTGCAACAATCCCTTTCTAGTTGTCGAGTAGCTTGCTGTGGGAGATGATAGGGTCAATTCCTCTCCATTCTCTTCACTTGCCCCTGATTTTTGCCAACCCATTTCTGAAATGCATCTATCATCAGCTTTCTCTTTAGCCGATACTATATCACCGTGTTGCCTCTCAAAAGCACGGATTCTTTGTGTACATTCATTTCTATATGACTCAGACTGTGCAGTTCCCGTGATTATTGATGCGAGAGAACTATCACCAAAAGAGTTCTGTAAATGAGAAACATCTGCTTGTCTAGATTGCTTATTAGCATCAGACCATTTGTGATCTTGAATTTTCGGACTGAAAGCTCTATTTACAGCAGAAGCTTCTACAGTCTCAAGTTCCGAGTCTGGTGAGTATGGTACAATAGGTTCCACATTATTTGGATGGTCCTTGAGAAACTCATCTTTCGGGTCAAATGATTTTTCCTTGACACTCTCTCCGCTGAAAAGTAGCCTTTCATTCTTATTCCTCTCCATCTCATCAGACATATTTCTAAATTCAGTTCTAAGATCTAATATCTTGTCTTCAGTTTCCTGTAGTTGTGCTTCGAGCTCTTCAATCCTCCTCCTCTGGCTTATGGCACTAATCTCAGCGTCAGTTTCCTGAACATCAAATCTTCCAATCATCAAAGAATTTGGAAATATATCTATTTTATGTTTGACAAATATTAAAAGCTGAAGAGAATGTAATAAAATGAATACCCAAGTTTTGCATAGAATTCATGAAAAAGTAGCAAGTTTAGTTACTCTAAGAAAATTCATAAATCTATTCCAAGCAAGCATTTACAAACAGCACAAGACATAATTGCAAAAAGAAAACATATACATGGAAAACAATTGCTTTTACAGGCCCCATTTATTACACGGGCTTTCTTTTCAATCAGGATAAATATGGCCACAAACATCCAACATACTATCCTTATGGCAGAGAACCAACAAAAGAAGCAATATTTAAAGACATGAAGATTGACGGGATGAAAAGACAGCACTTCGATTACCCTTCTAGCAAATAAGACTGAACTATACTACACATATGGCTAAAAACACAATAAAACATACTTTTCTTTGGGTTATTCTCTTCAAATCATAGTTGGACCAAGTTGTCAATGACGAGTCTGTGGTGTTTTACACCACAGGCACAATCTCAGGCAACACAAAACTGGCTAATGAATGTATGCACTCTGTAAATATTCGAAGTTCAATTGAGAAATACGCTAAGAAAGGAACCTGGCAGAAACAATAAGCAGAGCTTCATTATTAACACCAGATTTTAGAAATTTTCATCAAGAAAAAATATTGAGCACACATCTATTAAGCACTTCCCATCAGTAGAGCTCACTTAATTTTGATAAGAATCTTCTACGGTCCCAGAAGAGAAAGCGATCGAAGGTCGCACTTTGAACAAATATGAGAGTCAGTGGAGCTGAACAATACCTTGGCGTCGATCATCTTTTTCAAACGAAGTAGAAGAAGGAGCGCTTCGTTCTTGGCTGCATTAAGATCTTGCTGAGACCGGAGTGCGCCACGCTCTGAAGCCATGACGCGAGCAGCCGCCTCCTTGGCCGTGTTGAGAATGATCTCCGCGTAAGCCTTCTTCAACGCTACAATTTTCTTATAAACACAAGTGAACACAGAAAATCAGCATCAGCATGGACAACGAACAACAGAAACAACTGCCGCAGAATTCGAGCAGTCAATCGGAAGAGCCATTTAAAGAAAAACAGAAAATCGTGGCAGTGCCGGAGGAAAAAGAAACCACAGGTATGAGCAGCGGACAGCGATTTCGTGGAGTTGCCGGCGGAGAGGTAAAATTAACATTACCTCGGATTCTTCCATGATCGGGATGGATACCGATGATCACAGGAGCACAGAGAGGGAAATTGAACTTAGTCTGTGCGTCGTAGTCAAGGTTTTCAGTTTTCCCCGGCTTCGTTTCTCAGCTGTCTGTTATGAACCGAAAAGAAACCCGAGCTGGTTGCACATGTTTACCACTATACCCCTTAATATGGACTAAAATTACAGTGTTGCCCATGACATACGCCATTTGATTTATTTCTCTTTAAATTACCTCTAGGCCCACAAACTTCTTCTGTAACCCCAAAAGTGTACACTTCCTCTGTCCCTGAACCCTCGAAAACAATCAGATTTGCATGAAGAATGATACCGCAGCAGTCCCATCTCAGCTTCTTCTTCACTAATGTCAATGCAAACTTGGCCTCTTTTGACATTTGCTATCATCTGCTAGATTTGGCCTTGCAGCGGTGAGCAGTACACCATGGTGAAGTTGCAGGTAACTAGATTTGGACATTTTACCTGTAGCTTGGATTTCTTCGGAACTTCTTGGGAGATGTTAGCACAGACTCCTTTCCATTCTTTTTCTTCTCCATCTTACCAGATCTTATACCCTGTCTTTAGCTTCCTGTAGTTTTCCGAGAAGCTATTTAATCCTCCTTTGGCTTGTGGCATTGATCTCAGCTTCAGTTTCCTGAGCTAGCAAATCTTCAGACACCAAGAACACAGCAAATATTTAGCTATTTAACATTTGACAGCTATGCTAACAGCTCAAGAGAATGCAAGAAAACAAATATTCTGCACGAGATTCATGAAATTTAACATGCTTAGTTACTCAGGAAAGTTCATCTTTCCAATATTTCAAGAACGCTTAGCCACAAAAAATTAAAGCTCTATTTCGTTACAGGACTCCCATGCCAATCAAGCCAGATATCCTTACAAAAATTCCATGACTAGAGCTGCTGCCTCCATGGCTGCGTTCAGAATAATCTTCGCTTAAGCCACCTTCCACGAAATCATCTCCTTCAAAACAACAGGAAACGCAGAAAAACAGATAGAGAAGAATTTGAGCCATCGGAAGAACTGTTGGAGATTGCGGTGCCGTGGAAGCTTAATACAATTCGCCTACATATTTACCATTATACCCCTACATTTGAATAAAAATTACAGATCTCGCGGATTTGATATTAGGTCGGGTCTGGTTGCATTAAACCCGACCCGATACGTACGAATTACCCAAACCGATACTCGATTCGGATAAATTAACCCAAATTTGGAACCTGATACAGGGTATAATTCGGGAACCGGTTTGTATTACTCGTTCAAGTTGATTTGGCCCCTTGGGTACCCTTTTGGTTCGGGGTTTAAATTCAGTACTTAATTTGCAAAAAAACCCGACCTACCCGGAAAAAATAAGGTCCCGGGTCGGATGGAAAACTAGATCCAGCCTCGGCAAGACAGAGAGTCCAAGTGAAACCGTCTTTTTCTAATAGGTCTAATTAATTTTTAAAATGAGTTTATTTTCAAATATTTATTAATTAATATTGGACTTCAACTTGGTAGGTGTTAATGGGAGTGGTGTCACACACGAAAGGCATGCTGAAAGGGAAGGCGGAACAAAAGAAGAGCAGCAATGGCATCCTCCTCATTCACCACCATATATCACACCATCTCCATCTGCAAGCAATGTCACAGGTATCAGAATCGTGCATCAGTTGAACTCATATTTGACATGGAAATGAGCTGGAGGGAAATGAGCAGTTCCTACTGATCCACCAAGCATGTTGCTGTGTCTCCTTGGTGCTCACCAGCAGTGTGCCATTTCAGTACATGCATCAGCAGTTTCTACTCATTTTGGGTGTTATCCTGCTACTCTTGGCAGTGCAATTTCCACCTACAACACACAAGAACACATTCGATTAAGAGCAATGCCCAGTGACTCAAAGTGCAGATGAAGCTTACATGAATTTCATGGATTTGCTGCAAGACCCAGATGGATATATACTATGTCAAGGCTATGTCGTCACCCTTACCCACCCAATAAAGATCTTTGCCTAGTAGTGGAATCCTGATCAGCTCATCACTAAATAAAGTAGTGATGGTTCACTCTTCATGTCCTCTGGTATTTCATCACAGCCACCTTCCTCCCCTTCTCTTGCTCTTGCTTCTCTTTGATCTGCATGAAAATATAACTCATCATTCCATCTTTCTTTTCTCCATTGATGGGTCTCAACAGGTCATGTGTTCTCCTCATAGGTGTGTATGTAAATACTAAATACCTTTTATCTTCTGCAACTGATGTTCCAGTTCCACTCTCCTTTCTGGCATGGTCAACTTTTTTTTGTGCGTGTGGTTTTGCTTGCAGTGATTGCAGGAATGGAGCGGTTTGCTTTCAAAGGGGTGGCGTCGAATCTGGTGACTTATCTAACAGACGTGGAGGGGATGAGCAACTCATCTGCAGCAAAGATGGTGAGTAGCTGGTGCGGCTTCACCTCCATGCTCCCTCTCCTCATGGCGCCTCTAGCTGACTCCTACTGGGACCGTCGGTCCACCATCTTGGCCTCCTCTTTCTTCTATATCATGGTCAGTCCCGATGACCAGTTATGATGTACATAAACTTGAGATCAACTGCTCTCAGCTTTAAATAATGAGCCTGAAAATTTGCATTGAAGGGGCTCCTAGCGCTGACATTGACAGCAATGGCATCGGAAAGCTCCCCTGAGAACAAGCAGTTCCTATTCTTGTCGCTATGCACGATCTCGGTGGGGATGGGAGGCTACAACCCGTCCCTCCAGGCTTTCGGGACAGATCAGCTCGAGGCCGAGGTGGAAGAGGAGCTACAACCGCCCCGAAGCAAGGCCGAAAGTGGCGGCAACAAGAAGAGCCCTTTCTTCCAGTGGTGGTACTTCGGGATCTGCACCGGCAGCCTGTTAGGGACCACGGTGCTGTCCTATGTTGAGGACACGTTCGGTTGGGTCATCGGCTTCGCCATACCGACGGGGGCCATGGTGGCCTCCACTATGTTGTTCTGCTGCGGTGGCAAGATCTATGCAGTGGAGGAGGACTCGGAGACCAACAAGAGACGCTTCTGGTGGGTATCCAGGGTCGTAAAGGCGGCGGCCTCGAAGTTCATGAGCAGCAGAAGCAGCATCAGATTGACAGACGGAGAGCCTGAACTGGGAGACCTCGAGTAAGCCCACATCCTCAAACTTGACCATGTTCATTTCAAGTATTTGTAGAGATGTTAGCCGATGGTCCCACGTGTGCTCGAGCCTGCCATGAACCATAACGGTGGAGTTAGGGGGTTCTGGCTAACACCAGTCATGTTACAGGCTGCAAGGGAAGCCTCTATGTTACCATACCAACCTCACTATCCGGCCAGGGGAACTGAAGAAGGAGGCCGGAAAATCTCACGTGCTTGACAACGCCAAGGTGGTGCTCCGGCTGCTACCCATATGGATAACCCTCCTGATGTTCGCTGTCATCTTTCAACAGCCCGCCACCTTCTTCACCAAGCAAGGCGCCGTGATGAAGAGAACCGTCGGAGCCTTCAAGGTCCCTCCAGCCACCCTGCAGAGCGCCATCACCCTCTCCATAGTCCTCCTCATGCCATTCTACGACAAAGCGCTCATCCCCGCCGCCCGCTTCTTCACCCGAAACGAAAAGGGCATGGACGTGATGCAGCGCATGGGAGTCGGCATGGTTCTCTCGATCATAGCCATGGTGATCGCTGCACAGGTCGAGACCAAGAGGATGGAGATGGTCGCTGCAGGACCCGACAAGGCAGCCCTCAGCATATTCTGGCTGCTCCCTCAGTACATACTTTTAGGCATCTCCGATGTCTTTACGGTGGTCGGAATGCAGGAGTTTTTCTACAGCGAGGTCCCTTTAAGGATGAGGACGATGGGCTTTGCACTGTACACCAGCGTATTCGGCGTTGGGAGCTTTGTGAGTGCCCTGATGATCTCCATTGTCGAGGCCTCCACCAGGGGGCGGCAGAGCTGGTTCACTGATGACATGAATAAGGGTCGGCTGGACAAGTACTACTGGCTTCTTGCACTGGCCAGCGTGATCAGCCTGCTCCTGTATATGGCACTTTGTAAGGTTTACAGAGGACAGAACAAAGTTGAAGGAGAATGAACACCTTCCACCACTTCACATACTGCTTATAGTAAGAAAAGAGGAGTGGCATAAAAAATTATATTTAAGTATACTTACTGGAACCTCATGTTCAATGCTCTCGACTTGAAACCTGGCGCCTGCGCCCTGTATAGCCTCAACCAAACTGGAAGTCACCCCATTTTCCTGTATCATCGTCTCTTTCATTAGCTGTAAATAAATAAGAAAACATAAGACATATTTATGGAGATGCAAGCACATTATTTTGTTCAGCAAAAATGCCAGCATGCTCGCATGAATTACACATACTAACAACAAATGCTCAATGGAAAATTTTAAGGCATCAAGTGCTGGGCGATTTTGATTTCAGAAGTCCAGAGAAGATAAAATGCTTTGCCTTGATGCTCACCTCAACACTAGTTATGCCCTTCAACCACTTCAATGTTCAAGTTGTTAATGCCTTCTGTTCCCTATAAAAACACAAAAACACAGGTTCATTTTGTTCAGAAAAATTGCCGGCAATTCTCACATGAATCACATATATTAATAACAAATGCTCAATGGAAAATTAGAAGGCATCAAGTGCTGGGCCATTTTGAAATCAGAAGTCCAGAGAACATAAAATACTTTGCCTTGATGCTCACCTCAACACTAGCTATGCCCTTCAACCACTTCAATGTCCAAGTTGTTGATGCCTTATGTTCCCTATAAAAACACAAAAACACAGGTTCATTTTGTTCAGAAAAATTGCCAGCAATTCTCACATGAATCACACATATTAACAACAAATGCTCAATGGAAAATTAGAAGGCATCAAGTGCTGGGCCATTTTGAATTCAGAAGTCCAGAGAACATAAAATGCTTTGCCTTGATGCTCACCTCAACACTAGTTATGCCATTCAACCACTTCAATCTTCAAGTTGTTAATGCCTTCTGTTCCCTATAAGAACACAAAAATACAAGTTCATTTTAGGTTGACGTGTATGAGAATGTACTTCTCACACACAGGCTCTTGACGCAGATAATACAGAATCTCATTATCAAAACATAAATACTATAATAAATCATATTATCAACCTTTCCCCTCATCTATAAATCAGTTTGTTCCACCAGTTACATCTGATCAACTGAAAGTGACTCTGCCTTCACAAGATCAACCTTGGCAAGATTTTAACTCAGTCGCCTTGCAATATTGCGGTGCCACGGAAGCTTGCATATGAAAGATGAAACAAAACATTACGTCATACTCCTCCATGATCGGTGGAAAGATCGACGATCACACTGCGCCGACAGCGACTACTAGAGGAGGAGAAGAAACTTTCTCAGCTTGTGTTTTCCTTCTCCGTTGCTCAACTGCAGTCCTGGCATGAGCCGACGTATTTACCATTATACCTCTCTGTTCGATAAATATTACAGGATATAACGGTTATAAATTTCCGCATCCCATGCCTAAGGCCCATAACGGTTCTGAAACCTTGATGGACCGAGCCAGTTCGGCCCATAACCTTTTCCGGTTTATGCCGGTTCATGAGTCGGTAATAATCGGACAGGTTAATGGTTAGGACAGTCCGGTCCGGACCTGCTTCAAACCAGCCTTATTTACACGTTTAAATTATTACAAATGAAAAAAATCATTCAAAGCGGAAAAAAGTAGAAAGAAAAATTACAGAAAGTATGGGGCGCAAATTGAACATATCATGATTTAGGTACACTCGAGGGAAATTAAATTACTGTGGGGGCGCTACTATTGTTTCTGTTTGATTCACGATGTGTGGGGGAAATTAAATTAGAGGTAAGTATGGGGAGCTAATTGATATTTCTGCTATGTGCAAGGGGGCAAATTACAAATCAGACGACTCTGACAAGAGGAAGAAACATTCATCATTTTTCATTCATTATCGTCATCATCGCTGTCTTCCTCTGATAGGGTTGGAATTCTGGAATTCCGGCGTACCTTCTGACTTCTTCTGCTCTCTCTCTTCCACTCTTTTCTCTGAGTGTGCTGTGTTCTAGCCGATCCAACGGCGAGCAGGTACTGGATGGAGCAAATCTCCAGACACTCCTTCGACACACGCCACTTTACAGAATAATTCATCTCGTCGCGTCACTATGTGCGGGATCCGATTCATCGAAGGTTCGGTTTTCCGTTTCTCCTTCGGCTGGGACTATGGAGTAACTAGTCTTCCTTTTGCAGTTCAACATACCTAATCTCCATGTGGGAACTCTCGACTCAGCGATGGTAAGGCAATCTTCCTATCTCAATTAAAAATTCAGATTACAAGCTGGCTATTGTGTACCGAGCTTGATTCCGATGGACTGTATTACGACCTTCCCTTTTGTTAGCTGAAATGATTGACACCTGCTTTCCTGGTCTGATAATCACGTTCTTCTCTATGTGGTTCAATTGCATATGATTTTTCTATACTTTTCATTTGTGGTTGTGTGGTATAATTCACTGGAAAACACTATCTGCCCTCTGTGAAATGTCATAATCTGAGTTAGAAACACAAAATAAAAGCCCGAGACCGCCCCTTCCCAAAAATGGGAAAAGAAGTGTAAAAGAGGAAGAAGAAAGCTCTGTCAGCTCTCACTCATACACAAACACATTTTACTCACAGATCACCCCTCTGAGTCTTACCTAACGCCCATCTTCATAGCATCTCCCAAAATAAAAGCCTGAGAAAGGGGAGAAAAGAGGAGAAGAGAAATCACCGCCCCTTCCCCAGAATGGGAAAAGAAGTCTTAAAAAGAGGAAGAAGAAAGCTCTGTCAGCTCACTCATACACAAACCCAATTTAATCACAGACCACCCTTGAGTCTTACTTAAGTGCATTACGCCCATTTTCATAGCACCTCCCAATTCTCAGATTCAACACTCTCCTTCCTTTCTTTTTCACTGAAACAAAAACAAGGTCAGTGTGATATATAGAGAGAGGAGCTGATAATAATTTAAATGGACAGATCATCAACCATCAGCCTGGTCGACAGAAGTGAGGCTGCTGCTGCTAGCATCCAGCTGGACCAAGGAGACAATGTTGCTAGCTGGAAGCCCTGCAGCTCCGCAGGTGTGTCAAGGTCATGCCCTGTTCTGGACCTGGTGGCGGCTTCCGGGGCTGGCATCTGCGCCGTCCAGAGGAAGAAGCGGAACACGGCCCGGCAGAGGCGTCCTGCGGTCAAGTGCCTCTCCTTGGTTCCTTACTCATCCTCGGACTCGTCGTCACAAGTGCGGTTGCCGAAGCTGTCCCCTGCTTTAGCACATGTGAGTGCTCCTCCTCTCTAATTTAGTGGCATCACATATATTCTAAATGCGTTCATTGATCTTGCACTCTGAGTTTGATTTAGGACATTGCGAAGGGCAACATGCTCCTGGACAAGTATGAACCTGCGGAGGCCGGCTCCTTCCCCCTTCGGCTATGAGCACTGCCCGAATATCCTGGACGACCATGATGGCTCCTTTGTCTACGACATGTCACCCTTCTCCAGCTACTCTCCTCTCGATTTCCTAGGGGGTTCCATGACCAGCCTCAGCCGTTTTGGACCGCCTGAGAGCTTCAGATCCAGCGAGAACATTCTCGACGATTTCAAATGACATATATTTCCACACGTAAGTATCATAAACTTACCTGCATCTCTCTAGGTAATTGATGAATCTGAGTGGAGTAATTACAAACTGCAATGCTCTTAACCTCAGCCCACCTGTGTAGGTAAATTGATCTTGAGTCTTATCTTATGCTACTAAATAGTGAGTGTTTCCTGGATGGTTCGTTTTCTTAGTAGTTAGTATCATGGTTGTGTTGTGTTGTGTCCGCTTCAGAAACAGATCTTTTCCTATAAGCCTTTTTAGTTTTCTATGATGTCAAGAGTATGCAGAACAAAACAAGCATGGGCAAAACTTTAAGGTCAAAGTCATGGTATCTCAGATGCAGTTGTGTTTTTATAATCTCAAAGGAAATTATAATTATCTAATTAAAATATTTGTAATCTCACAGTATTTCTTTTAATTATCCAATATGAGATTTTTAATAGTTATTTCATCATAAATGATTTGTTATTATGAGAAAATGTTGCGGGCACCTAATAAAGTAAGCTCAGACTTTAAAAAATTTATAATCCCACAATATTTATGTAAATCATCATTTAACTCTTTTATCCAATATGAATTAAAAGGTTATATTATTTATCTCAATGTAAGATTGGTAATAATCATATACCTCTTTTATCCACTATGAATTAAGAGATTTATAATTCTACAATATTTATCTCATTTGTCAAATGATTTGTTATTCTGAGAAAATTCGAGTTAAATAATTTATAATTTCATAATATTTCTCTTAATTATTCAATTTGGGATTTTTATAGTAACCTGATCTGTTATGGGGAGAGAATGATGTGCACGCAAAAAAATATGTAGCCTGGGTATTAATTCAAAATCCAAACAGATGCTCCTTTTAATATACTGAGCAGCCTTCTGAGCTTTGAATCAAAAGAACATGACATTCCCCTGAAGCACAACAAGAGAGTACAGAGGTAGATGCACTATTCCACTGTCAACCAAGTCCAAACACCTTTCATCTGTCAACCTGCATCATACATGCTTAAAGTAAAGACACCAACTCCAATTGCTTAACTTGCAATGTAAAACTTTCAAAAAAGAAAAAAAAACAATCAATGTAATCACTTCTTATTACATAAATATGCCTGCATGAACCGGCCTTAACCCATGAGATTTGTTCTTTGGATGAGATTCAGGAGGCCATGGCTAATATGTGATTCCTCATATCAAGCTGGATCTGGTATAGTTTTTACCTTGTCTACTTGGTTAGATTTGGAACCCTGAGAAGAGAAAAGACTATAGTTAGAGTAAATGAAGAAGAATGAAGTTCATAATAGTACTTCTCTTTAACCCTTACTAGTTTTTGTACATTTGCATCTTGACACTAACATATACTCAACTATACTGCACACATACTCACTATATAGACTACCCATGATGCTCTGAAGTTGCAATGGAGAAATATGAATTCACAAACCTTGACTGAATTAAACTGTTTCAGTCTAATAGACTGTTGTATTGACCAGTCCAGCTAATTTGCATTACCAATCATTCCTGTTAAGCATTGGTTTTGTGCATAAACACAGTAACTTCACTTTATCAGTAGCATTTACACTCCAGCTATTGTATTGTGTGAGAAAAACTACAATAAATTCTAATTGATGATTATGTAAGGCCGCGAGTCAGAAAGGGTGCATAATAGCTCACCGTGTTTGATGTTTTAGACTTGGAAAATCAGGCTCAAAAAAGGACTCATTCATCGCTGAAGCTCAGGTTCAATGTTCGTAAGCTGAAGCCGGCGCCCTGTATAGCCTCAACCAAACTGGAAGCCACCCCAGTTTCCTGTATGGTCGTCTCTTTCATTAGCTGTAAAAGGCCAGCACGCTCGCATGAATCACACATATTAACAACAAATGCTCAATGGAAAATTTGAAGGCATCAAGTGCTGGTTTATTTTGAAGTCAGAAGTCCAAAGAAGGTAAGATGCTTTGCCTTGATGCTCACCTCAACACTAGCTATGCCTTCAACCACTTTAATCTTCAAGTTGTTAATGCCTTCTGTTCCCTATAAAAACACAGGTTCATTTTCAAAACATAAATACTCTAACAAGTCACATTATCAACCTTTCCCCTCATCTATAAATCAGTTTGTTCCACCAGTTACATCTGTTCAACTAAAAGTGGCTCTTAGTTCTCATTGTCTACATAGAAGCTTGGCAGTGAAAATAATAGCTTATAGATAGATAGATCGATAGATGTGCATGAATATAGATCACATCATCATCATCATCATCATTATCACAGTAATATCATCTGAACCATATCAAATTTCACATCATGGGGAGTATGAAGCAGTTTGAAAGTCATAGTCTACCTCTAGTGCCTTTGACACTCTGGGAATGTCACTTTCATTCATCCTACCCTCTGCCTGCACAAGATAAAAAAGAAACTTCAATCATTTACACAGTACAAGCCAAATCCTCATAGCCATCAGTCCAATGCTGTTTCAATACTTAGAAATGAGCATTTTGAACCAAATAGCGTATAAGTCCAAACCTAGTTCAATGCTCTGTGCTCATTTGCACCATCCAAAACACCAACGATTATCTAAACCACACAGAAAGAGAGCCCTCTGCAAGTTATTGAAAATCGTATAGTTAGGCACAAAACCCTAGTGAATAATCTAGAAGATGCTGCCTGTATAGCTCTTCCACACAACTCCGGATGCATCAGATAATACAAACTATTCATCTAGCTCGAAGAAGAACAACTTACGTCCTCTACCTCTAGGGTTTCTCAGGCCGCCCAATTCACACAGCAAAGAAGGTGAAATCACGCATACAGCAGAAAGAATTTTTGCGAAATTGCAGCGGTGGTAGTATCGATCGTGAAGGTCAAAGAATGTTTTACGTGGAAGAACATGGGAAGGTGAAATCTCGCATACAGCAGAATGAAAAACTTAGCGAAATTGCAGCGGTGGTAGTATGGATCGTGAAGGTCAAAGAATGTTTTACGTGGAAGAACATCGTCACCGTGTCGTAAGGGGAGACGGCCGCTGGCTGCTCTTCTACGGATTGCGAGGTATCATCCACGGCTGACCGCACTCTCGCACTCGCACTTCTTCCTCCATGACTGCATTTCCTCCTCAACGCCAAATGATTGAAAGAACGGTTGCTCTTAATCGCCCGAAGGTGAGAATCATATTGATGAAAGAAAAAGAAGCTACCGAATGAAGGCCTTGGATCTCGTGGAGGAGCAGCGACAGCGACGGTAGTTAAAGCAGAGAGTGCCGCCATTGGTGCCATCGCGAGGTGCGTCAAAGAGAGGGAGCCGCATTGTCTATATAAGCTAGGAATTATTCCTTCCTTCAGGGACCTGAGTGAAAAGCGCTCTCTTTTACCAAGGATCTTTTTGCAAATTCTATGGATCGGGAAGAGTGCCTTTTAACCCTTTTTTTGTCAATACCAACTCCAGTTCAAGGTCAAGTTAAAGACTCCTCTAATCCTTTTTTTGGCTTCTTCAACATGAAATCAACATTGGAAATCAATATATTTTGGATTTGCAGGGGCACTGAGAAGAGCATAGTATCAATCAACTTTGATTATTCATAATTCATACATCCCTTCTGTTGCAGCAGGTATCAGTAGTTGCAGAATGTTTTGGAAAGATTTCTGATCATCTCATTTGTTCCCTGAAAGAGGCAAAATGACAGCAACTGAAGAGTGCCTTTTAACTCTTTTTTGCCAATACCAACTCCAGTTTAAGGTCAAGTTCAAGACTCCTCTAATCCTTTTTTGGCTTCTTCAACATGAAATCAACATTGGAAATCAATATATTTTGGATTTGCAGGGGCACCCAGAAGAGCATGGTATCAATCAACTTTGATCATTCATAATTGATACACCCCTTCTGTTGCAGCAGGTATCAGTAGTTGCAGAATGTTTTGGAAAGATTTCTGATCATCTCATTTGTTCCCAGAAAGAGGCAAAATGACAGCAACTGAGATACTAAACACGGTCATATATATGAATGGGGGAAGAGCTCTGTCAACTGGATCTTGTAAGGTCCACTTCAAACTGCCCATCTGCAGCATAATTCAGAAAGACCCCATTTGAGAGTGTTACCAATATAGGAATTTTCACGCCAATTTACTACTCACCCCTGAGACTCAAAGCAAGGTTTGCTTGAGCATCGGCTTCGGAATTGAATTCCTGGAGAAGCAGTGCAGTCATTAGATCAATACAGCATACACAACGACATTCCAGAAATGCAGAAAATATAGACAATATAATGTCAAATCAGTAAATATAGTTGAATGGAATCACATACCCTAAGAACATGGTTTATCTCGAATGTTACAAACTTATCCTTGAGCTCTTTGGCCACTTTGCACAGGGCAGCCATGTTCTGGTTCTTTATTTTCCATAAGCCCCGAACCTGCTTGCAGAAAGCATGTAAGCAACAATCTATGGAAGAAATAAATGATTTTGACAAGGATGGGTTATGTAGAAGATGTGAGAGCTAAGCAAGCAATCCAGGTGTGGAAGCTAAAAAGCAACTTCCCAACCAGAACATACTGGCCCCAATTAGACACTGTGGTGTTCAAAATAAGATTTTAACTCAGTTGCCATGCAATATTTACAACAGTGATTTATCACACACTAGTCAGTGATGATAGCCTTCTTAACTAATCAATGTCCTGAAATATCTTGCGATCAGAGACCGAGGGGAAAGAAGTTAACTGCATCCTGTCTCTGTATATATATGCATTAAAATTCTTGCCACTAGTAGTTTGCCCCAAACTGACCAATAAAATGGTTTACTTAACAGGATTTAAACTGTGTTGATGCCATTAATTTCTTGCAACTTTTATATAGTCAAGAAAGGCATTGATTTCTTGCAACTTTTATCTCATTTACAATTTTAGCCAAGAAAGGCTAATTATGGATATATATATCACATGTTGTGGGACAATATAGAGTTCGGGATAATCTTTGCTTGAAAAAGAAGTGTGTTTTAAAGCAGGATATGTACACTCCAGACACAACTGCTACATTGAGCATAGGAGAGAAAAGATCATAGTTGAACCTATTAGAACTTCAAATTATATAATGGAAACCAGCAATATATATTCACTCAGGTAGTCTCCCAAATGAAAACAATTCAAATTCTGGTCCATCAGAAAACATTCTTCAAAATTTAACTGAATAAAATAAACCAAAAGAGGGAAAAGCAAAAAAGAGAATAGTGCAGCAACAGAGTACCTACCTGCATGCAGACGAGCTTTGAATCACCCTGAACATGGATATCCTTTATCCCACATTGAAGTGCGTATCTCAGTCCCAAAATCAGACCTCGGTATTCAGCAACATTATTTGTTGCAATACCCACACCTTCTCGCAACCGGAATACCTAACAATAACTCGGTCTCAAAAGCATGAATGGATAGTCTGCATATGCATGATTCTGTAGCCAGAGAAATAGCATACCGTGCTTCCATTTTCTGTTCGCAGCACCGCACCCGCCCCAGCTGGCCCTGGATTCCCCTTTGAAGCTCCATCAAACTCAAGAGTACAAGAAGCCTGAGCATATACAGGGAAGCAAATATAGAAATCCACCAGCAAAAAGAAGGAAAAATACATATGCAGCTACGATGGTCCAAGCGGGAACATAAAATCTACACCATATTAGCCACCACTAGTTTTAACACCCGAGCTTCTACTTGATTAATTCTACACCAAATGTTTAACTGTATCTTTCAGCAAGCTAAAATAGCCCAACAATGGAACATATAAGTCTAAACATGTCCAACTTCATACAGGGAAAACACTAATGTGCCCAATAAGCCAATCGACTCCGGCACAATAAAAGGGGATTGGGCCAATACTTATTGGACTTGAGCTTATGGTTTGGGTTAGCACGAACCGATAATTTTATTGTGCGTACTCGGTTTGTAACATATCGAGTCATAGCAGACCATTAGCCCTATAAGCTAAAACTCAAGTTACGATGTTTACTACATAGTACCTAAATTTAATCTTAATTTTCAAAAAAAATATGAGATAACTTTATTATTATTACTATAAATTCAGTCAATTTTATTAATAAAAATTAATAAATGCTCACATATTTAATATTATGCATTTTGCAACTTTATAATGAGAAAAATGTCAAATTTTGAATAAATGCATAGATAATTTTTTAGTATACAAATAAGTTCGATATTAAGGCGTGAAAGCTCTATTCATCATATACGATCATGAATAACGATCAAATATAGGTCATTTACTACGTGCCATTGAATTAAAAATAATAATTCTTTTATTAAAAAAACATGTAAATCTTATTGTGATACATTAAGTATCTAGTACATCATTTCATTTTTCATCTTAGTGTAAATTAATTTCTTTTATGATTTATTTATTATATTTTTATTCAGTAAAAAATATTTATCGAAACTTCATTGAAATCTTATATCGCATCACCATAACATGTGATATATTTAAATTATTAAAATTTGTGTCATAAATATATATTTTATATTTTAGCCAAAAAAACCTTTGTTCAAGAAAGTAAATTTTTTTACTCGAAAAAAGGAAGATTGAATAATGTGAAAATAACATTTAGTAACAAACCACATCTCTTGACCATAGTAAAAAAATGAACCGTGAGAAAGAAACATGAACTGTAAAAAATTATTACCTGCCTGACTATAGTATTGTCATATTTAAATTGTTTTCTCGGGGAGTCAACCAGAGCTGAAGTTGCACCTTCTTCTGCCTGCTGCTGCAACAGATGGCATGTGAATAAAAATTATTGGCATGAGCTGAATGAAGCTGTACCAAACCACATCTATTAATATCTAAAGAAAATAGTTCGATCTTATTTTACCTGCTTCCCAGGTTCCCGGTTGTACAATACCAGAAATGTACAAAAACAAAGCTATATATAATATGCATCACTATGAACTTTGTATCGATCAATTTCTATAACCAGCAGACATAAGAGATAATCTGCCTATTATATGCTGAATGCTTGCATGCTACAACATTCTGTATAAAAATGTAATACTTATTCGGAATATACCAACTGTCTCAATGAATCTACAAGGCCGGATAAAGTCATACTGTTAATCTTGAATTACAACAAGACAAAAGAGAGTTCTGATTTGGTTATGGTATATGAGCATCAACTTACATAAGAGTCAGAATGAAGCATTTCTAATGTCCTCTTGGCTGGAGGCTCCTTCTTGAGTTGCATACTCCCAGAAGAAGGTGGTTGCTGGTAAAAATTAGATGTGGCCTCTTATTCACCGTTTAGAACATGTATCTAAAAGTTACTATGTATGCATCTTATAAACGCATAAGAAACTTCATTTTCAAGATCTAACCTAATGAAATGGAAATGGATAGATCCTCCAGTTACATATATGCAATCAAAATAGCCATTTGAAAATCAACAAACAGAAAATACTGCTTTTGATGGTCTTGTGCATTTATCTGGCATACCACACAACCGGAATGAATTGACCAAATAAGACTATTTCTCTCGTGATGTTAAAACACCTAGAAGCACAATCAACATAGTAATTCTGCATTCGTCAGGAGGGCGTAGCAGTTGTAATCTGACCTGAATTGGGCAAGGGGTAAGTTGGCCAAAGATGCTGGCTTTTATATCAGCAGCATTAATGGTATACAATGCTTTCTTCAGACCTTGTGATTTTAGAAAATCCTCAGCGTCCTTTGGGAGATTATACCCTTTGTACACGCTCACTGAAGGACTGGACACCTATCACAACATCAAACTAACTCGTTTCAGTCATGGCCATTTGTCAGAATCTCACATAGCTTCAGTTCTTCCCGCACTCCACTCCCTTACACTGACTTCTTTTCACTCCCTAACTGCATGTTCAATGCTTCTCCAGATATTATTTCCCAGGCGCATCCATTTCACGGTAAGATCAAACCTTTCAGCAATATATCTTCGTTTCCCGAGTTCGTCAAATTTTATAGCTCCATACGATATACACCTAAGTAGCGTACGAATAGACAGCGGTAGAGGAATGTTAAAGGGAGTAAGCTTACAGAACAACCAGCTTGTTCTTGGCACTCTCTGAAATTTCTGTAAATTCCAATGACGTCCCCCTTCCTCAAGACATAGAACGCGTTCTTCTCGTCCCCCATTGCCCACAACGGCACAACGATCAAGGAAAATAGAGAAAAAGTAGCACCTTCGGTGGCCGAATGAAACAGCAAACTATTTCCACAAGGATCGAAGTTCAACCATTAATCTAACGTTGTGATTGTCGGGTTTGCATTGATTTGCAGGGAAGGGTGGGTAGGGATTTGGAGGGAGGCACAATCCAAATGTTTTTGGAGGGTTTTGTAAGATTTTTGCAGGAATCACAACTTTTTTTAATTAGTATTTTTAATTAAAATAACTTTATTACTCTTTTATTTTATTACAATTTTTATTCTTATATATTTTAAATAAATATATTCATTAAATTAATATAATAAAATATTGTGCATAAAAATAAATTATATATAATATAATACATTATTTTTCATGTTACTAATATATAATATTCATATATAAATATTATTATACAATTAATATTAGTATATTTTATGATTATAATAATTAATTATTTTATCATAAAATATGATTATACGATAATAATATGATAAATAAAAATATATTTAGTATATACATGTTACTGCTATATAATATTTATATATAAACATTTTTATACAAATATTATTTATATGACACGGCTATATAATTGTAACAATAATTTGTTTGTATTATATAATATATAAAAATATATATTTTACACACATAATATAGTTTATTATATAATATTTATATATAAGTATTATTATACCATTAACATTAACTTATTTTCTAATTATAACAATAATTTAATTATGTTTATATTATTTAATTATATTATAAAAATATTATACGTATAAATTATTATAACATAATTATATATTTTTATTTTATTCTCAATAATATAATTTAATTCAATTAAAAATTAATATGTGATTACTTAATAAATAATTTAAACTAATTAGAAAATGAGATATTTTTAACTTTTTATTTTCTTCCCCTACCCTATGTATTAAGCCTTTTATATTTTTATAAATCGACTAATTTTCCTTTCCATCAAATCCCTTTAAACCACTGCTCTACAAATAACTCCAAAGCCATTCATTCAAATAAAAGCTAAAATATTTTTGGACACTATTTTTTGGATGGAAAGGCTAGGAAGAATTTGGAGTTGGAAGGGTTAAAACGGTTGAGGAATCATGGAATTTTTTTAGTTTGAATGATTTTAAAATTATTTTATATATTTATATTAATATTAATTTTATTATAATATATTTAAATAATTCTATATATTAATAATATTTTACATAGATTTATATGATATAATTATATAAAGGCTCAAAGTCAACAACAATGTGCTTTGGAAGTGCACATAATATGATAGATGTTTATGGGCTGCACCTGTGTGCCAATTGCCAAGATTAAAGTTAACCCCTCATTTAAATTTGCATAATTTTAATTTATTTTTATTAAATATATTATTTTTCTAGAAAAATATGTAAATAATAAAGGGATGTAAAATGAATTTTATGTGAATATTATTGAATTATTAAAACTATACAAATAAAAAGCATTGTGTTAAATTGAATAAATGAGTAAGAAAAGTTTTAAATTAAATTTGATAAATTGAATAAATAAATAAATAATATTCCTATTTATGATAAATAACAAAAATATTATATATTTTTAAATACATCTATATCTTTGACTGTATCTTAATTTTAATATCATTTCATCTTTCCAAGTTATTTTATTATATACAAAAAACTATTTATTTTAACAATTTTAAATTATATATTTGCTTCTAACAAATCATCAAGCCAATTCCTGAGATAATGTGAGTACAAGTGTTAAAGATCATTCTATATCCATAATTTTGTGATATAAATGAGATAAAAGTATGGTAAATAGTGAGGAAGGGTTCAAAGTATGACCTGAGTCCACCAAAAAAACTTGATCTGATCTTGCTGGCCAAATGAAAGTGAAAACAAATGACTGGATTTTAGAGATGAAGCCAAATCCCAATGGGTGTCAGGTTGAGCCCAGATAGGATCATCAGAATAGCCCTTCCAGAGGAAGCAAGAAATTCTCAGTTCTCCAGTGCCATAAAGGGGAGAAAACATGGAGTTGCCAAATAACCAGCAAAGCAGAAAAATGCAGTTTATATTGTAGGGCCATTGCTTCATGGTCAACCAAATTCAGAACAAAACTGCTACAGGGTCACAGCAGAAAATAAGATCATGGCCCTAAAGTCCAGCGCGACGATCAGAGAGAGCATTGTCACACTTCTACAGCGTTACCAAGCACAAATGAGAATACTTCTCTGACAGGCGAGAACTCCACTAGACCAATATCCACAGCATAGCCACTAACAGACAATTTCAGGTCCCTCAGGACACAGAATCCTTCAGCCATTCGTGTCCTTGGGACCTCCTCAGCAACAGCACAGTATGGGACCCATGACTCGGGGCGATATTCCTCTCCAATTTCGATTCCTTCTTTCTTCATCATGTCACACAGCTGTGAGTGGAACTGAAGGAGAGACACTGTAGGTGTTGGAGTGAGGAAGAGAATGTCATTGTCATTTGAAAAGCTCCCAATGGCAGAGAAAGATAAGGGGAGTGGTTCTTGCTTGGTGGAGAAAGCTTTTATTATATTCTCAAGCTTGGAGGGGTCCATGGAGGGGGTGGAGAAGAGGGTGATGTGAGGCCGAGACTCAATCTCGATGAGGTGGGTGCTGATCTGCCGGCGGGCGAGAACATTCCAGGCCTTGAGCACCTGGTTCTCGAGAGCTGGGTCGAAATAGAGCTCAATAGCATAACCTTGTTGCAACATTGCCACCAAGAAAAGAGAGGGCAACTGGTAACAGATATCTGACTTCAAATGAGCCTGAGAGAGACAGTGTCCTATTGTTTATAGCATCTGGCTCACATTACTCCCGAGATCTGAAAAATATCCAATGTTGCTTTAGCTAGTTATGATATGTAGACAGCAAGGTGCAAGTGGAAGATGACTACACTCATGAAGCATGACAACTGGAGGATAAAAAATGCAAGAAAACCGCCTAGATTCACCATTAGAAGCACTTCCAACATTCCAAAGTTGAAATTCTATAAAATCATTTTAAAGTGAGCTCAATTAACTGACATGAAAACCAACAAAAGCCGCATCTCAATTCATACCAGTAAACAGCCAAATTAGCTGGTATCATCAATTCATATTTCTTAGGTATGAAATTAGTGCTGCAACACATAGTGATTGATGATATATTTGTTACCAGAGCAAAAAACAAGAGTGGCATATCAAATAAAAAGGGAAAGGCATTCTCCCATATTTGCATCCAACATGAATAGTATGACCAATTTAACAACTGTGGTTGAAGACTGGCTCAGAGTAACAGTGGCTCAATGGTGCATCTCATGTAAAATGTCGGACATTCAATTCAACAATGCAAGGATGTATGGATTCCTTATAAAATGCAACAATGTCGGATATTCAATTCGACCAAGAAATCCCAAATGCATTTAGTCAGCAGCAAGACAGTACACCATATCTTCTTCTTTCTAAAAAAAGTGTGTGTTAACAAATCATGCTTGAGAATGTTAGATCTTAGCCAAATCAAGAAATCTCAGAATGATTTTTGAAATAAGAGACAATCTATTAAACTACGTTTCAACCATACTTTGACTTTAAAACATGAAAATCTAGCATTCTACTCTGGATCAACAGATACGAACAAACGATTCCATTTTCTTGAACTTGGCACGCCCAGGAAAACTTCATAAACAGAACATATACAAGATATCATCCAACTCAACAGAAACCAATTTGTCAGCTCTATATTTTCAATAACAGGCATAAGACTCAAACTGTAATCCATGGGTGGCCATCTACCAAATCAATGTAGAGCATGGAAACTATAAGCATGATATCAAACTGTAATCTCTCTGAACTCATAGCCACTCACAATTCATTGCTCGATCTCTCGTGATATCCATCAATCGATTCCGAGCTACCGAACCCTAAAACATGAAAACTACAGTTCAAGCATTACCCCTAACGGCACCCAATTTCAAATGATTCTCCCAGCAGCCGAACCAACAGATCGCCGATGAAAGCGACCAGCTCCAGCACTAAATAAATTTCAAACGAAATTCCCAAGAAATAAATGAGCTTGAGATTTCACGGGAATGTTTCGCCCGAGGCTAGTAGTGAAAAACACTTACTGATATAATATCCGGCTCCGACTCTCGAACTCGAAAAACGCAAGGAGAAGAGATGCCGCAATGGGAGAAGGGTAAGCCAGCCGCCGGAGATGAGCTTTCCGGCGCTGCCGGTAGTGTCGGATCTGAGATAGCGAGAGCAACGGGTGTGGTGAAGAGTAAGATGAAAGGGGAAAAAAGCAGGAGGTGGGAAAGATAGAGGAATGGGTGAATAAACTATGAAGGCATGTGCGGTCAGAGTCAAGAGTAGACTCCCCCGGCAACATGACAACTGGACAATCGGAATTTTTACATATTTGCCTTTTGCACCCTAAACTTAATGGAAAATCATTTTTATGATGACCTCATAGTATAAAATAAATATATAAGATAAAAGAAAATTAAATTTTTGAATTTTTTTCGCACTACTCTTTTTATATTATTTTTTTACTTTATTATGGAATGAAAAATAAAAAAACATATTTGTATAGGGAATATAAATAAGTAAAAAATAATGAGAACACGAGAAAATAAAAAAAATTATATGTAACCTTATTAGTCTAATACCAATTAATGTTAATATTGTCAATATTACTGAAAAATATCATAAATCAAATATAAAAAAATCAAAATTTTTACCAGACAAATAAAATGGAATAATTATAATTTTATTTTAAGGCCTCACCAAAATTTTCTAATAAAAAACTACTAGAAAACTTGAAGTATGATGGCTGGAATTGTAAAAATGAGAAGTTTAATATTTTCTTAAAAAAACAAGACTCATTAATATATTATATTAAAATAATATAAGCTAATTAGTACCACCATCTCGAATGCTTTGTCAAAGTGAATTATCCCACACAAGCCTGACATGCAATGTGAAAGAGTAGAAAAATCATACGCAGTTGAAGCACATTTAGAAGAACGTGATTCTCAGGCAGGGGGAAACAAGTGTCAATCATTTCAGCTAATAGAAGGAAGGTCGTGCAGAAAAATCAATGGAATCTAAATAGCAGCGAGCGCAGAGTCCATGGGAATTAAGCTCCATTCACAATTGTCAGCTTACGGATGAGAGAGAATTGTAAAAGTAACCTGAATTTTGGATTGAGATAGAGAGATTACCTTACCTTCAACAGATCATCGCTGAGAGAGGGAGGAGGGAGTCTGAGAGTTTAGGTATGTTGAACTGCAAAATGAAGGAGTGTCTGCGGCATCCTCTGAATCTGATCCCGCATAGAGACGCGAGGAGATAAATTACACTCTGTAAAGCAGCGTGTCGAAGGAGCGTCTGGAAATATGCTCCTGCATGCGGTTTCAGAGAGAGGACGCGGATAGAGCAATAGACCACAGCACACTCAGAGAGAGAGAGAGAGAGAGAGAGAGAGCAAAAGAGATCAGAAGCTATAATGACGAATGTGCATCGTGTCAAAGTCGTTTGATTTGTAATTTGTTCCCTTGCTCATAAGTAATTTCCCCCTGAGTGTACATACATAGAGGATAATTTCAGTTTGGCCCCATACTTCCATATTTATTTTTTATCACATACAACGGGATAATTTCAATTTGATCCTCATACATTATTTTTCTATCCGGTGTGTAAAAAAATTCACTCGCCCACCGTGGGGCTCGAACCCACGACCACAAGGTTAAGAGCCTTGCGCTCTACCGACTGAGCTAGACGGGCTGGATGGAAATTATAAATTCCACCTTTATTCATTGTTTACATGTTCTTAGTAGAAACTCGAACCTGCACTTACACTCAATGATCGGGCGGTGAGCTTCAGCTGCTTTCTGAGATAAAAAAAACTCATCTCATGATCAACCGTCGGATCTAACCATGGTTAGATTAAAAAAATCGGCAGATATCCTTTCGTCGCCATGATTGGTCAGCTGACCTCTGCATATTCCATAGCTCTCTCTCTCTCCCAGAAGCTGAAGCCAGTCACCATATCCGTTCCGAGCTCAACTCTAGGTAGAGATAAAGTAGGCGGAGTGGAAGGGAGTGAAGAGGGGGAGAGAGAGAGATATCCCCTGATTCACGCTATCATGAAACTGCAGATTGAGCTGCAGCGGATAATCTACATTCCGAGGATTGGATACTGAGAGAAGGAACTCTCGGTCCTAGGGCTCATTTGCTCGGCTTTCTCTGTCTTCTTCTTGCTCCTCATCGCCTTCTGTTCTCTTTCGTTCGTGTGGCAATCACAAGTTTGTGTCTCTGCTCACTCCCTTCGTGTAGATCTGTATAGAATGAGAGGCGCGCGCGTGTGAGGAAGTTTCACCTTAGTTATCGTTTGTTTTCCCTGTGATTTTCCACTGTTAGAGATAGTAGTACATCGAATTCGAGGGTTCCTATAACTGATCTTTTTCCACTGTTCAGGCATTGTTGGGGGTTGAGATCTACTTATTTCTGGCATTTGTGTTATCTTTATAAAAAAAAATTGGGTTTGACCCCTGGCGGGGGTTGAGCTTGGGTGAGAAAAGATGAATTACTTTCCTGATGAGGTGGTAGAGAATGTGTTTGATTATGTGACTTCGCACCATGACCGTAATTCTATCTCTCTAGTGTGTAAATCGTGGCATAGGATCGAGAGGTTTAGCAGGCAGAGGGTGTTTATAGGAAATTGCTATTCAATCAGTCCAGAGAAGGTGATTGAGAGATTCCCCTCACTTCGATCCATTTCTTTGAAGGGGAAGCCCCATTTTGCGGATTTTAACCTTGTGCCATACGATTAGGGAGGCCATGTCTACCCTTGGATTGTGGCGTTGGCCAAGAGTAAAGTCAGCTTGAAGGCGCTTAGGCTGAAGAGGATGGTGGTTAGTGATGAAAGCCTTGAGCTGATCTCAAGATCATTTGCCAATTTCAAGTCTTTGGTTCTTGTCAGCTGTGAAGGATTTACTACTAATGGCCTAAAATCTGTAGCTGCCAATTGTAGGTGAGATGATTTCTCATCTAGTTTTTCATGTTTTCTTCTGCTGCTTCTTGTACCTTTTTACTCTCCTTTGAATTGTTGCAGGTTTGTTACTAGCCTTCAGCTGTTTCTATGGATAGATAAACTGATATGTTGGTTGTTCATGTTACATATTGAGAGCTGCAAGTTGTTCAATCATTAGGTGTGATAATTCATGTTACATCTCATTATATGATGTTGGCAGGCTACTTAGGGAGCTAGATTTGCAAGAAAATGAGGTTGAGGACCACAGGATCCAGTGGCTGAACCACTTTCCTGAGAGCAGCACATCTCTTGCCACTTTAAGTTTCTATGTCTTAAGAGTGAAATTAATTTAGCAGCTCTCGAGAGTCTTGTGGCACAATCACCCAATCTTAAGACTTTGAGGGTGAACCAAGCCGTGCCCCTCGGTTCGCTGCAGAAGATTCTCTTACGGGCTCCTCAGTTAGTGGATATTGGTGTTGGGTCTTTAGTCCACGATCCTAATTCCGAGACCTTCAACAAACTGAAGAATACGATTGAGCAATGTAAATCTATCAGGAGCTTGTTTTTAGAAGTAGTACCTTATTGCCTTCCTACGTCATTGCAAGAGACTCCTACGTCTATGGGTATGTTTTCCTTAAATCCTCGTCTGAAATTTCATCCTTTTCGGTTCATATAGACTTATGGGTGTCTGACCCGGCACATAAACATATCTGTGATTAGAGTTGTTTGATTTTTTTTAGAGGTTGATGTCACTAAGGCCACTTGGAAGAATTAAAACACTTTGTATGATTTGTCTATTTGGAGCAGGACAAAGTACTTCAACTTTGAAATAATATCAAAGTTTCCCTTTATGTGGTCTAAGAAAATGTTTGATGCACACTTTTTATGCTATTCCAGATTCTTGATTGCATCGGAGACAAAGGGCTAGAAGTTGTGGTATCGAGCTGCAAAGATCTGCAGGAGCTGAGGGTCTTCCCATCAGATCCTTTTGGAGCAGGGAACACAGTGGTCACAGAGGAAGGGCTTGTTGTGATCTCCATCAGCTGCAAGAAGCTGGATTCGTTGCTCTATTTCTGCCATTCGTTGCTCTATTTCTGCCATTCGCTGCTCTATTTCTGCCATCAGATGACCCGCTTCAGGCTATGCAACGTGGACCCCACTAAGGCAGATCCTGTGACACAGCAGCCCCTAGATGAAGGATTTGGGGGATGGTCCAGTCCTGTAAAGGGTTGAAGAGACTTTCCCTGTAAAGGGCCTCTTAACTGATGCGGTCTTCCTGTACATAGGCATGTATGGAACAGTGACAATAAAGGGGTGCAAGAAGTGAGAAAGCTCGAGGTCAGGGACAGCCCCTTCTGGCAGATCCAGGGAAGTACGAGACAATGCGATCCCTTTGGATGTCCTCTTGCGAGGTCACCCTTGGGGCTAGCAAAGCTCTGGCGAGAAAGATGCCAATGCTGAATGTGGAGATAATCAACGAGTTTGAACTGTTGAGGAAGCTCTTTGTGGTGGTGCACCTGTGGCTGTGACTGCTAATGGGAATTATAAGCAGAAGGTTAAGCAGGTCGGAAAGATGTACCTCTCAGTGCTCTGTTTATAGTGCTCTGTTTATAGGCCTATGGTACATTTTAGCTGAGATGATGATGATGATGCTGATTGCTGTTGGTCTTTGATTCTTCCACTGCTAGAGTCAGTCACCCATTGATGTTACGTTCTTAATTCTCCTTATAGAATGAAAAACCGCATTTGCAACCTCCATGGAAATGGAGCTGAAAATCAGTACAATGTGAGGAATGAGCATCAAAATTGCTTCTGCGTTTGTTGATCAGTGTATAGATAATGGTTCTTGCAGTTTAACAGAGAGCTTACATTGCTCAACAGATTTATTAATCCCAACTCAAAAGGAGTTTAAAACATGAACATAATCCCCTGCCATGGGTAACAGATTTTACTTGGGACTTTCAGGCTTTAGAGATCATCAAAGCATGAGCAGAGATGACTGTGAGCACAAAGCAACTGACCAAGGAAATGCACGACAGAGCAATAAAGACTGTGATTTTGTTGCAGAAGTCAGGGACATTAGGGCAGATGGCCATCCACCCCATATGGTCTGCACCGTACGTAGCAATGTATCCTTCCCTTATAGCTGCTGAACACGATGAGGTCATCAGCAATGCCATGATCTGCAATAAGAATAATTGTGAGCTAACGAGCCTTTGAGCATCATTTTGCAGGGAAAAATATGCAGCAATCAAGGAGATTTCGATTTCTCACTAAGTCAAGAAGGAACACAGTGAAGTAACTCCCAGGCTTCAAACCTGACCCCAGAAGACAAGTGAGTATCAGTGAAAGCGCGGATAAGCCACACACCACGCCATCTGCAGATGCGAGTAGCCTACACACACCATGTTCATCATCATCAGTAAATACCCAGAGAATGACCGCTCACATTTCACTTCAAAAGGATGATCCTTTAGACAAAAACCAAAAGGAAAAACAAAGGGAAGCCATGAATGAATGGATGCTTTTACTTGAAGGCTGGTGAGTAGCTGTACTGGACCTTCAAGGGTATCCCATAAACGAGAACCTGCTGCTTGCTGGTGAGCAGAATGGCCACCGCAGCCATGGCAAAGGCGGCAGCTACGACCCTAAGTAAGGCTTGGACTTTGGGAAGGACCCTATTAGACATGCCAGCTCTAGGTTCTTATCTTTGACCCTTAGATCAGTCTCTAAATGGTTAGGAATGTAGCTGTCGAGCATAGCTGGGAGTAATGAGATTTTATTAAGAAGGAAAATAAACATAGTTACCTTTTGTGGACTTTCAAATAAATACTAGAAAATAATGGACGTAAATAGAAGGCCATCACTTTCCTTTTATGGACTTTTGCCGTTTAAATAAATTAAAAAACCCAATGTAACAATAAAATTGTTTTTATAAATAAGTTATTATTAATTTTATCATATATTTAAAATATAAATATTATAAAAGTTAATTTAAAGTAAAATTGAAAAAATATATACTATAATATTTTTATTTTAAATAAATAACAAAATTAATAATAACTTATTTACTTGATTGTACCCGATAAGGTCGGGTCCCGGTGCGGTGAACTCGGGTCTAAATCTAGATGGAAGAACCTGATCGGGTCGTATAGGGACATGGGTATGACCGGCTCAGACGGTCATCCATAGATCCGGTACATACTATTGATTATATCAGTTGCTCCATTGGGCTTACAGGCCCATAGTATTGGACCGCGGATAATGCGTATGGGCCCATTTAAGGTGACGGTTGTAGCAAATTCTCCGTACACCGCGCTACATCTTATCATTTCCGGACTGGGCAGTGGCGCACGAGTTCGTAGAAGACGACTGAACCGCCGGGAGAAGACTGAGATTTGATCGGTGTAAGGAGGTTGATCTGGCTTGAAGATGGCGTTGTTCATGAAAGGACAGTCGGTGGTGACGAAGCTGGCGTCGCTGGTCGAGTACGTGGTGTTTCCTGGCGTCATGATCGCCGCATGCGTATACTCTCCTCCCGCTTACTTGAGGACCCCCGCCGATTCCTCCAACGAAAAATCGTCCACTAACCATGCTAGTGTGAGTTATTGAAATCTTCTCTTTTTTTTCATCTCAATTCGGTTGGTAGGCTCGATCTCGTGGTTTGTGCCTATGTGAGTTCTTGATTCGGCATGTTTTGCTAATTGATTCAAGGATTGGTGTAATCTGTTCTCTTGCTTATATCTATTGCTATTCGATGGGTTGTTATTTTCAATAAGGCAGTTCCTGAGCTGAAATTGTGTTGCAGGAGAAGCCTAGTCACTGTTTATGATGCGGACTCAATCATTTCTTTTCTTTGGCTATGTCTTCTGATAAAATGCCTGATTTAATGAATGGAAGTAGAGTCATTTCACCCAGCTAGAAAAGAATGTCCCTTTGTGCTATGATATTGATACTTATTCCCTTGTAACATTAGTATCAATCACTTCCGTGATAGTTCTGTGTCTCGAGTGAACTTTATAATTATTGTTGCTCCTCGTTGATCCATCTTTGGTCCTGCAAGACGAGAATCTGATTGACATTGTAATCTGTTTCTCACATGTAGTGCTGTTACTCGTGCAATCTCACTACAAAGAACAAATAGGCTGATTTCAATTGAAGATAATGATTAGACCCTAAAAGAGCAACCCTTATTGCATACTTCTAGTCATGAGCTTGATCAGTTATTTTAAAGCCAATATTGTGATCCTCCACCATTGTTTCTGGGTTGTCCAAACCTCCTTGGTCACAGCAGAATAGACTCTCAAGTCTAAGGAGAATGCTTTTTCTACTAATGTTATATATTTCAGTGCCTCAGTCATATTCTGCCTCATAAAATTATTGGAAATACACCTGCTTCAAATTATATTTGTACCTGAATTGATCAAGCTAACAACTCTTGTAAAGGTAGAACTAAATTAACATGCATGCCTCAGTCCATACTTTTTTCTTCAAATTTCAGATGTGGTCATGCATCTGGTCTCCATTTCTGTGTTTGATTGACCTTTTGAACTGGGCGCCTATCCCAATCCTTCATGTTTCAATCTCATTTGTCATGACTTAAACATGTATCCTAGACACTGTGTTAGCACATTCTTGAATATAGGACTTTCGCATGCTTGCACTTGATTAACTGTTGAGACATTTTGTTGATGCAGTGAATGTCAGGGGAATCCCAGCCAGCCATACCAAACTTTCTCGTTAGAAGCCTGCTTGTATTTTCTCTTGCAACTTGGTATATGCCATAATTCTGGTGGCCCTTGAAGGGTTTCCATGTGTTGCCAGGGATTGTTGAAACATTTGCTGCCTTTTCCAGTTTCAAGCACTGAATTGCCCCTTTTAGCTTGTGCTTGCAGAGACTTATCCATCTGATTTGAAGAATCAAGAGGTTATCTCATTTACTTTACCTTGGATAGCAAGTGTTCCATTGTTAATTCAGCTCTTGTAGTTCTTCAAACTATTTACCTTGAAGATGTTCTAAGCTTACCATCATACAAAAACTGAATGGACAGCTACATTCCACTCTGTTCCCTTGCCCTAGAAGAAAGTATTAAGCAGAAAGCTGAAGAATTTGAAAATCACGGGGGTGGTGGACTCCCCACGCCCATGAACTCTGCTGCAAATTCCTCATTGTTCTTGCTAAGTGCATCTTTCAAGCTGCACTTGATCCCCCTCCCCTTTAACACCCAGTGCCGAGGCTTTATCTTCTTCTCCAGGGAGTAGCTGAAGTATCTTGGGTACTCAACGACCTCCTGCAATGGCTTCTCCATGGTGTTCACTAAGAACTCCACCTTTGGCCTAAGCACCTCTTCGATGCTATAACCCAGCAGAGGCGAGAATCTTCGGAGCATTGAGATCACTTCCCTCTTCGACAGACCAATCTCCATCAGATAGTTCATCCTGTCACAGTTGAGAAAACCTCATCTAAGACAGCATTTTGTAGGTTCAAATCTGCCAGAGAACCCTTGAATCTTAACAATGTGAGAGGAAGAAAGTGGAATCTACCGGGGAAGTAGTGTTCTTTCGATGTCGGACACAAGAACTTCCGGGTATTTCTTGATAACCCGAGGTAGGTGATCCTTGGAAATGCCAATGCTTGCAAGAAAATTGAGCTTCTTCTTGAGTGTTTTCTCAACACTGGCTGCAAAAATTTCAGGGCACCTGACTAATATCTTCCCTGTGGTTTCGCTATTGAATCCCACTTCTTCAAACAGAGAGACAACCTGTAACAGAGGCAGAAGAAGGAAGCCTATTGTACCATCAAGCAGAGAAGAAGGGGGAAGATTGCTCAGCCTTATGAACCTTCAACATTACAAGCTTTACCTGGTGAAATTCTCCAGGCTTTCGAAGTAGTATCTGGGGGCTCTTAGCAATGACCTTTCCCAGCATCTTACCTCGAACATTTAGATCACCCAAGCATTCTGTCATGGACCTCAGCTTGCCTGTTGAACACCCAAGTACATGGGGCCAGCTTTTAATGGCGTGGTCGATGAAAACCCGAGGTACCTGAGTGCAGAAAACATGGTTGGAATTGGCTTGCCCCTGTCAGATACTAAGAACAAAGGATCATGGATCATATGACCTCATGACTTACCCTCTCCATTTCGAAGAATGAAATGATCTCCTTGTAATTCTTCTGAATACTGCTGGACAGAACCCAGGGATATCTGATCAGAAGCTTGCCCATGTCTTCAGCCAGACCGACCTGTACAGGATAAAGGGAGAGAGTAAATAACTTGGCTCAGCAAGAAGCCTGGGAGCAGCCTAGGCATTTCCCCATAGTTCTATCACCTCATCAAACACCAGCAGCCTGTTCTTCACACTCTTGACATCATAGAAGAGAATTGGAGGGAAAAGCAGTAGAATATATCCCGAGCTCCTGCCATGAACTCCAACCCTTTGAAGAAACTGGGTCATCGGTTTTAGATGGGAATCTACTGATAACAGGAGAAGACGTGGAAATGATTCGACTAAGTATGGGAAAGCTGCATCTCCATCGCCCAGTATTTCAAGACCTCCACGCTTTGCTTCAATCTGTTCACAAATTGAGCCCAGTTAACCCACTCTGCTTCAACATCAGAAACTCCCAAGGCGCCAAAAACTGAAGCAGCTATTCATTGATCTCATAATGCAGACAACATTTTCATACCTTTTCGAAGAAGGATAATGTCTGCTGCACATCCTCGTCCACAGGGATCAACAAGGACATCATCAGACGCCTGGCATTCTTCCCTACAATATGACTTCCATCTCTGGCAGGAAAGAACATTTCCTTCATAGTTTTGACCTATAATCCCACAAGGAATAAGCCACTTCGATGCAGAAATGAACCACTCAACAAAAATGTACATTTGGTGCTACCCTTCAGCCAGTTGCAACTGTGAGACTAGGCACTGAAGAAGGATCAAAGATCACAGAAGCCCAACTACAAAATATTCTAACTTTATTTGCAGCAATTATATCCAGTCCTTCAACTATTAGCTGAATGAGCAACAACCTTGTCAGCAAATGAGGATGGTGAAAAAAGGCTGACCTTGTGAATGATGCTTGGAAGAGTCTCCAAAGAGAGGAGGCGGGCGATGTAGGTGGCGGAGGGCAGGCTAAGCCCCAGACTCTCCAAAAAGGCAGCCTTTCCACCGTCTCCTTTCTGCTTAGCCATATATATCACTTTCTCCTTGAACCCATAGCCATCGCCGAAGTGGCCACCGTCAGCTGCAGTGATGGAGTCATCGCCCTTCTGATAACCATACTCCCCCCAAAGTTGCGGCAGCTCATCCAGCTCTTTCACGTCATCTATTAAGGTCGCCAAGAACTTGGGCGCCATGGAGACGATGCTCACAGATTCCTCCTCCGACAACCCGAGCTCCCCATGGAAGTACTCCGATAGGGCTTCCTTCGCTGCAGCTTCGGGGTCGGCAGGCGGGGTGTGGTGCGAAGAGGAGAGATGGACAGGCCGGAGGGGTTTTCTGGGCTGGGTTCTGAGTGGCCCATGGTTCTTGGGGGCAGATAGGGTGGCTCTTCCTCCGCCGTGTCGGCGGGTGATGAACAAGTTTGAAGGAGGAGGAGTTTGACAACAAGGAGAGGCTTTTGAGGGAATCGCAGCGGCGGAAGCGGATTCCAGAGAAACGGTCGATAGAGATATGGGCATGGCGGCGGTCTATTGGAGATTGTGAAGGAGAGAGCGAGTGGAGAAGCAAAAGCAGAATCCAGAAGAGAGGATGAGCAGCAGCCGGTACGGCAGCCGCCGGCAAGAGGAACGGAGCGGCGGGAAGAATATGTGCCTAATATCTAAGGTGTTGTCTTGAATTGTCAGAAGAGAGAGGAGAAGAGTTATATAGCAAATGGTGGGTCTCTTCAAGTCATGCCAATGAAAGCACCATACAGGGAAAGATCTGTTTCTGAAGCAGGACACAGCCTCACTCATCAACACCAACCCATCTAACGCATCTTCATCTTCTTCTTCTTCTTCTCCCAATACCCTACCCATACCCTAGAATAGGTTCTGGACTTCTCTAGTACAGACAGCTAAAGCCCCATAGAGATCAGTCAACTAGAAAGTGTACTTGCTTCCCATCTTACTTCCATGGTATGCCTGAGAGAAGCCCTGTAGGCCGGTGCTATGTCCCATGGTTTGGTCCACTGGGCTGTCTGGTCCGTCTGATGATCCGCTTCGGGTGCCATCACCCCATGCTGGGCAGCCAGTGCAGGTGCTGATGGGTCCACTGGGAGGGAACGGGGCGAGCAATTGCGGGGCAGTGAATGGCTCGATGTGGTTTGCCTGCTTTGGCGGCCTCTGCCGAACAGTTTCAATACGATACTGAAACCCGACTTATAGTATAATAAAATTGATTTATTTAGATTATAAATAGAAAAGATAAAAGCACAGTCTCAGAAAAATTAAAAATTCAAAGGGAAAAAGTTATGGCCTCTCTTTGTTCTCTCCAGCACTCTCTGTCTCAAGCTCCGCGAGCTCGGAGCTCCAATCCCTTGACTTCCCTCGCCAAGAAAGGTTCTTTCATGGAGCGAAAACTCCACCTCAAGATCTCTCACTATTTGTATCCTTGTGTATTGATTGGCTGATTTAATTCAGGAGGAAGAGGAAGACGCTCAGTCGTCTGCTGCACAAGCTCTGCCAATGGGCAATCTCAATCACCCAGGTAAGCATCGCTGTTGTGCCTGGAATGGAAAGAGCTGGTCAGTGTTATTGAATGCTTCCTCCTGTGCATTGGGTTGTTGCAGCAGTCTTTACAGGAAAGAAGAGACCGGAGCTGGGAGAAGGGAGCTTCTGCTACAGATGTCTCTCAGTGCAGCTTCTCTTCAGGCAATATCTGCTTCCAGCCACGCATCAGCGGATGAAGGTACCTTCAGAACATACTGTCGAGGCTATGGAGTTCCATTCGGGGGTCTCACTGTTTCTGTGTCAGCAGGACCTGCAGAGGATTTCAAATTTTACGTGGACAATGAGAACAAGTTCAAGATATCAATTCCACTAGGCGAGTCAGAAAATGCTGCATTTCTTAGGTGTTTGAAGAGTCATTAATGGGTGAAAAGGTTGAATGTTGATGCAGATTGGCAGGTGGGAAGTGGAGAACCCAGCAACAGCTTTAAATCCGTGACAGCTTTCTATCCAAAAGAAAATTTAAGCTCAAATGGTATCCTGGAACTTGATATGATTCCTTCCAATTCTCTTTGCTTTCTTTTTCCAGTGTATGAGATTTGAGTATCTCATCATGTTCTTGTGTTTCTTCTCAGTCAGTATAGTGATAACTGGAATCGGGCCAGACTTTACCACCATGGGATCTTTTGGCAAAGTGGATGCTTTTGCAGAGAATCTGGTATGCCTGTTCCACCACAAAACCAAAACCAACACTTAGTTTCATAAGTAAATTTCTGCGATGAAATCTCCATATTTGGATTCTAACATGGGCACATGACTATGAGGTCCAACATTTTTTCAAGCTTTTACTATCGACAAAGATCGATCCATATTACAATGGAGCAAAGTGTTGTCAGTATCTTCAGATAGATCATCCTTGACCAAGATACTGTCTTAAAGAATTCTTCTTCTGATGGACAGTAGATACTAATTGTGATGTTCTGATTGCTAGGTTAATGGATTGGACAGAAGCTGGCAAAGGCCTCCTGGAGTGGTTGCTAAGCTCATCAACTGCAAAGATGCTAATGGTAACACCAGAACTGTTGTTTGTATAACTTATGCACTGCAATAAGTTTCTTGCCTACCTTTTTGTTGAATAGGTGAGATAGTCTCTTTCAGGATTCTATTACATTGAGTACCTCCTTCAGAATCCCGGGGAAAAGCGTAGACACATCTATTCGGCGATTGGGATGGCCTTCAACGGCTGGTACAACAGGCTCTATACTGTAACAGGACAGGTTGTGTTATCTTGATTCATCAAAAGTCTGAACTTTGGTAACTGTCTGAAGGCTCTCTAATGAGGTTAATCTGCTAATTGAACCCCTGCAGTTCCTGGAAGAGGAATCAGATAAAGTCAGCTCAAAGATTGAGAAGGTGGGTCAGTTTATATGTCAGCAGAATGTTCACATTCTGAACTGTAATGTGGTGTTTGTTTTCTTAATCCAATGACAGTTCTCAAAATTTGCAGGCAGTAGCATCCTTCAGATTCACTTGAAAGAGGCAGCTGGTGGCTACCTTAGCAGCAGGGAACCATCTGGGCCATGCAAGTCTAGTGAGTACCATTAACCAGATCTTGTATTCTCTTCCACACATTCCTCAGATTTACTTCCAGTGTTCTTGTAAAATGAAAGCATGAGTTGGTCCAACTGTTGCCTTTCTTTCTCCACTAGCAGGTCTATCTCCTCAAATTCGATTATCTTATCATGGATTTTCTTTACCAGCACCCAAATGAGGTGACTTTTCAGCAAGATCCCAAGCAATATCAGAATTATAATGCGACTTTCAGCTCCTAATTCTGCCAGACATGGTAAAAAAAGGTCAAAAAGAGCTGGAAGTAAGGTGGGGTGAGAGGCAGTAGGAGAAAAACTCATACCTGAACCTCTGCTATATCCCAGATGGCTTTCTCCAGATCCTGCTCTTCCTTCTCAAGCAGTGAGTTTGCCTCAATTAGAGCTCCTTCCAATGGATTTAAGCCACCATCTCCATTTGATAGAATTCCCACATCAGTAGCAAAAATGGTCAACTAATTAGAAGAACCACCATTTTGTAAGATTATTACTACCCTAGGAGAGTTTTAAAGATTAGTATCAAAGTAATCTCCAGGCCAGCAGATTAGCAATTCCGGCTTAGAACAGCAACACTGGACACCTTACAGCAACAAAATATAGAAAAATCATTGGTATTACATGTTGGCAACCTTGTGTCAGGAGTTCTCAAAAGGATGAACAAGATCAAACCTTGTGACATAGCATGATTGGGGATAGTAGAAGCAAGGTTCTCTCTGCTGACTCTCTGCTGCCTGAGCAGCAGCTTGTGCAACTTCAACTCCAGCCAAAGCAGACAGAAAAAGCAGCCTACAATTGCAAAATCCATGAGAAAGGCTAAAGAGAAATATCCACAGTCTAGAGATTATCCATACAATGGCTTTATCGTCCCATTTCAATGGCTTACTTGATGCCAAGCCTGGGTAATTAATCAGCCCCCAAGTCTCCAGAAAGTCAAAGACCTTCCTAATGGATCCCACATCACCAATGATAGTCTTCCGCTCATCAGTAAACGTGGTCTTCTTAGAAGGATTCTGTCTGTAGAGCTTGATGATCGAGTACCTGGAATACATGTAAACCTGAGGGTTTCGCGATGAGAACCACCCTGAGAATATGTCAGAGTGAATATTTCGGGAACCTCAATACAAGCAAGTACTACTTCGGGCCTTAACTCTTTCCCGACCTCATTGTGGATGCCATAAAGCTCAAGGAGATGAACAGAAAGAAATTCAAGGAATGCAGAGAGGAGTGAAGAGGAAGTGTTTCAAACCTAGAAAGAACAGCAAGACAGCAATCGATTGCAATCCTAATCTCAAATTGAAGCAAAACACTCAATTTATAGCTCACGGGTGCTCTAAGAGGATACTTATACTGGGGACATGGATGGTCTCCCCAGGCGGTTCTGTGGTCTTTGGCAGTGGATCAGCAGCGGGGACTTCTTTAGATTCAGTGGGCGGTGTCTCGGCTTTATCCGGAGGAGGAGCGGTGGTGGTCGGACTTTGGGAAGGCAGAGGCTGAGGATCCGGGACGTGGCCCCACACGGTCTCCGGTGGCCGGTGCCTAATGCTGCCATTGAGAGAACTCCGGCGGTAAGCCAAATTATAATATTTGAATTAAATATTAATATAATTATTTTTATTAAAAATATTATAATTTTTAAATAAAAATTTTAAAAACAAAATATTTCACTTAAATTTTAATTTTTTTCACTCAAACTAATTTTATAATATAATAATTTTTTATTTTCACTATATAAAAAAATTAAAAACATTATATAAAAATAATTTTATTATCATATTTATTTAAATTTTATTAATGTCAAAATAAATTTTAATTTTTCATCTTTTTAACTCCGGTGCTATATAGTTTACTCGAAACAAATTCGAACAGATTCGGTTTTTTTGAAATTCGAGTAAAGTTCGAATATCTACGGGTAGGGTTTTGCGTACTCGAATTCGGATTTAACCCGAGTGATATGTAGTTTGCTTGAAACAATGGAAATGTACAGATTGGTCTTTACGAAATTCGAGTAAGGTTCGAATATATACGGGTCGGGTTTCGCGTACTCGGATTCGGATTTAACCACCATACCGAATGAGTTCAATTCAAACGTGTACACAATAGTGAATAAGGTCTACTGTTACTACAATTGATGAAATTGAAAGATCACCGGTCCACATCCATAGCTAAATCAGCCCTACATCTCGGAAGCTCTCGATGGAGTCCACCAGTGTTTCCTCCAGCCGCCTGTAAGTCCACCCCAGTTTCTGCAACTTCTCCGAGCTCGTCCTGTGGTCTGAATCACACTCGACCATCCTGCCAGAACACAAGCCCACCAGTGAGTGAGTCATCATCACACGACACCAAGCAGTAAGTGGGTAAAACTTACTCATCCAAGTAAGTGAACTCCGGATACAAATTCCTCATCGTTTCCACCAACTCCTTGGTACTGACATTGTGTGCAGTACATATATACCTGCCTTCTGCCTCTGGTTTCTCGTATAACAACAGTATTGATTGAGCAAGGTCTCGGACGTCCACCAGGCTAAAGATTTTGTTGGGTACTGAATCCCCTGAACCGATGATTGACTCATGAGCGTGATTTTATTTTTAAATGGTTAAGAATATAATTATAAGTTTGATAAAATAAAAAAATTTATAAGTTTGTAAGGCTAAAAAATATTATAGTATAATTTTTAAGTATATATAGATACAATTTATTATCAGTTAACAAATAAATTATTATATACTATAAAATCTGGTATACTAACATTTGTATTTAACCCAAAATTAAAAATGTAATTCGTATTCTTTCGAGTATTTAATAAAAATACCACTAATTGTATGAACGAATGTAAAATAAAATTTATAAATTTTAAATATAACAAATATGACCTCTTACGTGTTGACAATAAGTCGGGTAAGTAATTTATAAATTTGCTGAAAGTATAGGGGTTTTTGCTTGATTTATACCTTTCACAATATCGAAGTAAATGCCCTGCACGAACTTTGTAAGGAACATGGTGCTGAAAATCAGGATGGGACGCATGACTGGGCCCAGCACGTAGCCAGGATTAACCGAAACAACGTCGAGCCCGCTCTGTTTTCCGTACTCGAATGCTGCAGATTCGGCTTCGGTCTTGGCGAGTATGTACCAAACCTGCAAGGTAAAAAGCATGCAGCAAATTCACTGCTACAAGGTTAGTAAGTGGTGAGAGGCCGGGAATAATTTAGGTATTTGTAAGGTATTATATAACGATAATAAAATTATTATATATATAATTAAAAATTATTAATTATAAGTATTATATACAAATAATAAATAGTACAAAATTTTTAATCTTATAAATTTACTCCACTTTTCTATTTTAACAAATTTATGATCATATTTTTAAACTCAACTTAATTTTAACATTTTAAAACTGTATTCAATAATTATATACAAAATGTATATTATTTTTTCGATTTAAAGAGAACGGACATAATAAACTCGATTTGTATATTTTTTTTTAATTTTCGGACAGAGTACGAGATAAATTTTTATTATCAAATTGGATACCGTTATTAGTACAATAACTCTAATAATATGCGATAATATATTCATTTATAATTAAAAGTTATTATTTTTAATTAATATATTTTTCAATATTATAAATCCTCCGTACTGGATGATATTATCAATAAATACCTTAGCTGCCCTGATATACTCCTTGTCTGTCCAGCTAGACTCGTCCTTGACCCGGTCCCTGGGCCAGCTGGGGTTCTGCAGCACAGCAGCAGTGGACGATACATAGACGACCCGCCCGACATTGGCTTCTGAGGATGCCTTGAGAACATTCAACGTCCCGTTTATGGCTGGTTGCAGGATTTCAGCCTGTGAGAACTTGTTCTTGGTAAAAAGCTTGGAGATGAGATAGAGTAAATAGCACATATTACTACTTCCAAAGCTTGGAGATGAGATCTTGATTCTTGCCTCAGGGTTGAGAACTTCGGATGTGGGAACAGGGCAGGCCACATGAAGCACTCCATCGCATCCCATGATGGCTGACCGGAGAGAATCGTAGTCCAGCAAATCTGCCTTGAAGAGTTTGAGGTTGTCAGAAGCTCCATCAAGCTTGATCAAGTGAGCGTTCTTATCATCCCCTACTTGCACAGACTCCAAGTCAGATGGAGAGAAAGTGCAGAAAAAAAGAGAAGGAATGAGTGAGATATGGCCAACCCAGTTCATTACCCAGATCTCGAACGGTTCCATGGACGGTGAAGCCCTTAGAGAGGAGAAGCTTGACGACCCACGACGCCACAAAACCTCCGGCTCCGGTCACGCACACCCTTCTCCTCCTCTTCTCCATCTCCATAGCCACCACAACAACTTGTGGTTGTGTGATTTTTGCTGATATACAAGTATCATTATGTAGCCATTCATTTATTGTTCTGGTATCAATTGATTAGTAAGGAGTGGACCGCATTGCACCACCTTGCACATGATCCATACACATAAATTGTACCAAGAAGTTGGGTAGCCATACCCACACATTGCCCCAATGGTGTAGAAGTTAGAATAAGAAGCTCATCCGTCTTCAACCTCCATTGGAAGTGAGAATAAGAACTAAAATTGAGAATTAAACTCAAATTAGAGTAAATTATATCAAGATTTAAAATTTAAATCGAATCATAACCCAAGTGGAAAATCGAATCAAATATTAGAAATAGGAATCAGATTTTATTATAGTTTGAATTCCCGAGCATATAAATATTGTACAACTACCAGAAAATGAGATGCCGGCCAAGAATTAAATACAGAAAAGAAACAAGAAATGTAAACAGGTATTGATAGGACGACCTACATTAAATTTTAACCAGCAACATGGCACATTTAATATCCAACATTTTAATCAATCATAGTTTTAATATCATAAATAGAGAAACATTGTGCATATAGGGGATTGTCTCAATCCCACTAGTGTTGCAGTAGGAGACATCATCAATTGCAGTTTGATCATGAATTTCATAATGGGGTTTGATCATGAAGTGTGTAGATGAAGGTGAAATGGAACAGTTGACTTGATTGATGTTTAGGTTCAAAGCACTGTCAAAAATAATTTTTTTTGACAAGCTAACATTCCCTTTCTTCTTCAGAGTGCCTCCAACATACTTAAATGTCAGGGGGGGAAGCAAAAGCACAAAACACTGAAGTTTCACACACGCCATGTTAGAGTCTGTCAATCCAATCTTTCACAGGTGGGCCTTGTCAATGTCATCGAAGTAAGGGTGCTCCATGGCTTTCTTTGCAGAGATCCTCATTGATGGCTCGTACTGCAACATTTGCTGCACAGGAGAATCTCAAAGTTGATTTGATGATAAAAAAAAGTATAGACCCAGAAGAGTAGTTGCAGGTATCTTCTTTTTCTTTTTCTTGTTTTCTTACCGCCAAGAGATCGAGTCCATTCTTGTCTAGACTTGGGACTGCAGTAGTTAGGCTTTGAGGTTTCCACTGAGGGTACTCATGCCAGTTCATCAGCTTGCTAACTCCTGGCCACATTTTCTCATTTGGAGTCCCAAGCAGCCTTGAACACAAGGGATTGATTGGAAGAATGTTCAGAAACTGCACAACTGAAAAAGGGAAGGGAAATGGATGGGGTTTCACTCACCTGAAGATGTGCAGGAGCTGCTGGAGCTCAGAATCTCCCTGAAAAAGTGCCTGCTTATTTATAAGCTCAGCTGCAGAAGACAGAACAGATCTTGGTCTCCTCAAAACAGATCTTCAATGGATGTGATCATAGAAAAGAAAAGATATATCATACCAAAAATACAGCCGACAGACCACATATCGACACCAGTAGAGTAGTGGGTAGCACCCAAGAGGACCTCAGGAGCTCTATACCAGAGTGTTAGAATCTGTCACAAATTAGCAGTCAGCAAAGACACTGGTCAGGGGGGACTGTGGTGAAATAGTACAGCTGGGGTTTACCTCATGAGTGTACTTTTTTATGGGTAGGGTGAAGGCTCGGGCTAGCCCCAAATCAGCAATCTTAAGGGTCATTGACTTTCGGTCCAACAAGAGATTATGCGGCTTCAGGTCCCTGGAGAATTTAAGCAAAAAAATGGGCAATAACATATCATTTCAAGGTTCATCCTCATGGGCAAACAAGAAAATCCAAGAGGGTGGTGGATATATCTGCTGCACCTGTGCATGATCCCATGGCCATGGCAGAAAGCGACACCTTTACACAGTTGGAACATGAGACTCTGAAATTACAGATCGATCAGAATACAGAACGCATAAATGGGAACCAAAAGAACCATATCCAAGGTTTCGAGATGGAACCTTTACGATCCTCGCGGGTATGTCCTCCCCGGTGGACCGGAAGTTGCGGATGAACTTCTTCAAATCAGTCTCCATGTACTCAAATACAAGGTAGAGTACAGTCTTCCCTTCCTTATTCTGCCCTTGTTTGACATCCAGCAGCCTAAAATTTTCAGCATAATAACAAGGGGATCAAAAGCTACACTAAACCGATTGGTTCAGAAAAAAATAGCCTTTCATCCACAAAAACTATAATCTTTCTACAAGCAACTACAATCACGGATAGTAAAAAAACTAGATCTACAAGCAAATTGGGAATTTATCCCATCAATCAAGCACGTCACTAAATAAGATAAGGCAAATCAAAAACCTCGTCAAGAGAACAAACAGAAAAAGAAGCTCCAACGAATGCTTATACTTCATCCTAAACGGAACAAGATCAAGCCAGAAAAAGAATTTGATTGGATCAAGGCATTGAGTGATAAGGTGATTTGTTTGACCTAACGACGTGTGGATCCCGAGAGAGCATGCGGAGGATGGAGATCTCGCGGAGAGTAGTGGGAGGAACGCCTTCCTCATCCTCGTGGAGCCGAGTCTTCTTGAGGGCGACGATCCTCCCGGTGGCCTTCTCTCTCGCCCTGTACACCTTCCCGTAGGTGCCTTCCCCAACCTTCTCCAGCTTCTCAAACGCATCCATCGCAGATACAGCCGGCGCTTGCTTCTTCTCCATTTTCCCCTCACACACTCGCTCTCTCTCTCTCTCTCTCTCTCTCTCTCTCAGATCTTAACTGCTTGTGTAGATGCGAAATGAAGAAGGGGGAGAGAGTGGAAGAGAAGCCGTAGGGTTTTATTGCCTCGTCGATGTAACCGTTAGGGCGGGGAAGGGATTCCCCTTCACTTCTTGGTCGTTGCCCAACGGCACCATGTTTTTGAAATTCGAATCTCAGACGGAGTTGAAATTACCCTTGCTTAAGTTACTAAAAATATAAATATTTCGTTATACTCTTATTAATTGAATTAAATAATTTTTAAAATAATTTATATTAAATCGTTTATATAAAAAATGAATTTAATTATATTAATGCAAATTATTTTGTATAGAAATAAATTATATAATAATATATATAGTATATGTATCATATATATACACATAATATTTTGTATCACTTCAGATTTTATTATGATAAATAATTATAATATAAATGAATTATTATTTTAATCATAAAAATAAATAATAATTAAATTATTTTTATAATTACTTTAATCAATTCTGCCACTAATAGTTGAATAAAATACGGAGTAAGTGTGAGTCATAGTTGGGTACAGAACAGAATGGTTCAATTCAGCAGGTAACTAGATCACTATATCAGAGCCAGCCCATGTAGTATGAAGCCCAGCCCGATCATATGCAGGAGATCAGGACACAACCTGCTAGTCAAGACATAGCATAAAAATTGTCCCCAAGTACCAAAAACGAACACGTATTGTTTCTTGGACGACAATGATTAATACCGTTTCGAGTTTTATTTTTTTTCTGACTAAAAACTTCTAGACGATGGACTCGGTAACCCGGTAACCCCATGGTCGGGTTATGTGACAAGAACAGGGGTTGTGGTCCGGATCCATGCACTCCAGGCTCGTTATTGCCTCAGTCGGGCTCGTTATTGCCTCAGTCGGGCTCGTTATCAGTGGGAAATGCTGGTTTATAGCAGTTTTCACTGGGGGGATTTGCACAGTAAAAGAGTATTATTCCTATATAGATTACTCGTAGCAAAATCTGCTTGTTCCATGACTTTTGAATATACAAGCTGTAATTACCAGAACGATGGATTTTCCGGTGTATATATGAAGCTTCGCGTCGAGCAAATCGAGGAAGAACGGATTTTCATCGGACCCTCCCGGCTCATACTTCGTTCAGTGCCAGCCTCCGCTCCTCCCTCGTCTCTCTTCTTTTCCTCGTGAGATTATGCTATGCAGCAGTAAAATTGTTTTTATATTTTTCCCTTTTGATTTTTTTTCAAGCGCTATACTATAAAACGGAACCTTCGTAAATGGTGCTCAGCTTCATTCGGAACGATCGAACCGCCAGCTTCATCCTTCTCGACGACAGCCTCTGCATCTTCCTCGCGGATCGCGATCGATCGATACTCATCGGCTTACTGCCGAAGCTCCTCACCGTCTTCGACGGATCGTAGGCCGATCCGCCGTCCTCGATCGATGATGTCTGATACTGATAATCGTTACAGCTGTTGCTATTGTTAACAAACAGGAACGGCGAGATCTGAGTCTTGCTGCTCTTCCTCCTCCGCCTGAAACGGCCGCCGGAGCGTCTGCCTTCGTCTGAGTTGCGGAGAGCGAGGCTAGCCTTGACGGCGAGAGCGGCCATGTCGGAGGCTGAGAGACGGTTCCGGAGCTTCGATATCGGGAGCACGAAGTAGATCTGGCCGGGATGCAGCGCTTCGGAGTGACCCAGCGCCGGAATGTAATCATTGTAGCAGAGGTGATCGGAGTTGCAGAGGATGCAACCGGACGACGAGGAGAACATCTCCGAGTCGAGGACCTCAGCGGCAGTGGCAGGGAGGGCGTATTCACGGAGATCGCCGTTGATGGAGATGACTCTCGCTGTGAGTAAGCCGAATTCTGTCGGATCTACGGCGTCGGAGTGTTGGATGGAGAAGCAGTGGCCCATGGCGACGGTGGCTAGGGACTTAGAGGGAAGAGAGGGAGGGAGATGGAATTTTCATTCATTCGGAGATTATGGAGGAGAGAGTGAGAAAAATGCGTACACTGCGTGTCCTATAAATGGACGGACGAGAGATTGGAAGACTTTGAGAGTTGGCGTAAGCGCGGCCGTCATTTACGGGGACCGGAGGCCTCGATTGTGTGCAGGCGCATCCAGGCAAACATTCTAGAATCCGTGCCACGTGTCCGAAAATAACTGTATTATGATTTAATTTATATAAATATTTAATTTATTATTTATTTACGATATTTAAAAATATCGTCCAAATATCTCAATTGATATTTAAGCCCTAATTCGTCTGATCTCCATGTCATTACACTAATTAATTATACTTAAGCCTATTAAATTAAGACCAATATGGCGAGTGCACGTAGGCGCGGGTTACACCCGAATATTCCCCCCACTTACAAGGACAAAGTACCGTTGGAGGAGAAAGTCCACATAGTTGACTTTTAGGGATGTGGGGTCCACGGATGACGCAGTTCCACACGACTTGTGTCTTTCCTTCCTGTATAGCCTTTCACGTGCAGAGAGTCTAGAAGTACTTGCCGTACAATGAACACTCGCAATAAAATGCAGGCCACCGCCTAAAACTTGATGTATGCTTACAAAGTTGACAAGTGGGGTCACAATTATTTGTGATTAATTCTTCCTACTCGAATTCACTAGAACCCGATTTGTGCATGTCCATGATTTTCAGACCTGAATATGAGGTACATGTCCATTTCATAGATGGGTAAGCTTTATAACTATTCAATCCATATTTCACATATATGTTGATGTACAATGAAGCCTGTGCACTCCATTATTTTGCCTACCAATCTAACCCACATATTCCTCCAATTTGCAATTTGTGTGTACACAGGACTCTTGAGGTGGTACATGAGATCATAGGACTATGGTTTTGGCCTTTAGGCCACCTTACATGATGATCTTCACAGGGTTTGTCATTTCCAGCTTTCCCCTTCTGGGTGTGAGGTAAAATGCTTGGAAGCTTTGCCATGGAAGATCTCTGGGGTAAAAGTAAAACATTGCTTTTGGTGAATGATGATGCTTTTAGGCGGGTTTGCTTGTTTGATTGCCTTGTAGAAACCCATTTTTCACTTCACGTGCAGTAGCAATGTCTGCTCATTGACTTCCTTTGTATTATACTATTTCCAAGCTTCCAGCCCTTTCTTTATCTTCTCATTCTCCATTTCAGACCACAATATATGTCACCCAATTGAGGCATTCTTGTGTATGTGCTAGCCAAATTGGATCAGCTAAGGTAATTCTGTCCCCCTTTTCATTGTCTTCGTATTTTCCCTTTCAAATATACCAACACTTCATTTCATTTTTCTCTGTGAGTAGTTGCTGGATCATTCCCTGTTTATGTCCCTAATGCTGGGATGTTAACTGCCAAACTTCGCCCTCATCCTGCATTTCTCCTTCGCCTCTAGGTTTCTTCTCGAGGTGAGCAAATACAGTGGTGAAAATCTACTCTAAAACTTGCCGTTAAGATCTCCAAATTTCACTATGAAATTAGATAAACGCTTTCCGGAGACCGAGCTGATAAAAAATGCGGTGAATATGTCACGGCAAGTATCAACCCAATCGAATCCTGTGAGTATTCTCATGTATGCACGGTTAGCTTGGAATATGTCGCTGCAAGTATCGACCCAATCTCATTTATTTGTCTTGTAGTCCTTTGTGGAATTGAGAAAGGAAGTAGTGATGCTTGAGGCTGAGATCATGCGCTTAGAGCGACACCTCCTCTCGCTCTATCGTGCGGTTTTTGAGGAGCAAACGTCCGCCCTCCCAAGGTCCTTTGAAAAAACATCCAAGAGTGAGACAATATTGCCATCACTGAAGACTGAGAATGGAAATGAAGTCCACCAGGGATCCGAGCCAAGGGTGAAGAGAAATAGCCAGCTCTGCAATAACCAGATTAGTTTTGGCATTGAGGGCTGTACTTCAAGCTTTAAGAATACATCAATGGGGGTAATCATTTATCATCTTGCCTCAAAGATTGTGGTTCTTTTTGCATATTACGCATCAGATGGAAGATATGTGAAAGTTCCCTGTCTCTAAGTCACTTTGGATTTTCTTTAGGCTGTTGTTTTTACGTCCACTCTTCCATTATTGTATTTTGATATTCATAGAATATTGCAGCGTGCAAAGGATGGCAAAAATGCAAGCTCTGGTCATTTTACCCTGGCAGATCACCTTTCACTCTTATGTTTGGACTCCAACCTCATTACTGCAGAAGGACTCTCCGAAGACATAGTAAGGTGCATATCATCAATATATTACAAACTTTCCATCCCCGGGAGAATGCAGGGTATGTTATCAACTTCTTCACCAGGCTCCTCTCTTTACACCTCGAGTATATTTTCATCTCACAACCCCTGAGATAGTTGGAGCTCTTTCTGGACCGAGGAGAATCCAGCAAGCCATGAAATTCAAGGGTCGCGAGAGGAGAATGGATCCTATGGTGACGACATACTTGAAGTCACAAAGATATGCTTAGATGATGATAGCTTCAAATTTTCCATTGCATTGCTGCAGAAATTCAGGTTGTATATTGAAACCTAGTTTAAATTTAATCTAATAATTCAATCACCCTACAAAACTCTATGCAGACTGCATTACCTCTTTCAGGTCATTGGTTCGAAAGCTTGAGGAGGTTGATCTGAGTAAGATGAAACACGAGGAGAAGCTAGCTTTCTGAATCAACATCCATAATGCTATGGGGATGCATGTCTCTGTCTGAACCTTCTTTTTTGTTCCTTGAAAGCTCTTCAATGTCAGCCACTATTCAAAGTTACAGAACCAATTTTTTTATTCTTATTGACAAGCATATCTAGCTTATGGATCGGGCAACCGTGTGAAGACCAACACTATCTTGAAGGTAACATATGTTCTGCAAATTTTCATCAATATGCTTGCATGGGCTTTGATATATATTCCTTTGACCAATAAATTGACATTGTGGTCTCATATCCCAGGCAGCTTACAGCATAGGAGGCCACTGCATAAATGCCTACATGATACAAAACGCAATACTAGGAATTCAGTCCCACCACTCTTCTTTGGTAAGACTAGGCATTTTAGATGAGATTTGTCTCTTACTCTCTGAGCAGCTTGACTTCGTTTTATGATGCTGATACTTTCTTCGTCATGATTCCACCAATTCTTGCAGACACTTTCAACACTCTTTTCTCCCTCGAGAAAACCACACATTGGGAATGTGGGACATGCATATACATTGGAATATCCCGAACCACTGGTTCATTTTGCTCTCTGTTCTGGGGCTTACTCGGATCCTCCCGTATAAATTGTCATTGTGGTCTTAGCTCATTGTCGATTGAATTCCAAGAAAAACCGTGAATTTCTTTCAAATGCCCTTAATTCTTTTGATTGCTTAAAGGGTGTAGTGTTATCAATCATCTCATGCCTATATCCTCCTCCTGCTGGTTCGAGTTTACACAGCAAAGACAATATTCCTCGACTTGAAGGCTGCAAAAGAAGACTTCATCAAAGCAAACGTGTACATCAACAAGGAAATGAAGATCATCCTCCCGAGAATTCTCTACTACTTTGCAAAAGACATGGCGCTTGGGATACCTAGACTCATGGACACTGTAAACTGAGTGCCTCTCAGAAGTCAAGCAGAAAGCCATTAAACCTCTCTTGAAGGGAGGTAAGCTCAACACAGAATTCCACATTCCGGTATGTCTTCTATGGGGAGTTAGCTCGGGGATCATATGATGTTTGATTCATTTATCTACCCCTTGTAAGAGTTTGTATAGTATATAGAGGTGTTGAAAGGGCAGATCTTGTTGTAGCTGTAATTAGTGTTGCAAGTTGGTCCAATTTCTGGCCGGTTCCACATGGTTCATGAACTGTGTATGTTCGGCTCGGAGTCATGGTTTATGGGATTTGATCTTATGAATCGAACCGAATCGAACCGTGCATTTTAGATTAAACCATTCTAATTATACATATATATAAATTTAACTTAATTTTATTATTCGTGCAGTTGAATTTGTATATATTTTTTACAATTTCTGTATATATATATTAACTATTAGCAGTGACAATAAACCAGTGGTTTCCGTACGGTCCGGTTCAAGTCACTTTCGCGGTTGGATCGGATGGGTTGTGTGCGTGTCTATTCACTTGCCAAATTGTATATTAACGGTCTGAATGCGGTTTGGACCGGTATATTGTAAACAAATCGGTCGAGTTACGGTTCACGGTTCTATTTGGAATGACTTGGATGGGAACAGGCTCAATTATATACACGGACCCTGTGGGCTAATATTGGGCCTACTTGTAGTGTAATTGGGCTTCCAATAGGCTCATATGCGAAGGGGAAGGCCCATTTAAGGGAAGATGCTGCAAGTATGGAAAATCACTGTAGATCTGATCTGTGGGTTCTCTGATGCAGTCCATCTTCTTCGCTGTGAGGCCTCTCTCTTCTGCCGTACCGCCGGTCCGCCTCAGAGCTCTGTTCACTGATCCTTGCACCGCTACCGACGGGCATAACTCCATGGCTGCTTCTTCCGGTCCAAAGTGTGCTCAGAAGTCCATCATTCTGCCACCGCAGAGGCGCGGCTGCCATCTCGTCACTTCGAAGGTACCTTGGCACCCTGACAACCCTTGGTCGAAGGTTTTTATCATCTCTTTCTTGTTGATGCTGCTGATGAGTGAACCTTTGAGCTCAGATTGATCTCCTGCCAATTTTAAATCATGTTTTTATTTCCATATGAATTTTATATGTAATTGTATGTTCGTTAGTGAGTTGGACAATATCTACTAGAGTAGCCTTGCATGGAGAAGGCTCAGGGGCTTCATTTTAAGGAGATTGTTGAATGATTAACGTTAGATTTCGATTTTCGGAAATATAAGCAAAACGTCAAGAAAAAAAAACCAGTGGACATTTCCTGGAAATGCTGCTTTCAGCCAATCCTGTCATTTATTAGTATGAGTGCGTCTTCCTGTTGTCACTTGTGGAGGAACTCTTTCAGTTTATAATTTTGAATCTGGATAGTGCAGGCAGCAGGAGAATGCTCATAACGCTCACTGAATATTTATTAAAAATGTGATAAATTTGATGACATGGAGAGTGGCTCATGCTGTACAAGTCATCTTTTGCTCATCAAAACAGCATTTGATATGTTCCTTTCTCTATGTTGTTCAGATAATGAAGGAAATTGGACCAGAATTGTCAGAGTTTAAATGCGGGCTTGCGCATCTGTTTCGTACGCAGATTATATTCTCATTCAACTACACTTCTGCCCTGGTCATTGTTGCTACTTTTTTTCTGAGATTACTTTTCATTCAATTTTTTGTGCTCCAGTCCATCATACAAGTGCTTCACTCACAATCAATGAGAACTATGTTTCAGATGTTATGTTTGACACAGACATTCCTCAACAATATAGTCCCAGGGGTTAGATTTCTTTCTGATACCTTTTTTACAGGAACTTATAATGAATCTTGGTTATTGATGGAGTAATCCATGGTTTTGCATTTTTTTTCTAATTCTTACTACAGGGAAGATCTGCACCTTGGAAGCACACACTTGAAGGTAATAATCTTTGTCCCCACCGCAGAGCAGGATAATGACCAATTCCATCTTCATAGCATAATTGTCCTTGTATTTTATCCCTTGTCAATATACTATGTTGCACAATCATCTATGGAATTTATAAGAATTAAGCTCTCTAGACAAGGTGTATAACGAACTTATGGACAACTCATTCTTCGTGCATGACAGTTGAAAGGAAGAATTTCTTGTTTATAAGTTGGAGATATCAAGGCTTGCAAACAAAGCTAAAAATAACCACTACTTCATTTTTATATCATTTTTATTTTGCTTTCATTCTCCCTATAGTTATTTCAGCAAGAGATACCTGTGATTTGTTACTTGTGTTGTCGAAGAGAATCTCAACCCTACACAATGATATTCTATAGTTTGAAAGTCTTGTATTCCCATTCAATCCTAATTTAACTGCACCCATTAGTTCCTGCAAATTCCAATTTCTTTTCGTTACTAGAATGATTTCAATTTTGGTAAGCATTCTCCGAGGGATATGTGCAGATGTGTGATGCACTTTGCCTGCCTATTATTCTTAGTTGCGTGAGAGTCAAGTAATGCTGAAATCCTATTTGTTTTCTGTTATCTAAAGCCTGTATTTGATGTCTGCATACTGATCAGAATTCTACTTCTTCAATCTAACCATCATCTGCATACTGATCAGAATTCTCTATGCTGATCTCAGACCACAGAGGTGAAAGAGCAGGATTAGATACAGGTTAGACTGCCCCTACCAATCAACCGAGAATCACCAAGACCAGAAAAGCAATAACCACAGGTGAATCTTGGGCTTTCTCATGTGCTTCTTCCCCTCCTATACTCAACCTTTGCAAGTCCCCTTCTCTCTAGTCTCTAATCTTACCCAATCCCTTTATCTAGTTTTTAACCGTTTTCTTTTTTCTTTTCTTTTATGTGCTTTCTTTTTTTCTCCTCTTTTATAAGCTTGCTCTTTCTTTTCTCTGCATGAACTTCTTCCTCACTTAGCTGGCCTTCAATTAATCCTAAGTTCAACCAAGCCTCAACAGTCTTTTTATCTCCTTAAAAGCACCTTATTCCTATGTTTTCTTCTTACCCCCGCTCTTCCTTGCGGTAACATTCGGTGGTTCATAGTGCGGTTTTTTCTATTGGTTTTCGGGATTTTAAATACAAATTCAATTTTTGTTCCTACGGGTGGATCTCAGCTCCATTAAGTTTGGATTAAGAATGGCAGTGGACCATCCGGGGATGATCTGCCCGGACCCGACTATTGGTTCCTCCTTGATCCAACCCATTCATACTATTTACCTAAAATATATTTTTGTATTTGGGTGAATTTAAATATTTAACCAAAATAATATTACAATTAATGTTCAATCAACTCATATATAATTAATTTTTTTATTTATTTAAAATATAAATAGTTTTTAGGTGATTTTTTTTGGATTTTTAACTTTTTTGATTAAATAATTTTTATAAAAATTATATATATTTAATATATAATAAAATTAATATCAGTTTAATTATTACATTAGCCAATTTTATATTTCTCTACTATAAATGCACTATTCTATCTCTTATAGAATACAATAAAATCCTCACTTCTCTGTGGTTATGAATAATGTAGGTTGTTAAATGATTAAATTTATGTTTGATTAAAATTAATAGCTTGTAAGTGATAAAATTATTTAAACGTTGTAAACTTATCATATTTATCTATTTTATTCAAAATAATACAAATTCTAACATATGATGGTCCCCAACAATTATATTTGAGTTGAATATTATTGTTTTGGTCACTAACTGATGAAATAACAAAATGAGTTTAGCATTTTTCTTTCCTATAAGATGAAGAGTCGGATTAGACGTTTAAATAATATACTAAAATTATATATTGTTGAAGAGACACCTTATCACCCACTATAATGTGTAATAATTGGAAGAGAAATAACTGGCAAATATGCAATGGGCAATGAGTTTTTAGTTCATAATATTAAAAAAAACCCCATAAAATGGGCTCCTGAATGCTCTGCTTGGATCTGTATCATCAGCAGGTGAGATTGAAATGTCAAGCAAAACCCACAAAAAGGACATCAAGTGAAAAAAAAAACCAATTTAAAATTGACAGAAAACGACCCAGATCAGATCCCATTGTCCACCACTCAGTTCACTGGCTCACTCATGATCAGTGAGTCAGGCCTACCTGAACCAGTTGAATCTAAAGCTCTACCCTTCTATCCTCTCTCAGGAAAAGAGGTAAAAACTTGATTCTAGTGCTACAAGAATCCCATTGATAATGCAGCCTTTTTTTTCCCCGAGGATCTCTTCTCACGAGCGAAATTCACACTGGGGAAGTCTCTCCTCGAGGGTATGAGCGGATTCTATGCTACTTATGTTCTTCCTCAACACTACTACTACTACTACTACCACCACTTACTGCTGTTGCTACCATTGGTACTGTATTAACACTGAACTTTGAGAAAGATTAGAGTTATGGGGAATAAGAAAAAGGGGTTATCTTTGCCGCATGCATAAACAAAGATGGATAATTCCCTTGTGTACTTTCTATCCTGGCACATTCATATGTTCAAAGATCTCCATTCTAAATTTAAACTTAAATTGGTGTTCCCTAGTTCTTAATTCTATTTATAAAGCCTAATTTTTTTGTTGCTAAGCCTTTATTTCTAGCAATGTTTATAAAAAAATCATTTTTAATAATTATACTATTTCATTTAATATAATCATTAGAGAGTACTATGATCTCATAACCCTTCTAATCTTCATCTGCTTAATGAGTTTGGACATAAATCTATTTAAAAGTAATAAGTTAAACTCATAAAATTTATTTATTTTAATCTATTTTAGTTAATGTGATAAATCTCTCATCAATGATATCAGTGATAATATGAATTCATAACAAATAAATTGAAGGCCATGGTTGGTTGGTTAAGGCTACAACATTATGACACCAAAATGGACTTTTCCTCTTCCTTTTTTTCAGGTCAGGCCAAGCCAGAGGGATTTCTAGTTTGCTACATATACACCTCCTCCAACACAACACTCGCTTCCTTTTTAACTCCATCGGCCTCCCATGTTGAAGCAACTCAGTGAAATGTGAGAGAGGTGTATATGAATTGAACTAGTGTTAAGCTTGAGACTAAAGGGTAACAACGGATTATAGTTCATTTGTGAGAGAGTGTGGCTACAAGGAAATACCAATAAATTCATGAATTGAACTAGCGTTAAGCTTGAGACTCCTAATAATGCACCATGTAGTATTCTTCCCAGAAATTTTGGTATATTTTGTCTTTGGTAGAAGAGCATAGACTCATGCAAATAAGCCCAAAAAAGGGCATCACGATCACAAAAGTAACCCTCCTCCTTTGTCCGGGGCTTGGGGCCGGCTGCGTCGGAGAAAGAAGCACTACACGGGCGGAGTTACTCAGCAACCCTCTGAAACAGCCACTGAGGTCGATCTGCCAAAGAGTTGCACAAATGGGGCATTAATAAGGCCAGCAGAAGGTACCAACTGAATATAAGTGTCAAATCACACGCACAGAATCACCTTATAACGGACGGAACAAAAGCCCACATGAAGAGACCAGCCACACCGAGGTAAGCCACAGCTAATTGCAAAGGTGCAGCCACCATAATGTAAAATTTCATCAAAAAATATCGTGAAATTATGCTTTTTCTCTATTACCACTCTGTTTTTGCTCACATCGAACCCCTTTTGTCGCATTGTTTTAGGCTAAAGATTGAACACCCAAATTGTAATAAATTGTTCTTTTAGGCTACCAATCCATTATCATACCAATGCACTATGACAAACTTCATGCCTCAGAAATATCCACTAGGCGAAAACATCTACGGCTCAACCATACCAATAAATCAAATCCCTCGAATTCAACTTAAACTCTAGAAGTGATTAGAGACTACCAAAATGACCATACCATTCGGGGCTCAGTTATCCCTAATCATTCCCTAGAAGATTAGAGACTTCTAACTCTTGTCGCTTGATTAGAACTATATCCACAAATCGTTGAGGTCCATAATTGAGAGATCAATGTGAAGCGTTTAGCATATGCCATGAGATTGACCTTTTTTCGGGAGCAGTAGATAGATCGGATGAGGAATGGGCAGCCCATTGTTCACTCTTCACCATCTCTTACATCAAGATCTGCCAATGCACTCAGTCCTCTCAACAATTCTCACCGACAGGGACACCAAGCATTGTAATGATCCACCAAATGTCACAAGCTCGCGGAATTCTTGCTGGGAACGCCACAACCTTTTTCGCACAGTAATGACCTCTCATCTCCCATGTCTAAGAATATGGCTAAACGGAGTTTTATGTTGTAACATGAAATTTCGTTTTACTGAGATTTTATGGGCAATCCAACGTGGGCACTTTCCCAGTCCTTATTCCTATGCCTACCGGGCAATAGCCAGTGCGCAAGTAAATTATGGGATCAGCAAGAGTACATACCGGAAAGCCATTGTCATGGTTAGAAATCAGGATCTGGCACTTCAAGGGGAAAGCATGCATGGGGGTTGGTATATAAATTTTCAAACAACCTGCAATGATGGAAGTTTAAAATAAAAAATAAAATAAAAAACAATTAAATGGAGGCAGGTGTGGAATTCACTCTGTAGGATTATAATTATAATGAAAACTAGAATACTGGCAGCTGCATTTCAGATGGAATATGACTTTTCCGCTTAGCAATAATATAAGCAAAGGTTACCACTGAATTCATTAGAAACGCCATGTTAGAAACCTCGCCCAAACCTGAAGCACCAAGAGGGGGAGTGAGTTGCCTGACTGAAAGAACCCGACCCAGAGCACCAAAAAACTGAAACAACCATATTCACAACTTGTACTGCAACTGAACAGAAATACCATTGATAATGAGATTCATGGCTCCAAATTACAACTGCACAAAAAATGAATGCCAGAATAATAGTTTATCGGGGAAGCATCGCCACTATAAAAGATGATTTCATGATCCCGAGCAAACATCACTGAGGCTGTATAATATGAACAACATCACATGATTTGCAGGAGACATGGAAAAAAGGCCATTAAAATTTTTCCTTTCGAATTCCCAGAATCAGATTTTATAATTGGTTCATCAAAAGCAATAATCTCTATACAAAATCTTGATGATTTTAAGATCTCCGGCAGGCAATAGAATAAAAGGATTTACAACGTCAATGTAAGAGAAATTCATCTGCAAGAGAGAGATATATCTACAAGTATAAAGACGGGAGTCAGTTGGTTTATCTCCAGGGAAATCATAATGAAGAATCTTGATTGGAAAATTCACCATAATCACATCACTCTCACTTCAGTTAGCAGCTGCCTCTGTGACCTGAGACAAGAGGTCAGATCAGGCCATGTTATGTTAGATGTACAAAATAATACCCCTGGCCTGGGCAGCCACGTTCCTTTAGTAAAACAAATTTCGTTCTTTATGAAAATATATCGCAACTCAAACTACAGCTTTCAAGGATCTACCAACACTTTCCAGAGGATGAAATAATCAGAAGCAGAGAAGCAAAAGGAATTTCACATACCTACAAGATGTCTTTCCCTATTCTGCTCGCTTGAAGATGAGAAGCCTTCACATACCTACAATGAAGGCTTAGAAGAATATGTAGCAAGGGCTCCTAATTTAGTGATCCACGGCACCTGAAGAGATGATATGATTATCAAAGGTTGACATTCACTAATTAGTAAATCAGTAGTAAAGCACATGATTAGAATGTCAATCAACTACATAATTCATCTCATCAGATCTCTTAAGCCAATAGAGGCCAGATCTACAATACATAGTAGTGAATTCAGAAACAAAATCAAAAGGATGCTACATGATTACTAATGTGACTTACTTTTTGGAACCACAGTTGCAGGGGATCTTTTTATCCTCCAATGGGAACTTGTAATTGTAAGTGAGTTCTTCACCGGCCGATATGTGGCGTTTGGCATAGATGAAGATTTTCTTCTGGCCATCAACACTAATAATTTTGGTATAGCAATTAGGCTGCAAGAACATTCAAAAAACCATATGTCAATCCAATCCAAGCTTCCATAAATAAAAGAAAATTTGCAACTTACTTATTGTCTAACCCACCTGACAGGAATGGTTTATAAATCTAGCTATTCCACCACGCTTTGTTGCGTCGATCTGAAAGAGAGTAAGGTAAAGCACATGTGTAAGCATCCCTATTTCAAAGAATAGTATATAACATCAGTCCAGATATATGAATAACATAAGACCACTTACCACATAATCATCATCAAGTCTGAAAAGGTAACTGCTTCCAATTCCCATCTTCTCGTACTTCTGTTCCCGTATATCAGATATCTGCAAAATCAGAAATCCAACATCGTATGTTCAATTCAAATGCAGGGGAATTCTCGAGGCATCCTTAACTAGAAAAGAAAAAAAAAACAGGACAATACTAAGGCAAGCCTTACTAACAACAAATATAACTGTCACTTACCCGAGGACGAATTAATTCACCAACATATTCAATCACAAAATCTTCTGCTTCAATGGGATCCTGTGCAACAAGGCCCCAATCATGGATCTTGCTCCTTTGGAAACGCAGATGCTTCTTCCTTGCCTGACAAATGGCGGCAAACAATTATAATAAAAAATATCAGTTTTTTTATAATCATACGACCAATGCATCTCACAATTTAATCCAAGAGGAGTCACTATTCAATTACCTTCAACTGACTGCTTTTTAAGAGGTCAGCACCTTCCACAGCAGCAATAAGATTACGCATTTTCACACGATTTGTCCTTGCGGATATACCCTTGTTTGGCAGTTGAAAATTGTTATTCTTGGAGCCTGAATGGTTAGATTGGATGTTCCAAATGCCCCTAGCTCGAGCTCTTTCAAGTGGAGTTGCAGTCATTGACCACTGATGCCATTCCCATCCATCAATTGAGGCTCGGGCACAACCATCAGATACAGGACAAGGCTTTGATGCCTTGGATTTACTCGATTTGGTTTTCTTTGATGCTACTTTCTTATTACCTGACTTTTTGGAAACAGCAGTTGGCAGAGGAACTTCTTCAGACGCACATGATTGTGAACTGTTCATCATGCGCTTCTTATGCTTTGATACCTTAGATACTGTAGAAAACAGCAATATGGTAACTAAACTAGTGAAGTAGCATTGTCTAATTTCCCTACAGGATAAAGGGAACCAAAAGTCATAAAGTGACGGGATTAGGGTATAAAAGAGAAGTATAAGCTACTGACCCTTCATTGTCTTCTTAGAGATACCGCTGCATGGCACTTTTTGGAATTCAATGCCATCACCGTTTGCATTTACCCGCTTCATCTCCAATTTTTCTTTAAAAATCTCTGCTCTCTTGGGCCTTGAATCATATCCTAAAGCTTCATCACCACTTATTTTCTTCTCTACTTTAGAGAGATTCAACTTTTCTTTCAAAAACTTCGGTCTCTTTGGTCTTATATCATCTTCTAAAGTTTCCTCACAATTTACACGCTTTACAGCATTACCAAAATGCCCTTTCACCTTCAATATTTTTTTCCCCCTTGGTCTTGCATCATTTTCTGCAGTCCTATCACTGTGTGCTTGCTTGTTAGCAACTCCAAAATCCTCTTTCGCTTTCAAAACCTTTGCTCTCTTTGGTCCAACGTATTCTTCTAAGCCTTCATTATCTAAAAACACTAATAATGACAGACACATGATTAGAGCATAATCAGAGGATATTAAATTTCAAATTTAGAACGTGTCAACTTGTCATACCCTGAACATCAGATGCCCGTTTTGTTTTCTTTCCAATCAAACTTTTTATTGAGACTTTACTATCAGACAATAACCCTGATGCCACAGTTTGCTTAGACTTATCACTATCAGGTGATTCAATGTTTAACTTTCTCTTTTTGGAAACTGCAGCAGGCATTCTAAAATTTCCAAGCTTGGAGGATTCCTTGTACTCCTCTCCTTTTACTTTCTCCAAACTCAGCTTTAGTATCTTTGCACCTGCAGAAGTGCATTGAAGAGAACCGGACCTTTTCTTTTCATTCTTTTTCTTCCGGAAATAAGTAAATTGAGCAGCATTAAGATGTCTATCAGAAGAATCAACTGCACAATCTTTTGAGCATCCTTGACGAATAAAAGATCCACCATGCTCTTTGTTTGTAGCAGGTAATGATTCCTGAAAATAATTTTTTTGATTGATTTAATGCCATCAAATTATTAATATATAATGTAATTACATAACACAACTAAACAGGAAAGACTAGCAACAAATAAATACCTTATTTTTCAAGGTACCCCGCGATCTAGCAAATTGATTTATAGGACCACGAAAGCAGAATGATGCCCACTCTTTAAGCACATCATCATGCAATCTCTGCCTGCACATTGCCATAGCAACATATGCCCCAATCTTGGGTATGCTCTCTTCCGACCTTGAAGGTCGAAATTTACATTTATCAGGCAAAAACAATGTATCATGGCAATCTTTAATTCCAGGAGGTGGAGGCTCATCATTTGTTTTGTCAACAAGTGCATCACCAACACCCGTGTAGAGTTTTCTGAATGCAGAAGCCAAAATGTCAGACCCGGAGATTTCAAGGGTGGAATCACAAACAAACTCTGTTGCTTTTGTTGAAGTTTGAGATATTGGCATCACTGTTTTTTCCATGTTACTCTGGTTTGCTCCTACTGCTGAATCATTCAGCAAGTTCAAAGACATGTGCATGTGATCAGATGGTGATCTGCCCTTTATCTGCAAAATAAGTTCATTTTCCAGAATAAATAAGAATGAATGGGGACATGAAAGTAAAAAGTAATAAATAAATGTAGAATGACAATAAGGCATTGTTTTGCAAGCTAACTGCCATTCCAGGAACATTTATATATGAAGTATACAGTTTATCAATAAACCTTTTTTTTTTATCAACTCACCTCACTGGACAAGTCAGATTTTGGAAATTTTACTATTTTGCATACTTCTGGCCGTATAAATGATTTGACATAGTCTTCTACAGAAGCCTCTACAGACATATAAAGTTCTTTTTCTACACTTCCGAGGATATCATTCATCCAATCAGATGTCAAGTTAAGATATGATGCTCTTTTCTTCTCAGAACTTCCCATTGGGGGAGCAGAAGTTGATATAAGAAAAGGCTGAACATTCTTAGCTTTGAGCTTGCTACTGGGCGGTTCACTTGCTCGACCTGACCAGATCTTCTGACTCCTCCAAGAAGAAACATAATGTGCTATAGTATCATAACATATAGCATTCCAGGTGACTTCCATGCAATAATCATGAAGCATTCTGCAAACAGCTGAGTATGAAGCCCAGTAGTTCTCAATGCCTCCTATTGATTTGGTAACAACAAGAGATGGAACTGGAGCATTTTCCTCTAGCATATGATTGGGATCTTTCAAAGGAATTCCCACCTCACATACAGTTTCAGGAATGGAGTTACTCTGACAAGAAACTTCAGCCTGCCACAGCAATGAATAAAAGGTCAACACTTGACAAAGAGGTTACAGATCTGAACTAAATGGGTAGCATTTCACATCTTACCTTGTTGAGATACAAGTTGTTGCAAGTCCCACTCATTTGTTCAACCACTTCAAGTTTTAGGTGTCTCTGAACTTTCCTAGAAGAAGCTGTCTCTGCCATGAGATTGCTTATGATTTCATCAAGAAGAACCTTACGGACAGCCTTCATGATGCCACCATGCAATTGGCATGAAACTATTTCAGAGATTTCAGATATTAACCCAATAGCAGATCCAGGTTCACAGGAGATGATATTAGCTGCAGTCTCACCTCTTCTCCATTCATTTATAGCAGACAGCAAAGAAAATGGTCCAAATTTGTTTTCAGAATGATATATCTGATATTGAAACAGAAAATAGAACATATAAATAATTTTTTGATAAATAAAATAAAAATAACAATAAATAATAGTGTAAATAGCATTTTTACCATAATGTTTAGTCAAATACACAGATCTACCATTAGCAATTTATTGTTGCAAAATTCTATACCATCTTCCACTTTTCATTTCACTTCTACCATATAAATGTTTTCCATCAAAATTTACTCTTAAAATCTATGTAAAATGTCCTTACTATTGTCATTCAATAAAAGAATTTAACAAAAGGATTATGGCACTATCCACCATCTATGGGTGCACATTTCCCCCATCCATGCTCAAGTTTGTAAAACAAGGGACAACAATGTTCCTTTTGCCTTTTAACCCAACACTTTCATTGAATGAAATTAATAAGGGCATTAAGGAAGTTTTGCACTTGTTTAGTCGTAAAATATAACAGAACAATTATATTGATGGATGTGAAACTAAAATTAAAGTACAAGTTTGAGTTTTGCAAAATAAATTTATTTATGGTAGATCTGCGAATTTGACTAAAATCAAGGTCAAAAACAATATTTACCCTATATAATATAAGGCAAATAAGGTAACTTCTAGTTTTGTATTCATCCTATTGAATTCAAGAAAAACACAAGTTAACATAGCATCACATTTTGGCCCCAAGAAAACAGAGCATAACAATCAAATCAAATGTGAAGTTAAAAGCTAACATAGCCCTAGTTACATATTTCATTTTGCATATACAAGAAAATCTGTTTTGCAGGTGCCTTTTGAGGCTTTTAGCTATTGGAGGCTGCAGGACTAATAACCTACTCGTCACTGAAAGGGAGACATTCAATCAAGATCATATTTAGAGGAAATCCTTTTGAATCCAAAAGGAATTGCATTTAAATGTGAAATTTCTTTGAAATATACTATCTTTAGGAACAGCATAATCCTTAAGACAAGACAACCTAAAAAGGGAAAAGAATGATTATTTGTTTTGTAAAATAAGCAATAAGGATCATCTGCTTGATTGTTTGTTTATCTATTCAAATTAAAATGAGAAAAACCAAGAAGTCTGTAAGGCACTGGAACTAGTCAAAACAATATAAGAAAATTCAAACCAAGTTATTTTCAAAAATAAAAAGTCGAATAAGATGGTGTAAAGCGATGTGAACATTCTGATATCCTTAAACTATAGAAAAGGAACACCTCAACGTAGTCTGAGCTTTTTAACTGAACCAAGATAGGTTAAGCATATCTTAACGAATGAAATGAGAAGGGATTCCACATTCTGCACCAGATCCCACTTGTTTATTAAAAGAAATACTGAAAAGCTGAACAAGACAAGCTAGCAGGTATAGATACTCTTCCGGTGTGAGTTTACGTGAAAGATCATGATAATGATTAACAAAAGTGACACAAATACTCTAGCACTAACTAGCTTAAGTATGAATTTAGACAGAGGAAGTCATATTCAGTGAATATCATATCCATGCTCCATAACATACACCGACAAGTCATATTCAGTGAATATAATAAACTTGATTATTCACAACTTTCCTATCATGTAGTATGACTTAAAAGCATGAAGCAGAAAATTTTAAGTTGTCATAATCTAGATTAGTCTAACCATGATAGTATCCGGTAAATAGCCCTGGCAATGCCAAGAATATATTTCCCAAAGAGAATGTGGTCCTTGTTTTCTCCCATGATCATCTTCAAACAACCAACAAGTCTCAACCTTACCCTGCAAGGAAAATTAAAGGTGGGAGATTAACCACCTCCAACCGTAATGAGTTTGAGCATGAGATGACTAGAAGATAAAATACTCCTCATTAAGTGAAGTAACTTTCAAAACTAAAAATAAATATTACCAGCTGTGAAAATGGTATCATCTGACGATTTTGGTCAGATGCTCCCGAGTTTTCTCCTGCCTGATGGTTATATGTACTAATGTCCATACAGGGTTGTGAATTAGCCTGTGAACTAGGATTAGGACCAAGAGAATGTGATTCTGCATGCAACCTTGTTTCACTGCTAGAATTAATCATTGTAGTTGCTGGAACAGCAGTGCAGGAGGTATGTGCAGATAGGTACACAAAGCCACTGGAAACATGGTCAGGGAACTGCTTGAAATACTTCAATGGTACAGGGTTGAGATATGATCCATTATACACAGGATACACAGGAAGTTCATCAGGCAAGAAACCAGAAGATAATCCTTCGTATAACTGCTGTTGGAGGTAAGGACCACACATTTGTCTCTGTTCATTCATATACATCCATCCACTAACAACTGGAACTTGAGCATGCCCAGAATAACTCTTCCCTTGATGTGAGGAACCACCAGAAGTACAGGGTTCTGTGGCATCACCATCATTGCCATTTAACTGACAGGTAGCATCAGACATTGATGATGGACCGCTTATTTCCTCAACAATGCAGCAGCATGAGGCAGTAGAGCCACAATTGGAGCCCCTAAGTAGCAGAAACAAAGGGAAAGAATCAATTAGGCACGTGAAGAATCAAATTGATTAACTACCTAACATCTGTCAGGAAAATTTTTTAAAAGAGGATTATGTAACTACCTAACAAACCAATTCTATACGAGATGACGTACGTTCAAACAATACATGAAACGATTTGTTAATAAATAATTTTGACAAGGTAAAAAGTGAACGTACTCATGGAAAAAGGAGTAACATTCTGTTGTCTGCTGATTAGGAGAGGCAATATCTCCATGGATCCCTATACAAACTCGTGAACTAGAATGCCTCTCCTCGAGTTTTACTCTTCTCCCAGTGAAACCGTGGCCATCGGAAGAGTCCAGGTAACAAGAAGAAGAAACCATGACTAAAAATGCAGCCAAAATTAACCTGAACAGACACTGGAACAGATGAACGAGGCAAACAACTAAAAGCCACGATAGTGAGAGCTATCGTGGATAAAATGTTTCATAGAGGATTTCCATCCGAGTGATTCAATTAGGATGTAAAAAATCATAATCCACCTTCTCTTACTGCTCGATGGGGGGGGGGGGGGGGGAGGAAGTATGCCTAGTGCAGAGACATTCGTAATGCACACATTCAACGGATTTATACGTTCCGGAGGAGCGATCGACGATGCCGCAACATCAATGGCATAGCATTGACTGCACTTTGGTCAGCAAATTCATCCGATGGCCCAATTCGAGTGTTCTTCAGAGTATGATCAGAGATCAGTGTAGAAAGTTAGGGAAATTCAAGTTACCTGACAGGTAGGAGATTCAGGCAAACGGCGGCGTGGCGGAAAGGACTAACGACGACGACGGTAAGGTCGACGTCGACAGACGAGAGAGAGAAAGAGGGGGAGAGAGAATTCTTGATCGATCTAATATAATCGCTCCACACAGATAGGGATCGGAGAGAAGAGAGCAAACTACTTTTTGGTTTTATAGTAGTCCCGATTATTAAATGTTATTGGGTTTTAGTACCCAATCTTTCTAATCGAGTTCATTTTGGGTGATGGCGTGAAACTTCTGTTTGATAAAAACGGATAATTACACAAATAATATATTATAAAACTTTTTTATAATATTATAAAATAATATATTTACTTTTACTTATTAATTTATAGTTTAATTATTTTATATAATATTTTAAATAACGCATATTTATTTTATTTCTTAATTGATCGTATAACTGTTCAATAAAATATTTCATAATATTTTTTACCTTAGAGAATCAAATCCCTTGGCAGGAAGACAGAGAACAAGAAACCGATCGTTAAAGCGGATTCAGAGTCAACTGGACGAGCGCGATACCTTCTTCTCTCCAGCTTCAGGTTCAGCTCAGCCTCCAAATGTGCATCCGCAGCTCCGCTGCTGCAAGGAAAATCCGAGAGGGATGGAGAGGGGAGAGAGATGGCGGAGAGAATGAGTAGTCGTCTCTCTCTCTCTATGCTCTGTCTCTAGACTATACTAAGCTTACTGCGTTTCGACTTCAATCTCTCTATCGAGCTCCCTAATTCTCCATTGATCGATTATTATTATATAGCAATCAACCGACGCCGCCCGGCGGCCCCGGCCAACTGCCATCGCCCAGACACGTCGAACCCCCTCCCCATTTTTCCTAGAGACTTTTAATTGTATTTTTTAAACAATATTTTCCTTCATAATTTTTTTTAATCAAGGTGACATATAAATATAATATTAATAATATTTTTTTTTATTTTTGATAATTTGAGATTAATTTTGTCGATCAATTAATTTTAATATAATTATTCAAATTTCGGACTAAATTACGGGTGCTAGCTGCCTTATCTAAGTTAATTGACTATAATATAAAATGAAAGAGTATTGATCGTTATATATATTTAATTAAAAGTTGACAATTTTATGCATATAAAATAGTAGGAACGTAATAATTATTGTGTTTGATATAGTACAATGAGTACGAAAAAACTTTTTAATTTCTATCTTATTAATAAAAATGATCAATTTTAATATATTTAATTACGTACATAATAAATAAATTATTTCTAATTAATATAAATATCCATATATTTTTATTATTAGTATAAAACTCTTTAAATTTCTAATATAAAACACCAATTTTAATGATACAGCACTATATTTATTAAACCAATAAAAAAATAAGACTTGCACAAATTTAGAATATTTTAAAGTAGTTTATGTAAAAAAAAGCATGTGTACTAATTTCAAAACCCGGTTGTCATGGGCTTGAACTTGAAGAATTCTTGGTGAATGCTCTCAAATAAATAATGTCTATATAAAACCTAAGAGAGTCCAAGGAGGGCAAGTTAGACTTGAAACAACAGCTTGTGGACCACCTTCAAAAAGATACACATTTGTGGGTGTAAGCTATTGATGCACTTCAAAACCATTCCATGTTCCCTCTTCCTTTCCACTGCCTCCGGACATTCCTTATTCAAACAACAAACAATCAATCATGCATGTCATTGTCATTGGATTGTCTACATGGAGAAGGAATATATCACAACTATCTAGACCAAAAATAAAAGAAACTTACAAGGGGAGGTGTGCCAGTTTAAAATTTCTGGTTGGAAACTGGGCAGAGTGAAGGCATATCTCTTCAAGCAAATTACATCTTATAGCTACTTAAGTTGTATATACCACCTACAACCACCACATCCTATATAAAAGATCTCACTTCTCCAAAACAATACATACAGAGTGCGGCTGAGGCTCCAGAACCACCTGTCTACTCATTACGTGGAATCCCACAAATCATAAGTATCATCCTCTTCCATCACTGATAATAGACATTCAAATGCATTATCAAACATTTTATACCTCATAATGCTATTTCCTCACGAGTTGAGCACCAGGTGGTACAGTAGGCCTCGGGAAATTGAAGGTGTACTGCCCACCGCCAAATTTTGGGATCTCCACATAGGGACTCTAGAGTATCAAAAGTTAAGGAAACGAATTTTGTTATTACAAGGTGAACACATGGAAGAATCTTGTAAATTTAGAGAAATTAGCTAGAACAAAAAAATAAACAAATTCTGCAATATTATCATCTTCGTCTGTAGACAGAAAGAATACCTGTGGTTCACATGGAACGGAAGACTGATCTTCAGAGAAAGGTTTGGGAGATGCATTGCGGTAACGAGCTTCACTGTTTGATTCATTTCCGTTCACTTTGTCAGTTAGAAAAGCATCCAGGTCGCCACTGTTGGATTTGACCCTCTTCAATCAAAATATGCCCCACGTATGTTAACTGATTGATGACATAACTGAGGGAGTTATAAACAACAAATATTAACAGGAATAAGAAAGAGCTACCTGGAAAATTTTGCCGAGAGTCTTCAAACCCTTGGCCCTTGTTCGAAGCTCTTCTTTCCTAACATTTGGATCATGAAGAACCTGAAAGAAACAACACACATGCAAAGTTCAAGCATGAATGCTCAACTATTCAGCAATGCATAGAATAATAAAGGGGAGGAAAAGAGCAATAAATGCAACCATCTGACAAACTCGAGAAAGAGTGGCTTCAATGTCGGCAACATTCAGCTTCCACAAAGAATCAATCATCAACTTTTGGTGAGACTGCATGTACTCCTCAAGCTGCTCTTCTGTATAGTCTCCCCCCTGACTGAGGTGTTTCTTCATGTCCTCTTGGAGCTGGATCAATGCAATCGCACCTATTACAAAAGCTCAATTGGTTCAATCATGAACCTCCAAAGACAGGCCAACAAATATAAGGCCGGAAGTCTACATATAAAATTTCCAATTTCACTAAGGTCATATCCAGTATACTATGCTATTCAAGGATCCAAAAAAACAAAAAATAGTTCACTCCAAATATTGAGAGTAGGCTTGGGATATAGATAATAATCACTTTCCCTATGGGCAATCATATTCACTTGATTTGGATACATCACATTATATCGAACAAGGAGTTTTGCCCCAATGGTTGTCTAATGGTAATTGTGGTAGCTAACATCATCTAACCTGTTGCTGCTGTTACATGAGATTTGATAAAATGACCCTTGTTTCGAAACCATTCTGCAATAAAAGGCATGCCCAAGTAAATTGCCTTTTTGCTGAGCTCTTTAGCTGCCTGCCTCACATAGATATAGCCAATCGTGCTCATCATATCAACACCATAAGCTGCAAGATTTATACATGGGAAAAATTAAACAGATTAAAGCCACAGTTCATAAGAAGAGATATTCCTACTGAAATTTCCCAAAAGAGTGACATCTTATTGCAGTGAAAAAGATTTATTTTGAGATGGACAGGTCTTTTTCTATGCTTGAGGCTCGGGAATGCCCGAGGAGTTTGTTGAGGCAAAGTTGAATAAAATGGTTCGTTTTTGTTGGACAAAAACAGATTTATTTTGCAGAATTTTTGTAGGGTGTGGTTTAATTTTATTTGCTTTACTAAAGTAATCTGACTATGGGAGGTTAGCTACCTGCATTAGAAAGCCTGTTTACTTCAGCCTTAGCATGCCTAATGAGTTCCTGCTTCTGCCCTTGCACATACTGGTTGAGTCGATCAATCAGAATTTGTGCAAGCTTTTCTTCTCTTTCCCTCTGAACAATCTGTAGCCCAAGAAACTAATCATTAAGTTCGTAGAATATAAATAAAAAGATATATTCATACAAACTCAACAGGAATAATTATGGTGTATTCAGTTAATGATTATTTCCAAAATTTCCAGAAACCTTTTCTAAAAACTAGAGAAGAGATCTGCAAAAAAAAATATGTTCACTTGTATAAAGATGATTATTAGGAAATCCTATTTCCCCCTACAAAGATTTATATACATTTTGGAAATTTTCTTACAATTTTTTGCTTTATTATCACTTAATTACTTCACTAATTTATTAATATTTTTTATCAATTAATTTATTTATTTGGTAGTTTCAAATTATACTTATCCTTGATGCAAGAAAAATTAACATTAATGCATAAACACGTCTACTACTGAAAGTTTAATTCAAAATAAAAGTAGAAAAGTAGAGACAAAAAATAGAATTAATTCTCCCAGAATAAACTGACCCTGCAAGGCCTGCATATAAAAGAAAGGTAAATTAACGTATCATTGTGCAAATGAGATACAATACCATAATTTAACCAGAAAGTCGGAACAGTGCAGGAACAAAAGCTACAAGACTTTGAGCTGGTAAGAGTTATTATCTACCCTCATTTTCTCTTGTAATTTCTTCGGATCAAATTGATCCCCTTCCGCAAAAATGTCCAAAGAAGCAATTGATGCCATGGCAAGCTGGCCTATATAATCCTCAAAGAGCTCACTACCAAAAAGCATTGCAAAGATTGCGGCAGGATCAATGATGGCATCACTGCAAAAGCCAAACGAATCAATAACGAAAATAACAAAAGTTAGCACACTGTCCACATATCTATTCAGCAAAAAATGCACATACTGAGCAAATCCATCAATCAATCATAAAGAAAAATGCATTAGTACAAGTTTGGGAATGCAGGGAATGGCATACGTTGACACTCCTGATTTTCCGTGTGAATCATATGCTTGCCTTTGAGCTGGATCACTTAGCACTTGGTAAGCCTCTCCCAGTGCCTACCAAAAGAAAACTGCACTATGAAAAGTCCATGATGGATCCTTCCACCGTACCCAGCCCCCAAAGTAGAAACCAAGCTATCATGGCTCAAATAAACTCCATTTGAGCTAAAAGATAAAATTTCCAATGCGAACTGAGGGACTCTCACCTGGAATTTTTGAGCTGCATTGGGATCATGGGGATTTTTATCAGGGTGAACTTGACGAGCCTGCAAGACACAATCTAGACCCAAAATTAGCAACTAGATGTAGACAGGGAAACCTGTTTATAAGACAGAAATCACTGACAGCTCTGAAGCATTTAATAAAAGATTCATCCGGCAGAAAAATACAGTTATCCTTTTATTGCAAATCAAGCTGCTTATAATACGATCTTAGATTATGGAACAAGCAATGGACTTACCTACACAGAGTAACGAACAAATTTCCATTTATGGTACAGAGGATCATAACTTTATTTCCGCAGGGGATGCGCAAAAGTCAAACAACAACGCGCAGGCAATTTGGATGACCATATAAAAAAATAACCATGCCGAACGCTCCAATTCTGTCGATCCAAATGAACCAATTCCCCGTGACTAAAATCCTAACCTGTACGACCGAATTGACGGCCCGCGTAAAAAAAAACGACAATGATTCTCGAAGGAAGGAGATCCCATCACCTTTATGTAATACGCTTTCTTGATTTCGGCCTCGGTGGCCGATGACTTAACCCCGAGCACGTCGTAGTAATCGGTCTCCCTCACCATCTGATCCGTCACTGTATGATTTCCACCCAAATCTCAGAGGAATCCGAATTTCCGAGTGTTGAGGATCAAAAACTGCATTGGCCGAGTTCGCGGTGCATACGGAGGTAGAACAACAACAAGAAGAACTGTTTAGAGCTGGTATGGAACAAAAAAATGGTTATTTTTAATGTACATGTGTTATTTTCTACTTATTTAATTGATATTAAAAATATTTAATTATTAATTAAATATGGTGCATCTAAATTAATTTAAAAAAACATGTCCTTTCTTTTTAAATATGGTGAACCGGTTCGGGTTCGGTGGACCTTTACCCGATTTTCGGGTCAGCTTAGCAAGCTGTTGAGGACTGTGCCGACTGCCGAGTCAACTTATCGCTCATCCTTACCAAGCAGTAGGAGTGAGGGCGCTCCCAATCGATTGGCCAAGTGGAAGTCGGAGCTTAATCGCCATGTCGAACGCCGTCGCCAACGGCCTAGCCGGCGCCGGAGGCGGCATCATTGCTCAAATAATCACTTATCCGCTCCAAGCTGTAATTAGCTTCTTCTCTCATTCCCTCTCTTCTATCTATGTCGGTTGTTGATGGCTGTTTGTGGTCCGTCGAGCTGCGAAACAGGTGAACACGCGGCAGCAGACTGAGAGAGTTGCGAAGAAAGGCATCCGAAGCCTCGAGGGAAGCGTTTCACGCTCCACTACTGGCGGCACGCTCCTTCAGATCCTCCAGGTTCGAGTCCGCAATTGTTGGAATATCCATTGCACGATTGTAGCAATCGAAATCTGACGATTCTGTGTTTGTGAGATCAGGTACTGAAGACCGAAGGCTGGGGTGGACTCTACAGTGGCCTGAAGCCTTCACTGCTCGGGACTGCTGCTTCAATGGTAAGAGGTGTCATTATTTAAACCGTTGATGGCATAGAGCCATTTCCGTTTGTGATTGAAACGGCTAACTGTCAACTGTTTTCCAGCATCCATGCCTGCACCCATAGGTATCAATTATTATATGCGCCAAATTGTTGGAGGAAGATGTGCAAAGGACCTACTTGTTAATTCTTAATTCAATAATTTAGTGATAGAAATTCAAATATTTCCCGGATTTATAACATGGGGAGTCCCAAGTAGCTATTGCTATTTAATGATAGTTCATAGTGAAATTGCTCTTGTTCCATGTGGATTTGAAGATGGAGTGAATAGCTAGGTCCTAGATATCTCCTATGCAGCTTTGGGTATTAAAGTGGGAAAGGTTTTGTAACCATAAAACAGAAGGGAATCCTGCAGGCTTGGGACATAATGATACAAGCATAGGGCAGAGAAAACTCTTATGTATTCCAGATGATTTTGAATCAGCAACAACCTCCTACTCTTTTCTTTCTATTAGAGCATGCACGTGTTGAATTGAAGATTTCTCTTATTGAAAGTTGATCATTAATTCATCTCCTATTAGTCTAGGGATTGTCACTCAATCCTTTAGTGTTCTCCAACACTGACAGGGGGTATATTATTACTTCTATCAAGTCTTCAAGAACAAGGCTGAGGCTATTGCTACTGCTCGCAAACTAAAAGAACGTGGGGATGGAACAGTCGGAATGTTTTCTTGGCTTGCCGTCGCAGCTATTGCTGGGTGATTTCTTATGCTTATAACCATTCAGAGTTTCTTTAATAAACATCTCATAAAAGAGTTGCAGCGTAATTTGAAAGAAGAGTTTGTCACGATCAGTAGTTTCTCTTTCTTAAAAGAAAAAGGTGGCTGAAACTGTTCATAGTGTCAATTACATGCTGCAGCAATTATAGATGAAATAAGGAACAATTTTCTGAGCTCATTTTTCCATATCTAACCTCCCTTGCAGGTCCTTAAATGTTTTGCTGACAAACCCAATATGGGTTCTTGTGACTCGCATGCAGGTGCAGTTCAATTTTATTGTTCAGAATTTTGCAGTAAGCATTATGCATTGGCTATTGAAAAATGTCAAAACAAGCTAAAATCTGATCTTCTTAATCCATTTAAAATTTAAATTCTTGTATGCCATCTTGTTTTCATCTATGAACGTGCAAGCTTACATGTTGAAATGTGGAAGGAGCTAATGCTGAGTGGAAGTTTGGACAATTTTTCATTGTTAGCATTTTCATGCATCTTTTCACGAAGAAAACACTTCTAATCCTGAAGAAGATTTGGTTGTGAATATTATTTTGCTCCTTCCCACGTGTGTCCTGCTCATAAGAATGCATAACTTTACTATTTAACTGTAACAATGAGAGGGCTCTTAACATGCAATTGATTGCCCACACAAAACACATTTGCATGCTATTTGGAAACAGAGAACTTGGTGATCTGTATGATGTTTTGAGAAATTTATTTTGATTGATTATGCTTTTAACTGATCAATTATTTATGGCTTCTATTTGGGCCTGTTCTATGTTCTCAACCATTCATTGGACACAGAATCCTGCTGAAAATTCTTCTTATTTCCTAATAATTTGTTTAGACACAAACTCAAGCAGAGAGAAAAATATTAGAAGGAAAGAAGGGAGCTGTCATGGAGGAGGCATCTGAAAATGGCTGGGAGGATTATATTTTAAGAGACAAACTTGCGGAGCTCGAATCAGTAAAACCTCACCCCTATGGAACAATGCAAGCGGTAATGACTGATCTTTTTCTTTTATACTTCATTTAATAATACATACATTTGGTTCTAGAAAATATGTTTTCTACTCTAGAAAGATGGCAATATTCCAACTGTTAAAAGAGCAACTTCTTTATGGAACATGTCTTCTTCAATGAAGTATTGACTTTCGCATAATTTATTGATCTATTTTCAGAAATTAGACAATTTTCCTATAAATCGGATCTTTTTCATGGCCTAGTATTAATGTTTAAAAAAGTTTTTTCAGCTCCAATACAAACCGTTCTTGGCATAGGTGGAAGATATGCATCCCCTAGTACTACTGCACACCCTGAGAATAATAGATATCTGAATACCTGCACCTCTTTAACTTCATGTTTGTATTGATTAAAAAAGCTTTCCATGTTTTGATGTATTCACTCTAGATCCACCTTATTCATGTATCCTATACATTTTTGTTGCCCCAGGCCCATGAAATTTACAATGAGGCTGGGATTACTGGATTCTGGAAAGGCATAATCCCGACACTAATTATGGTTAGCATTTGTCAACTCCATTCTTCTTCTCTTCTGATTATTTGGTGCTAGTTTTTGGTTGTTTGTCTTGTTTTCTGTATGTTGTCACCAGCTGTATTGTTCTGATGAAGAACCTCTTCAGGTTTGTAACCCATCTATCCAATTCATGATATATGAAACATCATTGAAGCATTTGAAGGCAAAGCGTGCTGCTAAGAAGGATGGTTCAAAAGATGTGATGGCTTTGGAGGTAAAAAAGCTCTGGAAAGTAGACTCTGTTAAAGGAAATTTCAGGATGAATTTTGCACTTTTTTCCTAGTTGTCCTTAGACAACATATTATTCACCTGTAATGGAATTAAACTCTTGAGTGTTTTTTTCTCATATTTCATTCTGAAATAGGTGTTTCTGTTAGGCGCCTTGGCAAAATTGGGAGCAACAGTCACAACATACCCTCTTCTAGTCGTTAAGGTAATTCTTCTATCAATCCTTGATGCTTTATATTTCTACATAATAACTGAATCTCTGAAAAAGTATCCTGGGGCATGAGGCTCCTGATAATATCAAGTTTTTTCTGTTATTTGCTCAAAAACTGCGCTAAAAATTATGTTTGGTATCTTAAAGGTCCTGATTTTCAATTGACACACATATTGTAGTTTATTAACTTCAACTCCTCATTCATGCTTTTTTCTGTGCTGTTGTGGTGTCTTGTGGTGTATTCTTATATTCTATCGCAAATAAACATAAATATATCTCCTGATGTTTATCGTGCTGCTTTTTCAGTCAAGGCTGCAAGCAAAGCAGGAAATTGGTGGAAATGTTGCACTTAGATACACAGGTCCAATTGGAAAATTGCCTACCTTCCTTTTGCAATTGTTTGTGTTTTACTATATTTATCTTCGTTCTTATGATCATCTTCTACATTGCATGTTCATTCTCTGCAATATTATTTTTTTTTCTATACCTGACTCAATACACATATACATGCTTTTTCCTGCCTATTTACAATTTAAATCTGCATGATATCTGTTGAATGTAGATATTGTCTCCACATATATATTGAATTTTACTTTTTCTTTACAGGTACTATTGATGCAATAATTAAAATGATCCGTTATGAAGGATTGCCTGGATTTTACAAGGGTATGAGCACAAAAATAGTGCAGAGCGTTTTTGCAGCATCTGTGTTATTCATGGTTAAAGAAGAGCTTGTTAAGGGTTATATGTTGCTGTCAGATAAGAGCCACAAAGTTGCATTGCGTTTCTTGAAAAACTCATCTGTAAAGCTATACAAGGAGTAAGATCGGTATGTAAATTATATAGTTAGACAATGATAAAATCATAATCAATGTCTTAAAAATTAGATGGCCACTTCAGCGCCAGGGCCAAACAATCACAGTGTATTTTATCAAATTATTCACTCTTGAATTGCTTTGAGCTATCTAGTTTTCGCTTTGGCCCTTTTAAATGTATGTACTCAGAATAATATGGTTGATGCAGTAAACCTTTTTGGCCTTGGACATTCTGATCAGTTCATTATAGGACAAAATCCGAAAGGCATTTGGTTATGTTTTCCTTTTGCAGCTTTTACCATGTTTACAAGGGATACTTGGAGAAGGACCCTGAACAAGTCCGGTTATGGGATGCATTACTGAGTTTTGATAGCAATACTTATTCTGTTCACATTAAATATTGCTTTTATCTGTAATATGACATTTGTCAACCAGGTCATCTAGCTATCAAGACAAGCTTATTTTCTATGGTGATTTTTCCATTCCTACAGGTAGGGAACCCGCAGAAATTCATTGGTGGAAAGACCTGGGAGAGGTTGGATGTTGTTAAGCTTGCCCATGCCAATTCTAGGAGCAACATTTTTTTGGTGAAGGTAATACTAATCATTGGCAGGAAGGAGCACTTGCCTGTATGCTATAATAAGATCTGTCTGATTTTATAGCAATACAAGTGGCCCAACCATCCTTCTATATAAAAAATCAGAGTATACATCAGTAAGTCACTCTTCCTTCTAATTATAAATATGTATCATTACAAATATAATATGCGTAATGTGATCATGTACTAGGAAAATAATTATTGTATGTACAGATGATGATGTGCTCCACGGACTTGATTTTGCCCCCACATACTTGTCAGCACTCGTAGCATCCATCATAAGCCTGTGCTCTCTTCTAATTGAGAATGGTTGTTTATATTTGATTTATGCTTACTATTTGATTCTTTTTGTCAAGAAAATATGCCAAACCACCATTACACGACTGATAAACTTTTGTAAGAGTTGCACCAAATGCATCACAAGAGAGATTCACAATTATGTGTAGCTTTTTCCCTAGCGGATAAAGATAGTCAAAGGAATGCGATGGACATGATCCATCCCTTTCTCTATAGTGCTTGTCTTCTTCCCAATACAGAAACATGCAGTGCATATTATATAGTTTTGGTTGGGAAATATCGTTCATAGAAGCTGATGCATGAATGCCATTGGAATGCCAAGGAGCCCATGTGAAGCATAACTGTGCATGTAATCTACTCTCACAGGTGCTCTGGGTGATATTTGTTCAATACAGATCAGGTATGAGGTATTTCAACTCCTGAAGTCTCTGCTCATGCTGTAAGGTTTGAACCCAGTTGAGTCACTTTCTTCTCCCTTATTCTTTATCTCTTCTTTGGTCCAACTTTATGTCTCTTCGCAAGTTGCAGGGTACTAGCAACGCTTATCAGGGTAATGCCAGACTTTCCTGGCCTTCCTCTTGAGATGGTCCATTGGCTTGTTTCTCAGCCTAAGCTTGACAATGGCATTAATCATAACATACTTACAATTATTCAGCCTAAAACCAGAATTATTTCTAGCATTTAAAAAATCCGGGTACCCGAGTCAACCCTTGACTATAGAGGACCCTTTTTAAGGCATAGATTTTGTCTCTAAGAAAAATCCAGCATATCCTATTTTAGCCAAGACGAAGATGCCCAAGGAAACTCTAGGCTATGCCAAGAAGCTGACACGCCAAGGTGCATTTTTTTTCCACATTGACAATCATTGGAAACATAGGAAATCTCCACTTTGTTAGCAAACTAACCAGTTTCACAAGTTCAGATTGGAAGAACTATTTTCATAATTTTTAGGAATGATGATGTCCTCATCTTGGTATGACTTTAAAAAATCATGGATTAAAATACTAATAAATTTATTAAGAAAATAATAACATATTTAATATTAATTTTATACTTCAAAAAAATATTAGGAATTTAACAGTAAAATTATAATTTCATTTTTCACATATCCTTGTACTCTTTTTTTACTTTTGGAGTCTTGATGAATTACTTGCTGACAAAAAGAAGCTTCAAGTTTATGATCCTACTCTCCTCGAGTCCTTATGTTCTATTCAAGTTTCTGATTCTAGAACAGAAACAAGGGTTCAAAATGCTACCCTATATTATTCATGGTGGGATATAGACATGGGGGTGACATCCATTTACCCCAAAATGATATTTCATCAAACTACTACCCTTATCTGTCTCTGCTTCCCTTTCAAAGGGGGAAAACGCTTAAGCAATGACTTCATTACTGAAGAAACTCAGTCCACTGGTCTTGCATTGTCTCTTGCTCTGATCACCATCCAGACTTGCACCCAACTCTCTCCCCTCCCATCTGAGACTGATAAGTTCACTCTCTGGTCCTCAGGTCACCTATGCACAACAAATCTCCACCATTGACCAAGGCTGTGTGGAGGGGGCGGAACTCGGGTGACTGGTGGAGCCTGCCTATTACAGAGGGAACTCCTTTTGGAGAGCATCCAGATTCCGAGAATCGCAAGCTTCCAGCATGTCATGCCTGGAGGCGGAGCTACAAAATTGGCCAAAGGTATGGTTATCAGAGTAGTAGTGCAAGTCATTGAATAGAATGAATGCTTCTCACTTCCTTTTGTTGAAGTTTCATACCTTAATGAAATTCTCAAATATTGCCATGCGTTATCTGCCTTTGGGTTCATAGTGAGCGCTCGGACATAGTATGGAATAGATTCTTCATACATGCCCTACATGGAAACAAGAGGATAAGCAATGAACACAATGCTAATTAATCCAGCTGCCCCAACATGAAAGCTTAGAAGATTTCTAGTCCATTAAAGTCGAACCCAGTAGTAAACAAGTAGATGATACATAGATCTTCACCTGGTTTGCATAACCGATGCCCATGTTTGCCCATGCACGGACATAATTAGGTTTCAAATCAAGGGCCTAGGAAGACAAAAATAAGGAACAATTTCAAATGCGTTATAATAAGGAAGAAATATGTACCATAGTCATTCTTATCTCATAAGATAAACTCTTGCAGATCAATGTGTACCCGTTGATAAGCCGATATAGCATCGGCGCTCTGAACACTGTTTGCTTGTGTGGCCCCAAGCTTGTTCCACAGTGAGTAATCATTGGGCTTGAGGTTGAGTGCTGTTTGAAAAGAAGCTATGGCTCTATCATATTCCCGTGATAGATTGTAAAGAACACCAAGAACTATGTGGACGTCAGCATCCTCAGGGGACATCTGTGCAGCCTCGTTGAATAATCCAGCTACCTGTGTAAGTGCAATACAAGTTTTAAGGTGGATGGCCCAATTCAGTATGAAGATATGTTGAAAGACATGGAACAGAATTGCCACGGTCACTGAAGATCATGTTATGCAGTAGATTCTGTCCCTTTTCCCTCTGAACTCTATACCCAAGGAGGCCTAAGTGAACATACATCAGCATGATAAAAGGACAGGGGCATCTCTGGAGTGGTCAATGTTTTGTACTTGGGATGATGATGCAACCAACCATACAAGTATCTCAAAGCAGCAGCTTGCTCCAGCTCTGTGACAGAAAATGTCAAACACTGCTAAGTAAATTCTTAGTTATTTTACAAAGGGCCGATATATGCTAAAGTGGTGACAAACAAAGACAAGAAGAAATTGTCCACTTGTGAGTAGGAGGAGGCTAACCATTGGTATGGCTCACACCCAGTGCAAGAAGCACCTCAAGATTACTGGGATCAGCTTCCTCAGCTTTCATCATAGCTGCAATTGCCTGCATTTACGTGGGAAAAATGGTAATTTTAGATCATGATAAAATGTTTCAACTTGAAGATGATATACTAAAGACCAGAACAATTATTGGATTCACCTGTTGATCATCATCATTTTCAGCATGTGTTATTCCAAGCAACCTCCAACCTTCAGAATTATTGGGATTTTTCATCACTTCAGCCTCCAGAGCAAGGATTGCCTCGCTAAGAAGCCCCTTGCGAAAGAGCTCCTGACCTTCCTTTAGTGGATTTGGGTGGCCAACATAGGGGTTCATATCTGAGAACACGTAAACTCCTCTTGAAGAATCCGACTGCTGCTTCATAGCTATTTGCTCATTCATGAACCTAAATCAAAGCAAGAGACATACAGCCATTTTTTCCTTTCCTGAAAGGAGCATTAACATACACATATAGTCTAATTACGAGAATCGGTTACTTACTCATCATAGGCATTAGCCCAATCATTAGCCGTGCCTTCTCCGAAAACTCCTTCTGCAACTTGCTGGCCAAATTCATCCGCCCAGTCATTCATATGCAATTTTGAGAATTCATTGGCCCACTGGTCATCTGCCGATTGAACTTGCTCTCTTTTAGCAGTGAACTCATCAGCCCATTGATCAGGTCCACGATTACGAAGCTTCAATATATAAAAAACAGGCACCATTTAGAATCTGGAACCTGTCTTATTTGGAGCTAAATTATCAAACATCACTTCATTGGTATTTAGGATAGTGTTTTGGCTGATTGCTTACATATTCATCCGTCCAAGAAGGACCTGAATTATATTGTTGCTGAAATTCCGATGCCCAATCCCCTGGTGCTGGCTTTACTTGATTATCATCGATGATAAGTTCACCCCGACTCATTTTGGATACGAACTGAAGAAACTTTGAATTCTGTGACGATAAAAAGATGTTATCACGAACATGAGACAGAAGTCATGCAGAGTACTCGAGTAATTGTTCAACTATTGATCTCCGTACCTGGAACTTTGGATCATTGTTTTGAGCCAATGTGTGAGCAAGCATCCGTGACTGCTCCATTGCAGCCATGTTTGGAAGATTTGCACCTCTCATTCTATCAGCAGCCATCAACTGAGACTGTGGCAATCAGATGTCAAGAGGAGAATATTCACTGAAAGAAGGTGCATATATAAGCACAGCACGCCATCAACTTGCCTGCTCAAATTCAGAAGCCCACCCATTGGAACCATGCTGCTGCTCAAATGAGCGAACCCAAGACTCGGGGTTTCCAGGGTTAACTCCTAGCTGATTAAACTCATTTGCCCATCCATCAGCAACATGAGGTACAGGCCTCATCATTCCCTGTGACTCATTCCAGTACTCCTCCAACTCCCGGTATCTACCAGGAAGAGGTCCCTTGGCGCGGACATCACTATCGATGTCCAGGGAGTGTAACAGTGCATTAACCTGGAAAGAATGTAAAAGGTGCTTCAGGAAAAAACTCGAGGGACAAGTTTCTAACCGACTCTTTCGATGGCCATCTAGCTTCTGCATAACCTTCCCAGAATAGAATATCTTAACTTTTGAGCTTATTTTCAGCCCTTAACATACCTGAGAATTAATGAAGTCTTCACTCTTATCTGCGAAAAAATGCCTACCCATTATGGTGCTGCGATCGCGTATACATTGCTTATCCCTCTCGGACAACCCTAGCAATGGAAGTTGAGCAGGGCGAAAAGGGATTCCTCCACGGCTACTGTCAACAAATGAGTGGAGAAGGCCTGACAACATTCTTTGTGGCGGTCCTGGTATTACAATCAATAAAGCAAAGGGATAATAAAACCCGCATAAGCATATACACCTCAATCATTTCTCCGTAAAATCACGACATTTCTCACTTAAAGCCTCAGAGTAGTAAAAAGTTTTACCGAGGGGTTTTTATGAATACAGGAGTGACCATTTATATGCGTAGAGCATAATAAGCAGCATTTCATTTGCAATGCTTACACGAGCATAAACTGAAAAGTTAACCCAAATAAGAAACATTGAAAGCCAAGTGACACTGTGAATATTAATGTGGATGGCTCATTTGATCCATTGACAAGAAATACAGGGACGAGAATCGTAGTCAAGAATGAACAGGGCTCTCTACTACGGACTAGTGGCTCCCGGTTTTATTGCACACACGCATTGGAAGCCAAGGCACAAGCCGTATTGAAAAGATTAAAACTTGCACAAGAACAAGGATGACCCAAAATTATACTTGAATCTGACTATTGTATACTATGTGATATACTTCAGAAGCAGCAACTAGAAGTTTCATGGATTGTCCACCCTTATATTAATAAATCGTTGTATTACATGAGGTTTTTAGAGTGTCAAGTGATACTAATTAAACGATTAAGCAACTCTTTTGCAAATGTATTAGCATATTTTTAAAGGAAGAATCGGGGCTCAAACAGTTGGAATACTGCTATACCCGATGATGTTAGATCTATTATTGAAAATTAGAGAATTATTTCATTTTAATCTTCTTATTCTACGGATATTGTATCTGATTTGATAAATTAATAAAATAGTATTTTGTTGAGCAAAAAAAAAACCCGAATAACGGTTTGGAAGAAGGAACGAGGAAGATCATTACCATCCAATGTTGGTGGAGGCCGAAGAACAGTTCCAGCTCTCATGTCAGAAACAACATGAGGAAGAGGGCCATGTTGCACATCATCCCAGGCATCTGCAAGGTCATTCTGATATGCGGAGTGGAAGGTCCGGAGGAACTCAGACCCCTAATACCAAAAAGAAGATGAAAAATAAGGCTGATGGCATCACAGACAACAATGCAGAGAGTGGTTTACCACTTTTCCAAATATCACAAGGCAATGAAACCTGGGCATTTGGCGGCAAAAATGCTCGATCCTGCTCGGACCCTGGAAGGGTTCTGAGAGGAACACCATCTTGAAAGAACTGGTTTTCGGGCCCTGTTGGTGTAGCAACTGGGATCTCCTTTAGCCTTTCCTGTTGGCAACAAACAGTCCGAAATTACTTCCACCTTCCGCCATTGAACTTAAGCAATCTCAAGACTCCGGAATTAAGCAACCAGGACAATTTGACTAAAATCAAGAAGCAAAATCGGGCTTTAAGTTCATCCATCTGTCAAGTTATCCCGAAAACTTGAGGGGAAGAACTTGACTCCAACAAAAAGGCTGTCTGGCATAATTATAAGCTCAATTTCTCCCTGAAGGCAACAAAGATCATCCGAATCCAACACGGCCAACTGCAAATACCGATTGGGACCGAACTGCAAAGTTTCGAGCTAGAGAAAACGAGGCAACTTCACTCGACAAGAATTCGGAGAAGAATTGGTGGAAGCTGACCTGAGTCTTGGAAGAAGAGCCTATGAGCGCGTTAGCGAGGGCGCCAAGAGGGTTCGATGAAGAAGAGGACGAGCCAGGGACGGCACAGGCGGCTCCGCCAGTCACCAGCTCCCTCATCGCCATGACCGCCGGCTACCAATCAATCAGGCAACCACCTACCCCGATTCGCGAAACGGACCTCGTCGTCGTGCGTCCTCCCTCTCTTCCTCGCGGTGTCAAGAATCGAGCTGAAGTCCGACTAGATTAGAGTGTGAAGAGATTCACATTCACAGCACACGATTGCTCTTTGAAGGTATATGTATAAAGGCCGCCGGCCCATCATGATTGTCTTCTCGGACTCCACCGTCTCTCATGGATGGATGGATGACCACCAATTACAAGAAGCTGTATTTTAAATTAATTTTCTTTTTTTTGTGTGTGTGGAATTTTCGTACGAATTAAAAAAGGGTCAATATTGCATTTTTAATAATAAACTTTATTTAATTTAATATTTAACTAATAAATAATAATATGTTTTTTTTTATTTTTACTAAGAAATAAATTCTTAACTATCATTTTATTATTATTTCCCCTTTTTGTCTAATAATACTTTCCTTTTTATATAATAATAAATAATAACAATATTTTATGAATTATTTAATGATGATCATTACCATTATAATTTTATACTTAAATTATTTATTTTATTTTAAGTTGATAAGTAATAATAATTTAAATAATTATATAATTATATAAAATATTTATTAGGATTATACGGTATTTTTAACGTACATAATTGCTCAATAAAATACTATTTTATTAAATTATATATAATATTTGTAAAATAAATTAATTAAAATAAAATAATTCTTTAATTTTTAATAATATATCTAATATTATAGTATATAACAATATTAAAATTACTTGATTCTAAATTATTACTTTATAAATATACTAAAACATATATATTAATTGTTTAATCGTTTAATTAGTATTATTTAATAATCTAAAAATCTTATTTAATGCATCAAATTATTAATATAATTACAAAAAATTTATTAAACTTCTAATTAATATTTCTAAAATATAGTGCATAATATATAAGTTAGATTAAAATATAATTTTAGATTATAATGATATAAAATTCGTTATTTTTACAACGGTATATACAATAAAATTAGATACCATTAAACCGTTTTAGATAAAATTATTTATAATTAACTATAATTACTATTATTAAATTCATTATGAATGGATCAAATTAACAATAGACAATGATACTCACTTGGCGACCTGAATTTAATTTATTTTAAATAAAAATTTAATCATTATTTACAAATATTATACAACCAAACAAATGATGTTAACAATTACCTTCTCAACTTGTAGGGTTTTAAAAATAGAGTAATATTATGTTATTTTCATATTAGACAAATTATGTTAACAATCACCTTCTCTACTTGTAGCTTTTTAAAAATAGAGTAATATTATGTTATTTTCATATTGGACGACCCATTTTAGTAAATTTGTACTTAATTACTTACACTTCACGTTGAATAAAAAATAAAAAATAAAAAATTTTATGTTTTGAAAAATTAATAAAATAAAAATAATAATTTATAAAAACAATCATGTGATAAAATAATTGATGAAAATTTCATAGAGACGAGTTCAACTACATAATTGAACACAAAACATGACTAGATGTCCCTTCTTCCCAACCAAATCAAGCATTAGTAGTTTCTTCCCCTTATGGCTTCATCATACTCAAATAATAAGATCTTAGGGTTCACTCTCACTTCCATGGGTAGTTTTTTACTTCTTACACCATTTTAAAAATAGTATTTGATATACCCTTTTTCTATTTGGGGCTCTTCAAAGATTCTACCCATTTTTGGGTCCACTTTTTTTTTTTTTCTCTTTTGATGCATGATTTTCTCTATCTGTGCAGTTCTTTTAGTAGTTTCTCAATGACAGAATCAGTCCCCACCTCTAGAGAGAGAGATCTGATTTTGGAGATCTGTTTTCTGCTAGACCCGGAAGAAAAAGTAGCAGAAAGAACAGAATTGGTTGGGTTGGGCTGTGAAGAAGAAAGAGTACAGAGAGGATTGGGTCTTTATGCATGATTTTCTCTCTCTCCCTCTGCAGTTCTTTTAGTAGTTTCTTGAGGACAGAATCAGTCCCCATCTCTAGAGAGAGGAAGAAAGTGATTTGGTTCTGTAGCTCTGTTTTCTGCTAGACCCAGAAGAAAAGGTAGCAGAAAGAACAGAATTTGTTGAGTTGGGTTGTGAAGAAGAAAGAGGAGAGAGGGGGAAAAGAAGGGTGGCTGTTTCCAGATCTGTGTTGGGGTAACAGGTTAACTTATCTTCCCTGTACAAACAGAAGAGACAGGACATGTGATTGCCTGCACAGGTGTTTATCAGATCTTTAGATTCACAGTGTGATTGCCTGCAAGATATCCTACTACCTCATATTGCAACTGATGTTGCTACTGGTAGCCTTTTGGCTATTCCTCTCAAGGTTGTCTCGTGAATCTGCCATCTGCATTCCGACTTGATGTTCATACACTAATTGCAGATCCTGTGTGCATTTAGAACTTCCTCTGGCAACATTCTGATTTGTATTTATTGTCTAGATTTTTGCCTGGCAATGATTTTTAAGCATTTTTTTTTCTGTTCATTGTTAATGAGATCAGAGGCATCAGAATGGTGGGCTTTCTTTTATGTGACAATAATTGTGAGGTTTGGTAGGGTTGAAGAAGTCTTATTGCTTCAGGTCATCATCATGCATGTAAACTCAGTCCCTTTTTGAACTTCTAATTGTTGTTATAAGACAACAGGTCCTATTGAGTCAGCTCTTTCTCAATACTAGAGTGATTTGTTGGCCGAACAATATATAAATATGTATTAAAGTAAAGATCTTTTCCTATGGTCTTTGACCTTGCATGTGTAAGGCTGTCTAATTTAGTTGATATAGTCTTTGACCTTGCATGAGTTTAACACTGTGATGCTCGTTCAATATAAGATTTTACCCACAAATGCCTACTATCTTGGCTTGGCTATGGTGTGAAAGGGGTGCCATGCTCCTCATTTCGCCTCTCTTGCCATAGCTAGCTTCCATATGTGGAATGATAGAAGGTAATGCAGTCCTTCTGCTCTTTGTTGTACACCGGCCTCATCAAGGGCTTTGCTGCATCACCAGTCAAACTATAATGGTGTCCTTGTGGTTCATGCTCCTTAATTCATTCATCACTGCATCTGTCTCGCCCAATATCCTCTCCGCATCTGTCTAGCACTTGCTCTCATCCTAGTATCCTCCCATCAAGCTGACGAGTGGCTGATGAATCACAATTTATAATTAGAGCCTCAGATGGACTGGGACAAGAATGGATCAGTGAACTTCAAGGAGTTCCTCTTTGCATTCACTCGCTGGGTCGGGATAGCCGAAACCGAAACCAAAACCGAGGATGTTGAGGAGTCCTAATTCAGTAAGGTTTTCTTATTATAGCAATCTGAGCTGTATCTGTTACATCTGTTGAATAATGCAGTCAAAAGTGGAGTTTTATGTTGATTGATGAGTTCATGTAAATTGAAGAACTTGCAGGCTTGTGATAGTACTTCAATTTGCACCTCTATGTTTGGATTTTTCACCTTTTGGCATATCTATGGTGCCATGGCAATCATAAGGTGAAGTGTGCAGAGATGAACAGTCAAGTCTGGAGGCCCGAGCCTGGATCTGCCCCGTGGGTCCAAAGAAAGGACTCGGACTCGTCCCATGTAAGCACAGTCAATTTTTTTTGTCAAATTTATGCATAAGAATGACAGCATATCCACAATCATTTTTTTTTATCTTCTGTACAGTGTAAAATCTTATTCGATCAACTTGCAGTCAATCCAAGCAAACCAACTGACCACGTACTATTGCATTGCTTTAATGGCACGTATAGCTTACCTTTGAATTGAATGAATGGTTCATTTCTTCAGCTGGTTTTGGCGACTACAAGTTCTTCAAGTGATCCGATGAATCCCACGACAGACACCAGCAAACAAAAGCATCTGAACAACTGCAGGAGAATCCAGTCCCTTGTCCAAGCCCTGACCTTCTTCTGCCTCAAGTACATCTCAATGGGGAAGTATATGGTGATGGGCCAAAAATTGAGCCCTCCAAGGACACCCAGAACCGAGTTGAAGTAAGGGAAGAGCATGGCTATGGCGGTAGTTGAAATGACATAAACTGTCCGGAAGCAGATCCTGAAGAGGTTCACCCTTAATTCTGATAGAAATGGGAGCCTCAATGAGTAACTTTCATTCAGAAACCGACTGTTGGGGTATTTGCTTGACGCCCATCTCTCCACTGTCCCAAAGACTGGCTGGCTGAAGATCTGGTTATTGAGGACAGGTAAGAGTAGTTAGTCAGATGGTTTGTAGAACAGATGCTTGCTGCTACACGACATATTGCAATTACTCTATTTGCTAATGTCTAATTTCTGGTAGTGTGAGGATACTTGGGAAAGATGGTTGTTTCACCTGATATCCTCCAACCAGATGGAGCACAACACAGGCATTGGCGAGGTCGATCAGCCAGTAGGGTTCATAGAACCCAAACCCTGTGAGGAGATTCCCCGGTGTGTCATCACCAAAGGCTGCATATCCAAAGCACCCACAGCAGAGGTAGAAGGCCGTGGTCATGACTATAGCAATGGCGGAGGCTTTCTTCATGGTCTGGTTCTCAGGTGGTGGTGACTTGAGAGTGTTCTTCATTTCACACAAATTTTGTCTCACAAGTTAGAAAGCTAGCTGTTTTTGCATTGCAGGACACATATCCAGGGAGAAAATGACATTGCTGGGAATAGTTCTTTTTGAAGTTGTAATGCCAGAGTTTCTTCGGGTTAACCATAAAACTCTTGAAGAGTGCTTGCCTGATGAACACTTTTGGGAAAAAGAAATGGGCTGCTGGTTTTAAGCGATGCAAGAAGAAGGGTCTATGCAAATTTTACCTGTATTTCGAGGACTATGATCGAGTATGGGTAGGCAAAAGCAATGTCACCGAGGGCTTCAAACGATGCCCACAGCTTCAAAGGAACGCTCGAAGATGCAACTCCAGTAATGCTTCCCTTTACAGTCCCATTTTCTGCAGCCAAAGATGTATCAAACAAGGTTTGGAGGATGAGATTCTGCATGCACAGATGCTACTACATGAATATCACATCTAGGAGAAAAGGGTTGGTAATGAACCTATCACTTTCCCTACGCCGAGCCCCAGTCCGATTGAAGAGTAAGAGAATGACATGATGGCTGCCACAACAGAGAGCCATTCCATGTCGTGGAAATCTGGGATTTGCGACATTAGAATCTGGACCAGCCCGAACATAAGCATGTAGACACTGTCACTGTACTCACAGGGAGCACTATGCCCTTCTCTATGGTAGCAGTTGGATTTCAGGATGGCCCTGCAACATTCCATACGCAGAGAGAACAAGCATAATGCATTGGTTGTTGAACTCTCCATGAGCATTGTTATGATGCAGAGTCAATTCCCAGTAAACTCTAAGTTCACATTGTACAAGATCAGAGAAATGCATATGTTGTTACACTCTCCATTAGCATCTTTATGTTTGTACCTTACACTGGCTGCAGCTGTGATGGTATAAGCAATCCCATTTCCATACAGACTCTCATGCACAACTATGCTGGATATGAATTGATGATTCTTCCCTGCAAAACACATATTTCTGGAGATGGTCAGACTCAATTTCATCCTGAAAAGCTCTCGGTTATGATCCAGCTTAAATGCCAGAAACGGGCTCTCACCCAAGTAGTTCCTCACGGCTTCCATGTATGAGAGGTTTCTGGTAGGTCCATAGATAGGATCAGGATGCTTGTAGCAGTCACACATTAGGAAGGTGGACAAGACAGTGATCAAAGCGAAGCAGATTATGCAGACCGGGCCAAGGATCCACCCCAGCTGTGCCACGCACCAGGCGAGTGAGAGCACTCCAGCACCGATCACCCCCGTTATTATATGCGCCACGGCAGTCCATGTGGTCCCTTTTGTAAGCAAAAGGATCAATTAAGTCAGTGCCTCATTGCCTTCCCAAGCAAACCTGACATATGTAACTGGCTTTTCTACTGAAGATGCACTGCAAGATTACTGTGAGATATACAATCCTATTTTTCTACTGGGGTTGAGAAACTACCATTGCAGAACCCAAAGACCATTTGTCGAGCATGACAAAGAGCATACAAGGGAAGCATGGAAATCAAGAACAGGTAAAAAGGATTAGAGGCTGAGGGTTTTTGGTGAAGACAGAGGTATGTGGTATGCCTGCAGAGATTTGTTGTTGGGATATTCATGTTACAGGGTCAGATTCAAAAACGAATCTTTCCTGGAGGAATGAAGAGGATGGTGAGTACTGAGAAGATTGAGCACCTGTCCTCTTAAAGGGCACCTGCGACGCCGCTGCTGCTGCTTCATCTGCAGGATTGCTCTCAATCAAGCTCGCCTGTAGATCATCCAAAGCCATAGTCTGTGTCTGCCCCACCTCACCAAGTTCTCCAACAAGGACAGCAGAATGTAATGCCTATGACACTGGAAGAACCAAAACATTGCAGGGGCATGGAATATAATAAGAAAAGATACGCAGCTGGGGTCTCTACTGGCAAGTTCTTGTCTCAGGGGGGCTGTTGAATGTTTGGTGAAGGCAAAAACAAAAAGTCTGTCATTAAATGCAAAGCTGGAATAGTCAGAATATAACAAGATTGACATCAGAGGAGGAGAAGAAGCAACCATTAACGCATGCAACTAGGCCAATCAAGCTGGGCGTGCATTTTGATGGATCAAGACTAGAACAATAGTGTGTTACCTACCTACCTAACTAGTTATTTCCACTCAATATATGAGGCAAAAAGGATCAAAATCAGACATGTTGGATAGTAGAATCTTGTCAAACTGTGAGGGTAATGTATCCAAGCTTTTGTGGGAGACTAGCTATAGCCAAATGGTATTTGAAAACCTATTTGGATTGAGTGTGCATCTATCCTAGTACTGATTTCGTGCAAGCAAAGCTAAATTATGAAGCTTTGATGGGATCCCATGCATCAGAAGTCCATGTGGACCATTAATGCTTATTGGCAATTGTACTTCAGGCAAGGGCTACAACATGTGCATTTAATATTGATGATGCAACAAGTGCCCTACTTGTAGGATAGTATAGAGTGTAATTGGCATGTAGAAGATGTATTTTCAAAGTCTTCAATTCATATGCTAATCAATGTGGGAAATGAATAAAATAATTGTTGATAAATTCTTAGATTACATATAAATAATATTAGAAACATCCTAAATTAATAGTATAATTGGTTAGGTATATGTCATACTTTCACCTAATGGTCTTGGTCTTTGGTTCAATTATTATTAATAATATTTTTTTAATTTAGATAAATTAAAGCTCGGGTTTTTTTACAATAATATGGGATAGAGGTGATTGTTTAAATAATATTAGTATTGATAATCTATTAAATAATATATTATTTATTTTAAATATATATTTTATAATATAAATAAATTTGGGGAGAAATTAAAAATATACACAAATTTTTAGCTAAAATTTTAAATTTTGGGTTAAATTAAATTTTGCAATATAATATTTATATTTTGAATATATAATAAAATTAATATATTAATTTACCCATAATAATTGATACCCATCAGCTATGAACTTGAACGAAAAGGGTGACCGGATCCCATTGCCATGTAGGCACCATAGCCTTCGTCACACTATATTTCTTTATTTATTATACATTTTTTTATATAGACTAAAATTTGAAATAATGTATACAATTATGTATCATTGCTTATTTTAGGTATAATTATTTTTATTTAAGTTCATATAAGTACACATATTTTATTAATAACTCACATAAAAACATACTTTATATATATATATGGAAATGGCCCAATGGGCAATACATTGAGGCCTTATATATGATTAAGTGGGCCGAATTCTAGAAGATGGGCTCTCGGTCAGGCAAAGCTCGAGATCACTTTTTTTCACAAGAAGCTGAAGACCACTCACTACCAGCATTGCATGTTGGACCGGTTTGGGCCGGGCACGTGGGTCGCTTTTGAAACGACTAGAGATTGGAATCGGCCTTTTAACCAAATGAACCGGTCTCGGTTCATGGTTCGTTTTTAGGACAACAGAGATTGGACAACCGGAGAAACCGGCACAAATCGATATTATGCCGGCACAAACCGGCCAATTAAATAATATGGTGTATCAATAATTATTTATAATTATATTTATTTAAAATGTATTAATTTTAATTATAAAATTATATTATTTTTATATATTTATTATTCTCTTAAATAATTTTCTTTTATAATATAAAAAAACCACTTGTATCTTCCATCACTATTTGTACATGTAAATTAATATCATAAAAAATATTTAAATATTTTCATGTGTATGTTTTATAATTTTTTTTCTATTTTATTTAATATATTATCTTAATAATAACTATATATAAAATATTTATTTATTTTATTAAATTTGAAATTAATTTTAAAAGACAAACCAACTACATCCAATTTTCTAGAACACTTGGGATTTAAAAATAACACGACTCCTACGAAAACTTCTAGAATAATCTCATATAATATTAAGCCTCCACAGTGACTTGGACGAGAGCCGCGGTAGTGGGACAGACAGAAAAGGATGGCGACAGAAACGACACGGTGGCCGTGTCGTGTCGTTGTTCAAAAGTAGCCGGCGACGTCAATGTATAGTTTTTTTTTAATGTTTTATACAGAACGGCTGTCTGTCTAATCTAACGGCGAACCGTTATCATCGTTTCTAGAAGGATTGGCACGTGCTGATACACTCTAACGGTACATGCACCACACCTCCCCACCCGTTAAGGAAGACATGCAGGCGGGCGGCTGACGCTGTCTCTCCTCTGTCCTTGATGCATTGACTAGTCAACGTAACATGACATTCCACGTCATCATTGATTTTTTCGTTCCACTAATAAGGCGTTTCATCGTTGTCCGCGTCGGATCGCCAAGTGGTGCCACGTCGATTCCGAGTTACCTTCTAGAACCCAACCCCCAACACTCTTAACTGCTCATTATTATTTTTTATTTTTTTCGGTATTTTATTAAGAATAATTTTCTTCCTTGTATAAATATGAGCCTTCATCCTTTGTCATTCATTCCACCATCTTCTCTCCAATTGCATTCCCTTAGTCTTACCGCCGAAGTCTTCAATGTTGCGCGCCATTGCTCCTCCGATGCCACTTACCGTCAGTCCTGCGGGAGCGTCCTCCCGCTTCTACTCCTCCTCCGAAAGGAACGTCGCCACAAAGAGAATGCCGATCACGTGCCACGCGCCGCCGCTCACCGAAATCAGATCGCCATCGGCCTACGCCGTCGAAAGGAGGCCTTCCAGCCTGTACGAGGTGCTGCGGGTGAAGCAGACGGCTACGCCGACGGAGATCAAGGCAGCGTACCGAATGCTCGCGAAGGTCTACCACCCGGATTTGGCGAGGCGGACGGAATCGGACGGGAGTAACTTCATCGAGATCCACAACGCCTACGCCACGCTTTCGGATCCGGCATCTAGAGCCGTCTACGACCTCTCGATGGACCGGAAAATGCACAGACGATCCGCTGCCGGTAGCGGAATCGGATTCTACCCTAACCGGAGATGGGATACCGATCAATGCTGGTAGTAGTAGTAGATCTAGATTTGATTTAGATGCTTTCTTCGATTTCTCTCTCTAATCTCGTCAAATGGAAGAGATAATCACTATTCTTGAATGTGATAATCTTTCCCCTCTAAACTAATTTTTTTTCTTTATAATAATAGAAAATTTGTATATATATACAGATGGAGGCAAAAAAAAGTGATTGTAATCTTATTTAAAAATAATAATAAATATATATTAAGTTGGTTAAAATTATATATCTGGTCTAAATTGGTGAAATAAAAAAGTTTAATTCAAAAGGAAGAAAATAAATAAATTTTATAAAATTTAGATAATTAGGGAGTTGGAAAATTCAACCTAAAATAAATAAAATAAAATCTTGAAATTTTAATAAATGAAAACCATCTTTTAAAAAACTCTATAAAATAGTATAAAGAATAAATAAATAATATTAATATTAAAATATACATATACAATTTTTACTAGAGCAATAAAACCCATTGTTTAATAGGACTGAATATTTAATACTTGGGAGGGTGAGGTTGCAGGCTATAATCCATAAAGAGGGGGACATGGCAGAAAAAGCAAAAGAGGACATAAGAGGGCCATTGATTCTCTCTTTGGCCTCAGTCACTCGATTCATTAGCTTTTATTCTAAGCTGTTGTTTTCCTTGGATGATGAAGGCAGCTAACTCACCCTCTTAGATCTCATCCACCCAACCATTCTCCTCCTATACTTGTGTAATTAGGTAGCACCTCTGCTTCTTCTCCCCTGAATTTCCTCTCAGGTTCGTCAGGGCTCAGCCTTCACAAACCCCACAGACGGATCTCTGAGAAGAAGAAGAAGAAGAAGAAGATGTGTTGCTTTTGCGGGAGCAGGATATGCATGCTCTGCACTTTCCTGATAATGCTGGTGATCCTCATAGGGTTCCTATTCGGCTTTGGGGTATTCAAGCATGGCTTCCACAAGATCAAGGACACCTTCGATGACTGTGACCCTACCCACCACTTCAACGCCACCCTCTGCCGCTCCCGTGCCACTGGATCTGGCCGGCCTTTCTTGGCCCCTCCCCCTCTTCACTAGACGATGACGACTACGATCTGTTAACCTGGCTGATCTTCCCTTTCTTGTTGACCCTTTAGCTTTTTTAATTCCTCTGCTGGCTTCTGGTGTAAATACTTTTTGGTTTGAATATTGTGGCGTTGAACTTCAGCATCTGATCTGCATTGTTGAGATTTCATATTCATTCTGGCACTGTATCTAACACCTCCATGGTGATCATCTTCATCACAATCAACTAATGCAGATGGGTTGTTGATCCTATTCAAATTGATAACTCCATATACCATTTAGCTACAATGCCCAAGCATTTATGGTAAAACTCTTCTCTTCATCACAGGTTCAGCTGAGTCTGAGATCTTTTGGTCTGCATCATTTTAGATCCATATGGTCAATTTGCCATTTTTTTTTGTTGCTGCAGATCCGGTAAAGTTCAGTTCATTGATGTGTCCCTCACAGTGGCAACAATCCGATGTTAAATTTCAACCAGGCATTACACTTGAAACAATAGCCATCAGTCTTCAACATATCCATGGAGGTTTGTTCAACCCTTACATGATTACTATGTACATGTCTACAACCAATTCCTTCTGAACCAAAGAATGATCTTTCAATGCAATAGTACTGAACCAACAAGCCAACCTGCCCCCTTTCTTCTCCTTCCTTTTGGGACCTATGGAGCCTCAGAAACCTTTCCATGCATTCAGGACCTCGTGAAAGATGTCGTAGATCAGCTCCCCGTCTGCCTGCTGCAGGAACCTGTTCAAGTCCTCATGGATGTCGTATATCTTGCCAAACTTCACAAGGTACATCAAGCAGCTGGCCTTCAGTTCCTGAAGTTGATACAGATAAGCAAACTGAAGTCGCTCCAGCACGTTGGTGGTGTCTATGTCTTCTACGAGGCTTTGATGGCATGCATCCTTCAGGTCTGAGATGTCGTACTTATCAGCTGCGTGGAGAAGTTCAAGCCGGTGGGCCAGAAAATCAGCATTCCTTATGTTGCCATAGATGTAAGTGAGGAAGGCTTGGCACACTTTAATGGACATGTCCGAGATGTCTATTGCAGAGAGCTCCTTCTCCTTCAGGTCATGCGAAAACATGCCCCGGAAAACCGGCGATCTTGCAGCAAGGACTGCCCGGTGAGCGCTAATGGTTCCATCACAAGCATTGATGACCACGTCCGTGAGTATTCCTTCTGTCAGCATCCGACCCAGGGTTGAAAGGGCCGCTGCATTTGATAGTTTCTCTGCATACCCTTCAGCCCAGATGGAGTTCGGCCGTCCGCCCTGCGTGTTCATGGACAAGCACGCACACAAGCTTTAACTCATATCTGCACTTGTATGTTCATTCATATTCAACATAATTCCATCTATGATATAGGATGAGATGCTAACACTGGGGGATGCAGTCTTCAGATCGAGGAATTCAACGTCGACTATGAACTTCCCAGTCAACGGGACCTCTATTGCCCAGACAAAGTCATCGTTGCTCTTCAGCTGCTTATCTGTTACTTCTGCACACCATCAAATGGTAAGATTGTCATGTGCTGATGAACTTATCTCATCCCCATTCATTCTTATAAGCGTATGATCTTTTTGCAGAAACCATTGATGGCTGCATGAGTGATATAATCAAGAATCAATGTATATATCAGCCAAGCAAGATCCTAAGATTTCTGGGTAAATGAATCTAGACTTCAACTTGGAAGGGGGCAAGTTGTAGGTTTGATTGTAGAAAGGATGAGTTACCAGGGTGTGCTAGAGATTTTCGACCTCCGGCAGAGCAGATCACTCGGATGATGAAGGAGGCGATCGGGGGATTGTCTCTGGTGAGATTGGATATCTCCGGGTACAACTTAACGAACAGCATCCTGTTCTTCTCCACTGATAGATGCCTTCAATAATCAAGCAGACAGAGAAGGAAAGCACGCAGGTGTAAGCTCTCAGGCAAAACATCGAACACCTTGTGATCATAATTCTTTGCCACAAGTACTCACCAGTTCCACTTGCCAATCTTGAAAGGGTTGGATTTTCGGTAGGTGCAGGAAGCCAGATTCTCGATCCTCCATTGGGCGAGCCGCGAAGTCGTCTCCACCTTGTAGGCAGCAGAGTCGCTCATCTTCCTGTTAGCAAAAGCTAGAGCCGCCGTGATCTCATGGATGTAATCAAAGATACCATCCAGCAGCAACTCTCCGGGCTTCCCCAGCTTTAAGAATGGTTCCTCCTCCCTCAATCCTCCCTCTCCGCCTCATAAACACAATCTCTCGTCGGAACAACCCGTCACAGTAACCCCACAACCACCTTCCAGAGCTTCAGGCACGCAGGAATCAAGGGTCTGTCTTGATTTACGCCATCAAAGTGGAGCTTTCAGACACGCAGAGTTCTCTTGAGGATGGAGAAAAGGGGAGAGAGAGAGAAGAGAGAGATTGGCTTACACTGCACCCCTTGACTTGAGATGGGCCGATGGTGACGGAAGCAGAATGGATCATTTATTGGATTGGTACATCTTCGTCTCTTCCTCCATTAATATGCTATCTGATCAAGAATCACAGTGAATCCATTGATTCATGGGCAAGTTTATAGCAGTTCTTGAAATTGAGAAAAGTATCTCATCCTAATTCTTGTTGTCTCGGCAACCTTCAAGAATCATCACACATTCTTCTTCTTCTTCTTCTTCTTCCATAGGGCCATTGAATTTGAAAGCCAAGTTGCCAAGAAAGTGTAAGGTATCTTCAAAGGGGGCCTACTCAAATTTAGAATCTCCTTGGGAATCCCAATATCACAAGCAACCCTTTTGCATCATCTTTCATTTGATTGGTGATAGAGACAATCACAAAGATCCCACCCCCATGTCTATATGTATACCAATCACAAAGATCCCATGACATCCAAGCTCGAGTTGGGTATGGTATTTGTCGAACTTCGGGTTGGAGTTCTACTGAGTAATATAAAATTGTAAATATTATATTAATTATAAATAATTAATTTCGATATTTTATCAATAAATAATATTTTTACTAGAAGTGTGTATTAATTTTTATCGATAAATAATATTTTTTTAAATAATATTAAAATAACTGTGCTCGTAATTGCATTTGATTCGACAGTAAAACTCGGTTTATGATTTGGTCGAGTATTAAACAAAAATACTAAACTCGACTATTTAAACATGGCATGCTATAATTGTTAGTAAGTTACCTTAGTGTGCAAGGTAAGGGGTCAGTTGATTTTGATGGACTTGAGTTTTTTGAGTGTTCAAGGTAAAGAATCCTAGCCCCACTAGAGAGTCATGGAGGGCACCTTTACTTACTAGACAAGGAGTAGTGGCCTCTTAAAGCAGTACAGGACATACCCTTTTGCCAAGTTCAAAAAGCTCACATTACTCCTTTCACTTGCTTTACTCCTCTTAAAAGCAATTCTACATCTTCATCCATTAGTTTTTCTTGATCTTTGCTCTTCTCATCTTTGCTGATATAGGAATTATGCAGATGCAGATGCAGATGCTTCCTCCTCCTCCTCCTCCTCCACCACCACCATCAGTAGACTCAGAGTCACTCCCCCATGATCCTCCACAGAAGAACCCACCAAGGGCTGTTTCACTTGACCAAGTAGTAATCTCCAAGCTAGAGAAAAGCCCATTAATCTTGGCTCCATACAGGTCCACCACTCTACTCAACTCATCAGAGAAATCAAGACCTGGCTTACTACTCCTCCAAACCAGATCTCAAAGGACCAACCCACTGGTCTGGTGTGCAGCCATACTCTGTCTCCTATTCAGCCTTTCCCTCATCTTATTTGGCATATCCACTCTCATCATCTTCCTCTCGGTAAGACCACGGTGCCCTTCATTCGAGATCCCCGCCGTGAACCTCAACAGCGTCTACTTCGACTCGCCGGAGTACTTCAATGGTGACATGATCTTCCTCGCCAACTTTAGCAACCCAAACAGGAAGCTTGATCTAAGGTTCGAGTCATTGGAAATAGGGCTCTACTTTTCAGATAGACTTGTAGCAACCCAAGTAGTTCAGCCCTTTGTTCTTAAGCCAGGAGAGAAAAGCCTAGACTCTGTCCACTTCTTGTCCAGCTTGGTTTACTTGCCAGACCAGATATCCCTCAAGCTCCAGAAGCAGGTGCAGGAGAACAGGGTTAGCTATGATGTAAGAGGAAGTTTCAGGGTGAAAGCAAGCCTTGGCATCTTCCATTACTCGTACTGGTTACATCCAAGGTGCAGGTTGGATATGACAGGTCCTCCTACAGGGGTTCTCATAACCAGTAGCTGCAGAAGAAAACGATAGCTTTTCATCTATTATGTTCAACTCTTCTTCTTGCTTGAGATCCCTTTTGCCTTCTGGTGTAATATAAAGGTGTTCATCTATTATGTTAAACTCTTCATCTATTTATTATTCTAATTTTATAAATAAATAAATCTCTATTTAATTTATCAAATTAATTATTGATAAAGTTATTTTCAAGTAATTTAATTTTATAATATATGTTAGCAGTTTTGTCGAAATTATTTTTTCAAAATTCCTACCAATTATACTTAATAATGTCAATTTTATAATTTATATAACATTTATAAAAATTAAGAGTTTTATTTTTTCCAGCTCGTTCAACCTTATTCCAACCAATTTTTCAACCAAACTTTTTATAATTATTGATTTATAATTAAATAAGGTTTTTAAGGGAAATTAATGCACTTATTCATTTGTATAAATTTATTGTTCGAATAAATTTTAAATTCGATTTAATTTTCAAATATCAGTTTGAATTTTTATTAATTATTCAATATCGATTTTTTTGTTTAATTTTAAATCACGGTTTCATAAATTTTAATATTATATTAAAAAGGTAAAAAAACGTATAAGATTTAGTCACTCAAAAATGTAGGTGAGGTCAATATATAGTTATGACCCTAATTGAAAAAAAAATTTAATAAACTTTATATTAACCATTTTAATCGAATAAGACACTATAGTCTATTGTTGCTCACCTTATTTTCCAATACATTTTAGAAAAAAAGAAAAGAAAATAAGAAGTGTCAGATATTATATGAGATTATGACTACAACCGATATTGAGATAAGTATTATTGAATATAAAGAATGAATGTTTTCATTCAATAATATATATTTTTTAACAAATTTAAATGTTATAAAGAAAATTTTAGATTAAATTTATGAAAAAAATTAAAATTTGTAATGTAAATTAGATGTGTTTTTATATTATTAGTTTTGTATATTATCGATAATATAATATTAAAGGGCACAATTCTATAAGATAGGTAGCCGTATAACATATTATTTACTTAACTAATTAATTGGATTGGAAAATATTCTATAATAGTGATTAAAATTCGATATTCTTTATTATCAAATCAATATTAAATTCTAAATAATATATTTTGGAAAAATGATAATGATGAAATAAATCAATTAATATATTGTTTGATATATTTTATTGGTAAGAATTGATTATAATTTTAATGATATTATATACTAAAAAAATTATAATTTTTTTTCAGAAACTCTACTACTTTTTCCAAAAAAGTAGGAATAATACAAATATTTAAAATATACAAAATAATTTATATTAAAATTTGGAGTAAATGTTGATATCCAATAAATGAGGGGCATACGGAGGAAACTCTTTTAGAACAAAGGTAAAACATTCCAATAAAACTCTTTGAACTAAGGTGAACAAAGGAATCAATGTTGTTTTATAAAAGTTAATCAAAGTAAATTTTGGAAAAAAATTATTATTTTAATTTTTATATATAATAAAATTATATATTATACTGATGCACTAATAATATTTATATTATTAGGTTATTATAAAATATTTTCAAACAATTTTTTTTCTACTGGTGCAATTATAGGATGCAACCCCAAATCTTGTTCCCAACTTGCCACGTGGCAAGCTCCTGAGGTTAAGCGAAGCACCCAATTATCTCCCCTCAAACGTTTCATTCCTAATTCAAAGGGTCCAACGAAAAAAAGCACCTCACTCAAAGGAGCCTTGGAAGGATCTAGAAACCCTACCCGAGGTCCTGTATAAATATTCCTCTTGCCCGATCTCCTTTGCTCGCATCATTTCTGGACTCTCCCTTTTTTTTTTATCGGCAGTCAGATCGGCGGCGTTCTTCTTAGTGTTTCCATCCTCTGTTCTAGGGAGCGTAAATGGCGGATACAGAGACCTTTGCCTTCCAGGCTGAGATCAATCAGCTCCTTAGCTTGATCATCAACACCTTCTACAGCAACAAGGAGATCTTTCTCCGTGAGCTCATCAGCAATTCTTCCGATGTAAGTGGTTCCTCTCTCTGTTTTCGACACTGCGTTTATGTTTCTCTTTCCCTGATGTTTCTGGTTCATTGCTTGTGCTTAATGTGCTAGCCTAGCCTATGATATATTGGATTGTTTGATGTATATACTTGTTCTGTACATATATATGTTTCTGTTTGCGGCGGTTTCATGCGATGAAGTCATCTGCGTGCACATTGTGGATTTGTATGAAATTGTCTGGCTGATGTCTGTTCTACCGTCTTGATACCATTAAATTTGGAGGATCTCAAATCTTCTGATCGTCCCTGATAGCTTTGGTAGAGCTGATATTCATTTGTTCCCTGTGACTAGTTTCATAGATATTTTACGCGTGATTGGATCAAGCGCATGCCAGATCATAGCAGATAGATGATTTCAGGTAGCTTTATTGGTAACATGAACTAGGATATGTAAAGTCATACCTGACCGGTTTCTTTCGCGAGGATGCCAAATATATATCATATCTTCAGCTTAGGCATAGTGCTCTAGGTGGTCTCTGATCAGTGGATTGTATGCAGGCTTTGGATAAAATCCGCTTTGAGAGCCTGACGGACAAGAGCAAATTGGATGCTCAACCGGAGCTCTTTATCCACATTATTCCCGACAAGACCAACAACACGTTGTCCATCATCGATAGTGGAATTGGAATGACCAAAGCTGGTAACTATTATTTATCGCTTCTTACTGAATTGTATATTTTAACAGTTATTATAATATATATGATGTCTTACTGTATAAATCTCGTTTTCTCAGATTTAGTTAACAACCTTGGTACAATCGCAAGGTCTGGGACAAAGGAGTTTATGGAGGCACTTGCTGCTGGTGCTGATGTTAGCATGATCGGTCAGTTTGGTGTTGGTTTCTACTCTGCTTACCTTGCTGCTGAGAAGGTCATTGTCACAACCAAGCATAATGATGATGAGCAGTATGTCTGGGAGTCTCAAGCTGGGGGATCTTTCACAGTTACCAGAGACACCTCTGGGGAGAACCTTGGACGTGGAACAAAGATTACTCTCTACCTCAAGGAGGATCAGCTTGAGTATCTTGAGGAACGTCGCCTCAAGGACCTGATCAAGAAGCACTCGGAGTTTATCAGCTACCCTATCTCTCTCTGGATTGAGAAGACCACTGAGAAGGAGATATCCGATGATGAGGATGAAGAGGAGAAGAAGGATGAAGAAGGAAAGGTGGAGGAAGTTGATGAAGAGAAGGAAAAGGAAGAGAAGAAAAAGAAGAAGATCAAGGAGGTGTCACACGAGTGGTCTCTTGTGAACAAGCAGAAGCCTATTTGGATGAGGAAGCCTGAAGAGATCACCAAGGAGGAGTACGCTGCTTTCTACAAGAGCCTAACCAATGACTGGGAGGAGCATTTGGCTGTGAAGCATTTCTCTGTTGAGGGTCAGCTCGAGTTCAAAGCCGTCCTATTTGTTCCCAAAAGGGCTCCTTTTGACCTCTTCGACAACAAGAAGAAGCTCAACAACATCAAGCTCTACGTGCGTCGTGTCTTTATCATGGACAACTGTGAGGAGTTGATCCCTGAGTATCTCAGCTTCGTCAAGGGTATCGTGGACTCTGAGGACCTTCCCCTGAACATTTCTAGGGAGATGCTCCAGCAGAACAAGATCCTGAAGGTCATTCGGAAGAACCTCGTCAAGAAGTGCATAGAGCTCTTCACTGAGATCGCTGAGAACAAGGAGGACTACAACAAGTTCTACGAGGCTTTCTCCAAGAACCTCAAGCTTGGCATCCACGAGGACTCCCAGAACAGGTCGAAGATTGCTGATCTCCTCAGGTACCATTCCACCAAGAGTGGAGATGAGTTGACCAGCCTTAAGGACTACGCGACGCGCATGATGGAGGGCCAGAATGATATCTATTACATCACTGGAGAGAGCAAGAAGGCAGTTGAGAACTCCCCCTTCCTGGAGAAGCTGAAAAAGAAGGGATATGAAGTGCTTTACATGGTTGATGCCATTGATGAATATGCCATCGGTCAGCTTAAGGAGTACGAGGGGAAGAAGCTCGTTTCTGCAACCAAGGAAGGGCTCAAGCTCGAGGAGAGCGAGGACGAGAAGAAGAAGAAAGAGACTCTCAAGGAGAAGTTCGAGGGGCTCTGCAAGGTCATCAAGGATGTTCTGGGCGACAAGGTCGAGAAAGTTGTCGTCTCTGACCGTGTGGTGGATTCCCCCTGTTGTCTCGTCACTGGCGAGTATGGATGGACTGCAAACATGGAGAGGATCATGAAGGCCCAGGCGCTGAGGGATAACAGCATGGCAGGTTATATGTCGAGCAAAAAGACCATGGAGATTAACCCTGAGAACCCCATCATGGAGGAGCTGAGGAAGAGGGCTGATGCCGATAAGAACGACAAGTCCGTCAAGGACTTGGTGCTGCTTCTGTTCGAGACTTCCCTTCTCACGTCCGGGTTCAGTCTGGACGACCCTAACACCTTCGGCAACAGGATCCACAGGATGCTGAAGCTTGGGTTGAGCATCGATGAGGATGATGCTGGTGAGGGCGACGCTGACATGCCTCCCCTGGAGGATGCTGATGCGGATGCCGAGGGCAGCAAGATGGAGGAAGTGGACTAACCACCTCACCCTTCACCTCTATTAATAGAATTAACTAGTTAAAGTGCGTGATCTCTTTCTTTCCATTTCCAAGTTAATTTCTTACCGATTTTGGTGGATTCTGCGGACCTAAAGTAGCCTTGTTTGCTGCAGGTTTAATCATTACTTATCTTTCCCGCATCTACATCTTGATGAGTACTCATCAACTCTCTCATGGCACTTTTCCTAGATATATATAAGAAAAAAAAAACTCACTTTATTATTGTAAAAGTGCACTAATAAATAATAAATGAAATATTACATGGTAATATTGTATATTATTTTTATTATTTTAATTTTTTTGTAATTTGGAGGATAGAGAAAATTAATGAAAATTAAAAAATATGTTATTATTAAAAATGATATCATATACAATAAAATAAAAGATTTAAAATCAAATATTATATTAAATAAACATATAATCATGTTATAATTAATTATATATATAACATTTTTGTCGTATAATAAAATTATATGGCATAACTGAATCATTAATATAATAAAAAATGAATAAATGCTAATTATATAATCATGTTTATATATAATATTGTGTAATATAAAAAAAAATTACATTGTACAAAAAAATATAAAACAAATGATTAATTACATTATGCAAAAAAATAATTAAATAATCTCTTCAGACCACTCATCGATTCTTCTGGATCCATCCGTCCAAATTAATGTTTTTTGATTATGGAATTGGGCTGGGCCGACAGATTAACACATATTTCTGATATTATGGGCTGGATATGACGCTACCGGGCCTGACAAAATGGGCCATCCGCGTCGCGGCCCGTGGTGACGAATAATCTGTGCAACGGCCGCATGCAATCGAAATCCTCAAGGGCTCTTCACGATCTACATCCTTCTTTGTCGAAACTTTCTGTAAGAAGTTAAAGCCTGCCGGAGGGTTTCGATTCTCGTAAGCCGACCGAACATAGTATTGTTGGAAGGGTTGCTCAGATTTGATTCGGGGGTTGGACGAACGATGGGGAAGAGAAGGGAACGTCGTAAAGCGGCTATGAGCAGCACCGGCCGCCGTGTGAAGCTCGACCTGTTTGCGGAACCCTCTGGTATGTATTCTGTTCAATTCCACTTTATGCGTACTTATTCTTGTATGATGATAGATTTACCAGATGGATACGAGTATTTGTAAACTGGTGTCTCGGCTCTCCAGTCCTCTCTCAATCGATATTTGCAGGGATTTATGCTTTTAATTTTTTTCCTCCGACAAGAGTCTCTCGAGCTCGGTTTAACAGAAAATAATATATCTTAAATTTGTTGATTAGCGAATTATGCTTATTTTGAATGTGATTTGCGGTTTCTTTGTTGTAACATGACTTGTTTGGTTCCTTTGCAGGAGATTTGGGTGGCTCATCTGCACAAGATGAACTTGAAGGGGGTTTAGATTCCAAACGCTCCGATGGGTTACCCAATTCACCATCTTCTTCAGGTGGGTTCCGCAGTTTTCTTCGAATGGACTATCTAGAAGGAACATGAGTGGTCACGTAGTTTTGGTTGGAATATGGACCAATATGTACAATGTTTTTCGACCTTATTATTCTCCTCAGACGGTAGGGTGGCTGTGTTATTGGAAACATCCATTCCTCCATCAGATCTGATCCGGACACTGCTGCTGTGATAATTTTGCATGACCCATATTTTATCATGCTCTTTTCACCGTGACCATAGCTCCTGGAGACAGCAGGAGAATTCTCAAGCGGTTCGTATATCTCTTGCTTTTGAGCTTTTGATTTGTAACCCACTAACAAGTTTCCGCTTCATGCACCAGGTGCTTTCTCTGTGAAGCTTGAGATGTCACTATTCTATTCCATTTTAGGGCTGCTTTGGTTGCAGCCTAACGTACTTGTTTTATGATCTGACGTGTTTTATGGGACGCTAAAAGATGTCTCTTTTGTCAGATGGGAATTTCCTATCTAATAGTTAACTTGGTCTTATCAAGTCATTAACATATAAATTGTATTTCGGCAGGTCAAAAACCAGAGAATCCTCTTCTGTTACTTGGTCAATACAGTGATGATGAGGAGGATAACCAATCAACTGGAAGCCACGATCATGCAAACAGATACACATCCTCGAGCAAACTTATTGATCAGGCAAGTTTGGACTGTTGATTTCATTATGTTCTTTCATTAGTAATGTTCCTGGGCCAAGAATTATCAATGTGAATTTCTGTTTATCTGTCAATGCATTTGCAATTGCCAAAAAGTAGTAGCTAATGGAACATCTGAATCTGACCTATTTATGTGAATATAAAAGGGCTGGTCCTATGTGTTGTTTGGAATCCTCTTGATCTCAAGGTTTCTGTATTTATAGTGTTCTTCTGAACGTATCTAAGGGACTTCACGTCCAGAGCTGAAGACTGGTAAAGGGTAAACTGTAAATGGAAGTAGACTGTTATTCTTGTTGCTTTATCACATGCAAGTAGACTGGTAGATGAAACTATCAATCTTTCCCGGGCAGTTGTACATTCTACGATTCTCTGACTCGTGTCTTTTTTTACTTGCTTCAATCTTTTCAGGTTGATGCATCACTTGTCGATGACTGTAGAGATTCTGATATACCCATGGAAGCAGATCAAGATGAGAAAATCAACAATGATGCACACAAAGATTCATGTGCTGCTAAAGTTTCGCCAAATATGAATGGAAGTTACAGTGAGGACAGGGGAACGAGTATCTCTGGTAATCTTGGTAAAGAAATAGAAGCAAGACCAGAAAATCGTGTTGGTGGAACTTTTGATGCACAAGTTGTTGGAGATTTTAGTTCAGATTGGAAGATGATATTGCATGAAGAAACCAACCAGTATTATTACTGGAACATGCAAACAGGGGAAACATCATGGGAAATACCTGAAGTTTTGGGCCACCTAGCTGAGCCTGTCAGTGGTGCAATGTATGCTGCTGCGGGTGGTGAAAATATGGGTGGTATGCCTTCAAATAATCATGATTTGAGCAGTAGTTCAACTTTTATTGTTGGAGGTGGGGCTGCTGTTGCTTTCAACCATGATGGCTCTCTAAGTGGTCTTTCAGCATCTCAAAGCAAAATTGTAGGTGAATTTGGAGCTTCTGGGAATGAGCCAGTTGAAGGACTTGAAAACCCATGGGTCGTGGATGTCAGTCAGATGACTCTGTCTAGCATGCAGAATTCAATGATCTTTGGGAAATGTGAATCTGGGATAGATTACTGGTCTCCCCTAATAGAGTTTGGAGATTCTTTGTTGCAGAAGTTAAAGTCATTAGAAAGGTAGGAACATGTCTATATCTTTTTCTTTTGTTCAAGTTGTTTACTCCTATGCACCTTCTGTTCTTCCTTTTTTCTTTTTCTTGATATTTTTTTTTTGAATTTATAGTTTGAAAATCTTTTTATTATTGCCATATCTAACATTTGTTGATCAAAATTTTCAGCAGCACAAATCTTCCCCAAGATCATGGTTTGATATTGAAGTGTGTATTAGAAGTTGAAATCAGACTGTCTGATATGAGGTCACTTTCATCCCATGGTTCTTCATTGCATCCTTTCTGGGTTCTCTGCGGAGAACAGCTTAGACGCCTGGAATCTGTCATTAACAGTAAAGTTGGTCAGCTGGGCAAAGCCCCATTGAATGAAGATACTAAAGAAACGAATCTCTCTGTTGCTGTGGAAGATGGTGATTTACGTACAGGTGTGAAGGATGAGATTTCCCCCATTCTCACTAGCAATGCAGATGGTGGTTCTTCTGCTGGTGTGGTTGCTCTGACAGGAGCAGCTAATGTAGGTCCTTGTGAAGATGCTAACACACTTCCTAATGAATCTAATGTTTATTCTGGAGAAATTGACATGGATGTTGATATGGAAGTTGATGATGCAACCTCTGAAGGCCACAATGTAGAGTTTGAGAAGTTGGGTGATGGCTTGGCTGTTTCAGATAATTCTGCCAAGCAGGAGGGACCCACAGAGCCCCCGATATTAGCCCCAGATGATGGGTCTCCTATTCCGCCTCCTCCAGAAGAGGAATGGATTCCTCCACCTCCGCCAGATTCTGAGCAGGTTCCTCCGCCTCCACCTGATGAGCCAGATTCCTCATATCACACTCTTCCTCCAACAGAAGCTGTGCAACCTCTTCCTTATACTGACCAGTATAATTTATCCTATCAGAATTCTGGTTATGAGATTTACGGACATTCTGAACTTGCGAGCAGCAACTTTTATGGACACATCGAAGGGCAAGTTGTTGTACCTCAGGGGCCAGTTTTGTATGGAGACATTCTTAATACATATGTTGATGCTGCCTCTGCAGTAAATAATGTGGAGCATGTAGCTTATTACAACATCCAGGATGGAACTGGATCTTTAGCTGGAGTTGCTGCTGTTGGCTCCAACCAGTTTCAGATACAATCTGCTCCCTCGAGTTACAGCAATCTAACTTCAACCCAAATTGGAGCTGGGCATAGCAGTTTGTTATTACATTCAGGTCCAGAGCTTTCTGATGGTCATGTTAAGACTGGGAACGGATTTGCAGAGGTTACTTGTACGACAGCTTCTATGATTTCAGCAGCTGTTGAAGCTCCTGCTACCAAGTTGGTGACAGATGGTATTTCTGAGCTGTCAACCAGTGGAGCTGCTGCTACTGAGACCACCTTGGCTGATCTCAAGGTTCAATCAAAAGGTGGCATGTTAATTTCATAATTTTTTTCTTGATCAAATGTCTTTCATTCAACTTAATAGATGAAAAAATATCACAATTGATGTCTTCTGTAAGAACTTGTTCTTCTAGAATATGCTACATAACATAATTGCATGGCTGTCAGCTGGTGGTGTTCTGTGTTTCTCTGTTTCTTGAGTTCATTATTCTTTTCTTCTGACACTGAGATAATTCTCTCTTAATCAGCTCCACGCACCAAAAAGCGCACTGTGGCTAGTACCTCATCTCTGAGGTCCAATAAGAAAGTCTCAAGTCTTCTAGACAAGGTACCTTCACATTTCATCTCATGCACATGGTTAGTTATTTTTATAACACTTGTTTGCAAACATACCTGAGCTTTCTCTCTATTTTATTCAGTGGAAAGCAGCTAAAGAAGAGCTCGAGGAGGAAGAAGAAGAAGAAGATGAAGCTACCGCAGCACTTGCAGCATTGGAAAGGAAGAGAAAAAGGGAAATAGAGGTCCATATTAGCTGTTCATCTTCTGCTCAATATTAACCACATTCATATCCTCTATATGATATCTATATTTGTGCTCTTTTGTGATGCTTTATTTCACCTTCTGAACTGCAGGAGTGGCATGCTCAGCAAATCTTTAGTGGAGAAGCCAAAGAGAATGCTAATTTTCAGCCTTTGGGTGGTGATTGGTGCGTCTCCTAAGAACAAATTTCTGTGTTGGATTGCTGAATTTACATCTTGGGCTTCTTATTTTCATTTCACATCGCAGGCGGGAGCGGGTGAAGCGAAAGAGGGCTCAAGCAAACAAAGATGCTGCATCTGTAACTGAAGAGTTGAGAAAGGGAAGTCAGCGGCCCGAATTGACAGAACTCTCTAGGGATCTTCCATCAGGATGGCAGGTACACACGCCTCCCCGCATATTGTAATCACTTCTGTCAGCTGAATCTTCCTATACACGGTAATGCCAAAATAATGAACGAAATTTTCTTGAACTCTGTCAATGGCTGAAACATGGAAAAATATTGAACTAGAGTCTTTTGAATCTACTACTCTTTCTTGGGTCACTCTTTGCATATGTTAGTTGCATAATTGGATAGGAAGCCAGTCTTCTTTCTGAACTTGGACAAAGTTAACTCTTTCCCTAGTTCAGTTTATTGCCATTTTCTCCAATAGGACTTCCTTTGGAATGCTTATGATGCATGCTCTGACTGACTCCATGTTCATCCTCTCTGGCTCTTCCAGGCATACTGGGATGAATCTTCAAAGCAGGTTTATTACGGAAACACACTCACAGCAGAGACCACCTGGATCAGACCAACGAAATGATGCTCTCTGCCTTTTGTTTTATCTTCCTCACCTTCCAAGTTTTCAGAGATACTTCTGCCCCTCCTGCCTGCATAGTTTTGCACCAGTTTTGAATTGAATCTCACCTTCTGATGGCAGTAGACACACACCTCTTACTCAACAGTAGCACTTTTTTGTTGGTACTCAACTCTGTATGTAGCTGGAGTACTCTGAATTCAAGATGGTTGTTTCCCTGATCTATGCTATTTCAGCTGGTAAATATGCCATTATTAGATTCCAAATAATACTTTCTTCTCAAAGCAATCAATATCATGTAATAGCACAGAAATCATCCTCCCATGGCCATAATGGTGTCTGGTTCTTATTTTTGCTATTCCTCTTATCTTAATACGTGATCTTCATCCACTGATCAAATCAAAGCACTCTGGTTGAAACATATGAGAGCTTGGCAATTTCCTCCCTTCATTTTCATGGGAGATTCATGAGTTACACCTTGTTTTCAGAAGCATGACATAACATCCCCAAGTAAATGAAAGTGTTGTGCAACTGAATCTTATTAGCTCACTCTATCAATGGAAATTGCATGTTGCAATTTTGCTGGGCTCGATTCTATGTTGGGGGATCCACTTGGGCTCCTGCCAGAAGTATTCATCTAGGTACCTCTATGCTCACATGAACTTGAAGCCTAGGCTCTGTACTTCATATCCTCTGTCCTTTCTAATGGACACTGTAGATTATTTGAATTCGAATCCTTTCCGTACATAAGCATTTCCCTTATGAGTGGTGCCATTCTGCAGGAGAAGAATTGTAGAAGAGAGATGTAGAGGAACGCATTGTACCGCGTGCTGTAGATGCTGGTGATGAATCCGATGTTAAAGTAAACAAGGGAGGATGAGTTTCACATTACCCTCTGCATATATCAGTTTTCCATGGATAATTTGTGGTGAGTTTCTATTTTTAGCTCTTTATTTATGCATTTCTGTTTCTCTGTCTATCAAGTGTTCATCAGTTGTCAATAGTCTTGCATGATCCACACTCCCTTTTGTTGATGTATATTCTTTTTGCTAGCAGCAGTGATGGTGATGGTGATAGTGATGGTGATGGCGAGGATGAAAAAGATGAGACCATGGCTCTCCTGGAAGAAGTGCTTGAAGGGATAAAGAAGGATATGGCCGAGGAGAAGCTTTGGAAGGTAACCCATTTTCTGTTCCAGTGCATTCATACAGCCCATATGTGATACAGAAGTGCCCATTGGAAACACAGCTAAGACACAACCTGTTCCTTTCATTAGTGTCGGCCAAAGCAATTTCTCAATGGGTCTGTCATCCTCCATAAACTATCTCCCTTTATTGGCCTGTGGCCCCCTGCACCTTGGAAGTTTTTAGCTGATGCACATATACTACTCTTCCCACCAGGCCAATTATCCTCAAGAGAAGAAAGACCAAGGAAGTTAAGGGAAAAGGGGAATCCTCAAAGACTCAATTTTTGCAGCTGTTCTTCGTCGGATAAGAATTGGATCCTCTGCTCCGGAATTCCCAACAGCTTGTGATCGCAAAAAGTTCCAAAAAAATCGGTTTTTTTGGTTTCTCTGGCTGAAGGAGCGGGACGAAGAGGTATATATGCCTATGGAGTTGGTGCCATACTCGGAACCGAACTCCAAGTCAGATCCTGCCGCCTCTCTCCCGTGGGAAGAAATGTTCCGATCAGCCTCCATCCGCAAGCCCGCGCCGCCCCCCGAGACTGCGGCGCCGCCGCCGTCGTCCCAGCCCGCCGTGACTCCACCTCCAGCCGTCGGCGAGGGTGGCCCGCTCTCCTCCGACCCCCATGTACGCCTCGCCCTCTACATAGCCATGGCCCACCTGGGCCTCGCCTTTGCGGTCTTCGTCCTGTACGGCATCTGCAAGCTCCTGCAGGGGTATCTCCGGCCGATTCAGTGGGCCATGCTCTGCTCCATACCCTTGCGAGGTATTCAGGAGACCCTGGTGGATTTCTGGTCGGAGCCACTCGAAATGGGCCTCACGGAGACCGTCTTCGCCGTCCCAGTGTCCGCCTTTAGGGTTTTCATTGGAACCCTTGCGGATTTCAAGGGTCTCTGCTACCGTGCCTTCTTGAAGAAGCCTAAGCCCAGCACCCCGAGGCGAAGAAGGAGCGGGTTCTCGAAGATTTTGAGGTGGCTGGTATCATTTGGGGTCTTCATTATCACGTATGAGAGGATTGGAGCTGCTGGGTCATTGGGGATTCTTGCTCTAGGCTTCTTGTTTAGCTCTAAGGATGTGAATTCAACTCTCTCTGCAGTTTCCTCCTTGAGGAGATCAAGCTTTGGCAGGAGCAGTACAAGTGCATTCTTCACTCGGGGGCTGTTGAAAAGGTTGAAAACCATTGTTGCCATAGGACTGATTGTGGGTATGATAGCTGGATTCTTAGTGGGGCTCATGTTCTTCTCATACAAGGTTGGATTAGAGGGAAAAGATGCTGTGATTTCATTCAAATCCCATGTGGAGGAGAGCAATTATGCGGAGAAGATGGGGGTGAAGAAGTGGATGGATGAGAACGATGTCCCTGACATGGTTGATCGCTACACTGCCATGTTCTATGCAACTGTTTCAGAGCAAATAGATGGGTTAGCAATGCAGTATAATGCGACGGAGTTCGTAGCTGGAATCAAGCATTTTGTGGTTAGCCCACAGCACAACTCCACAGAGGAATCAACTGCCCTGACCAGCCCTTCTCCCTACACCCAAAAGCTTGAGAGCATTCATCAGCTTATAAAGGATCGGGAATGGGGGCAAATTTACACCGAGGTGGACAGTATCTTGAAGGAGCTGATCATCACTCAGGAGGATCTAGTGGAGAAGGCAAAAGGGTTGGCATTGCAGGGAAAAGATGTCCTTCAACGGGTATTTGCGAGCAGTGCATCTTTACTTGGTGGAAGTGCTAAGTTAATGCTGAGTGTTGGGAACTCGATAATCTCGGGAGCAGCTGAGGTTTTCAATTTTGTGTCCCAATCAATGGTTTTCTTTTGGGTGTTGTACAGCCTCATAACTGCAGAATCAGGAGGAGTGACTGAGCAAGTAATGGGCATGCTTCCCATACCCAATTCTGCAAGAGTACGATGTGTAGAAGTGATCAATAAGGCAATCTCCGGGGTCCTTTTATCGACAGCCGAGATCGCCTTCTTCCAAGGCTGTCTCACGTGGTTGTTGTTTAGGCTACTGAAGATTCACTTCCTGTACATGTCTACGGTTCTTGCATTCATTAGTGCTGTTTTGCCAATTTTCCCACCATGGTTTGCGACTATCCCAGCAGCTGTTCAGCTGATTCTCGAGGGAAGATACCTAATGACTGCCTTCTGGTCGGTTGTTCACATTGCCCTTATGGATTATGGTGCCACTGAGATACAGGAGGATGTGCCGGGTTACAGTGCATACTTAACCGGGCTCAGCATCATTGGTGGAATGACCTTGTTCCCCTCTGCACTCGAGGTGAAAACCTAACTTACCATACTGAGGGTCAAAATTGAAGCTGCCATGACACTTACTTATTCTTGTGAATTACTTTATCCTGCAGGGAGCCATCATGGGGCCACTGATAACTACTGTTGTGATTGCCCTTAAAGATCTTTACGCAGAATTCGTGCTCGAGAAGAAGAAAGAAGAATAGCTCTAGCTCCTTTATCTCTCTCTCTCTCTCTTGGGTCTGAGGAATGATCAGGGAAGCGGTGTAAGACCGTGTCTCCTTGCTGCTGCTGCTGCTGCTCCGGTATGTACTAAATTATTGTCCAAGTGTTTGGTTACTGAAGATCCACACCACAGGTATCTCCATGTGTTCAATTCATTTGTATCTATGCCATGCCCTTTGGTGTAATTACTGGTGATGTTTATAGCTTGGTTTGAGAAAGGATGATAGGTGAACATTTGCTTGTTTCCATTGTGAAGAGGCTGCTGCCATGTACCATTCCTTCATACATAAATGCAGTTGTTGGTGTCCTTGTCTTCTTCTCCTTCATTTCACAATGACTATGCTGTTAGGCAAAACCTTCATGCTTTTAATGTGCAGTATAATATAGGTAGTCCTCATCATGTACCATTCTAGATAGAGTAAGCCAACCATTGGAAGCATTTGCAGGAGTCAGTATTCCCCCAAATCCTTTACTTTCTGGGTATATGATCTTTAGAGGCAAGTACTGGTGGATGTGATTTAGGTGTGTGTTGTACTCTAGCAGATTCAGGGTAACTGGGAAAGATAAGTTTTTCTTCAAACTTCATCTTCTTCGGGTTGCTATATTATGTAATGCGTCTGGTGCAACTCATGAATCTTCCATGAAAAATGCAGAGGAGTGGATCCATTTGAGAGGCATGAAGTAATGATGTCAGATGCTGATGCTCTACTCTTGTATTTGAACTTGAATGGTCTAAGTCTAACCGGGTAACAGTCTGCAAATGACTTAAAAAAGAGTATCGACTTCTTTTGGATCTCACTCTATTTTCGCACCCAATTGAAATGAAATTTCTATTTTTCTTATCTCAATTCGGGTCCAAATTAAGTTGAATCTATTCAAATTTTTATTCTTGATTTTGGTCGAGATTGTCTAAGGAATTCGGGTATATTCTCGATTTGGGTCGAGATGGTCCAAGGATTGTGCTTTAGATACCTTCTATCATATTTTATAATTTTATTTATATTTATATTTAGCCGTAATATTATTTTTATATACACAAATTATGCATTTATATGCACAATTTTTATCATTTATTTTATGCCCTAATTCATAAAGTAAAGTTGGAATTTTTTTATAAATAATAAATTAAATTTGATGTTTTTGTTTAATTACAATATTGAAATTTACTTAATTAATGCAAAAAAAAAAACAAATTTTATGCTAGATTTGAGAATTTATTCAAAGATCATAGCCAAATTGGCTATTTTCCAAAGTTTTAATTTCATTTTTTAGAATTTAATATAATTGTAATTTTTGTTAGTTTTTTCAAAATTTATTTTATTTAACCGAAAATAATATGATATAAATTGAAGATTAGTGATTATTTGGAGTAAATGTTAAAATTATTATAAATAAAATTAAAAATAATCAAAATTTGTGAATAATGAGATATTTTCCAACTTAAAATAATTGCCATAGTATTCATTAATTTGTGACAAAATATCCTATTTATATTATCTCTCTCATGGATAAGATATTAATTTTGTAGGTCTAAATCTAATATATCTCATGCTTTATCTTAATCCAAATTTGAGAGAGATTGCCCTTAAAAATTAATAATATCTCCAGCTAATTTTTCTAATTTATATTATTATATTAGAAAATATAAATAAAATTATTATATGATTATCTTTAATAATTTATTATATATCTATATATTTAAGTAAATCCATGGATATATAGTTATATTTTCCACTAAATTATCTTCTCTATTTTTATGGGATATTAATTATTTTAATGAAATATCAAATAAAAATATTAATAATTTAATATTATGGCCTAAGATTATAGTATAGAAAAAACCAAAAAATTACTAATAGTTATATATATATATATATATATAATGAGGCCTATATATAATATATAGAATCAAGTAAGCAGCCCCACCACATCACCACCTCCTCTTCCGCCATAGCCATATACCATCTTCTCTTCTTCGTCCTCTGCATTACTCTACTCTGTTCCTTCCTCAGTCTTGTTCCTCCTCCTATGGTGGCATCGGCTACCGACCAAATGACACCGGCACTCACTTGACCAATCTTCGAAAATCAGCAGAAAACCAGCCGCCCAACTCCTCCTCCTCCCTCCCTCCCTCCCTCCCTCCCAGGTACTCAGTCTACTGCAATTCATTCTTCCATGCCCGCATTGCTCTTGTCTCTCGACCCACGTTTCGATTCGTCTCCAGTTTCCCAGACAAGAAAGAAAGCGTGCTCTTTTATTGCCGGTTCCTCGTGGGAGGCTGTGAGAGAGAGGTTCAGAAGTTAGAGGCAGATTGTCGCCGGGGATGGGGTCTCTCCACTCCTTTCTGTGTTCAAACGCAAGAAGGTTCATCAAACGTAAAGACAACGACGCAGGTGCTGTAACATGAATGCTATAACTTACCCGATTCTCCAAGTCATTCTTTCTCTGCATGCCACCTCTCCTTTATTCAAGTATAATGATGCTTCTCCTGTAGGAGTTCTTAATGGGTCTGCTTCAATTGTGGGTGCAGGTAGAGCCCTGGAGGAGCTCAGGAGTTCTCTGCACAATGAGCTTCGGACATCGGAAGGTGCCAAGCGCCAGCAGCAACGCATGTGTGGCCCTGCTGTTGCTATGACCTTCAACTTCCTTGTTTCCGTTGGCATCATACTCACAAACAAGTCTATGGGTGTCCAGTCCAGTCTCCTTCCTTACCTGCAGCAGTACATCACACTAATCCGACGTTAGAATTGCAGGATTCTAAAAGTTTGGTATGGCTGCAGGTGATGGGGAAAGTGGGTTTCAACTTCCCAATCTTCCCACACCTTTCTCCTCAATTTTTGCACTGGGAGCAGTGATGTCCTTTGCCACAGGACTTTCCAACACAAGCCTGCAACACAACAGGTTCTAATCTTTCACATCATCTGACCTTAACACTCTCCTATTCATTCATACCATTGATATCCATTGAACATGGCTTCATCCCTGTGCAGTGTTGGATTCTATCAAATGGTCAAAATCGCCGTCACCCCCACGATTGTCCTCTCGGAGTTCGTCTTGTTCAGGAAGATGATTTCTTGTCAAAAGGTAGGTTGAGCTTGCTCCTATCCTTTGACCCCTCATTGAACATGGCTTCATCACATCCCACGTTTCAGAAACCCTGGCCCAGTTGCTACTTTCTTTCAATTCTTGCAGGTTTTGGCCCTTGCCATGGTCTCCTTCTGCGTGGCAATTGCAACCGTCACAGATTTAGAGTTCAATCTATCTGGGGCTTTTATAGCTGCTGTATGGATGATCCCCAGTGCCATCAACAAGATCCTTTGGTCCAATTTACAACAGAAAGGCAATTGGACCGCATTGGCGTAAGCAGCCCTTCATCTCTTATTCTTCATTTCCATCATGTCAAAGCTCTAGACAAATATGATTTGATTTGAGCAGGTTGATGTGGAAGACTACCCCAATAACAATCTTCTTCCTGCTACCTCTGATGCCATGGCTCGACCCACCTGGTGTCCTGTCCTTCAAATGGGACCTCTACAATACCTCTGCAGTTCTTGTTTCAGCTCTCCTGGGCTTTCTGCTTCAATGGTCCGGCGCCCTAGCAGTAGGGTAAGTAAGGCCTATTCCCCTCTTTCCGTGTTCATGAGTTTTGCTGCAAAGGCTGATCACAAACAAGAATTTGTATGATTCTCTGGCCATGGGAAGTCTTAGAATCTTCCTTTTTTCCTGGAATTTTGCCATTTTTCCTTGGGCTCAGCACATATGACAAAAGCATCTGTAAGAACTCTTGATACTTTGATCTTAGTACTTGGGGAGAAATTATATGAACCTGAGATGAATGTTCTACTAATTAGCCTCAACAGTTCTTGCCATTTTTCAGTCACAGAATCATTAATGTTGCAGTATGCTTGTTTTTGTTTTAGCCTTGTTCAACAAAGACCAAGGAGGAAGGTTCAGGTTCTCCATGGTTGTCCCACAGATGAGCTACTCAAGGTCATAACTGCTTTTGCAAGATAGAACGATTTTTTGACCATGTCAATATTAAGGCTATAGATTGGGCCTTCCATCTCAATATGAAATGCATTGTTTATGATAAGAGGTGAAAAAACTGTCCTTTTGTTGCTTTACTCGTTATAGTGAAACTTACCTGCTATTTTCTGCATGGAGATGACATGAAATGCCACTTTTGTTGCAGATAATGGACTATTCATCCCTCCCACATTTTTGTAGAGAAAGTTCCCATGACTCTGATAATGTAACTTCAGATGATTGCTTCTCCTTTGACCACAACTTCCACCAACAGCTCTATAACTACATCAAGCAAAAAGCTTTGCTTTTGAATTGGCCAGTGATCAAGCAGGGTTCTGTCCTAGTGACCTTTGCTGAACCTGAACTGGAGGAAGCCAAGATATATCAGACAATAGAGTCAGAGTTCCACAGGCTTGGTGATTTTAAGGGTGGAATCATGAGTATGACCAGAGGGCTCAAGGTATATAGCAGCAGGAAGAGTCTTTTCTGATCCCATATCACCTGAGGGAGCAACCTCTGATATGATACTTGACATGTCATTTTATTGCATCACATGTATTAGGAAGTTGAGCATCTGTTCCAGCCAGTGCCTCTGGCTAGGGAATCTAACTTTCACGGTGCTATATAATTTATAACACTACCCAACTCTTGCAGAAACTTGTGGAAACTCCTGCTGGCTCTATCTTGGAATAGAGACCTTGTAACTATGAAGAAATCAAATCTTCTGCAACACAATTGAATAATTTTCCCACAGAGGGCATGATTTCTCATACCCTTCTTCACAAACTTGAGCAGTTTATGGATGTTTCAGTATTCGATGGATCTTGTCCAAAGAACTGGTTTATAGAGCAGAGCTCAGTCACCTATTTGCTATTTATTGGCTGCAGCAAATTTAGTCGGTATCACATATACACACACAAATAAATCCCAAACGAGGACATGCAAAGGCTGGATCTATAACCGGCACTTATCTGAACGGAGATACGATGGGTAACAGCCTTCAATCTGGTTCTTTTTCCGGCTGAAGATAACACTAAGATTGGATCTAAGAACCTTCTTCGAAACCGAAGTCATTGCCTTCTCCAATCTATGGACCTTGTAAACCTTATCAGGTTGGTGTTGCTGTTTCTGCGCTTTGTCCATCTGTGAGGATGATTCACAGGAAATATCAGCGTTAGCCAGAATTCGAGCAACAGTCTCAACATCCTTCTTTTGTTCCTTTTCATGCCATTTCCGGAGTTCTCCTTCCACTGCTCTTTTGGCAGCTTCCGCCATCTCTGCCCTCTTGAGAGCTGTATCTCTCTTGGACTTCACCTCCTCAATCTCCCCCCTGATGACCTCCAATATCTCGAGGGCTTCATTCTCACTTGCCTTCAAGGCATCCACCTGGGCAAGGGCAGCAGCCACCTTCATCTCCGCTAACTTATCGGACGACTCGACTTTTCGGTTCAGTCTGTCAAACTCATCCTTCGAGATAGTTATCACAGCACCCAACTCAGAATTTGAGGAACATGCAGCAGTTGTCCTGTCTGATAATTTCTTGATCTCATCAAGAACGGTAGCCTCAGCCATTTTTGCCTCTTCAGCCTCCTTGAGGGTAATTCTCAAACTCTGCTCTGCCTCCTTGAGAGCAATTTTAGTTGCTTCTGCTTCATTCTTCAACAACTCAGCCTTATTCTTCACCTCCTCTGCCTCTCTCTGAGCATTCTCATTCTCTAACATTAACTGGTGAAGGGTCACTACCATTTCAACAGAAGCACCTCTTGCTTTGGATTCTTCTGCGAGGCACGCTTCAAGCTCAGATTTGCTCTTTTGGATCATCACATGGAGATTCCAATTAACTGTCTCCATTTCTTCTTCCTTTTCCTTCAGTTCACAATGCTCTTTCTTCACATTCTCTAATTCCACCTTCAGAGAGTCCACCAAATCCTGCAGTGAGCACTCCTCTTCTGATAACTTCTTCAATAATCCTTTAGCATTTTCCAGCTCCAGTGAGACAGCACTCACAGATTCTAAATCAGAGGCCTTCAAACTCTCCATTTGCATCTTCAGATATCCGTTCTGCTCCCCCGTCTCCACTAGTTTGGCCTCAGGACTTCGAGTCATTTCAGGATCAACCTTTTTCCTCAGAGTAAGCAATTCTTCTGTTGATTGCTCCAAAGTGGCTTTCATTTCCTCTCGTTGGGAATCTGTCTCTGCAAGAATCTTTGCCTGATCCTGCTGTTCCTGGAAAGTTCCAAGCTTTACTTGCTCAAAAGTTTCTTGGATTGCTGAGATTTCCTTTGACAGCTCACCCACCCTCTCCATGTTTATCTTTGCTGCAAGTTCGGCCACTTCAACTTGCGTGAATGCAGTAGCTTTCATCCCTGTTGCTGCAACACAGTCTTGCCGGATCTTCCACAGCTCTTTCTTTGCAGCGTTGAGCTCAGTAACGAGAGATAAGTACTCTTCGCTTACATTCTCTAGATCCTCCTTCCCGGGAATTTTGGCTCCTGTGGACTCATCCGTGTTTGCCTCAAGCTGTTTAGCCAAGCTCTTTGCAGTCTCCATTTGCTTGATTTCCAGCTCCTTAGATTCAGTCAGCATGCTGATCTTTTGGTTAAGATCATCCATGGTTTTCTTATTCTTTTCAAGCTCCACAAGTACTTGAGCTTTGGTGATTTCTGCATTCTTTATCTGTTCCTTCAGCTTATTTAGCTCTTTCTGTGCAAGGTGAAGCCGAGTCTCTTTAGCCAGAACCCTCTGCAGAAAGGCAAGATAGCTTATTGCCAAATTCAAGAAAAGCATTTTAAGAAATTGGGGTAATAATCAAATACATCACAGGAAAGACCAATGAGGACAGTACCTCTGTAGAGTGATGCTTAGACTTCCCCATAGAAGGTTTTTCTCCTGAAAAAGCCCCTTCACCAAATAAGCTGACTGCATCTTTAACTGATTGAAATGGAGCTCTGGTGTCTATCTCGCCTACCTCCACCTTTTTGGAACCTAGAGATTTTTTCCGGTCTTTTGCCACCATCTCACTTCAGATATTCTTGAGCAAAAAAAGAAAAAAATCAACCCACAAAAGTAAATCGCAAATGAAGATGCTAAAGAAAAATGGGATCCAGAAGACTACATTCGGCATGATCTAGCATTTCTGAACCATGAAATAGATATCAGTTAATACAAGTAAAATTGGATGTTATATTACTATTCTGGAAAAGGGTAGCAAAAGATAGTATTGGGTGGATGCATTCAGATTATAATGCGCTCATATTATCTGCCTGAGTTGAATTGCAGAAACACATTGCAACTTGTGAGTCAAGTAATCAGAGTAAAATCCATTAAAAAATAAAGAAGAAGTTTTCAGCCTTGACGTGTCATTACATTTTTGAGTCATGGCCAGATCTCGTGCAACAGAGTAAGGTGTGAACTGTAAAGCATTCATAAAATCAATCATAGCATTCTTATGAGCCCCTAGAACACCATTTCAACGACACAGTCACACACAATTGTTGCTAGTTCCCACTGCCAATAGCTCCATAGCATACATAAATTGGGACAAACAATCTTGAACTGGATGATACCTGAGCAACACTGAGTCGGTTAAGGGTCACACAAGATAGCTGACCACCTTCCAAGCACCCGCAATCTTTGGCACTTCAATCAATCAAGCTGATTTTTCTTCCATCTCTACCTCTATAACAAGAGTCACATGCATTAAGAAAGAATACAGTATTTGCCCTTGAAAAGAGATCCGAATCCCATCTCCAAGAAGACTAGCAATTATAACTAAAGTTTACCATATAAATTCAGGTCCAAAAAGAAAAGGAATTATGCATGGAAAACCCTATAAACACTGAAACCCCAGGCAGTAAACCAGATATTTTTCTTTGAAACTTCCCTACATGATCCCTCAACGATCCTTCAAACTCCGCGAAAGTGAGAAGCCTCCGAACATCAACAAGAGCCACGGATAACGCTAGAGCGAGAAAATGGCAGCTGATTACAGGGAAAATTTCCCGCTCCAGATCCCAAGAAAAGGAAAGAAGGTCTTGGAACTCTGAATGTATCTTCTCTCTGAGTGTCCGGAAACCTAGAAAGGATCAAAATTGTTGACCTCGGAGAGAGAGAGAGAGACCTCGGAGAGCAGATTCGAGACAGTCTACAGTGGAAAGGTCGGTCCGGTGGGTGGAGAGAGAGGGAGAGAGAGATTTTGGAGGGGGGGAAGGGCGGGAGTTACAATCTGCGTTGAGTTCACTTGAGACTGCACTGAAATCTACACGTGTCGCATGATGACACCAGCCAGTTGCCACGTCAGCAATTGCCACATCAGCTATTCACCGACCAGTGGCCGGATGGATTACACGCACCAGGTTTATGTGAGCCCACTTATATACACCTGGTCCATATTAATATCTATAGATTGTTCGTCCCGGCCACGTCACGAACACCAATCACAGATCTCCACGTGGGCCATCGGAACAAATGGACGGTGCAGATCTGACTTGACTATCTCCGATCCCACCCGCCTGCGAGCGACGCAGGCGATTCATTTCTTCACTGGTTTGATTTGCCTTTCTCTCAAAGTCCAGGAAGCCTCGGTCTGAGCGTCTTCTCTGGTCTCGCACAATCTCTGCTTCACCATTAGTCCATCAAAGTCGAGACTTGTTCCAGTTTCTACGGTAAAGTTCCAACGCTTGACTTCATTTTGCTCTGATCTGTTCGGCAGCAGCGCTAATCAATTATCTTCCGCCTGGATCTCGGATTTCTTCTTCTCGTTTTGGTTGAATCTAGGGATTCATTTCATCTGTTTTCTGGCGAAGTTTCTGTAATTGTTACAGATGATGGTAATTGAAGTACTTCATGTCATGCTTGGTAGAATAGAGTGCTCAAAAACCATAGACTTGGGATCTATTCATAGAAAACTGACTGAGCCATGGAGATTCAGAATCTTGGAGATTTGAATTCTCCATTGCAGGAGCTCCATTGAGCTAGTCATGGTTTCCATGGTTAAATTTGTAGTGTAAAAGAGATGTCTTGTTGAGATTTACCAGGTAGAGGAATTTTGTTGAAGAAGACCATGTATCTTAGGAGCTCTCATGCAGCATATGAAATTTGAATAGCATAAGAGAAAATCTTGTGATGGCAACAAATCTATGAATTTTACAACCATCTGGATTGGTATAATTGGCAGCTGAAATGCATTTAATTTGAATCGCATAAGAGTAAATTCATTCTGATGACAGCAAATCTATGAACTAGGGCAAAAGATCCCTTGCTTAGGGTTCTTGCTTTGTATTTTAATACAACTCCCTATCAGTTTATGTCTTCCTCATTTTTGTTCATTTTTTTTTGGTGGATATGTAGATGAAAATTGTGTTACCTTGGCACTTGATTGGGTTGCTAGCTCTTTTCTTGAGCTTGGATGCTGTGGTCGGGATCAGATTTGTTATCGACCGAGAAGAATGCTTCTCCCACAATGTTCAGTATGAAGGTGATACGGTCCATGTTTCGTTCGTTGTGATCAGATCCGATTCGGCTTGGAGTTACAATCAAGACGGTGTTGATCTTGTGGTGAGTTGGGTTTGTTTTTGGTGTTGATTTCAGAACCTATCCTCTTTTACCCTTTATGGCTTAAGTTGGTGGTGTACTAGTTCTATAACCCAATCTATGAGTGTGTTAGTGTTAAAGTGCCTAATGCTTCATTTTCAAGTGGAGCTAATAGTTGAAGCCATTTTGTGTTTGAAGTTTGAACCCTTTTGAGGAGTCACATTTCTTTGCATTTTGCTCAAACTCCCTTCCTCTCTATGTAATTGTGCCCTTTTCAAAATGACCCATCACCCTCACCAATCTCCCTTTTAGTTTGAACCCTTTTGAGGAGTCGCATTTCTTTGCATTTTGCTCAAATTCCCTCCTCTCTATGTAATTGTGCCCTTTTCAAAATGATCCTCACCCTCACCAATCTCCCTTTTAGTTTGAACCCTTTGAGGAGTCACATTTCCTTGCATTTTGCTCAAACTCCCTTCCTCTCTGTGTAATTTTGCCCTTTCCAAAATGACCCATCACTCTCACCAATCTCCCTTTTACCATCTTTCAGATAAAAGGGCCTTCAGGTGATCAGATTCATGATTTTCGTGACAAGACTAGTGAGAAGTTTGAATTTGTTGCTCACCACAAGGGGGTCCATCGGTTCTGCTTCACTAATAAGTCTCCTTATCACGAGACTGTCGACTTTGATGTTCATGTTGGGCATTTTGCTCATTATGATGAACATGCTAAAGATGGTAGGCTGTGACTCATCCTTGTATCTTGAAAGGAGTCAAGGTTAACAATATATGTTTAATCTCTGCAGAGCATTTCAGTCCATTGCTGGAGCAGATAGGAAAGCTAGAAGAAGCCCTCTACAACATTCAGTTTGAACAGCATTGGCTAGAGGCTCAGACAGAGCGCCAAGCCATAGGTATATCTCTATCTAGCAAACTCTCCTGCCATGCCAGAGGATCTACCATGTTTCAAGCCCTTCATTACACCATATACATATATATATATATACACTTGTTTATGGTGTATTCATTTGGATTTCCAGTGAACCAAATGATGAGCAAAAGGGCCATTCACAAGGCTATCATCGAGTCTGCAGCACTAGTTGGAGTGAGCACCCTTCAAGTCTACCTACTGCGGCGCTTGTTTGAAAGAAAATCGGGGGTATCCCGAATCTAGACACAGCACCACTTATGTTCTCTCCTCTTCCTTGACGCTGAACCATTTTGTATTACTTTGTAGCCAAGTACTATGTGCAATCTCATAATTACTCAAGTTATATCTAGCCAAGAAGGTTTGAGGATATTATACTAGGGAAGGAAGGACAGTGAAGGTTCAGATACATGTATTATGTTTTATAGCGAGTCCCCAAGCAATAATATATCAAGAAGGCAATTTGGGAAGATTGAGACAAACAAAATGACATGTCATTGGAAATCACTTTGTTCAACCGCCAGTTCAAGATGCAACTAGAGAGGAAGCAAATGGTAGAGCAAAAAAGAAATTTCTATACCGAAAAGACAAGAAGAATCCCAGACCCAGCTCCTAATAACCATACTAGCAAGAGGAGCAAAATAGATCACACCAATCCATCCATCCATCCATCCTCTTCACCGTGAGCAAAGGACAATAGGTCGATCTAAGAATAGTATTGTCCACGGTATTGGTATTATGAAGAGGCTTCACCACCACAGCCCAATTAGTGGGTGATAAAGAAGCTGACAGCATATCTCATGTTCAAAAACACAGCCCTCATTCATCACTTGCGGGCTTGTAATCTATTCAAGATTCCTCCATCAAGGGAAAGAAAAGAGGAGGGAGGGAAGGAGAGAAGAGCAGCTTACAGATGGAGGCTTCCCAGAATCCATTGAATTTCTGATAGGCACATCAGCCTTTCCGGGAGAGTCAGGTTTGCCACCAGTCTTTTTCTCATCCCTAGCCTTGTTGAAGATCACAGTAAATCCTTCAGCTGAAGCAGGGTCATTTACATCCCATTCACCAAATTTTGGCAATGGCCGACCCTATAAGAGGGATAAAACATGATTTCGAGAAAAATATAAGAAACTAGACATAACCCTACAATTTAACTCAGGCTAATAAAGCACGTCAAGAACTGGAACAAATGCCTAAAGCTCACACCAGTCTCGTGCAAAATCGATGCTCATCAACATTCATACAAGTAACAAATATCACGGGGTAAAAGATAATCTGAACTGGTGAAATTGAAAGCCAATATTCATGGATTGGTCATCCATCCACAAAGAGTGGACCGTGATCACTTTGTTAAGACTACAAGTGAGGAACATACGAGAAAACTAGTAAATTTACTTAGGAACAGTAGCAAAGAAGCATTCTAAATAAGCCATGGAATTTGCAATTGAGCAATCATTTTCCAATAAATGATTTGTGTGACATACCTACCTACTTTCCAGGAATGGAAGCGATGATGTCATAAGAAAAGGCAGATTAATCTAATCACCTAGTTGCTTCACAGATGAACAATGAAAAATCGCATACAATTAAAATCTTCAAATTGAAAACTCATAGGATCCATTTCAGATGATCACCGAGCGCTTTCCGCTAAGAACACAAATTAAAGATGACCGATTGACCGAACATCAATATCTGGGGAAAGAATCTAAGCAGGCACGTTCAATCCGATCGAAACCTCTAACAAGTACATGAGCGGTTAATCGATACAAGAAAATCCCAACCATGCAAGGGCCACATACCGACATGAATACGTTCGCGCAGAAACCTCTTCTGCGAAGGAGAATGGATGACTATCACCAACTGATGAAGGGAGGGAGAGAGAGTGAGAGTGAGAGGAAGAGGGGAAGACGGAGAGGAAATCTTTCCTCGCGAGAGAATGAATATAAAGAAAGAGAGGGAGAGATGGATGGACCGTTAATCCTGGGACAACGGCCTAACGCGACCGCGATAGCAGGAAATAACGGAGAATGGAATAGAAAACGGCGTAAAGGGGGGGAGGGGTGCCCAACAGGGAGACGGTGGGAGCACTGACAAGCTGGCGATTGGGCTTATGTCAGCATCGAATATTAGCACAGCAGAGACCAGCTATGGAAAAACATATTGAGGCTATATACCTCTGGAAGGGCAAGTGTACCATTATTCCAAGTTTAGAATCACACAAGGAAATGGCAATAAGCCCTGTGGAAAAAGTATGGGCCACTCGACAGTGCAGAAAAACAAGTCTGTTTGAGTATTAAGCTATGCACCATTTCAAGTTGATGGGCTGCCGGAATTGATGGGGGGGAAGGAATTGAAGCTCACATCTTTGTGCCGTAAATAGCCTGAGGATCAAGCTTTCAGGCAAATTTTCAATTATGGCCAGTTGGGAAAATATTTGCAGCCCAGCAGCCCCCTCAGCCGCTTAAGAGAGTCTGTCATGTGAATCTGCATTTGAGGGGTTTCGATGAGCCTCTGTCATGCTTTTGCTTGTTTATTAAGCAATGGGTATATGGATCAGTATGAGGAAAGCTCACCAGCTAGGTGCTGCAAATTGTTGCACACCTTGGGATAATGTCAATTAACCAAATCCAAACCCTTCGCTGGCCTCGTGTATAGCAAGAAGCAACCGATCTTGCAGTTGTTCCTTTGCAGTATACTCGGGCAGGTCAAGCTGATTGAAACTGGAAAATAATAGATAGCGAGGAGATTAGGGTAAATATTTCACAATGGGCAACTAAGGTAAAAAAGGAAATGGCGTTACTTGTGCCTACTGACCATGTATGTGCCGAGGGAAGACGATCTGGAGCCCCATATGCTTTGTGAATCTGAAACTTCTGAGGGCCTGATATCCCTTGTAAAGCTCTAAATCCCTCCAATGGAACCTGTAATTTTCCAATAGAAAGTTATATGCAACGGATTATATATCTGATATGATGAACTTGAGGTCTGCTGAAGGGAAACAATTATGTATTTTTGTACCAATTTTGATAGGAAAAAATTCTAGTAGTAGTACCTTTGAGGTTCCAGTGACAAACTGTAGTAATCTTGCCATGTCTTCCTTCGTGAAACCCTTCACAACATCCCAGAACCACTGTACAACACTAGAAGCCACAGTATAGCCAGTGTACTCTGTGTTGGCTCTCAAGTCCTCCACTGTAACATTTTAGGGCAGTTATAGTCAATTCACCGGATGGCAACAGGAACAGTGATTAGAAAAAAAATGATAAGACTTGAAATCCTCTTTTATCACTAGAAGTCTAAAAACTTACAATCAATTTCTGGAAGGCCACTAATAAGTAGCTCGAGCTCCTTGTCGTTGAATATGGAAATAAGATCACGCGGTATTAATTCATCAAAGCCATCAAGGAAGGAATTGATTTGGGTCCGAATGGCATTAGTGAGGATATGGTCAGCAACGAGATCAACATATTCATGCTTTGTTTCTTCTGTGACCCTTATGTTCCTTCCTCCAGGTTTGAGTTCATAATCAGTAACCTAATAGTAGGCATAAAGCTGAAGGTGTCAGAACTAATAAAATTGTCTTATTATATAGTTCAGTGAACAGTCAATAGAAAAAATACGCCTGAATTAGAATCGGATGACCTCATTTTTCTCGTAAAGGATATGCTTTTCTTCATCTGCATCCATGCTAAATGTCAGATCAGGAATGTCACTGACATCGTTCTGCAAAATTTAAAGTGAAGTTACCGGTTAAGAACAAAAAAAACTGCAGCATTTTAGACATGCAAAATGAATAGACTTACCTCAAGCATCCACTTCAGATTCTTGTAATAGTCAGGATCAACAGCCTCAATGTCATGGTAAGTCACCTTTATCCCTAATATGTGCTTATAAAATGACCGAGTAAAATGAACATCCAACAGTTGTCCATCAAACAAGGCCTTTGCCACCTACATAATAATCAGAGCACTAAAATAAGAACGGGACAAGACAGGCTTTAAAATTAAAATATGCCCAACAGAAGAATCATTACCACTCGGCCCACAAACTTGAAATAGGAAAGATGCTCAGTTTGGTAGACAGAGTTGGGGTTCGGCTGAAATGTTGCATTGTTTCCAACAGTTGTGAAGAGCAGTGCTCCTCTGTCAAATATAACCCTTGATAATAGCTGATACCACTCTCGGGTCAACCCACCAGCATCAATACCCTCTTCACCCTGAAAGTGCACATTAAGTCGCCCTTTAAGCTCCTGCATGGACCTCATCCTCAACTGATTATACGAGTCCTCCAGAACGTAGGCCCGTCTCACACTAATGCGAAGGGGACCTAAGAGGCTCTGCTCATGCAGTTGCCTGATTCTTGACCTGAAATTAGATCTCTTGTTATCAAAGTCCACAAGTCTTGGCGTCTTTAGCATCATTGAAAGTGAATTTTCTAGCAATCCAGGGTTTTGTCTGATGAATGCATTCAGAAGGCGGCGATGCTTCTCTGCAAATTTCACAAATGTTATTGAACTGTCTAGCTTTCTTTGGGAATCCATACTGCACTTCATTGTTGATGATGAAGTTGAAGCCCTGGTATGTTTCTTGACTTCTCTAGCAGTAATAGTTGCTAGGTCCTGCTGTATGCCTGAGCTACTGCTGGCTTGTAGATTCTCACTCAGGACGAAGAAGGCCTCAACGTAAGGCAAGAGGCGTTGGGTTCCAGGAGGAAGGGGTGGCGAGGCTGTGACACCCTGCACTTGATCGACAACATTAAGATTTGGCATGGTGGGACCCAAGGAGCTTTGACTGAGCTGGGATTCTGTAACACCTATACAGTCGCTCAGCTCTTGCCACAAGGACTCTAATGTTAGATTCAACTTTAGCATTGTGGTTTGCTCCTCATGTTCTCTATCAGTATCATTACCTGTGAACAGAGAAGCACACGAGGACTCAAGACTTAGCAATAAAGATTAGGTTGGCATTCAAAATTTGTTCTGTTTTCAAGTCTTGAGCAAGCAATATATGCAATCTGAATGGCACAGTAGGATAACTAATTTCTCAAAAATGCAACTTAAAGTCCCCTAGCTGATTTCTCCTATCCAGCAATTTTGCTTGATTTCCAATACCTGTGGGCCCACCAATTCCAGAGATGAGTGAACTGAGAGCCCGAAGCACACGTAGGATTGCATTCCCAGCCATGGAACCAGCACTTAATCCCAGCATCTGGGTATTCCGTAGGGTCACAAGCTCATTCACAGCTGAGTTGCTCAGATCATGAGCTAAATCTGAAAGTTCCAGCAGGAAAAACTTTCGATGAGGAGCAACAACCCGAGACAACCTTTTAATCACCTCACCGGCAAGCAGATAGACTTTATCAGAGAGCCTGTAAAGATTATTTTTAAAGATGCTTTAGTCACAGTTAACAATAAAATAGAGCAAAAACTTCCATACAAGAAATGACACCAGTAAGAAACAAGAGCATCAAGAAAAGTACCCTTCACGACCGAGCAAACTGCATAAAGTACTGAGATCAGACATCGGTAGCTGCAAGAGAACATCATATATGTTGATGCTCCTCTTTTCTTTTGAAGAGGACATTCCACCTGTGGTGCACTTGTCCTCTTTATTGGTATTACTGTTTTTTTCAGGCACCGACAAAGATTCCTCTTTCTTAAGTTCACATGATCGTTCAGGTGGCACCATAGCACTATCTGGTTTTTGCTCAGATGGAGACTGAGATTCTAACCTTTTCGCAGCATCATAGACAACAACCTGAATAAGCCCTAATACCTGAAACACATATTTGAACACTGACATCACTATCACATGTTACCTGAAACACTCATTGAGGTTATGAAAAATGATACTCCGGCAAAGGCATAAATTATGAGCCAAGTACCTGCTCAAAATGAGTAGTACTCCGAGAAAAGAGTGGCCTGTTTAAGAGCTTCAGGAAGATCACTAATGGCACTTCAATCTTATCGTCTTGAGATCCAACTGAGGGAACTCCTTCTATCACTTTTTCTTTACCTTTATATGATTTTGACTCTAAATATCTTGAATTCGAAGCCTCCGGTAAACTTACTGGATCAAAATAAAAGAGCATGCTAGCAACAGCAGAATGGTTTGTGGCCAAGTAGGTCAAAACCTCAATGACCCGACGCAAAACAAGAGGAGGAAGGCCTGCCAGTAAAAAGTAGAGTCAATAAATCAAATAAAAATGTGGAGAATACCAGTTGAGAAATAACTTGCATCTCAAGAAATACCATCGAACAGATGAGAACGGCCATAAATAATATTTGACTGGCATCCATAGAGCCTCTGCGAGTTGACCGTGGACAATCCACCTTCCACACCTTCAGCCTCAGGCTTAATCATGCTCAACAAAAGATGAACTAAATTTGCCCTAGTATTGCTATGTGCACATAAGTTTAGCAAAAGTCTTTGTAGAAGGCCCTTGCCCAGAGGCTGCATTTACACATAATAGACAAGCTATAATGAAACAACTGTGATGATTTCATATCATGTAAAGAATTTCATTATCATGTAAATAATATTTGGCTGGATTTAGGTATGTAATTCTTTTAACAAATTTTAGAGAAGTATCTAATCTTACCTGCGCTAGTCTAAGGAGGCGAATCAATGCTTTCAATGCATTGTAATCCAAAAGTGGTTCACCATCAAATTCTTTAAATTTCAAAGTGTCCGAAAGAGAAGATGTTGCCCTCTGCCCAATAGTTACTCCAACCCCCCTATCCATAGCAGACCGTCTGTCAAATCCTAAACCATTCCTTCGACTTCCAAGTCGATGGCTGCTTCCAAAAAGGCTACGTGCCTGATAGTGACTCATAGCCCGGTCCCGAAGCATCTGAGCTTCAGCAAGTAAGGGTGAGGGCAAGGCTGATAAGACAGCTTCAGATGAAGTCAAAAGCACCTGTTGAAGAAAATGATGATAAATATTAATATTGATTTAAAAAAAAACATAAAAGGGAGAGCATCTGGAATGAAACAAGAAGAGCTTATAAACCTCTTCACGCAAATCAGCAGGAAAAGTTGCAATTATTGAGGCATTATCCATGTCAACAGGTTGGGCCTGCTGGATTGCTCTCTGTGCTCTTTGTTGAGCCAATACTTCTGCTTGGATATCAGGAGGAAGAGCAGCCAAGAACTCGGGATCTATTTCATCGGCAGAAGGTGGCACATATGTTGGAGGCTGAACTGGCTGAGCTTGTTGGGAAGCAAGAACTTCTGCTCGGAGGTCTTCAGGTAAAGCCTCCAAGAAGGTTGGGTCAATTGCATTCCTCTCTGGACCTTCATTTACCACGGCTTCAGGCACATCAACATTTTCAGTAGCAACAGTCTCAGGCTGCAATGCTCCGGTCAGGGTGACAGATGGATCCATTTGACCAGGTTCATTGTCACAGCTGCTCATATCAATATCAGCAGTAGTAGGTTGAGCAGGAGCAGTTGAATCACCAGGCATGTCTGACACTGCTGCATTCACACTGCCTCCGTCAATATTACCCGGACCCAGAGCACGAACTGACATATCCTCGACATCAGCACCCACCTGACCATTGCCTGTCTCCATTGACGAGATGACAAACTCCAGAAATGTTTCCCCTTCAATAGAAGCAGTTGGACCATCGCCATTCCCGATTTCCATGCCATCTTGCTGATTAGGGCTGCTGTTTAAGGAAAGAGGTTGGATTGACATGGGCTCTCCTGAAACAGAAGCTTCAGGGTTAATTTGCTCTGGGGATGCAAAGCTCTCTGCAGCAACACTGTCCTGCTGATTTTGCATTTCATTTCTGATTTCTTCATTTTGAGTCCTATTATCACCATCAGCAGCCTGTCGACTCTCATTATTAGCAAGAGCATCAACCCGTTGATTAACCTGTGGTCCTGATTCCTGCAGCTGCCTTTCAACCAGAGGACGGCTTGGCTGCAGTTGAGATAAGAACTGTTCCTCTACAGCTTGAGCAATAGCAGAGGATAGAGAGCCTGCCGGGGGTTGCCCATCATCTGTCCAACGACCATCACTGAGGCCTCGCCGTCCAGGCAACTGTAATGAATCCAACCCTATTGAATAGTCACCCAAAGATGTGTGGACTGAGTTGCTTCCAGTGCGAGTACTGAAGAGACTATTAGGTGCATGATCATAAGGAAGAACAGGAGCATCAAACATGTAGAATTGTGATGCATCAAAGTTTTCCGATGACAGAGATTCCAAATCCCTCAAAGAAATCAAGTTCCCAGCCTGATTTGGCCTCAGCAGAAGTGGATGTTGAAATCCAGGAGTTTCTGCTGTAGACCTGTCAAAAGAAGATCTACCTGTCTGCCTTCGCCTCTCAAAACCTAGAGTCCGACGGAGACCAAGAAGGTCATCTATGTTCACCCCTTCAAAAGGCTCAGCTGCAACATCAATGAGGCCACCAGCTGCTCCAGGTTGCCTGAGAACCTGCAGGTGATGATCAAGACCATCAAGGGCTTCCCTCCATCTAACTTCAATCACACGATTCTCATGAAAATCCTCATCTTCATCAATCATATCATCATTAAATTCATCTCCAAGAACAGCATCATCATGATCTTCCATATCAGTATCCATAAGTGACATCGCACCAGCGCCATCCTCAGCTTCATCCTCATCCTCTCCGTCATCGTCATCGTCATCCTCCTCCCCGTCTTCCCCAATGTCATCTTCATCACCCATTATGTCATCATCCGCTCTTCCCTCAACATGGAATGTCACCTCAATGTGGTTTGCACCATGAAGTGGGCCACCATCTTCCCTCTCTCCTCCAATGAAATCCATCCTGAGATTTTCCGATGGACTAGAAGCCATTGCATCAACTTCATTCCTCATATCTTGGCCCATCAAGTCATTAGGATTTTCTTCATGCATAATATGCTCCCCTTCAGGAGAACCTCCTTGGTGCAGTTGGTCTTGCACCTCAACAGCACCTGCAGCTTCTTGTTGATTAAAGCTGTCCTGGTTTTCCACAGCCAATTCAGCTTGTGAAGGTGCACTGGCCTCTTCATTTACCATCTCACTTGAACCAACATTCTTTTTCTTATTCAGGACATCAGATTTGATGACTTGCTCACTTATATTAGCAGCCCTTGTTAGGCTCTCCAGAGACTTAACTATCAGGTTTGCAAATTTGGGAGAATCAGGGTGATCCAAATCTGTCACTCGGATAATGCTTGCCAAGCACTGTACCATGCCACCATCAATCATACTTTTTGCTACATCAGCAGAGCACCCAGAACCAAGCAAGTTACCAGGGGACGAATTCTTTGACAAAATAGAATACACAAGCTCTACAAAAGAGAGGACCTTCATATCCGGCAGCAGGGTAGCGCTGCTGGTATTATTCTCAAGATTTAACAATGATGACAATGTTTTCACAAGCTCATTGATAACTCGTTTGCGCCCTTCAGCAGATCGACCACAGAGAACAACCAAAAAGGAGGATGCTTTCTCAGATAACTTATTCCTCCATTCACTGGACCCTGGAGATTTGGCAGCAGATAAAGGAAGCAGGTTATGTAGAATATGATGGAACATGCCACATTCCATTTGATTAGTCCCTTGCAGTTCAAGATCCCGTTTTAATATAACCCCGACTGCATGTGCATACATCAGAAGGATGTCACTCAACAATATAAGAACAAACGTAACTTTAGCTAGTCCAGCAGACCTGTCAGATTCTGAATCAATCTTCTTGGAGCCATCGACCTTAGCCTTACCCTTAACCTTTGAGTCAGGTTCATCTACCTCCATCAATGTCAAGCCGCTGAGGGAATCTTCCTGGCCTTCCAATGAAGGGAACTTCAATACAATATCAACAAGCTGGTCAATAACTTGAGTGAAATTAGCCGGAACCTTCTTGTGGCCTTTAGAGCACTTCAATATTCCATCCTGCATCTTATTTCCAGATTCATGCAAAGTCAAACCAGTCTCACTAGCAGATGATTTGGATTTGTCCCTTTCTTTCAACATGACAAAGGCCCTCCCCCCTGATGACTCCAATTGGCAAACTGCAGATGCAGCTTTCATGAAAAGAGTGGGATCTCTGGATATAACAGAAGCCATGGATGTCAAGAATGTCCTTGGTGGTACACGCCCACCATGCCTACTAGATGTCAAAGTCTGCTTAATTTCCAATTCCATAGCTGTTTGTAAAGTCTGAGGATCCTCAAGAAGATGCCTGATTATAGCAGATGTAACCATATCATAGCCAGGAAAGAAGCAAGCATTGGATAGACTAAAAAGAGTGGCCAGGCCACCATTTTCAAGAAATTGTAGAGCCAGAGCATGTGTTTTCGTCAAACGTGCACATATCTGCAGAGCAGCTTGCATCATCAGGGAAGGGACGTGCTGCTTAATAAAGTCACAGACAACTTGCAACAGCTTTTGACTTTCATTCATAGTGAGGTAGCCAATTGAATTGCCAAATATTTTCTCCAAAGTGTGAGATTCTTTATCAGGAACTTCTGAAACATCTTTGTTTTCAGTAACTAGTGTGAGAGAAACCTGCTCTGGAGATGGTTCAGGTAAAGATCCTGCAATGCTACCTTCAGAATTTTCAGGAAAAAGTTTTGGCTTGGGCTGAAGCATATTATCCAAGATGAGAAGTAAAGCACTGATGCATCTGGGGAACAGAGATTCATCCCCAAGCTCCTTTCTAGTCCTGAAATTCATCAAAATGTCTATGACAACTGAAACAATTCCATCCTGAGCTGCAATCTCACGGGTACTTCCGTCATCAGACAGAACCAATGCCATAATATGAGATATCGTACAGAGGGCACTTGTATCTGAGGAGAAATCCGTTCTACATAATTTCAACTGGCATATTAGAAAGGAAAGAACCTTGTGGCGTTCCTCCCCTTTGTTTCGGTTGCAGAGTGTAACAAGAAGATCAGTCAAAGGGAATGCTGTCACATCACTGTTTCGGAACAGTTTCACCAGAGAAGACAGAACATCATCAACTGGAGGTGCCTTCGCTTGGAGCCCACTGCTTGCACCATCCACCGGCTTGTCAGTAACATCAGGCTTGGTTGTTTCAGACGAACTCCCAAGTGATAAGGCCAGAGCCCGTGCCAGCTCATCATCCTCATGCACGGGATCTTCTGCATGACTGATTAACCATTCCATCGCCATCTCCACGCTGTTTGACTCAACCCGCCTCAAAGCTTCTTCAGCTCTTGCCCTGGTAAAACCCATTTCAACAATGGTAGCAACACTGGACTCATCAGGAGGTGGAGGCATGCCGCGGTGATTACCACTACCTACGATGCCTCCCCGATTTCGATTCACATCCCCAACTCCCGAGAATACATGCTTAACTAGTGAAATGATTGAAGCTATAAACTCAGAACAGCAGTTTGGAAACAAGGGATGATTCCAAACAGGAAGTATAACATCAAGAACCTGAGACTGCAGCATCTGGACAAAGACCTCAGGGTCCCTTGGCACAGGAAATAGCCCAATTGAAAGACCAGTACTAATGGGTTGAGTAAGTTGCTGACTCTGAGAACTTGATGTCGGTGATATCAAGAATGAACAATTCACAAAGTACTCCAGCTCACGACAATAGATCTGAAGAGTATCCCGAAGCCAAGTGTCATGAGACAACTTATTTTCTTCAGCCATCTTTTCATGATCGGAGGATGAAGCCGCAGTAGAGTAGGGCAGAGTCCATAGCAGCTGACTAGTGGCCTCAAAAGTCATGAGCAGCTCCTTAAAAGTTCCATGAACATAGAAGTTGTTTACCATTGATGTATAACATGTCCGCCTACGGCTGTCAAAGGTAAGTGTACTCATGTCATCAACTATCTTTCCAAGATAACGGCATTTAACAGACAGAGACAAATCCGATCTCTGATAATTAGAATGGCCAGTAAAGCTAAGGGCCTCAAGATAAATCTTTGCCAATCCAGAGCCTAGGGTCTTTGAAGCAGACATTAATGATCCTGAATCACCCCTACGACGGTTTGATGAAGTGAAACCCTTCACAAGGGCTGTGAAAAAGGATCGCATAGTAGAGGCCAATCTACCTAGAATCTCTGAGACAAGAACGTCAGGACTCTTCTTTTTCACATGCTGGGAAGAGCTCTCAGGAGCATTAGTCTGAGCCTCAGGCTCGAGATTTAAAGGCTCCAAGTGCCTCCATGTCCTTCCACCCCTTATACGTGAGAAACCATGTCGGCTTCGCCGGTGCAAACTTTCACCAGAACGAATTGAGAAGAATTCACGCTCTCCACCCCACAGGGATTGAGAATTATTCCTTGCAGACACTGGATTCATGTATCTAACCACTGGCATGTTTGCATCATCATCACTCTCTCTTCCAACAGGATTGGAGGAGCTTGCATCTGCATTCTCCTGTTCATGTTCAACAGCCTTCTTTTCTTCCGGCTTAGAGTCATTACATGATGATACTTGCCAGATCACCTCCATGTATGTTTTACCAAGTTCTTTCAATGAATCAGCATCTGCCGAAGCCAATTCAGTAAACAGACCCATAGTGCATTTCAACAGGAAAATAGAGAGATTCAAAATATCTTCAAGAATGGAGAGGTTTCTAAGAATCTTGTATTGCTTTTCTGATTCAATTGCAGCAAGTGGGTACCCTGCAACCGAACCTAAGAGACTGTTAGCTGTGCTTGAATATTGTCTGACAAAAGAGCACACAGCACGAGCCAGAGAAGCAGAGTGCTGTAGTGAGAAATTCTTAAGGGCAATGGACAAACTATGCCCAAGGGAGACTGAAAGTGGCATCAAGGGCAATGCCAGCAATTGTAAAACTGCTTCAATCCCCTTCTTCTCAACAAATATACGACACGTCTCAGCATTTTGAAGGATAGTTTCAAGGAGTCGAGCAGCATTGCAGACCAAATCAGGAAGGAAGGCCTCAACATTTGTTGGCAAAATATCTGAAGACTGCTCAGAGGTATGCTCTGAATTAACAATGGCCTTTGAAGAATCCCTATCACTGGGAGAAATCAATCTCCCTCCTTCACCATCAGTTTCCATAGGAATAGGAGCTGGCTCACTGGACAAGTTTGATGTTTCAGCTGCCGATCCCATACTTGAAATCATGTTCAGAATCTCAATTAGCATCTCCACACCAGGAGCACGAAGCGAGGAAGCATGCCGGAGCAATTCATCCAATCCACCAGACAGTGTACCAGGAGTATCACCAGTCAATGCACGGAGATATGCTCTAGAGGTAAATATTTTCACAAAGCACCTCAGTGCACCGCGATCTTTCACAGCCTGCAGGCCAGTATTATTAAGGCACAGAGCATCCAAACACTGAGGTATGCAAGATACTGCCTCTGCAGAGCATAGAACACCCTCCATTATAGCATCCAAGAAAGCTGAAGGCAGGCCTGCAGCATCTAAGACAGAAAAGCACGTTGGATCCTTGTGAATCAAATCGCTCATAACAGTTGCTGCAAGCGAAAAAACACCTCCACCAAAATCTTTTGCCCGTCGAAAGATTATACACAAGCATTGAGGCAACAGACTCTCATCAGAGCCATAAGCACCAGATGCATTCCCAGTAGCATAAGTGCTGAGGGATATCGCCCGGAGCAATGCTTTAATCAGCAACCTCCTATGGTATGAGACTATCGCTTCAGAATAAGGAGGCTGCATACTGTTCGGATCACCAGCAGCATCCTGCAACTCTTCACCACAACAAGTTGCCTCAACTTGTTGCTTTGAACCATTATCTACATAAGAAACTTCAACCTTCAGACGAGCAATAGTATCATCTAAGCCACCCAACTCCCCGAATAATGCAGCTGCCGGGTTGCTATAGTCCATGAAAGCTTCAAGAATATGCAAGGCATTGCTGACCAAGTGCAAGTGCTGGGGGTCTGTATCTTTCAGCAGGGGCAGGAGAGTGGCAATAAACCCAGCTTCTCTCATTGCCGAGCATCCTGTTGATGACGACGCCAGAGCAGTTATGAGAGATAGCAAAGTATCTGCAAACACTACAGGCCACCTCGTGCAGCCATTAGTGATAGATTCAATAGTCTTCTGAACGATACTCGAAAGAATTCCACGGTGTCCACCAGATGTGACAGCAGCAAGGACAGAAGCCTGACGAGACCTATCTTGACAGAGAGCCACTAGAGAAGACAAACAATGGATGCGGATATTTTCAGGAACTTCCTCTTCATAGCTTAACAGCAATAACAGCTCCGTAATGAATTCAGGCTCTGTATTTAAGAAAGACGCCAAATCATCAGCATCACTGCTTGCTTTCACTAGAACAATGAAAGCAAGGAGACGGATGCCAGTATACTGCTGTCGAGAAGTTAAAGAGATGAAAGCCCTGGAAAAGCGCAATCTTGTCAGCAACGAGAATCTCAAACTGCTGGGTACTTTATATTCTCTTATTAATTTGTCCAAAAGCTCTAGATCACTTTCTGGACAATTGCCAACATGGGGAATGTGGACGATTTTTAATCCCTGATAGGGCTCTTCTCCAGTCTGCTGCTCACTGGCTAATTCTTTTGATGCATAAAACTCAAAATGGAGGGTAGAGCCCAATTCATGCACAATAGGATCACATCCATCTGGTAATGCACAAGAAACTAGTCCAAGTCCCTCTTCCTTCACCCCCCAACCTTGTACAAGGGCATACAATTTAGAATGCAAAGAAGTATCTCCAATGTTGCATTTTCCAATGGCTTTTTTCAGAAAAGCAGCCAAGGTTTCCAGGCTAGACTCAACTACATCAACATCAGTGGATGCAAGTAAAGCTGAAAGGTGATGCTGCATAGACATATACAAAACAATAGTCAGTAAGACGAAAGAGAATACATAAAATGTGATGTTTAAGCATTTGCAGAGCATCTGCTTGGCTGATTCAATATATGATTCTTAGGCAGCAATAATAGACCCAAACACAAATTCAACTTTTTGTCTATGTTTCTAATTGCAGATCCAGAAACAGTGGCATCTTTTGATTTGTAGAGCAAAACAGAAGCTCGTGATAAAATTTTTGACAATGCTGTAAAAACCCTTTCTTTAAAAAATAAACCCTAGTAACTTAGATTGCCAAAAGAACATGTTTAACATTTTAGTAATTACTATATTGCTTAAGGCTAATTAGAACCAAAATATTACACAACAGTGACACTGAAACTAAAGACGTGAATATATTCTGAAAATAATAGGATTATCACCTTAGGGAGGGAAAATCACTGTATTTTCAGTAAATATGGGTCTAACGTCCAGGTAATGCTACTGTAGCTATTAAAAAAAAAGGAATTAAACATTCAAGTGGCTTCTACACATTTTCAATCTGGTAAATAGAACAACCACCTCATATGAACTGTAGAAGTGCTTGTTGGGGCAGTTCTCCAAAATTATCCTTATAACATGAAGAATTTCAAGAACAGAAGCCTTAGGGAATGGAGGATCAGATTCCAAAAAATTATCCTCGAGCTGCAAATCTTTCCTTGGCTTTATAAACTTCTCAAAAAATGTATCGAAATGATCAAAAAGATCAACCCAGTGATGGAAGTCACCCTGCACCATTTAAAGATAAGCTTAGCGCATATAAATAGAAGCAATCATAGTAACAAAAAAATTAAGATAACAACCTCACCTTATCAAAATGCCACAGAAAACATTTGAGGGGTTCTTCTATATTCTCAAGAGGAACTTCTATCACACTATTGATGAATGATCTGACTTTCGGCGGCTGAGGCAGGAATATTAAAAACAGAGGTTATTAACATTTAAATTGCAAAAAGTGATATTACATATCTACTAAGATAGAGCAAAGTACTGATGAAAAGGATGAAATGTGATGGAGAATACTAAACAAATAGTTGACTATCCATATCCTGTAATTTCCATCACATTCCCCATCTAAAATGAAATTGAACTGACTATAAGAAAGGACCACCTGAGATATCCAGTTATCAGAGGCAACCAACCATGAGGATCCAACAAAATTTGAGTTTCCGTTTTTCTAACAACTAAACCATGACCATCCAAGACATTGTTAGGCATTTCCAGACAAACACGGTGAAGCATCTAACTTAATGGCATGGAAAGGTGACAGCTATTATTTTACCCCTTGTATTTCTACCGTGTCTTAAGAGTAAATTCATACTTGAGAACTTGGAGGCGTCTCACAATCACAAATTTTAGAGAAAACATGAAGTTGTACATTATATCTCCAAACACTGCCATAAGTTCATACTTTCAGCCACTCCCAACTTCTAATTCAACTCCCAACGCATGCTCATAACATTTCCCAAATAAAAAAAAATATGTCGGGAATAGCATCTATGAATGTGTGTAATGAGTTTGATGTCTAACCTAAATCATAGGGGAAATGTTTTCAGTTAAATGAGAGGAACTGTCTACGAGATAACAAGACTTCATCCAAAAGCAGCTCGTTCATTTCCACTGACAATAAGACGATGGAAATTCCAGACCTAATATATCAACATATACACATTCTACGTCCACAAACAACGAATTTCTCACGCGCGCAGTAGAAAAAAACCCGTTTCTTTTCATTCAGAGCGAAGCTTCGACGGAAACCATGTTAAGAACAATCAAGAAGATAATCAACACACTTTATAGAATTAGACAACAGTTTGGATTCATCCATAAGAATTAAAGATAGGAAGGTCCACCGTTCAACAGACAAAAACACAGAGTGATTAAGCACTGACCACTTCTACAGCTCTTCGCTTCAGCTTCATCCTGGGACCACACGCATTGCACGAGCCGTAGAAACTTCTCGAGACCGATCAATTCCCAGGCGCCAGGAATCGATCAAAGCAGGGCATCCAACAGAGTGATCGAAGACAGCAAGCAATCAACTAACTGGTGCTAATCACACTCCGGAAGCAACCGATGGCCGCAAACTACGCCCCCGATCGTAAACCTCGGTAAAATCGACCCCTCCCCGCCACGAAACAAATCAAAAACCTTACCCAGAGATGGAGAATTAGGGTTTTACAGAAATCAACCGAGAAGATTTCGAGATGAAGAGAATGGGGAGAGAGGAAGAGAGGGAGAGAGAGGAATTCTATTCTTAACTGGGAAGGAGTCTAGAAACGAGGTAAGCTATTTATACATAGAAATGGGTGTAAAAATAAATATTCAACAAAAAAATCGAAATAAAAATACATTAAAGGGAACCTTTTTCCTTAAAATGCCAAACAAAATAATTAAATTGGATCGGGAAAAACTCATACCTAAGTCTCACTCCATCATTCGGACGCGAACCAATCTCAACCTGTCAAATGGGTACCCGACCCGGTTAGTTCGGGTTCAAAGATAAGATACCATTCTTTATTTTTTTTAATTGTAGTAAAAATAATTCCCAATATTGGATCTAAATTTAAAAACTGTAACTAAATTTAGGTGTCAAATTTTTATTGGATCATCCATTCGTAAAATCGGGTTTTTGATGATTCCAAAGAAAAAAAAAAGTTGATCAATTTGGTCTGGTCCAGACAGTCGGATTCAAACCCGAACCCCTTAGCAGGTGGGAACTAATATGGTCCAGGTCCATTACCAGCTCTAGATGAGGTTAAATGGAAGCCCTACAAAGAAAAGAAAGGAGAATGCACTTATTAAATGGCCTTTAACTGCATCACATGGAGTTATCACTTGTCAAGGCCTTTCTCCTTCAATTAAAAAAAATTAATGGAAAAGGGATGGCTTAAAGTGGGTGATTCCATACATGTGAGAGGATGTCGTTGTGGCAGGAGAAGGTGAGATCTCAGGCTGAGTGAGATTAGGTGGCGACAGGAGGAAGAAGGCTTCGTATTGGATCGGTTGGAGTTCACGCACACGAGAAAAGGAGGAGGTCAATGGGGCAGCTAGCTGACAGGCCGGTATAGGAGAATGTCGAATATGCGGAGATGCCAATGCGAGGCATCGAAGATCCGAGATCCGGAGATCGGAGAGAAGAGAGGTCTCTTCAACGCGGTCACTGAAATCTGCAACTGGAGACGATGATTGGAGAGACGATGATGAGAGAAAAACGGTGAGGGGACTGAAATCTGCAACTGGAAGATGAGAGTGGAGCTGCAGTATGCATGAGCAGGTCGGAGATAGAAGATCGAGTAAATGAAATGTTGGTGAAGGATGTGAGTGCGGTCGTGAAGGAGAGACATAAGTCGCGGCTGTAGGAGGAGAAGAGCTCCCTCGGCAGGATGATGCCGCCAATGAAATGTTGATAAATGATCTCTGGCCGTCGTTCTGGACAGTGAGGTCGAAATACCTCGCGCAGTCAGTGGCGAGGGCGTTCATCAGTCCGTTCCAAGAATGGGCATGGCCATGTGGATCAGGACGCCGTAGAACTCGAGGAAGGAGTCTCTTCCGGCGGCCGAGAGACCTTGAAGGAGCCGGAGGCCTGGTGGAGGACGAGCATCTTTGCAAGGCTAACGCAAAGGAATCTTCTAGTATGTTCTTCTTTCTCAACGAGTCCTAACTCTGATAATTATATAATATATTACAAAATTACCTGTCTAGTCCTGAAAATCTCCGGCCTAGTCCAAATTTCCTGGTATAGTATATTTGTAACTCATATTGTAAAAGCACCACAGTAGATATTCCCCGTCCGTCCGCCGTATGCTGTTGCTCGCCCGGTATATGTCTCCACCCTACATCTTCCGGGGCCTTAAAACTTTAACCTCTTATCCTCTGCGCAGTAGTACTGTACTGTTCTCTGAGTCGCCACCCGGAGGTAGAAGAAGAAGGTGAAAAAATGAACAAAAGAATGAGCTGATGACCGCCTCCTGCTTCGGTCGATGCGATGCGGGTGGTTTGTAAGGAAGTGAGATGATAATGGGGAAAGAAAAGAGAAAGGGCGAAGATGGTTGGTTTATAAAGCCGGAGTCGGACGTATGAAAGAAGGGAAGGAGTATACCAAGCTTTCTATCCTTCCTCTGTTGAAAGGTCAATCAATAGCAGCGGCTGGCTATTATCTTTCATACACCTCAATTCTATGCTATGTTCGTTTGCATTTTTTTTAATATGTTAAAAATAAATTTATTTAATATTACAAGATCCATAACTCATCAATGGTGTCACGTAAATGACTATATTAGCCCTGTTAATATTTTAACATAAATTAGATACTCAAATATTATATACTTATTTTCTAATTTAAAAAAAATATCATTTAAAAGATCTATCACATATGTTACATATGAAATGTGTGTATATATTATATATATGATCTTCACCGTTTTACTAAGTATTGATAGTGTGAGACTCACACGTTAAGGAGTGAGTGACCAAGTAAAATCATTACAATCCAAACCTTTTTTTATGGGTTCAAAATGGATGGCTTATGTTCACTGCTCTCATTTTGAATATTGGTTTATCCAATATAGCACACATAATAATTAAATGTGATATTTTCAGTATCAAGAATTAGAGAGAAAAAAATGACATTTAAGTGGCTATATGGAGGAGAAGACACGATATGGCAGAACTACTTAAATTAATTTTTTTTAAATTAGAAAATAGCACATGTACAATAAATAAAGAGCCAGCCCTTCACAGGCCCTATAAAATAGAGGAATTTGCTCGATTTTGTTGATATAACCAATGCGGGACAAAGCAAAAGAGACCAAAGGCAGCTTAAGAGTCAATAGTCATCTCTCGATCCTTTCACCAAAAAGAAAAGGGTTCAGAAATTCTATTTTGATTGGACAATTTCCATGGGCAGCAAAGGTCTTTTTGTTCATAAGACTTCACTTTGGCAGTTTCATTTACATTTGAAAGGGAAAATGATACCTTTGCAGTTCGATTTGAAGACCCACTCCTGGGTGTTGAAGAATTCCTTCCCATCCCCCTCTTTCGCATCTGACCCTTACTAAACACATAAGTGGAATGCAAAATAACTGAACAGATTCAATTGTCATAAAATACCTCTTTTTCAGAGAGTAAGACTGTTGTAGTTGCATGAGGAGCCACCAAAAAGAATATAAGCTTCACAATAATATCTTCCTGAAAGAAGACACAGATCAAAATAGCCACCTTGAGAGTTATGAGACAGGATAGCATAAACAAGCACTATAAACCCAAAACCAAAACAACCATAAAAATCAACAACTCCCAGCATAACATCCCTTCCATTATAAATAAATAAACAGAAGAGAGCCAAAAATCAAGCACACAACAGTATCACTACTAATCAGCATTCAGTAGATGTTTCTAGTCTAAATAAACAAAAAGGAAATGAATAGAACATGAACCCCAGAAGTAAGATAACAAACCTTCCTTGAGGTAACCTTGGCATCAGGTATATCAAGTATATCACAGACATCTAGCAACCTTTCTCTGGTGCACTTGTCAAACTTTTCCTTAACTTTAGACCTCTGCTTTTCCTGCAAACATTAGCAAAGTGAATATAGGTTACAACACCAGCTCCGAAACCTTTTATAAATGTTCATCTTGCATAAACATAATTCAACTCTGATAATTTCAAAGGCAGGGGCGTATCCATGCTGAATTTTGCAGATAGCCCATAAGAATTCAATGAGCAAGTACAATAAACATAAAAAGAAAATGCTCTCTCAAGGAATACCTAGTTACCTCATCATCGTGCCAGACAAAACCAGAAAACCTGGATATGTTACCCTTGATCTGAAATGCCTGCAAAACAACATCACAGGATAATATTAAATATGGCAGAGTCCATACCATGGAATCCTTGACATGTACAGGATGTTGTATTTTTTAAACATTGAAACCTAACCCAAAAATAGGGAAAAAATAAATTAAATTCAACCGATCAATAGCATGAAGCATTGATCACATACCTTCACTCTCTTCCCAAACATGACACTATGCAGCCATTTGAAGGTATTATCAGACTTCCTCCTCGCCAATTTATAAGCCACTGCATAAATTCATCAATAAAATACCTACTTCAAATTCATATTTTGCATTTAGAAAAGTGATAATTTCAATAATGTAATGGTACATGACAAAATCCGCTAGACAAATCTAACAATTTTAAGGGGCACGCACAATATTAGAAAAAAAAATTGTTTGATATACATTTTGTAAAACTATATAACTTTAAAGAACATGATCTGGATTTATGGGATGAAAATTTCTTCCAAATGTTGTATCTACATTTAGAACTTGAAAACAACTACAGTTCTATAGAGTACGAGATAGTATGCATTGGCGCATAAAAGTTTTTGGCATGTAGAGCACCATTTTCATCTAATAATCTTTATTAAAAATATGCAGGCATTTGCAAGCTAAATTCAATGAACAGCAAATGAGCACAAAAGATAATAAGTAAAATGCAGATGGAAAATAAGCATGCACCCTAGTGTTAGCCACACAACTAATAAAGCATATTATGCAACAACTGAAGGTAACCAAAATTAGAGAAAAAAAGGATTACCATTAGGAATATCCTTCAGTGGTGTGCCAAGTCCCTGCAATTGCAACCAAAATTAGGGAAAAAAATATTAGATGAACAGCTAAAGCTATAATATCCATATATGAGTATCAAAGGGTGATGAACACCTTTTCAATATGAACTTCCCTGTTGATATCCTTTTCCACAGTTGCAACCAATCTTTCAACTGATTTTCGCTCTCGTACTGGGCGGTCCGTCACAGGAGTCCGCTGCTCCACCTCCTGCTTTAATTCATTCTTCCCTTTAATTTTCTCAGCAGAAGTCTTCCTCGATCTCACTTTCTCTGACACCTTCTCCTCTTTATGTTCTTCAGGCTTCACTTCATCAGCCTTATCTTCTTTTACTTCATTGGACTTCCCTTCATTTCCATCATTCTCTTCATCTTCTTTGTCCTTTTTTTCATTACTCTTCTCAGACATCTTATCATAATTCTCTTTTTCCTTTTCATGTTCTGCAACCTTTTTCTCACTACTCTTTTCAACCATTTCCTCTTCATCATTCACCTTGTTCTCTTCAACTTTCTCTTCTTCATTCTTCACTGTGCTCTCTTCTACCTTTCCTGGCTCTTTTCCAGCACATTGACCTCCTCCTCAGATACTTTCCTTCCTTCAATTACATTATCCGTCCTATTATTGCTATTACATCCTCATCCTCTTCCAAAACAGAATTTTCTTCAACTGCTGCATTTTCAGTTTCTTCGTCTATTTTGTCTTCCTTGCTATCATTGTCTAAATCCATAGGTGCATCCTCTTCTTCCTCTTGTTTATCAAAATTAGTGTCCTCCAGATTTGTTGCATCCTTAGATTCTTCGCCATCTTGTTGTGCTTCCTTTTCTACTTTTTTGTCTCCTTCCTCTTTATCAATAGCAGCTCTCTCTTTACCCGCAGAATCCACTTCCATTCTATCGACTCCATTGCTCCCATTGTCTTTCTTTTCAGTCAATGACTCGCTGCCTTTAAGAGGTACGCCCCCATTGGCAACCGGGGCTTCCATTTCAACAACTTCCCTAACCAAACTCTCCCCAGACATTATTGAAAAAAATTGAGGAAATCTATTAGGATAAATAATGTTCTTTACAGATTAAATATCCTGAAAATCAGTGGACATTTATTAGTTTTTTATTTTTCATATTAATAAATATTAGTTTGGATATCAAATTCAGAAAAGGCAAGCATTCAAATTACACAAAAATTGCCAGAAAATCAGCTCCCAAACTAAAAAAATGTGACATCACATTGCATGCGGTTAGTCTCCTTGCAAAACATTGATAGATTTAATACATCTACATGGAGTAGAGGACTTTAGAGCATAGAGAGGATCAGGGACATAGACAATTGTTGAGGGGAAAAAAGCAAACAAATTTCTTGTGCAGAAATATATCCAGCTCACTACAGTTTCCGCGCAAAAGCTCGTGAAGGCTGAAAATTTCCATTTCGCAGCAAAATTCTATCGTAATAATCATGTAGAAAAAAATAAAACAAACAAAACTGCAATAAGGACAAAAATCCGAGCTTCTCAAGCGAAATTCACACATCAAATCAATGAAATTAGAACCCTAGCCGAGGGTATTTAGCAGCTCAACAGCGCAGGGCAAGACAGTCCCAAATTGGCTAAGACGGTAATCTACGAGATCAATTGAGCACATAAATACTGAGAAGGGGCGAGGAACTTACACAGATATGCCTGAAAGCTTTTCTCTCTCTCAGGGCACAAGAAGCTCACAGGCTCTGAGCTACCACTTTCACACACCCAACCATTGCTCTATCCCTCTCTCCTTTCTCTGAGTGTCTTCTGCAAAGTGGTTCGAAATTCGTATCCCACTGAAAACATTGAATAAGTCAGATTTCAAATTCGGATTTTAAATGTAACTTAATCGTAGATATACTGTAGCAAAAATGGACGACTGATAATCAATACTACTGCATATTATGAGGAAGAAACAGATCACTGGCTCAACATGGCTATACTATCTTGTTATGTAACAAATCCGATCTCTAATAATTAGAATGGCCAGTAAAGCTAAGGGCCTCAAGATAAATCTTTGCCAATCCAGAGCCTAGGGTCTTTGAAGGAGACAGTAATGATCCTGAATCACCCCTACGGCAGTTTGATGAAGTGAAACCCTTCACAAGGGCTGTGAAAAAGGATCACATAGTAAAGGCCAATCTACCAAGAATACCTGAGACAAGAACGTCAGGACTCTTCTTTTTCACATGCTGGGAAGAGCTCTAAGGAGCATTAGTCTGAGCCTCAGGCTCGAGATTTAAAGGCTCCAAGTGCCTCCATGTCCTTCCACCCCTTATGCGTGAGAAACCATGTTGGCTTTGCCGGTGCAAACTTTCACCAGAACGAATTGAGAAGAATTCGCACTCTCCACCCCACAGGATTGAAAATAATTCCTTGCAGACACTGGATTCATGCTTCAGGAACTTCCTCTTCATAGCATAACAGCAATAAAATTAAATTAATTTTCCTGAAATTAATTATCTGGATTTAACAGCAATAAAATTAAAAAACTGTTTGATATACATTTTGTAAAACTATATAACTTTAAAGAACATTATCTGGATTTATGGGATGACAATTTCTTACAAATGTCGTATCTACATTTAGAACTAGACTTCAAATTCATCAATAAATTACTGACTTCAAATTCATATTTTGCATTTAGAAAAATGATAATTTCAATAATATAATGTGTACATGACAAAATCCGCTAGACAAAGATAACAATTTTAAGGGACATGCATAATATTAGAAAAAAAATGTTTCATATACATTTTGTAAAACTATAGAACTTTAAAGAACATTATCTGGATTTATGGGATGAAAAATTCTATCAAGTGTCGCATATGCATTTAGAACTAGAAAACAACTGACAGTTCTACGGAGTATGGGTTAGTATACATTGGAGCTCCTCCTGATTCGTTGCATCCATAGATTCTTCCCCATCTTGTTGTGTTTCCTTTTCTACTTTTTTCTCTCCTTCCTCTTTATCAATAGCAGCTCCCTCTTTACCCGCAGAATTCACTTCCATTCTATCGACTCCCTTGCTCTCATTGTCTTTCTTTTCAGTCAATGACTCGCTGCCTTTAAGAGGAATGCCCCCATTGGCAACCGGAGCTTCCATTTCAACAGCTTCACTGACCAAACTCTCCCCAGACATTATTGACAAAATTGAGTAAATCTATTGAGAAAAGTAATGTTCTTTACAGATTAAATATCCTGAAATCAATGGACATATATTAGTTTCTTAGTTTTCAAATTAATAAATATTAATTTGGTTATCAAATTCAGAAAAGGCAAGCATTCAAATTCCACAAAAATTGCCAGAAAATCAGCTCCCAAACTAAAAAAGTGTGACATCACATTGCAAGCGGTTGGTCTCCTTGCAAAACATCGATAGATTTAATACATCTACATGGAGTAGAGGACTCTAGAAGATAAAGAGGCTCGTGGGGGGCTGTTTCCAGACACTCAACCAACATCGACAATCGTTGAGGGGAAAAAAGCAAACAAATTTCTTGCGCAGCAATATCTCCAGCTCACTACAGTTTCCGCTCAAAAATTCGCGAAGGCTCGTGTCGGAATTTCCGTTTCGCAGCAAAATTCCATTGTAACAACTATGTAGAAAAAATAAAACAAACAAAACTGCAACAAGGACAAAAATCCGAGCTTCTCAAGAAAAATTCACACGTTAAATCAACGAAATTAGAACCCTAGCCGAGGATAGTTAGCAGCTCAACAGCGCATGGCAAGACAGTCCCAAATTGGATAAGAGGGGGCTCTACGAGATCAATTGAGCACATAAATACTGATAAGACGGGATTCATCCATAAGAATTAAATATAGGAAGGTCCACCATTCAACAGACAAAAAGCACAGAGTGATTAAGCACTGACCACTTCTATAGCTCTTGGCTTCAGCTTCATCCTGGGACCACACGCATTGCACGAGCCGTAGAAACTTCTCGAGACCGATCAATTCCCAGGCGCTAGGAATCGATAAAAGCAGGGCATCCAACCGAGTGATCGAAGACAGCAAGCAATCAACTAACCGGTGCTAATCACACTCCGGCAGCAACCGATGGCCGCAAACTACGCCCCTGATCGTAAGCCTCAGTAAAATCGACCCCTCCCCGCCACGAAACAAAACAAAAACCTCACCCAGAGATCGAGAATTAGGGTTTTACAGAAATCGACCGAGAAGATTTCGAGATAAAGAGGAGGAGGAGAGAGGGAGACAGGGGAATTCTATTCTTAACTGGAAAGGAGTTTAGAAACAAAGTAAGCTATTTATATATAGAAATGGGTGTAAAAATAAATATTTAACAAAAAAAATCGAAATCAAAATACATTAAAGGGAACCTCTTTCCTTAAAATGCCAAACAAAATAATTAAATTGGGTCGGGAAAAACTCATACATCAGTCACACTCCATCATTCGGACGCGAACCAATCTCATCCTGTCAAACGGGTACCCGACCCGGTTAGTTCGGGTTCAAGGAATAAGAGACCATTCTTTAATTTTTTTTAATTGTTATAAAAATAACTTCTTTTCTAATCGGGAAAATCAATTGTTTCTGCTTGAATTCCCAATATTGGATCCAAATTTAAAAACTGTAACTAAATTTATGTGTCAAAATTTTATTGGATATTCCATTCCTAAAATTGGGTTTTTGATGATTCCAAAATAAAAATAAAAATTGATCAATTTGGTCTGGTCCACACGGTGGGACCGGAACCCCTGAGCCGGTGGGAACTAATATGGTCGAGGTCCATTACCACTGGTGTGTATAAGAAAATCAACCACTCATTCTTGTGTAATTCTTATAAGAATTTGAAGAACAAAGAGCCAGCCCTTCGAAGTATTATTTCGGAAATACTAATTACTATCCTTAATCAGATATTATATTAATCTATTTTATTCAATTTTATATAACATTCTCAATATCGACACTAACATTTAATTTTAAATACAAATTAAATAAAAGTATAACATGTATTATTATTATAATTTTGAATAATTAAAAATAATTAACTCGAATTTACTGTTTTTTCTTTATAATCAAATAAACAAGCTTCGAATATTAGATGGAGTATTATCACACTTACTCTAATAAAATTTAATAATTTATAATATATTGAAAGGCTAAAATATATTTAAAAATTATAAATTATAACTAGTAAATTTTTTTCAATATTTTAAATTCATACTACTTTTTTATTTTATTAAAATAATACTAATATTCCATTTGCATTTATTTATTTATTAAAGGAGCATCCACTTATTAAATGACCTTTTACTACATCACATGGAGTCGTCACTTGCTGAGGCCTTTCTACTTCCATTAAAAAAAATTAATGGGAAAAGGATGGCTTAAAGTGGGTGATTCCTTACATGTGAGAGGATGTTCTTGTGGCCGGAGAAGGTGAGATCTCAGGCTGAGAGAGATTGGGTGGCGTCATGAGGAAGAAGGCTTCGTTTGTTGGAGGTGAGGTTGGAGAAGAGGCAATTGGATCGGTTGGACTTCACGCACACGAGAAAAGGAGGGGTGCCAATGGGCCAGCTGACCGGCCGGTATAGGAGAATGTCGAATATGAGGAGATGCCAATGTGAGGCATCGAAGATCCGAGAGAAGAGAGGTCTCTTCAACCGGTCACTGAAATCTGCAACTGGAGACACGATGATTGGAGAGACGATGATGAGAGAAAAACGGTGAGGGGACTGAAATCTGCAACTGGAAGATGAGAATGGAGCTGCAGTATGCATGAGCAGGTCGGAGATAGAAGATCGAATAAATGAAATGTTGATAAAGGATGTGAGTGCGGTCGTGAAGGAGACGTAAAGCGCTGTAGGAAGGAGTCTCTTCCGGCGGCCGAGAGACCTTGAAGGAGCCGGAGGCCTGGGGGACGGTGGCGTCGAGGACGGAGGACGAGTTCCTTGCAAACCTAACGCAAAGGAATCTTCTAGTTTCTTCTTTCTCTACGAGGCTTAACTCTGATAATTATATAATATATTACAAAATTACCTGTGGCGTTATTAATTCCTCAACCCAGAACAGGACTTAATGGGCTTCAATGAAGGGCCCATGAATTATCTGGGTCTTGGACCAGGCCCACCTAGGGCCCCCGTTCCTCCGCCGAAGCTCTCCTCGTCACCTCCTCCGCCGCTACTGCCGTCCTTGTCCAGGACCGTCTTCTCGCCCTCGAGCTCCCTGAACCGGTGGAGGAAGACCTTCAGCGGATCCACGTACTCATCGAAACCCAGCGTCGTCATCGCCCACAGCAGATCGTCGCCGTTGATCGTTTTCCTCTTCTCCCGTTGGCACTTATCGGAGGCCTCGCCGGTGACGAAGCTGATGAACTCCGAGACGCACTCCTGGACAGTCTCCTTTGCGTCCTTGGATATCTTCGCGTTCGCCGGAAACGTCTTCTTCATGATCTTGCTCACGTTAGCTATGGGCAGAAACCTGTCATGCTCCCTCGGCGACAAGAACTCCCCCGTCATGTCCTCCTCGCCGCCGCTTCGCCCCCCGTAGGGCGGAGATTCCGAGTCCGTATCCCCCATTTCTGTCGCAATGCCAAGCTTTCAAGAGACGGAAGAGTCAAACTCCGACTATTCTCATCGAGCACAGGAAGCTTTCAAGAAGCTTTGTTCACGCAAAGGAGTATCGCCGGCGGAGGCGGGAGGAGAAGCGAGATCAAGATTTGAGGGAGGTGAGCGAGTGGAAGCTCGCAGTCTCCGTGGGAAGAAAGTTTATGAAATAAACGAAATTCCGACACGTGGACGGATGTGAACCGTCGATTTTCCGATAAGATGCAAAAATTTGGAAGTTCCAGCGAATCCGAATGGCTGCTAGGTTAGGAGATCAGGGCCGTTGATTCAGAGACTGCGGCGTGGATGGTTGGATCTCCCCAAACTAGCCACCGGTTACTTGGCACGCACTCATGTGAATCAGTCTATGCTACCATGGAGAGACAAACAATAGCAATATGGGGGAAGAGCTAATACACCAATAACGACAATCATGAAGCCCTTTGGCTTATATTAGTCCCAATGGAGCTTAACCAGGGAGGGCAGTTATTCAAGATGTACCTCTATCTCTATTTAGTAGGAAGGGGGAAAGGGTTAGTGTCCCGGCACAACATAGCTAAGGGACCTGACTGAGTATTAACAAAAAGACTGAGCGCTAGTAGAACAACAAGATGAAGTGAAACAGGGTACAGTGGGGAGCTGACCTTCTAAGATGCAAATGGGGAAAGAAGACTAATAATGGTACCTGGGTTATTCCAGGAGAGGTTTATCTTCATCTTCAAGCTTTCACTTCGGTGACCTCTACGGCCATCTCATCTTTCTCTGCACCATCATCTGCATCTTCTTCATCATCTGCCTCATCCGCAAGCTTTTGAAGCTCCTCCTGTATCATGAGCTTTATTGCCGACTTTCTTGGAGTCAGATCTGTGTCGAACTTCTTGGCTGCAAGATAAACAGAGATTCAATTCGTGGCTATGTAATTTCCAAACAATCATATCTTGAGACCAGAACAGAAATTCAATTCGTGGCTATGTAATTTCCAGACAATCATATCTTGAAACCAGAACAGAAAAGGGGCAATGCAGAAGATTCACCAATGCAATTTCCAGATATGGCATCCATAGAAAACAGAACAAAAATATTATAAAGTGGTAATGCAAAATACAAGTCCTTGTTCTTAAAGTGGTAATACCTAGCAGTTTCAGAATGTCGGTAAATGTAGCCTGCAAAATTCGATAAACATGGCAGAAATCAGAATATATGGTACATGATTAGCAAAAGAAACTGGACACTGGGCAAGAAAATAAGAAATTTACCGTATTAAAGTCGACCTTCTTAAGGATATCACAGATTGCATCTCTTAGCTTTTCAGTGCTTGGCCCTGCTTTCTCGTCTTTTGCCTTGTCTTTCCCCTTTTCAGTCTTTTTACCTGATAAGTATGGATAACATAATAACATGTGCATTCACCCAAGCTAAATAAAAGACACTTCACTTGAGATCATAAACCATTGTGAGACCAGAAGCCTCAAGGTAGACCGGACAATTTATGGCATGGTCCAATAGCACAGCATGGAAAAGTCATGCTTGGGCTGAGCTTTTCAGACAACCCAGGACGGATGGCAGTGCCATCAATGTCACAGATAAATACCAGACCATGTTGGCACGTATGAGAAATATCGAGTCAGCAAGACAACACATATTTTGTAAGTAAAAGCCTCCTAGTACACCTATAGAACAATATAGATGAAGAAACTGGCAGACAAAAGCCACTTTACATATAATTTGTCAATATACCAAGTCATATACGAAAACTTTTTCCTAAAATTTTTAATTAAATACTAAGGGATTATACTTTTTGAGGAAAAAACTCAATTTAATAACTGAATGGTGTGTCGTGACTAAAAATCAACATACTAGATAAAAAAATGTAAATAGGTACTTCATTTTAAATATATAATCTATATATAAAGGCATTTTAAGAGCTAGTCATTTATAGCAGGCCAGGCCAGATAGCATTAGGTACTTCATGTCTGGGCCATGCAGTTCAGGCTGCCAGGTATGGTATATTTGTAACTCATATTGTAAAAGCACCACAGTAGATAAATGGTTTACCAGTTTTCTCCTTTGAAGAAGATTTTGCTCTAGATGAAGACTTCTTAGCCGCAGAGTCAATTTTCTTCCTTGGGGTTGGACTTGTGTCATCATCCATCTTTGCCCGTTTTGCCGATGAGGATCTCTTTATTGTTTTTGGTGGTGGACTGGACTTTCTGCTGTTTTTAGCTTTTCCAGATTGCTTCCTACTGGATGAGTTCTGTTTCTTTTTCTTACCTGTATCTTCGTCTGATTCATCCTCAGAACTACTTTCTTCCTCACTTTCAGATCTATCCATCATCTCATGTTCAGACTCCTCTGAAATACCATTGACAGTTTTCTCCTCATCAGTCTTGTGCTCTTCATCATCTTCGGAATCATCAGAATCAGTGTTGGCCCTTTTAACCCCTCTCTTGGAAACATCCCCGCTCATTTGACTCTACATTTCCATAAAGAAAATGAGAACCACAATCGTGTGCCATAGCACATGGACAATAAAGAGCCATTCATAGGCCCTATAAAATAGATGAATTTGTTCAATTTTGAAGATATAACCAATGAGGGGCAAAACAAAAGAGGCAAAAAGCAGCTTAAGAGTCAATAGTCATCTCTTGATCCTTTCACCAAAAAGAGTTTCAAAGGGTTCAGAAATTCTATTTTGATTGGACAATTTCCATGGGCAGCAAAAGTTTTTTTGTTCATAAGACTTCACTTTGGCAGTTTCATTTACATTTGAACGGGAAAATGATACCTTTGCAGATCGATTTGAAGACCCACTCCTAGGTGTTGAAGAATTCCTTCCCATCCCCCTCTTTCGCTTCTGGCCCTTACTAAACTGCTATTCAAAATAGATGAGAACATAAGCGGAATGCAAAAGAACTGAACAGATTCAATTGTCAGAAAATACCTCTTTTTCAGAGAGTAAGACTGTTGTAGTTGCATGAGGCACCACCAAAAAGTCTATAAGCTTCACAATGATATCTTCCTGAAAGAAGACAGATCAAAATAGCCACCTTGAGAGTTATGAGACAGGATAGCATAAACAAGCACTATAAACCCGAAACCAAAACAACCATAAAAATCAACAACTCCCAGCATAACATCCCTTCCATTATAAATAAATAGAAATAAATAGAAGAGAGCCAAAAATCAAACATACAACGGTATCACTACTAATCAGCATTCAGTAGATGTTTCTAGTCTAAACAAACAAAAAGGAAATGAATAGAGCATGCACCCCATAAGTAAGATAACAAACCTTCCTTGAGGTAACCTTGGCATCAGGGATGTCAAGTATATCACAGGCATCTAGCAACCTTTCTTTGGTGCACTTGTCAAACTTTTCCTTAACTTTAGACCTCTGCTTTTCCTGAAAACATTAGCGAAGTGAATATAGGTTACAACACCACCTCTGAAACCTTCTATAAATGTTTATCTTGCATAAACATAATTCAACTCTGATAATTTCAAAGGCCGGGGCGTATCGATGCCGAATTTTGCAGATAGCCCATAAGAATAAGGAATACCTAGTTACCTCATCATCGTGCCAGACAAAACCAGAAAACCTGGATATGTTACCCTTGATCTGAAATGCCTGCAAAACAACATCACAGGATCATATTAAATATGGCAGAGTCCATACCATGGAATCCTTGACATGTACAGGATTATGTACTTAAACATTCAAACCTAACCCAAAAATAGGGAAAAAATAAATTAAATTCAACCGACGAATAGCATGAAGCATTGATCACATACCTTCACTCTCTTCCCAAACATGACACTATGGAGCAATTTGAAGGTATTATCAGACTTCCTCCTCGCCAATTTATAAGCCACTGCATAAATTCATCAATAAATTACCGACTTCAAATTCATATTTTGCATTTAAAGAACATTATCTGGATTTATGGGATGAAAAATTCTTTCAAGTGTTGCATATGCATTTAGAACTAGAAAACAACTGGCAGTTCTACGGAGTATGGGTTAGTATACATTGGAGCTTAAAAGTCTTTGGCATGTAGAGCACCATTTTCATCCAATAAGCTTTATTCGAAATATGCAAGCATTTGCAAGCTAACTTCAATGAGCAGCAAGTGAGCACAAAAGATAATAAAGAAAATGCAGATGGAAAAGAAGCATGCACCCTAGTGTTAGCCACACAATGTAGATGCCAACTAGAAGAATGACTGACATAACTAGAGGAATGGCAAGCACCAACCACTCTCATTAGAACCAAAAATATTCCCAAAAATTGCAGTGAACCAAAAATCTCTATGTGAATGAAAGCAGAAGCATTTTATGCAACAAATGAAGGTAACCAAAATTAGAGAAAAAAAGGTGTACCATTAGGAATATCCTTCAGTGGTGTGCCAAGTCCCTGCCATTGCAACCAAATTAGGGAAAAAGATATTAAATGCACAGTTAATGCTATAATATACATATATTAGTATCAAAGGGTGATGAACACCTTTTCAATATGAACTTCCCTGTTGATATCCTTTTCCACCGTTGCAACCAGTCTTTCAACTGATTTTCGCTCGCGTACAGGGCGGTCAGTCACAGGAGTCCGCTGCTCCACCTCTTGCTTTAATTCATTCTTCCCTTTAATTTTTTCAGCAGAAGTCTTCCTCGATCTCCCTTTCTTTGACACCTTCTCCTCTTTATGTTCTTCAGGCTTCACTTCATCAGCCTTATCTTCTTTTACTTCATTGTATTTCCCTTCATTTCCATCATTCTCTTCATCTTCTTTGTCTTTTTTTTCATTACTCTTCTCAGACATCTTATCATAATTCTCTTTTTGCACTTCATGTTCTGCAACCTTTTTCTCACTACTCTTTTCAACCATTTCCTCATCATCATTCACCTTGTTCTCTTCAACTTTCTCTTCTTCGTTCTTCTCTGTGCTCTCTTCTACCTTTCCTGGCTCTTTGTCCAGCACATTGGCCTCCTCCTCAGATACTTTACTTGCTTCAGTTTCATTATCCGTCCTATTATTGCTATTAATATCCTCATCCTCTTCCAAAACAGAATTTTCTTCAACTGCTGCATTTTCAGTTTCTTCCTCTTTTTTGTCTTCCTTGCTATCCTTGACTAAATCCATAGGTGCATCCTCTTCTTCCGCTTGTTTAACAAAATTACTGTCCTCCTGATTCGTTGCATCCTTAGATTCTTCCCCATCTTGTTGTGCTTCCTTTTCTACATTTTTCTCTCCTTCCTCTTTATCAATAGCAGCTCCCTCTTTACCTGCAGAATCCACTTCCATTCTATCGACTCCATTGCTCCCATTGTCTTTCTTTTCAGTCAATGACTCGCTGCCTTTAAGAGGAACACCCCCATTGGCAACAGGGGCTTCCATTTCAACAGCTTCACTAACCAAACTCTCCCCAGACATTATTGACAAAATTGAGGAAATCTATTGAGATAAATAATGTTCTTTACAGATTAAATATCCTGAAATCAATGGACATATATTAGTTTCTTATTTTTCAAATTAATAAATATGATTTTAGTTATCAAATTCAGAAAAAAAAGGCAAGCATTCAAATTCCACAAAAATTGCCAGAAAATCAGCTCCCAAACTAAAAAAATATCACATCACATTGCAAGCTGTTAGTCTCCTTGCAAAACATCGATAGATTTAATACATGGAGTAGAGGACTCTAGAAGATAGAGAGGCTCGGGGGCTGTTTTCAGATACTCAACCAACATCGACAATAGTTGAGGGGAAAAAGCAAACAAATTTCTTGCGCAGCAATATCTCCAGCTCACTACAGTTTCCGCTCAAAAACTCGCGAAGGCTCGTGTCGGAATTTCCGTTTCGCAGCAAAATTCCATCGTAACAAGCATGTAGAAAAAATAAAACAAATAAAACTGCAACAAGGACAAAAATCCGAGCTTCTCAAGCGAAATTCACGCGTTAAATCAGCAAAATTAGAACCCTAACCGAGGATAGTTAGCAGCTCAACAGCGCAGGGCAAGACCGTCCCAAATTGGCTAAGACTGGGCTCTACAAGATCAATTGAGCACATAAATACTGATAAGGGGCGAGGAACTTACACAGATATGCCCGGAAGCTTTTCTCTCTCAGAGCACAAGAAGCTCACAGGCTCTGAGCTCCCACTTTCACACTCCCAACCATCGCTCTATCTCTCTCTCCTTTCTCCGAGTCTCTTCTGCAAAGTGGTTCGAAATTCGCATCCCACTAAAAAATATTGAACAAGTCGGATTTCAAATTCGGATTTTAAATGCAACTTAATCAGTGACGTCGACATGCGGTCCAGATCTTCTGCTGAGCGCATCCCGATAAATCGTACGGCCAATATCGGTAATCCCTTTCGCTATTTCGCGGAATCGCATTGGGTCTCCTAGGTATGCAAAAATCACTCAAGCAACCTTGTCTTCAAGATCTAACGGTTAAGATCTACTGTAGCTCAAACGGACGGCTGATAATCAATACTACTGCATATTAGGAGGAAGAAACAGAGCACTGGCTCAACATGGCTATACTTTCTTGTTATGTAGCAAAAAAGTTCATCCTTTTTTCTGTATAGAGAAAAGGGAGCTTAAAAATTCAAGAAAAATGTCAAATCTTCATGAATTCCTGCATAAATATATGAAATTGCAAACCCCATCATTAATACAGATCATGAAGAGTACACAGGCAATGATCAAATACAAGAACTCAATCTTTCACAGTGAAACACCCTTTAGGTGTGGGATGTGGGTGATGATTATGGTATGGTTGATTCATATGAAGCTAGCTAGTGCTTCAATGCCGCTTCTGGAACTGAGACTCGTGGCAATGCGGGTCGAGCCAATCCCTGGGGGAGCCCTTAGTCATGGTTGGACTGGGCAGCCTGGTCGAGCCACCTCCCACCAGCTCTCTCAGATTCTCCACCTTGTTCTCCCTCCCTGAGCCTCCAAACTTCTTGTCTGCTTCCTTCATCTTCTGCTTGAACCGCAGCTTCCGGGGAGCTTGCTGCTTTGACAGAGATGGAGGTGCCCCGTGAGGGCCTAGGTAGATTTTTTCCTCTTTCTTTGCCAGCTGAATCACCAACAAAATCTATCAATATAAACTTTATGAATGAATGCCTGCTTCCTTCTTTCTTCTTTCCTTTTATTTTTTCTCATTTGTTCTCAGTCAATAGGAGTAATGCCTGCTACATGACCCACAGTTTGCAGAAGCCACCATTGGTATATTTATATGCAGTTGATATTATCAAGCTATATGCATTTCATGACATACATATGATCAGACCTCCATAGGTATGGATTAGATTTATGGTCCCCTCTAAATGGGCAAAGAGTGTTTTGATTTCTCACCAAGTTCAACATTTTCCAATAGAATATAAAACTTGTGAACTGAGGTTTACAGTGAATATGAGGCTCTTGTAACTGACCATTTGGGAAGTGGCTACAGAGGTCTGCAAATTTGGAGCATCTTGTTCAGCTGGATCTGCCCCATCTATTTCCAAACTTGGGATTACAAACCCATCATTATCTGTGAAGAAGACAAGAACCAATCAAGTTTATTGCCAGAAAGGGAATGAATGAGATTACTGCTGACAGAAATGAACCCATCATCAATCCCATGCCATCTTTCTAGTATGTAAAACTAGGTCTTGAAAACAGGAAGATCAGCCCTTACTAATAGAGGAATTTGCTCGATTTTGTTGATATGACCAAAGCGGGACAAAACAAAAGAGACAAAAAGCAGATTAAGAGTCAATAGTCATCTCTAGATCCTTTCACCAAAAAGAGTTTGAAAGGGTTCAGAAATTCTATTTTGATTGGACAATTTCCATAGGCAACAAAGGTCTTTTTGTTTCATAAGACTTCACCTTTGGCGATTTCATTTACATTTGAACGGGAAAATTGTACTTGAAAGATTGCAAAATTAAGAAAAGGGACTAGCTGGAATATCAAATTTCAACAACAAGAGAGTAACAATTAAAAGGAGAAAGAAATTTCAATCCCTTCTAATGGCAAAAAGGAGAACACATCAGCTGATAAATGCATGCCAAGAAGAAGAAGAATCCAATAATAGTACTTTAAATGGTAAATCTCCTGCATCAGCACGCAACATCCACAAAGATACATATACAGGAAATCATGCACTGGGGATGAAAAATAGGCGCAACCGCAGAGATGGATTAAAACTACAGCTACCAATTTTCACTCCACAGGGTGACACAAAAGATGAACATCTCAATGGGCCAATCGAATCCCAATTCAAGCAGGAAGAGACAAAGAATTCAAGCAAGTACTTTCAGTAGCCAATCTCTCTATATCAGTTAGGGTTAAAATTTGAACTTCTCTTTTCGAAATTAATATTTGAATTTTTGAAGTCTTGCATAGAAATTTCAATAACTCGAGACAGCTCCGATCGATTTCCAGCCACTTCAAGCATCCAAATTCAAAAATTTCCTCGCAACGGATCCGATTCCAGAGAATCAAACTGGGGGGAGAGAAGAGTACCCCACTCATCCTCTTCAAGCTCCGGAGCGGTGTGAGCTGAAGGAGGGTCCATGGAGCAGCACAGACGATCATGGATCAGAACGTCCGCGGGGCGACGAAGCCCAGAGAATCGCGTGGCAACAGTGGAAAAATCTTTCCCTATCGTGGTGATCGAACAATACAACACCCAGGCCCCCACAGTATTTATACAACCTCGACGGGGAGAATCGATTCCCTCATCTCTAGTCCGATTCAGAAGATATCACAGACGTCGATTTTCAGAAAACCCCTAACCCTAGAGGGCGAGTGAACACGACACCAGACAGTCAGTTGATTCCTTTCTCCCCAATATGCCCTCCATCATTTGGAAAAAACTGCACATGTTACCAGGGGTATAATGGTCATTTGAACAAGTGCATCACAGTCCAACTTACGGGCCCATTTACGCCCCCCAGAACCGGTCCAACATTGATCCGACAATTGGACCGGTACCCTAAACTCGACCGGATCTAACTGGATCGGGTACGGCAAAACTCGATTTAACTGATGACCGGTTCCAATACCAGTAAAATAAATCCGATAAACCGGTTCGAATCACAATTAACGGTCAGTACTTTGACCCAATAACTATGAAGATTGAACTTGTCTTCAAGTTTAGCTGGTTCAAGTGACCATCACTGAAGCACAAGAGCATTTGCTGATGAACACAAGAGCATTTGGAAAGACCATCATCATCTGCATAGCAGCTGCAGAGGAGGCAACCCAGTAAGCAGATTTGACAGATTCCAGCAGCTTTTACCTCATCAACCTCCACAATCTTCATCAGCTTGCATAACAGAAGTTCCATGATGAATAGTGCACACTTTCACTGTTGCAGAAGAAAGCTTTTGGTGTATAAAAATGGGAGCTTTTTTGCAAGATGACAAGAACCCATCACAAGCAATGGCTATCTTATTCAAGAGAATCTCTGTACAGAAGCAGACTGAGTGAACAGTGATGAAAAAAAGGTGAGTGAGAGAGAGAGAAGATCAAAACTTTCCACTAATCTTCAATCCACCCATCCTTCGCTGTCCTTTTCTCTCCCTCAACCTCTCTCCAGACCCCTCCCATGGCGATCCTGGCGGCCCTAATAAAGTACAGGCTCCACCTCCTCTTCGCCGTGGGTTTCTCCTCGGCCCTCCTCGGCCTCGTCCTCCTGGCCCCGAGCTTCCTCACCCTCCTGGCCTACTTCTGGCCCCTCTTCCTCTCCACCGCTTTCTTCATCGTTTCCGTCATCTTCTTTGTCAAGAGCTCCCCGCCGCCGTTCGATAAGGCCGGGGAGGACCTCCTCGACTACGTCACCGGCGACCCCGACCCTTCAATCGTCGAGTCAATACACAGTCTCGGCACCGAAGAGCAAGATCCGCATCAACCCATAGAGAATCTCGACGCCGACGAGCAGGATCCAGGCAAAGCCAGCACCTCCATGGACGATACTTACTAGCTCGAGCGACGACATTTTTCGAGGAATCCGATGTTTAGAACCCGTGTGCTCTTTTGACTGTATGTGCTTCATTTGTAGCTGACAGAGACTGAGCTGTAATAAATGTAGCAATGAATAACGCCATTAATGGCGTTTTTGGGTCCTCTGGTAAACTCTCAAACCTTCAACGATGGAAGGTGGATGGTGGATGTAATTTGTTAAATTTACAAAAATACCCCCATAATTTTTTTACGTGTATTATCAATAATATTAGAAATTTTCAAAATTGCCACGTGGCATTCTGTAACTCGATGCCATGCGATGCATTCGCTGTGATCGACATATGGAATAATATCTCTATTCTCTTGTGAAGCCGGAGAACCGCAGGGCGTTGTATAGCTAATCCGATCTCCCAAACATCCCCTTCTCTCTCCTCTGCAAAACCCTACCTCAACCCAGCGGTTAAGTTATACCTCCGCAGTGTAGAGAGAGAAAAATGTCGTCGATGATCACTCGATCTCGCATCAGCTCGCTGCTGGCCAGGCATAGTCGGCGGTTCTTGAGCTCGAACGCGTCAACTCACTCTCAGAAGGAGTCGATCATAGCATCGCAGTCTCTCATTTCCGATCAGGGGCTGCCACCGCAGCCGGAGGCGCCGGCTCCTCCTGTCGGGGGGAAGAGATCCTGGACTTTCCTCAAGTACAGCCTACTCGCGGCTGTGACCGGCGTTGCTGCCACCGCCGGTTATGCCACCTACGGTACTCATGCTTAGCCGTTGTCTGCTATTTTTCCATTGAAGATTTGCTTCACTGTTAACATGCTGCTGGGGGAAGATTTCGGTTATTATTTTACTCGAAATGTCATCCGAATGATCATAGCTAGGAATGCCGTGGAAGAATATTTTTCGTCATTCCTTGAATGGACTTGGGACATAGGGATATGCTAACCGACTAGTTCATTCCCTGTAAATTGCTCTAAGATTGGTTAATGGGAATGCACATGGCTCACTTTGGCTTCCTAATCAGCTCATACAAGTTCATGAAGTTCTTAACCGGATATTTGGATTTGAATGCAGCATATTCTGCGGATGAAATAGATAATAGAACGAAAGCTTTTCGCGTGTCAGTTAATAAGACTATCACAGACTCCGACTCTGCAGAGAAAGTGAGTATCATTTGACATTTAATATTTTTCCCTTTTCTAATTTTTGGTGGTTATAGCCTTCGTAGAGATTTAATTAATTTGTCAGTATGTACACATCCATCTGGGGCAGCAGCATATTATAATCCAAACTGATATCAATTCAATGAGACTGTTTCTTTAGCAATTGACATATTTGGGGAAACAACATGCTTGAGTGGGGTTTTCATCAACTTTTACTTTTGATTGGCATTGGTACAATGTTTGATGAATCATTCATTAGAATTATAATATCTGATTGAAAGGTCTGTAAAGATTGGTGAGATTGAAAAATCACTTAAGAAATACATATTATATTGTTTTATTGCTGAGAAAATGGTTAAAGAAGATCTAAGGCATCCCTTTATACATTATTTTTGTCTGTGGGTAGGGGATGATGCTTAGTTAAGTTCTTCAGTCATTTAACGGCCACTCAAGGTGAAGTGGTTGCATGATTTGACAAATATTTGTCTTTTTATTGTGCAGAAATTTCCAACACTACTCTATTCTGCTGTCATGAAAGGTTTGCACTTGGACATCATCTTTTACTTATAAACATTATTTAATAGTAATGCTTCCATATTATTACATGCTGCTGTCTTTGTAAATGTGACCCTCTCATGACTTTTCCCTTTCAAATGCTATATATTTTGTTACATAATAGTTGACTTTCTGTATTTATCTTCCTTTGACCGACGCCTATGTCATGTATCAGTACCTGTTAATGCTATTGATTTTTATCTGGATATAAGGAGGCAAATCGAAGAGCAGATTCAAGTAAGTATTCTGTCTGTGGTCTCCAGCTTATTATAGTTTTGATGATTTCAAAGTTTCTGCTCACTCTTTTATTTATGTCAGGGTTTCGCTGAGCCAATCTCGGACAAGCTTCTCCCAGATTTGCATCCACTGGAGCAGCATGTCTTTACACTTGTCCTAGATTTGAATGAGACATTAGTTTACTCTGATTGGAAGGTAAATAGTAAGAATCTCAGTGATCACCAACTTAGGTACAGTTATCGGTGGAAGGAATTTCATCCATCACAAAAGAAGACAATCAGTTCGTTAAATGTCCAAGAAATGAAGTCTCTCATATTTAGATAAAGACAAATTTCTGAAAAAATTATCTTGCTAACCTAGCTTACTTGCTTTTGCTTTCATTTTAGGGTATTTTGTTTTCAAACAGATTTCTGTTTCTCATTAGTGATTTTCTTTTCATGCTGTAGCGTGATAGAGGTTGGCGAACATTTAAACGGCCAGGGGTTGATGCATTCTTGGAGCATCTTGCCAAATTTTATGAAATTGTCATATACTCTGATCAGCTGAGTATGGTAATCTGTTCTGCATGAGCTAATATATTGTGCTAATCCATATCTGATTAATATGTCAGTAACATCTTACCGTGGCAATTGTAGTATGTTGATCCTGTGATCGAAAGGCTTGATAGTGAGCAACGTATAAGATACAGGCTATCCAGAGGTGCAACCAAGTACCAGGATGGAAAACATTATAGGGTATGTTTTACTTGATCTAAATTCACATGTTCTTCCATTATTAGTATGTTGATAGGTCCCCCTGTAAGTTTGTGTAGCAATGCCTCGTAATGTTCAGTTCTTGTTTAACTATAAGTATGCCAAAGTGTAGAGCTAGGATCAGGGTACTCGTATTATCCAGAACTTCCTTGGGTGATTGTCTCATTCCTTTTGTCTTAGACCTGCAGCATTGCATTTCACATACTGCTAATGGTTGGAATGCACATTATATATGTGCCATCTTTTGATTATTTTAATTCTCTTATGCTGGCATGTTTGCTTGTAATGGTGTTTCTTATTTGTGTTTGTTAGAAGCGGTTGATTAATTGCCAGATAATACCTCAAAATTTCTTCATTTTGTTTCTCAATTCTTCTATAGTTGCCATGCATTGATTTTTTAAACCCAAATACACACAACAGGATCTCTCCAAGCTTAACAGGAATCCTGGGAAAGTTATCTATATCAGTGGCCATGCTCTGGAGTCATGTCTTCAGCCTGAAAACTGCCTACAGATTCATCCCTGGAAGCTTGAGGCAGATGATACAGCCCTTCTTGATCTTATTCCATTTCTCGAGTGTAGGAAATTTACATTTCTCTTGAAATTTGATAAAATATAAATAACTATGATACATTGGTGCAGTATCAAATATTCCATCTACAACCTATGTTTTCTGTAGTTGTTGCAACTAGACAACCAACAGATATCAGATCGGTGCTGGCATCTTATGAAGGAAAGGACATTCCACCAGAGTTTATTAAACGTTCCCTGGATCATCAGAGGTGCATAATTATGATTGCTTTTTTCATAGGTTATTTCCTGTGACAAACTGGGGAACACCACCACCCACCCCCCCGCAAAAAAAAATCATGCTTCAAAAAAATCAAATCATACTCTGTTGTTTCTGGTACTGACATCACAATATATTTTTATTCTGTTATTAGTTATAGACATGTCTTTGCACATGTTCTAGATAATTTCCTCCAGAAAATTTTACCTATATTAGAAGAGTAGGGGATTGGAATCTGCTGTTTTAGAATTTATGTTCCAAAATGCCAATTATTTACCTGGGCCTTTTTTAACATAAGCAGAATCCAATATGTTTTTTTATTAGATTCCTCTGCTTTGAGGATTCTAATTATATGATTTCTTGATTTTGATGATGGTGCAGACGAGTACAGGAACAAAGGCAAGGCAGGAGTTTGTGGCGACGGTGAATCCCAGAGATTTTTGTAGAGTTTTATGAATCTTTGTAGCTCCAGAAAGATAGGAGGAACATATTGATTGGCAAAGAGGTATCTTCCGATTTGCTGATCCCGGCACAAAATTTTGAGTTCTGAAAAACTTGATAATGTGAGTCTGATTGACACGCCAAACCTGTAATATTCGGTTTCAATTGCTGGGCTCCTGTTTATGACACAATCATTGTCCTCAGTTCCTTTTCATTGATAAGAAGTCAGTTTGCAAATAAAATACATCAAGTAGGCTGGTGATTTTTGTCAGTCTTGATACATGACACATTGCTAGCTTTTGAATCACCAAAACCGCTGAAACTTTGGATACTTGATGATCTAATGTCATTTGAACAAGTTTGAACATTAGTGCACCTGTCCTCTCCTCTCACAGGTCAATAATAATCATCCCCAGTGTTGCTGTCTATTCAACCTTAAACAGCACAGCAGATGAGGGCCCCATGAATCCATCAATGTAAACAATTAGACCCAGAAGCAAATAATCACTACTTGCAGCCCGGAGAACATAATGTCCAACTGAGGGCTTTAGAGATCCATGTTGAGTAATTTCTGGAAGCCCACTGTCACGATAATGGGCCCTACCAAATCCCCCGCAGCACAGCCTGCAAGAGGAATCAAAACGTCTTTGAGATAACAAAGAAGAGATCAACAAGCAAGTTGTGCGAGGAAAGTGCCTCTTGTTACCGATCCATTGCCCAAGTGAAGGCCGTAGAATAACTGCACCAAGCCCTGCTCCTGCAGCAGCAAAAGCAAGCGATGCTCCACACTTGACAGTAGTTCCAAAGACTTTCTTCCCCAGAATCCTTGCCTGCCTTGATGGCTCCGCCTCGTCGAATTCAGAGGTGGAGATAAATATGCTGGACAAGAACGGGCAAGTATCCATGCCAACTTGAACCAGCCATGTTGCTGCTACTCCAAGTAAGTGACCTGCTCGACAAATAATTGATGAGAACTGCACTCCGGAGAGGTAAATCCTACTGAGATGAGCAAAAACATGATCCGACCTCTGAAAGTTGTCCTTGAGACTCTCCACATGTAGACTACAGTGGGCAAGCCTCTCTGGTACTTGCGAGCTGCAGATTTTGGGATATCTGAGGAAAGGAGGAAAGTGATCATCTCTCTATGGCACACGGGGCATTGGAATAGCATCTGCAGCTACTCTTGGAAGGTAAAGCATACCTTTAAGAAGTTTCCAAGCCATCCTTTGTGAAACATAGATGACAGCAAGTCTTTCCAGAACCCGCCTAGTGGTTACAACAGTGGTCTGGCACATGGTAGCTAAGCTTGATTAGCAAATCAGGAGTAAAAATGGAGAGAGCCACTCATGCAAATGCACACTCATAGAGCATCGGAGCTAAGAACATTTGAGCTTTGATACTTTGAGCTAAGAACTACTGCTACTTTCACATATATTAATGCTACTTACCTCCCGTGCTATCTGTTTGACAGATTTCTTAAGCGGAACGACCAAATCTACATGTGTTTCCTCTGTGGAATCATGGAAGAAATCATCATGGTCTTCTGCATTGGGATGGGGCTCCAAGAGTGGCAAATAGTACAGTAGGAATGACCTAAGAGAGGTCATAGCAAATGCCCTAAATTCAAAAGCTGAAAACAGAGGCTTAAGCTCGATTTTGTATTCCTTGGGCAAATATTTCAGAGGATGATATTCCACACTCCTGATTTCGAAACTACTCTGAATATCAGAAGTAGGGTCAGAAAGTGCTGCTCCAGCATCGCAGTAGGCTACTCGATCCCTGTGATTACTGCAGGCGAACTTGAGTAAGCATAGACGGAACAGTTACAGAAGAACAGCAGTGTATACATATAGCTGAGACACTTGGATTTTCATGGAGCAAGATTCAGAAAAGAAATGGCGAATGGCCCGTGCTAGAAAAAGGATAATGGCGAATTCATTTGGCAAGCATCAGATTGGGTAAAGGGTTGATCAAAGTCACCATGAATGCTCAAAGGCGCAAGGATAAAGGTAAATCTGTGTGGAGAGGTGGAAGGGAATACCCAAAGAGGAATCTTGATGCGAAGGGCGTACCGGCGGCAGCAGAGGCGGCAGCGGTGGCACAGAATAGTCCATGGGATTGAAGGGTCTGGGTCGAGTGGAAGCTTGGGTTCTTCCTCAGCAAATCAAGAATCAAACCTATGCCGGACATTGCTCCAACAAGACTCCTCTAAATCTCAAACACCCACCTTTTTTCCAGGTCTCTCACTCTTTCCCTCTCTAACTGCTTCTTGTTCTTCAATATCCCTCGCCTATTTTACTTCCACAGGCACAGTGCCTTGCTTCAGGAGAAGACAGAGCCACTGGCATTTGACCAAACAGTATCCATGGTTGGGCAAACTAAATTTAAGGTGAACTAATTTTAACTTATATATATTTGCAAATATTATAAAAGGAAGTATTTATTAAAATTTTATTATCATGTAGGGTTGGCAACATGGTCATTGGGTTTGGATGGCGCCTGGTCTAAAAATCAGCCCCTGATCATGGGCAGTAAGGCCTACAACGGCCCGTGTCCTGTCCCTCGGAATAGAAACTCTGTCAACGGAGCTGCTACAGAGAGGGAGAGAGAGAAGACAATGCTGCACTTGCCCGGAAAAATCTCACTCTCCATCCTTCCACCTCTCGAGCCCCGAATTTCTCCCCACTCTTCTCTCCATGAAGACCCCATATCATCATTGGCTCCTTCACCTCTCCTCCACCCTCCCAAGAAACCCCGCCACCCTCCCTCCTCCAAGAATCCCCCAATGGCCGCTTGCCTACATGCCCACAAAGCCTCCTCCCCTCGAATCCACGCCCCGCCGTCCAAGTTCGCAACTTTCCGTTGCCACCCATTTTCCGGGAAGTCAGCGAAGCCTGCCGGAAGGGATGAGATCTGGCTGAAGATGCGAGAACAGGCTGTCATAGATTCCTCCCGCGAGCCGATACTGTCGGGATATTACCGGGAGGCAATACTGTCTCACGACACCCTCGAGACAGCCCTTGCGAACCACCTTTCGATCAAGCTGGTTGTCTCGAGCATCCCGAGGGCGGCTCTGTTTGACGCCTTCCATGGTGTCCTTGTCGATGACGGGGAGATTATGGATGCCGTGAGGGAAGATCTGAGGGCTTTCCTTGAGAGGGACCCTGCCTGTGTTAGCTATGCCCATTGCTTCCTAAACTTCAAGGGCTTCTTGGCCATACAGTCCCATAGGGTGGCTCATAAGCTGTGGTCTCAGGGGAGGGACCTACTGGCCCTCCTTATACAGAACCGGGTCTCCGAGATCTTCGCAGTGGATATCCACCCGGGGGCCAGGGTCGGGCGAGGGATACTCCTCGACCATGCCACCGGCGTGGTGGTCGGAGAGACTGCGGTGATTGGAAACAACGTCTCGATCCTCCACAATGTGACATTGGGTGGCACTGGTAAGGCCTCCGGTGACCGGCACCCGAAGATTGGGGATGGAGTGTTGATAGGGGCGGAGACTTGCATTCTTGGGAATATAAGGATCGGGGAAGGGGCCAAGATCGGGGCTGGGTCGGTGGTCCTGAAGGATGTGCCGCCCAGGACGACCGCGGTTGGGAACCCCGCGAGGCTGGTTGGAGGGAATGAGAATCCGGTGAGGCTGGATACGATGCCCAGCCTCACCATGGATCATACCTCGCACATATCCGACTGGTCCGACTATGTAATCTAGAAAAGGTCGGTTCTTGGAGGTTTCTGAGTTAGTTACACTGCCACCTTCTTCTTGTGTATATAGCTACTTTCTTAGTTTCATGATCTTCAAATGGCATAAGAAGGTCTTGTGAGCCATTGTATCTTGGCCTGCAGGGCTTTTACAGTGTACTAGTGTCAGCCTTGTTCATGTTGATCAGCTTATCAAGAAAGAATGACTAGTTTTATAATTGGTGATGGCAAAAATCTTTCCTTGGATCCAAGTTGCAGAAGGAGAGCAATCCTCCTGCAGGAGGACAAATTCCATTAATTGAGATGGTACAGCGACAAGGGCCACAAAGGACCCACCCAAAATGCAGGACCACTTTCTTGGAAGCATTAGCCTTTGGGATATTGTTCTGCAGAATGGTAGTAGAGTGAGGTAGTGGAGTGATTGGAAAGACCCACCAATAGTAGTGGAGTGAGGTAGAGCTAGAGCTAGAGCTTGACACCTTATGCATAAATCCCATGGACATTAAGGTAAGCAAACAAGTGATAAACCCATGAATTGTGTGTTGGAAGAAAGTGGAATGATATGTCCAGTGGGGCAAACTGTGTGTACAATATGGTCACTGAGGAAGAGGCTTCAAGATCTAGATGTCACCCTTATGCTCCAAGTTTCCAAGGTAATCTCAAAGGGATTTGCAGTATTGCTCATGGGATATTGCCAAGGGCTGCAGGCTGCACTTGTGCATATCCTGTTTGAATCATGGGTCTCCTCAAATTTTCTAGATTGATAAACTATTTATCTCTGGCACACACTTCAAAATGGCCATTCTTGATCTTTGACACTTGAAGCTTGTCAGAAGAACCTCAGTGATACCACATGCTGAACCTCAGTAAGTCATCAGGTGGGTCATCCTTGGAAAATGTTTTGATTACAAGCAAGTTGGTGAAGGAGGGGTGCATCATTCATTCCCATACCAACCAAGCAGAAATATCTCTCTCATCTCTCTGCCTTATCTCAGCTATGGATCCTCAACCTGGTTATCCTCTCCTCACTACCTTCTTCTTCTTCTTCTGCATCCTCGCCATCTTGACAATCCTAAAGAGACTCAATTCCAGCCGCTTGACATCAAAGCTTCCTCCGGGGCCATGGAAGCTTCCACTCATAGGAAATATACACAATCTGGTTGGCTCTCTACCTCATCGATCCCTCAGGGATTTGGCATCCAAGCATGGTCCTCTGATGCATCTTCAGCTTGGAGAAGTTTCTGCTGTGATTGTTTCCTCTGCCGAGGTTGCTAGAGAGGTGATGAAGACACACGACATCAACTTTGCGGCCAGATCACCCCTTCTGGCTTCCAAAATCCTCTTCTACAACAGCACAGACATTACTTTCATGCCCTACGGTGAGCAATGGAAGCAGCTCAGGAAGATCTGCTCACTGGAGCTATTAAGCATGAACCGGGTCAAGTCTTTCCGGCAAATTAGAGAAGAGGAAATGTCTAATCTTGTTGAGAGACTTGCCTCAAGTGCAGGATCACCTGTCAACCTGACAGAGTGTATAATGTCCCTAGCCTTCACAATCGTTGCAAGGACTGCTTTTGGCAAGAAATGCAGTAGACAAGAACAATTCATACCATTGGTTGCAGAAGCTGTGAGACGGTTGTCTGGTTTTGACATCAATGATGTCTTCCCATCATTAACATGGCTTCATGTCATCTCAGGAGTGAAGCTGAAACTTGAGAAGATTCACCATGAAATGGATGGAATCCTTGAGACTATCATCAGAGAGCACGGGGAGTCTAGAGCTATTAAGACAGGAGAAGGTGATACACCTCTGGATCTGATTGATGTTCTTCTGAAATTCGAGGAACACGATGAAGATGGGTTTTTCTTAAGCAGAACTAACATAAAAGCAGTTGTCCTGGTAAGTCCACTGACAACAATGAAACCAACTGTATATAATGGAACTTGATGGATTCATGGTAACAAGTAGATGCTTAGCTTTGTGCCTGTTTCTTTCTGAAGGATATATTTACTGGTGGGAGCGAGACATCAGCAACCACTGTCAACTGGGCAATGGCCGAGATGATGAAAAGACTGAAAATCCTGGCGAGGGCTCAAGCTGAGGTCAGGCGGGTTTTTGGAGGACAGGGAAGAGTTGTGGAACAAGACTTACCGGAGCTGAAGTTCATGACTTCGATTATCAAAGAAACACTGAGGCTTCATCCTCCTGGCCCCCTGATTCCGCGTGAGTGCCAAGGAAGATGCAAGATAGACAGGTTCGAGATACCAGAGAAAACAAGGGTGATCGTGAATGCATTTGCCATAGGGAGAGATCCCAAGTATTGGACTGATCCTGAAGCATTTGATCCTGAGAGATTCCTAGAGAGTCATGTTGACTACAAGGGGTGTAACTTTGAGTACATTCCATTTGGGGCTGGGAGAAGGATTTGCCCAGGGATGGCATATGGCCTTGCCAATGTAGGGCTCCAACTGGCTATGCTTCTCTATCATTTCAACTGGAAGCTTCCAAATGGAATGAAGAATGAAGATCTCGACATGACCGAGTCCTTTGGGTTGTCGGTTAGAAGGAAGGATGATCTGATCCTGATCCCGACCTCTTATCATCTGCACTGAAGTACATAAAGAGCTTTAGAAGAATAACTTGATAGGGCTTTGAAGGGCCTAATGACGGGGGATCCTTGGCTCCCTGTACAATTCACTGAGTCCAAAACTCTGCCTCTTGAAATATTTTTCAATCTGAAAGACAAAAAAAGGTTATGATGGAGGTTTAAGTTAATGTATGTGTTGCAGCAGGTGACTTCCCTGAAACAGAACAAACCAGACGCTTTGCCCTGAAATTGGAGGAAGATGCATTAGAATTCTGGAGGGTTTTTATTTTTTGTCCTGTGTGAACCAAAAAAACCTCGTTTTGGTTGCACATAATAAAAAGCATCAACCGACACTCCATTGATCAGTATTGGGCAGATAATGGTCATTGGGCCCGGAAAAAAACCCTATCGGTAGGATTGACTGCCTAGGATATTTTGGATGTCAAAATTTCAGGTTAGAGGGAGATTCTGATGATTCAAACCCAATTCAGTTCGATTCTAAAATACTCGAATTTATACGTACCTGATAGGATCTCGAATTATAGGTTTGAATTCGGATTTGTGTATGATCTGAACAACACACAAATTTGAAATTTGTGTATATGCGAGTCAAATCTAAGAGTTATTATATAAATTATATCTATGTTATGATGATGATAGAACATGTCACATACATATATAATAATTCCACATGATGGGTTATCCCTCGACCACATATCTAATAATTATTATAAGTTAGGTAAAATAAGAGGTATTATAATTTATAAAAATGTAAAGTAAATAAATTATTAGCTTAGATTTTTTTAAGTGCATATAAACTTAAGATTAAATCATAACTTATATGAAATGAAATTGAAGTTAATAGTGTAGCTAATTAAGTTCATTTTTTTAAGGTGATAGATAAAATATAAATTATTAATATTTAATTTATATGTAAAATTTTACGTAATAATTTTATTTTATTTTTTTCTCTATAAACATATTAATTTTTTTATAAATATGAAATGGAATATATAATTTGAAGTTAATAAAATGAATGCAATCAGATAAAATATAAAAAAAATTGGTTAAAAAAGAATGAACAGTGGTTGTAAATGTATAATTATGAAATTAATAAAATAATATAAAACCAAGTAAAATAAAAAAATATTATTTCATACCACAATAGTTTTTTTTTGGCCTAATCTCAATACCTAAAAATTGGGCGGATTTGGGGTGAACGACCAATTTAAGAAAATTTGGAAATTTAATATGATTTTTTGAGGTGGGTTTTCTATATGTTTATGGCATTAAGAAGCCTAACAAGATGGTGATAAGAAGTGAGGGATGCATCCTTCAACTGCCATCATCAAGCAGAAGTTATCTTCTCTTATATGAGTTATGGATCTTCTTCAACCCTGCAACCCTATCCTCATCACCTTCTTCCTCTTCATCCTTGCCATCTTGACAATACTCAAAAGATCAAACGCCAACCATCTGAACCAGAAACATCCTCCAGGCCCATGGAAGCTCCCACTCATAGGAAATTTGCACAACTTGGTTGGCTCCCTGCCCCATTATGCCCTCCAAGATTTGGCCACCAAGCATGGCCCACTGATGCATCTCTGGCTTGGAGAAGTTTCCACTGTCATTGTTTCCTCTGCTGAGGTTGCCAGAGAGGTGATGAAAACGAACGACATCAGCTTTGCAAACAGGCAACCTGTCATGGCCTCCAAAATCCTAGCATATGACAGCACTAACATCATCTTTTCCCCATACAGTGAGTACTGGAGGCATCTCAGGAAGATCTGTTCAGTTGAGCTGTTAAGCGCCAAGAGAGTCCAGTCTTTCTAATACTAATACTATTATTATTAAGATTTATTCCATGTAAATTAATCATCCACATTATCATTTGGGGCGCTTCCATTCTTAGTTAGTTTTGTATGTAAATATAATTCATTTCTAGCATAATTTTGATAATTATTAACGTTTGCATATTATTCAATCGAACATATTATGTTGTTGATCAGTTTTTTAATTTGAGACGGGCATAATAGAAGTAGAGTTTTGTTCGATTTCTTTTATATTACCCAACAAATTTGAGTAAATTTACACTTTATTACTTCTATATTATCTTTTACCTGTTTTATATTAAATAACCAAAATTTAATCCATTTAATTAAGGATAAATCAACCAACTCTTCAATTATTATATGTTGTAAATTATACTAATTTAGTTTATGCACATTTAATTAATAAATTATTTATAGTTTCAACTTCACCACATATAAGACATGCTTTAGAAAATATTAATTTTCTTATAAATAATTTATAATAAACCACCAAAGTATTTGACATTATTTTTTAGAGAAAGTTTTAAATTTTAGGAATGCAATTTATATATGTGTTGTTCACATTTATTTTTTTTTGCTTATAATTAAGTATAAGTAATGAACTTATATATACTTGCCATTTTTCCAATCTAAAATGAAAGTGTAGGCATATTTTACCGTGTATTTAACCGTATTTTCAAGAACATATTAACATATTTTTCCAAATATAAAAAATGAGAGTGATAATTATGATTATTTTATTTTTCCATGTAACAATATATCTTTCGATAATATATATCCGTAAAGTACCTGTACTTATATAAATAAGGGTACTTAATTGTATTTGGTTAACTTACTTATCATTTGTTTATACTACAAATATCTTGGGAGGAAAGGAGTGCAGTTATCCAATTATTCTTCTAAATACAGGATTAATTTATATTACCTATTTACTTAGTTATTTTTTTACTTGTATATAAACTCTCACCCCATAATAAATAGAAATGATTATTTAGATGAGTTGAGAAAATATCACTATTAATGTAATATTTATATTTGGAATAATAATATCACTATTTTCCTACATTATTAATATATTATTTATTAGTAATGTTAAATTGAATATATAGGAAGATTTTTAATTCGAATCGCTCCACATTTCTCGATTTCGTTAAATTTGACCCATTTAATCTAAGTAATTTTTTTTATCAATAGAGTTACTACACAAAAAATATAACAGTGACGAGTTACTCTAAACATTAAACTGGTAGTAAAAAAAAATAATTTATAATATACGTAAGTATAGTACAAATAATACATTTTATAAGAAACTTTCCACCAATTAAGATACTTATTTAGAGTTTTCGTGTTATTTATAAAAAAATTAAGTTAAAAATAAAAATAAATATTTTTTTTCTATTTATTAAATACACTAACCATAGTTTTAGCTTTGGTTGATAGGAATAATATCGGTTCTCCATTAGTCGGTTCATCTAAACTCACACAATCCCATTTAATCGTTTTTTTTGTTATGATTCAAGTTAAGAAAGGTGTGGATTAGAGGTGAAATGACTATGATCCGTATTCATTTGTTCTTCTAAATATATAAAATAATTTATCTCAATTATATATTTTTTAATATATTTATGTTGCCTAATATTTAGAAAGTGGTGGAAGGCCTCTACCACGTGATTTAGAATATTGGGCCTAAGTCTGGGCTTTAATCGGGCCTACGGAAAACTTAAAGAATGAACCCTTCTATGTAATTTCGGCTCCTAGCTTTTAGAGTAAAAGGCACAACTACCACTCCAATATAACGAAACCCTAGCTTGCCGCAGGCACTTGGAAACTGAGACTGCGGAGACGTCCCAGCTACAACCATGGGTACGCCATGCATTATCCTCTGTCGATAAAGCTTCGTTGTTCGATTTGTTCGTGTGCAGTAATGTTGCTCATCTCGAGGATTGATCTTATGACGTTGCAGGTATCTCCCGTGATTCCATGCACAAGAGGCGTGCAACCGGTGGCAAGAAGAAGGCCTGGAGGAAGAAGAGAAAGTAAGATCTGTGCTCTCATATATGATGTTTCTAGTATTTGTTATGTGCGCAATGCTAATTGGAATCTGAACCGCATTCGGATGCATTGTTCTTTATGATTGTTTGTAAATTCGATATATACATATATGTTTACATATACGCTGCTTTATGATGTTTTCATTAGCTTAATCGCTATTTTGTGCCAGAGGACTCGTAGTCGTGCTCTGCATCAACATTATATTTGATCTGTGGATTAGAGACACTGGCTTTATTTGTATGGTGATGAATTAGCCTTTGTATTGGTGATTTGTTAAATTCTCTTCAATTGAAAGAATGATTCTCTCTGGAGTCTCTTATTTGCCTATACAGTCCTGTCACAGTCAAGATTCGTCCAATGTGGTTGTCTTTCACTCTCTTGATATTGAAAATGCATGATGGAAACTGGAGAGTTGCCATTTTATCATAAGTTAAAATGATGTGTCATATTTGATTGACTTTTATTGCCTCCTTTGGTAGGTATGAGCTTGGAAGGCAGCCTGCCAACACAAAACTGTCGAGTAACAAGACTGTCAGGAGGATTAGGGTTCGAGGAGGAAATGTTAAGTGGCGTGCTTTGAGGCTCGACACTGGAAACTACTCGTGGGGAAGCGAGGCTGTGACTCGTAAGACAAGGATTCTTGATGTGGTGTACAATGCATCAAATAACGAGCTGGTCCGTACCCAGACACTTGTGAAAAGTGCCATTGTTCAGGTTGATGCTACCCCATTCAAGCAGTGGTATCTTCAGCATTACGGAGTTGACATTGGCCGCAAGAAGAAGTCTCAAGTAACCAAGAAAGAAGTAGAGGCAAGAGATTATGTTTATGTTCTCCCTAAAATAAAGGAGGTCTTCCTCCATTTTCTTTGCCATTGTTATATATTGTCATTTGTGTCCTCTACTTATTTGGTTCATAGGAGGGTGAGGCTCCTGCTGAGGAGGTCAAGAAGAGCAACAATCTGCAGAGGAAGTTAGAGAAGCGCCAGAAGGAACGCAAGCTGGATGCACACATTGAGGAGCAGTTTAGCAGTGGTCGACTGCTTGCATGCATCTCATCCCGGCCCGGGCAATGTGGTCGCGCCGACGGGTAAATAGCTTATCCTATTCCTTTTGTTCTCAGTATGCATTTGTAGTTGAGAACAATATTCATATTGAAAAACTCAGCATGGCTTTCCAATTTAATCTTCTCCCATGCTCAGTGAGGTATATTTTACACAATCTTACTTTTTTTTTGCACAATTTTTACACAATCTTACTTGATGAGATATTCTTCTGTCATTTGATTCAATGTGTAACATTGGACAGATCCCTGTGTGAGTGCATAAGCGTGTACCTCATTTTTTTCTTCTGCATTCTGTGCTTTAATGTCCACTTATCATACATGGCTTTCCAATTTGATATTCTCTCATGCTCAGTGAGGCATATTTCACACAATCTTATTTGATGAGATATTCTTCTGTCATTTGATTTCAATGTGGTAACATTGGACAGATCCCCATGTGAGTGCATAAATGTATACTTCACTTTTTCATCAGCACACTATACTTCTATGTCCACTTATCATACATTCAACATAAAATTAATGTTGATGGGGGTGATGTTACTGCAGGTACATATTGGAAGGCAAGGAACTTGAGTTCTACACGAAGAAGCTCCAGAGGAAGAAGGGCAAGGGAGCAGCTGCTTAATTTCTTGAGGTTCTGCTTTTTTTTCTCATGTCTCTTTCTCTCCATGATGAGGTCAACTATCTTGCTTGGGGAATTTGTTCTCCGTCATTCAGTTTCTCTCCCTTTGCTAGCCTTAACATTTACTGTTATTTCTATGCGATGATCTAAGTTTTATCAGTGTGCTTTGAAACTTGTTGGAGTAGAGTTGGCTTGCATTGTGGAAATGGTCCAAAATTCACTTTATTTTTGCATCCCGAATTATTGGATGTTTCTCTACCCCTTTTTACTTCATGGAAGGATCCCTTATATGTTGGTTTACTTGGAATCCAACAGTGGCACTTGCCTGGAAATCACAATTTGATTCTGTCCTGTTTAATCTGATTTGAATGGTAATGTGGTTGGGTTACAATTGGGTCGGGTTAACAATCCCACCGACTCAATTGAGGCTATGGACCTAACCCGATTGGAATCCAATATGTTGTTTACTTGGAATCCAACAGTTCGGGATTTGTATGGCAATCACATTTTGATTCTGTAGTGTTTAATCTGAATGGTAATATGGTTGGGTTACAATCGGGTCGGGTTATCAACCCAACCGGCTTGATTGAGGCTATGGACCCAACCCGTTTGGAATCGGATAGACTATTTCAGCCCTGAGACGATTTGAATCCGGATGTTGTAAACTAATGATATTGATTTTCGATCGGATTTGATCGATTAGGGCCCGATTAGATCCGGACCATCCGGTGCCGGGCGAACCCTCGTGTGATCACATATGATGACCCCGATGGCGACGGGTCGATTCTTTGCACGGGGAGCAGGAACTTTGACGCGTGTGAATTTACAGATTGTGAGCTCACACGTGTCATCTCACCTCCTCTGCTACATAAATGCACCCTGTTTGTTTTCCGGGCAAAACATGCTGCTGGCTGAACCGACTAAATATTGAGTGACTATTATACAGCCTTCCGTCTCTCTCTCTCTCTGTACTGGCAGGTGCCTCGTGCAGGAGATCGAATCCTTGTGCTTAGTGGAAAATGGCGTTTGACGAGTTGGTTCAAAACCTCGGGGGCGAGCACAAGCAGGTTGTGCCGGTAACTGTGTTCGTTGCGTTCTTGTGCCTCTGCTTAGTCATCAGCCACTTGCTGGAGGAGAACCGATGGATTAACGAGTCCATCACGGCCATTTTGTTCGTGAGTTAACTACCAGTATCTCGATTTACTCGTATCATATGACTTTTGAAACATGTACTGATCATACTTCGTTTACATCTGCTTAGCTTGACTTGGATTGGCACCTAGATGAAATACTTCAGCTCCCTGATCCATGTTTGGCTGTACACGCTTGCTTAAGTTAATATGCTGCATGGTTTGGGAATGTGAAGAATTTATTAGTTCTTTTTCCCTATTGGAACCAGTTCTTCTCGGCCGTGACTAACTGAGTAACAGCTGAGTTGAGAGCTTGCAATCAATCTTTAAACATTCCGTCATGTATGGAAATTGAAGCTGTTATGCCTTCTAAGTTGCTCCTGGTGGTGTTTGTTCTAGGCTTCAGTGATGAAGGCCTGATATAAATTATAATACTGTTGTTTTGCATTATTAACATCGTGCATTACAATACTTTGGCAATTGTCATCTCATGATTTCTCTTGATTCCCAAAGTACGCACTAAGACAACAAAGGCTCTTTGAAAAGATGCGAATTATTCTCAACAACCCCAACAAAATATCTTGATAATTCTCCATTTTCTGGACATTCTGCACAAGATCACCATCCCTATTTATGCAACAGTTTGATTTCTTTTGCTGACAAGCACTACTAAAACAGTGGTACTCTTTACCTGCGCAGGGGTGTCTCAGTGGGACCCTGATCCTGTTAGGGAGCAGGGGAAAAAGCTCTCACATCCTAAGGTTTAACGAGGAATTATTCTTCATTTATCTCCTCCCACCTATAATATTCAATGCTGGGTGAGAGCAGTTTCTTTACTCTGGAAAATATCTGAATCCGCATTACTATACAAGCATTTAGCATAATGACGGTTAAACTGATCACTTGCTTCAGATTTCAGGTTAAGAAGAAGCAGTTCTTCCAGAACTTTTTCACCATTATGCTTTTTGGGGTGGTGGGCGTTTTCATTTCTGTCTTTGTTGTAACAGCAGGTAATTGTGATTACTCTTTTTTTTTTCAGGACAGCTTGTCGAAGTTCTGAGTTTACCTTGATAGTTTAGTGGGACTAAACAGTAGATTTTGTTTTCCTCCTTGGTCTAGGAAGCAGGTGGCTTTTCCCAAAATTAAGATTTGATGGTCTCACAGCTCGTGATTATCTGGGTGAGACTTTGTCCTTCTTTCCATCATCTGAAGGGTTCTCAATAGTTCATTTCACAAGTTTTATTAACATTTGCTACTGTGTGTCTTTTGCGTGGTCCAGCCATCGGCACAATATTTTCATCAACTGATACAGTGTGTACACTTCAGGTTAGTCTTGTAGTGTTCTTTCAGTGTGTGCAGATGATACTTTTCACTGGTCTCTAAGATGCTACGCATGTAGGTTCTCCACCAAGATGAGACACCCCGACTGTACAGCTTAGTTTTTGGAGAAGGAGTGGTGAATGATGCTACGTCTGTTGTTCTATTCAATGCTGTTCAAAAGCTTGATGTTTCTAGACTTGATAGACAGACGGCCTTTCATATAATTGGGGACTTTTGCTACTTGTTCTCCACAAGCACAGCTCTAGGAATTGTAGTAAGTTCCTAGTGTTTGTCTGTACTGCACGATTAAATGGTAAAGCAGAATGCTGCAAATTGCTCTTGGATTTCTAAAAACCATACTATTGATTTATGTCATGCCAAATTCAGATGCATGCGTAGAAAATATCACAGCTTTTAGCTTACCTTTTGCTATTCCCACTTATCTTTGGGGATGAATTAGACTTTGCATTTCTTTCTAAATTTTTTGAATAATGTAGATGATATGACTGTTCACTGTCATATCTTGACCAGCTTTATGAGACATGTGGATTGAGAGGGTCTCTATTTTACATTTCTGAATATGCCAGGCCTATGCCTTTGAAGATGAGTGCAATGTCTCTTAATTCTATCATTCTATCCTAGGACATTCTGGATCATGGAAATATTAAACAACAGATTATTTCAAGTACATCTGTGAACCCCCAAAAAACTTATGTTATATTTTCCCAACCAAGTGTGGGGATATTCGATTCTCTTTTTAGAATTGCTATTGTTTGTCAACTAGAGTATTTTATGTAGAACTTCATAATTCATTTCAAGTAATTTAAACTAGTCATTTTATGGGCTAGAGGATACATCTTGTTAGGTGGAATGGAGTGACGAGATACCCATGAACAACCTATTTTCGATTTATTAACATTTAATTTCTAATTTCTTAGAAGATTAATATTTTTTTGCATCAATGCCTGATTTGTGTGCAGACTGGACTTTTGACATCGTATAGCCTAAAAGCTTTGTACTTTGGAAGGTAAGGTTTCATGATGTATGAGGGTAAGAAATTATGGCTGCATAAGTATTTAAAGGATGTGAAATTCAAAGAAATTTTTGCAATGCACATTCTGGACTATTTGTACTGTGAGATATGAGTTAGCAGCTTATCATCCTCACTTCTACATGGTACAGACATTCTAGTGTCAGGGAGATTGCACTGATGGTCCTAATGGCATATTTATCTTACATGATGGCTGAGGTAATGGCATTGATTGCAGTTCCTGTTTTCTCTTTGAATATTTTTCTGTAAAAGATCAAATGGTAAGTTTCATTTCCTAATGCAGTTACTGGAACTAAGTGGGATTCTCACAGTTTTCTTCTGTGGAATTATCATGTCCCACTACGCGTGGCATAATGTCACAGAGAGCTCAAGAGTCACAACCAAGTAGTAGTAATTAGTGCTTTACTGTATCAACTTTTGGCTGTTAAACACTACTTATGGGTAGTTTGATATCTATGGTTCATTTTGACTTGTGCAGGCATGTCTTTGCAATGATGTCACTTGTTGCAGAGACGTTCATATTTCTGTATGTTGGGATGGATGCTCTTGACATTGAGAAGTGGAAGGTTTCAAAGTTAAGGTATGGTCATAATGTATTGAGTGAACCAATAAGAAGCCATGTCATTCAAACAAAGATTTTGTACATCACAACACAGGGTCTTCTGTACAAGTATGAATTTTGAAATACTTTGAGATTGATTGAAATAAGAACTGTATAGTTTTCTTCTCAAGGACAATAGGAGGGCTTACCCTTTGGATACCAAGATGGCTGCACTATATAATCACTAGACAGCTCCGGAAGACATTGCTTTGTATTTGGCTTCTACAACTCCCTTGGTTTCTCTGGTAACTTGGTGTTTGGATGCAGTTTTGGAACTTCTATCAGCATTTATGGTGTCCTGATCTTGTTGATACTACTCGGCCGTGCTGCATTTGTTTTTCCTCTTTCCGTGGCTTCCAATTACATCAACAGACGCGCTGACAGGATATCCTCTCTCACTTTCAAACACCAGGCAAGAAAATTGAATTAGCTAGTTACATTTGCACTCAGGGTTGATAAAGTATGGTTTCTCACAACAATAGTCTTGTCCAGGTAATCATCTGGTGGGCTGGACTTATGAGAGGGGCAGTATCTATTGCCCTGGCTTTTAAACAGGTACACCATGTTTTTATACTTGTGATTTGTTCATTGGCTAAAGCATCTCCTTGGAATTCTAATGAGTTTAATGTGTTGTGTTTCTTTTGGCCTGTGAAGTTTACTCACTCAGGTGTCACCAAGTGTGAAATAAATGCGACCATGATTACAAATACAAACATAGTTGTACTCTTGACAACTTTGGTATGCTGGCTTATCTTTTATTATGTTTTACATTAAAAGAAGCCCTGGACAAAGCAACACACTTTGGGGTGGGTGAACTTTCACAGGAGGTTAGGTTATAACTGTGCATGTGTCCAATCTTTGGTGGTTGCAGGTGTTTGGCTTCTTGACAAAGCCACTGATACGCTACCTACTTCCACATGGAGGATCCACCAATCAGATATATCGGGAATCAACCATCACAAAGGATGATCAGATGAACCTTCCTCTGCTGTCAATGGTGGAGTCTGCAACAACCAACCTCCGACGTGCTAAGGACGGCATCTCCATGCTTATAGAGAGACCCGTCCACACCATACACTCTTACTGGAGGAAATTCGATGACACGTACATGAGGCCCATTTTCGGAGGCCCCCCCCAACAGCCTATAATAGCCATTACTGGAAGATGAAAACTTGGATATATGAAGAGAGAAGAAGGAAAGGGAAGTTGCATGTTGCTTCTTCACCAGGCTCATGGCGAATGGTTTAGAGCAAATGCACAGTGCAGAGCTGTATGGATCATGTACTGCAAGCCTTCTTTGGATTAAGCTATGCAGACCCTTCTCATGTGTAGGTGGTCTCTCCCTGGGTTGGATCTTTTACATGCCATATGAGCAACAGCATGAAAGAGATTTGGCAACCAAATTCCATGATCATTGCAAACTGAGTTTTGATCATTCTTCAGTACCAAAATGGCATGAAAAGTATGAAAGATACAACATTCCATGATTCTTCTGACCTGCCTGCAATTTACAAGGATAGAAATTCCCATAGAGAGAGAGAGATCTAACCTAAGTTTTGCCTTGTGTTAGAAACAGTACCCTAATGAGACTGACTTCCATCACTGTACATGGAATGCTTCCATAAGTTTTGACAACACCAGACTACTAAGCAATCAAAGGGTTAAAGACTTGATATATATATATATATATATATATATATATATATATACTATCATTGATTTCCATGGACACATACAGGAAAGGAACTGCATCATCATCACTGTGGTCAGTCCTGTACAGCAAACAAATAGAGGAAATCCAACATGACAGTAGGCAATGTGAAGTAGTAGAGTTTAAGCATCATATAGCCATGTTTGAGCTTACCAACCAACTAGTCACCTGCTATGTTCTTCCTACTAAGTGCCGCCCCAGCACTCCCGGTATGTCCAATGCATGGATGCTCTCGCACCCAAATATCTCTTGCAGCTTTGCATCACACTGGATGGTCATGGCCTGCGGATCCTGAGTATTGAAAGACCCAACAAAACAAGTGAATGTATCAAGATCAACAGCTATGCTTTTTTTGTTCTCTTGCCCATGGAAGTCCCCAGATAAGATCATGAACTTAAGACTAATAGCTCAATTCGGGCTATGAATTTAGGTCATCCATCCAACATTTATCAATCAATCTGGCAGGGCTTCTGTAAACAGATCAATCTAAGCTACAAAGCTCAATGAGGTACTGCCTATCCATGCATTTTACCTATGGGAGATGAAAACCACTTTCACTATACAGGTAAGCCAACTACCTGGAGTTGATTCACATTGATGTATTCCCAGATGCGCTTGGTAATATCTGACTGAGGCATCTCCCTCTCGGTAACACCGAAGAAGTTAGCAAGTGCTTCTGATATTTGAACGGAAGGATCGACTCCAGAATCCACATTTACCTTCTGCTTCTTCAGTTGAGACTCTTCTGCAAGCAGACAACAATCTTCTCATTCATACACACTTTCAAACAATGTATATCATTCAAGCTGTGGAACAAATCATCACATCTCCAAGCACATACTTGTTGGCTCAAGTGAGCTAATGTGTTTAGCTAGCAATTTGTTCATCTTGAACATGTCAGTGCAGTCGGTTTCAAATACTATGCGCAGTTCATCGTTGCAGATGATCTTCCTCTTATTGTTAGGGTCTTGGAGATTATTCTTCCTTATGTATGCCCACAACTGCTTCACAATCTACAAGGAAACAATGACACAAGCATGCTAACTTGCTATTGACACAGCCGGGATAAAGAAGATCCTGCGAAAATGGAAGGATCAAGAATTATGCAAGACTCAAACCTCAGTCCTTGGCATTGCAGGCTGACCAACAATGACCTGGAGTTCTGGTGAAACACTGCAGAGTTTGTTCAATCCCCCAGCCCCACCTTTTCTTTTACCTTTTGCAGGAACACTGAACACATAGAAACCTCATGTTGTCAGCTGCTAAGCATATCTCAGAAGAAAGAGCAAAAGTGCAAGAAAGATCTCTACAAGCAACAAACGAACTTTGAATTCAAGGAAATTGACAAAGTTCTTTTCTGGGTCTACAGCAAAACACAACTCCCAAGTAGAAGCAATCAGGAGCAGATGAACTAAGGTGGTAACTAGTATAAGAGCAAATTATAGGCTTCCCGCCACTTCAACGGCAATAATAGGCTTAAATGGAAAAGAAGAGCGGCAATTTCAAGATGTATGACAGATAAGAGACCCTACAAATATTACAAGAACCAAGAAATCGAAGCTGCAACGGCCGAATCAGAAGGAAATTCAAATATGGCGGCTAAGAAAAGAGCGGCAATCGTGAAAGCTCCGGTCATTGGAGAGGCGTGGATTAGAACCGACAGAGTAGGGTTTCGAAAACTTGGGAAAATACCTCTCTTTGGCGGACTCCGGGGTGGAGAAGTTGATGAAATGCGGGTCGGGCTGCGGGGGTGCGGGGGGCTGGTGATGAGGGCCGGAGACGGGTACAGGGTGGTGGGGGACGGGGACATGGCCCGAGAAGGAGTGGAAGGCGGAGGGAGACGGCTGAAAATTAGGGTTTTGAGGGAAGGGAAAGTGGTCCTTGTTGTGCGGGGGCTGGAGGAGGAGCTGGATCTGGGAGCGGATGAAGTCGAGCTTGTGGGAGAGGTCGAGGCCGCCGAGCTTCGACTGGACCTGCTGGATGACGTCGCTGAAGGTCGTCTTCGGTCCAGCTGACTCCCTAAGCACCGTCTGAAGCGCCTGCCGTATCTCTTGCTCTGTTGCCATTTTCCCTTATTATCAGTCTCGTCTTTCTCTCACACATATGAGAAGCAGACCGGATCAAAAATCAAACACAGTCTCTCTCTCTCTCTCTCTTCTCTGTAGTATGCTTACAGCCCTTCGCTTTATCTTCTCGGTGAAATGACGGAATTGGTCATCACTCCCGTCACCATCACCCATCAAGACTTTCCTATTTTCCACTTTTCTTTTCTTGTTTTCCGTTTTCCATTAGTGTTTATTTATTTATTTATTTTATCTTTATCTAAATTAATATTTTCTTGTATGCAAAAAAAATCGTTTCTTGTAATTTTCTAATAATTGATAAAAAATAAAATTTTATATATATAGTGAAGTTTTATTTTATTTTAAATTTTATAGTGTTTATAATTTCATTATGTTTTAACTTTTAACTAACAAATTTACATTCTACTATTAAAAAATAAATTATTAATCTCTTTAGAGTTCATTTAATATATTTTAAATATTAATAATATTATTAATATTGTTACCCTTACCCGCCAATGGACCCAAATACAATTGGGGCCAAATCACAATTACCTAAAGTTTTGGGCCCGCCATGAATTATCTCATCTTTCCCCCTGGCCTCCGGTCTTTTGACAACCAGAGAAAGGGCAAAACATCTTTGACATACATTCATACTATACACCTCAATAAAACCAAATTGAGCCTTCAATCTCTCTCTCCTCTCTTTCTCTCCTCTCTCTCTCTCTCTCCCCTGACATTGTCCCTTCTCTCTCTATCTGGAGAAGCCATCTAACGGTGACTGCGAAATTGAGGATTGTTTTTGCATTGGTTGGGCTGCGGAAGCAGCTACCTGCACCTGCTGGAGGGGAATTCAAACATAAGCCGCTTTTGTTCTCCTGAAGCGGGGGGTTGGCGGCAAAGATTGGTAGCATAATCCACAAGTAAGTGGCTATCTCCGATTCTTCGATTATGGATTTTCCGCTAGGGTCTGGTATTTCCATGTCCTGCTATCGATTTATCGTTCTGGTCGGGGTAATTTAAATTTTTGAAGTTAGGGTTGGCGCATGAGGTGGCAGCGACCTCGATAGTTGCATGCTCTGTTTTGGTTTCTAGTTCTGATACTTCGATAGACGATGGTGTCTGCCCAATGGTGCTTTGCTTTCATCTGATTATTGCACATGTTCTCTCAGCAAGCATTCTTTTTCAGCAGTGTATTCACATTGCTGACAATGTTCTAGCGTTTAGCTGTGCTGAGATTCTTTTGGATTCACCTGTAGCATTCAGTAGTCTTGGTTGCTTGGATTATCCAATTAAAGGATTTTGCTGTGGTGGAGCTGAATTCTTGCAACTATTTATTCAGAAGCCATGCCTCCAAGTAGGTTAGATGTGATCAATAAACGTGATGGATCTTTTTATCGCGTGCTACTCCATGGAATGCCTGACAAAACAATGGATCAGAGTTCTTTGGAATGAAAATATGGTAGCCAATGTGGCATGGTTCATAAATTTTTCGGATCATGGGCTTTTCACACGCATTTAAGTTAATTTAATTGAAGGTTTTGAGGTCATAGAACCATATCTATAAAACCAATCAGATTACCTGAAGATATAGGCCCGTAATTTCACTGGTTATGATGCATATTCAATTACATAGGAAATGTATTGACCAGATGGGAGAGAGCAACTCTCAGTAAAGTAAGTGAGGCGCTTTCCCCTGCCTGAGTATACATGCTTCCATTGATAATTAGCTGTTTCGATTTTGGTATTTCTGTTTGGTGAAATTTGTATCATAGAGTCTCTCCTTCTCCCACATTCCTTCCATACTCTGGCTTGATGCATCTATTGATGATGGTTATACCTCTCTCTAGCTATAGCTATTTGATGCTTACTGGATGAATGTGCCTTTGATGTATGAGATTTTATGTTCCCTGCATATGTTCATTTAATGTATGCGGCAGGGGTAGATTGATCTATAATGGCTGTTCAGGCTCCTGTCAAGCCAAATATGTCTGATGATTTTGAAGACGAGGATGGACCAATCACTTTCAAGAGGTCCAGTTCATCATCTAAGCCAAATCAACTGAAGGATGAAGTGAAGAAGCCACCTTCTCAGAGGTATGATGGACAACCAACGTTAAATAAATCGAATGGTCAAAACTCCAGTTCTCAACAAGGAGTCGTTTCATCAGCCAAGCAAAGCTCCATGAAGTCGGCATCAGGAAACTCTCTAAAATCACCACTCGCAAGTCCAAAAGCTTCAGCTTCATCAGCAGAGCTCCCTCCAATGAAGATATCTAAGCCATCAGCATCATTAGATGTCCAGTCCAGACAGAGTAAACCTACTAGTCTAAAGGAGGAATTTGATAGCGATTCTGAAGACAATAAACCGCTTATTTCTAGAACACCTGGTTTCTCTAGTAACATCAGCAAAGGTCAATGTCCACCTAGTTCATCTCAGCCATCAAAGAAGGCCTCTGTTCAAGATTCTTACGATAGTTCAGATGATGACAAACCTATTTCATCAAGAATGTTGCAGAAGTCCAGTGATGGGATATCAGCTAGTAAGCCATCTGCTGAAACGAAGTTCACACCTTCAAAAACAGTGCAAAATGGTTTGGCCTCAGGTATGCATGAATCAGCAGTTATGACCAATAAAAGACCACTTGAGAAGATCCATTCCTCTAACCAGTCATCAGTTAAAAAGCCAAAGGTCTCGGATGTATCTTCTGCATTAACAGCCAAACAATCTGTTAAAGCAGAGTCTGAAGATGAAGAAGACCACATCCCAATTGCTCAGAGAATGAAGAAGCCATCAGTAGTTGCATCTGGAAATAAGCCATCCTTTGTTAAGGAAAAGATAAATAAGGTTGTTCCAACAAAATTTAAGAAGACAGGTAAAGAATCCAAGAAAGCAATAAATAAATCACAATACTCTAAGTCAACCAAGGTACCACCTGGTTCTGGTGATGGACAGAAAAAGTGGACTTCTTTGGAACACAATGGTGTCATTTTTCCACCTCCATACAAGCCTCATGGTGTGAAGATTCTTTATAAAGGGAAGCCTGTTGACTTGACACCTGAACAAGAGGAAGTTAGTGTCTTCTTTCTCTTGCTTAGATACTAAGTTTCTTATACCAGTCCACTTCCTTGCTTAGATACTAAGTTTCTTAAAGGTTAATCAGACTTTTTCATAATGAAAATTTCCTTATGCAGGTAGCAACTATGTTTGCCATGATGAAAGACACAGACTACATGCAGAAAGATAAATTCAAGGAAAATTTCTGGAATGATTGGAAAAAAATCCTCGGGAGTAAACATGCCATTCAAAAGCTGGAACTTTGTGATTTCTCTCCAATATATGATTGGTATCAACTGGAGAAGGAGAAGAAGAAACAAATGACAAAAGATGTAAGTAGATTGGTCGTCTTTAGAAGAATTGACTTCACATCTGGTTTTATGTTGTTTTCTATCCACACCACTTGAGTAATGATTGTTATGATCGATTATGCGATGTTTCTGTTATTGTGAACTTAGGAGTGCCACTTTTGAACCTTTGGAATGACTCAATGATGGTGATTATGCTACTATGCTGAACCACATTTATCAACAAGAAAGTAAACTATGATTGGAGTTCCATGAAATATGACTGCCAGTGCTTTCTTCTGGTGTATAGGATCTTGCAGCTATAAAATTCAGAATAATGGGTTCATGTACCTAACTTTACATCATGGAGGGTTTTGAATTGTGGTATCAGACTTTTCATTAATGCCGCTATACTCTGATGACAAATAGAATGGTTTTAATACATGGCCATAATGATTATCTATCAGAGAGCTAGCCATACTAAAATCTAAAATAAAAACACCTTAAAGTTGGTTGTTCTGGAAGTTATTCTGTGAATGAAGTTTGACAAATGTATATGTTACACTCTCATTTGTCGTATCCTCCTGTTCTTACTTGTTGTGACCCTCTACCCTTATTCCCAAATGCTGCAATGTCACTCTCATTCATGCCTTATATTAATAACCTGCCTTTTATCTCTAGGAAAAGAATGCTATTAAGGAAGAGAAATTGAACCAAGAGGAGAAATACATGTGGGCCATTGTTGATGGTGTCAAAGAGAAGGTTCACTAACTTTAATAATCTCCTGTAGTAAACAATTTATGATTTAGCATTAACTTTAGTTTGAATATATGGCCTTCTTTCATTATCCTACAAAATTGCATTTCCGTATCCATCAGTTCTCTTTAACTTGGCTTCCAATTCTAAATGCCAGGTTGGGAACTTTAGAGTTGAGCCACCTGGGTTATTTCGAGGTCGAGGAGAGCACCCAAAGGTCGTATATATTATGTTTCATGCTTGTCTCATTTAAGCTGTATGGCTCCAATAACTAATTTTCTTTTGCATTCCCCTTTGTGATATTGCTCATACTAATTGACTCCAGACATTTTCAATTTAACTTTAGATGGGAAAACTGAAAAGGCGTATCCACCCAAGTGATATAACAATTAATATCGGGAAAGGTGCTACAATTCCCGAGTGTCCTATCCCTGGTCAAAGGTAATATTACCTGGACAGCCTAAAATTGAGTAACCATTCTTAAGCCCTATTCATGTTTTCCTTTTTAACAAAACTGTGACAGATGGAAAGAAGTGAGACATGACAACACAGTCACGTGGTTGGCATTCTGGAATGATCCCATAAATCCGAAGGAGTTCAAGTATGTGTTTCTTGCTGCAAGCAGCTCTTTGAAGGGCCAAAGTGATAAAGAGAAATATGAAAAAGCAAGGATGTTGAAGGTGGATCTCAAGTCTCACTGAATATTTGTTTTGAATTCTTGTGGATTTGGAGTGAACACATTCATGAATGAGAATTGACAACTCTTCCTTTCACCTTAGAATTACATACACAACATCCGGACAGCTTATACAAAGAATTTCACAAGCAAGGATGCTACGAAGCGGCAAATAGCAGTTGCTACCTATCTGATTGATAAGTTGGCTCTGAGGGCAGGAAATGAGAAGGTACAATGTGTCAAGAACGTTTGATCTGACAGAATCTTCCTCCAGTTGGCTTTAAAATCGTGGTTCTTTTTATTTTGGCAGACATGTTACATACAATTATGTAACACTATTCTGATAGTTTTTCTTGAGTTGTTCAATTATAGAAGACTAAGTTGTTGCATGAAGCAATCTTCAATATTGATATATAATTACAATAAACATACGAAGAAAACAATGACTGGTTATAGTATAAGCACCTGCTCAACTCTTGGTATATGCCTGTGTAGTTATTGTTCTTTATGGCTCTGTGTACCTAGGTGATACTGTTCTGTGGTCTTCTTATCCTTCCTGTCTCTTGTACATTTCTGGGCTTTTAATTGACATCCTCCACATGTAGATAAGCACATCAATAATGAAGAAGAGGTTTATGTTGTTGAAGAAACAAGTTTTTCACTGAGATGATATAGAAGCTTAGTTTAATACCTATATGGTATTTGTGAACTTTTTGGAAGTATGTGATCTTAGAAAAGCTTGTTGGAGATGAGTGGGTGAATCTTGAACACATTGATCTCTCTTTTGACAAGATACAAAGAGGATATAATATATCTCTCTGATGTTTGTGGTTTTGTGCCTTAACGTAGTTTGTTTCCAAATGTAGGATGATGATGAAGCAGAAACAGTGGGTTGCTGCACATTGAAAGTTGAAAATGTTAAAGCAATAAGCCCAAACTCCTTGGAGGTAAAATTTCAAGCTTTCAGATGTTTTAAATGGGACAAATGCTTTTGTGTTGATATTTCTCCCTGATCTGTTTAAATTTCAGTTCAACTTCCTTGGTAAAGATTCCATCAGATATGAAAACACTGTAGAGGTTGAACTTCCTGTATACAAGGCAATTCTGCAGTTCCAGGCAGGTCAGGACTCCGGAAACCACCTCCCCTCTTTTCTCTTTCGTAATTTTATGATTAATGCTAGAATTTCTTTTACTACATAGAATTGAAGTTACTGGCTAACTCAATTTTTTTTAACCTTTAGGGAAGAAACCCGGTGACCCACTTTTTGAAGAGCTAGATACGGGCAAACTAAATGCCCATTTAAAGGAATTGATGCCTGGCCTGACAGCGAAAGTTTTCCGTACCTATAATGCTTCTATTACATTGGATGGGATGGTAAGTTTGTATTTTAATTGGTTCCACTAACCTCTTTAAATTTCTTCCTTATTCTGGCACTATTGAAAGGTCAATTTGTTGAAAGCCTATCCTGCATTTTGACATGAGTAGCCAATTCCCTTGTCTATATATATTATTAATTATGGCCTTGATCTATTTTGCATCTGGGAAATCTTATCCTGTGTTGAGAGAATCACGGGCTAGCCAATTATTATCCACATTGTTGCATGTGCAGAACTTTTAAACATATTCCTAAAATTCATAGGAATGACTGCTTTCTTTTGAATAATTCAACAACAGTTGAATCGAGACACAAAAGAGGGAGATGTTGCTGAGAAAGTTGGAGTTTACAATCGTGCAAACAAAGAGGTACGCCTTTTTTTTCCATTTTCTTTAGGAGTCACCGTCTGATTGGTTCTGGATCCCTATGGCTGAAGCATTGATTGATGCCTGCTCCCTCTTGCCTCATCGTTTTACTCTTCTTTTGCAGGTTGCCATCATATGCAATCACCAGCGGAGCATTTCAAAATCACATGCTGCACAAATGGAGAAGTTGACTGAGAAGATAAATGAACTCAAGGTGATGGTGATTGCTGATCATGTCTTTACTTCGTCTTCTAAAATCATCATAGTTGCAGTAGTGGTTCAGAGTTTGTAAACCTTGCCCACTTTGTCCATTTGCTTGCAGGATAATCTAAAAGAGCTGAAAGTAGACCTGGACAGGGCACGCAAGGGAAAACCTCCGCTGAAAGATTCCGAAGGAAAACAGAAGAAGAACATGAGCTCTGAATCGTAAGTAAAACTAGAAAAATCAGTTTCAGTGCAATTTGTAAGCGGTGGTTGTTTCTGATACCATGGGACATGTGATCGCAAACTGCAGAATACAGAAGAAGATGATTCAAATAGAAGCTAAGATTGAGAAAATGGAGCGAGACAAGAACAACAAGGAGGATTTAAAGACGGTCGCCTTGGGTACTTCAAAGATTAACTATCTTGACCCAAGAATCACGGTGGCATGGTGCAAGCGCCACGAAGTCCCCATTGAAAAGGTTTGTTGTTAGCCACCCCAAGTATGCTTCCTGCCATTTGTTATGGTTATAACCCATTCTAACTGGTTCTTGATATCTTTTCCTTGTGCAGATGTTCAACAAGTCATTGTTAGCCAAGTTTTCATGGGCCATGGACGTCGAACCCGATTTCCGATTTTAATATGCATTGGGTGAGACCATTGACAAGGGACTTCCTTCTTTGTGGTGCTATATTTACCTAAAGGTAATTGCTTTTTAGCCCCTAGTATGAGGATCAAAATCAGGTGATCAACTAACCTAACTGTGGATGGAGCTTATACAGCGCCATTGTCATCTTCTTCCTTTTCCTTTTCACAGCCTTCCTCTGTTCTTTCATCCTATTTATGGGTGGACACTGCCATCTGCAGCAGCCAATTATCAATGTCCAATGTCATCATCAACACATTATTTTTTTCTGGACCTTCATTTTCTTCTGCAAGCTAATGGATCATCAACAGATGTGTTTCTTCTATTTCTTGAAACTTTACTGGGTAAGACTGCCCCATGTATGCATATGACAGTCTGGTCGGACTCCTTATTTCGCCCTATGAGGGCTTTCAAGCAACTACATAGGCAGGTAGATGACTAAAGACACACATGATCACATAGGAAACACACATGATTTTGCCTAGCGATCTGCTAGTTCTGCTCGGTGGCTTAGGCTCCTCTTTGCCTAGTCGTGGCCGGGGTGTCCGCCATGGCCGCCGTGGCCGCCGTGGCCGCCGTGGCCGCCGTGGCCGCCGTGGCCACCGTGGCCATTAAGCATCTCTTCCACGGTCTCCCCTACATAATTAAAACAAAACGTGGGTGAGAATTTCATGCGTTGATTCATTGGTCCGAATTCTTTTTGCTGAATGAAAGTATAGAAATTTTTTACTGTGGCCACCGTGGCCTCCATGACCGCCATGGCCACCGTGGCCTCCATGACCGCCATGACCGCCGTGGCCGCCGTTTATCTCCACTGCCTCTTCTGCAAAATCAAAAGAAAAATAGAAGAGACAGTGTAAGGAGTTCATAGTAAAACATAATCTTCAATATACGGTCATTTTGCCAATTGTGATCGGATTGTTTCTAGTTGAGATAAACATGTATAAAATTTGGGGTCTTACCAAGTCCACCGCCATGACCGCCTCCATGGTGGCCGTGGCCTCCATGTCCACCATCCTTCTCCACCGCGGCCTCTGCTAAATCGAAAGCAAAACGTACCGCATGTCATAACATGTTGATTAAGTGATTGGTTACACATACAATAAATATGTTTTCGGGGGAGAAAGGGGACAAAATATTTACTCGTCTCCGTGGCTTCTGCCAGCTCGCGGGCGGAGGCCGCCTGAGACGAGACTAGAGCCATGGCGAAGAGGGCGAGGCCGAGGCCGAGGAGGACGAGAATCTTTGAGGGAGTCATTACTTTCTCTCTCGATCACACAAGAAGCTAGCTAGATAGCAGTGAGGATGGTGCAAGTGTTGGAGCTAATTGCCTATTTATAGTTAAAGAAAGGCCACCACCCACCTGCCAACCCAGGCAAGTGTAGCTTCAAATTTTAATCTAAAGTGGGAGTGGCTTAGGCTCTTACATATGAATGTCAAAACCTCGGGGCTGTAGGGTCGGAATGAGTTTTTGAGTTCGGGTACGAAGACTAAATAGAACTCGACTCGTGTGATCAGACCCGAACTCGACACGAAATCTGATACAGGAGACCAGAATCGAGATTGGGACAGTTCGAGTCCGAGGCAGGTCAAGACTCGGGTTCGGGTATAACCCGACTTCACTATTGAGCACTCCCCAATTAAATATGATGAGAGCTTGAATGCATCCGCTTTACCCCCATCTTTTGTGTTTTAAAAGAAATGGGTGACGAAATTTTCCACAGGCCATGCAACTTTAGAGAAAGTGGAATGGTGGTAACAAAGTTGAAAGAAGATTACTTGGTTTGTGAGGATGAGCATGAAACCATTGAAAAACAAGGACTCTGATAATGGCCACTAGGGGTGAGATAATGTTGATTAAGAAGATGAGAGCACTATAACTAAATATAATAGAGGAAAGGTTAAGCTGAGATGGATGATTATGATTCCAAAATAAACAAACACAATTGAATCATTGATTCCAAACTCCGATACTGACTCAAAATGTATAACCCAACCCAACATTTGATTTGTGTCTAGCCTAGTTACAAAGAGTACTCATTCAAATCTGAAATAGCTAAACAGATGATCAATCTGACCCAAATAGGCTAAATCAACCCTGGTTTAAATCGATTCTGAATATGTAAAAACGAGATTCTAATTCAAGTATTAAATTTGAAAAGTCGACTTAGATTCAGAATTTGGGAACCAGAGCTCACTGAGTTCGGATCCACTCATTTGCACCCAAACCCGAGATCGAACCTCAATTTCCTAATTTCTAGTGGTTGAAGTTTATAATAATTAAAGAAGACCAAGAAACACAATTATGCTAAGAAATTGTGGCACAATATAAATGCTACAAGCTATAGAATAATATAATTGAAAATTTCAAGCAAAGTGATTAACAAGAGCATAATTCATAAGTCTAAGATTGCATGTATTGAATCAATTCAAATGAATAGGTGAATATTAAGAGAAATCTCATATATTTGAGTACTAACATTTAACTTAGAGTAAATTTCAATAACTCACATTTCACTCTTCCAGTAATCTATCCACAGAGAAGTAATATATATTATTCATTATATGTTATGCACTTGTGCACCTATGAGAGTATGTTTGGCTCTATATTCATTTTTTTTATGGACTGTCTAGTAATCACAGCAATCCTTTTGAAATCCTACATATTACTATTTTCATGGAATTCAGAGCTGGTAAATGAGGCAGAACAATGCATGATTATGAACTCTTGTATAGTAAGCAAACAAATCAATGCATCATTACACACTTGTAGAAAATTATTATGTTCATACCTCACCATGCCTATGAATTATGATTCACATGGTCAGATGAGGGCCGCAAGCTGAAATGAAAGTGGCCAGTAAAACAAAATCACACAGCAGAGATGGGATGTGGGCGATGTCTCTACAAGTATTTGATCAATAGATATATGACCACAACCAGAATCACAATACCAATCACTGCGAAAATCATGTTCATACAGGTGCAGCCTCCCTTGGTGCGTTTGTTCAGAATCGCAAGGTTCTTCTGCACTCGCTGTTTTCATAAGAAAGCCAGGAGTTAGAGCATTTCTAATAGATATTGTTAGGATGAAAGGGAGAAAATGCAAGTTGTCGCTGGAGACTTATGATGCTGAATTTTGAAAATTTGCTGACTGGACATACAGAGTTCTTGCCACAGATCAGAGAGGAAATGCTCGATCAAAGTACAGAGCAGGTATGATAATCCATGCTTGGAACAGGCACAATAAGTATCCTCAAGCCTCTACTAAGAGGCAGTTATAAATCATGACATTCTTATCAGCCAAAAGAATTACTAAAAATAGCCTTCTTTCCATCATAACTCATTATCTAGCCGCAGTTAGCTTTATAAAAGATAAGGTTTTCAGCACAAAGCAAACAAAATGGTATTTAGGTATAAGAGAAATTTTGGCATTATCTTTACTCAAACCAATCAAAGTTTAGAACACAATTTAACACCATCATCCAGCTTCTACTAGAAATGTATAGGCAGATGGCAGATAATGCAAATGCACAACATCAAATTCCGAGGTGAGAAATTATTATCTGGAATGACATTACCCGTAGTCGGGAATCCGTAACATCCACATGTTCATCCAAGTTATCCTGCATAGCATAACATTATGTACTTAGGACACCATAAAATAATAATGTATTTTATATTTAAAATCAATCGTCAAAGAAGGATCTAATCAAAAGTGCTTAGCAGCATGCTTACAATTAGTCGAGTGTGCAGGTCAAGTTCCTCGTTGACTGCTAAGGCTATATGTTTAGTGCTTATCACTGTCTCTTCCAGCTTTTCAAGACCTTCATCTTGCTCTACGAACAAAGAAACTCACAAAAATGTAAACTACACTTGCACAGTTATTGTCAATACACTCTGAAATCATATAAGCAAGAAAAGGTCATTAGAGATGCAGGTCTTGCCTCTCATTATTTGCCGCTGCAGACCAACAACTCCTTGGTTGTCCAAACCAGCTGTTCTGCTCATAGCATCTGGTTGCTTTGTTTCTGGACCAAGCAGGCTATCCCTGTTAGCAAAGTTTGACATGTTCAACGTGGAGGCCATCTGGTTTACTTTTGTTCTCAAATTTGAAAGCATGTCCTTCCGGCGATTCATCTCTTTATCTGACCTGCATACACATCAGAAAGGGAAAAGAAAAACCAATCAGGGCAGGACATATTTCCAAGTAACAGAATGTGAGGTCTCCGGTGATAAGCAAGAGAAAACTGAGGAGGCTCACTTACATAGGCTGTTTTCCAGGAAGCCTTGTCAGAATAGACTGCAAACTATCAAGACGAGTCCGTAATATGGTAAGTTTTCTGCGAATTGCAGATGAATGGCGTTGGCTATCTGGTCCAGAAGTGGGCAATGCACTCCGCTCGGTGATCATGCCACTAATTTCTTCAGCTAACTTTGATGCATCATTATATTCCTTCATCCATGAGTCTGAAGAAGATGATGCCATTTTCCTACAGCAGAAAAGAATGATCAGTTGCCTCAAGATACATATTTATCTAGAGTGTTGATAGAACTCATACGCTAGCCCATCAAATCCTTGAGATTAGAAGAATCAATGTGACTACATGTATCATTCATGAGATTGACAAAAAGAAAAAGAAGTCCATGCCATTGTATAAAATTACTTCTTTTTAGAAGTGTGGGTTTATTAAGACTGAACAAACCAGGTCTCGTCACTCGTGAATAAAACTTAATAGATCGCCCCTGTCTCGCAACAAACCAAAATGATAATCTCCAAAAAGATTTATCTTTTACAACAAGGAGAAAATGAAAAATTACAGATTCGAGGAAAAAACTTCCAGTTACATCCAAGTCTAAACATAAGATCGTCAGAACCTTGCAGATATCCGTCTGGAGACGAAGAATCTGACAAAGCTGAGTACAAGGATTCCTTCCAACGATTTAGTATTTCATCAAACTGATGGGAAATAATAAACAGAATCTGCAAAACGCAATCAAATTCGCAATACCGAGCTTCAGAATTTCAGTTCTATGATCAATCAATGAGTCGGTTAGATCCTCCCTACTTTATAAAACCATCACGATACCCCCAACCATACGACCAAAGACCCCTTCCGAATTCCCCATCTGTCAAACCAGAAAACCCCAGCCATCAGACTAACAGCGTAGCTCCGATTAATTAACCCACCCACTCACACTATGCAATTAAAGCCGAATGCTCTCTCGATAAACGAATCCTAGCTAACACGATAACAAAGAGACGACGATCAAGAATTGAATCAGAAAGCGTGGAAAGAGAAAATCCACCTCCTTTATCACCTCGAACTAGGCTTCAAGGCCTAGTAGCTGAGGAGAGGGACAGGTTTCTTTGCCGCTAGACAATGATGTACAAATCGACAAGAGGAGCGCCAACATCAACTGCCTGAGCTCCGTCCGGCTCCGTAGTCGTCTTCGACGGCTGCTAGTAATAATAGCAAGCAACTCGAAAAAGGTGATTCGTAGGATAGATCACCGCTGGCGCTTGACGTCACCACCAGATCCTCACCGTCCAAAATTTTTTTCTCGTATTTATTTATAAAATAATATTTGCCCACATATTTAGGCCTGCCATGGGCCCAACTATATCCGGCCATTCTTGAATACCTTTGCCGGCCCAAAGACGTGATGGGCCTAAATTAATTAAGAAATCATGAATTGATTACCATGCTATACATTGATGACAATGGGCCGAATTCGGTTCGGATCCAACGCACGGATCGGGTCGGTGGGGGAAAATATTTTATCATAATAAAAAAAGTGGAGTGTATTTAGTCGGATAACATCGACATAAATTATAGTATTAAAATAGATATATTAGAAATTAATTTATAAGATAATTAATAATCAAAATTTTGAAAAAAAATGTGAGATCTAAATGTCCAAATTTTGAAAGTGGTCAATATTCTCATTTTCCATAATGTAAAATTAATTTAATGATAAATTCACCAATATTTGTGTTTAATAGAAAATTTTAAGATATTTGATGAATTTTATTACATATTTTTTTCTTTTAATTTTAAATTTTAAATAATATATTTTTAAATTATTATTATCTTCTTAAACTATTATAAATATTTATTACATTAAAATTGATATTTAATAAATACTTTTTTAAAAAATTAATGGAAGGATGGTTGCCAAAATTACAGATAAATAAATAATATTTATCTATTTTATATAATATAAAATTAACTATTTAATATCAAACCAAATTAAATAATACCAACTTTTGGTATTTTTATTTTATATTGATAAATTATAAGTGTAATTGTGTGTGCCCATATAAAAATATAATTTTAAATTTATAAGTAATAAATTTCATATTTATTTAAAATTTTAATATAACAAGTAATATATTATTTTATACAAATTTAAAATATATTTATTTTATTTAACATAAGATAATATTGAATAAATAAATGTGCTGTCAATCCTGACATGTAATGTTGCACAGACAATACCCCTCTTTTGCAGATATAATGTGCTTTATATGAAAATTAAAATAAGAAAAAAAATAAATAATATTTTTAAGAAATTATCGCTCAGACATATCCTTTACGGACATACCACTGAACAGTCACAGAAACATACCAACACGTGGATGGATCTATGGTCAGAGAAAAGATTCTCGAATCCATAGAAGTGTATTGAGAGATGTGAGGTTTCCTCGATGAATCATCATTGTGCTACCATTATCACTGGTCTGAATCATTCACCCATATAAAGATGATCCCTAGGAGGTAGACTCATCACACCATCTTTCATCTTTCCTCCATTAAATTATATACATCCAAAGAGAGAGGAAGAAAAAGAGGGAGATGCCCTTCATCTCCATGGTTGTTTATTTGGAGAAGACATGTTAATTAACCTTACTAAGAGAGAGATACCACCATTCACCCTTCATCTTCATGGTTGTTTATTTGCAGAAGACATGTTCATGCTCTTCATCTTCATGGTTGTTTATTTGCAGAAGACATGTTCATGCTCTTCATCTTCATGGTTGTTTAACCTTTCTCGTAATTGACTACTTGCAGTCTAGGGTTTCAACCATAAAGCTTGACAAGCAATAAATGTTGAAGTAACCATTTGAAATTAGCAGAAATCAATCTCAGTAACTGAGAAGATGCATGGATGTTGCATGCATGCAAGCCCTTTACATTGGTACAGGTGTGAGGTGAAACTATGAATTGTTGGGTTGTCGTGTTCCATGGAGAGGGGACAAGAGCTGATCTCCAATTATCATAGACACAGCAGTATATGGTTGTCCCACGTATATGTCCATAAGCTGGTGTTCAGAGGTTGTTCCTCTTGCTTTTACTCACTTTGTCTTTGTCGGATGATCTTGAATGTTTCATTGTTTTGTTCTCTTTATCTTTTGACATGGAACCAACATGCATATACACATTTGTCTTCTTGAAAAGAAATTTAGGGCACTTACTTTTCTAGTTATATATTTGAGGAGTGGTGCAACACTTGACAGTCACTTATCATGTTATATTTTTAAATATATAAAAGTTCAATTTTTATTAATTAAAAAAATAAATTATTATTAAGATAAGAAGAGAAGAGAAGAGAAGAGAAGAGAAGAGATCTAACCCAAGCTCTAACCTTAAATTTCCTATAAATACCCAACTGCTCATGCAATAGGCTTTACACTAACCTCATCCTGGTCAAAGAATTTCAAGAGAAAGAGCAGCAGAGGGTTCACTGTGGGCATTCATGGCCTCCAAGGGTGACAACGGGGTTCTTTCGAAGTTGAAGCTTGAGATGCTTCTTTGCATGAAAGGTGGCCAGGGAGACTCTAGCTATGCCTGCAACTCTCAAGCTCAGGCCAGTCAAAGCATATTTATTCCACATACACACTTCTTAGAAATTTAGTATGTATGTATGTATGATGAAGGAATGTTGGGTTCGTATAATTTATCCTGCGCAGGCTAGGCACGCACAGTCGATGCTTCACCTTCTTGAAGAAACCCTAGACAGGGTGAGTCTCAAGTCGCCGGAGATTCCCTTTGTTGTGGCGGACCTGGGCTGCTCCTCCGGTGCCAACACCGTCCGCATCATCGAGGTGATTGTAAAGCACATAAGAAAGCGGTACGAGGCGCGTGGGTACTGCAAGCTGCCGGAGTTCTCGGCCTACTTTTCCGACCTCCCCAGCAATGACTTCAACACCCTCTTCCAGCTACTGCCCAACTACGGCAGTAGCATGGAGGAGTGCCTGGCTGCAGACAGCCACCGCTCCTACTTTGCTGCCGGAGTCCCCGGCTCCTTCTACCGGCGGTTGTTCCCGGCCAAATCTATTGACTTCTTCTACTCCGCATTTTCCCTTCATTGGCTCTCTCAGGTATGTATGCATGCATGCATGTATACGTAAATGTACATGCATGATGAAAATCGAATTTCCCTTGACTTAAATTGGCCTGGGAAATAGTCAAGCCTCAAGTGATATGCGGCCAAAGAAAAGCGTCAATTGACTGCATTGATAGAGTAGGGACTTGTGGCTTTTGACCAATTAGCAGGGAGAGAGGTGGTCGTTCATGCACGGGGTTGTGGGTGGGTGCAGGTCCCGGAGAGCGTGATGGATAGGAGATCGACGGCGTACAACGAGGGGAAGGTGTTCATCCATGAAGCCGGTGAGGCCGCTGCAGAGGCGTACAGGCGGCAGTTCAAGGCTGACCTGGCGGGGTTCCTGAGGGCAAGATCGCAGGAGATGAGGAAGGATGGGTCCATGTTCCTCGTCTGCCTCGGCAGGACCTCGGCGGACCCCACCGACCAGGGAGGGGCCGGCATCCTCTTCGGGACCCACTTTCAGGATGCTTGGAATGACCTTGTCGAAGAGGTAACTACTTGCATAATCATAACCACTGTTATATCACTTTCAGTGATCTATACCTACTTGAAGCAGCGTCGAAATTCGAAGCACGTGCCTGTGTGCATGTCTGTCCAAAAAGGTCTCTCATGCGAGGACAGTGAATCAGCCTTTGCTTGTATTGGCATTTTCACGTGTCTAGAGAGTGAATCATGGCTGCCATGCATGCTCCAGCCCCCGCCACAATTGGTAAAAGGTTTTGAGAACCAAGTCACGGCCGTCGGACTTGGACCCATTTGATTGGCTGTAAGTTAAGAATGTGTTTTTTGGGCCGCAGGGACTAATTAGCGAGGAGAAGAGGGATGGCTTCAACATACCGGTGTACGCCCCGAGCCTGCAGGACTTCAAGGAGGTGGTGGTGGCTGACGGCTCCTTTGCCATCGACATGCTGCAGGTCTTCGAGGGGGGGAGCCCCCTGGTGATGAGCCGCCCAGAAGACCCGGCCGACGTCGGCAGGGCCATGGCAAACAGCTGCCGCAGCGTTGCGGGGGTCCTGGTCGAAGCTCACATAGGTGACCAGCTCAGCGAGGAGCTCTTCCTCCGTGTAGGGCTTCGAGCAGAGGCCCGGGCCAAGGAGCTGCTGGAGCAGCTGCAGTTCTATCACGTGGTGGCCTCCCTCACCCTTTGCCCAACAAGTAGAGAAGAAGATGAAGGAAATTAGTCATGGACAGTCCATAATAAATGAATGAATGAATCAGCTAAATAAACCGTCCTGGACTTACTGTGAGTGTGGGTGACTTTCTGTGTCATATATCGACTGCATTGCAGCCGATCTTGTTCATCTATGGCGTCCATCGTGCTTTTCCTGTGTAATAACAGTTCTACAATGGTGTTCTAAAGTCAACCCAAAACAGGCATTAACCAGAAAACATAACATTTTAACTGCATTTTCAACAGATAATCTAAAGTCAAAGGCAGACAGATCATGAAAGTGAGTACAGCAGAGGAGCATGAGATTTTGATCAAGCCTCTAGCCTCTAGGGGGATCACAAGAGAAGCCTCCAAGGCATCATAAAACACACAGCTCGAAAGCACCTATGTAGTCCCCCCCCCCCCCCCCCCCCCCCTCTCTCTCTCTCAAGTGGACATTCATTGGAAACAGATTCTTATCCACCTGAGACAACACTACTGGCAGTTATAAGCACTACACCATCGGGTAAAAAGGACCTACCAAAGTTGCATCTTTTTATTCAAGGAGATGATGGGACTTGTTCGGTTCCAGAAACATGGGAGACGGCGTCGTCTTTGGAAACAGCAGCATAATTTGCTGGAGCCGATAACCTAGAATCCTTCCTGTCTTTGTTAGTTGACCGGCTTCCATTTTGGGGGGAGTTCATGGATAGGCGCCTGCTCGGAGTTCCATTAGTGCTTCCATTGGCACGTGGTCCCACTACCTTCCCTGTGGCTGATTTTGCAGGACTGGCCCTAGAACCGAAGATGGTCTCCTGCTCTGTGTTTTGTTGCTCATTGAACTTTTTCTGATCCTATGTGGTCAATATCAAGATACTAGTATAAATACTTAAACATGGAAGAATAATAATAGTGGGATTCTGGAATGCAGTATTCAAGAACTCTTACTAAGAAAACTGATGCGCCTGACTTACTCTCAATTTTCGCTTCTCTTCCTCTTTTTCCTGCCTTAACATGGCGTATTCATCGAGCATGGCTAGAAGAGGCACACCATCATATGTGAATGAAATTCCATGATCTTCTTCCCATGCTCGTGTTTTTGCAATCAATGTATCAACAAGGGCTGCCAGAGAGTGACTGACTGTTAACCATTTAATTGCAACCACATAGATAGATAGCAGGACAAGAAATGGTATAGAAACTAATCATCTATAATCATTGCACATAAAACTGGCTTGAATTAGAACCTTTCGTTCATGATATTGTATAGAAACTAATCATCTATAATCATTGCACACAAAACTGGCTTGAATTAGAACCTTTCGTTCATGATATTGTATACTATATAAGTGATACACATATATGCTGATTTATAACTTCTAATGAAAAGGAGCAATTGGAAAAGCAAATGGTAAATGGGTCTGGCTGTACCAGGAATTTTGTTGATGAGAATCCTTGCCTTTTCTGCACGCTTGAGGTTTAAGTGGGCACCTCTGCTAGAATTGTACCTATTATCATCCTGTTTATTACAAAGAATGGATAATCAATTACCAAAAGCAGGACCTGCTTTCCCTCCACTAAAATAACAAGAACAGGAAGTAATTTGGACTTACTCGATTGTAATCTTCAAGCCAACTCTCCTCTTCACAAGCAGACATCCATTTCTCAACCTTGTCTAAAATCTCTTTCCGGCTTAGAGCTTCTTCTTTAGCCCTTGATATCTGAGTATCCATGTCCGCAAGTAACTCAGTAGGCTCAACATCGCCAGACTCAATCAGGGTCATGATCTTCCCTCTGGCAGCCTCTGGATCTATCTCTATATGGGCATGAGCAAATATCTCTTCAAGCTCGCCCTGCTTCTTAAGAGCGATTTCCTTCATCCTGCTAGCCTTAAGCTTATCAAGCCTCTCAACTTCCACCTCAGCCTTAAGAGATTAATGGTAACAGGTCAGTTGTAAAACAAAATATCCCAATGAAAAATATAGGTATAAATAGGTCAAATTTACCTGCTCGATCAAGTCCATAGCAAGGGCACCTGGGACTGTTACTTCATCAACGGAAGCAGATATATTACATATGACATGGCCAAATAATTCACGTTCTTCTTCAGATGTATCCATGAGATTCCATAGTTCGATCAACTGAGTAGCTAAGTCTTGAAGCTGCAAATAGGATATGCCAGTGTTCACAGAAAATGTAAATTCAATAAGAGGAAATGTCTATTAAATAAATAATTATTTACCTTTTGCAACCTCTGCTTCTTATCTTCCTTCAGTGCTAAAACTGTCTTAGCCAACCTAGACAGGGTGTCATTGCTGATGCTTTTGTATTGCACAGTGGTTGAGTCATTTAAGCTTGGGTGGACTTCAGTCACAGTGCTGAAGAAATCCATCCCAAGAACTGCACAGAGGTCATGCACAGTGCTTACAAATTCAAGGACTTTGTGCAACCTCTCGCTCTGCACATTTAAATCCAATCAAATGATCACATGTAACTTTGTAGAAGTTATAGAAGAAATCAATGGTTGAATCAAAATTATTACTTTCTCCTTTTGAAGTTCTTGGAGCTGGGCTTTATACACATCCAACTTCTTCAAGGAGAGATCTGACTCATCGACTGCAGGAGCTGGTTCACCTGCGAAGTTTCCAGCAATTTCTCCACATATCTTCCCTATTTGTGACTGAACATCGGAGAATTCCCTAACTCTTTCCTCTTTCTGTTTCCAGAGCTGTTCAAGGGCTGGTGCAATTGACTCAAGCTGTTTTTTGATTGTTCCTGAAGTGTCGTCAGGCTGAAATGCAACAACAGGAAAAAGATTAATATGTAAAAGCATTTTTCAACGGTAAAGCATCAGTCTAATACCGATTGAGATGGAAGTTTGTCACTTACCAAGCCGAAAAACCTCTTTTCACCAAGAGCTGACAGAAGACTTGTCAGTTCAATTTGGCAATCTGATAGAGTCTGAAGAAGCTGCGCCCTAGATTTCACAGCTAGCTCGACTTTTCTCTTGTAGACATCTAGGCATTCCTGCTCTATTTCAAGAAGCAATTTATCACGGTCCTCATCTGATTCACCAACCTCATCCCAAATTTCCTGCACATATATACATGGAGATCTATTGTTGGAAACTAGGCACAAGTCCAAAAGCAGGAGCTATGGTCATAGGAATTCTGCAAACTACACCTGAAGTTTCTTCAATAGAGAACCACAAGTAATTTCTCCCAGGAGTGGGTCTTGAACAGTTGATGCTGCCATTTAATTAATAGCTGCAACAGAAACTGCGTCACAGAAGTACTTTACCTGGGGTTTTCCACAAGAAGGAAGCTTGGCATGCATATGAAGTTCTCTAAGATTAAATGTGCATACCTCACACAAGATACAGCAATCCACTGGATAAGCAACATATAATCCCTGCAGCTGCCAAAATCAGTTAATATATATGTGATGGTTAGTTCAATTGCATTTAAGGACCTCTTCAGAAAGAAGCAATTTATCATTGATTAAACAAACCGTCATAAAACAGCAAGCTCCTTGACTCAAATAAAATAAAAGTGAATTGACGTGACCACACAACAAAAGAATCAAAATCACTTTATGAACACTACAGAACAGATCACAGCAGCTCCGGCGAAGCTTCTAGAGCATTCAGAAGCTGAAGTAAAACGCTTGAACTCTCCCTTACACGACAAATTACACCGCTAAACCGAAGACATTACTACTGCATTCACTAATCCGAGCACAAAAACCAGTTCCCGAGTCTCAGAGATCTTCCACTGTCGAGCGTCGCCACGCGCACAACTAAGTAACCAAATAGCAGCAGCAGAGACATCCAACGGAAAAATGCTGAACAAGTGGAGAGGGAAGAAAGGTAAGACAAGCACAAATGCTCACCGACCTCCGAGCTGACGACTTCGAGGCCTATCTGTTTCAGATCTAAGCTCCAATGAAGATCAGGGAGACGGAGACGCAAACACAAAGGACAGAGAAACTCGGAAAGAGAGGGGAGGGGGAAGAGAGGGTAGTGGGAACCTCGATGCCGAAAACCGTTTCTGCCCTCATCTATTAGAACTATTTACGAACATGTCACTAAGAAGTCCAACTGGATGACTCGGTTGACCACTGCAATGAATTTCATGTGAGCGGTGGAAGGGGCAATTGCATAATTACACATTTTTCTTTCAAGTCTGCGAGCCGTGCAATATACATACTACAGAGCTCATAGACAAAGGTACACACCATGGAGTAATGACCATCATCAACAAATTCCATACAACTGAACAATGCAAACACAGTTTTTGCTTATTAGTATCAACAAACCACTTCATAAACTCAAACTTATGTCACTGCAGTAATGACCAGAGTCCCAGCTTCTTCCTCACTGCATAACAAGGCAGTCATGGGTCCCAGTTACCATAGCAGTGTGAGAGCCCTGCTCCTGCTTCATTCCGAACAGGTCCTCTGCAGATTGAACTTCCACATCCTCCTCCTCGCTCTCCAGACCTTGGGCAGTGATATGGATTTTGTTCATGTTGCAAAAAATAGCTTCAAAGATGAGGGCTTTAACTTCCTGGAACCTCTCCCCCGAAAGGGAGACCTCTGCAAGGAGCCTCCTTGCGTTCTCCTCAGATGCCTCTTCATAATCCTTTTTCCTCTTCAAGACCATGTGACCGCTGATCTCCCACACGGCTGGGTTCACTTGGGTGTCAAGGAGCTCCGCACTCACTTCCCCCATAGCTTGTTTCTCAGCATAACACTGTTCAAGGTCATTCGGAAAACTAAGAGATCAATAAGCAGATATCTACCAGGAGAAAATAAAGCACAGGAAACCAGAAAAATGTCAATGCTATCTTTAGCAGAACCTGCAATTGAGCTTGAATGAATAATAGTTCGAGGTGATGCAAAGTATTGCACTGCTAAACACATTTAATACATTAAATACCAGTAATATAAACTTCAGAGCAAAAGCATGCCAAGTAAGACCAATTAGGTTGCTGGTAACTACCTGTGGGAAGAGGAAAACCCGCCTTCCGCAATCGGAGACGAGGACATTGTAAGGTATGTTGTTCCCTTGTAAGCAGATGCATGTGTCAGAGACGGCATTGGATAAATCTTGGAGAGTATTTCCACCTTCAAAGACGAGGCCTCTCACTGGGTAGTTTCTGAGTTCAGATACCTTCACTCCATAATTTTCAAGAATAGTGATCTTCTTGGTGGGAGCCTTCTCGACAGGAAAGGGCACAGCAAGGTAGTATGCCTGCAATGATAAAGGCCACCCAGTACAATTAATGGACAACTACGATAGACATAAGAAAGTTTGTAAGTTACAGAAAACTACCTGGAAGTGGAGGTGGTTGATGGTAGCAAAAGCCCCGAGGCTGTTGTATCCGAGCCTGAAGAATGGATTTGCAGCCTCCACGGCCATGTGAAGGGCCAGCAAGAAGCTTTCATGGTCAATCCTCTGAGGCAAGCACTTGAGGATGCGAGGGATCAACAGCACATGCCCATACTCAATCGGGCTCACCTGTTTTAATCGATTTCACAACCATAAATAACTTGTCTTGAGGCAACTGTTAAGTGTAGAGATGAATCAGGGTTCGAGAACAGCGTAGAAAGACATACATTGATTGCAACAACATTAGGAGAGTTCTCAATATCAATAGGTGCGTTATGGTAGTACTGGGCATCACCATCCTCACTTGCTTCGAACTGAAATAGAACCTCTTCTTGCCCGACCATGGTGAAGTTGAACTTTTTCCCATCAAAGGGCTGAAGGACCTTATCAACACGGAACTCAGTGGGCCTCTTCGTCAGGTGGCGGCCTTCATTCAGCTGAGCAATGAATCCGTACTTTCCAGGAATCACCTGAAGCAAAAGTAGTACCACATATGAATGGAAACTTTTCTGTACTTCAGTGAAGCCAACCAAAATAGGGCTTGGGAACAAACCTTAGTCTCACAGGCAGTGACATCGTATCGAAATAGGCCCCTTTGCATCCGATCCTCCCACTGTCAATATGGGAAAACACCAAAACTCAGACATATGGAAAGATCAGAACTTCAGTAGCCTTGTCATGAAGAGGGAATAGCTTACCTCTCCAAGCACGAGCGAGTCAAGAAAGGCCATTGGAATATCAGCATCTTCAAGCTCGGCAAGGGCCTTTTCATCAGCTGCTGTGTCCACCCCCTTATAAGCATAGAGGGGAAGCTTTGCCCCTGATAGACATCCCATTAGCACACTGTCAATTTCATAAATATCAAATCCGATGTGCTGGTACAACAAAAGCCTTTTCATCTAAGCGTTTTGCCTGTACAGTCTCAGGCAATTGGCTTTCAATGTCTAATTAAACAACAAGATGCATCCTTTCTATGAAATAAGATCGCTTGTTCTGGCACAAACCGAAGTGCTCTGCAGAATTCCTAAAAGCATCTAGCTGATAATCCATTTTCTCAATCCAAATGGGCGAGCTAAGACGAGCAAAAGCAGAGCCCATTCCAGAAGGGATCGGAATATTACCAGGAAGGCAGCAATTATTGAAGCAGTTGCGGTCGCAGCCCCCAGAACGACGACCGGCCTCCTCGGCCTCCTCCTTTTGGTAATTCGACACGACAGTGGGAACCCTCTTGATCTTGAGCGACAAACTCATCTTCGCCTCTCTTATTTTATTCTAGGATGTGTTTAAAAGCAGAACGAAAGACGTACAGAACGGGGATCTAGAGAAGTACTAGTAGAGATAGATAGCGGCCTAGTAATAGAAGAGGAAACCGCCGCCAGCGAGGAAGAGGAGGTCCGAGGGGCTGCCGCCTTCGGAAGGGAGGGCTCCGCGGCCGCCGTGCGGCGAAGGGTTGCTGGCAATGTACTCGATCGTCACAGAACGCCGGCGTCGCAGGGCGCGGGCATGAAGAGTGCGCGGAGTTATCCTGTGTATAGCCGTGATGGCTGCTGCTGCAACTCGTCCCTCCCGGGTTTTCACCCCCGAATCTAGGCTGTGCCGACTCTCAACTCTGAGAGAAAACCCACCTTCTCTTATGCCGCCCTGGCGAGACAGTGAACTCCTGGTGCTGTTTGATGGAGCTCTGGGTCTCGATCTGCGGGGGCTTCAAAGGCGATTCGATCTTGGGAGTGAGGAAGAAGAAGGCGCTGGATCTTTGGAAAAGACGGATCTTTTTTGTTCTTCGGTAGAGGGAGAACGTGTGGATGAGAAGACGGAGTTGATATAAAGAGATGAGAGACCACGGGAAGTTGTGGATGTGATTACAGCAGATTCCACTCTCTCCACTGGGGTTTTTTTAATTTATTTTTTTGGGAGAATTTTCTTTATACATATAATACACAATTAATTAATTATATCATTTTTAATAAATTAAATATATCGCATATTATATTTGATATGTTTATGCGGAAATGCACAAATGGGCCCAATAGCTTTTTTTTATTTAGATAGTCTTGGCCCATCTCGTGAGGTCCACGTGACTTGAAGGCCATTCAGCGTCGGCTCTGCCTCCCTCCGTCCTCACACACACGATACGTATCTAAGAGGCCACGGCAGCACGGAGAAAGGCAGAATTGACCATCGGGGGCTGCGACGGCGACGGAAGTCTGTTGCCTGGTTGAGTACGAGGCTACAAATAAATTGTTTCTTTCGTGAATTTGCGTGGGAAGCAAGAATTCCCGCGGAAATCCTTCCTCCTCCAATTTTTTTCAGTTTCAGCAGAATTGCCTCTTATCGATCATCTTCTTCGGCAGTGATTCGCAAATAGTTTGCTCAAAACTCTTAATCCAGTTTTCTGTTACGAAATAAGGTGACCTGACTCTGTATTTCGTTGAAAAGTTCGAGAATTTGATTCATAGAGGGCATATTGCTCATAAGGCGTCTGTTATTCTATTAATGTTGGTTTCAGCTGCACATTATATGCTCCATAAAAATGTTTGACCCAGAAGCGCTTAGGATCGATTGTTCTGATGGTAATTGTTTTGTATTTGTCCTGGTGTTACTGATGAGTCTTAAAGTGTATGACATAATGCTTAAATGAATTCCAGAGTCTATTCTCAATCTTATTGTTCAATTTTTCTTATTAATGTCTTTTCCTATGCTATCCTGTCGTGCAGATGGGAGATAAATTTGCTGAAGAGCTGTATGCTGATAGCTTGCATCTATCAAAGCCTGAGCATTGTCCTGCTTCAGCTGGCAACTGTGAGCATCATGCCAGCATCACTATTGCGTTTTTCTATATGAAGTTTTTTATGTTGATGGACTAGTCTAAGTATGTCTGTTCGTAGGATAAGTCAGTACCGCCAGTAAAATGCCTAAATGTTGAACCTTTGGTACTTTGATTGTCTAATTTGTTAGCGATATTTCCTTTGATCTTTGGTCCTTTCAAAAAGTATATCAGTTGGGTGGTGTAGAAGTCTAAGCTCCATGAAGCATGACATACATCATTTATTTGTACATGTTCAGCTTCTGATGCGGGTGATGTTTGGGAAGAAGATGAATGTTTATGGGATGATTCTGAGGATAGATTGGATAGCTCGACTGATTTGGAAAGAGAGTGGCAAAGGAGACGTGATCGGTTCTTTACAGTAATGTGGCATTAAAGCATTCATTTTCTGCACTGAGTAACATTTCTTTCATACTCATATTGGTTGGAATTGCAGATCGGGTACCGAGATGGACTCATAGCAGGCAAAGAAGCCTCTGCCCAAGAAGGATTTAACCTCGGTTACAAGTTTTCGGTTCCTGTCGGGTACAATTGGGGCATCGTGCGAGGTGTTACAAGGTAAAACATACCACTTATAGGCTCCTCATCTTCTGATAATAGTTATGGTTTGGCCATACTAAATGAAACTTCATCTTCTTTCTCATTGAAGTGCTCTTGCTTTGCTTCCTGATGGATTGAAAGAGAGGCTCGTGGAAGATCCGGAAGAGAGAGTAAGATACCAAAACCTGCACCAGTCTGTCCGGTCTCTGTCTGCATCAGAAGCCTTCAAGCTGTTCAGCAATGAGATCCTCCTCGATGAAAAAACCACACAGAGCGAGGATTCTAAGGTTACTGCTATCCATCGGGTCAGTTCAGTGCAGCAGCAGAGTTTGCAGCCGGTCAGAACTGGTGACTATGTTGGAGAACTTAAAGAGCTGCTGAGTGCATCTCCAGCTATCGTGGTTCATTTGGATATTCCGTCATCATCTACACCATGATCGAGATGAGATTGATTTAGCTGGAACTGGATTGAGAAATCTTCAAGATTGAATATTAGTGACAGTACCAACCAGATTTGGAAATATTAAGAATATCTTAAACTGAAGAAGATCCTATTTGTTGGTCACCTGTCTCTTTAGCCATAATATTTGATGATGAAGTTCTAAACTAGTGCTTCTTCCTCTTGGTGGTCAGCCCTCCCTGGTGGCAGTGGACCCGGACCCGGACCGGCGATCAAGTCTCGCTGATTAGACCTTCACCTGGTCCCCCATCATGGAATTTCCGACCCGCATCTGGATCCATTTGGGATCCGACCAGATCATGTTCATGTGACTAGAGTTTTTTTTAACTTAGCCTGCAAAAATAAAACTCTTTGCTGAGACCTGAATGTACTTATTGGCCTCCATAGTTCACGGGCGGGTTCGGGTGGATGGGTTCTAACCTAATTAGTTTGACCCGGTCAGGTCCATTGTCACCTCAACTAACTTTACAATTAGATATATAAGAAAGAAAATAATATTATACTATTATTTGAAAAAAAGATGTAAATTTTGTACCCATTTAAAATATACAAAAAAAGTTCAAATAAAATTTAATATAATAATAAAAATTGGTGCTTATTTAAGATGTTATTCCGATAGTTTGATTGGGCTGGTGATCTTTTGAATATGGGCTATGCCCGCGGGTTAAGGCCCACTAAGGGCTTAGTGGGCCTAAACCCATAATCTTTCGGTCCATAAAGCAGAAAGTCTGGTATAACCCGTATATTATACGGATGCTCCGACACAATTCGGGTGGAAGTATAAGTGTTTTCGGGTATCCCCATTTCCCACACCTTCTCTCTCTCCTTTGTGCAAAAAATTGATCTCTCTCTCTCTTGTTGAGGGTTATCGATTAAGGTTCTTCTCGGAATCGAAAGGCTTAGGGCGATGGATCTCGAGGTCGTTGGTCGCCACGTACTATTCTTCGACGACGACGTCATGGCGGCGTTCGTGAACTCTCCCGATGCCCTAGTCGGATGGAGCTCACTCTCCATCGACCGTTACGACGTGCGCCACCTCCTCTCCGCTCCCCCGGCGCCTCGCTTCAGGCGCCGCCGCCAGTCATCCCCATTCCGTTCATCCGATGATTCTCTTGAGTCTGAGCTAGACTATGAGAGATACCTCGACCTGCCGCCGCCTTCGGATGATGAAGGTAAATCAAAATTAATCTCTCTCTCTTTCTCTCAATTTTTAAAGTTATGTACTTGCAGGTTTTGCCAAAATTGTGTATAGCCCATTTCGTTTTTCTTTCTCTCCGATGCGTTCTCATCACATTGGACGGACGAACTGATTATTCAATTTGTTATCCAAAACCTCTATTTTGTGCTTTTACGGGCGTTTTGGTGTGCAAAGGAAGCTGTTTATATTTGAACAAATAAATCTCTATGTAAACTTCCCTTTTCTTCGAAATCCTGATACATCATCAGTACATGAACACTATAGAGAGATTGATTGCTGTCTCTGTGAATGTTATACCTTTTTTGCGTTAATTTCCCGGCTGCAGGTACAATTCTTGTTTGCAACAGTTTCATCTTTGAGGGAGACAAGTAAGAATGGCTATTTTCATTATCTTCTTTTCATTGAGCTTGGTCTGCATGCGATAACAATCTGTTTGATCATCCTTATCCACGTCTATACGGGGAAGAAATTTTATAGGAAGCTGATTTCCAATATCTATTCTGCAGAACCAGGTACCAATTCTGGGGCGGCATCTGTTCTCGACAGTGGATTTCATGCTGTTGGCTTCTCATATAGAAATACTGAGATACCAATTGATCAAATAGCTGATGACACGGAGCCTGGTTTTCAGCCACCCTTCCATGTGCCTGAGGGGTTACTCCAGAACTTGGTATGTAATTGTGTTGAAAGTTAATAGTTGTGAGCGATTTACCTAAAATATGTATGATGATTTGCCTAGTACTTGATGTGGTTTTGGTGAAAAAACTGGAGTGCAGCATGGATGTGTTATTCTAAGGCTTACCATTTCTAAGTTTCAGATGCTTGGAGCAGAGATGCAGTTCTTGTGATTCCAGGTTGCCATTCATGGGCACCTTGTTTTCCTATGATGTCTTGAATGAAGGGACCCACAGGTGGGATTAGAATGATTGAAACTCAATTTTCTCTGCCCGGAAGATTAACCAATTTTTCACTCACCTGATGAGGCTTATCTTTATAAAGTATCACCATATGTTGATCTTTGTGGTTAGCCAATTATGTGAGTTTCAATTATTTATCTTTAGGATAACTATATGATCTTATTGGTTTTCTTACTTTGGTATACTTCTCTTTATTAAGCAAATCCTTTTTGTATATTATCTTTTCCAGCCTCCCACAGAAAAGTTACATCAGATCATTGCCAGGACCGCAACATTTGTTAGCAAGAATGGTGGGCAGTCAGAAATTGTTTTGAGGGTGAAGCAAGGAGACAACCCTACATTTGGGTTCTTAATGCCAGACCATCGTCTGCACCCATATTTTCGGTTTCTCATTGATCATCTGGAACTTTTGAAACCTGATAATGAAGAGAAGTCGTCAGTTGAGCAAGCAAGTGGTGCATTGTCTTTGCTCGGAACTGTGTATGGGGATGGAGAGGAAGAGGATAATGCAGCTGAAACATCCCCGGGGAAATTCAATGCTGTGGTTGTCAAAGAAGATAGTACTGTATCTGTTTCTCATGGACCAGATCTTACCGTACCTTCTGCAAAGTCATCAGCAAAAGATGGGTCAGTTTCAAAGCATCTGGTTTCTTTTTCGAAAGAAAAATCTTCTATTGTAAAAAAGAGCAGATCCATCTCTATGGTCAATGCTGGATCTGAAGGTGCCCTCAGAAAGGATGGTGAAGCTTCTGTACCTCGTATATCTGCTGATAAGAAGAAATCCTCTGCTCTCCCCACGACATTGGCAGCTGAGAAGTCTATTCCAGAGCCTCCATATGAAATGAAGCGGCTAGTTGATAAGATTGTAGAGTTCATCCTGAAAAATGGGAGGCAATTTGAATCCATTCTTTCGGAACAAGATAAAGATCATGGAAGATTTCCGTTTCTTCAGCTATCTAACAAGTACCACTTGTTTTACTTAAAGGCCCTTGAGAAGGCTGAGCAGGTATGAATTTCTAGCTGCATGTCCATTGGCATCTTTTTTGCATTTTCTGCATGAAAATTAACCCTTTGATATCCACTTCATGCAGTTGAAGTTGCCTGTAAAGAAGGACATGGCAGTTCAAGGTGCAGAGAAGAAATTTGAAAATGATGATTTATCTGTTGGCTCTGATATACCTGATGACCTGAATAGGAAAGAAAGATTTAAGATGGTCATTGTAAGAACCAAAAGAGAAGGGCAGGAGCAACCCTCAAAGGCGCCTCGAGAGGAAAATGGAGTCAAAGTGGACGCAGCAGCTGCAGCTGCTATACTTCAAGCTGCTCGTAGAGGTATTAAAAATCCCAAACTTGAGATCCTCCCTAGGCCTCAGCCATTACATGGAGAAGGCGGCCATGGGAGTGACTCCCCTCAGCCTCTTGGTGGTAGTTCCATTCCCACTGGGTCAACCACAACAGCTACTGCTTCTGAAGCTGAATCATCTCAGGCAGGGTTGACCAAAGAGCAGAAGCTCAAGGCCGAGAGGCTGAAACGTGCAAAAATGTTCACTGCAATGCTGAAAAGTGGAGCTGTTGCATCAAAAGCTTCCCCTTTGGACTCGGTGGTCTCCGGTTTGATTGTTGAGGCAGGGCCTTCATGGGAGGGAGAAGGCAGTTCGTTGCCACCTGATTCTGATGCTAACGAGAGAAATGAACGCCGACTGAAGAGGAGTTACCGCTCGAGAAATAAAATACAGAACGAGGATGATGAAGAAGAGGGGGAGGAGGAAAATGATGAAGTTGTAGAAGATAAAGAGAGAGAAGACAGTAAACACACCAGGAAGAAGCGGAGGTCTCATGGGTCATCTCGTCACAGCAAGGAGAGGCATAAAAAGCACAGGAAGAAAGATTCATCTTATGGAAGACATAGGCACGATGATATCTCAACTGATGAAGAGGAACACAGACACAAGAGACGCAGCAGACACAGGCACAGGCACAGGCACGTAGATGATATGGATGGCTCAAGTGATGGCGAAGGTCACAGGCACAGGAAACATCGTAGTAGGAGGAAGCACGGGTCTTCTGGTGATGACAGCTATGAGGATGACCATCACGAGAGGAGGCATAAGAGAGAGTGTATCAAGGAGCGTGAGGATTTAGAGGAAGGAGGTGAACTGGGCGAGTCCAAGGCAGGTAGGCTATATATAAGAGAAGCATCGGTTGATGCATCAGGTTCTTCTCATAAAGCCTCTGAGAGTAATGAGGTCCCGGACGACCTACGGGCAAAAATTCGAGCCATGCTGATGGCTACCATGTAGAATGTCTGTTCATCATGTTATTTTATGTAGTACTATTTATCCGACTATGGAAAAACCATCCATTGATGCATCGTGTTCTTCTCATAGAGCTTTTCTGACTACTGAGGTTACTGACGACTTTAGGTCAAGCTACTTAATTGTTGGATTAAGATAATGATTTTGTACCTTGTGTTTTAATCCAATGTAAACTAATGTGCTTCCATTATGGAGAGGAGACATACTTGATTTCAGAGGGCGCTTATGCCCGACGGTGGGGCCTTATGGGGAAGGGCCCAGCCCAATAGGGACAGCACACCCCTCACTTTAAGCGCACCTCTGTATCGACTGAATCACTCGTTGGGTCTAGTCGGTGGAACCGGTGAACCACGCAAGCTGGTTATATACGTGGGGCAGAGGCTCTCAGTATCCCTTTTCTTGATCCAGCTCGAAATCTACAAGCGCGAGAATTGAATAGAAAGCCGGAGAATCCCTTTTCTTGATCCAGTTCGAAAGCTACAAGCGTGGGAATTGAATGGAAAATCGGAGAATAAAGCGAAAAAAAAGGTAGTATTAGCGCAAAAGTTTTCGAGAAAATTTACTAGATCTCGAGAAAATAAAGAGCAAACACGCGAATTAATTGTACTTTATACGCGCGCAATACTGCATTCCGACTTTCGAGTTTACACTTGCTCTTTCACTCGATTCGGGTCGACTCCCACAAGATACGGTACGGAAGGGCCCGAAGTGCACTAAATAGGAAGCTACGGCAAAAAAAACGGAGCCCTCTATAGCAGGCATACTTGAGTTCAGATGATGTTCCTAAAAATAACATGGCAGAGTAGTGAATGAAGATGAGCTTGTGCATAGTAACAAGCCCGACTTAGTAATGAAATATATTGTTTTCCAAGGCAAGACATCCACAGCTATATACAGAATAGTTGGAATAAATAGGCCATAGACGGACACTTGACACGAGGTGAGAGGATGATTAAGCTTCACTTCACGTGGACTATTTAACTTCAGAGGAGAATTTACAGCACCATCCATCTTGTTCTGTTGATAGGTGTAGGTGACGCAGGTCAGCTTGAGTATGCTGGGAATGATCCAAAGGTGTTCTCTCCACTGTAAGTCATGTACAGAAACCCATCTTCATCTCTGCTTTCTTCATAGACTGTGGACATCAGGGCAGCTAGCACATGGAATGGAAAAGAAGGCATATAAGGACAGACAGAAACATAAACAGAGAGGATTTAGTTTTTTTCTAAGCATTCCATACCAAGACATACAAAACTCCATCACCTGTTGGGGGCAGGATGTTCTTGACAAAGATAAATATGGCCTTCTCAGCACTAAGCTTGATCCTCTTCCGTACTACGTAAACAAACTGCCCGACAGTCAGATCAGAAGGAACCAGATACCTGCAATTGTCTCACATTTAAGAAATGGGGATATATGATACCATTTAAAAAGAGCTGCTTGGGAAATTGTTTCTTTGAATCCCTAAAGAGTCCTGGCTATTGATCTTGATATCTAAATATAATATATTCCATCATTCTGCAGGCATGTTCAATCTCTTCTTACACATTTACTGCCAGTCTTACTTATAACCCCTCTTTTTCAATCATACATGCTATCATATGCCTTGCGGCAGAAATGAGAACTTTAGAGAATAGAAATGATTCATTAATTAACATCTAGGTCAGATTATACTCACTTCTTCTTGTCGATGTCAGGGATGTCACTTCTTTCGGCTTTCTCCACAATAACCTACATGTATAGAAAAATACAATTAAAATTGGCATGACCACCCCATGTATCAATAGATCTACTAGTTATGATTATCAAAATCCATATTTTTCTCTTTTTTTTTTGCAATAACATACTGGTATTCTATCTGGATACTTCTCTCTGATGCGGGAAGATTCTGCCTGCCTCCTTTCTGGAATGAAGGAAGAACAAACAAATAATTGATTTATTCAGTAGTTAATCCATATACGGAATACATGCAAATAAATAGTATAACTCTAGATCATACGTGGAGCAGGATGAAGTAACAAAAGATACAGTGGGTGCTTTCGTGCAAAGATATTCCAAATGAGAGATAACATTCAAATAGATCCTGGTAATAGTAGTGACACGGAACACAACGAGAGCTGGAGAAGAGAGGACACACGGATGAATTCTTCATCATATGACACTCGGGGAATTACATAATCACTTATAAAGTCTCTATATATCACGCTTTTGAAAAAACAATATTTCTTTCTAGAAAAGCCAAGAAACAAGAATAGAAGACAAGACCAGCCGCAATCAATTCTGTATACGATTTTACCTTTCCATGCAACAACATTCCATCAATAAAGCAAAGAAGCAATCCAGAACGCAGATCAAACCTCAAAAAACTGACATAGAGGATGGAAGAGAAGAGATAACCGAGAGGGTGTTCCAGCTTGAAGGAGCTCTTAGCCATGGCCATGAAGCAGGCAACTTCTCAACCTCTGCAAATAATTCGATTAACATAAAAGTAAAGTCATCACACGAGGGTTTATCAAATGACACATAAAAAGCGAAAATCGAACAGATCGAAGATATATACGGACGTCGGCTGACCTAATCTAGGGGGAATTACGCGAAGCAAGCAGCAGGCGAACTTCGATCGTCGTGAAGCGCAGGAAGAAGAAGACGACGAATTGATAATAAGGAAGACAGCCAACTTTATAGAAAATATGGCTCAATCTCCAATCAATTGAATATTGCAATATTAGACACCAACTCTTTGAAAAACCTAACATTATAATCCCTCTATTATTAAATTATGAAAGTTCTGCTCCTCGTTCATTGTACAAAATGCAAAATTGCCCCTGACGAGTAAACGTCATTCTGTTTACATCATTCTGTTTACAGGTCTGTTAATGGCCATCGCTCACTACTCGGCACAAAATTTGGGTTTGATAACAATTAACTTAAACCAGAAGTTAGTTGAATTTTATATTATAAATTAAAAATAATAATTATAATTTTAAGGTGTTTAACAAATTATAATTTATTATTATTAAAATTAGGTATAAAATAAGTATAACTATAAATATAAATATTCGACATAAATAGAGAGAAAAAATAAATGATAAATACGAAAAATTGTGCTTTTCTAAACTTTCATACTCTTAATATATAAATTTTAATAAAATCAATAAGTTAGATATACAAAAAATTTATTTTTTCTTAAAATTTTGTAAACTATTCTGTTTAAAGATGATGCTAAAATTAATATTACGAGTTAAAAAAATATATTATATTTGATTGATTTTTGATATATTATATTTTACAAATATTTAATTTATATATAAAATAATTTCGTTCATGTTTGTTTACGATGAAAATTTGTGTTGGATTGGTCAAAGTCAAATTCAGATTAACGATGTACGAAATTTTACATGGAAAAATATCGTTACAGCTAATCTCAAATATCATAATATTGCCCAACATTATGATTGATGATGCGGTAATTGATGACAAGCAACAAAGGCAATAGAACAAGGCATGCTTGTAGATTTCGTGCCAAGAATTGGATCAAGATTTTGAGCAAGCAATCTTCCGAGTCGAGACGAAGAATGTTCGCTTGATTGAGATGGAAAGGAGAAGAAAAAATTGATTTATGAAGATAGATCCCGTAGTATTTGATTTTTTTAATTAATTCTCACCTAGTATGGGACAACGAAAATCCTAAATCATCAAGATCTACAACGAATAAGAACAAAATCGTCGGACATAAGACTCATTGGGCTGCTTTATTCAATGAGTAGCAACTGCGTCCCCATTGATCAGATTCAGCGAAGAGACGGAAGATGCTGGCTCTAAACTCGGCCAATTTACTGATCTTGCGGCCATGAGCTTCTTCCTCTTGAGGTGCCGGGGACCAAATCTGTGGCTGATGAATTGCGGCACCAGATCCATCGCAGCGGCTGCAACCTGAGGCCGTACAGGATATTCGGAGGATCGGCTCAGTGAATCGGAGACGGAGATCTTGCTGGACCTAGCGCTGATTCTGGAGTCGCGGAGCTGAGCTAGGGCTCCCGGCTTCAGGTACCTGTGGTATGGAGAAGCTTCGGTTCTCTTTGTCAAAGCCTTCATGGCGGTGATGAGGACGAGAAAGAAGGATAGGGAGTGAGCGAGCGAATAGGAAGGAGAGGGGTTGTGAGGTGCTTTAATGGAGGAGACGGCTCTGCGAGGCGGGAAAATGCGGGCGGAGCGGAAATAGGGTTTCGAAAGGGGAGGCGGGAGCGGGATTCCATAAGCACGCAGGCAGCACGTGACTGCCTAATTTCCCTTTAAATTTATTAGCGTGACAGAAATAAAAAACATTGTAAAAAAAAAAGACAAAAAATCAAAAACCTAAAATTTCCATTTAGCCCCCTAAACTTTTCGGTTCGAACCATATTTGCCACATGTTGACAGAATGGTCCCTGTACGGTCTCCTCTCCCCCTCTGTTCACCCACCAGATATTTGCGCGAAATTTGATTTTTTTTAATTTCCAATTAAATTAATTTCCCTCGTCCCCGCCGCGCCAATCATCATTTACCGGGTTGCACCCGACCCGAACCCGGTTGAGTCAGTCGTCATCATATGCAGTACATGCACAGTCAGTCCGCTTGGTTCTGCAATGGCGGACATGGACCAAGGGCTACCATCGTTCTCCATCGGGATTGACTTTGACTCTCCACCTCCGAGTCCTAACCTGCACCATTTCGACCAGTCGCCTGACGACGGTGGTGATGACGAGGACATCAGGTCTACAGAGGATCCGCCTCCGACCCTACGGCGTCTCCAGCGGGGGATCCGAGTAATCCCCACTCCCGAAGCTTGTATCCCAAGTTTCAAGTTCGAAGATGACATCGAAGAGTTCTCCTCGGAGGAGTATGCGAGTAAGTGTGCATTTCTCTCTTTACCGACGCATAAATGGGGTTCAATAATTTTTTCTGCGGTGCTTTTGATGACAACTAGGGATTTGAAATGGGTTGTGGGCATTGTTTAGTGGAGATGCTATCTGAATTTTCTCAAATTCATGGAAACTGCTGAACTTGCAGCTCTGCAGGCTTAAGAATCAAGTGATTAGCTTATTGATATATGCCTATGCCTATCATTTTGAGATAATGCTAACGCTAAGTTGTACTGATTTCCTGTAGCATGGTTTCTTGAATTTTATCCACGAAGTACAAGCAGCAGAATGTTAGGCTATCTTGCAACTTGTTAGTTGGGAGCGTTCTTCTCGACCATTACAAGCCATAATAGCTAATGCTTGTTATATCTTTTGTCCAGCAGAGAAGCCCTCATCTCAATATGGTTCACTGTGCGGTAGTTCAAAGCTTCCACTACATCGCCCATTCAGTACTGCAACAGCTTCCTGTGATCAGCTAAATTCAGCAAAGAGGAGACTGCCCTCGTATGGGGTGGGGTCTTCCAGTCAACAAGCTAGCTGCAACAGGCAATTAAAAGATTCAACTGCCAGTAGTCCAGTTAGAAAGTTTGTCTTGATTGATTCCGATTCTGACGATCCATCAATTACTGAGCATTGCTATGGAGAAGAAGCTACAAAAGCTGATTTTCCAACCAAAAGAAAATTGGCAGCATCCCCCAGTGAACCTGAGAATGAGGACTTATGGAAACATTTTCTTCCTATGAAGAGCTTTAATGTTCCAACACCAGCTTTTGATGAGGTTTGCAATGAATACTTTCTCTCTGCAAAGGATAAGTTGAACAAAAATCAGAAGCCATCATCCTGCTCAAGCCTAGGTGATGATGTAATCTGTCTTCAGCAAAGAACTTCTGAGAAGACTTCCCAGAATCATCTACCACCATCTCATCAATACTTTCTCCACAGTGACATGAGAATTCAGAACTTGGTTCAGTCTCGGTTGCCTCACTTCTTCCCAATTGGTGGCAATAATGAGGAATTGAGGCATTTGAACACTTCAGCTGTTGATTACATGTATATCTCTGTTTTCTTCTTTGTTACATGTTCTTTTCCCATATTCTTCGTGGGTGATGATATGGTGGCTTTATGATGCTTTTGTAGGGGTCAATTTAATAATGGAGATTCTCATAGAAATAAGAAAGTCTCAAAGGGCAAAGGCAAATCGAGGGCTTCTAATGTCCAGGAACACTCATCAGTTGAAAACTGGTTGAACCCTGGAAGTTCAGTCTCTGTTCCAACGAATGTGGGAAAAAGAAGGGTTAGTGCCAATGTATCTGCTGGTCACTGGTATACAGGAGCAGATGGAAGAAAGGTAGCTGAGACTGAAGAATATGCTCATTTTTTTAATCTCTTATTCATCTTGATTCATTATCTTCTGGATGATTAGCTCCTTTTTCTGTTTATGTCTTCTTCTTTGCTTGAACTGGCTTTGCAATTTTACTAACCACTGTTTGAATAGTCTGTTCTTTTTCTGTGATTTCCTGATTGAACTCCTTCAGGTTTATGTCACTGCAAATGGCCAGGAGCTGACAGGTTCAGCTGCATATAGAAGTTATAGGAAGGTGAACACAGAGACTTATTGATGATTTATTCAACCAACCATTGTAATGTTCACTTATTGGAATATGTTTCACTTGTTCATAGGAAAGTGGAGTGGGATTCAAAAAGTCAAGGAAGAAACCAAAGGCCAATAAGAAAGCTAAGGGTTAATGTCAAGGTAGCAGTGACAACATTCTGATAGTCTTCTAAGCCATTGGCATGCATAATGTTTTTCCTGATAACAGGGATTTTGTTCTCTCAGTGCTCAAGAAACAGTAATTATATGGGTCATTAGTTCATATGTATCATAACCCTTACAAAGATATTCAATCCCAGAATATGAATATAACATCAGGCCCAAGACTAGCATTAGATTCTCAGTGAACTCTATTTCTAGGGCCTTGCTATCTAGTTGATGGATAATATGACTCAAATAGTAAGATGGGTATTTGTAGGAAGTGAAAAACCTCCAAATCTGATTCAAAATGTGACTGTGCAACTGATCCAACCAATCTTGCATACAGTTTTGGGAGTGGCTGAGATCAGTTAGATGGCATGGCATGGGAAAAGGATTCTGTCTGTTGCTCAGAGTAAAGTTTGATGGGTGTATAGCAAAGAGCCAACCAAGTGCTGAAAGACTTCCTTGTTTCCAACAAGTTGGCTTTGTAGAATTACACGCTTGGATTAGGGGGCTATAATTTTAAATGATCAAATTTCTTCCCCAGATTCTTGTGTAGCTCAGTTTTAGCAGCAGAAAATTGTCATTTGGATATTAAGTATCTTCTAATCTTATACCATAGCACAGGGTTGGTATTCTTTGGCAAGGAATCTTGCTCTTGGCTTCTTTCTCTTAGCCTTTGCTCTGCTTGATCACACTCCATGATTATCTAAAACATTAAAATGCAAACGGAAATTTGTTCTGGATGCGAAGCTCAAAGATCCAGGTCTATATCAGCATCAGCAAGTTGAACATCATCATACCAAGTGTTTATGCTCCGCTGGAAGTGAATTCACCAACTTTCGGTAATCTACTATGCAGTTTAGTAGGTCTTTTGTTGCTTGAGCTCTAGGTTCTTCATCTTTGTACCGGTTCTCAATAGGATCGACCAACTATTATAAGGAATTGAAAAGACAATCATCATCTGAAAGGAAGAAGGGGACAATGTTTGAAAATGTGAAACAGAAAAAAGATACCTTCTTTAGGTCATTGAGCTTTAAATCGTATGCATTTTCGATGCATTTTCAATTTCATCATCGCCTTCATCATAAAGCCAATCTTGTGTCTGCTGCAGGCTCATTGATATCCCCTCCCTCTCGGAATCACTAGCAAAACTTCCGTATGTGTTCAGAAGCTACTGACATATAAAATCATGGTTTAGAGAATGGAAACTAGAGAAACGAAAGGATTCATAAGATAACCCAATGGAGAAATAAGGCCGCATAAGTAATAGTCATGCCTTTGAATCTCTTTTCCATTCATTGACCCATCCCAATAATCTAGAATTGACTTGCAAAGGTATATCCAAAGAGAACAACTTACTAATTCCAAATATGTAACCATAAGAATTTTAGGCTTATAAACTATAAAGATTCAGCTAATCAATTCACAAAGTATTGCTGTAGTTGGAAATAATACCTTGTTTCGTGTTTCATAAACGTGAGACTCCAAAGCATTTTTCCTTTCTTTAGTTTGTTCCACAATCCTATCCTGTTGAGACAATTGAGCTTCTTTCTCTTTATATTCAGTCAGATCAACCTCAGTGATTCCACCCTCTATTTTCGCATTGACTAGTATCTTGTGCTTCTTTATTGCTCTCTCTCTTCCCATGTCATGTGCCTGCTATAGCAATAGTTCACACGAGTTTCTATTTAAAGATGATAATATCGGAGCCCTTTAATTTTTTTTGAAGGCCAAATGAAAAGCACACTGTTAGCACGACACTTTCAATAATAAAAAAGCTCTGCCAAGCTGATAAATTTCCCCAGGCAGGGAGACCTAAAATTTCTTTTGCCATAAAGAAATACAAAATGAAGTTTGGCTTACGGAAGCAAGTGAAGCAGATATGTCATTTTCAGGATTATCATTAACAGAAGTAAAATCTGATTTGACTCTTTCAGCATTTTGACCAGTATCTTCACCAGCGACTGAGCTGTGTGCATTATCCTCTGCCAGCTGCAAACAACAATCCATTACAGTCTATCTGAATGGGAATCGAGAAGGAAAGAAAAAGAGAGGTTCATTTTGACAATCTCACCGTTGCTGAATCAACACTAACAATGCCATGGAGATTCAGTTGTATTCTAACTTTGACCCTTGTCTTTTCCCCATGAGAGCCTTTGAGTGGTCCAATCTGTGGGGAATATAAGATAATTGGAAAAGCATGATTTGAATTCAATCTTAAGGGTTGCATGGGGCAGCAACCACTATCATATCCAAACCAAAAGTAAGATAATAAGGTATTAATCCATAGCTTATTCCTATATCTGATTTAACATGGTAAGCTACATCTACTGGTCAATTGCAGACAGAATTTTAATTTAACAACAGATTTCAGGAACTGAAATTATGAGGATATACCATGAAAGAGCCAATGTTTACAGATGTATCCGAAGGTAACACATCAGCATTAGCATAAAATGATTCCAAGTAGAACGAACTACTCCTCCGAAGGCTGGCCTTTTGGGAACAGCATACCGTTAGGTCCTGCAGATATTGCACAGCCATTTGTGGAGAATCCAATAGAGAAAGGGATTGAATCCTGCACCTGCATAAGGAAAACTTTACCATAATTAGACCCTACTATTGAAAGAAGCAATTCAATCATGCCTAGAAGAAGGATGGAAAGCATTTGTTATAAAATTGTTGAATTCTATTCCATCTCATCTAGCACCAAACATAGCCTCATAATTACCTCATACTCCCTGACCCGAAAAGCAGGGCTAAGCATTGCACACTGAAGGGCACATCCACGAGCCACACACTCACTTGCATTCAACTTCCGACTTGGTTCTCTTCCAAAGAAAGTCGCCAACATTTTAGAAATAGCAGGAATCCTTGATCCTGATCCCACAAGCTCAATTGAATGGATGCTCTCCGCAGACAACCTTGCATCAGCTAGAGCCTTCTTACAAGGAGCTGTGATCCTCTCTAGCAACCCTGACACGAGCTTCTCAAACTCCTCCCCCTTGATTCTTCCCTTGACATCCTTCTTGTCCATTAAACACTCAATATTCAGAGGTGCTTCAACATTTGCACTCAGAATCTTTTTAAGCTTCTCACAGGCTGCCCTTAGTCTCAGGGAAGCCTTTGTATTGGAGTAGACATCCATACCATACCATTGTTTGAATTCTTCCGCAAAATGTACTAATAAAATCTCATCAAAATCCCTTCCCCCCAAGTTACAGTCAAAACCATGAGAGAGAATTTTCATTTGCCCGGATTTAAATGATGCAATACACACTTGAGTATCGCAATGACCGATATCAATAAATGCAATGTAAGTGGGTCCTCTGTTGGAGAAATCGAACTTGTAGATGCCGTAACTAAGAGCAGTTGCAGTACAGTCATGAATCAATCTCAGTGGCTTAAGCCCAGCTATTGATGCAGCATTCAGGTAAGCTCGCCTCTGCCAGTCCACGAAGTAAGAAGGAACACCAATGACACAATCAGAAATAGGCATTCCCATATTCTTCTCCATGATTTCCTTCAAATGGGCGAAGAGCATTGCAATAATCTGCACTATGGAGAACGTGTGGATTCCTCCTGCATACTTTATTCGAACCAAAACTTCACCATCCGATCCCTCGCAGGCCTCTCAATTGGAAGCATTCTCAAGTCTCTCTGAACCTGGAGTTCCACAAATTTGCGTCCAATAAGTCTCTTCAGCTGAGAGACTGTTGATCTGGGGTGCATCATAGCAGAAGCAGCACCAGCCGAACCCATAAACCTTTGTTTTTCCCCAAAACAGACAATTGCTGGAGTTTCACGCTTAGATTCATCGTTCAATAAAACATCGACGCCCCTCTCCTTAACGGCGGCAATAACACAATTCTCATTTCCAATATCGAACCCCACCCCACACTCATTTTGTCCAACGAGCACTATGGAGAGTAGTATCTCACTTAAGAATTGATGATCGCCTTTTCAGCACCCACCAGCAGAGCGAAACCTACGGAGGCACGAAAACCAATACGTCAGATTTTGAGGATGATAAATCAATGGGACTGAGGTGAATGCATGAACGGTCGGAGCTCGAGAGGCCCGCCTTCCAAAGGTTCAAATCTTATACTCGAATGATCGAGCAAGATGTGGGCTTAGCTTTGTTTCATGGGGCAGCAATGGGGGTGGATAGAACGGGCCGAGAGATGCTCGAAATTACCAGGCACCCGGAAATCAGCTGACGAGAGTCGCCGAAGTAAGAATCAGATGAGGCTCACAGACGGAAAGAATCTACGGGAGAGAAGGCCGCTCTTCCATGGTGATAGGTAAATGTGAAGACCTGCGCCTTATGCTATATTTTGCAGTTTGGTTATGGTTTTACACATCTTCTGTTCGATGAAATGCCTAAGTGATGTAAGCATAAATCTTATGCTTCTGAAATTTTATTTACCTTTCTCTCTCACCCCATCTTCCCATCATTGACAGAAGAATTATTGGCAATATTGGAGGGCAAAATCGTACTTTCGTACGGCTTTCCTGCGCCTTTTACTCCGCCGGACGGGCCAGGTCGGAGATTCTTCTTCTCGGCCTCGGAGAGGAGTAAATGTCGAACTTCACGATGGAGCTGGTGGTGAAGAACGAGGTCAATATGCTGCTGCTAATTCTGGCGGTGGCCCTCTCGATCCTCTCAGATTCCGTCGGTGCGTCTGAATACGTCAGGCCTCTGCCCCGCGAGAACCTCGATTTCTCGTTGAAGCCGAAGCCATCCGCCTCCTCTCCTCAGCAGGTAGGTCTGTGACCTGAACCGTGTCGAGGTCACTGTTTTCGAGCTAGATCTTCTTCTTAGAAGCTGACTTTGGGTGGATTACTGATCCTTACTGCCGCGGTCTTTTCAAATTGAATGATTCTTGGTGATTTGGGATTGCGATGTGTCTCGTGATGGAATACAATGTTTAATGTGCTGTTCAGAGACGAATGCTTATCCTCCGGATGAAAGTTTGAACTCTTCCCCATTTTTAGTATGCAAAGTTGGGCTGAGCTTAGTGAAACTGAAATTCGCTTGGATTCTTTCCTGGATGTCGCGCATTGATGTTTACCACTTTTCAAAATGGAATGTGCTCGAGTCATCGTCTTCATCAACTCTACTCTTGATGAATTTGAGTGGTCGTCCTGCAGGTTCACATATCTTTGGCTGGTGACAAGCACATGCGAGTTTCATGGATCACAGATGATACCTACTCTCCATCCTTTGTCGAATATGGGACGTTTTCTGGTAATTATGAGCATACGGCTTGGGGAGAGAGCACTTCCTATAGTTACCTATTCTATAGCTCGGGCAAGATACATCATGTGGTTATTGGGCCGCTTGAAGATCTCACCGTCTACTATTATCGATGTGGAGGCGAAGGACCCGAGTTCCAGCTCAGAACTCCGCCATCACAGCTTCCAGTTGCTTTTGCAGTGGCAGGGGATATGGGTCAAACCGGTTGGACCAAGTCCACCCTGGATCACATTGACCAATGTAATTATGATGTTCATCTCCTTCCTGGAGACCTCTCCTATGCTGATTACCTGCAGCATCGATGGGATACATTTGGTGAGCTTGTTCAACCACTTGCAAGCGCGAGACCTTGGATGGTGACTGAAGGTAACCATGAAGAGGAGAGGATTCCACTATTGAAAGAGGGGTTTCAATCCTATAACGCCCGGTGGAAAATGCCCTCTGAGGAGAGTGGATCGAGCTCAAATTTGTACTATTCATTTGAGGTTGCTGGAGTCCATGTCATCATGCTAGGGTCGTATGTGGACTATGATGAGTACTCGGAGCAATATGATTGGCTGAAGGTTAGTTGGTTCCCTCATCTTTTGTGATGGACTGTTCATGGCTATTCATAAATTTTTTAAAGGGTTAATGAAGCTAATAATTTGTTAGTGATACTAGGCAGTAGGCACACACAGGAAATGATGGCACTTCTGCTGGTATATCTGCATCTTTTTGCTCCACTAAAGAATCATAACCAACTAGGTACCTTGTATACCAATCAGCGTACCACTTTAAACCTCTTGCCAGGCTTCAAAATTGGGGGAACCTTTCTGGCTTTAAGATAATAATTTCACATGTTTCTTCACTGTTTTCGTGTGCAGGCAGATCTATCCAAAGTGGATCGGAGCAAGACCCCGTGGCTCATAGCTTTGTTTCATGTGCCATGGTATAACAGTAACTATGCTCACCAAGGGGAAGGAGATGGGATGATGGCAGCAATGGAGCCCTTGCTCTATACTGCTGGAGTGGATATAATATTGGCAGGACACGTACATGCTTATGAACGCTCTGTAAGTCACTGTGTCTGCGCTTTCCTTTTATTCTCATATGCAACTGTATATAAACCAATGCAGCAAGAATATAACGCTGTTGATCATTAACCAGAAACGCGTCTACAAGGGAAGACCTGATTTGTGTGGTGCTATCCATATTACAATTGGAGATGGTGGCAACCGAGAAGGTTTGGCTCAAAAGTATGTCCATTTCTCAATCCTGAACTTTTGTGTTGCTCAACTCACCATTTTTAATACACAAATTTTGAAGTTGCCCGCTGAGATAAATTGAACGGGTCTTTCCATGGTCCAACTCACCATTTTTCATATGCAAATTTTGAAGTTGCCTGCTGAGATAAATCGAATGGATACTCCCATGGTCTTTTTTATTCGGTTAGGTACAAGGAACCTCAACCGAAATGGTCAGTCTTCCGTGAGGCAAGCTTCGGACATGGAGAGCTCAAGTTTGTCAATTCATCTCACGCATACTGGAGCTGGCACAGGAATGACGATGACGAACCAGTCAAATCCGATGAGGTCTGGATATCCTCTTTGGTCAGCTCAGGTTGCATGGTCGAAAAGGAGCTCGGAAAAACCCTTTACAACAACTAGTGACTGCACTCCCATATCTCTTACTTGGTCTTCTCTTAGTTGCAAACAAGAAGGAGAAGCTGGTGTAAGCTTTACTTACAGTCTCTTCAAGACCTGCAATGGCCAACCATCCCATGTTGCCATGTAAATACTGTAACTTGGTACTTAAGTAATACTATGGTTACCTATTATTCCCTCGCCAGTATACAATTCTTGCCAGAGTTTTGCATGGTTGTTCACTCCAAGCCTACTCCATGGTTTTGAAAGTGAGAACATACATAATTGAGTACAACTAAGGCTGCCCAGATTACAAAACAATGCATTTTCAACATGTACATGGTACAATCCCATGGTAAGCATTGACCCACCTAGAGAACCCAATTGCTTATCTACACAGCAGAGCTAAACCATCAAAAAAGAACAAAAGAAATGCAGGAGGTTTACTTCCCACCTCTATATAACCAACCATCCTGCAACCAGTTCAAGAAATGCCCATCAAGATTCCCAACATTACTGCCTCAAGGACTGCATCATCATATATCCACAAATCACCTATGTTTACCTATTGGAAAATATGGATTTGGGTTGTACCATATGAACAATCGAGGGAGGTGGATATCATGTTATGGTAGCCATAGGGTTGTCATCCATGCTTCAAACATACTCCCATGCTTCCATCAAATCCTGGACAAAGTAGAGATTTGTATTTCAGAAAAACAGCAGGTGGAGACATAAAAGAACAATCATTTTGCAACTTTTCCCAATGCCAAGGCTGTGATTGGTAAAGTCGGGTAACCAGTTTCACCAGTTACTGATTCATCTCTTGGATCAGATGTAATGGATCATCATATACCGAGAGCACATCGAATTTCCTCTGATACTTGAAAAAGAATAAAAGGGGTAATATTTTGATAAACTAAAATGCACCATTCAATCCTCCTTTGTAAGCTTATATCTTGCCATTCATAGGATCCAGGGTGGGGTTACTTCTCAAACTGCTGCAGATCAATCTCCCATGCTGAAGCAAGCCGAAGTAAGAGCTGTTTGGGTGAAGCTCCTTCCCAATCATCGGGAGGATCGGTAGCTGAAGAAATTCCGTGCAGGCTGAATAAGAGCTCCTTCTTCACATCCATGGGAAGGCTCACTGAATTTGGTCCATTTTCCAATACAATTTCAAACAACTGGGAAATGCATAAGTGGAATATCAGACATAACCATATAGTCTCCATAAAGATTCTTCAGGAAAAGCAAAATACGTATACCTGCTGTATCCAAGATAGGCATATGTCGAGCAAGTTCTGTTCCTGAAGAAACTGTGCTACAGCATGAATGACCTCAACAGCGACCTCATGGGAGATCTGATCAATGGCTGGTCCCGATCTGTCCATCAGCTTCACCAGCAGGCGGTCATCTCCAGTAGACAAAACTTCTGCATATGCTGCATCGATACCACCTACATGAAAGGCGTCCATAGCGTTGGTCCAAGAAGCCCAAACTGGGTCTCGCTCCTGCCCCATGTTATCATCTTCCATGGCCTCTGCTGTCAGCTCAGGCACAGCAACTCCAGCTGCTCTAGAACTCCCACCATCATCCCCAGCTATCCGAATTGCCTCAAGGGTGGCTTCATCTTTTGATGCTTGCCATACACTTCTTGCTGAAGGGCCTTCTCCATGCCTTAAATTAGGAGCACCCACCTTACCCCAAGCTCTCCTCCCATCATCAGGAGCTTTCCTGGCCCCGGATTGCCCATTCCTGAAGCCTCCATAGGGTGGAAAGTCCCTAACCCTATCCAATCCATCTGATATGTCAGACCTCCATGCAAAGTTTCTTCCCCTCAAGCTGGAGGCAGTTCCCTGAGATATGGCAAATCTTCCCCTTCCCCTTCCGAATTTCCCACCGGAGTAGTCAGATAACCCATTGTGCTTCCCCATAAACCTACCTGTCGCACCGAGCCCCAAATGGGAACCACCACATCTTCTGCCAGATGATATGGACAAATCATGAGCCATATCCTCAACAATTCTTTCGAGACCTTTGACTCTGTTCTCCAACATTATCATGCTATCATGAGAACCACCCATAAAATCCTGTGGTCAAGAAAAAAGGCCAGATCAGATCAAACACGAAGGTAAGACAAAATGAAGCCTTTGCTGGGATAGTTTGTTCTTGGACCATACCTGCAGCATTCCCAGGAGATGAGCTTGTTGTCTCTCCAAATGTAGTAACTGCCTTTGTATCGCAATCCAATTTCCTTTATTGCTGCTAAAGGATCCTCCTTCAGACTGACATTCAGTTTTGGCAAAAACAGCAGTTGATTCCCTCTGATTTGCATCAATTTTATCATCGTGAGCTGACCTTAACCTCCACACTCTACCATCCATTCCTCGATCCATAGTACGGTATTTACTCATAGATGACTCCTCCAAGTTGTTGCTCATGCGATTGAACCTCCCCCTAAGCTCGACAACACTTAGGGCCGACTCTTCCCCATTACTGGAGCTTGACGAATTGAGGTGTCTACGGGGCACAACTACTTCTACAGGCAAATCATCAGAACCTCTAGTCTCAAGTTTCTGGAAAAACTCTGGATTTATCTCTTTATCAATCAACACAGGCGCTTTCTTCTTCAATATAACAACTGCTTTGTCCGAAATATTTCCTGATTTAGCTTTAGGAACTGAATCCCCGGTCGGGAAAGAATCTTTACCATCAGATGGATTCAGTTCATTTTTCTCTGGCAATCCCAGTGGCTCAGGAATCTCTTGTTCTGATATAATGACCGGAGAGGAAACAATTTTACCTGTAGTTCCAAAAGATTGGGAAAATCAAATAGTTTGGCAAGGCAGTGCACGATTAGCTTACCCTGAGAAATAGATTTATGGTCATCAAGACCTCCCTCCTCTTTCCCTAAAACCTTCTTCCATAATTGTAAAGCCTCCAGCATTCTATCTCTGACCGGCTTTATCTGTAAAAGCAAGCAAATACTCGATTGCCTTAGTACACCTTGTTCTTAGATTACTCATATCAGCAAGGTAAATTGTAGGAAGATATCACTAAAGCCCCCACAATCTAATATAAACAAAAGAAATCACAGCTCAAGCATCAAATGGTTCTCCTCATGAAGTTGATGAAATTCTCTCATTTGTATTGACCTTAACTAGTAAAACTCCGGCAATAATCTACCTTATCAAAGCGACAACCCTCAAGTGTAGTTGATGTGGAAGCAGCTCCATCTGTGATGAGGTCCTTCGAATGCATTGCCAAGGCAATTAATGCTTCTGCTGATGCTTTCCGTGTTGCCCAGTCTGGACTCCCAAGACATTCTTGAATACCCTGCAGTAAAGAATCAAAACTTTGTGGAGAAATTGCTCCTACCTGCAGCAAAAGCACCATCAAAATTACACATCCCGGAAATTGCTTCATGTGGGTCAAACTACATGGACAGCCACACTGATCTGCATTTATATGTCATGAAAACCTCTCTTAGACAATCCATAGCCAGCATATGGAAAATCCATGCCTAACATACCTTTTCTTAAGCAAAATTTAAATTAAGTTGCATGGCCATTCAAAAGATCACATTATAATTACTGCTAGAGATCAACCAGGCCTAGTTTCTTAGTAGTTACTTGAGGTATTTAACAGAGTGTTTGTGACAAGGATCTTCTGTAGAATGCCCATCATCAAGTCTCAGAGAAAAAGGTTATTGAACATAAGGCAGCTCGGTGGCTCACAAACCCGAGATAAGCTAGAAACAACAGGCAATAAAGCAGCCTTGGCTAGAAAGTTGGGGTTATATAACAGCTTGCAGATTCGTGGACACATCTTCTGGAATGCAGCAACTGGTGGGTCAGCTGCACAATCCACCATCTTTGCCATACAAAGTGCTGCACCAGATTGTACCACTTTGTTCTGATCACCCATTGCTTCGAACAAAGGCTTGGCAAACAAACCCACAACCCCATCATTCTTCAAGTACTGTGCAGAGAGTGCACCAATGGCATCCCGGCATGCATCTCTTACTCCAGAATCTGAGTCCTTGAGCCTCCTGGGAAGGAAGATAGATCAAGTACTTGAGATAAAGACAGAGAAGATCGATCAGGAGCAAAATACTGTTCTAAGAGTGCAGAAATGGTGATCCCTCACACCATATATCAGCTTCTTCACCTGCATTAGGAATCAACTGACCGTCATCACTCATCAATGTATATCACGTATGAAAAGATGATTGAAATATTCAAAATCTGCATTTGATTGAGCTGCGTGTGCGCTCAGGCGCTTGGATTGTTTAGCACTAGGTGAATTATGCAAAGCAGTACATGGGACCGAATCTGTTTGCATCGGTCAATCAATCACCTGGAGAGCTGAGCAATGATCTTGGTCAAGTGGTTTAACATAGAATCCCCACGGCTCGAGCATAAGACAGCGAGGAGACGAATGGACTCCTTCTTCACAGCAGGCTTGGGGTCGTTGGAGGAGTCGAAGAGGCAGTTGAGGAGCATGGGGATGGCGTCGTGGGAAATCGTCTGGAGGGTGGACTCTAGATCGGATACCGCGATTTGGTAAGTGTCCCGATCAGCGAGCTTGGAGAGGGAAGTGAGGATCCTCTGCTTGAGCTCGACCATGGCCAAGTGGGAGGAAACAGACGAGGACGACGAAGAGGAGGAGGGAGAGGAGTTGATGACCCTCGAATTGGGCTTTGAGGGTCTGGGACCCTGTGAGCTCATGGTGACTTTTCGTGGTTGCAGTTCTTGCCAGGAAAGGAAAGCGAAGAGATGGCGTGGAAGCAGAGAGGATCGTCCATGGAGAGTAAAATCAGATCTGAGTGATGTGATGAAGACGAAGATGGCGAGACGAGGAGAGAGAAAGAGAGGGAGAGGGGTTGAAAATTTTGAATTTTTTAAACTGTCGTGGATCCATGTGAACTGTCTGTCAATAGTAGCTCGAGTGCTACTATTGGGTACTGAAATCTTCCATGGGACCTCAGATCAAGGTCACAACAATCCACCAAGGAAGGAAGGGCCTCCATTTTAGCAAAGCTTGAAGGTCTTGCAGAAGTCCGCCTTCCAAGTTCCATAGTCGCCCAGGATTCTGGGGTTCTCTCTATGTTTGAATTTAGAACAGAAAATCCATGTTTGCAAGCCCACATTAGCCTGTCACTGATGAAGAAGCATTGGAACATGGGGGATTACATAGTAAAGTTGTGACCTTTCTTCCTGGGTAGAGCTAAGGTTGTTGTTAACTGCAGTGTTAGAGGGGATAAGGATGTCCAGACAGCATTCAAGCACTTGCAGATTAAGGTAAGATGTTTTTGTCATAGACCAGAAGATCATTGACTTGCAGATACAGGATGCTTATCAAGTTTCCATGCTATGGCCTCAAGAAAACTGATATTCCCCCAGCTCCAATGAACCAGCCTGCTTAAGTTTGTATTTGCCTTATGGAAGCACAGTGAAGAACGGAAAAGACAAATTGCCACAATGCCAATTGAACAAAATCCATAAAGGGTTCAACTTCTCAATATTCTCTACCACTCTCACTGGATTATTTGAAACTGCAGTCAACTACCAACACTCACCCACTGAATGAAATACAAAGCTGTAGTTTAGACTTTATTCCAACTACTTTCTATGTAAAAAAAGAAAACACTCACCCAAGATCTGGAGCTCCTCAAATCACCATTTGCCCATGGTTGAAACTCTTCTACTGCAGGTCCCTATCATTGCTTTGCCTGCACACAGCAGAGTTGAGAGAAATGTCAAGAGAATATTACAGTATTGGGGCATAAGCAGAAGCCATCATCTTCTGAAAAATAAGGGGAGATTTAGACAGATGAGTAGAGAAGAACAGTGCAGCAGAACATGAATCCAAGCTAATACTAATTGTCTATGTCCTGGACAGGCACTTTTGGACTAGAACTCGGTTTTTTTGGGTTTACCTGAGAATACAAGAAGGTGCCGAGGACAGCAATGGCTGCGCCAAGGGCATTGACGGGCTGGACAGGGGTATGGAAAATGATGATTGATGATACAATGACTGATATTCGCTTCATGGTGTTCCCAATGCTGAAGGTCAATGGAGATATCTCATCCAAGGACATGTAGGAGACTTGATTGTACAAGTGGTAGAACACACTCTGGGCTGCCATCCACCTAATAATAACACAGGCAAGTATCGGACATTGTGAAACACTTGTTTAGTAGTATCAGAATGTACTCAAGAACCAAAATTGCTTGCTTTGCTTCACGGATGAGAAGTACAAAAACATGATAGATTCAAAAGCCATGGATGATCTAGCATCATGCCAAACTACACAAACTTGATGATCTGCCTTCAAATGACTAGTTATTATATCACTCTAGCAAGTGGGTTCTTAGGTTCAAAGGGAGAGAACAGATCAAGAGCAAGCCAGAAGAAAAACAAATAGCAAGTTCTCATTGGGTGTTATTACCAAACAATCTGGGGTCCAATTTCGGACAGTGCCTTCTGAAACCCAGCAGCCCACAACTGTGGCCCCTCCACAGCAATTGCAAAGGGAGTGAGGATCAAGAGAGACAAAATAGACAGGCAGGCATAATAGTTCATTCCACTGACTGATTTTCCCTTCATGCCTCTCTTGGAGAATATATTGCGGAATACAAAGGCAAGGTTGGATATCATAGCTCCCATGAACCCTGAGAAGCCAGAAAAAGTACAAGAATAAAATGCAGTTCCTTATTTCAAAGAGTCACTGAGGTAGGTACCAAATGGCCCCAAACAGGTTGACCCAGCAGTCACATTGACTACCCTGAATGAAAGCTCCAACCATAAGACACCAAACTGTCCAATCTAACACTGAGTGAGAGAGAAACCCACACTAAACAGAAGAATAAGCATTGCCTGAGAATGGTTTGTTTTGGACCAGCTGATACAAGCCTTCACTAGGGTGATTTAGAAGAGATTAATGAAGCCTGTAAAAGATAGAAGGTACCTATCATGTTGAAGTTGAGCTCGGTCACAGCAGCAAGGGCACAACCACCAATAATAGGCAAAAGGGACAAGTACACTGAGGCTGGGAAGGTCTCGCCCAGGAGGAACCTTGATACTAGCACGCTGAAAGCAGGCTCACCACTCTTGATGATGTGTGTGAATGAAACTGCAACCTTGGACATACTCACAGTTGCTGCTACATGTCCGATAGTGTGTGCCACAGCAACCTGCACATAGAACAAGATGACAACTGAGATATTTATGCCAAGAAATTGCCAAGAATGCAAGCAGGCCATGAATCGAGCTCGGTCTTATTTACTTTGACAATTGATAAAGAATGAAGGCATCCGGGCATGCAAATCTAGAAATCAGCCAAAGAGGGGAGGGAAAAAGAAAGTGTGTACCGGAAATAAGGTCTTCCAGAACTCAAAGTCTGTCTTTGGGGTCTCAGCAATTCTTGTGGCCCAGGAGATCAACATCATGAGAGACCCAGCTGCTAAAGACAATGTCGAGGTCAACCAAGGGTATGGATACGCATTCAACACCTTCTTGTTGTAAATATTGAACACCACGTTCAAAGCCCACCATGTGGCGAAATAAACCCCAATCTTCAGCCTCTTTGAGACGTCCGATGCAGCCGCCCCCGATGCCTCTGACCGGTCGGCCTCGTAGGCGTGGCATTTGGTCAAAGGGGCACCCTTCGTGCCAATCCCTCTCAAAGATCCGAAAGTCTCGACGGAGGAGACGTGCAGGGGTCTTGACAATGAGAGCGTGGGGAGTCGGCTGATTATTCTCGCCGGTGAAGGAAGCGAAATGGAAGTTTTTCTGATGGGGATCAGTGACCTGCTGCCGCCGGAGACAAACTCAGACCCATGAAGCGGCCTAAGAGACTGCGATCTCAGAGAAGAAACCATGGTACCCTGAAGGAGAATAGCACTGATTCTCCAGCAGAGATCAAAAAGGGGGAGCTTTTTATAGTGTGTTTGGCAAGTTTAACAAAGGGATTGATTCACACGACACGTAGCCCGAAAAGGACTGGTGTGAAGAGATCTTCGAGGCTGAGCACCCGACAGCTGCACGGAAAGAGAGAGAGAGAGAAGTAACAAGAAAGGCAGGCTGCTGATATGATTTATGTCCCTTCTCCTCTTCTCCTCCTCCCCAGAGAGACCACTGAACAATAAATCAAAGTCCACTCCTTCCAAGCTTTGAAGGGCAATTGAGAAAAGGGCTTTTCAAGGTAGGAGGTTGGTAGTGACTGACGGCGAGGCAGATGGAAATGCTAAATAATGCACCAAGCACGGAGGTAGAAAACAAGGGGGAGAAGACATAGATGGAAATTAACATAGAAAAAAGGAAATCAGTCCATAGTTTTACACTCACCTACCAAAACCAAAATGTCGTCTGATTTGTTATGCCACCGCCACCCCCATCCCCACCTTTCCATGTTATATTTATTTTTAATTTTTACTAAATTTTAATACATTTAAATTCCCATTTGTAAAATTAGAAACGAGTCTAATCAATTTTGGTGGTTTTTTTGTTCGGTTTTTCCGTTCATACAAGATTTGTATCATAAAATACAAAATGAAATGGGTATAAATAAGAAACTCAATCAAATTTTAAAACTTGATTCAAAATAGAAATACAATTTACCATATCCGAAGTTGGGTCCCATTGTTCGGTGCGAGTTCGAGTCCATTGAACCCGTATTTGGGTCGAGTGCAGGTTCTAAGGGTACTCTACCCACCTGAAAAATTGTTATCCCTCATCTGCATAAGAAGTCAGTTTGGATTGAAGCATGAAACTGGGAGCCAACAACATAGAGAAAAGAAGGTTCAATGTTTATTCCAATAGCCCTGAACTGTAATCCACCATCAGTGAAGCATATGTTTATGTCTAGCCTTTGAATGGGATCAACATACAGTCGGTTCTTGGGCAACAATTCCGGGGCACGGACTACTTCTTGTCGGGGAGTTTCTCGATCAACTCGGGTATCACCTCAAAGAGATCACCCACCAGCCCATAATCAGCAACCTGCCATTTCACCATTTTTGTTACTATGAGAGAATGGATGCTTCTTCATAAGCTAAACAAGGTATGGAGCAAGGGAAATGAATGATTAGCCATACTGCAGGATCAGTGTCTGAAAATGTATGTTCTCTGGGCAGTGAAAGGATCATAAGGATCAAGTCAGTGAGATGGATCAATTACCTGAAAAATTGGAGCATCTGAATCCTTATTTACAGCAACAATGACCTTGGAATCCCTCATGCCAGCAATGTGCTGAATGGCACCTGAAACTCCGAATGCCATGTAGAGTTCAGGGGCAACAATTTTTCCAGTTTGACCCACCTGAAAAGGTATTGCCAGTCACAAAGGCCATCCACAAAATATACAAAAGAAGCCTGTCAACTGTTCTTTCCATAGCTCCTGCATCTTCTTGAACACACTTGAGTCTTCATTCGAGTCGGAAACTGCAGAAGCAAAAAGGGCATGGCAGTGATCTTACTTTACCTGAAGGTCGTTCGGAACAAATCCTGCATCTACAGCAGCTCGAGTGGCTCCAACTAAACAAGAGGAAGTGATAAATATCACACTTGTTAGAAGGAACACAATTGCTACAAAAGGAAAAGCATGCCCTACAAACTATACACCACTGTGTACTTCTGGTTTCCTGAAGGAAAAATGATGTCTAAAGGCATTAAAGAACACAAGCTTGTGCTGGGAGATAACCTGCACCACCAAGCTTTTCTGCAAGCTTCTCTATCATCTTAAAATTCTCGGCGCTTTTCAATCCCCTCCCACCGGTGACAACAACTCGTGCATTTCCCAAATCAGGACGTTCTGTATCTTGGGAAGTAAGCTTCATGTACCGGGATTTACCGATAGACTCTGCATCCAAAAAAAAGAGCAGATGGTACTTTTCCTGCTACTATCTTGCTTCATTCTATATCGTGTGAATCATCTTTTAGTAGAGAGACACGAGGAAGAGAACAGACCGACCTTCCTCAAAGGTTGAGAGATCAACCCGAGAAATCGGGGCATCATTAGATTTTGAACCAGTCTCCTGCAGGTCCACAGGAAAGGATGTTGATCTGATTGTCAGTAGGCAAGGTTCAGCACCTGTGTACCTAACGGTGCATAGAGCATTGCCAGCATAGATAGGCCTATATTGAAATTGCAATGAAAATCTGAGTTATTCTCTGCAGAATTATCCCAGAACTAGAAGCAGCAGCTGCTCGCACAAACAATCAGCACAGGCTCAAAACATGAACATTTAGGCAGACTTGCCGGACAAACTGGAGGGGTTCTGAAATTTGGGTAACATCAGTCACAGGAGAGACATCCAAGAGGGCAGCAGCTCGAGGAACTATGTTCTTCCCAAATGAACCAGAAGCAGCAACTACATGAGAATATCCCCCAGATTGCTGAACCAGCTGTATTAACCTGGCCCAAGGCTCAGCAAGAGAATGTGTAAATCTATCTGAGTGGGCTACCAGAACCTGCAGGAGTAAAAGTTTCATCATGCAACGCATCAACCTGCAAGAGAAGGTATGATTTCCTTTCATCCCTCATCATTTCTCTCAAACCCCCTTCAGAGAATTTCACAGTAGGCTGAAACATTTCTATCCTCTCACACCGTGCAGAGATAATCAAGAGAAACTAGGGCAAACCAGTAAAACTAACAAGATAGGGATACCTTTGAGACTGAAGGATGACATGAAGAGGCACTCGAAGCTGCTCTCTCGAGGGATGGGCCAGACCCAGCCAACAACACCGTAATAGAATTATCATGGCCGAGCAGTCTCGCTGCCTCTACGGCATTCACCGATGATGCTTTAATGCAACCCCCTTCATGCTCAGCCACAACCAGCGTGCTTATCTATACCCAGTAAAAAGTTCGTCGAATCAGTGACTTATAAGACCTGGGTATCTTTGCTGTCAGGATGCCCTAATCAGACCTGGGATTAGCGATTCAGCAAAGAGATAGTCGAATCGCGATGCCCTAATTCATCAAAGCTCGCGAGCTTCGATTCTAAGCGAGACAAACAACCGAAATCTCAACATGGGTAATAGACACAATTCTTTCTTCTTCATTTCCAGAAAAATAATACTTCTTAAACGAGCGAATGCACGAGGTAGCTCGACGGATTGAGGTACTTCCGGAGGTAAAAATCGGACTTACAGATCTTGAAGCAGCAGGTGAGGTATATCGGGTGACAGAGAGTAGGGAAGCCCTTCGGCTGACTGCTCCGAGAAGCCCACGAGTAGCCATATTTTTTCTCTTTCCCTTGAACCAGACACAACGTTTGACCTTCTAATTCCAAAATTACGTCGCAGATTCTACCTCTGTGTTTTGTTTTGGAGAGATGGGCTGTATAATAGATTTCATAAATTGCATCTTCCTCTTTTTTGGGCCAAAAATATGTTCTTCCTCTGCATGTCAAAATTCGATTTTTCCCTCTAATTAATCATAATTATGAACAACATGGATTACTTCTTGTCTGTTGTCCAAATCTCTCCATCATTCTTATGCTCGAGTAGTTCATGAAATGGCTAAAGCAGGAGACTTCTTTTTTTGGAATGAAATGGCTAAAGCAGGAGAGAGATGGGTGGAAGTTGGTGCTTGCCTCGAATTTGAGCGGTCTCTGTAGATTTGCAGACCCTTTGCGAGCAAAACAATGTCAGCCATCGTCATCCTCTTTTGACAGAGCACAAAACCGACCACTGTGATCCACCTCAGAAGGAGTTAATTTTACCAAACACCCATATCGGAAGATCGCCGGAATAAAGAAAAAAAAAGCTCAGGAGGAGGATCAAATCGGAGACCCAGAAACAAAACGAACAAGAAAAAGGAAGTTGGTGAGGATTTCTGGCAGTCTCAACAGTCACCTGGCTTCTGTAGAATGCATTCTTGAGACTACATTCAGCAGCGAGGAAGAGAAACCTGTTGCCTTTCTGTTCATTGAGATTAAAAAAAATGTGGAGATCAGAACCTATCGTCCCTGCAGATTCTTTCTATCAGATCCGACCTGAGTGCGCCGAGGGTGTTCCCAAGACTCGTTTCAAGATCAAGGTTTGTCTCCCTCTCTCTGCCTCTTCATGAACAAGATGCTCAAATCAGGGGACGAGGATGTTGATGTCTTCTCGAATGTATTGCAGGCTGGAAAAACTTTGAGCCAGAGGAAATGGCGTGCTGAATTCTCTCCAGAAGGACAGCTTGATATAGCGAAAGTTCTAGGTCGAATCCAACGTGGGGTAACTAAGCAGATGAACTGCATTCATTCCCAAGAAACTCCATCTGCGTTTTGCCCTTTTTCCTTTTCTCCAATGTATCAGCAATGCATTAGATTGATGTTGCTGCTTGATCAGGGAATCCACCCATCAATCAGAGGAGAAGTCTGGGAATTCCTTCTGGGGTGCTATGATTCAGACAGCACCTACGAGGAAAGAGAGCAGATAAGACTACGAAGAAGGTAACCTATTTCTGTTGTTTTCTTGCTGGAGTTTTTGTTTAATAGTGATTCAGTCGCCGGACATGAACTGTGTTCCGACGCGATTCAGGGCACGGTATGTAAATTTCAAGGAAGATTGCAGGCTGCTGTTTCCGCTGATCGGAAGTGGGCGGTACGTGACAGCACCGATAATCTCCGAGGACGGTTATCCCACCCAAGACCCCATAGTCCTCATGCAGACAAGACCCGAAGCTCAAAACGGCAGTACCATGGATGCTTCTCCCGACCAAACACCTGACGTGAACGTGGAGCCGATAAAGGACAAGAAAGAAATCGAGTGGAAGCTCACGCTTCACCAGATAGGTCGGCGGCATCGTTTCTCCATCCCCACTTGCACAAAAAGGCCTTGTGATGCAGATGACCTGACGGGCTTTTTGCTTGAAACACGCAGGTCTCGACGTGGTTCGAACGGACAGGACACTGGTGTTCTACGAAAAGCAAGAGAACTTGTCCAGACTTTGGGATGTTCTTGCTGTTTATGCCTGGATAGACACGGATGTCGGCTACTGCCAGGGTATAGTGCGATCTGATCTTCTTCTTCTTCTTCTTCATCTCTGGCCATTGAAGTGTGATTTGATCTGAACTTTGGGCTACTTTTGATCAGGGATGAGTGATCTTTGCTCCCCAATGCTAATGCTTCTGGAAGATGAAGGCGATGCTTTCTGGTGCTTCGAACGTTTGATGAGGAGATTGGTATGCGAGATTCTGCTCATTGAAAGCTCTCTCCTTTCTGTTCTATTGGGTTCATTTCATTCATTGACTGCTGCTGCTGCTGCTGGTTCTTTCCCTCCCCTTCCCTTCCCTTCCCTTCCCTTCCCTTCCCTTCCCTTCAAACAACAACAAAAATAAAAAATAAAAAAAAAGCGAGGAAATTTCAGATGTACTGGTAGCTCTGTAGGAGTGGAGTCTCAGCTTAACAACTTAGCCTTGATCACTCAAGTTATTGACCCGAAGCTTCACCAGCACATTGGTACGAGTCTATTTGCTGTGTTGTTGTGATGATAAGCAGCCCCACCCCAATTGCCTGAAATCTGCGTTGCTTTCACAGAACACCTTGGTGGGGGTGACTATCTGTTTGCTGTCAGGATGCTCATGGTTCAATTCCGCAGAGAGTTCTCCTTTTGCGACTCTCTCTACCTCTGGGAGGTATGGATTGATGCATCGGTGATGTAGTATTATGGTGGTGGAGTTCTGGGTTTCCTGGTCTAATCTAACCTGCTGCTGCTGCTGCTGCTGCAGATGATGTGGGCTCTAGAGTACGACCCTGGACTGTTTTCCATGTACGAGGAGCAGCCCCAGCCGTCGACGTCGACGTCGACGGAGAGGAGTGATGGACCCAGAGGAGGAAAGCCCAAGTCCTCGAGGCAATGCGGGAAGTTCGAGAGGGAAAACATGAGGAATGCTGGAAAGAGCTCAGAGGCACCTCTGCCCATCTCCATCTTCCTCGTTGCCAGTGTCATGAAAGATAAGAGCGATAAGCTGCTGACCGAAGCTCGAGGGCTTGATGATGTTGTAAAGGTGAGCTCCTGACAGTACACCGATCATCTTTCCTGCAGCAACCTGCTATGTAGATCACATCCTGGGTTCAATGGTTTGCAGATACTGAATGACATGACTGGGAATCTAGATGCCAAAAAGGCTTGCACTGGGGCCTTGAAGCTTCACAAGAAGTATATGAAAAAGGTGCCAAAGCAGCAGCCCATAGGAGGAGGGGATCTCAACTCCTGAAAGGAAGAAGAATTAGAAGCATATAAATGGCACATCACGCGATGGTCATCTTGGCGCATTCATGGTGAGGAGCTTAGTTCCCATGGAAGAAAATGGAGTGTTCTGTGTCTGTCTGTCTGTCTGTCTGTTGTAAGTTATCAAGGAACTGATGCAAAAATCATGCATAGACAGTTGATTTGCTTGTACATGGAAGTGTATCAATAAAAACTTACTGGGTTTAATGGAGAAAACACGGTTGGTTTGAGGGATCTACAAGAAGGAGCCTCGAACATGTGAAATGCACTTCTACTTGCCCATGTGGTTCGAGTATACATTTATTAGATACAATTTTAATAAATACCATGGTAAACAATTATATATAGTTGGGTATAAAGTAAAACACGAGTTTATCTTTAATTAAAAGTAATAATTTATACTTATTAAATATTAATTAGAATAATTATATAGTTGGTTATAGAGTAAAATACAAGTTTATTTTTAATTATAAATAATAATTTTATCTATTTTATATAATTTGGTATATTATTATTAAAATAAACAAATCGAATAAGCGGTCCGACAAGCAATACAAGTTTTATATCCGAACTCGGACATGCCCGCACCCGATCGAATCAAACAAATATGCGGGTTACATAGTGTGGATTATAGTTCGGATTGGGGTTTTGATTATCCTCAAAATAGAAGGCCATTCTTGTAAATTCAAATGGTTGATCTTCGGTTGAATCATAAACAGAATTAGGGTGAGTTTCAACGCATTCAAATAAAGTTTATAATCATCTCTTAAAATTCAAATTATAACATTAAATAGACATTTGAATCTATCAGTTTTCATTTTTTCTCTTTCTCAATTATTGATAAATTCATAATTGTTTAGTAAATAAGTTTTCAGTTGACATAAGGGGACAAAATTGTCTTTGTGCCATTGTTTCTTCATATTTATTATTATTATTATTTAAAAAATAGAGAAAATTAGGACCTAATTAACTTTTGAATACCTTTTTACTTGCATTGAAAATTAATTAAAGCTGTAAAATCAATTTAATTAGAAGTTAATCCGGATTAATTAGTAAATAATATTGCAGGCTAATATTTAATTAATCACCTCCCTGCAGCCAATGACGGTGTTGCCTTCCCTCGTGGAGATTTTGAAAGACGGAAGACCCGGAAGGTTCATTCCTGCTTGCTTTCTATCTAATTGTTCTTCTTCTTGGCAGATTCTACAGGTAAGATGGGTCAACACCTTTGTTTGTCTTTCCTGCGTGCGTTATGTTATCATCAGCAGCCAGCGTTTTCCCGAGCTTAGTTTGGATCGGATCTGGTCAGAATTGCTGACCCACCACGGAAAAGCTTCGGGCTTTGTGGGGTTTTCTTTGTTCACACTTGTCGATTCAAGAGACTTCGCCTCAGCCTCAAGAAGCCGAGGTTGGAGAGTGTCGGAAGCTAAAGCTCACGTGGCGGCCTTTGCTTGAATAGGGGGGCCGTAGTATTCCCTACCGGATTATATTCTCTGCGGCGTCTGAGGAGAGTCAATCCCGTCTTCTGGCCGCTCCCTTGGATTTTGATTGCCGGATAGCTTTTTTCCCAAATTCCATTTCTAGGGCATATTTGGAGCCCTGAGATTTTAGATTTTGGAGGCTTTGGTAAGTTTGGGTGATTGTGGGTGGTTTCATGCTTGGAGCTGAATGAACTGGAAGCTTGCTTGCCACTTTTGGGGTTGAAAGTCTGAGGAGGCTGTGCTCTGTTACTCTGAGAAAGTGACCCCCTGACAGATGTTAAGGATTGTGCTTGTAGAAAATGATCCAGAAAGGAACAATGGTCAGAGGAGTCAGCTGCTTGATCTTTCTGGTTACTCTGATATCCTCTTCGGTGGCCAGGTGGGAGGAAGTGCCTTCTCAAGATCTACTTGATTTGGCTTCCCTGGAGATTGACCAGGACACGGTATGGAAATCACATACACCAAAAACCATAGGTTTAATCATTCTGCATAACTTATCAAATTATTGGATGAAAACATTGTATAAAATGTACCATTTTGGGTCTTATTTGGAATGCAGATAAACTATGATCATGTAAAGGTTTATTTCCCTGGATTAAGACGGATATTCTCATAATTTCGTGACACTTTTGCGAGTTATGATATCGTAATGTTGTCCGGTTTGTTGCATTTTTCTATTCTTGACACTTTTGTTAGGTTCGGTAGGAAGGAAGGAATGAAAGTAATGGAATGAGAATGGGATTTGAAGAGAGTAGTTTTCATCAGTGATAACTGTTCTTCTTGGAAGTATAGAATGAGCATTCCCTGCATATTTTTAGGGGATGAAATTTGTTGAAAGTAAACTAACTTTATCAACCTTCGTAGCATGATTAATGGTGAGTACTCTTAAAATCCCACCTTTGTGTCCAAAGTACTGATTTAGCTGGAGATCATGGGAGGAGTTGGTGATTGGAGGTGTTCAATGAGCAGTTATTGTTCACTCTATGCATTTCATTGGACAACTATGTTTTGATCGATTATATTCTGATTGCAGGCTGAGCTGCTATTGATCAATTGTAGGAGGGTGCTTATCATTAAAGAACTCAATCTATGCTTTCCCCAGGTGTCGGGCAGTACAAGCAACAGTTTCAGCTATGAATGCCTATCGTTTTCAAAAGGGAACATATGGGAAGTTATACATGCCCTCCGTCCGGATCTTAAGCAAAAGGTTGAGGTTTGCTTGAGAAGGAATGGCCTTACTTTCCGTGTTTCGGGTGTAGAGACCGTTCCTAAGCATTGGTACTCTCGGTATCCCGAGCCTGTGTCATCTAGTCTGAATACCCATAGGCGCTTTTTGGCTGCTACATCACCAGCAGCCGCCCCAGGACCTGCTGTATCAATTAGCCCAAGTCCATCTCCTTCCGGCACCTTAGATTCAGACACTAATGTACCCACTCCTCCGAAAGTGCCATTCTTTCCACCCTTCAATGCACTGAGTCCACAAGCTCTACTGAGCCAAGAAAACTCGTCAGAAAGCCAAGGTTCAAATGATCAGGTCATCAAGGGGAATGGCAACAACAAAGCAGTTGTCATTGCAGTTTCTGTCACGGCTTCAGTAACATTTCTTCTTGCTGCATTACTATTCATATGTTATAATAAATTTAGGAGCAGGGTCCGTGCAGGTAGAAATGATGAAAGACCACTTCTCAGTCTGAGCATGAGCGACTACGCTTTTGGTATAGTGATTTGAGAAATGCTTATATCACTTTAATCCATCAATTGTGGACACATTTTCAGAGATTTTTTTGTTCACTGATTTATGCAGGTTTTGCATATAAGCCTTATGGCTTGGGGGGTTCTATCAAGGAAGAAAAGCTGAAGGACAACTTTCCTGCCAAATCTTCTGCGGGAGGAGGTACTAAGCCTTATGGATTGGGGGGTTCTATCAAGGAAGAGAAGCCGAAGGACAACTTTCCTGCCAAATCTTCTGCGGGAGGAAGTACTAAGGGTAGGGTACATTCTTCTGCAGGAGGTATTGGGAGTGGCATACGTACCTCGTTAATGTGGGAGACCTTTGAATCACCGCATCCAAATAACAGGAATGGAGTGTTGTCCCCTTTCCCACTGTTGAAGCCACCCCCAGGAAGGGTGGCTGCAAATACTAATTTTCTAAAGCCACCCCCGGGGAGGGCTGATCCTCTCCCTCCTGAGCCACCTGCCCCTCCCAAGCTGTCTGCAAAGGCTGGCCATCATCTGCCACATCCCCCTCCTGCACAAAAGCTAGCTCCTCTAAGTGCTGTCCCGACACCATCTCCAGGGAAACCATCATCTCTGCTGCCAGCACCTGGTGGACCCAAACAAAGTGCCCCACCACTGCCTACACCCCCTGCACTCAGTGGATCCAAACTAGGCTCCCCACCAGCACCTAGTGGACCCAAACTAGGCGCCTCACCACCACCGCCACCGCCAGCACCTAGTGCACCCCAACCAGGCACTGCACCATCACCACCACCACCAGCACCTGGCGGACATAAACCAGGCCCACCGCCGCCACCACCAAAGAGTGGCCCTTCTTCCACTAGACCACCACCACATCCTCCAAGAGCAGGTCCCAAGATAGCCCCACATCCACCACTCGCCCCAACGGGACTTGGTGGAGGAGTTGCATTGGATGAAGAAGCTGATGCCCCAAAAATGAAACTGAAGCCTTTCTTTTGGGATAAGGTTCTTGCTAACCCTGATCAATCTATGGTCTGGCATCAGATTAAATCAGGATCTTTCCAGTAAGTATAAGCTTTTTCCCTGGCATGTTGCTGCAAATTCTTCATACAACATATAATGAACAAAAATTCAATTGTTTTGATTTTACAGGTTTAATGAAGAGACTATTGAAACTTTGTTTGGATATGCCCTTCCCAATAGAGGCATGAAGGAGAACAAGAAGGATTCTACTTTGCAGACTTCTGCAATTCCATTCGTTCAGATTATCGATTCAAAGAAAGCACAAAATCTTTTAATCCTCTTGCGAGCATTAAACATGACTATTGAAGAAGTCCGTGATGCACTTCTTGAAGGTATCACTCTCTTGATTTGCTGACTGAATTCTTTTTTTTGTATTTGGTAGGCTGCATTCCTCTGGTTGAGTGTTCGAAATTTGGGAGAGTGATCATTTTGCTTTGTGACAAGCAAATTAGTTGCATTTTCATGCCTTTTTCCATGTCCTACATGGATTGTCATCATTCCCATACTTATTCTATTCCTTTTTTCACGGCTCAGGGAATGAACTTCCAACAGAGTTCCTCCAGTCTTTGCTGAAGATGACCCCGACAGCTGATGAAGAACTCAAACTCCAGCTCTTTAGTGGTGAACTTTCTGAGCTGAACCCCGCTGATCGATTCCTGAAAACTCTGGTTGACATACCATCTGTTTTCAAAAGAATGGAAGCGTTACTCTTGATGAGTACTCTTCAAGAAGAGGTTACATCCACAAAAGAGTCATTTGAGACTCTAGAGGTATAATCATGGGCATCAATGAGCCTTCATGTCCTTGCTGCCTTAGATCAGTTGAGTTATTAGTGAAATATTTGCTTTTGTATGAAGGTTGCATGCAAGGAACTCAGAAACAGCAGGTTATTTCTGAAGCTCCTCGAAGCAGTCCTAAAGACGGGGAATCGAATGAATGATGGAACATTTCGAGGGGGAGCCCAGGCTTTCAGGCTCAACACACTTTTGAAACTTTCAGACGTCAAAGGAACCGATGGGAAAACCACATTACTTCACTTTGTTGTCCAAGAGATAGTCCGATCCGAAGGCATAAGAGCTGCTCGTGCAGCCCAAGAAAGCCAAAACTTAACAGGTGTTAAATCAAATAATACCCTTGAGGATGTACCTCGTGAATCAGAAGAGTACCACCGAAACCTCGGGCTTCAGGTTATATCAGGCTTGGGCAGAGAGCTTGGGAATGTGAAGAAGGCAGCAGCTATTGATGTTGATACTTTAACTAGCTCTGCAGCTAAACTAGGCCATGCTCTGATGAAAACACGAAACTTCTTGAATACAGATATGAAGAATTTGGAGAAGGAAAGTGGGTTTCGCCGAACTCTGAAGAGCTTTATGCAGAATGCAGAAATTGATGTGATGCGGTTGTTGGAGGAGGAGAAGAGAATCATGGGTCTCGTGAAGAGCACAGGCGATTATTTCCATGGGAAAGCTGGGAAGGATGAAGGCTTGAGAGTGTTTGTAATTGTTCGAGATTTCTTGATCATGTTGGATAAGGTCTGTAAGGAGGTGAAGGATGCACCTCCTCCAAGGCCTATGAGACAGCAGAAGAAAGTTGTTGGACCTTCTGTGACTTCACCAGCCTCTGACCCACGCCAACCTGCTTCCCTTGATCTTCGCCAGCGTCTCTTCCCTGCAATCCAAGAACGGCGTATGAATGATTCCAGTTCTGATGATGAGAGTTAGAGCATTAACTCAAAGAAAGGACCTTGACCTTGAAAAGTGGATATGGTTTATGAGCTTGTGCACCATTCAAACTGCAGCCAGTTGGCTTCAGGACTCAGATTTTATAGATCCATGGCCGGACATCAGGCAGCTGGCTTCTGAGGTCTGCATGTTGGTTTCAAATCATTTTTAACATGATAGAAGATTATTAGTTTATATGCTTTGATCATTTGAGTTAGAATGCAGGAGATAGTTGATAGCAATTTGGAATATATTCTGGTCATTTGTAGAGAACTAAAAATGGCCCATTGTTTTGTTGATTCCTTCATTAATCCATCTATGTTGATTCCACTACAGTTCCATTGATTTGTCCAATTGGTTATATAGTTTTGTTTGCCAAATATTATTGCAAAAATAAAAAGTTGGCTTCAGATGGATCAAGGGCAAGCAGTACCAAACCCAGGAAGCAGCTTCTTGGTGGCTCCACAGTATCCAGGAGCCCAAGTGCTGAGCCTAGCAAAGGAGATCATCCATGCAATTCAGAACTTGATGAGGAAGTTCAGAAAGACCCTAATTCAGATCCTAGAAGGGGCTCTGGCATCACTGAGAGGCCTGAAGCCAGAGGACATGACCATAGAGTGGATGGCCACTGTATTGTGGCATTCAAGAATTTCATGCATACTGTCTCATGGTTTATATATTGAAAGTTTGCATCATGTTGCAGCATTCACTTCCATCACTTTTCAGATGCTTGATTCTTGCATAAAGGTAATATAAAAAAGGTGTATTTCATGCTCTAAGCTAAAGGGGAGATCCAGATCTGTTGGTGTTCATAACTGAAAACTGAGATTGTCAGATTTAGTTATTCACCTATCTCCACTTGATGATGGTGCCCCCTTCATCAATATTTTCATTTAAAGCCTTCTAGCTATCTTCATGTTCCCCTCCATCTTTCTCTGTCTCTTTGCAGTGCTAATAATGAAAGAGAAGTTTGGCCATGGGGTGGAGCAATTGCTGGCGGTACTAGAAGCAGACGCAACAGCAAGCAGCTCCTCAGTGGATCCAGAAAGTCCTCAGCAAAAAATGATGAGCCATGCCCGGAAGATTTGCAGTGCAATTCAGAAAATGATATGGGCGTACAGGAAGAAGCTAACGCAGATCCTGCACAAGGAATGGATTCCTGTGCATGAGCTCCCCAAAGATGAAGATTTAGACGATCTGTTTCTTGAAAGCCAGATAGCCATAGAGAAAGCACTGGCGTCGATGAGAGACCTGAAGCCCGAGGAGATGACCACAGAGTGTATGCTCACAATGAAGACCATCCTAATAGCACTGGTAGAGCTGAGTTCGAAAGCCAAAATACGGCTGGATAACCTGATCAGAACATTGAGCGATCAAGATGAAGCATCAGCAAGGATACTCATTCAGCTTAGTTTAGGCAAAATCAACTGATGCGATGAAATCATCCTTGGCCTTAGGGGAACTTGTATAGTCCAGATGTGCGTCATTCTTGTTTTTTTGTTTGTTGTGATGGCTTTTTGCTTCCCAAGTGTGGAGAAGATCAGTCAGTCACTTGAACAGCCATTGATCTTCTGTCTTGGAAGTTTCTTCTGCAGCTTAATGAAAATCTCGACAGGATAGAGCAGCATTTGTGTTGTGTGCCAGTGAGCAACCACACTGGGCTTGTGTAGGAAAGAAAGCAGTAACTGATGGCATCTTAGTGGCATGAATGATGCAGAAAAAACGCAGTCCTCTTTTCTTCAACCATTGTGATCTGCATGAAAAACATATCTTCAGTAATGAGTTGCTACTGGAGAAAAAGATTTCTCTGCCAATCTATGTGAAAACAAGTTTCTGATAACTCCAAAAAAGATCAAGAGTGTTACTGAGAAAGATGAACTATTTGAGCAACATACCAAGTCACTATTGTGTACAGGAGTAACAAGAGATCATATCATAATCAGTTGTATAATCTTTTGACCAACAGTGCAGGTTATATAATCTCCAAAGGGTTTCCTATTTTGCTTTTCCCTGGAAGAAGTTGGCTCTGAAATTTTCAGATTTTGATTGATTATAGAAATAATGTAGAACAGCAGTGAGGGCAAGGACCAAATTCTCAGAATATTTGCAGTTGCAAATGAAAAGGAGATCTTTGTATTAAGAAATAAGCACAAAGTATTCACAACAGCAATACAGAGGAAACTAACTTTAGAAGTAATGGCAACAGAGTACAGTGAAGAGAAGAAGCAAAACCCCAAATACCAACACCAGCTAAGAAAGCTATCCTTAGAACTAAAGCCAGGAAACTGGAATCGGATTTCAATAAAAGAGAATGCTTTTATTCATCATCCCCAGCAGAAGACTTGGAGGTGCCTGTTTTCTTGGGCAAGAGGAGGTTGTGGATGTTAGGCATGACGCCACCATTGGCGATCGTGACATCACCGAGAAGCTTGCTAAGTTCTTCATCATTCCTAACAGCAAGCTGGATGTGGCGAGGCACGATCCTGGTCTTCTTATTGTCTCTAGCTGCATTTCCTGCCAATTCAAGCACCTGATAGCGGCACACAAGAGGCCATTTAGTACTCAGAGTCAACAAGAATGAAACCCTAAATAGACGGTGCTTGAGATACCGAGAAGCTATTATAACTGAAATTGCGAGGGGCATACTTCGGCGGCGAGATATTCGAGGACGGCAGCGAGATAGACGGGAGCTCCGGCGCCAACTCGCTCGGCGTACTTTCCAGCCTTGAGGAATCGAGCAATACGACCGACGGGAAACTGGAGGCCGGCCTTGCTGCTACGAGACGTCGCCTTCTTCGACGCTCCCGAACCTAGAGTTTTCCCTCTACCGGCCATCGAGAAACTGGGTTAACGAATCCGATAGACGCTTCTTCCTCGGGCAAGATGGAAGCTTTACTGATCGCCGGACTTGCGTGGGGAGTGAGTGAACGGATCTGAGTTGAGAACTAGCCAAGAGAGCGAATTTAAATCCCGTAGAGTTTCGGAATAGCCAATGGGAGGGAAGCACACGGATTGAGGACGTCAGCCTCTGGATCTGGTGGGTATTAACGGTGCAGATGTGATCTAAGATGAGAGTGAACCTAGAAGAGCCGAGGTGAGATCATCGTGACGTCACCCGAACCCGACCCAGCGGTCCGGATACCGGACGGTAATTCACGGGTCGGGTATGTTACCATCAACCGTTTAGCACGTGCGTTTTTTTTGTGGGGGCAGTAAGTGGGAACACAAACTGTCCATAATTACTATTATAATTATAATAATGGGGAGGATGTCTTTAAATTTCAGCACGTGACAGCAACAACAGAGCCCAAACTTTCTTTGACATTGACGGGAAGGATCCCAAAATCTCTCATGTAAGTGTCACTCACCCACTTTCAAAGGGCACTTTTGAGGGACGACCAAATGTCCAAAAACGATAATATCAGAAAAATTATATATTATTTTTTAAATAATTTTTATTACAATTTTAAAATTAAAAGTGTTAAAATGTATAAATTTTATAAATGAAAATTAAATTTGATAAAATTAATTAAAATATAAAAAAAATTATAAATTTAGTACCATGTTCATGTAAGAAGAGATGGGCACGTGATGATTGGTCATAGAAGGTGCACTTGGAACAAGTCAATTAATTCTACCTATTTATTTTTGAAATATGTATTTTTGCACGTTTTATTTTAATATTTTTTATTTATTTAAAATAATTATTTTATATTTAACTTATTAATTCTCGTTATTTAATATTAATTTATTCATTTTTTTTCCAAGATGACTTATCCGAATTGCCCCCATGGTCGGCGATGCGATGGGACGTTAACGCCTATTAACGGCCCCACGCCGCCATTCACATTCTCGTTTCAGTTCACCCCTCTGCCCGTCACCGTCATTCTCTTCACCGTCAACCCCCTGCATGTCGTCTTCTATATAGTTGCCCTGCACTTGGCCTCGTCTCCTTTCGATTTGAGACGAATCCCAGCAGATTATTCGCCCTAGCTTTCTCTAACGAGTTTAAGGTGATTCTTACAGTTTTCGCCTTCGTCTCCATTGCTGCTCCCTCCTTTCAAGCTCTGCTCTGTTTTTCTTATTGTACTGTGCTCCCTCCGTCCAAGCTCTGAGCTTATCCTGCTCTGCTACCTCAGTCCGGCGGAGAGTTTGGCAGTAAGAGAAACCCTTCTGTGAATACATACCGTGCCTACTTAATTGCTTTTTCTTGGTAGATTTTCAAATTTGAACGCCATTGAGATCATTCCTTGTGTTCTTCGATAATCAATCAACCACTTTTCAGTAACTGTGCGATCGTTGCCCTGAAATCCTCTGTTTTTCCGAGCTTGATAAAGAGTTTTTTCCTTTTTGGGTCCCATCTCTTAACCTCAGCAGACCCGCAGACCTTCCGGTAAGCTACTACGGATAGAATCTCCAGGGCAAAGCTTCGCCGCCACACAAGGAAGATTGTAGCCAAGACATGAAGTGCGTTCTACAAGAACGTGAAACTGCATCGATGAGAACTGATGACGATAAAGCCACCTCGCCAAGCACACAGTTTAGGAGACGAGATATGCCAATGGACCTGTCGGTCGAGCCTGGAGACTCCATCTCTCACCCGCAATGCAGTGAAGAAGACAGCAGGGTTGAGAAGCGGCCGAAAGTGATGGGGACAGCCCCCGAGAGTGATCTGAAGGAATTGCTAGTTGCCTGTGCAAAAGCTCTGGAGGATGATGATCTGGTGCAATTTGAAGATCTTGTCAGGAAGGCAAGGAATGGTGTTTCTGTGGGTGGGGATCCAATTCAGCGTGTGGGTGCTTACATGGTAGAAGGGCTTGTGGCCAGGAGGAGATCTTCAGGCTTGAAAATCTACAACGCCCTCAAGGGCAAGGATCCCGGTGGCAAGGAGTTGCTCTCCGACGTGCATATCCTGTACGAGATTTGCCCTTACCTGAAGTTTGGGTACATGGCGGCGAATGGGGCGATTGCCGAAGCCTGCAGGGACGAGGACTCCATTCACATCGTGGACTTCCAGATTGCAGAGGGGACTCAGTGGGTCACGCTCCTCCAGGCTCTGGCAGCGAGGCCTGGCGGGCCACCGAATGTGCGGATCACAGGCATCGGTGGTCTAGGGGCTGTGGGAAGCCGATTGAAAACGATCTCCGAGCAGTTCAAGATCCCTCTGGAGTTCAATGGCATCCCGGTATCTGGCCCAAAGGTGACGAGGGAGATGCTCGGCGTAAGGTCCGGAGAAGCCTTGGCAGTGAACTTCCCGCTTCAGCTCCACCACACCCCTGACGAGAGCGTCGATGTGAACAACCCGAGGGATGGTCTACTAAGGCTCGTGAAGTCCCTCTCCCCGAAGATCACCACCTTGGTGGAGCAGGAATCGAACACGAACACGGCCCCGTTCCTGACAAGGTTCGTCGAGACTCTCGAGTACTACCAGGCCATGTTCGAGTCCATCGACGTGGCACTCCCGAGGGACCGGAAGGAGAGGTTGGACGTGGAGCAGCACTGTCTGGCGAAGGACGTGGTCAACATAATTGCCTGCGAGGGGGAAGAGAGGGTGGTGAGGCATGAACTGCTTGGGAAGTGGAAGTTGAGGTTAACAATGGCCGGTTTCCGGCAGTACCCGCTCTGCAGCTACGTGAACTCGGTGATAAGCAGCCTGATGAAGCGGTACTCCGGGCACTACACGCTGGAGGAGAAGGATGGGGCTACCCTGTTGGGATGGAAGGATAGGAAGTTGATATCTGCCTCTGCTTGGCATTAGCACAGATCATAGTTGTTTGTTAACATAGGGTTTACATAGGGTGACCTGTGTTAGTTCTTTTTACAGTCTTCCACGCACCATGTAAATCATTTTAGAGCAGACTCCTCCATGCCCAAAAATAATGCCCATTTGCTCTACTTTTACACAGCTTTCCACTTTGCATCCCTATCTGGTCCACCAGATCATTAGCTGCCAGAGAGCCTTACTCCTTTTCAGGTGAAGATGCAGAGCTCAATTTGTACTCAACCTCCATCTGTGGAATTTGTGTCATCTCAGTTTATTTGAAAGGGGGAAAGAGATGCTGCAAACCCACAGCATTCATACATATTTGTGCTTGTTAAGGTGAACAGTTCAAGAGCACACTATATACAGACAGACAGACAGACCACTTAGGATTGTGAGTTTTGGCCAATTCATCATCCACTAGAAGGGAAGATGTAGCCTTATGCACGCCTTAGAAGGATGACCATGATGGCTAACATTGCGAGCCCGAGAAAAGATTGTCCTAGGGTCGTTCCCGTGCCATCTTCCTTACCTCCGTCCGTGTAATTGTCATCTTCTTTCCGGCCAAATATGTGTTGAAACAGGCTGGAGACCTTGCTCACCATCTCCTCCACAGCATGTTTCACCCCCTCCACAGCTTCCTCCACAGCATGTTTCACGTGTTGAAAAAGGCCTGACACCTTGCTAGACATATCCTCGCCTCCAGATCTGGTCTCGGCTGCAGAGTTATCAAAGCTATTGACGGAAATCACATCCTGAGGCGTCCCATTTTCTACAAAGTTCTTCGTGTCTGAGTCATCAGGTGGGAATTCAACTGCTGCTGATAGCAATATCAAAGAAAATAGCTCAAGATCTCAGTGTACGCGAAGAATCTAATGTCCAGAAAAGAGAGAAAGGGAGCTTACTTGATTTCCGGGCCTGAAGAAAGTCCATAAGTGCCTCATTTTTCAAGACAGCATCCCAGACATTTGGATCACTAGCAATTGAGGCCACGGCATTCTGGGCATAACATAAAAGATTTGTGTGTCTAGCGTGCATGCAGGAAGAACAACTCAAGTATGAACTCGTGCCAGATGGTACCTGAGCAGCAAAACTCTGGGAGAGCAACTTAAATGCTTGAACAGCATGTTTAGGCGCTGGTGCAGCTGCAGCAATAACAGATTCACGGAAAAATACACGTTTGCTCTCAACTTCAGAATCTGATAGCAGAGGGCAATCAGACTGATGCCCCAGTGGAGTCAAAATTCCATAATCGGAAGCTGCTGGTGAGGACAAATACACCCTGGATAGTTTTCAACAACTCAGAATGGTCCAATGTGGCAGTATAATATAAAGAAGAATATCAGAAAAATAGGTTCTTTGCAGGCACAATGGTCAATTCAATTGAATTTAGACAAGATGAAACAAGTATTAGAAATACATTTGTAGAGCCAATCTACTGCAAATACTTGCTTCCCAGTACATCAAGCAACTGTGATGCAAATAAACCAAGAATTTCTAGTGATCACACCACTCTATATTGCAAGTCACATACTGTTGCTACAAATAGAAAATATGCATTTGTTATGTATACCGAAAATGGAGTTGAGATGACTCCAGATTTCTAGGTTACTCAACGCTTATGCAGGAGCAAATGGATCCCTCAAACAAATTACAAGCTTGTGGGTTGTTCTTGGGCAGGGAAAATTAGTTCCTGTTTATTTATAAAAAGTGAACTAGCTATCGATTTTGATTGTTGACAAGTCCAAAACTCTGATAGGCAGGAAGCTTCAATAAATGAGTAGATATGCATGTTCATCGGGGCGTCTTTGAGTTGTTCCAGGAGGAGGAATTCTGAAACCAGAATCAACCTGTAAAGCAGCGGATAACAGTAATAATTATTTAAGAATGGAAACTCACTTCTCAAGAGCATCTTTCAGTTCATCAGTGGCGGCTCTCGCTTCCTCAAAGGTCGGCGTAGGTCCGAAGACAACCCTAGGCAGGGGCTCCCCGGAGGTGATCACCGGATCGCCTTCCTCTCCAGCGAACTCCCAATCGTCGATCTCCCATGCCGGCCTCTGCACGGACACCGCAGCCACATCGCTGGTCGAAGCCGAAATACTCTTAGAGGTGACGATCGAGGCGACATTGAGGGACGCGCCGCGAGCCGATTGATCGGCCAGAGGAACCCCTCGGAAGCTCCGACTCGCAGCGGCGCCGATCCCGACGACCTTTCCGACGGTCCTGATCACTCCACCGCCTCCCATGACGTTGCGATGACCCAACGATCTGCCTTCTCCGATGGATGAGTACTAAGGAACCGAAGCAGAGGAATCCGCAGAGTTGAGTGAATCGCTGTACAGTCGAACGCGTGGCATCTCGTCTGAGTATATATAGGCTAACCAGACAGAAGAGAGAGATCACATTTCAGTATCGCACGTGGCCCAGCCCATGAGGAATTCAGAAGCTTTGGGCCTGGCCCAGAGATCCACAGGAGGAGCCACTTGTCGCTATAAGAGGTTCGCCTCTCTCTTTTTACCTCTTCTTCTGCAGCAACTAGGGTTCAGCCCCAGATTCGCTGTGGCTATGGCGAAGAACAGAAGCAAGAAAAAGCGGATAGGTGTGGACACCATGGACCTATCTGAACCAACCGTCTCATGCGACGTCCAAGGTAAAGCCTTTCTACTAGTAGGTTCTTCTTTTTGCCGTCGATTCATGAGTCAATCTATTAATTCTGCTCTGATTTCTCCCCTGCATTTTATTATGCATGTGCAGCTATGGACACTTCGGAAACTGGGGTCAAAATTCCAGCCAGCGGTTCTCTTAACAGGTCAGTACGTTATAGCAGCTTTGCATCTCTCTCCCGCGAATTGTTCAGTTTTCTAGACAAAGCCGCTAACTTGTTCGTCACATGTGATGCGATTTGATCATCCGCGGCTGAATAATCCATAAATAGGTGTAATTGACTGTCCGATGAAAGAATGCTCTGATGATTTTGATGAATAATTGATTTAATCCTTTGATTTTTTTGGCCTGCTGCTGTGTAATAGTGAGTGTTCTCCCTCTTTTATAACTCGAGTTTTGATCTTGGAGCAGCAAAGTGAAGAAGGGAAGGCAAATGAAGAGAACAAAGAACGTTCGAAAGATGAAAGCCCTGGCCAAAGCCATTTCCCAGAACGAGAAGATGGCGACAAAGGTTTCAAAGAACGAGAGTAAAACCATGAGAACCCAGTCAGCAAAGACACTATATGACTGAAATATAGACTGTAATAGGAAGTTCTGTGTTCTGTAGCTTACAAGATTGCAGCCTTGCTCTGTCGTGCATTGGTTGTTCTGATAGCTTGCCGTTTTACAGATTGTTTGCAGTAGCCCATTGAGATGCTGATGCTTTATGATGTTAGATAGACTGATATGTTATTCTTTGAATAGGAATGGATGTTACCCACTGTAAGTATACAGTACAATAGTATCTGTCCTGTGAAAACATGCAAGAATATTTTGGGAGAGTCCCATCAAGATTGAAAGTACAAAATTGATTATCCACTGCAAATTTTACATCTTAGAATGGTCAAAATCTGATCATTGGTTCATCTCGTGTAGTTTGTCTTTTTTCCTCTCACTGCTGCCACTTAAACTGCCATTTTTCTCTCCTTGCTGCCATTCAAGCTGAATTGACTGATATGTTATGTACCATCAAGCACAAGAGAGCTTTCTTTTTATGTGGAATCTCCTTTTAATACTTGTTTCCTAAGAAAAATAGAAGCCAATTTCTGAGGTAGAATGTGTGTTGAATGAAAAACAGAGTATCACCCTCAGTCTTCATGCCCAAATGGTGATAGGTGGGCCTATTCTGCAAATTTGTTACCTTGTAGTTTCTTAGCAGTCTGCCTACATGCTTCTAGAGAGGGACTTAGATTATTAGATCTGAATGAACCTTGTACAAGTGGAACATGAAGAGATGTTTTGTGGCAAATTATTGGTTGAGCCCTTATGGCTAGTTCTTGTTGGGTCCTCGCAGGAGACCAGATGGTCCAACAGTCATCTATTAATGCTTTGATGACAAAGAAGGCATTGACATAGAAGACAGATGGCCTTTCATTATAAGGGTGGAATTCACTTCAAGGGCACTTCATTGGCAACAGTCTCATTCCATGAACAGTAAGTTGGAAATCAAATTAAGCATGAAGCAACTCATCCAAGGCTTACTGCTCCCTTAAGAAACTGGCGGATTTCCAGGTCATCAGTTTCTTCCTACCATGATAATGCAAAAAACTTGTTTTCTAGGAGAAAAGTTGTATATTTCAGAGGGAACTGTGCAAACATGACCAGATAATTCAAAGCAGTGCATGGACACTACTTTTGGCATCAGGCGGTAGACTAAATTACTCTGGCAAGAACGGAGAGCTGAGCTGATCTGCACTATCTCTCTGGAGTTTGAAGGCATATTCACATTCTTACTCAAACCCAATTTTAAACTGAGCACAATCTTGCATTCAGAAGCCCAAAGCGTTGACAAACTCCAAAAAAGGACAAACTAACGCCATGACTTCAAGGGTCCGAAGATTAAGGCATGTTCTCAAGATGGGCAATTCAACACCAGCTAAATTAGGAGCAGATCATGATCGAGGGGTCTTTCCCTGGATCTTTGATGCGTAAGTTGAGAATTGGGCGGGGCTAAGTAATTCTTTTTTCTGTAGACCTATAGATCCCATGTTCTCTGGTCTAAAATGATTGATCTGACCATAAGTTAGAGCTTAAGAATTCAAATTTTCTACCTGGGTAGTGCTATAAATAATATAGCACAGTGGAGCATTTTAAGGCTTTGGGAGTTTGGAGGAAGAAGAAGAAGAGGGAGATGAGCAGCAGCAGCAGCAACAATGGCGCCCTTCTGGGTATATTTCTGGTCTTGTTTGCTGCTTGCGGCTTCGTGCGAGTCTATGGAGCCTCCATATCTTGCACCTTCAAGTCAAGTCCGTGCTTTCTCCGCCGCATGAGGTGCCCCTCAGAGTGCCCGACAACCTCGAATAGCAACCCGAAATCCAAGGTTTGCCATGTCAACTGCAACTCTCCTGTCTGCAAGCCTGAGTGCAAACGTAAGTTGGAAATCCATCAGACCGATTCCATCCTGATATATTTTCACGGTGGTTGAAGTTTTTTTTTTTGGGATATATCTTTGGCTTTTCTGGTTCGCATGTACAGATCCCAAACCTAACTGCAATGCCCCGGGAGCTGCTTGCCATGACCCGAGGTTCATCGGAGGGGACGGAATAGTCTTCTACTTCCATGGCAAGAGCAATGAGCACTTCAGCTTGGTGTCCGACCGGAACATCCAGATCAACGGCAGGTTCATCGGTCTCAGGCCTGCAGGTATGAAACATGATCGTTTGATTTGATTAACCTTTGTTTTGGCTTAATGGATTATATCAACGCTATACCTGCAGGCCGAACCAGGGACTTCACATGGATCCAGGCCCTAGGCCTCCTCTTCGGGTCCGACCAGAGCTTCTCCGTCGAGGCCAGAAGGGCCGCCTCGTGGGACCCGGAGACTGACCACCTGAGGTTCTCTTACGACGGGGCGGACCTGGCGATCCCCGAAGGCCACCTCTCGGCGTGGGTGTCCACCGACGGAAGCATCCGGGTCGAGAGGAGCTCCGACAAGAACAGCGTCACGGTTACCGTCCGGTCGGTGGCAGAGATCTCCGTCAACGCCGTGCCCGTCACGCGAGAGGACGACCAGATTCACAGCTACCGCCTCCCGGCGGACGACTGCTTCGCTCACTTGGAGGTGCAGTTCAGGTTCTCACGCCTGTCTCCCGATGTCGACGGGGTGCTTGGTAGGACTTACAGGCCGGACTTCGAGAACCCAGCAAGGCCCGGGGTGGCAATGCCAGTGGTCGGAGGCGAGGACAAATTCAGGACGACGTCGCTTCTGTCGGCGGACTGTGCCACTTGCATCTTCTCAACTCATCCAGCAGCGGTGGGTCAGCCGGGCTCGTCGACCACTGACTATAGCAGTAGCCTTCTTGACTGCACCAGTAGTGCCACTAGCGGGAATGGCATAGTGTGCAGGCGATGAATCATCTCCGAACATCTCCATTCCTATCTTCTCACTTTTAAGCTAAGATTCCCTTTGGTTAATAAGAACTGTTTATCTGCCCACACTACTTGCTTCCTCCATGAAAGGAAAACCCTAATGGGTACATGGGTCATGGGTGAAGGTTATCTTCATGTTCCACGGTACTAACATATGGATACATGTTCATCAATTTTGCCAATCATCCAACTAGATCAAATAATGGGAGATGATATACATTAGATGGGTGGGTTCAAATTTTGGGGAAAGCATCTTTGGACACATTACCAAGAAGGGAAAGGTGCAATTCTACTGAATTGTGATTAAATGTGTGTGGACTGTGGTGGTGTGCTTGCTTTAACATGATGATTCTTGATTGACTAGTTGGTGGGTGATTAAATGTCACTATATTTTGCAGGTGACCCTTTAGTCAAGCAAAAACACACACACAAACACACTAGAAGTGTCAATGATACTTTGCCATGTATCATCACATCACACCTTCCCTACATCATTTCTTTGCTGGTGATATTTAGAAACCAAGGCACCCTTTTTCTAGTACCCTTCAAAAAGTTGAGTGGAATCCAATACCACCAACCCCAACTAGATAATTAATCACTAAATTACATTAATTGCATCAAACTACAAGTTCAACCTGGGTTCATCACATGAATGAACTAAGATGGTGGAGTAGTACTGGGACAAGAACAAGGAGCATGCCCATCAAAATTTCCAGAAAATAATGTACCATATGCATATACGAGTTTGTACATACAAGGCACAAGCCCTAACACACTAAGCTCATGCATACTATGCGTCTTCCTATGCACAAACGGGAGTCCTTGATCAGCATATGTGTTTATGCATATATATATATATATATATGATTGTTTGTCTACTGGAAGTGGGATTCTGATCCTCAAACAAGCCAGAGATAAGCTGTTCTACTTGACTTCGATGGAAAATCTCGACCTAGCCATCTAGGCATACCAGTTGAAACCTGGGAGATGATAAGGTGGCTGCCGGAAGATGGTCTGATCATCTATGAACCCCATGCTGGGAGATGCCGTGATCTGTCTGAACAAGGAGGGGATGGAGCCACTGTTGTTCCCTTCCGAGGGCTGTTTTGACCTAAGTGGAAGACTAGGCATTAGGCTTGGACAGCTGCTGCCAGTTCCGGTGCTGGAGACCATGCCTTCGAACATCTGGCCATTGTTGAAAACTGGGGCATACGAGGTGGTGGCCGGGACTGGCCTGGGAAGGCCTTGAAGCCTCAGACCCTGGTGACATCCTCCTCCGGTCATCAGCGGCGGCTGTGGACCAATCGACTCGATTACATCATCATCCTTACCGCGATCGACTGATCCGTGTGTGCCGCCCTTCTTGTAGATCCGGCAAAGCACCCAATCATCAAGCTGGGTGAAATTCAAAGTGCTCAGAACTTGAGATAGGCAAGTCTTGCATACATACAGGGCAAGAAGATCTCAGAAAGAAAAATGAATATGGGGTTTATGGTTTTGTTACCCTCAAGGAGTTGGTCTTGTTACGAAAATCATATCCAGGCGGCTTATTGATCACCTTGTTCTCCATGAGGCGATACTCGTGCATGATCCAGTTGGTTTTGATCCCTTTGGGCGGCTTACCTCCGTAGAACACGAGCGCCTTCTTCACCCCGACCTTCTGGTTCCCTGAAGACGAAAGGATGGGCTTGTCGGTCCCTGTGGCCTTCCAGTAGCCAGAGGTTGCCGCTCGGTTCGGCCTCGCCCCGTTTGGGTACTTGCGGTCCCTCGGACTGAAGAAGTACCACTCTTGCTCCCCATAAGCTGCCTTAGCTGGATGTAGAACAGAAAAAAATTAAAAAAAAAAAAAGAACATAATCTCTATAGGGCATCCGATGGAATTATAGGGCTACAGGAATCAAATCATTGAAGGGCTGATGAAATATGACGAGGGATTGAACTTCTTCTGCAAACAAACACCGGTCAGGGTCTGCAGCAAAACTAGTCATACATGATGAACCAAGGATGGTCTTGTACATACCCGGAAGCTCCCAAGGATCGAACTTGTAGATGTCGACATCCGCGATGATGGAGACGGACAGAGGGGATGAGATGGCCTTCTTCTTGAGGTAATGAACGATGAGCTCCTCGTCAGTTGGGTGGAAACGAAACCCTGGCGGCAGCTGGGGCTGCAGCTGGGTGACAGCCGCTGATGGGTCGGTACTCTCCATTCCTTGGTTAACCTGATACGGTCAATCAAAGACCGACGAGCTCGCTGCTACACGACCGGCCGCGAATGGCATTCCAAGAAGAAGGAATGGTCGGAGCTTTCTGAGGTTTCAGAGGAAAGAAAATGGTGGGCAGAGGCGGGCTGCAGCAATGGGAGAATGACAGCAGAGTAAGAGCAAAGAGAGGAATGATTATATATGACGCGCAGTACGCCGGTGGCCATTAGAGGAGTAATCACAAGGCGCCACATTAGTGGCTCTTTTTGAAGGGTCGCCGTCAATTCTTAATAGTGAAATTACTTCTTTAACCCCGCCATTAATTGAATGACTTCAAAAAGGTGGCTACCCACCTAAGAGGAATATGCAAAAGAAGAAGGGCATGAAAGTATTTACAGTCACAAGGTATGCAAACCCTAGCTCATGGAATCTTAGTCAATAATGCTTTAATTGAATCCATCTTACAACTATATAATATTAAAAATTATAATTAAATTAAATTTCGAGTCAAAATAAAAAAAATCCATTTAAAAAATAAAACTTTATTGTGAATGTGGCAACCCTAATTTTTCCTAGACCAGAGCTCTCCTTGGTGTTTTGTTCACTGCAAGACCATGCACGAGTGGTTTCAATTTCTGCTCCCGGCGTTCCGTCAACCTCAAGGCGAGCTCAGAGAATTTGTCTGGGTTATTATGGACCGGGTGTAGGTATTTTAAACCAATGGGAGGAGTCGCAGTGGGCCCCCATAAAGCCGGCACGCAATATATTCGAGTGCGTACTGATTGACACGTGTCAGGATGTGGTCAGCGAGAACCAACGGCAACATGAAGGGTGGGGACACGATATCACGGTGACGTCATGCTTGTGATATACAATGCAAATATCTCGGAAATATCCTTCTTAAAAAAATTATAAAATCACAAAAATGTAACTTTTGGAGATTATTCAATTAATATATATATTATTCATAAATAATTATCGAATTTATAAATATTTGTTTACTAATAATTTAAATTATAGACAAAAATATTACTGATTACTTCATTTTTAATATTTATATGTTAATTAAGACATTTAACTAACATTTATACATTATTTAAGATTTTATTATTATAATGAAAGCTATGAATTTGGAATAAATAATAGAAATACTCAAATTTTTATTTATAAATTATTATTATTACATGTCATATTATTATTAAATATAAATTTAAGTACTATAGAAATAGGTTATATTAGTAAAAAATAATATGGCTAGTCAAAATTTGATATTTTATATCAAAATAAAATAATTTTCGTAATTTTTATAATGAGTTAAATTTTTAAAAGATTTATATCAAATTATAATTTGATTAAAAATATTGTAAATGAGCCTATACAATAAAAATATAAATTTATTTTTATTTTAATCCCAAATTTATTTTATCATTTTCTAAACACACATCATTTTAATAGATTAAAAAAGCAGTTTGCACTAATAACTTACCCTGATATATTTTTAAAAGTAATTTTGAGTTATATATCTAAAAAATTATTTTATTTATAATTTCAATTATTTAGCATAAAATGTTTTATTTTTTTGAATTTATCTTATTTTTTAAATATATTTATTTAATCGAAAAAAAACAATTTCAAAAATATAAATTTAAATAAAAAAATATCCAACTAATCTTGCATTTCTTCTAATAATATCTTCTATGTAAATTAATAGGTAATAATTTTCAATTATGAGTCCATTTAACTCTTAATTGATCAAGGAGAACCCAAGTAGATGGGTATCAAAATGTCTAATAAGATATTGTGGAAATATTAGATTAAAGATTCTTATTGGACCACTTTAAATTAGGGTTAAAAGATTGATATTTAGTCAGGGTTGACTACCATTCTATTTATATGATCAAGTTCAAATTAGTTTGTATTCGAATTATATGGATATTAATTTATTCTTTTACAACCCTATATTTTTTATTTATACGAATTTTATTTTATTTTAAATTTGATATTTTTCACCAAATTGGGTTGTAAAATTAAGACACTAACCCATGGGTCTTATTTAAGTTTTTTTTTACTCTTAAATAATATATTAATTATAAAGCTAAACTACTTTATATTTGTTAAATATTCTTAAAAATAAAGAGTATATTAAATTTGAGGACAATAATTACAATAATAGTTAATTTGTAATATTGTATACAAATGAAGGGCAAATTGTGTGAAGCAGTTGGCATGTGCCCAGCTCTTAAATCTCTTTATGGCTTTGCCAATTAAGTCCAACAAAGGGAATAATATGAAGAAAAAGAAAAGGTTGGACCAGTTGAGGGGTCCGGGGAGGTGGTGATTGGTACGTGACTAGCAAAGGGCTCCACTAGCAACCGGGGGAACAGGCACAGGCACTGGCTGAGGAGAATCATCAAGCACTAGAGGTTGGACCCGGGACCCCACTGGTCGGACCATAGTTTGACATATGGGACCTGCAGTGGTCCGGGACCCACAATGGTCGAGCCCCAAATGAAATACTAGGGCTAAAAATAAAATGCATGGTGTAAGTGTCAAGACATGATTTGTCATCAATTCCTTCATTATCTCTTCAATTAATCAATGGCAACAAAGGGAATCTGACTTTGTTGATGGATGGATGGATGGTGGGGCCAAGCATCATAGATGGAAGAGTCACCCATCACATGACATTGACTGATATATATATATATATATGCTTACAACTTTGCCTATTTTTATGGGATTAGATATCAGAAATTGATGGGTGTTGAAGAATGGAAATGTCTTTTAGTAAGGATGCGAAAATATTGCACTTGAGTACCCATGTGATCTGACAGTATTTGTTAGAATACAGTTATTATTCTTACCTCTTCGTACAAAAGATAAGCCGAGTTTACAGTGTCAGCATTTTTTAGGGCAACTAGGGATCTATTAGTTCTCCAAAGTTATCCGTATAAGAGGCATATATATATACACATGTAATTGTATGTCATATAGTCTATGTGGGAATATGTTGCCATCTCATGAGATCTCATATTGATAACGTTAGGGTTCAAGTGGAATGTGAATCGGGTGCAGATGAGAATTTTGACATGCTTAATTATGTTTCTTAATTGGGTATAGTATGTGAATCAGATTTCTACTTTCTTTTTTTTTTTGCCGTTTTCTCCTAAAATGATCGCTTGCACCAGAACTCACCCATAAAGAAATATCAAGCATTGTATATTAAAAATCTAGAAAGAATCGATCAAAAAATCAATAGTGCAGCAGTACAACCAGTACAATCAGTTACATGATAATCAAGGTATTGACTTTTGATTCATACTGTGGAGTTTCTCGAGTTTCTTGATCTTTATTCTTACCCTTTTGCATAAATAGATTTCCTATGTTATACAGAAGAGGAGGAGGAGGAGGAGGAGGAGGAGGATCATCTAGGGTTTCTCATGCTCGTCGGTAAGTGTTACTGGAGAAAAGGATGAAATGGAGGAGGATCAGGTTCATTGACTAAAAATGGGATTAAAAAAGCCAAAGGAGAAGATGGTGGAAAATCCTGCTTTGCCTTTATTTAGAATGAAAGCTAAGTCAGAGGACAAAGAAAGGATGGTCGATAGGGACATGAACACTTGCACTAGATACATTGGTATCTATCTGCAGCCAAGTGATGGAAGGAAGGTGCTGACTGAGGATTAGTTCTCTCTTCAACGGCTCTGAATTCTTCTCTATTCATGATGTATTAACCACTCATCTTCCACCTCCAACTTCCAGGGTCAGTTTAGAAGCCAAGTCTGAGAAATCCAGGAGACGGAGCTCGGCCTCGAGGCCCGACTAGGGCGCCTGCCATGACCTGACCTGGCCGCGACCGCCACACCCACTGTTGCCTTTGGTGTCCCCACCCGACCCCCATCACCCACTGCACCAACTCAATCAAGAGGTCATTGTGTTGTAGGTGATCAAGAGGCCAAGCCCATCACCTTTGAAAGTTCTGTGGATGGGAGAGAGCCAGTCACAGCCTTATTCTGCAACAGGCACGATTCCTGGGCCTTCGGAGGTGATGACCTTGCCGGTACACGTGACCTTCCAGTGGCCGGATCGGAGACCCATTTGGGCCCTGAACACGTTATTGCTGGAAATTATCATTGTTGGTCATCCACATAGCAACTCAGCTGTTCTAACCATTAAAAGAAGAGATTTTTCTGAGCTCTGATCCACATCCAGCTTTGAGTGTGGGGGGCCTTGTGAAAAACCCATCGGCCAGTAGAGAGATTTTTTATGAGATAGTGAGCCCATCAATTGTTGCCACCCAAAGAGCGCTTCCTAGGGTTTAAATAGGGGTTTTGGTTGGCCATACTATCATCCTCCTTCCTTTGTTGATTTGCCTCCTTGTTACGATCATCAGAGCAATGGGTAAAAAGCGAAAGCAAAGAGATACCGAGCAGACCCAGCCGGAGATCAAAAGGGGCGAAGATGCTGCTGCCCCGGAGAGGCCAAAGCGACCCCTCTTGGGATGGAAGGAAAAGCCTCAGGAAGATGACAACACCGTCTCTCCCAGTTTCAGGAATAAAGAGAAGGTCCTTGTTACCTGTTCACGCCGCATCAATTCCAGGTGGGCATTGCTTCTTCTTGTTCTCTCTCTCCATTTCAGCTTAAAAATCTGTCCTTTTTCGATCCCCAGCTCTTTCTTTTCGGCACGTTGTTGTTTCATCTCGTACAGTGAGCAGTTGAGGCATACGTTTCTGAATTTTTCTCAGGTACCGGCATCTGATACTTAATGTGGTCTCACTCTTACCTCACTGCAAGAAGGATAACAAGGTTGAATCCAAGGAAACTAAAGGTGCCGCCCTTAATGAGCTGGTCGAGCTTCGGAATTGCTCTTCATGCCTATTTTTTGAGGTTGAATTTCTTTCATTTTCCTGAATGCTTGTCTGCTTTTTGCTACTTGGTATTGAGTTCAGAATACTTGTCACTTTCACCTCCTGTCTTATCTGCTTGTGCCTTTTTCTTTTCCTAGAACCATTGAATGCAGAATATGTTGATGGTGTTGATTGCTCCTGGTTTCAGTGCAGGAAGCACAAGGATCTATCTGTATTTGTGGATGGCAAAGTGTCTTAATGGACCGTCTGTCAAATTCTTAGTCAATGCTGGTAATTGTCTCATTAGCTTTGAGGAATCCTTTACTGAGGGATAGATTTGGGTCAATTTTGTCTCCTTTAAAACCTTGAGTTGTTGCTTGCTGATCCATTATTCTCACTTTCCATCTAAAATTTCTTCTTTTAGTGCATACTATGGAAGAGTTGAAGCTCACTGGAAATCATCTCAGAGGTTCACGCCCTATTTTGACTTTCTCCTCAAATTTTGATAACCATGCCCATTGGAAGCTTTTGAAGGAGATGATCATACAGGTTCACTTTGACATGCAATTGCTCATTTAGTAGAAAATATTCTTAGAGTATTGACAAATTGTTTGTATTTTCACCATGGTTCCTTTTTTAAGGGTCTATCAGCATATCATAAATTCTATTTCTGGGTTTATGTTGCAGATATTTGGAACACCAAAGGGACACCAGAAATCTAAACCCTATCATGATCATGTCTTTGTCTTCTCTATTGTTGATGACCATATATGGTTCAGGAACTATCAGGTCAGTAGTGATGATTTGGGGCCTAATTGCTAATATTACACAATTTCATGCCTTTGTATATTCATATTTACACTTGTAATTCCTGAGTGGTCTATACTGGCTCTGGTGGAAATTCTAACTCCTGATTCTGGTTGTAAGTCAGATCTCTGTTCCTCACAGAGAGTCAGATAAAGTCTCTCGAGGAAGCTTAGAGAAGATGACCCTTGTTGAGGTATGTCTTTCATTTGTCTATAGTTAAAAAGTTGGATATTTCTTGAGCTTATGTTCATGAATTTGTTTCCATCACTTCTCTTGGCAGGTTGGCCCTAGATTTTGCATGAATCCAATCAAGATCTTTGGGGGCAGTTTTGGTGGCCCAACACTGTATGAAAATCCCTTTTATGTGTCACCAAACCAGGTAGAAAAATTTGCCAGATTCATTTCATTACTGAACAGTGACAAGTAGTTGTTTTGTTGGCAAAAGACTCAAATCTGATTATTAGATCTATATGTGATTCGAACAGATTCGAGCACTAGAGAAGAAACAGAAGGTAAATACCTTTGCCAAGAAGGTCAAGGCCAAGGCAAGGAGGAGGATGCACGAACTTTCAAATCCATTGGAAGCTGATGAGTTTGCAGACGTGGAGAGAATGAGTTCATTTCAGCCTGCTGTCTTGCTCCCTGGATGAACAAACCAACCATGCCATTGTATTTCTACCCTGAACTTGTACCAGTGTTTGAATTAATAGAATGACATCTTTGTCAGCTTTTGAGCAGAGCTTTGTAAATTTGATGATTCTATTTATGGGAAGAATTCATCTATGTAACCTTTTGAAAAAATTCACTAAATTGAATGAGTCAAATATATTACATGCACAAATTATACTGTAAAACAAACTCTTGTATTACTGAAACAGTTTCAACTGTCAACTAAGAGAACTAGCAAAATGCCATGCAAATGGTGGTTGAGGGTCACCTAACAAAGTAGCTGCCCATTACGAGCTTTTTCAACTAGGACCATTACTACCAGTGAGTTTCTGCATCTCACTCTGGTCGTCGAGGGTCTCCATGAGAAGGGGAGGGGCGTACTGAGCATCCCCTTCGTGTTCCTCAGAATCCTGGCAGAAGGAGAGGATGATGGTCTCGATCGACATCTCAATGACTGCAAAGAGGGTTGCAACCACGTACCCAAGAGCCCAACAAGCCTGCATGAGATATAAGAAAGGTGAGAAGGAGACCAATCAGACAGACGGTAGCCATTGTCCTCTAGTCGTAAATCTAGACAGTTTTCAGGGGAGTGTTCAGGTACCAGTACTGGAAAGAGTGGAGAGGAGATTTTGTTGTGAGAAGATCTGTACTTGTGGGCATCCAACATGAAGAAGGCGAAAAGGGCGCTCGAGAGGCTGATGCAGAGCTTTCCGAGGGAAAGAACAATGTCTCTGATGACATTAACCTTTCCTATGCGGAGGATGTTATTGAAGATAAGCTCTGTTACTACTACAGATGCCTGGCAGAAGCTCCTCCCAGTTATAGCAATCTGCAAATGTCACCGAACTTGTCAGATGTGTATGAAGATCCACATTTCATGTAGCTCCAGTTCAGATCTCTTGTTTGTTCTTCAGCCTCAGTTTCATGGTTTCCCAGACAAACACATCTCTTTAAGAGCAATTTTGCAGTTACAGCACAAAATCTAGCTTTCTTTAAAGATAAGAATCTTCGCCAAATGTTACACCCAACTTTCTAAACACAGTTTTGAGTAAGCCATAAAAAGAATCAAGAAGATTACCATAATATAGGCATTGCGATTTACTGACTTGATGGTCCACTCGATGCAGATCAAGAAGAACTGAGAAGAGTGAAATATCATCTTCCCAAAAAATCCATCAGGCACGGTGCTTGAGACTTTGAGTTTACGACAAACTGACTCGAGTATGGAGCGGATTGATTCCACAAATGAAACAATCAGAGAGCCGAGGGCGATGGACCCAAGGCTATACCTGATAAATCGTTTCAATGAAGCAAAAACTGAGAGAAAAGGAACTTCAGTCTGCATGAGTGAAAAACACAGATTAGGACAATTTCTTCAATAATGGAGAAAGTTTCAACTTGGTATTTCTCCCACAAGAAATGAGGAGGATAAGGTAAATTTACAAGAAAATACATAGATTTGTTTTCAAAACTGAAGTCCAGAAAATTAATATCTATACCCAAAGAGTGAAATAAAACTATGGATATTCAGAAAAGAGTTGCAGATGAATGGACTGAATCTTTGGTTGCAGGGAAGTTGGCAGAGTTGGTTCATGAACAAGGATCAGAGGGAAGCTAGTATCTTACTGAAATTTCATTTGGGGTCCAGTAATATGAAGTGACAGCACCGGCAACAACGGTAGAAGAACAAGCTATGAAGAACTGTGTAGCCCAATACAATCCAAACAGGTGGAAAAATATGGCAACACCAATATGAGGGCTGTAATGAAAACTGTAGCCACAACACCGATCACAGTTGACCTTTTTAAGGGCTAGATCATAAGTACAGCAATTGGAGCTGCAATTATTCTGCAGAACTCGGCCTGAACTAAACAGGTTCAGAGTAGCAGATAACCAAAACATGTAGAAGATTACAAGAATAGTGTAAGATACGATTGGAAAGATTATTAGTGCATAAACTTCTCCGATAACCTTTGCAGCAACCTGCACGAAGATCGAGCACCAGAAGGCATTGGAAGAAATATATCAATAAACCAAACCTGAGGAATATGTCCAAAGACTGAGACTGGATATTCTTTCACTGTTTTTTCTTATACTTGCCTTGAGGACAGAAGTTGCCATAAGGATTCGGCGAACAATGGCAACCGATGCCAATATGGAAACGGTCATAATAAATGTCATGAGAACAGTGACAGCACGAAGATGATGAAGCTCCTGATGGATTGAAAAGTGAACCTCAGAAGATGCAGAAAACAAGAACGGACGGGGACCAAATGATAACAGAACTCACCCTTCCTGATACATGGTAATAAGGATCATGCTCACCGATGATTGGAGATATTGCATCATGCCCTATCCACCCGGCTGAAAGTAAGATAAGTGCAGCAGTTTTTCATCTTGTTGTCTAAAAAAGCTAATGTAAACCATATGATGCTAATCAAAGTAACATGGATAGTCAGATCAAAATATGAACATCTCACTTCACGACATAAACAATAATATAGATACCGGAAGACATTGAACAGGGAAATATTGCAAAAAAACATTCCAACATGATGATTATCAAAGTGGAGAATGATTGTTCTGCCACTCAGTGTATACTAATCAGTTTATCTGGAAAAAAAACTTATGACCTCACCTTTTAGATAGTAAAATATTGTGACTGAAATGATAAGAATATTGAACAGAGCAACGGTAATCCAGGGCATTGCAGCTACAAAGTGCCTAATCAGGAGTAGCCAAATGATTGACAAGAAGAGGGGGAGCAAGCCCCCACATACTATCAGTACTGGCCACGACTTTCCAACATCAGCCACATACCTCTACAAGAGAAAGAACCTTCAGGAGGAAGTACCATTACGAGCAAATAATTAGCTCATTACTTGTAAATAATAGCTTGAAACCTTTAACACAGATGGTTGTGCATTAATTGACTGGGTAGTAGATTTTTCTATAAGGATACCCTCATTGATATTCACTCCGCCCATCTGTTGCCAATGCTGCAGAGACATATTCGATACAGGCGCAATAAATTGGCAGCTCCAGAAAATTTCACAAAGAGAAGATGTTAGATTAGTCCACCACTAAATCATGGAACAGGGAAATAAAATAAGAAATACAGCTGCATCTTACCATTTGTACTAGGAAATATGACAGGGTAACAAGGTCCCAGAAGTTGAAGAGAGGTGTTTTGCATCTCAGGTGTGAGGAATTCAAAGTAATCATAATTTCGATCAATCCAATCATCCATGGAGAGGCTAATTTCTCCCTCGGGATAATCACAGACCCAGTTGAGTCCATCTTGGGACGGCGTAGGACAGTCCAGCAAACAAATACTCCGAGCATCAGAAAGGCTAAATAGACTGTCCTTCAGGCCACTCTCGTACACTTGGTTAGGGTTTAACCAATATCTGAGTTCAAGCTCCTTGAGGCCAGGATTCGCACGCTTGTCTCCACATACATTTCCTTTGTAGTCCAACCCTTATGTGAGCCTAGAAGTTTATGATGCAGCCATCATACGATCAATTGAGAAGGCAGAATAAAGTTTTAGCAGAGACTACACAATATCAAACATGAACACATTTATGCAACATAGCACCGAGTTCATAAAAGTTGAATGCACAAGCACCTAAAGGAACACGTCTTCTTCGTCTCTAGAGATGGAAACTACCCGGTTTAGAATGAGAAATTGATCAGATTTAGAATGGGAGCACGATCAATTCTACCTCTAGCATTCTGCCCCCGCTGTCCGTACGAGGACGGATGTTACAGGATCGATCTTGATGTATAAAGGATGATGCCTACTGTTGCAACCCAAAAGATGAAGAGCAGCAATCTACAATGAAAACTCAAAATCTCTATTTACCCAACCTAGCAAAGATCGAAGCTTGGCAAAAGAGCGGGCATGGAGCGATAGGCTACAACAGCCATAACTAACCTTAGCGGGTTTCCCTGGTTAAAACCGAAGCTGGAGTTAACAATCATTGCGATCCAAGAGGCAATAAAGATGAGGAGAAAGACAATATCTCTGCATTTCCTGCTATGACTTATGACCCCTCCCAGCTGGGTTCTCCCATCGCTTGACAGCGGGTACCCACCAATGACTGGTCCAGGATGACCCGTCATAAAATATCTCCAAACAGAGTGAAGAAAACGATTAGGAGGAAGAAGAAGAAGAAGAACAGCAGAACTACAGTACAGAAGAGAGTAGGCCACTTCGATTTTAGATTTGGAATCTCCTCACATTATCAGAAAGTTAAAAGTCAAGAAGAAAGACAGGGTTATGATTATCAAACGTTTCTCGGTATCACCTGGTTATTTTCAGGAATCCGTGTCCGGGGCAGCTTGAATGTTGACTGAGCTGCATGCAGAACTCCTCCCTCCTCACTGAAGAACATGGCAATTAAGTTGATTCTGCAGGTAGCTCCAAAATCGAATATCATCATTTTACTCATTATCGAAATTAGGTATTGTTCTAGCCTAAATTATAATTTTGCGTGAAATTTTTGTAATTACGAGTAGATAATATAGCCAGGTAAAACCTAAATCTCTAATTTAGGGTCAGAATTTAGGATAATAATGATAATTTATCAAATAAGATTAATTTTATTATATATTTAAAATATAAATAATATATTATAAAAATTAATTGTACAACATAAGTTTAAAATTTTAATTGAATAAGATTTTTAAAATTTTCTCTTAAATAATTATTCATATTATAATATTTAAATAAATAATAATTTTTTTCTTTTCAAATTAATAATAATTAAGATGTAGTATTATTTTAGTAGTATATTCAACTAAAAAGTATTATATACTTATCATCAAATTTTAATAAAAATTAAAATTGATACTAAATAAAATTATTTTATTCAATATTTGATAATAAATTTTAATATTTAAAAATTTTTACTTATCCAAATATATTAAGCAAACTTATAATTTAGTCAATTTTATGATGTTACATTTCTTTTTAAATGAAATGACATGAATGTAAATGACCAAAAATATTATGTAAAGGGGAATTTTGTGAAAAAGTTGGTTTAATAATTTAATTTAAAAAATTAATGTTTAATCAATACTATTTTTTAAATAATTTATTTTATCAATTTTAGTTACATTTGATATTTTGGTTAGTGAAATTTTAATTAAAATATATTTAAAATTAAATATAAATTTATTAATAAATAAAAAAAATTTATAATTGAGAAAACTTAAATTGAAATTGTGTTGAATCCGATGTTAGGGGTTGAAAATAACAGCTCTAATTCAAATTTTATATTTTGAGAATATTCAATATTTCATAATATTATTATTTGTGAAATAATGATCAATTATATAAATATAAGTATCAATACTAGGTAGAAAAGGAGAGTAGAGAGATAAAATAGTAAAATATTTTCACATAAAATTCAGAAAATCATAATTTTAGGTATATAACCTTATTTTATTCATAATTGTAGTTTAGTACAATTTTTTATAACAATATGAGTGGAGCATGCAAAATAAAATTACGCATAAACTCCTATAATTGGAAAATAAGTTATGATTAATAGAGACTTATTTATTATTGATAACTAAATTGAATGACATCGACTACTTATTAATTTATTATTTTATTTAAAATAAATATATTATAAATAAAAAATATTTTTAAGAAAAATATAAATAAAATTTTAGTAATTTTTATAATATAATATTTATATTTTAAATATATAAAAAAATTTACCCTTATGTTCAATGGATGCACAAGCTTAGATCATCTCGTCCATTTCTATATGAATTGGGCCAATGGAGTGAGCCTGCAGCAGCCCAGTCTTGGCATATGAATCTTGGCATCCTACTGTGGTCATGTAAGGCGAACCAGACGTTGGGTCCGAGATTTTTTTCAAGAGGGTGTTTGGAGGTTTCCTTGATATAATACCATAAGCATGGCCTCGTTAAGAGGCCCGGTTATGCCGTTTAACCATGGCCGCTCGATATTTCTTGTCTCCAAGTGCAGGGTGAGCACTGAAGAAGCAAGCCATTGAAGAGATCTCTGTCTTCCAAGCTCTACACACTGTAGAATTTTTTATTGTCAAAAAGAAGATCATGATTTCAAAGTTTATGCTGCTTTTGGGAAATGGAAAGAGAACTTACTGGGAATTTGTGCCCTTTTTTCTCCTTTTGTCCGTGCTTTCCTAAATGACACTGTTTTGGAAAGGATGCCGAGAAAAAGAAAAGGAGGCACAAAATGAAAACGATGCAGAAAGAATAAAGCATCTGTCACAGGTTAAACTCCTGCATCATTTTTTGGAACCCCTTTTTGGAGGCTCAAAAATTGATCCAGTTTGATCTAACAAGACTCCCAAGGTGATCAGATCAAGTAGTCTCACTGAAAAAACAAGATGTATCAGCATCAGCATTGCATTGCCCTTCATCTGCATAAACAATAACAATAATCATATAGCCAAATAATGAGATCTATGTCCCTTCTCATGCACAAAACCAGCTTCCATGATCTCTATAGGTCCCCCTAATCAGAGGGCCACCTTGAGGCAATTTTTACAATATTTTTTTTGGCGTTAAGGCTTGAGAAGGATACCTGGAAAATGAAGAAAGATGATCCATCTGTGTCATTCATGCTCCGCATAATAAAAGAAGGGTGAAAAGAAGACTGAAGAGGACATGAGAGGAGGATATTAGCCAGAGCCCCTTTCCATTGTCAAGAATGGTATTCCTTTGGACTCATTCTTGAGGAGGCGTGTACTACTCTCATGCTTCTAGGGGAGCCCATACAGAAGAAGAAAAACAGCAACAATTGCCCATTTCTACCCTCCTAGCTCTCCTATAAATAGAGGACTAACTCTTGGAGCATGGACACACAGCAACCTACAGAGAAAGTTGACAGTCCTCTCTTACACATCCTCTACTTAGTTCATTCTCATCACCATGTCAGACAAGTGCGGAAACTGCGACTGTGCTGACAAGAGCCAGTGTGTGTAAGTGTCTTTCCCCTGTCAGATGCTTTCTTTATTAATCCAGGTCTGCACAAAGATGTTGCCTTTTACTGGAGTGTAAAAGGAGAGATGGAGACTAGGAATGACTCCTTCAAGACTTACATGGCTATAATTATAAGAGATACTCTCCCCCCAAACTTGTATACATGACTCAACAAGTTATAGTGCTCTGTATGCATCTATGGAATCAGAAAGTATAGATAAATGGAATGAAAATCAACCTATATGCTGTAGATATTACTTTTATGCTATATTAGTGGCTGAAGCACCTGATTTTCTCTGATTGCAGGAAGAAGGGAAGCAGCTACTCTGTTGATATTGTTGAGACTGAGAGGTACTACTCTAATTTGCTCTAAACTAGTCACATAGCAATACCAAAATCAGTCAAAATATCAAATGGCACCTGGTGCAAATCCATGCTCAAAGAGGCAGTCATTGATTGTCAGAGAATGCACAGATGCCATTTATGGTTGCTGATATAAAAAGCTAGCAAGGAACTGACAAAGCACTGATAAGCATATTTGACTATCACAAATAAAAACCAACTTGTGGCTACTTAGCTAGCTTTGAAAAGACACATATATCATCAAGTAATCTGGCAAAATTTTATAATCCAAATTTGGCAGATGATAGAATTCCATAAAGATGCAAAAACCAGTTCATGAAAATCCATTGTGACTTACTTTCACCTGGCAGCTACACCAGCACTGTGGTCATGGATGCTCTGGTAATGGAGAATGATGGCAAATGCAAGTGTGGTTCTAGCTGCACTTGCACAACCTGCACCTGTGGCCACTGAGCAGCAGATGAACTGATACTACGAGCATACGATGTGTGAGAGTCACGAATAATGGTATCCTTATGTTTATGTTGTCTGTTGTGTCAACCCTATCATGTGGTGTTGTTGATGTCCTTCTATATGGATGCAATGTAATGGTCTTATATGAAAACCTATTAGTCACTGAATGCTCCTTCTCATGTCTCTACACTTTTGCTTGTGGAACTCAGATTCAGGGCTATAAGATATAACAGAGCTAGAAGCATTAGGATAAAATTAAGAATAAACATAATCACTTTAAATTTCTGACTAAAGATGCTCCAAGTGGTCAATAACTCTTATACCATATTAGAAAATATTGTAAGGGATATAACTAACTTTATAAATTAGCAACAATTTTACTTAATATGATATCAATTCTCTCAAGAAACACAATTACAGGTAAGAATGCATCAAGCCCGATCAATCACAGGATGTCCTGGAGCATAGTAAGATGACTCATAGTATCCACAAAGCAGGAATTCACTCCATCAGCAAAATAGAGATAATTACTTTCTTATAATAGGGTCATCCTCCCATCCAATAATGGTATCTTGCAATGCACCTTCTATAATAATATGGGTTATGAGTTTTACTTGGATTGCCCAACCCACATAGATAGATAGAGCACTTCTCTTTGTGCTTAGCTTCAAGCACAAGATGAAGTAGGATTCAAAAATGAACAATTAGCAGGCACTGATGAGAGATTATTCGGATCTGAACCCCACGTATGTATGTACAGAGAAAGAAAATCAATAGATATGGACAATTTCCATAGAACAAAAATTTTTGAGCTTTCTTCTAACTAATAATGTTTCAACCTATAGAATCCTCTGGGCGTATAAATTGACTCAACTGTGGAAGAAGAATGGAGGAATTCTATATTACATCTCAATATGGTAAAAAAAAAAGAATTTTGAGCAAGATCTTGTCTCAGCCTCCACCGGGAATTACCTTGCGGTGTCTCTTTGAGCTCGGTTTCCTCTCTCCTTTGTTGTGCTTGTTCACAGTCTTCTTGGGAGGCAGCCGTGTTGATTCTGGTAGAACTGTTCGAGGATTAACTCTGGGAATGACTGTAGGATGAGTATGAGGAGGAGGAGGAGGAGACATGTGCTCTAATAGATCTCTATGATATGCCTGTCGTAAAAAACACATTTCATGAGTTTATATGAATGCACAGAACTCCAGCCCCATCAGAGACCATACTCTGGATGCTGCTTCATCTTCAATAAATACCACCACATAGTGGAAATTAGAGTATTGATAGCGGTCCTGGGGGAGAGATGAGAGGTTTTGACTGAGAGAATCAGGTGTACCTGTATCACAAAGTTACGTCTCTCACAGTCCAAAAACATGCTGACCGTCCAGTCGACCATCGCAGCTATCTTGTCTCTCACGGTAGAGAAGCTCAGCTGATCCCTGGAAGTGAATCGATCGACTTCATTGAACCATAGGCAGGTAAAAAGATTTGTGATGGGGATGTGTTCTTTTATGATGACACACCCCTCTGGAACATCTGCAGAACATCAGAACTGAACATCATACACCTTTTATCTTCAGAAAAGGGATGAGCCAGACGGACTAATATATGCATGCCAAAAATTTCACTAGCATCTGAAGTCAACAATTACATACCGCTAGTTATAGGAAGCTTGGCCTCAGAATATGGAGTCAGACCCTCCTTTCTGTAAAAATCTATCTGGAAATCGATGGAGGAATTGTCATACTTCCCAGCTGCTTTGTTAGCCTCAGCTTCTTCAAATACATCAAAACGCCTGTAGTGTCTCGATATTGCAAAACTAGAATTCTGCCGCCACAGGAACCTAAGAAATGGTACAACTATTAAATGCTCTCTTAAATTATACACCTGAAAAATAATAAAATGTAACTCCAAAAGATCACATGCAACAGTATGTTCTGCTCACCGAAACAGATATCATGGAAGGTCACACATGAGAAAGCTAATAATGCTGTTTCTGCATCTGTGATGTACTGGTGTATGCAACCGAGAAAAATATTTATGCATGCAAGGACAATTATATGGAAATACATGTACAATCCAAATTAAACTATAGATTTGCCACTCCACAGTTCATGAACTACATAATAGAAGATGCTACTGACCTCTCAAGAACTTGATATGGGTCCACGACAAGCTCAAGTTTTCCATCAATCCATATGGAATATCTCACATTTGGAAAGAGCCTGTGAAGTAATAGTTTTGGTACCTGCGAGATATGCATAACCATGTGAACAAAAATAACATTTTTTACCTTGTTAAATTTTTACCATCCTTTTAGACAACCCTCTCAACTCAGGATATTAAGCCAACCACCTAATTCGTAGTAAGAAAACAATTACTATGCCATTCCATACTCATCTCCCACTTATAATTCAAAATGTGTAATCATTTGAGAGAACATTGAAACAGAGAGCAACATTCATCTGAACAAGAAAAAAGCATGCTGACTAAAAATAACACAGGTACCTTTCCATTTCGCCTTGCATCGGAGAAAGGGATGTTATGTACAACAATAATTCTCCACAGTCCAACCTTCATACTGGTATCCAAAACACTACTGTTTTTCATGTATGCTTCCGTCTCTTCATCAATGAACATAAAGAAAGGGACATTTCTCCTGGCTGCTTCACTGATGTTCTTAGGCTGCTGTATGATGTCGTAATTCCCTGAAGTGCATTAGTGCATTAAAAGGCAATCTGAGGAGGGAAAACTCCAATTGCACGATTAACTAAAAAAGGGTATACTACCAAATATGCCTGATGCCACAATAACATCATAAGTCTTTTCCATCTCCACAAGGTCAGCTTCATCAATATCAAATCCAGTTTGGCGACCTGGTTTACTTCCATTAACAAATCTGATGAGATCAAGGAAAAAAATTGATTCAGCCACAAAATAGTGATAAAAAGCTATCATAATTACCAAGAACCAATAAAGCACTGCAATAATTGATTAGTGCACAGGATAATAACCTACCCACAGTGCACTTTCATCGACTCTTTTATGTCAAATGAATCATTCCGGTCCTCCAAAGAAGGGTACCCTCCAAAAGATGAGCCTCCATGTGGTTCAGCATTCGCGGGTTCTCCATAGTGAACGTATGTCAGGTTTTTGAGAACCGGAGATGCTGTTGGGGAACTTGGCATGCTAGATATAGCATCTTCCACAGGAAGGTAGCAGACTGGACATGCTGAAAAAAAAGAACATGTTATTTGGTACAAAAGAAAAAAAGGACAGGAAAATTAAGAGGTAGAATATAATTCAACTCATTTTCTGTCTGATAAAGGAGAGAATAGACTTTGCCTTAATATTATCTGACAGAGGAAAACTAGTAGCCACTTACGTCGGGGTCCAGGCCGCTTTCTATCAGGAGGAGGCGGTGGAGGAAATGCAAAATTTTCACAACGTTGATGCCAAAGTGAGGCACGATCCACGGGGATTGAACTTGAAGAAGTCACATGTGGATGCGAACGAAAATGAAGTCGGGTACTAGGACGCGGATGATGTGGAACAGGAACATGATCTCTATTTTCAACATCACGCGAGACAGTCATCCTTCCAGAAGAACCTTTATATGTCTTTGCATCTTCATTTCTCATAGAGGGTGGTGTCAGAAATTGCAGTGATGCCGTGTCACTGAACAATCTCACATTTTCAAGGTGTTGAGCAATATTTTGTACATTGCTTTCTGCCAATTGGGACAGAAACAGCAGAAATAGTAATAAAATGTTTAGCAGATGAGCATCCAATAAAATCAAAAGCAAAGGCAAAGCTTTATCCAAACAAGATTCGGTATGAAAAGAATTCTCTGAAATCTTAAATCATCCATCAGCAATATGGGTAGTTTTCTATATGTAGGCCAGACATATTAAAAATCATGAAACTTACCCAGAACAAAACTGGTTAGTCCAGCGGTGCCCAATTTCACCACATTTCCAGAGACAGATCTTACCCTTCTTCAATTCAACCTTCTCTACCAAAGCAGAATTCGAGCTTCCCACGACAATTTATAACCATTAAAATAAAGGGAATTCAACTAGCATGGTTTGATAATTTCCATTCAAGTTTCTGTGTATACAATAATTGAACCATAATTTCAACACATTTCCAAAGACAGATCTCACCCTTCAACAATTCAACCTTCTCTACCAAAGCAGAATTCTAGCTTTCCACGCCAATTTATAACCATCAAAATAAAGGGAATTCAACTAGCATTGTTTGAAAGTTCCCATTCAAGCTCCTGTGTATACAATACTTGAAGCCTGATTTCAATACAATTCCAAAGACAGATCATACTCTTCTTCAATTCAACCTTCTCTACCAAAGCAGAATTCTAGCTTTCCGCGGCAATTTATAACCATCAAAATAAATGGAATTCAACTAACATTCTTTGAAAGTTTCCATTCAAGCTCCTGTGCATACAATACTTGAACCCTAATTTCAATAAATGGCAGTAACCGGAGGAAAAACTAAAACATCTTCTTAAATGCACAAGAGGGAAGAACCAAACCTTTATTGAGCGTGAAGGATCCGAAGACGAAGACGAGGAGAGCGAGGACGACAAGCAGCAGCATTGCAACCTTCCGCCGCCCTAAATACCGGCAGAGAAGAGAGATGAGCCTCTCCTTCTCCCTCGAACTAGAGAGTGCCATCTTCGAAGGCTTGCGCGGCAATCCCGACTGATTAAGCGCGACACCATTGGGAAGATGAACCTGCTGCAACGATCCATAGCTCCCAGTGCGAAGCCCGATCGACGCTCCACTCATGCCTCAGGACGGAACAGCAAGCAATTCATTCATTTCCCTCACGGAACCTCCGATTCGGTCGCGTATCGGCAGTAAGCCCAATGCTTGGCCTCCCACCTGAACAATGGAGGATACGATTAGCGAAGAGCTCAGCAGCCAATCAAATCTCCCCTTCCCCCAACTCCATCGCCGGCGATCCTGCAGCGCTCGCTCGGTCGCTCCTAAGTAGATCGCAACAGAAGCTTTAGATAACTGATTATTTCAATTTTCAGTGAATATTATTAAAGCATAATTTAAATAATAATAATAATAATAATTTAATTAATTAAAAATATTGGCCTCTGGGATCTGGCAGATATCCCTTGTCCCTAATCCCCATCCCATCTTGGGGGAGCTTGAGCCTTGAGCTTTACCTTACTTTTAACTGTAGTATATTCACTCACCTTTGGTTAGTGTTTGGATAAGGGAGTAATTGGAACCTTAATTTATATTATAAAGCACATTCAAAGATTTGTAAATTCCTATACAATTTTTTAATTTATAAATATTTCCAAATTTATTTTCATATATAACTTTCAACCCAACTAACAATTTTTGGGTAATCCAAAAAACAAATCTATAAAATAAATTTCTAACTTTTATTATAAAAAAATAAAAAAATTAATTTGATCACACATTAGCTAATTTTACGGATCCGGTTCATAATGGATCTTTTTTTTTATTTTATAAATTTTCTATTCAACATTATATATATTTAGAATGCTAAATTACTATTGTTAAAATATATTGATATTAATTTAGCCATTTATCACCTAAATTATCAAATCATTCTTTTTTTATGATATATTATATGCTAACGTCACAAATTCTTACCTTTTTAAAATAATTGTAAAATGATATTTTTATTTTGAAATTATATATTTTATTTAAAATTAATTTTAAATTAACAACAGTTTATATCACATCAACATACAACTCACCTTTGTTAAATTAATATTAACGTATTTTAAATAAAAATAAAAATTAACATAAATATATTTATTTTATGAAATATATATACTATATTGTAATTTAGCAGTGTAAACAAGAGGTGATAAAAAGGGAGCAAAACACAATGGCCCAATAATCTACCTCAGGCACAACACATGGGCCGTCGGTGGGCCCAGTGAGCTGGTTCTCTGTCGGCATATGCCAGGCTTGATGATGGTCAACATACGCCATGGTCAAATAGGTCAACATTTAAGTCAACGGAAAGGGTGACTTAGATATAGATAGATTCCCATCATAGTTTTTTATTGGCTCAACTCATATTCTACGGTGCGACTATTACATCAGATTCTACACTTTACTTGGATTTACGTGCATAAAATAATAATATATAAAATTAATTATTATAAATCTCGACAAATTTATAATAAATTTATTTGAGGGGTTGGGAAATTGATTGAACTCACGCACGAGCGGGGCGCGTGGGGAGATTAAAGAACGGGAAATGTGACTCTCATTCATTTCTCAGTTCTCCTCCCCTTCTATAGTGGGAAAAAGCTGCGCTGCCCAAGTAGTACAAATCACGCGCCCGACAGCTTAACTTTAAACATTATCATATAATAGTTTGAACCCAATAATTAATTAGGTATATATCTTTTAAAAATTAATGATTAGTGATGTAATTATTAAAATATTATATTTATATATTTTTAAAATCAATAATCACATAATTACTTGATTTTATTATTTTGTTTTTTTATCACCTTCCCGACACAAAATCAATTGGTTACTCTACTGCCTCTCTCTCTATCTCTGTTCCTCCCTGACTCCTCAGATCCATGCACTGCATTCAATCCAAAACCCTAGATCACTGTGCTCTGGGGCTCCAAATAGGTGGTATTTCGTGACTCTGAGCCTGTTTCTGGCAATTCGTGGATTAAGAAGCTTCTGCAGCTGTATCAGGAATGGCCACGGCAGAGGTCCTTTGCTGTTGAAGAAGTTTATTTATCAATTTCTGCCTCCCCGTTGCTCTGGACTGTTAAGGAGCCAGAGACATAAAATTTGGGGCTTCTTTGCTTCCTATTCTGAGGATATTTTTTCCCAGATCTTATTGTGAGTTTACTTTACATGCGTTGTTATAAGTTCTTTAAGGAAAATCAGTGTTTAATGACGTCGTCAGTGGTGTCTTCATTTTCTGGTAGATGGGCTGGAGTGATATGAATTGGGCATCTACTGACAGTTAGCTTGCCCGTTCTCTGCATTTTCGGAAGTCTAGTTTTTTTAGCAATTCGAGCTTGCATAATGAAGATGCCTTGTGAAATGCCATGTAGAGGTAATTATTGATCCCGAAGAGGATCTCCCGTGGAGGTTGTGGGGGTGGTTTTTGTTCATAATGGGCTGTGTTTGTTGCAAGCCTTCTGCCATTGAAGACAGCAAGGAGAGCCCTCGGGTACCTAGCAAGACGTCTTCAGACCTACGGGCTTCAAGGGAAGGATTGTCAAGGAGGGAAGAGGCCCGTCATTCCAAGAATCGATACAGTAATTTGAGTGACGGGAGAGGAATTTCGATTGAAAAGCAAACAAATAGATCAGTTAGATTGCATGCTGACACCTTTGAGAGGAATAGGGAGAAGATGGAGCACGTTGTTGCTCAACATCCTGCCATTGGCATCATCCCAAAAGCTTCAGAGGGAGAGCATGTTGCTGCTGGTTGGCCCCCTTGGCTCGCTGCAGTGGCTGGAGAGGCTATTAAGGGGTGGTTGCCACGCCGTGCTGATTCCTTTGAGAAGCTTGATAAAGTATGACAAGATCTATTTAAATTGTAAATTGTCCTGCTTTAATACTCTGCACATGAATGCGGTTTTTCTTGTCTCTCTATTGTGGATAAGCAATGCTTCTTGTCCAGCCAATTACTATTCTTATTAATCTGGGTCACTATTGATAACTTTGTTAATTTTAATCACTTTTTGAAAAGGCAAGATCTGCAATAGTTGAAATTTGGCTTCATTCTATTGGCTTCTCTGTTTGCAGATTGGCCAGGGAACTTACAGTAATGTCTATCGGGCACGTGATCTTGAAAAAAGGAAAATTGTTGCATTGAAGAAAGTAAGATTTGATAATCTGGAACCTGAAAGTGTGCGTTTTATGGCCAGAGAAATTCACATTTTACGTCGTCTTGATCATCCAAATGTGATAAAGCTAGAGGGTTTGGTGACGTCAAGGATGTCCTGTAGCTTGTATCTTGTGTTCGAGTATATGGAACATGATTTGGCCGGGTTGGCTTCACACCCTGGTCTGAAATTTACTGAAACACAGGTGCTCAAAAAATCCTTGATCCATCTGCTCTACATAGAATCTTCACTCTAAGCTTGCAATATCAAATAACTGCTCATGTCATATCATATGTATGACTGCTCCACTGACAGGTCAAATGTTACATGCAACAACTCTTACATGGACTTGATCACTGCCATAGTCGTGGTGTTTTGCACCGTGACATAAAGGGTTCCAACCTTCTCATTGACAATAATGGCATTCTGAAGATTGCAGACTTTGGATTGGCGAGTTTTTACGATCCTCACCAAAATCACCCATTAACAAGCCGTGTAGTGACACTTTGGTACAGACCACCTGAGCTTCTGCTGGGAGCCACTTACTATGGGACTGCCGTTGATCTCTGGAGTACAGGTTGCATAATTGCAGAATTGTATGCCGGAAAGCCTATAATGCCTGGAAGAACAGAGGTACAAATTTTGTAACTATTACTATGCAAAATAGGATTCCATGTTATATACATAGAAGGGGGGGGGGGGGGGGGGGGGGGGGTGAGAAGTACAGATTGCATAATATTGTTTGCTGGTGGGCGTATAATGCCTGGAAGGATAGAGCTACTATCTTTAAGATCTTACTATTGAAGATAGGATGATGGGGTGCTATTCACATCCCTTATAATTTACATATGGGTTGTACTGGTAGGGGTTGGGAGGTTAGAGGCTGACAATGCCTGGAAACAGATGTACTATAGTATCTCTTCAAATAGATAGAATTTTAGGTTCTTTGATCTAGGAATGTGTACTTATCTCTCCAGTACGCATCTTTAATATCATGTGACCTTTTATTGTACTATAACCAAATTTTTTGCTAATGATTTGCCTCAGCATGAAACTTTCCTATCCTGTTCACTGTTGTTAACACACGTTGACATCATCACATAATATTGATGAATTCTCTGCTGATGCAAAATTTTTTTCTAAAATATAATTGAGAGCTCAATAGCATGAAGCATATGTCCTTTCTCATAGTGCCTAGGAAAACTAATTAGTATCATGTTCCTTTCTGTGGGTAGATGATATAAGAAGATGCAGTTACTTTAGTTTTATTGATGATCCTTTTTTATTTATGTCTATGTTTGCTTATGGTTAGTACTTGTTTCATTTAGATCATATAACATTTCTTATATCTTTTGATTAGCATGTGTTATATTCAATTTGTTAATCTTTCTTTCCTTAAGGTTGAACAATTGCATAAGATTTTCAAACTTTGTGGATCTCCTTCTGAGGATTACTGGAGAAAATCAAAGCTGCCTCATGCAACTATCTTCAAGCCACAACAGCCTTATAGGCGTTGTGTGGGAGAAACATTTAAGGACTTTCCTGCACCAGCTCTTGATCTGGTGGAGACTCTACTTTCGATTGATCCTGCTGATCGTGGATCTGCAGCTTCTGCACTCAAGAGTGAGGTGAGGGATTTACTAAATGGCTTTCAGTTTATAAAGGTAACCTTGTATTGCTCTTCCTTTTTGTTCCACATGGAAATCTAAACAAGTTAACTTTTGCTCCCAGTTCTTCACTACAAACCCACTTCCATGCGATCCTTCTAGTTTACCGAAGTATCCTCCAAGCAAAGAATTTGATGCTAAATTACGGGACGAGGAAGCACGAAGGTAACTATTTTTACTATCATAGTCATTTCTACTTGCCTCCAGCTGTTTAAACAGGCTTTGTGCCCTTTTATATGTGCTTAAAGCAGCTTTTAATACTTCATTAGCAAGTGGTTTTCATGTCATTTTTCAAAAATTACATATAGTCTATCCTTTTTTTTGGGTAGAAGAGATCACCTATCCTCAAAATATAAGCATGCTAAGTTGCAGCAGATGCTTATTTGTTTTCATCCTGTAGGTCTATGTTCTACAGCTGCCTTTTTTTAAATGACATCTACTATTGATACCCTGGTTTATTCTTGAAAGGATTTTTTAAAGAATTGCAGTTGAACACATGAACATCTTACTATTAGTTTCTTATGTACTTCTGACATCTTGTTTCTTTATTTATTTGCTATTAGGCAAAGAGCAGCAGGAAACAGAGGTCAGCGGCCTGATCATGAGAGGAGGGGTGACAGGGAGTCACGTGCCATCCCTGCTCCTGATGCCAATGCGGAATTGGTGGCATCAATAAAGGTAGAAAATATAGATTTTTGGGTATTCTTTTCATATATATCATCCATCATTACCATCTGTACATGCATATTTTGTGAAAAGTTTCCAAGAAGTTGACATGTTCCCATTAGATACTTCTGCCTTGAGGATTCTGAAGAAATTACATGTTGAATTGTTATCTTTCTCAGTAAATTGCATGAAACAATTCCTCGCTTGCCTTTTCAGAAGAGACACTTTCAATCTAATTCAAAGAGCAGAAGTGAGAAGTTTAATCCTCACCCAGAGGATGTAGCTTCTGGCTTTCCAATTGACCCTCCAAGACCTTCACATGCTGCAGAAGCCAGTGTCGACCCTCAAGGCCCTCCCCATAGCAGAGCTTCTCACTCTGGTCCTCTCACTAATAGAGCAACGTGGGCAAAAGAAGTGAGAAAATCAGATAAATTTTCATCTGGGACTCATAAAGTTTCTTCACGTGTACCAACCGGAATGGACTTACCTCCTGATGATAGAATGGGTCGACCCATTACTTTGCAGTCTGAAATGCCAAAACTAATTGGGAGGTTCCCAGGATCATTCAAAGAGACCTCAGAGTCATTGATAAAGGATCAGAGGTATCCCTTGCAGGGTTTCCACAATAAAGAAGAGGGAAAATCCAGCAATAAGGATCCTATCCTTGTAAGTATCCTCTAACTGCTTTAGTTTATTGTTCATGTTAATCTCCTTAAAAAATAGGTAACTTATTCTCCGTTTTTTGTCCTATGCATTGCATCTCAAGAACATTTTGATAGCTTCTCTAGATGAGATTTGTTGGTACATTTGCTGAATCTTGCTGCTGATTCCCCTTTAAAATTTTATGAGGTTTTTTCTGTAGCAAAATTTGCTAAATGGCTCCAATTTGAAGACTGGTTGATCACTGACTAGTTTATTCTGTCAATATCCAGCTGGGTTATGGGTCCATGGGTCACAAGATTCATTACTCGGGGCCATTAATTGTTCCATCAGTTAATATGGACCAAATGCTAAAGGACCAGGATCGTCACATCCAAGAAACTGTGAGAAGAGCTCGGCTAGACAAGGCAAAAGCCCGGAAAGCTCAAACCCAGCTATCGGCTACTTCATTATTTGTCTCAGGCCGCTGATTGACTGGGAGAAGATGGACTCCATGAGTGTGTGATATATGGGGGATTGGCAGTTCTTAGGCACTTGGACTAGCCGTAGCTATTGAATGAGAGGGAAAGTTTCCGTATATGAACTTGGAATTGTGGTCCAATGTTCCCACGTGCATTTTGAACACGGTCTAATTTCTCTGGTCTGGCTTCATGGATGTAGAGCCTTGGTAAATGGGTTAATTCTTGTAGAGGGCAACCTGGTTGAGGCATAAACTACTTTTAATGAGAATATGTAATTCATCTTAGAGCATTGTGAAGCTACTCTTAATATTTATGTGGCTATTCCTTGTCAGCTCCCTGGTTTCTGCATTTAAACCATCTTGTTTTGGGTTGCTATTGAAGGGAGCAAGTACTCACCATGCTAACAGTTAAAGACAACAATTATCTGTTCTGCTCAGTTTACACATATATCTGGTGGCTCACGAGCATATCTGCATCATCTGATCATATGCAACATCTTGGAAACTTGGAATAGACCTTTTATGGTATTGAGAGGAGGATAAGGGAAACCTCAGTTTTCACCATCACTACATTGGTGAAGAACATTGTCTCTAGTCTCTACTCTTCATATATTCCCTGTTCCAGCATATGAAGCTCAAACCTCAATTGCAGAAATAAAGTAGTTATACCTGTCTTGGATGATGCAACAACAGCAAAACAATCTCTGGCAAGCCGTATAAGGATTTATTGCACATATGTTGTTTTAAATAACAGTCAACTTAATGAACACAAAAACTTGACAAATCAAGTGAACACTCAACTAAAACTTCACCTGTGATTCTGATGGCAGCAACTTTGTTTTATTGAGTTCAACAAATAATAGAACATCTGCAGCAACATGAGAGCTGCTGCAGGATTGCTGCAATCTCCTCCCTTCTATGGAGGAGAAACAATTCCAGATCCCATTATCTTCTGCAAGACTTCCATCTTGGTATGCAAAACAAGAATAATTTTCCTATGACTGGTCTATGTACACTGGTTTTGGCCATGTTTCGCTGCTGAAACTACCCTATCTATGAGCTTGCGGAGCCTCTCAGCCCCAGGGCCAGGTCTTAGCTTTGTGAAGTTTTTGATCTCCGAGCACCTGGGCTTCCCCGTGCACCAACTTCCAGGGGTGAAGCTCCCATTTTTACGTGTCAGAAGCTCCTTGTCAATCCTATCAAGGGCCGGATCATCCAGCTTGAATTTCCGGGCAAATGCAGCCCCACTTTCAATCATATTATCCGTGTCATTAATGGTGAGGGTGAGCGGGTGCTGCCTAGGGGGATTATCCCAGGAGATGTAGTGCAAGTCATGGTTTGCTGCAGTCTTAGCAAACTCAGGAGCATTGCATATGACGGTATGGAAGTAACCTTCAGGGGAGGAGACGAAGTTTGAATAGTACATGAGGAGGGTGCGAGGTAGATTGTCCCAGCCCCATATTAAGTATTCCACAAACGGGCGACTGAGAACCATCCATGCAGAGCCTACAAAGCAGACCAGCATATGCCATATGAGAAGTAGAAAACTAGCCAAAATAACAAAACCAATTCTCAGTTATACTAGCTTTTGAGATTCCATAAAAAAAGCCTTCTTCTGAATTGCAATCCAAAAGTAATATTTCCTATCGGAAGAAGAATCATTTTCAGGAAGAAGGGGCTATTAGTACCCAAAATGAAAAGTAAATCAAGTATCAACATGGCCATATACGATGGTAACATCTACTACTTAAAAACTACTGAGGGCATCAATGAAACAGGGCATACCAATTTATTACTTCACACATCTCACAGTAATGAATGCAAAACAGTATCAGCAGAATGCAAACTTCCTGACATGCTGGCAGGAAAAACCAGTGATTTATTACAAATGCTATAATCAAGATGAATTGTTATACCCTTAAGACAAAGTAAGCCTTTAAGGTCTCGGTTCATAACAATTATCACTCAGATGGGGAGAAAAAGAGTATTAGCAACCATAGAGTACAAAGACCGGTTTCTTCAGTAATACTGACCAGTGAATAACTTGAATGCTGTGGGCAAAGCTCGCCTTGGTGAGACCCAGAAAATATTGGATTTTTTGGTCGAGTATAAACCAGGATCTACCATCAAAGGCATTGCGCGCTTATCCCTGCCCAAATATTCAAATGTAACTACCATTCCTCTCATGGAAATCAAATTATACAATCATAAGTCATGCTCCATTAGCTTGTGGTTCATTTTCAAATTTATTGAGCAAATTTGATATTTTATACTTTACAAAGATGAATTAAACCCAAACGTTGATTGATTAACTGGTAACAGGTTTTCCTTATGTGGGGACATGAAAACCTTCCTCATTCTCCTAAACCAATCAGGGCTTAACAATATCCAGTTAAAAGACAGATTGTAGGGAGATGCAGATGGTTAGCTCACTCTTTCCATCCCAAATTGCTCGTGTGCTCAATGAAGTTCAGGTTTCGATCTAGACCCGAGAATATCGACATCAAATCTACACAGTCAACATCTTAATCAGTCCAACGATTGATTTAAAAGAAAAATAGAATACCTCAATACAATGCCAATGAAACTAGAAATGGCAGAATACATGATATAGACTAACCATCTTGAGTTACGAGGGGATAGTCAGACGCACTGAGGTTGATAAACCAATCCCAATCTTTACTCTTCTTCAGAAGAATGGCACAAGCATGGAGAGTGTTGGCAACCATTGTGGGCCCTGTATAAGTGACCATGTTCGCCTTAGTGGTCATGTGAACATTGCCAACCTTTGAAAACATGGGATCCTTCTCGACCCTTGATGCGAGTTCCATTCTTTCCTCTACTTGCGACTCCAGGTCCAGATGCACAACATATTGATTCATCGGATGATAGAGTGCCCGAAGTGTTCTCCACAGCTTCTCCAAATCTCCTTTCGAACCAGAAACCAAGTAGGCAAAGCACGGAATTTGTAGGGTTGTAGGAGACGGGAAGTGCAAAATCTTGGCCTCGGCATATTCCGGGGCTGTTTGATTAGCCGGCAGGCGAGATGGGATTCTTGAGAATATTGCATTGATAGAATGGAGTGAAGATATAAGGCCCATGTTGAAGAACGTAGCCAAAAGGAATATGCACATAAAGGAGCTCATAATAAGTGGCAACACCCATCTCTTCTCCACGTTTAATGAACCCATCGCAAGAAACTTTCATGGGATCCAATTCATAGCCCTGAGAACTCAATCCCGACAACTTTCAAGCAGCTAAACCAGGGATTTCGGAATTGGGATTGGAAAAAAATACAACTACCAGCAGTCCTATAAATTAGAAGCCCCCCAGCCTTCTCCTGAAGAGGCGTTGAAATCTCAACCTTCAAACTCGGCTGCTAAAATATTCCAAGATGCGGAAGGAGGCTGGGAACCTGTTAGAGGAACATCAGAAACGAATAATTTGATTGAAAGAGAAGGTACAATCATTGAAATGGAAGGTAATCTGTTAAAATAACTCCGGGAGGATAATATAATAATAGTATCACCAAGGACAATAAAACACAGAGAGAAGATCGATACATGGAATCAATAGATTAAAAAAATCAGCTAGTGGACTCCCTGCCGTGAGCCGCCTAAATAACCTATAGTTTTCAGAAAAAGCGCATCGATAATGATAACATTCGCGATGTCTAATCCTTTAAAGAAACAAGGAATCGACTGGGTAGAAGAAATTGAAATGTCGGCATGAGATGGATTCACGTTCATGGAAATCAACAAGAGCCCGTTTGAACACACATGACAGAGCAGGAGGCCCCAATCAAGGCAGCCACAAACCCAGATCCAAAATCAGAACTTTCCATCGACCCAGTTCAAGAGCGCCAAAGAAGAACAAATCCCACGTAGCATTTAAAGCTGAAAGGGAAGCCAAACAGGAATCTCCATCTGTCGAGTTTGACCCATAAAACCGGAGCAAAAATAGAAACTTACGGCGCGATCTGGTGCAATCGGGCCAAGCAAGAACATGTACTGAGGGAGATAAAATATTGGAGCTGTAGCGAAAAGAAAGGAGACAGGAAGATGAGATGCATTGAAATGAAGGATGAGGCATCAAAGGCGACGGTGCACCAATGGAGGGGCAGAAAAAAGACCTGATTTTGTGCAGAGAGCAGAGGAGATGGAGAGCACATCCGAGCTGGGCGTCGGAGAGAGTGATACATACATACATACTCCTGCAGTGCTAATCAAGGGAATAATTTCCCACTCTTCATGGAGTTAAATAAATTATTTTGGGAAATTTCATTTTTTTTTCTTTTTTCTCATGATCTCATCTTCATCCATAAATGCAAATACTCTTAATAAATATATATATTTTTTAAAATTAAAATATAATTACTTATAATATCACATGAACAAGTTAACTGTGAAGTGCAAGTAATCATAAGTTTGGTCTAATGGCATACCAGGATTCATGAACCAATTGGATTTAGTTGTGTTGGATCGTGGGCCTTCATTGGCCGACAGGGGAGTCAACCAATTTCAGCCTCTTGGGCCGACATATCTCCAATTATAGGACGGTGTCGTTTTCCTCCAACCATGAAATTATAAACTCGACATATATATATATATATATCAGTCATATTGGTCTGGCAATTTCAACTATTGATGTCTGTCAATTAGGGAATAAATGGCATCTTCACATAATCAAATGAAGGGAAGAAGATGATGATGAAGATGAAAGAGATATCATCGGCCTGCTGCTCATCAAAAGGGCAGCACAGAATCACAGGATGAACATCACAAAGGGCAGCACAGAATCACAGGATGAACATCACAGTACTCGAGTAGAGTAGATAGTCTGTGAGATTAGGGGAATGGAGAGTGATAGGTGAGTGTATCGTTTTATAATAGTGAAAATTGATGGAAAATGGAAAACCTGTTTTCTGTGTGTGTCTGTCTGTCTCTCTCTCTCTGTGCTCCCACTTGGAAAGGAGAGCTCCGCGGCGGGCTGGCGTGTGGGTGAGAGAGAGAGAAAGGAAAGGGGAGACTAGATCTGACCCTTTCCTTATTTAGGGCCTTCTTCCATCTTTTTGGAAATCTCCGACGCCCTAAAGGAGCTCCCTGCCTGCTCTCTTTTTATTACTACCGGTAAGAATGGCACTCTGCAGCATTTCCTCACTGATCTGCCCTTATTCCTAGGAAAAGAGTCTTCGTATGCCCTGTTTTCTTTTTAATTGTTTCCGATCTTTCTTGATTATCTATTCGCGTCTAGACCTGATTGCTCTGCGTAGAGTTCATTTGGTCGATGGTATATACTGGTTTCTGGATTGTTTGTTGTACGATTGTCTCGAAACATTGACTCTCTGTTCGGTGTAATGATTCATTATCTGCATGCTACCATCTTTAGACGATGTGATCTCGTAGATGGGATGTTGATGATCAGCCCATACCTTGGTTGATCCAAGGATTTTTCATTTTTCCTGAGATAACCCGATTATCCTTGCTCAAGAGAAAAGTCATTTCTGAATAATGATTGTTAAGCATAAATGCAGTGAAGAAATGGGTCTGATTCAAAATGGTTGCGCAATCTGATTGTAATTTCTTTTGCAGGTTTCTTCAACCTAGTGAACAAAATATGAGCGTTGAGGTTGCAGATTTTGAGAAGGCCCCATCACCCATTGATGCAGAAATTTCAAATGAGAAAGAAAATGGGAAACCTGGGGCTCAAGAAAATGGTTCTGTCAAGGGAGAAGTGAATAAGGTCTCTGATGCCAATTTCCCAAAAGATGCTGTTGACGAGTGGCCCGAGCACAAGATCCATCAGTTCTACTTTGTCAGGTGTAGACCACTTGAGGATCCAAAGGTCAAAGCTAAAATGGATCAAGCTGATAAGGAAATTGTGAGATGGAGCCAAGCCCGTTTTCAAATAATTGAAAAACTTAAGGCCAAGAGGGTAAGCCAAAATCACATGGTTGCTTGCTTGGAGATGAAACTTAGTAACACTTCTTGAGAGTTGATGATTCTGCTCGATGTCGTGCAGTCTGAGCGAGGGGAAATTATCTCCCAGCTGAAGCCTCTGGATGCGGAGAATAAACAGTTCAACATAATGGTTGATGAGAAGAGGAAGGAAATGGAACCTCTGCAGCAGGCCCTGGGGAAGCTTCGGACTGCCAACACCACTGGTAGGGGATACGGGTTGTGCTCGTCAGAAGAAGAGCTTGATGAATTGGTATGCCCTGTAGCTCCAAAACTTTTTATTTGATAATTCAGTGTTCATGCTTTCAAACATCTAATGCATGTAATTTTTTTTGGTTGCTTGCAGATTCTGAGCTTGAACTATCAAATTCAGCATGAAAGCATATCACTGGCGGAGGAGAAACAAATTCTACGGGAAATCAAGCAGCTTGAAGGGACAAGGGACAAGGTGATTGCAAATGCCATTATGAGAACCAAACTTCAGGATTCCCTTGGTCAGAAAGAAGCCATTCAAGATCAGGTCAAGGTATGATATCTGCATTTGCTTAGTTGGGTTGCTCCTTTTCTGTCGCAATGAATTAATATCAGCTGACCACAGTGAAATTATGTGGTATAGCTCATGGGAGTAGACTTAGATGGAGTAAGGAAGGATCAGCAATCTATTAAGGGCAGAATTAAGAATCTCAGAGATGAACTGGAGAGAATAGATGCCGATATTAATTCATTGCAAGAGGAACTCACAGCAGTGACAGAGAAGAAGGATAAGGCTTACGAAAGTATGCATGAACTTAGGAAGCTGCGGGATGATGGGGTTCGTTTTTCTCCATTTTCATTTTTATTTGGCAGTTCCTGGAACTCTTTCCGAGTTCAGAGACATTTTCTTGATTGTGGCATAGCATAGAATTTGCTATTCTGTAGTCATGACTGAACCCTTGTGATACAAGTTTTGCCATTTCATTCTGTTTCTGCCTCAGAATACCCTTTTCTATGAAAACCGCACACTCCTGAACAAAGTGAGAGATCTTGCAGCAAAGAAGGATTTTAAAGCCCTTCAGGAGCTTTCACTCCTCGAGGTCTGTAATTCTATGATCCCAAACTTATCAGATATCTCACCATTGAGAAACGAAAAGAAAGAAAAAGAATCGAGGAAACTTTTGATGTTTTCTGGGTGTGTGACCTTTATTGTTCTTTTGTTTTAACTTCTTGATTAGGTGGAAAAATTCATATCATCCTGGAGCGTCAACAAGAGTTTCAGGAATGATTATGAGAAGAGGTTGTTGCAATCTCTTGATGGTCGGCAGATGAGTAAGGATGCAAGGAGCCGGAACCCTGATGAAATGCCATTGGTAGCTGTGGAGAAGTCAACTCCTTCTGTGATGGAAGTAGCCGTGAAAGTCAGCTCGAAAAAGACAAAGGAGGATACCAAGGGTGGTGATCTGCAAATGGAACCTACACCAAGCCAGAAGGATCCAAAGAAGGCGACTGAGCCAGAAAATGCCTCAGAGGTTGTTGGGTCAGTGGCCAAGGAGAAAGACATCTCCAAAAAATTGGCCAAGGAGCCTGAAGTGGAGAATAAGATTGACGCTGAAAAGCTAAAGGAGATAAAAAGAGAGGAGCAGGTTGCAAAAGCAAAGCAGGCTATGGAGAGGAAGAAGAGGTTGGCTGAGAAGAATGCTGCCAAGGCAGCCCTAAAAGCTCAGAAGGAAGCTGAAAAGAAGCTCAAGGTAATGCTCTTTGCATGCTTCTGCTACTAATGATTTTCTTAGGTTTAATTATGGAGTTTTAGGGCATATTTCTCTTGAGTAGCTTTTTTACTTTGTGGATATCACTTGAGCATTATCAGAACTTACTCAAAATAGACCATATTCTCTTAGAAAATTGAACTTTTTGTGGGGTTCCATGGCTTTCTGATTTCTTGCTTCTTGAATCTGTTTCAATACTGGGCTCTTCTTGAACTTATAGTGAGCATTGATCAATTATTCACTGAAACCCGGAAATCCGAAGTGCAAATTCATCATCTGTAAAAGTAAGTCATGACTCCAGCTGGGAGTGGAAAAAATTAACATCAAAATTTACAAGCAATACTGTGTTTTTGGCTACAGGATCGAGAAAAGAAACTGAAGAAGAAATCAGCTGCCTCCGGTCCTGCTACCAACTCAGAGGAGCAAGCTGAGGAGACAACCGAGCAGGAGTCGGACCTCTCCACTGAGGCGCCTTCTCTGGAGGAGAAGGATAAGAAGGTTCAAAAGGAGAAAACCACCATTAGGCATCGTGGCAAAGTGAGAGGCACAGAGTCGATGCCAAAGGTATTCCCAAGGAGGAGGAAGTCGACTAACTACTGGGTTTGGGCTGCCCCGGCTGCAGGGGTCTTAGTCTTGCTGCTGCTGCTGGCCCTTGGCTACCAGTACTTTGCTTGAGGAGTGGAGAGCTTTTAGATTCAAAGATAGATGATATCATCCATACAAAGATTTTCTGCAGGTTGGGGGTGGGGGATAGGTTCTTGGCAGTAGTGGCAGGTTCTTCCTAGTCTTGTTGTGCCTTGCATCCTTCTTGTGAGGGTGGACTCTGAAACTCATAATTTCACACGTTTATCAGTTTTGGATATGCATTGCTCTGCCGAAAAACATCACATAAACTAAAACTATATGGGTATGCTCTGTGACTTTTAAGAATCATTGACCTGATATCCTTCATGTTCCTCTCTGGGGGATGAGGATGCCCATTTTTTGTTCCTCTCTGTTTAGGATCAGGAGCTTCTGGTACTGTTAGAAGGCCTAAGAGGACTAGCGCTGCTTGTCCACTTACGCATTCTATCGAGCACCTTAGGAGCACTTCATCACGCAATGAATGTTATTTATTTAAAATAAGAAAATTCTAAATAAGTAGGTGATAAAATCTCATTGGATGATGGCATATAAGACGGGTCTGCGTCTCGTCCCTCGGTGTGGGGACTCGGGACTACGGATTACTGCAGCCAAGCAAGCCATGGCTACTTCATTCTGCTGTACGCCATGGGTTCTCGGGAGAGCAGCTCGAGCTCTCGGGCTCCCTCGTCATCGACACGATCCTCATCTCCAGCCTTGGCACGTCGTGAGTCTCAGCCATCGCTCCCCATTCAACACCCTCCGCCTGCCACCCCTGGCTTCTCCTTTTCACCAATCAGGTTTCTGGACAGCTCCGCTCCCTGCTTCTTCCGCCATTTTCAGAACCGTTTAGCTCGAGAACCTCCTTGCGGTGTCTTTATACGAGATTGTAGATTTTGCGGTGGACGAAATGCGTATTCGGCTGTTCTTGTTCCATTGTTCCAACATACGTGGTGGATTTTTGCATATTCCGAAAGAAGGAAATCATAGGCTTACACAGTGGGGGGTGAATCCTGCTGATGCTTTCTCAACTTCGTAGCTTGAAATTTCGTGTTTAGCACGCCCTGTCTGATCTCATTTTACTCTTGACGTTATAGGATTTGCCTACTCTATCCGCAGAGGTTAATAGCTAATTCTCCATTAGTTCAACCAGACACTGGTTTGAACAATCGCGTATTTGAGAAGATGCCATCTTAATCTTGATTGAGCTGATCTTTCAACCAAAGTACGAGGTCGCTAACACCTGTCAACACTTTGATTGCCACCATATATCCCTAACTTAGCAATCTGGTGGTTCTCTCATGAGACTCTCTAGAAGCATCCCTAGTCAAGGATGGCTTTATATCATTGGGCTATTGAAACAAGAAATTCCTGTTCTTGATGGAGCTGCTCTCGATTGTTATTCCATAGGTTTCTGTTGTAGTGGTTAGAGCATAATTTGCAATTGAAGCAGCTTATGATGTTCTTGGTTATATATCTGGTGACTGTGGTTTAATGCAATGACTTTATAGCGTCCCGGGCATGTCAGCATGCGCAAGCTGTAAATGGAAGAGCAGATGAGCTACACAAAGGAGTGGTGGACAAAGATATTGTCAGTGAAGTGAAACGTATTCTTGAAATGGTACTTTGTCCTGTTAAAAAATTTTATATTCTGCAAGCTGCTTGTCTGGAATGCACCAGCTCTGTTATGGGTACCATCTTTCTTCGAAATGTTAATGATCTGGATTCATTGAATATTTCTGTAGGCAAACCGTGCGTCGTCGAGGAAAATAGTTTTGCACACTGACTTTTTAACCCCACCAGTGTTGAAAGAATCTCTGCATCTGCTAGAGAAGCTTGTTGATGTGAGGGCAATTCCACAAGGAGGATACCCACAGGTCAAATATAATAAATTTAGTTGATATTGTATCATGTATTTAACATCATTCATGTATCTAATATGTTTCTAAGGTTTGCAGGCAGAACGTTGTAGGATTTCTGTGGGACATGTTGAAACTTTGACAAGTGAACCTGACATAGTTGCAGCACTGAGGTAGGGAAACTTCACAAACTTCAAATTCCTGATTTTCTCCATGCTTGAGGTAGATGTTAAAAGTCTCCATTTTTATTCTGTTGGGTGATTTGTTATTACAGTATCACAGGTAGCTTTTCCTTTGAATCTTATTCTCATGGAGACTTCCTTGGCGCAATTCTTGGTACAGGGATTGCACGCGAAAAGCTTGGAGATATTATTTTGCAGGTAAACATCATAATCTACAAATTTTGTATGGTCTACCCTGCACTTATATTGTGTAGTTCCTTGTATCTGTCATTATAGTTAGTACAATTTTTTAAGGTGGTTATTGCATCTGCTTTTTAAGATGAAGTGCAATTTTGATTGTTGAGGTGGTTATATTTTTTTTTAGATGTTATCAAGCAAAACTAACGCATCCCTGATAACCATTACTTATTTTAAGGATTTTGTGGTGCCTATGGCCACTAATCCACACCTCCATTAAACACTATTGAAGGTTTACAATCTGCAATAATCTCGTCCTATTACCAAAGGAATTAGTACATGTTGGTATTTTTATCACTTTGTGATTGTCTCACTTTTCTAAGATGAGTTTTTTTGTTCCTTCCTTGACTTTGTTTTAATTTTGATATTGGAAATAGGGTGCAAAAGGGGCCCAAATCCTTATTGTTCCTGAGCTTGTGGATTATGTTATGTCGACATTGGACAGGGTACCATACTTATATCATCCTGTGTTCTTAGTTATTCTCCGTTTAGGATGACCAATATTTTTTAGATGCACACTTTCAAAGTGTGATTAAAATATGAACAGCTTGGGCTAGGGCTCTCTCTCCATCTCTTATATTATTTGAGCTTGAGCTCTTCTAGAGTAAAAGGATAAAACAGAAATAAATTGTTGACTGGGTTAGTAGTAATTGGAGGTTGTTTATATTTGTGTGAATAGAAGAATACAGGTTCTGGTAATATTCGATTCAAATCTCAACAATACTCGCACTTTTGCTGCTGCTAACAGCAAAGAATTTCCTCATGTAGATTGGGAGTGTTCGAGTCTCCTGTACAAAGGTACCTTTGGATGCCATTGAATATGATCCACCTAGGTCGGCCAGAAATCTTTTGCAGTGTTCTGTGTTTGTTTAACTGTGCAAGTTAACAGAGAGGTGCTGGTGCGATGTCTATTTGTAGGACACAATCTTTCAAATCTGTGGAAGCATCCCTAAGGGTTGATGCTCTTGCGAGTGCTGGATTTAAGATTTCTCGAACAAAACTAACTGCTCTAATCAGGTATATGTATCCACTATAGCATCTGAATCAATATGTTACCTTTTTGAAATGTCGTGGTTTGAAAATATCATCTGCATGAGTAGGAATTGTCATAGTTCTAGCAAGGCTAGCTAAGAAAAGATGTGATGCTGGTCTACCTGCTTGGTGCTTTATTTTGCTTGATGGTAGCAGTCACATATTCTGGAAGAGATGTTGATTACATGAATGTCTCAAATATGTTCTCCTTGTAGTAATGGAGATGTACGTGTTAATTGGGCCACTGTGACAAAAAATGGAACCACATTAAAGAGTGGTGACATTGTTTCTATAAGTGGAAAAGGCAGGCTAAAGGTGAGATGATGATTAAAGTAAGATAGATGGTCCTTAGCTTGAAAAAGCATCCGGTTTTAAGCTAGTTACTCTACTGTTTCTTGATATAGATTGGAGAAGTAAATCCAACAAAGAAGGGCAAGTTCTCGGTTGAGCTTATTAGGTATCTCTGAATGCTTAGAGATACTTCACCATCCTCTGGAATATAGTCAGGTGAACATAGGCAGGTTTTACCCATACTAGTTCATGGAAAATCTTAGCATGGGTTCATTGATTCCATGCCATCAATGCCCCACTCATTTTGGCAAGTATCCCTTTCAACGGATCATATAAAAGTACAGACCAAACCATTGACATACTGTATGATTGCAGAGGTCTCTGGTTATTTTTCCAATAGAGTTCTCTTGTATTTGTTTTCACCTGGAAACTTTGAAATTTAACATTTCAGCTGCAATTTTATTTGCCATGGAAAATTCAACTCCTTTCTGCTAATTCATTCTTCTATATGTAGGCTGCATCTTCTTATATACATCCATTAAAATTATACACCTCATGCCATGTCAATGCCAGGCTTAGTGATATCCGGCTGATTAGAGGATGCCCTGAATCAGATACTGGGTAGATGGATATGGAGGCAACCAGCTTATGTATATGTATATTTATTAATTTGTAAATAAATTAATAAATTGACACTGAATATGCAAGTGAATTATATTAAAATGGACAAATGGACATTTTTTTATCATTGTGTGTAATCTTTGGGAGTTTTTGATGAATAATGGACTGTGTGTAAAATTATTAGCAAATTTTAAGGAGGCACTTTAGAAGGTTATATGTGTGATATTTGATATGTATTTGAATGGAGAGGAGAGCAAATGTGATCTAAAGGAAGAAAGATGTTTGTGCAGTCACCTTGGAGCAATGTGGTATCTATTTTAGAAACTTATCTGTTCTTTCTCTAATTTGCATAAAAGGGAGAGGACAAAAGGAACCATTGAAGAACAGTCTGAAGAATGGTAAATGATAAAGAATGCACTCTAAGTAAAAATCCTCCCCTTGTCTCCATGATTATGAAGTTGCCATGAAAACTATAGCCAGCACGAGCTGGCCCACTGCAGCTGATGCGGCCAACCCCGGGTGGCCATTAGCCCATGCTGATGATTTCGAAGTTGATGGGGCAGGAGAATCTGTGCTGTCGGTTGGCTGGATGGGAGAAACTGACCCTGACGGTGTGGTACTGCTGTCCGGATAACTTGGCGGCGCGGCCGTGGATGGATGAGGCGTGTGAGCTGCGGGACCAGCCGGGACTGGCGCTCGAGGAGATTGTGATGCTGGTGCTGGTGGCTTTATCGGAGTTGTTGCTGGTGCAGTTGCAGGGGCGCCAGTTGGGACAGCTGCTCGAGGAGCTTGTGATGCCGGTGCTGTTGCCGGAGGTGGTAATAGGGCTGCACCAGATGGTGGTGCAGTGACAGGGGCGCCAGTTGGGACTGCCGTTCGAGGAGGTTGTGATGCCGGTGGTGTTGGCTTTATTGGAGCTGCTGCCGGAGGAGGTAAGAGGGTCCCGCCTGTTGGTGGTGCAGGGGCACCAGTTGGGACAGCCGCTCGAGGAGGTTGTGATGCCGGTGGTGGTGGCTTCATCGGAGCTGTTCCCGGAGGAGGTAATAGGGCTGCACCAGATGATGGTGCAGTGACAGGGGCGCCAGTTGGGACCGCCGTTCGAGGAGGTTGTGATGCCGGTGGTGTTGGCTTTATTGGAGCTGCTGCGGGAGGAGGTAAGAGGGTCCCGCCTGTTGGTGGTGCAGTTACAGGGGCACCAGTTGGGACAGCCGCTCGAGGAGGTTGTGATGCCGGTGGTGGTGGCTTCATCGGAGCTGTTCCCGGAGGAGGTAATAGGGCTGCACCAGATGGCGGTGCAGTGACAGGGGCGCCAGTTGGGACCGCCGTTCGAGGAGGTTGTGATGCCGGTGGTGTTGGCTTTATTGGAGCTGCTGCCGGAGGAGGTAAGAGGGTCCCGCCTGTTGGTGGTGCAGTTACAGGGGCACCAGTTGGGACAGCCGCTCGAGGAGGTTGTGATGCCGGTGGTGGTGGCTTCATCGGAGCTGTTCCCGGAGGAGGTAATAGGGCTGCACCAGGTGGCGGTGCAGTGACAGGGGCGCCAGTTGGGACCGCCGTTCGAGGAGGTTGTGATGCCGGTGGTGTTGGCTTCATCGGAGCTGCTGCCGGACGAGGTAAGAGGATCCCACCCATAGGTGGTGATGTCCCAGGGGCACCAATTGGGACCGCCGCTCGAGGAGCTTGTGATGCCGGAGGTGGTGGCTTTATCGGAGCTGTTGCGGGAGGAGGTAAGAGTGCTGCACCGATTGGTGGTGCAGTCGCAGGGGCGCCGGTTGGTACCGCAGCATGAGGAGCTTGTGATGCTGGCGGTGGTGGCTTCATCGGAGCTGCTGCCGGAGGAAGTAAGAGGACCGCACCGACCGGTGGCGCTGTCGTAGGGGCGCCAATTGGGACTCCGGATCTTGGAGATTGTGATGCCGGTGGTGGTGGCTTCATCGGAGCTGCTGTCGGAGGAGGTAAGAGGGCCGCACCGGTAGGTGGTGCAGTTGGGACCGCCGCTCGAGGAGTTTGTGGCGGAGGCGAAGCTCCTGGAAGAGGTGCCTTTGCCATAGGAGGTTGAGACGGGGGGCATGGAGTTATGGTAGGCGGTGGCTTTGCCCCGGGAGCACCCGACGGGGGCGGTGACGTTATAGGAACTGGATGTGGTGGTGCCATTGGAGCCATGCCAGGAGGTGATGCTACTACTGGCGCTGCAACATCATCAAAAAACCAGCACGTGAAGATCAACGACGCCGCCCAAACTAGCTAGCAATGAAGTGGCTGAGAGAGCCTGACCTGGAGGTGGCTTCCTCATAGACAGAACGAGGATGACGACCCTCTGCCCGTTCTGACAGTGATCGCCCTGTCCGCTGATGAAGAAGAAGAAACCGGACCTGCTCAAGTTGAAGGTGGTGTCTCCGTCGTCCCATCTCTGGATAGGGCTGTTGGTGTTGCAGTTCTCGAAGTCGCTCTGGTTCACCAGTAACACCGAGTCCTCTCCTTTCTTGTACTTGAAATCTGCATCAGTCCATTAGATATATATATATATATCCCGTATCACATAAAGGAGTAGACTGAAGGCGGGCTATGGTGATGCTTACAGAGCATGTCGTTGACGTTGAACCGGTTCCGGGCGGCCCACTGGTTGTAATCCTCGGAAGGGTGCTCGATCCATCCGTCATTGCCACCGACATTGAATGAGTAGGCGGAAGCCGTGGAGGCCGAGAGATAGCAGCAGGTGAGGAAGACTGTGATGGCCCTCAGAGACTTGACACTACTGTGTAACTCCATGAACGAGTTCTGGTTACTTGTTAGCTAAGCGTGCGAAAACAAACTGATGAAGAAGGAGAAGAAGATGATGATGATGATGGGAACACTGGTTGGGAGGTTGGAGTGCCTATCTATATATGGAAGGAGGAGGGCGCTAAAGATGGATACTTCCCAACAGACAGGTTGACACATGTCCCGTGTCTTGTGCACGGGCAGCTCTTTCTTGTCTGACAGTGTCCTGAAGGAGAGAGAGAGAGTGTCCATGGAGCAGTCAAGGGAAGGATCTGTGCACTTGCAGGTCTGCATGGGAATTAGTTACAGTGGAGAGCGTGAATAGTGCTCCAAGATTTGCTTACAGCCACCAAGCTGGTCTGAGATCCGATTGGAGTGGACACAAGATATGGCCATAACGCATATGATAAAATGGATCATCTCAAGTCATACACATTACCAACAAGAATGGGAATCAGATTTTCCATTTAACTCTATGCTCAAATCACATATGGGTTCTCATCGTCATCACCATCCATGTACAGATCCAGGCTAGCCCATCTGGCACGTAAGGTGATGATCAACAAAGTGAGACTTTGACACGAGAGGCCACATATTAAGCCTATCCATAGCCCCTGCATGAGCATAGAGACAACAACAATAAAACAAAGGTTAAGATCATTGTAAGTATGCCCAGCTTGATTCCATGGGTGTACTCACCTTAGCATCGAGCTTTAGCTTAAACCCGAGAAGGACTGCCACTGGCATCCCGACGAGGTAAAAGCTGGCCATGTTAACGTACACAACCAAGTGCTGACGCCCAGATCCTCTGGCCACACCTGCAAGTTCATGCGCACTAATTTGTTTTGCTTTTAGGCCATAACCCACTTGAGAGGACAAAGGTTATTTCCAATATTACCTGACAGGACACCACCTATGGAATCAAGGGTGATCGAGATGGCGAGCAGCGGTGTCAAGGAAGCGAAATTGTCTATTATGGTGGGACTTTCAGTGAAGAGGCCCGCCCACAGGTTGTGGCCGAGGGCTAGGGCAAGCACAAAGGCTACCGCGAGTATGACGGACAGCTTAAGGGTCATCGCTATGGCATTCTTTGCTCGGTGGGTATTGCCGGCTCCTAGCTCGTTGGAGACTCTGGTGCTGCATAATGTGTATGAGTATGATCCATCCTCCTTCACGCTCACTCGATACTGAAAACATGTACAAATGGTGTCTAACAGAGGAGAAGATTTTGCTAACCTTGCAGCAGCACCCAGTCCATAAGTGATCATGTAGGCAATCATCTCCGTGGTTACACTTTTATGTCAACACAGAGAGAAACAACATGAACATGAGGTTAGAACAGATTGATCCAATAGTAGTGATGCATCCATGGAAGAAGAACAATAACTAAGATGGGGCATTTAACATACCACATTGCGATCAAGGACGTGGTTGCTTCGGCGTCATTCATCAAACCGGCAAGGATGACCAGAGTCTCATATGCCCAGTTCTCCAAGCTGCAGATTCAAGTAGCTATTAATAAATGGGGGAAGTATATATTTAAAATAAATATAATTTTACAATATTAAAAATTATATATAATTAATTTTTAAAAATAAAAAATAATAATAAATTAGATCAAATAGAAAAATATTTTAATTTTATTATATTGTAATCGATCCACGTGGGTTGATACCTTCTAACAAAAACAATAAATTAAATATATTATGTATATATATATATATATCATTCTCTATATTACTAGAATTTTGGGTAATTATATAATTTTATTATCACTGAAATATAAAATTTAAATTATTTATAGGTACAATATCATAATTTATATATAAATATTTTATTTAAAATAAATTACTTATCATTATTACTAATAACTCAATATATATATTTTTTAAAATTTTATTGAGTACGAATTATATATAATTAAAATTTTGTAAAATATGAAACAAATATATTTTCTACTACTTAATTTAAGTTTCAATAAAATATTTACATACAAATTATTATATTGTATAAATGCATAACTAAAACAATATAATTTGCTCTAAAAAATTTATTACTATAGTTAATAAAAGTTACATTTGTATAATATATTTAGTTTATTATTTTAAATTAATTATACAAAATTATAAGTATTTATAATTTTATTAATTAAAAATAAATTTAATTTATATTTATTTAAATACATAATTTAAATTAAACAAAATTTTAAAAATTAATTTATTTTTTAATATAATTTATTTTTTATATGAGAAGGTATTACATTATGATTTAAAATGAATTAAATATTTTAAATTGATTTATTATTATTATCTACTGATTATATTATTAGTTTTCCCCCTAGATTTGATTTCTCACCCATGACCATTTATTTTGGAATTATATATTTTATTTGAAATTATTTTTAAATTGTCATGTCAACCCTTAATAAGTCAACTAAAAACAGGATAATATAGTTTATATGACAAATTGTCAAATTTATTTGAAGGTAATTAAATTAAAAATAACTTTTTGCTAAAGATATAATTTGACATTAAAATATAATGCAAAAATATCATTTGGCATAAAATATTTTATGCATAATTAGTCCAACCTCAAAATATTATTAGCTCATACAATTGATCCTACCTCCATTTCCATTATAGAGACCTGTAATTTCAATGGTGGATCCCTAGCCCTCAAACCAAACCCTTAGAGATTATGGCCATATTTTTTAGAGCAAGGTAATAACTTCTTACATCGTATAAGAGTTAAAAATCCCGATCCCATATTAAAAATTCTGTTCGTGCTCTATCCGAATAGATAAGAAAACTACTCAACTCGAGTTTATTCAGTTGGTCCCGCTCTATCCAAGCAAAAGTAGTTTTTAAGTTGAACTAAGCTTGGAAAGTTTACAAAAATGTGTGGTGATGAATTATATCTTCTTATATAAGAAATATTGAATAAAAGTACTGTGTTGTGTTGGTGATATTAGTAGTTAATGTAGATCACCTACCAGAGCATCGCTGCAGATGGCAATGCAAGTTTCAGGTTCACTGCAATGTACCCCAAGGACTCAGTGGAGAATCCCTCCCATGACTGCTCACACCGCTTGGAGAAAGCTATGTACATGGCCAGCAGGAGAAGAGAAACCCACAATGAAGCCGAAGCAGCCAGCGAGCCTCCCTCAAACCCAAGGTCGGTCTTATAGACTAGACAGTAGGCGGCCCCCACCTGTATTGCCAGTGGGATGGCTGAGAGGATAACTTGGGGCAAAAAGATGGTCTGTGTCTGAAGAAACCGTAGGATGTTCTGCGAGAGCCCGTATGCAAAGATCCCCGGGATGAGGGCCTTCGTGTACAGGGCGGCGGTCCTGGAGATGTCGGTGTCTTGGTGGAGGAGGATCAGTACTGGCTCGGTGAAGTACCAGAGGACGGAGATGAAGATGGAGAAGATGAATGTGATGATGCATGATGCTTGGAGGTGGATACCGAGGGTCCGGTAGAGCTTAGCCCCGAAGCCTTGGCCGCAGAGCGTCTCCAGTGCTCCGCTGAGGCCAACCTGCACCCGGAAGACGAAGGGTGGTTTATATTAACAACGCTTTGGCAGATTATAGAGGAAATAGTAGGGATGCCGTTTACCATGAAAGCGAAGCCGGTGACCGTAGTCCAGGTATTGGCAAGGGTGGCGCCGGCAAGTTCCAGCTCGCCGAGGTGGCCGGCCAGCATGACTGAGACCAACCTTATGCCATAGTAGAAGACGTTTACCAGAATCATGGGTAGGGAAAACTGGACCTGCCGCTTGGCCTCCGCGGGGTCAAATCTCCACAACCAACTTCCCCTGCCAGCACCATCTCCTCCGCCGGGGGAAGGTTGGAGGAGGGCGTCGGAGCTATCAAAACTCATCGTGGTGTCCCCACCCAGATCGATCCAGCCAATGATGGATTTGTCGTCTCCTTGTGGCCTACTCGTTCTGTCATCCTTCTAAATGAATGGTTACAGAAGAAGATTAGGTACGATCCGACAGACAGAATGGTAAATCGAGAAATCCATTGATTCATAGATTCAGTTCATGTACTTACAGCATCCATCCATCCATCCATCCATCTACACCTAACTAAATATCACATCAGGTGGTGGGGTAGGACTGCTGTTGGTCAACGTTTCTCAATCATTGCTGCTGCCTGCTTCGCTTCCTTCCGGGGAAGAAGGCTGCTGTAAGCAAGCAGTATTACTACTTACCTCTGTGCACTGGCCCAACAAACATAACATTAATGGGTAGAAAAACCATGTGCAGAAGATCTTTCTACCAAGGGGATTCCATAAAAATGCAGTACATCCAAATTTTCTAAAAATTGTGCTGCATAATATGTACGAGTATGATCCTCCTTCGGACTCAGTACGGTGCACATGTACAATTTTGCTAGCAGCACTGTGTCCATTAGTGATTATTAGTCCGGTAGAGCTTAGCGCCAAAGTCTTGGCCGCAGAGCGTCTCGAGTGCTCCGCTGAGGCCGGCCTGCAGCCGAAAGAGGAAGACGGGAGGGAAGCTATATCAGCTTTTATACATAATATGACAGTTATGATTGATAGGAAAGAGTAGGGATGACATTTACCATGAAAGCATAGCCGGTGACTGCGGTCGCAAGGGTGGCGCCGGCAAGTTCTAGCTGGCCGAGGTAGCCGGCGAACATGACGGAGACCAGCTTGATGCCATGGTAGAAGACGTTGGTTAGGATCATCGGTAGTGAAAACTGGACCTATCGCTTTGCCTCAGCCACGTCAAACCTCCACCACCCAGTTTCCCCGACCGCATCAGCTTCTCCGCCGGCAGAATGTTCGAGCAGGGCGGCGGAGCTGTCGGAACTCATCGTGCTTTCCAGAGATCACCGGAATGATGGATGATCGTCTCCTCCTTGTTGTCTACGCATTCCATTCCGTCTCTATTTATTTAGTAAAAAATTATGTGGATTAATTTCTTCCAATTTAATTAAATGTAAAAAATATATAAATATTAGACGTGAGAGAGGGTATTTTAGAATATAATATGATAACGGGAGTGCGCTAAAATGTTTCTTGTAGATGATAATAAAATTGCAGGGAAGACAAATGTTGATCGAGATCTAGTGGAAGGCTAACTATGTGCCTCGTTGCTCAAGACAGAGCATAACCCATTAGATAACAATGGAATACTATGTTAAGTGATTCTCTAATCATATGGCATTTGAGTTCTCATCATCAGCATCCATATAGAGATGGAGCCCAGTCCAGCATTTTGGCAAAGTGATGATCAATAGAGTGAGAGCTTGACCGGAGAGACCACATATTAAGCCTATCCACAGTCCCTGCATCAGCAGCAGAAGAGACAAAAAGATCGATAAGAGAAAACCCCAAATAGGTTTAGCAAGATGAAGCCTAAGAATATATATTATATGTAAGCATAGCTATTGTAGATGGGTGTCTTAACCTTAGCATCCAACTTTAACTTAAATCCGAGGAGTACTGCCACTGGCATCCCAATAAGGTAAAAACTGGCCAAGTTAATGTAGACAACCAAGTGCTGCCACCCACATCCTCTGGCCACACCTGAAAGTTGATACATTCTCCTCTTTAGCTAACTGATATGATTCTTTTTTTGTTCTTTTCCTTTTCTGTAATAACACACTTGAGAAGAGAAAAAAAGGAGGTTTCTAGTCTCACCTGATAGGACACCTGCTATGGAATCGAGGGTTATCGAGATGGCAAGCAGCGGTGTCAAGGAAGCGAAGTTGTCTATTATGGTTCGACTTTCACTGAAGAGGCTCGCAAACAGGTTGTGGCCGAGGGCTAAAGCAAGCACAGAAGCTATGGCGAGTACGACAGACAGCTTAAGAGTCGTAGTGACGACATTCTTGGCTCGGTGGGTATTGCGAGCTCCTAGTTCGTTGGAGATTCTTGTGCTGCAGAAAATGTATGAGTATGATCCCTACTGCATGGTCAATACAGTGCACGTGTACAGATGATATCCAACAGAGGTGAAGATTTTGCTCACCTTGCAGCACCGCTGAGTCCATAAGTGATTAAGTAGGCAATCGACTCTGTGGTTACACTTTTTATGTCAACGCAAGGAAACAATATGAGGTTAGATTGATCTAAGAGTAATGCAGAGAAGACGGAAGAAGAGTAAGTAAGAGGGGGCCTTAACATACCACATTGCGATCAAGGACGTGGAAATTTCCGCATCCTTCATCAGACCAGCAAGGAAGACCAGAATCTCAAAAGCCCAGTACTCCAAGCTGCAGATTGGAGTGGCTAGCTAGTATTAATGATGGAAGGAAGCATGCAGAAGAATTCAAGTATTGTCGATGCTTATAAACTCAAACCCTTAGTGCATATACATGATTTTGAGGTAATTTTGAGGTCCTTGTTAGGAATATTGAATAAAAGAATTTTGTTGCTGCTGGTATTAAATGGAGCTACCTACCATACCATGGCTGCAGATGGCAATCCGAGTTTCAGGTTCACGGCAATGTACCCGAATGACTCCCTCGAGAATCCCTCCCATGAATGCTCACACCTTTTTGAGCAAGCCAAGTACAGAACCAGTAGTACAAGAGAAACCCACAAGGAAATGGACGCAGCCAGTGAGGCTCCCTCGAACCCAAGGGCGGTCTTGTGGACTAGGCAGTAGGTGAGACCGATGTGTATGGCGAGTGGGATGGATGAGAGGAACACGAGGGGGAGGACGATGGTCTGTGTCTGAAGAAACCTGAGGATGTTCTGCAGGAGCCCGCATGCGAACATTCCCGGGATGAGGGTCTTGGTGTAGAGGGCGGCGGTCCTGGAGATGTCGGGGTCTTGGTGGAGGAGGATTAGCACCGGCTCGGTGAAGTACCAGAGGACGGAGATGAAGATGGAGAAGATGAATGAGATGATGCATGATGTTTGGAGGTGGATACCGAGGGTCCGGTAGAGCTGAGCTCCAAAGGCTTGGCCACATAGCGTCTCCAGTGCTCCGCTGAGACCGACCTGCACCCGGAAGAGGAAGACAAGCTATATCACCTTTGATGTATAATATGACATATAGCCATTGTGAGTATTAAATTATTCATTACTCTTTTACCAAGAGAGCGAAGCCGGTGACCGTGGTCCAGGAGTTGGCTAGTGTGGCGCCGGCAAGTTCCAGCTCGCCGAGGTGGCCGGCGAACATGACGGAGATCATCCCGATGCTATAGTAGAAGACATTCGTGAGGATCATGGGTAGCGAGAACTGGATCTGTCGCTTGGCCTCCGCCGCGTCAAACCTCCACCAGGAACTTTCCCTGGCCGCATCATCTCCTCTGCCGGCGGAATGTTGGATGAGGGCGGTGGTGCTAGAGGACCTCATGGTGCTCTCCTCCTTGGTGTCCATACGTTCAGTCTCTTTACTTATTTAGCTGAATAAAAGAACGTGTTCTCCTACCCACCGGACCTTGTACCAAACTTTTCCTCGGGTGAATGACTGGTTAGGGTTTGTAAGGGTAAGAGGATTGCCCTCCACTAATGAATTGAGGGAGTTTATAATATCAACTTATAATAACTGTAATTTGATATCATCTTATCAGTTAATGGCTGCGACTTTCACAGAAGAGGTCCTCCCAGGTTGTGGCCGATGGCTAGGGCAAGCACAAAAGCTGTGTGGAGTATGGCAGACAGCTCAAGGGTTATGGCGTCTCTCTCCCAGCTTATTTGAATCTGATCATGCTTCATACCCAATACAATGATCATATACAAATGATATTTAACAGTGGTGGAGATTTTGCTCACCTTGCAACAACACTGAGTTCACAAGTTATCATGAAGGAAATAATTGAGATCAAGGTGTGATCAAGGTGGTTGTTCTTGTTTGGGCATACTTCATGAGCCAAGGGTTTGCAAGGCAGCCTCACACTACATTATAAGACGCTTGTCGACATCATCTTAGCGAAAACTGGACCTGTCGCTTGGCCTCCTGGGCGGCAGACATCCACCACCAACTTCCCTTGGCGGCATCATACAAAAGTATCTGTCAAATCCTCACACTCAACATAGGAATTAACAGCAAAAACCAGCGGTATTGTGCAGGAAATTGCCAAGAAGCTAAACTTGCATATAATACAAGGCTGCATTACATACTACAAACCAAAAAAAAAACAAGAAGATTAGGCCGTGGCGTGACAGAAAGTTAAGTAGGATCCATCCACACCTAACTATAGCTACTATATATCATATCAGAAGACAAGACTACTGTTAGGCCTGCAGCATTACCACTGTCGGCGGTGATATTCCAGGTTCTTGGGCCTTCAATGGCTCAGTGTGGGGTTCCCTTGTTAGCAAAAGGTTCCTTGTCTCTAATAATGGCGTTGGTGCAGCAAATCATTGACTGACAATATACAGAAGTGTACAGATTTATCTGCTATCCACGTGATGAGTTATCTGTGATAGAAAACAAGGACAAGAAAATAGAAAGGTTTTCCATTGGTTTCAAAGAAAACAAAGCAAAGCAAAGCTGAATAATATGTATGAGTATGACCCTCCTCCATAATGAATAAGGTGCACATGCTCAGATGGTAACCAGAGGAGAGGAGAAACTTTTGCTAACCTCGCAATAACAACACTGAGTCCATAATTGATGGTGAAGGCAACCTTCTCTGTGGTTACACTTTTTATACCAACACAAGGAAATAAGAGGAGGAGGTTAGATTGATCACATAGTAATGCAGAAATGGAAGGACAATCATTAAGATGGGGCGATCAAGGAGGTGGTTGTTTCAGCATCGTTCATCAAACCAGCAAGGAGGACTAGAGGAGTTTCAAAAGCCCAGTTCTCCAAACTGCCAAATGGAGCTAGCTAGCTATGTAGTATTATTGGTAGAAGGAAGGGTCCAAGATGCAGAAGAATTGAGCATGTGAATGGAGGAGGTTCACAATGAAATATTACTAGCTTATATAATTGATTTTAGTTATAAAATATAATTTATTTTACGTAATAATTTAGTATTTCTAGTATCAATCATTAATCTTTTAATTTATATATAAATATTTTATTCAATATAAATTAATTAATTATATATATATATTTAAAAATACATATTATATACAATTTTCAATTAATAAAAATATAAATAAAATTATACATAATTAACATTTTGTTTAATCAATTTAAAAATAAATTAAAAATATTACACAGATATAATATAAAATTATATAAAAATTATAATATCTAACCAAATTTAACTTATACTTTTATTAAATGAAAATTATATATAATTTTTATTTTTTATAAATTTATATAAAATTTATACAATATAATAATTTATATATTTTTATTTAAGTAAAATTATATATAATTCTATTAATAACTCAATATATATACTTTTATATAATATATTTCAATTATTATTTCAAATTTATACATAAAATATTAATTATATATAATTTTAATTTATAATTTTATTAAGTAAAAACATGTAATTTATATTTTTCCAATACATACATAATTTAAGTTATATATAGAATTGTAATATATCATAATTTTTATATGATTTGTAGGATGTTATAATATATATAATATGTACAATAGATAATATAAAATTGATTAAACAAAATGTTAATTATATATTTTTTATTTTATAATTTTATTAAGCAATATATATAATATGTGTTTTTAAATATATATATACTTAATTTAAATTAAATAAAATATTTATATATAAATTAAGATATATTCACAATAAATTATATTTCTCAATTTAATTTAATGTTAGAGTTGTTAGCATGTTTGAATATTGCCTAATACATCTAGTTTTCATTATTTGCAATAAGTTAAAATTAACCCAAATACGTCAATTTAATCGTTAAAAATGTAACATTGTGCAAAAAAAATCATTAAAAATGTAACATCTATGTGGCAAAATGGTGTCTAATAAGAGGATAACAACCACTTTGAATATAATTGGTATTTTTTCTATAATTGGGAAGAACGCAATTGGAGTTTTCCTTTCATAGAGTATAGTGAAATAATAAATAATTAGTTAAATATTTATTTAAAAATTATGATTTGTAAATAAAATAATCTTTATAATTGTATAAATTATTAAATATTACAGATAAAAAAATTATATAAAATAAATTAGATCACTAATATACATAAAATAAATTTACATTATTTACAAATTTTTTTTACCTTATTAATATTTAATACTGATACTTAATATAGAATATAAATATCTATAATTCTCATTTTATTATAAATATTATCCCATTATTTAAAATATAAACTTTAATTAAAAATTTTATTAGTTGTACACTAATTTTGATTTATTATAGCTCTAATATCTTCATATTAATTTTTTAATAAAAAATTAATTAATTTTCACATGTTCCTATAATGTTTAATTATATTGTTAACAATATTAAAATAATAATTGTTATCCAACTATAACTTTATTAGTTATAAACTCTATTAGTAAATATTTTATCCAAATTATTTTGTAAATAATTTAAATAATTGATCTATACTATGTTTATGTTAGTACTTATTATTTCTTAGTTTTTCATAATACAAGATTAAAATAAACACACAATTACGAGATTTATATTTTCTATAAACCAAACAACTAATCCAATTTAAATTACAAAAATGTTACTCTGAAGTGTGATATCTATATTTTTTTTTAAATATCTCAATATTCGCTCGTGCATATATTTGCCTATAATACCGACTATATATCTAATATAATGTCTTGTATAAAATAAATAGATAAATTATTACACAATTTTATTATATATTCATCCACTAACTCACCAAAATGAGTATACAACTTATAATTCAATTCAGTTATAATTCAATTCAGTTATATTAGTGTTGAAATTGTTCGACCAATTAACATTATAATCCAAGTGAGTAAATTAAGTTTATACTTTTTTTGAGAAATAATATGTTTTGTTTATACCTTACAATTTTAATACAGAAAAAATACTTGATAAAAAGTAAGTATTTCATCTCAAATTTTTTGCTAAATTATTTTTTCAGTGGCAATATCTTAATTTAATTATCCTAGTGATGACTTATTTTGACCCATAAACATTAAAATCAGTTAAACTATACTCTAACTAATTGCTTAAATCTATACAAATATTTTTTTTAACTTATATATTTTTTTCTCAGTTCCCATAATACTAAATCCAAGCATAATATCCATATATAATTGTTATAGGTCTACCTGATAAAATAAATTTTTTATATCTATTTGATTAATTTCTACATGAAATTAATAGCATATTAAATAAGTATTCTAATAATATTTATCTTATGAAATTAAAAATATTATCATAATTTATTATATATGTTTGACTATAAAATTTTACCAGCTAACTTATTTTGTATATCACAACTTTTTATTAGAAATTTTGTTTCATATTTAATATTCAATTACATACTATAATTTTTTTTCTCATTTATAAATTGATCAAGTTGTTACATTTTATTTTTCTCATATCGTGTTTAGCCTTTTGTTAATTTCTTGGAATGGTATATAACAAATACATATTATAAATAATTAGATATATAATTATATTATTTAGTAACGGTAATAGATAAAAATTATTATCATCGATTAATTGTTAAAGTGTTAATAAATACTAGAGAAATCTAGAGCAAATATAAGTATATGTCATTATATTAAGTAACCTCGAGGCTAATAGATACTATAGGAATGGTTAATAGATACTATTGGAATGAATTGTCATGGTAAGTATCACAGGAGTGATTATTTATATTTTTTTCCTAACCCTAATTAACATGTTGATATGAAATTGAACACTTATGAGTGTATCCTATTAATTAAATATGATGTTTTTATTATATAAATATTTTGTAACATTAATTTTAAAGATAATATAACATACAAATTTTAATAAATAACGATTTTTTCTCTATATTATATTATTTTGTTAGGATTTATTTGTACATTTAGTTTATTAAATTATTATTTTATTGAATAGATAATTATTTATTCTAATAGTACAAAATTTAAAATTAAATTAAATTTGAATAGAAGTAAAATTTTTTTTAAAAAATAATAGTAATTCTATTTTATACTTTATTAAAGATAACTACGTGAAATTCAATAAATTTGATAAACTATATTAATTCACTAATATATGTAATCGTACATATTTTAAAAAATTCAATTGTACGAGTAAAAATATTTTAATAATTATTAATCAATTATAATTATAACTTATTTTTTTTGTTTAATTTTCAAACTTACCATCACACCTAACAAGTTTATTATATTTTATTTTATTTTATTTATTAGCTTTGATTTTAACCATTTAAGTTTCTCATATATTTCAAATCATAATTTTCTAAAATTTTTATTTATAACTTTAGTATTCAAGCTTATTATTAGTTCAAATTAATTTATTAATGTTATTCTCTCCAAAAAAAATAAGTGTCTGGATAATTTTTGATAATTCAGTTAATGTATAATGTTACTAACTAACAATAAATTAACTAATAAATATTAAATATAAATAATTTGGATTATTTGTAAATCAATATTTTATAAGTTTAAAAATACTGTTATATATATTAAATTATTTCAATAATCCTTTCATATATTTTTAATCATCAAAATTAATAATTTAATATTTATATAATTATCTAGAAAATTTAAATGTATTTACCTTATTATTATAAATAAAATATGATATAATATAATAATATATCTATTATTTATATTTTTTATTTTTTAAAACCCTTATTAATTATAGGTGGGCAGCTACCACAAATCTTACAAATATGTTTTAGTTTATTCAGAAAAATTAACTATTTGACATAGTGAGCATTCTCGGCCACACAACCTTTCAAATCCGTCAAAAAAATATTAGAAAATTCTACCTTGAATATTGAAAATAAAATATTAAATATAATTAATTATATTACAATTATAATCTAATTTATTAATATTAAACATAAATTTCCTAAATTTTTATATTTTGTCTAATATTTTATAATATTATTAAAAAAAGAATGAAAAACCTTTTCTCTTGTCAACTTTTTTTTTTATTTTGAATGGTGAGAAATAGATGATTATATATAGCTCATTGGATTGACAACTCAATGTGTACCAAATAATAAATTCAACAAACTTTGTAGGTTGAGCAAAAAATCAAACAAACCTTGTACCCGAGTGGATAGGTAAATAATAATGCTGCTGACCTAATAGTCATCTTCCCCCCTAAGTAATAATGCATGAGAAACGTTTGCTGCTGACCTAATAGTCATCTTCCCCCCTAAGTAATAATGCATGAGAAACGTTTGATCTGCAGTCCCGCCCCTCCTCCTGATGTGGATGGATTTTGTGCTCCTCTAACTTCTCTCAGTCCATCACCTAATTTTCAGTTCCAACTTGCAACCATTAAATGAGTACTATCACTTATGCTTTTATTTTTTAATTATTTAATCATTTAATTTCTCTTCTACACAATATTTTAGTATAATTTGATGATTAAATTATTAAAATTTAAAATTATGAGGCTAGAGTGTTGAAATTACTAGTAAATTAAATTTGAGAGTCAAAATAATTAATTAATAACTAAATTATTAAATATACTTGATTATATTAGAATAAATTAATTCATTTATTATTTTACATCATTAATTATAATTAAATGAGGAATACTAAAAATTTGAATATAAAGATGTGAGTAGGACACTCCGCTATATAATTAAATAGGATGTATGTAAAGGTGATCAGTACCATGGAATTTATTGTACAAATTTATTCATTTTATGACTCATAGTCTAAAGGGTCTTCTATTATAATATAAAATACTTGTGGGTATAAAATAATAGTGTAAACCTACATTTAGTCCATAGACTAGTGTTTAAAAACAATAAAAGACCTAGAGTAAAGATATGATCACAATTAACACTATTTGTCTTCTTGTGCCGCCACTCCCAGCCCTATTGCAACCATGGGTACGAGAAGGACATGAACACTTGTACTTGGAGGGTGGAGTTCTAGTGATTCTTGATGGCATTATGAGTGCCATTAGGTGGGTGATAGTAGCCCACTTTTTACTAGATTATAACTACGTTGGAGTCTTTCTTATTAATTTATAATTGCTATATGTTGAATATGCTCCTAGTATATATAGATTTTGCATATTGTTATATAATATGAGTGAGAAAGACACTTCACCAGTCATGGGCATGTGACTGTCAAGTGGAAAAAGAACTTGTACAAGGAAAAGGAATCACAAGGCATTCAATAGAGAAGAGGTTGTTTTTATTCAGCTAAATAAATAGAGACAGAACCATGAAGTTGGATCCCGCAATCCGGGGATAACTAGACAGACTGCCCTCTTGGAACATTCTGTCGGCGGAGGAGATGATGCCGTCCACAGAAGTTGGTGTGGTGGTTTGAAGCTGCCTACGGAGGCCAATGGGCAGGTCCAATTTTCACTACCAATCATCCTCACAAATGTCTTCTACTATAGCATCAGACTCATCTGGGTCATGCTAGTTGGCCACCTTGGCAAACAGGAACTTGGTCAACGGCTTGCTTGACTGTCATGGTAAACTCCATCATACTCTTTCCTCTCTACTTGGACGAAAAAAATAAATATAACACTTTAATTATTTTTTTTTTTAGGTTGAAGTAGAGAGGCAAGAGTATGATGGAGTCTACCATGACAGCAAAGTCGGTGACGGCAGTCCAGGTGTTGGCAAGGGTGGTGCTCACAAGTCCCAGGTGTGACCGGCCAGCATGACCGGTGACCAAGTTCCAGCTTGCCAAGGTGGCCAACTAGCATGGCCTAGATGAGTCTGATGCTATAGTAGAAGACATTTGTGAAGATCATTGGTAGTGAAAATTGGACCTGCCCATTGGCGTCAGAGTCAAACCTCCACCACCAACTTCTGTTGGTGGCATCGTCTCCTCCGCCGACAGAATGTTTCAAGAGGGCAATCGAGTTATCCCCACATCTCGGATTGTGGTATCCAACTTGGTGCTTCTGTCTCTGTTTAATTAGCAGAATAAAAGCAACATCTTCTCTATTGAATGCCTTGTGATCCCTTTTTTTATATATTCATGGCACATTAACATAATAGCAAGTATAATTGATACTGCATTCCAGAATCCCACTATTATTATTCTTCCTTGCTTAAGTATGTATACTAGTATCTTGATATTGACCACGTAGGATCAGAAAAAGTTCAATGAGCAACAAAACACGGAGCAGGAGACCATCTTCGGTTCTAGGGCCAGTCCTGCAAAATCAGCCACCGCGAAGGTAGTGGGACCACGTGCCAATGGAAGCACTAATGGAACTCCGAGCAGGCGCCTATCCATGAACTCCCCCCAAAATGGAAGCCGGTCAACTAACAAGGACAGGAAGGATTCTAGGTTATCGGCTGCAGCAAATTATGTTGCTGTTTCCAAAGACGACTCTGTCTCCCATGTTTCTGGAACCGAACAAGGCCCATCATCTCCTTGAATAAAAACTTTGGTATGTACTTTTTACCCGATGCTGTAGTGCTTATAAGGTGGATAAGAATCTATTTCCAATGATGATCCCCCTAGAGGCTAGAGGCTTGATCAAAATCTCATCCTCCTCTGCCGTACTCACTTTCATGATCTGTCTGCCTTTGACTTTAGATTATCTGATGAAAATGCAGTTAAAATGCTATGTTTTCTGGTTAATGCCTGTTTTGGGTTGACTTTAGAACACCATTGTAGAACTGTTATTACACAGGAAAAGCACGATGGACGCCATAGATGAACAAGATCGGCTGCAATGCAGTCGATATATGACACAGAAAGTCACACCCACACTCACGGTAAGTCCAGGACGGTTTATTTAGCTGATTCATTCATTCATTCATTTATTATGGACTGTCCATGACTAATTTCCTTCATCTTCTTCTCTACTTGTTGGGCAAAGGGTGAGGGAGGCCACCACGTGATAGAACTGAAGCTGCTCCAGCAGCTCCTTGGCCCGGGCCTCTGCTCGAAGCCCTACATGGAGGAAGAGCTCTTCGCTGAGCTGGTCACCTATGTGAGCTTCGACCAGGACCCCCGCAACGCTGCGGCAGCTGTTAGCCATGGCCCTGCCGACGTCGGCCGGGTCTTCTGGGCGGCTCATCACCAGGGGGCTCCCCCCCTCGAAGACCTGCAGCATGTCGATGGAAAAGGAGCCATCAGCCACCACCACCTCCTTGAAGTCCTGCAGGCTCGGGGCGTACACCGGGATGTTGAAGCCATCCCTCTTCTCCTCGCTAATTAGTCCCTGCGGCCCAAAAAACACATTCTTAACTTACAGCCAATCAATCAAGTGGGTCCAAGTCCGACGGCCGTGCCTGCCTTGGTTCTCAAAACCTTTTACCAATTTTGGCGGGGGCTGGAGCATGCATGGAAGCCATGATTCACTCTCTAGACACGTGAAAATGCCAATACAAGCAAATGCTGATTCACTGTCCTCGCTCGCATGAGAGACCTATTTGGACAGACTTGCACACAGGCACGTGCAAGTGGTACAGATCACTGAAAGTGATATAACAGTGGTTTTGATTATGCAAGTAGTTACCTCTTCGACAAGGTCATTCCAAGCATCCTGAAAGTGGGTCCCGAAGAGGATGCCTGCCCCACCCTGGTTGGTGGGGTCCGCCGAGGTCCTGCCGAGGCAGGCGAGGAACATGGACCCACCCTTCCTCATCTCCTGCGACCTTGCCCTCAGGAACCTCGCCAGGTCAGCCTTGAACTGCCGCCTGTACGCCTCTGCAGTGGCCTCACCGGCTTCATGGATGAACACCTTTTCCTTGTTGTACGACGTGGATCTCCTATCCATCACGCTCTCCGGGACCTGCACCCACCCACACCCCCCAGCATGAACGACCACCTCACTTCCTGATAATTGGTCAAAAGCCACAAGTCCGTACGCTTTTCTTTGGGCGCATGTCACTTGAGGCTTGACTATTTCCCATGCCAATTTAAGTTAGGGGAAATTCGATTTTCATCATGCATGTACCTTTACGTATACATGCATGCATGCATACATACCTCAGAGAGCCAGTGAAGGGAAAATGCGGAGTAGAAGAAGTCGACAGATTTGGCCGGGAACAACCGCCGGTAGAAGGAGCCGGGGACTCCGGCAGCAAAGTAGGAGCGGTGGCTGTCTGCATCCAGGCACTCCTCCTTGCTACTGCCGTAGTTGGGCAGTAGCTGGAAGAGGATGTTGAAGTCATTGCTAGGGAGGTCGGAAAAGTAGGCCGAGAACTCCGGCAACTTGCAGTACCCACTGGCCTCGTACCGCTTTCTTATGTACTTTACAATCACCTCGATGTTGCGGACGGTGTTGGCACCGGAGGAGCAGCCCAGGTCCGCCACAACAAAGGGAATCTCCGGCGACTTGAGACTCACCCTGTCTAGGGTTTCTTCAAGAAGGTGAAGCATCGACTCTGCGTGCCTGCGCAGTATAAATTACACACGAGCCCAACATTCGTTCATCATACATACATACATATATACTAAATTTCTAAGAAGTGTGTATGTGGAATATGCTTTGACTGGCCTGAGCTTGAGAGTTGTTGGCATAGCTAGAGTCTCCCTGGCCACCTTTCATGGAAAGAAGATTTTCAAGCTTGGCCATGAATGCCGACAGTGAACCCTCTGCTGCACTTTCTCTTGAAGTTCTTTGACCAGGATGAGGTTAGTGTAAAGCCTATTGCATGAGCAGTTAGGTTAGAGCTTGGGTTGGATCTCCACTGAGTCCATCCAATACAAAGTAAATTAAATGTGCAAATTAGGATGCTTTTTTTTTTTTTTCAGTTTTGGTAAAAAAAAATAAGAGAATTTGCATTAAATGCGGCTAGAGATTGCCATATCCCCTTCAATTTTTCATGGCCATCTTTCGACCAGTGAGTCCATTCAATACAAAGTAAATTGAATAGGCAAATTAAGATGTTTTTTTTTTCAGTTTTGGTAAAAAATAAGAGACAATTTGCATTAAATGTGAGATTGCCATATCCATAATATTGGCCAATTTTTTCAAATTTAATACATAATATTAAATTTAAAATTTAAATATATACCATATTTTTTCTAATACATAATATTTATTCGTTTTAACAAATTTAGATCCAAGGCTACTTTTATTTTTTTGAAAATTGCATATTTGTATATATCTTATAATTTAGTAATATTTTTATAAATTTTATTTTATATATTTTCAAGCATACCAAGTATCACTTTAAATTTGATTTAAAACATTTTTATTAGTAATAAATGTAGTGTGTAAAAAAATAATATTAAAATTAAAAAAATAAAGATATTGTTTAAATATATTATTAATACCATGTATTAAATATAAGGTAAAAGTAAAAGTTTGTTAATTTATTTCAAGTGTAATACTTTCTAAATACTTTAATTGCTCATTTTCATTTTATACAAGGAATTTATAAAAATTATATATTTTAAATAAACATTTTAGCCCATATAAGTTTATATTATTATTTAATAAAATTTATATTAAAATTTAACTTTTTATATTAATTAAATTAATAATTATTTTTAATAAAAATACATATAATAAAATAATAATCTAATTTTTTATTATTATATCACCCTATTAGTTAAACAATCAAGGCATTTTTCACTTTATTGTGGTAAAATTTTTTTTAAAATTATTTATTATCGATTATATATTATTATTATTATATCTATTATTATAATGAATCCTAATATAAACATATAAACTATTTTTGAAATTTTGATTTATGTCCATTCGGTAAGTGAATTTTATTTATTTAATATAATTTTTTGGCCAACTCTAAAAAAAATCTTTTAAATGAAGAAATAATATAATAAAAATAAATTATTGTAATATTCCAGTCCAAAAGCCTGGACCCGAGCCTCGGATCCAGCAGACTTAGGATCGGGTCGGATCTGGACCCGAGCTCAGGTCGGGGCGGGGCCAAAACCCACCCCACCCCAAACTATTTACATCCCTAGTTACCAGAGAGGGTAATCGAGTTATCTTGATTGTGGTATCCAACTTGGTGCTTCCGTCTCAATTTAATTATCTGAATAAAAACAACCCCTTCTCTACTGATCAACCGAATGTTTAACTCATATTTTATGATCAACCGAATGTTCTAAGTGCAATTGAATGTTGATCACCATCACGATGATGATATTGTTCCAAAATCTCCGAGGACCAACCGAATACACAACCAATATACTACGAAGATGCTGAAGGCATCTCGGGAAGACTACAACAATTTGGGAGCTGGACAAAGGTAGAGATCATGCTCACTTTCTCTGTGCACGTGCATGAGTTTCAGTGCATTGAACAGTATCCCTCAAATGGCATCTAGGTTCTCATCATCATCGCCATCCATGGAGAAATTGAGCCTTGTCCATTCGGCTCGGAAAGTGATGATCAACAGAGTGAGACATTGACAGGAGAGACCGCATATTAAGCCTATCCATAAACCCTGCATCGAGAGAGAGAGAGACAAGAAGATTATGAACATGTTGTGCTGTGCTTGATGGGTCCGTCCGTGTCCTCACCTCAGTATTGAGCTTCAACTTAAACCCGAAAAGAACTGCCAACGGCAACCCAATAAGATAAAAAGTAGCCATGTTAACGTAGACAACCAAGTGTTGCCACCCACATCCTCTTGCCACGCCTGAAAGTGAAAGTGAAAGTGAAAGTCAAAGTCAAAGTCAAAGTCAAAGTTCATACATACTCCTCATTAGCTAACTAACTCACAGTATGTTTTCTTTGTTTTCCTCTTTAGTAACAGCACATTTGAGAAGACATAAGAAGGAGATTTCAAAGCTTACCTGATAGGACACACTGCGTGGAATCAAGCATGACCGAGATGGCGAGCAGCGGTGACAACGAAGCGAAATGGTCTATGATCGCTCGGCTTTCACTGAAGAGGCCGGCCCAGAGGTTGTGGCCGAGGGCTAGGGCAAGCACTAAAGCTATGCCGAGTATGACCGACAGCTTAACGGTCATTGCGATGGCATTCTTCGCGCGGTGGGTGTTGCCAGCTCCCAGCTCGTTGGACACTCTCGTGCTGCATAATATGTACGCGGTATGATCCACCTTCGTACTCAGGACGGTGCACATGTACAAATGGTATCTAACAGAGGAGAAGAATTTGCTAACCTTGCTGCAGCACTTAGTCCATTACTGATTACATAGGCAATGGACTCGGTGGTTGTACTTTGATGGAGAATAATATGAGGTTAGATTGATCCAATAGTAATGCAGAGATGGAAGAATTAGTATTTAAGATGGTGCATTAACGTACCACATTGCGATCAATGAAGTGGTTATTTCAGAATCCTTCATCAAACCAGCAAGGAAGACCAGAATCTCAAAAGCCCAGTACTCCAAGCTGTAGATTGGAGTGGCTGGCTAGTATTAATGATTGAAGGAAGGATGCAGAAGAATTGAACATACAAATGGACGAGGAGAGGAGCTCTTTGAGATGCATAGTCGCATATTATGAGTTGATACACTTGATACTCAAACCCTTGATATCATGTACAGATTTTGAGGCCGTTGCTAGGAATATTGAATAGAAGAATTTTGTTGCTGATACCAGTAAATGGAGCTACCTACCATTTCATGGCTGCAGATGGCAAGGCAAGTTTCAGGTTCACTGCAATGTACCCCAAGGACTCCATCGTGAATCCCTCCCATGAACGCTCGCACCGCTTGGAGAAAGCCAAGTACAGAGCAAGCAGGAGAACGCAAACCCACATGGAAAGGGAAGCAGCCAGTGGGGCTCCCTCGAACCCAAGGGCGGTCTTGTGGACTAGACAGTACGCGACCCCGACGTGTATGGCCAGTGCGATGGCAGAGAAGACCACGAGCGGTAGCAAGATGGTCTGTGTCTGAAGAAAGCAGAGGATGTTCTTAAAGAACCCGTATGCGAAGATCCCCGGGATGAGGGCCTTCGTGTAGAGGGCGGCGTAGCTAGAGATGTCGGGGTCTTGGTGGAGGAGGATCAGTACCGGCTCGGTGAAATACCAGAGGACGGAGATGAGGATGGAGGTGATGAATGAGATGATGCAGGAAACTTGGAGGTGGATACCCAGGGTCCGGTAGAGCTTAGCGCCGAAGCCTTGCCCGCATAGCGTCTCCAGTGCACCGCTGAGGCCGACCTGCAGCGGAAGGAGGAAACGGGTGGGAAGCCATATCAGCCTTGGTGTTATTCTCAAGAGTAGGGATGACGTTTACCAAGAAAGCAAAGCCGGTGACCGTGGTCCAGCAGTTGGCAAGGGTGGCACCGGCAAGTTCAAGCTCGCCGAGGTGGCCGGCGAGCATGACGGAGACCAGTCTGATGGCATAGTAGAAAGTGTTTGTTAGGATCATGGGTAGTGAAAATTGGACCTGCCGCTTTGCCTCGGCTGCGTCAAACCTCCACCACCCACTTCCCAAGGCCGCATCATCTCCGCCGCCGGCAGAACGTTCGAGGAGGCTGGTTGACCTATCGGAACTCATCGTGTTCTCCTCAGATGCCGCGAATTGTCACATAAATATGTACCGAAGATTAGGCCGTGCTGGTCGGAAGGAATGTTAAATTGGAAAATGGATAGGCCATGGACCGCAATATACATCCACACCTAACCCGTAATTATATCAAGTGCTGCAGATTCAAAACTACTGTATCAAAATCAACTCTCATTTACAACCAATTTATTTCATCACCACATTTACAAGAAAATTGCTGCAACTTCTTATATCAACTCCACTAATACAAGTAATTACATCATCTCCAGTGATAGTATAAATAGTAAGCCTTGTTACTTGCAGATTAACACGATCAGAAAGACAGAAAGAAAGATTATTGAAATTGGTAAGTAGATCGGAAAAATTGTATATTAAAAGGGGTGAGTAGATTGAAAGTGGTAAGTAGATAAAAAAAAATTGTATATTAAAAAGGGTAGTAGATCAGAAAAATTCTTTAAAGCTAATTATACTCTTATACCCTAAGTCTTTGATCCCATTTAAAGAGAAGTGTAAGAATAAGGGTAATAGTATATGTATTGCTATGAAATTTCTTTAGAATAACAAGGTTATATATTTATACACTCGTAGTATACTGAATGACAATAAGTGTGATAATATCAATTACTTGTTCTCAAAATTATACTAAATGACAAAGTGAATAGTTGAGATGATATCGATTACTTGTACTAGTAGAGGTATTACGTGTATTTGTAAACGAGTATTAGTAAACGTGATGTAAGAAGTTCAAGCAAGGGAGTTTTCTTGAATTGTTTGTAAATGGGAGTGATGTGACTGATGCATGTATTAATCTGCAGGAGGGGATATAATATTTCATGCCGGTAGACTGGCACTCAGGTCCACATTTCTCAAGCATTAAAATGAACGGATCAGATCCAAATTCTCCCTCCCCTTTGTACGTCGTATTCATGCCTGCCTTCCTAGTGGAGGAGCCTAATTTGCTTCATATTGAAAGCCTTCATTTGGGCACACTTGACATGACAGACCACATATCAAACCTACCCACAATCCCTGCATCAGTAGAGACACAAGAAGACGAGAGAAAATCATAAATGATTCAGGAAGAGGAAGTTTAAGAGTGTTATCAGTATGTGGGGGCTTGATCCATAAATGTGCATGCTGCTCACCTTAGCACGGAACTTTAACTTAAACCCCAGAAGGACTGCAACCGGCATCCCAATAAGGTAAAAATAGGCCAAGTTAACGTAGACAACCAAGTGCTGCCACCCACATCCTCTAGCCACACCTGAAAGTTTATACACACTCCACATTAGCTAGCTGATGTGGTGTTTACAGTCTTTTCTTTCTCGGTAATTTCAAGCTTGAGAAGAGAAAAAAAATGAGATTTCCAATCATACCTGATAGGATACACTGTATAGAATCAAGGGTTATGGAGATGGCCAGCATAGGTGTCAAGGAAGTAATAGGAGGTTATTTTGATCCAGTAGTAATGCACCCATCAAATAATAATGATTAAGATGAGGCATTAACGTACCACATTGAGATCAAGGGCGTGGTTATTTCTGCATCCTTCATCAAACCAGCAAGGAAGACCAGAGAATGGAGACCAAGATGGAGAAGATGGATGAGATGATGCATGATGCTTGGAGGTGGATACCGAGGGTCCGGTAGAGCTTAGCTCCAAAGGCTTGGCCGCAGAGCTCCACTAAGGACCACCTGCAACACGAAGAGGAAGACATGAGTGATGCCCGCATTTGAATTTACCTTTTTGGTTCAAGTAGAGAGGAAGGAATAGGGATGGCGTTTACCAGGAAAGTGAAGCCGGTGACGGAGGTCCAGGTGTTGGCAAAGGTGGCGCCTGCAAGTTCGAACTCGCCGAGGTGGCCAGCGAGCATGATGGAGAACAGCCTAATACTATAGTAGAAAACGTTTACGAGGATCATGGGCAGTAAAAACTGTATCTGGCAGTTGGCCTCGGCGGCGTCAAATGTCCACCACCAACAGCCCTCAGCTTTACCATCTCCTCGGGCGGCAGAACGGTGGAGGAGAGTGGTGGAGCTATCGGAACTCATGGAAAACTCCTTAGATTTGACAGATGATGATAATTGTTGAAATAGTATAAGTTATTTAAGGTAATTATGATATAATCTTGGATATTAAGATTATATCATATATTCTATTTAAGATAGTTAATAAATAGACATGTATATATATTAAGTTAGGGTTTGGAGAAAATAAGGGGGTTTCAATTTCTCATCCCCAATGCCTCTCTATCAATATATTCGTTTTCCCTTACTCGAATTCAATTTTATAACATGGTATTAAAGGTAAGGTTTTCTTCTATTTTTAAGGTTTTTTGATTTGAAGGCTTAAGATACGGCATAACTGAATTGTCGTAGAAGATGGAGAAAACGGATGCAATATTAACAGGAAGGGAGTTGAAGGAAATTTTAGAAGGTATGGCCAAATTGCTTGTAGGAAGAGAAGATGTATTGTCTCAACATAACAATACTCTCAATCGAAATTTGAAATTGGAATTACTCCCAATAGAGCAGAGACTTGAAGGAACGAAAAACTATTTGAGTTGGTCGAGAAAGATTAGACTCATACTAGAGTCAAAATATTTGGAAGATTACATTGACGACTCATATGAAGAACCCACTGATACTATCAACACATCATAGAAGGTGTGGAGGGCGACTAATTCTCTGGTGGTTGCATGGATAATAGGATCACTTTCTCCTTCTATCGCGGGGTTGGTAGAAGGTATTAATAAATCATCTGATATATGGAAGATTTTGGCTACTCAATTCTCTGGTATTGGGAATATGATGACTGTGATTGAGATTGAAGATAAATTGGATGCACTAAAGCAGGGGGAGCGAAGTATAATAGAATACAGTACTGAGCTGAAAAGGTTATGGTCCGAACTTGATTATTATGATCCATTAATTACATCTGATCCTTCAGATACAGCTTCTATTAGAGCATGGATAGAGCGACGACGTGTGATTCACCTCCTGAAGGGACTAAATCTAGAATATGAAAACAAGAGAACAATGATATGTCATCAGTCTCCAATTCCTCCGATGGAATATGTTATTGCTGCACTAATTCATGAGGAGTCAAGAGGTTATGAACACTTCTAAGATATCAGCAATACCAGTTCGCTCTACTCTAGCAAAACCGATTATTGACAACCGACAATGCTATAATTGTGGGAAGAATGGACATATTAGCTGGAATTGTTCCTCGACACATATTCCTACATGGGGTGGAACAAGTCATAGCATCAGAGGACGTGCAGCCCGAGGTCAAGGTCGAGGTTATGGACGATTTGGGGGACAAACCTATCGTGCTAAAGGTGCTGACATTTCAAACAACGACATGTGTTATGCTAATGCTGACTCAGGTATTATTGCACATGCATTTTCTTCTAAACCATCTTTCATAGAATGGATTATTGATTCAGGCGCATCTAGACATGTGACAGAAACATCAGTAGAGTTTATTACATATACTGGTTCTCCACCTTTTTCCCATAATAGAGTTCAAACTGCTGATGGCACATTTCAACCGGTTATGGGATTCGGCTCGATTAAATGCACTTCATCAATTACATTATCATCAGTTCTACATGTCCCATCATTTCCAGTTAATCTATTATCAGTTAGTGCAATTAGTGATCAATTGAACTGTCAAGTAATCTTTGATCGAGATTCATGTGTCATTCAGGAAAGGAATACCAAGAGAATAATTGGGACTGGACGGAGGCTTGATGGATTGTGGTATCTTATGAGAGATGAGTCTAGCACAGCTTTAACCACTACTTTGTCTGAACGCGCAATGAATGAAGTCATATTGGAGCATCGTCGTCTTGGTCATCTATCGTTTGAGAATCTTAAGAGGGTAAGGTCTGACTTGATGAATAATGTAGAACGTAGCAAGCTTGTATGTGATGCTTGTGAGTTTGGAAAACATACAAGAACACGTTATTCTCCTACTGGTTTAAGAAGTATTTCACCATTTTCGTTGATACATTCTGATGTTTGGGGACCATGTCCAGTTACTTCGATTGGCGGATTCAGATGGTTTATTACATTTATTGATTGTTACTCAAGGATGACATGGGTATATTTGATGAAAAATAAATCTGAGACACTAGTTTGCTTTAAAGATTTTTTAGATTTGGTGCAAACACAATATAATGCCAAAGTGAGTACTTTCCGTACAGATAATGGTACTGAATATGTTAATAGAGAATTCTCATCGTATTTATCTACAAAGGGGATTCTGCATCAGACCAAATGTCCAGATACACTAGAACAGAATGGAGTGGCAGAACGGAAGAATCGACACTTGTTAGAGGTAGCTCGCACACTTCTATTTACAATGAATGTTCCAAAATATCTATGGAGTGAAGCAGTATTGACGGCAACATATTTAATTAACCGGATGCCTTCTCAGATATTAAACTTTCAATCTCCTTATGAACTTTTGATGGGACGTAATATATATGCAATCCGTCCTCGTGTATTTGGTTGCGTATGTTTTGTGAGAGATCATCGTCCCACAGTAACTAAACTTGATCCACGTGCATTGAAGTGTATTTATGTGGGCTATTCTAGCACTCAAAAAGGTTACAAGTGCTGGTGTCCAAGCGAGAGAAAACTTTTTGTGAGTATGGATGTAACATTTCGTGAGAATGAACCCTTTTATGGTGAATCAACAACGTCATCCATAGTGCTAGATGATTTGACTGAAGCACAACATGGAAATGAAGAGAGAATTAGTGATAATAAAGAAGATGATGTCATTGTAGGTATAATCCCATGTCCTAAGAGATTGAGTAGCAATGAAGGAGGGACCAATGAACCAGAATTGAAGGTTTATAGTAGAAGGAACAAGAGTTGTGCTCAGGGGGAGGAAGATAAAGAAGATGATGGAGAGCAACAAGAACAGATACTTATACCACACTCATTGCCCACATATGTCCCAGATACCCATCAATCTTCTGACGATTCCTTATCATCACCGGATGTCCCAGATACCCATCAATCTTCTGACGATTCCTCATCATCACCAAATGTCCTAGATATCCATCAATCTCCTGACGATTCCTCGTCATCACCAGATGGTAATGAATCTCTGCCCATTGCTATTCGTAAAGAATCTAGAGCTAATGCAGGAAAACCTCCAATTAGATATGGTTATGAATATGATATATCTAATTATGTCTTATATGAATCTATCCCATCTACATACAAGACCTTTATTGTATCATTACAGTTAGTGCACATACCAAGAAATTGGCAAGAGGCTAAAAATGATTCAAAGTGGCTTGCAGCGATGCATGAGGAGATGCGTGCATTAGAGAAAAATAAGACATGGGAACTGGCATTACTTCCAAGCGGCAAAAAGGTTGTTGGATGCAAGTGGGTATTCACTGTTAAGCAAAATGCTGAAGGAAAGGTTGAAAGGTATAAAGCAAGATTGGTAGCAAAAGGCTACAGCCAAACGTATGGAATAGATTATGATAAGACATTTGCACCAGTTGCTAAAATGAGTACCGTCAGAATACTTATATCATGTGCTGCCAACTATGGATGAAAATTACATCAATTAGATATAAAGAATGCATTTTTGCATGGAGACTTACAAGAAGAGGTATATATGAAAATTCCACCTGGATTTGATACAATGAAGACCACTGGGAGGGTATGTAAACTTAAGAAGTCTTTGTATGGACTTAAGCAATCACCAAGAGCTTGGTTTGACCGATTTCGACATGCAATAGTTAGAATGGGATATCAACAATGCAATGGAGATCACACAGTTTTCTATCGACACTCAAATAGTCAAGTTGCTATCCTTGCAGTATATGTAGATGATATTATTATAACTGGAGATGATAGCGATGAGATAATACGACTAAAGCAAAGATTGAGCAAAGAATTTGAAGTGAAAGATTTGGGTGCACTTAAGTATTTTCTTGGTATTGAGATAGTCAGGTCTAGGACAGGCATAGTGCTTTCTCAGAGAAAATATCTATTCGATCTACTTACTAAAACAAGGATGTTGGGTTGTCGAACTGCTGCTACTCCAATTGAACCAAATCATAAGCTATGTGCTCAGTAAGGGGACCCAGTGGATAAAGAACAATACCAAAGAATTGTGGGACGACTTATCTACTTGTGTCACACACGACCGGATATAACATATGCGGTTAGTATTGTAAGTAGATATATGCATGATCCTAGGACAGAACATTGGGAGGCAGTTATGCGAATATTGAGATATCTAAAGAGTAGCCTGGGAAAAGGCCTTTGGTTCAAGTCTCAAGGTCATACTAAAGTTGAAGGATTTTGTGACTCTGATTGGGCTAGTTGTGTAGATGATAGAAGATCGACATCAGGTTATTGCGTGTTTGTTGGAGGTAATCTTGTATCTTGGAGAAGTAAGAAACAGGAGGTGGTCGCAAGATCAACGGCAGAGGCAGAATACAGAGCTATGACTCAAGGCATATGTGAGATAATATGGATAAAGAACTTATTGATGGAGTTATGTTTATTCAGGAAAGAACCTATTAAGTTATGGTGTGATAATAAATCAGCGATTAGCATTGCTAACAATCCAGTTCAACATGATAGAACCAAATATATTGAAATTGATCGATTTTTTATCAAAGATAAACTTGAGAGCAAGATCGTGGAGCTACACTACATGAATACTGGCGAACAATTAGCAGATTGTTTAACTAAAGGATTAGGATCTAAAAAGTGGATTAATATTTGTAACAAGATGGGAATGATAGATATTTATCGCCCATCTTGAGGGGAGTGTTGAAATAGTATAAGTTATTTAAGGTAATTATGATATAATCTTGGATATTAAGATTATATCATATATTCTATTTAAGGTAATTAATAAATAGACATGTATATATATTAAGTTAGGGTTTGGAGAAAATAAGTGGGTTTCAATTTCTTATCCCCAATACCTCTCTATCAATATATTCGTTTTCCCTTACTCGAATTTAGTTTTATAACAATTCTGGATTTGTCTGTCTCCTCGTCACCTAATTAGTCTGTCTATTATGGATTTAGTTTTATAACAATTGTGGAATAAAAAGAAGGTGTCGGGTCTTGTATATAAATTTTTTCGTATAATGTTTTTGATAAATATGTACCTTAAATGACATTGTACTAATGGAGTCTGCAATATTTTTATGACTATTAATCTCTTGTGTACCTAACAATGTTAGACACTTGTATCTCACATTATCATCTAGGCTGGTGTCGTGTCAGAGAATGTTAAAATTGATATCAATGCCATAGGATTCAATTTTGATTTAAATACTGTATTTATTTCACGGCCACTAAGTTGGTCGGAGACGGAGACGGGCCTACGGCACCTCCAGAGGTGCATCCATACACTAACACTACCTACCATGCATGGCATAGTGGAAGACTATGCTCAAATGGCATCCAGGTTCTCATCATCCCCTTCCCCTTCCATGCAGAGATCGAGCCTAGACCATCTAGCTCGGAAAGTGATGGTTAACAGAGTGAGGGCTTGACAGAAGAGACCGCATATTACGCCTATCCAGAGTCCCTGGAGAAGCAAGGTGACAAGACGAGAAAGAAAACCCTAAATAGTTCAACCAGCGGAAATACAAGATTATTGTAAGTATGCCGGGCTTGATGGATCCGTTTTCTCACCTTAGCATAGAGCTTAAACTTAAATCCCAGAAGGACTGCCACCGGAATCCCAATAAGGTAAAAAGTGGCCAAGTTAGCCTAGACAACCGAGTGCTGCCATCCACATCCTCTGGCCACACCTAATAGGACACCCGCTAGGGAATCAAGGGTGATCGAGATGGCGAGCAGCGGTGTCAAGGAAGCGAAATTGTCTATTATGGTGGGACTTTCAGTGAAGAGGCCCGCCCACAGGTTGTGGGCGAGGGCTAGGGCAAGCACAAAGGCTACCGCGAGTATGACGGACAGCTTAAGGGTCATCGCTATGGCATTCTTTGCTCGGTGGGTATTGCCGGCTCCTAGCTCGTTGGAGACTCTGGTGCTGCATAATGTGTATGAGTATGATCCATCCTCCTTCACGCTCACTCGATACTGAAAACATGTACAAATGGTGTCTAACAGAGGAGAAGATTTTGCTAACCTTGCAGCAGCACCCAGTCCATAAGTGATCATGTAGGCAATCATCTCCGTGGTTACACTTTTATGTCAACACAGAGAGAAACAACATGAACATGAGGTTAGAACAGATTGATCCAATAGTAGTGATGCATCCATGGAAGAAGAACAATAACTAAGATGGGGCATTTAACATACCACATTGCGATCAAGGACGTGGTTGCTTCGGCGTCATTCATCAAACTGGCAAGGATGACCAGAGTCTCATAAGCACAGTCTTCCAAGCTGCAGATTGGAGTAGTAGTAGCTAGCTAGTATTAATGGTGGAAGGAAACATGTAAATGGAGGAGATTTTTGAGGTCCTTGTTAGGAATATCGAATAAAAGACTTTTGTTGCTGATAGCAGTAAACGGAGCTACCTACCATATCATGGCTGCAGATGGTAAGGCAAGTTCCAGGTTCACTGCAATGTATCCCAAGGACTCCCTGGAGAATCCCTCCCATGAATGCTGGCACCGCTTGGAGATAGCAAGGTACACAACCAGCAAGAGAAGAGAAATCCACAACGAAACTGAAACAGCTAGTGAGGCTCCCTCGAACCCGAGGGCAGTCTTGTGGACTAGACAGTACGCCACCCCCACATGTAAGGCCAGCGAGATGGCTGAGAAGATGGCCAGAGGCAGCAATATGGTCTGTGTCTGAAGAAACCTGAGGATATTTTGCAAGAACCCGTATGCGAAGAGCCCAGGGATGAGGGCCTTCGTGTACGTGGCGGCGGCCTTGGAGATGGCGGGGTCTTGGCGGAGGAGAATCAATGCTGGCTCGGTGAAGCACCAGAGGGCGGAGAAGAAGATGGAGGAGATGAATGAGATGATGCATGAAGCTTGGAGGTGGATACCCAGGGTCCGGTAGAGCTTGGCTCCGAAGTCTTGGCCGCAGAGAGTCTCCAGTGCTCCGCTGAGGCCGAACTACACCCCGACCATGGCCGAGGAAGATAGGATGGAAGCTACATCAGCGTTGACATGAATGGCATTTTTTCCTTCATCTAGAGAAGAAAGAGTATGAATGGCATTTACCATGAAAGCGAAGCCGGTGACCATGCTCCAGGTCTCGGCAAGGGTGGCGCCGGCAAGTTCCAGCTCGCCGAGGTGGCCGGCAAACATAACGGAGACCAGTCGGATGGTATAGTAGGAGACGTTTGTTAGGATCATAGGTAGGGAAAACTGGACCTGTCGCTTCGCCTCAGCCGCGTCAAACCTCCACCACCAACTTCCCTTGTCCACAACATCTCCTCTACTGGCAGAATGTTCAAGGAGAGCGGTGGAGCTATCTGAACTCATCGTGCTCTCTCCCAAAGACATTTGATTGTTCAATTTGAGTAAAATGACTAAAGTATTATATGGAAATTGAATTAAATTACTAAAATATTAAAAAATAAGTAAAACATTAAATAATTAAACTATTAACCATGCCACTACTAGCCAAAGATATTAATTAATGGAGAAGTGATAGCTTATCATCATTCTCAATTAATGGTCACTGAAGAAGATCAGGGTGGTATTAAATTTTGATTTAAATGCTCTGCATAGTTCATCAACCATGGCCCATGGGGGTGCAGTGGGACCAGCAAACATGGAGGAGTAGAGTGTGTATTGATGTAGTAATAGGAAGCTTCTTGGATACTCACTCTGCTTAGTTCATGGACCAGAGTTGAGCTGAGCTCTGTGTGGGGCTCAGACCCATTTCTTAATTTGATGGGTTCAGTAGTTTAATTGGGCACCAGGCCTCGAAAATGCGGGTAATCTGCTTTACTACCTCCATATACCTTCTCATGCATCTCTATCTACTCTATGGGTATGGCTAGGTAGTGGGCCTGGGCCAACAACAGAACAGACAGCAAACATTAATGTGAAGGGTTAGAGTGTTTATGGAGGAAGAATCATATCACCCAAAGTAAATGGGATCTGGAGAATCTCTGCAAAGTAAGGCGCGGGACCAGGCAGACTAAGATAGATAGATAGATCATGGTAAGATGTGTGAAGAAAGCGTTATAAGAAGGTTGGGGAAGTTGGAATAGGAATACCTTTTGCTTTCAGCAGCTGCAGCCTGCAGCAGCACGTCATCCCCAAGCTTCATGAACAGCTCTCTCACTCGCACCCTCGATGCTACGCCACTCACTTTGACCTTCAGATCCCAGAAAGGACCGTTGATTATAATATAATAACTGGGGGTTGCAGACTACTCCTTCCTTCCTTCCTGGGTGCAGGATTCTTTCTTATCTTGTCCTATTTGGACCGCACTGAAATAGGATACTCTCTCATTCTCTTCTTCTTTCTTCTTTCCTAGAGAGAGAGTGAGTAACAGAGGGAGGGGAAGAGACCAAGGAGACAGGTGTGATTTGGAAGCATTGACTGACGACCATCAGATGACATTAAAGAAACCAACGGAGCCAGCAATCTGGTCCAGAAAAGTCAGCTCTTCTTCAACCAATCCACATCTGCCCCCTCTCTCTATTAACTAATAAAAAGCTACCTACATAGTCTCAAGTAAGTAATCAACAGCCACTTTTCAGCATAAACCAATGTCAATGGACAACAGGTGATGTGATGTGATGTGATGTGATGTGATGTGAGTGTTTCATGTAACTGTATAATATAGATTTCGAAAGAAAGAGGAAGAACTTTCCTTTCCTGCACTTCTGCTTGCCCCCTGATTTTTTAATTTTGTTATGCTGCTGCTGCTGCCATTGATTTAGCATGTCTCTTCTTCCCCCTTTCTCTTGCACAGCATCTCCTTTCCTTTCCTTTCCTTTCCTTTCATTTCACATGTTGAGAAAAGAAAGATCATCTCCCATCCTCAACCCTCAGTCCTCGCCCCCCCGGCTACCCTTCAGCCGCTCGGCCTTATTTCTGTTCGGATTCACTCAATCCAGTGCTTCACCCTCTCAAGTGAGTCGCTTTGATGAGAGACTTGATTTAGTTTGCGCTGGGCAATCTCTTCAGAGAGTTCCTGATGTTGGCCCTCGGTTCTCTCAGGCAAACCTTCCTCAAATGGGTCTGCGCGGCCTTTCTTATGTGCATGTTGTTTGGTCTCAGAAAGTCCGAGCAGTCCTGCCACCCTGCTGATCTCCTAGCACTGAAGGAATTTGCAGGGAACCTCACAGGGAAGTCAGCCATCACTTCATGGAAAAGCGACCAGCTTTGCTGTCAGTGGGAGGGTGTCATCTGCGAGAGTGTTAGTGATTATAGTGGGTCGAGTTCCAACAGAGTCACCGAGCTGATCCTCTCAAGAAGTGGGCTCCGAGGCTCTATTTCACAGTCCTTGGGTCGATTGGACTGGCTGAGGCGCCTTGATCTCTCGTACAATCAATTGAGTGGTGAATTGCCCGCAGGAATCTCTTCCTTGAAGCTGTTGGAAGTCCTTGATCTTAGCTACAACTCTCTTTCTGGACCGGTAGTGGCAGCTCTCTCTGGCTTAGTTTCAATCATGTCCCTCAACATTTCTAGCAACAAGTTTGCCGGAGATTTGGTCGACCTTGGGGCTCTCCCAGATCTCCTTGTATTCAACATCAGCAATAACTCCTTCTCTGGGCGCCTCAGCCCCAATGCTTGCAGCTTGTCCACTGGTATCCGCATCCTCGATTTTTCTGTGAACCTTCTGTCAGGTGAGCTTGAGTTCTTGCAGAATTGCAGCACATCTCTCCAGCAGCTGAAATTGGACATGAATTCTCTTTGGGGCCACCTCCCAGCTTTCTTGTACTCTCTTTCGAATCTCGAGCTGTTGTCAGTTTCTGCAAACAAGTTTTCTGGGCGGTTGAGTGAGGACCTGAGTAAGCTCTCTCGTCTGAAATCTTTGGATGTTTGCGGAAACCAGTTCTCCGGTGTATTGCCCAACACCTTCGGTAACCTTTCAAGGCTAGAGCAGTTAATTGTCCACTCCAACTCATTTTCCGGTCAGCTGCCATCGACCTTGTCGCTGTGCTCCGACCTTCGAGTGCTTGATGTTCGGAACAATTCCTTGAGTGGTCCTATTGATCTCGACTTCTCAAGATTGCCACACCTGTGCATCCTTGATATTGCCACAAACCACTTCCAGGGGCCTCTCCCCGAATCCCTGTCCAATTGTCAAGAGCTGAAGGTGTTGAGCGTTGCAAAGAACGGGCTGAAAGGCGAAATTCCCGAGAGTTTCAGAAACCTCAAATCACTCTCCTTCCTCTCGCTCTCAAACAACAGCTTTGCCAATTTATCCAGGGCGTTGTCTGTGCTGCAGCACTGTAACAACCTCAGCACCCTCATTCTGACGAAGAACTTCCATGGAGAGGAGATCCCAGAAAGCGTGGAGGGCTTTGACAGCTTGACAGTTTTAGCGCTTGGGAACTGTGCTCTAAAGGGTCATGTCCCCCGGTGGTTACTGAAATGCAGGAAGCTGCAGGTCCTCGATTTGTCGTGGAACAGCCTGGATGGAAATATCCCTCCATGGATCGGTCAGATGGAGAACTTATTCTACTTGGACTTCTCCAACAATTCAATCACCGGAGAGATCCCAAAGAACTTGACAGAGCTGAGGAGCCTCATTTGTCTGAACAGCACCTCGTCAGCTATTACTTCTGCAGGAATCCCTCTCTACGTGAAGAGGAATCAGAGTGCAAGTGGCCTCCAGTACAATCAGATCTCGAGCTTCCCACCTTCAATATACCTCAGCAATAACAGAATCAGTGGAAGGTTATGTCCGGAGATGGGTCGGCTGAAGGAGCTTCATGTGCTTGATCTCAGTAGAAACAACATATCGGGGTTCGTACCCAGCTCATTCTCCAGTATGGAGAACCTGGAAGTGATGGACTTGTCCAGCAACAATCTCGTTGGAGCGATCCCGTCTTCGTTAAGCAGGCTCACTTTCTTGTCAAGGTTCAGCGTCGCAGATAACCACCTCGAGGGGCCGATTCCCAAGGGCGGGCAGTTCTCGAGCTTTCCCAACTCAAGCTTCGAGGGCAATCCAGGACTCTACGTCGATTCTTCACGCAGTGTAGCAGCTGCCGGTAATGAGAGCCTGACACACTCCAACTCATCACGCAGGCCCAGGATCAACAAGCTTGGCCGCAGCAGTTTCATTGTCGTCACAGTGAGTCTTGCCCTCGGGTTTTCTTTACTCTTGGCAGTGATTATGCTGAGGAAATCAAGAAGGGGTGTCCATGATCGTATGGATGAGTTGGGTGAAGAGCTTGGGATGCCCCGCCGGCCGTCTGAAGCGCCAGAATCCTCAAGGCTGGTTCTTTTTCAGAACTCTAACTGCAAAGATTTAACAGTGGGGGATCTATTAAAATCCACCGGTAACTTCAACCAAGCGAACATCATCGGCTGTGGCGGCTTTGGTCTGGTCTACAAGGCTAACCTCCCGAATGGGACAAAGGCTGCAATCAAGAGGCTTTCAAATTCAGGGGACTGCGGACAAGCGGAACGGGAATTTCAGGCTGAGGTAGAGGCCCTCTCCCGAGCCCAGAACAAGAATCTCGTCTCTCTTCAGGGATACTGTAGGCATGGGAATGAGAGGCTTCTAGTGTTCTCCTACATGGAGAATGGGAGCTTGGACTTCTGGCTCCATGAAAGCGATGAAGGGGGCTTCATCCTCCGGTGGGACGTGAGGTTGAAGATAGCCCAGGGGGCAGCGCGCGGGCTGGCCTTCTTGCACAAAGTCTGTGAGCCTAACATTGTTCACCGGGATATAAAGTCGAGCAACATTCTATTGGATGAGAAATTTGAGGCTCATTTGGCTGATTTTGGCCTGGCGAGGCTTCTCCGGCCCTACGATACTCATGTAACCACTGATCTGGTTGGAACTCCAGGCTACATCCCTCCTGAGTACAGTCAGACACCAATGGCCACCTTCAGGGGAGATGTCTACAGCTTTGGTGTTGTCCTTCTGGAGCTCCTCACGCGGAGGAGGCCCGTGGAGGTCTGCAAGGGGAAGAACTGCCGGGACTTGGTCTCGTGGGTTTTGCAGATGAGGATGGAGAAGAAGGATGGGGAGGTTATTGATCCATCAATTTGGGAAAATAAGGACTACCAGAAACAGGTCCTGGAAGTTCTCAGCATTGCCTGCACCTGCACAGACCCCGACCCAAGGAGGCGACCCGGGATTGAGCAGGTTGTTAGCTGGCTTGAAGGGGTCGGATTAGAGGGTTCACTGCAAAGTCAGACAACCTGATGTATCTCAATGTCACTGGCTTGAAGGCGGGCTCCGGCAGGCTCAGAGATTAGAGATTACACTGAAAGGACATGTCAACAACAATCGGGGTTTTCCCGAACTCGTCATTTTATTAGGCCAGTACATAGGTTGGTTAATGGGGCTTAAGGAGTCTGAACCGGCTATATAAAGAGCTAGGCAATATCATCTACCCGCCAACAAGCTGATAGCTGGTGTGATGTGAACTACAATATATGCCTCCGCATATGTGGCTCCATCGAGCACCTCTTGACAAACCAACGGAATAGCCTATAAGATGAGCAGGGGAGATCAGATCCCCTCATGATATATAAGCTTGCATTGGCCTGCTCTGAACTTTAACACTGGTGCAGTTGATTCTCAAGTGTCACCTACCTGCGTCTTTATGACTTTAAGCAACACTAAGGATCCCATACCAGGTGGCATTTCCATCCAATATATAAGCTTTTCTTACAATAAATAGAGCAGAAAACGAGACCATAAATTGTTGATAAACCAAAATAAGCCAGAAATGACTGCTGCAATAATAGAGGCTAGTTAAAACATCTCGGAGTCGAGAATCCTCCAACCTGGAGGGGGTTTTCATGGCATAGATAGCCATTTTACAGAAGCATTTAATAATTCCCGTGTTCAAAAGGAAGACCTCAGTTAGAGCAAGAAAACAGAGAGGGGGTCATCTCTTAAGTTGTCTTCTGGCAAGAGCAGGGGCTCTCTTTGGTATATAGACTTGATAGTTTACCTGTGCATGAGTTATTCACATCAACTCTATAATGCAAATTGTGCTATAGTCATTTTTGGAAAAGCTTAGGAATGCAGAATCATAAAGAGTGGAGTTAATCACCTGAATGGTTTCATCACCACGTGTAACAGACATTGTCCTCTGTTCATACTGGGGCCCCTCAGCTTCCTCTTTAACCCCAGAGGAAGTTGACTCTCCCGAAGCAGGTTTAGGGCACGAACTAGAAGAATGTTCAGGGACAGCAGAACCATCTATCTTATTTTCTTCAGATCCCCGGCCAGATTTGTCCCCAGAAGTTCCAATTTTGGCCAAATCAACAATGTCCTTCCTAGTGATCACATCCAAAGGTTTAGCTTGAGAATGTACCTTAGGGAGATGAGCCACTTTTACAGCAGCCGGTTCAGTTTTTCCCGAATCCCTCCTCCATGTGAATGGTGACATCCTTGGCTTATTAGTACTCAAATTAGCCACAGGCATTACGTTTGCACCCAGGGAACCACCACCAGAAACCTGAACAGATCCTCTGGATGGAGATGGCTTGGCAGCTTCATGTTCTCGACCAACAATATTGCTATCAACTGAGGTTGTTTGAGTCGAAATTCTTCTCCAAACACTCATACGCTTCCCTTGATATTGAGTTGTGTCTACATTTCCTGTAGAAACCTCCTCCAGAGACTTCATTTGAGCTGGCACAGTAGTACCAGCTGGAGTTTGCTCCGTAGCATCATCATTTCTATGCAGATTGGATACCTTGTCAGCTTTACTCACTGCCCGAAATCTTTTCAAGTTTTCCAATGCTTTCTGTCTCAATACTGACTCTAAATCCTCATTAGCAGCACCATCAGAAACCATACCATTTTTTCCTTTAACAAGAGGAGAATGGACCACATAATCACGGGAGGGATTGCTCCCTTCAAACTGTTCCTCAGCACACTCATTTTTTGCATCAATCAAGGTGCTGGTAGCATTAGGAGCAGCTTCTGAAAAATCCTCCCCAGGTCCTGTAATCTTCGATTCAACATAGGATTCATAAGCAGTTTCTTTCTTACTCCCACCATTATTACTGTCATTGCTTCGGGAAGATGGATAATCATTATCATACAAGATCTCTTCTTTATTCTCATCTTTGTCCAGCTTTCTCTCATTAGCCTGGTTAGTGACGATAATAACAGATCTCAACCTCATTGAACTATTGGCGCTGATGACTCGCTCCTCCTCGTTCTGATCATGACTACTCATACTACATTTGCTGCAGGAAGAACTCCTTGTCCAGTATGCGCTTCTCTCAGCTATAGCAACAGTTTTATCCTTGCCTACATCATGGTTGTGTCTGTCCCTTCTCCTAGACCTGCCTCGTCGGCTCTCGAACTCTTGTTCCCCACTTTCGCAAAATGAGCAGCTAGTTGAACTAATACTCACATGTCTCTTACGTTTCTTCTTGTATGTTTTCTTCCTTGTATTCAACTCATCATTTTTTCTCGATCCTCTCCTCTTTCTGGAAGGAGGAGAGTCCTCGCTGCTCTCAGAACTGTAAGACCGTCCACGAATCCTCTTTTTACTTCCTCGAGTATTTCCACGGGAGTGGGACCTTGACCTCTTTCGACGCCTATGATCATCCTCGGTACTGGTATAAGATGAAACAGGTGAATCATAGTCGCTCGAATACGAATCAGAATCCCGATGATGCCGAACTTTCTTCGATTTATTTTGTGCCTTCCTGCTCTTGCTCTTCTTTGCGCGAGCCTGAGTAATCAACATTCAAAACACCAAATCAGAAAAAGAAACCAATCTAATTCAAGGTTTCATCTCAAGCTTCCAAATTAAAATTTGAATAGCGTCATGCCGAGTAAATTTAATGAATGATCCCTATCGTACGGTTTGCGCAAACACGTGGTTAATTCTAACAAAACTACAGACGATAACGATGAATCAGGGGCCAGAAAATGGTTACAATACTCCCCACGAGCACCGTCTAGATTGTTATATCAGCAAGTAAGCACGGGATATAATTTAAAACCCTAAACAATCAAAGAGGTAGAATATCACAAGCTACCTCGTGGAATCTAGAACGCGCTTGAGACATTGATCCAAATCAGAGATGGAAACACAGAAAGGAAGGGGAAAAGGAGTACCCGTGGGGAAGCATCCGAGTGCTTCTTCTTTCGAGAAGATTTTCCCATACTAGGAGGCGTCGGGAACCTGCTAGAGCCTCTGTCGCATTTATCAACTGCAAACGACTGATCAATGGTGATAAACAGAGACGACGAAAGAGAATCTTGAAAAAATAAAAGACAGGAATAAAATGGAGAAAAGCTACAGCGAGTCGAATCAGATACAATAGGAGAGGATTAGATGGTGGTGGCGATGTCTTCTAGAAAGCCCAGAACCAAAAGTAAGCTCTCTCTCTCTCCTCCTCCCCTCGCGGTTTGTGCTGTCGATACGTAGAGAGAGAGAGATGGCGCCAGAGCAGGCCCATTCTTGTTGTACGTTGACAAAACAATGGGCCTAAACAGGCTCGGATTATATTTTGCTGTAAGCCCATATAATGCATGATTGGGCCAGATGAAGACTCGATCACCAGAGCCCAGCATCCATCATCTGCTGCCTTCCCCACTACAACTCATATAACTATCTTCCTTCTGCACCATAGCCTCCAAAAGCTCATACCAAATGCATGTCTTCCATGCACACAAAAGAAGAGTGTGATCAATAGTCCCTTCAGCCCCTGTTCCAACATAGGATGATGCCTTATATGCTGAAGGTAATTCTATTTGGCCCTTGATGAAATCATGAGCATATTTAGTTGAGCATCTGATCGGACTACTGCTTCTTCCAACATGAATCCTCTATTCCGACGAGAGAGGGCTCGCCACAGTCTAGGTTCAATCAGGCTCGTCTCTTCCCTCGCAAGTATCTGGGGCTCGCGCCGTCTCATCAATCCAAATCTCGATGACACGAATTCAAATTACAGAGTCGACACCAGGAAATCTGTAATGGAACCTCCTGCTTCGAATCCTGTTGCAGACGCAAGCGCTGGAGATATTAGCAGATCCGGTCGGCTGGAAGCTGTTACAACATCGCCTGCATCCGTTCAGAGCCTACTGAACAAACTAAGTGCTAGCTCAAATGAAGTGGTGGAGGGGGCCCTCGATAAATGCTGTGTTGATCTCAGCGAGAACTTGGTTGTGGATGTAATAAGGAAAAATGCTTGTGATTGGAAACCCGCTTATACCTTCTTCAACTGGGCCAATAGAAGAGGGGGGTGTTCATTTGGGTCGTCTGTCTACAATGAAATCCTCGATGTCCTGGGAAAAATGCGCAGATTTCATGAAATGGAGCAGGTGCTCGATGGAATGGCTAAGAGAAAGGGACTATTCGATGAGACCACTTACGCTGTCCTGGTGAGAAGGTTCGCAGCCGCACATAAGGTGGATGAGGCGATCGATGTGTTCAATAGGAGGGAAGATTTCGGGCTCCATGTCAACCTGGATTCCTTCAGGGAGCTGCTTATGTGGCTTTGCAGGCACAGGCACGTGGAAGAAGCAGAGACACTGTTCTACTCCAAGAAGAAGGAGTTGGGGATGAAACACGACATTAAGTCAATGAACATAATCCTAAACGGTTGGTGCGTGCTGGGCGATGTGAGGGAGGCAAAGAGGTTTTGGAAGGACATTTTTGCAAGCAACTGCAGGCCAGACAGATTCACTTACGGGACCTTCATTAACGCCCTCACCAAGAAGGGAAAGCTGGGTTCTGCACTGAAGCTTTTCCGTGCAATGTGGGATAATAGCCATGGCCCGGATGTGGCAATCTGTAACTGTATGATCGATGCGCTCTGTTTCAAGAAGAGGATTCCTGAGGCCCTGGAGATTTTTCAGGAGATGAAAGAGAAGGGATGTGCTCCAAATTCTGCCACTTACAACTCGCTCATTAAACATATGTGCAATATTGGAAGAATGGGGATAGTGAATGAGCTTGCGAGTGAGATGGAATCCAAGGGAGGGAGTTGCAGCACTAATGCATTGACATACAGCTACCTTTTTAACTCTCTGCAGAGGGCAGATGGCGTTCCAGAGGTCATGCAGAGGATGCAGAGAAATGGGTGTGAGATGAATGGCGACTTGTTTAATTTGGTTCTGAGGTTGTACATGGGATGGGGCCACAAGGAAGGAGTGATGAGTACTTGGGTGGAGATGCAGAGGCGTGGGCTGGGGCACGACCGGAGATCATACACGATAATGATTCACGGGCTTTACCATATCGGCAGAATGGAGGACGCACTGATGTATTACGAGGAGATGGTCTCCAAGGGGATGTGCACTGAGCCCAGGACAGAGATATTGATCAATGACATCAAGGGCAAGATGAAGAAGCAGACAGAAGGTGAAGGGGGAGAGCATTTGGTAAACAAAAGGTGCTGCATTGCAATGAGCAGTGATGAAAAGCACAGAAGACAGCAGTATCATGGCAATCTAAGTGCGAGAGGATAACAACAATCTTTACCCTATCACATACATAGCACTCAAGCAGAAGCAGAAGCAGCTGCAGGAGGGACATACCATCCGAGATGGATTTCCACGGCCTTCTTTCTTCTGGCAAGTCGAGATTTCCTACGGGCTCCAGTGTTCCTGTGGAGTGTTCCTACTTTTACTGCTTTGTCGATGACCGAGTAGGCCTCTGCAATTAGTTTCTCCACGGGTATGATTTCCTCTGCCTGTGCTTCTGGGTTCTTTTTGAGCCCATCCAAAGCTTCCAGAACCTGGAAATGAGCAGTGAGCAGTACCCAAAGATGCTTGATTAATGTAAGCCCTGGTGATAGTAACATGAATTTCAAATGTACAAGGGCTTCCTTAACACAACATATTCACTGCATGTGAGACAGTTTAATGATTCATATTCTGAATCATCTCTAAACGGCCTGAATGACTTTCTTCTGGTATAACAACCCTGTGATGTAAAACCTCTTTTAAGTGTACATAGGCGGAGGAAGAAGGTTCAAGAAGCCATGTAGATCATGGTGCTGGTAAGCAAACAGATTTTTGTTTCACAAATTGGGGATATGCTCTTGATACTAAACTATCTTATGAAAATCCAGCAGTCTCATGCCAGTTGGTTTATACCTGGACAGATAATATGACCTAATGATCACCAACTGACAGTTATAAGCATGACTCAGCTCATCGTCAACAATGCTTATCCCCAAGTGTTTTTTACAATCTAAATTGCTAAATCAGTTGGGTTCTCCCGCTCCCTGGATAGATATCTGCTGGGTTTTCTCAATTAGCATTACAAATTCACAGATTACTCCCTCAATTTCAACCGCCAAAAAGCCAATGTTATGCTCAAGAATCAGAAGCAGATTCAAATCTAGGAGCATCCCGATCACTACAAGCTACCGCATATAGGAGAAGAAGCGTCGTTTCTCATCACTGATTTTTGACAACAAAGGATCATATAAAATTTCACAAGAAAAAAAGGAAGAGAAGCCATTTTGACCTCCGCGAAGCAAAAGAGAGCAAGGCAGTAAGAGCACCTTCTTCATCCGAGTCTTGATTTCGGACTTGCGAGATTTATTGAAAACGCGCCTCTTCTCAGCTTGTCGAGCTCTCTTGGCAGCAGAGTCAGCCTTCCTATTCGTAGCAGCGTCACAGACGACGGAGAGGCGGGGAGGCGGCTTATTCTGCACCGATACATAACCTGCCACAGGAGAAAACTCTCAAGAACCTCCATTGCAAGTGGAAACGGATAGACATTACAAGACCTACCTCGGGAGAAGACTGTGTGGGAAATGCTGGTCCAGAAGCTGAGGGGCTTGAAAGCGGCGAGACCAGTGACAGAGGACGGATGAGAATGAGAACTAAGCGAAAGGCTTCTGAATTGGGAAGGAAGAGCAAAGCATGAAGAGAGGTTCGCCATCTCTACACCGGTGAATGCGAGTCCATTTTTCTACTCCTACACGAGGGGATGGATAAAGGGTAGCGCCACTGAAATTCCTCTTCTACCCTCAGTTGGGCTTGTGGGCTTGCATGTGGCCTGGTCCACAACCAAAAAAAAACATATTTGCAGCCAATCCAGACATGCCAGATAGTTTGTGCGAGACAAATTACACTTCATTTTATTATCCTCTTCTTCTTGCTGAGCGGCTTCTCAATATGAACTCATCTTACAATGGGCTTTTAAATAAGTCTCCACTCTCCACAGAAAAATGGAATGCTCGGACAGTTGAGAATATTTTCCTAGCATGTATTTTAACTCTTAGCCAGGACTTGGAGCCCGCCCTCTCATAGTCATGATGGCTAGTATTTTTACAGTAATTGTACAGAAAAACATGATAAACGATACACACAGTAAAAGAAATATCCACCTTTCAGCAGATCCAAGTCTCTCACTATCGTACTAGAACCTCTCGGCGGTCATCACAACAGGTTGAGACTCGGGGCGCCTCCTTCCCAGATATGGACCCCTTCTAACAGCATCTTGCAACTGCACAACGTCACCAAACCATAAAACTGGAGGAAAAGTATGGTAAATAATAAATGAATGCATAACAGTTCAGAATTGACATAGCTCTTATCTCACTTCTTTACCTCATCAACTATCTGGGCAAATGCAGGGTCTCCAACCAGTTTACTTGATGCTAAAGCAGTGGCAATGGCTTCACAGCAGTGATATTTAGCTTCCATGCCTAAGCAAAGGCAGCCGCATTCTCATGAGTGAAGAAAATCTACTACAGCAGAATGTCCCTCTTATGTAAGATGGAAGAGAACAGACAGCCTCTCAAGCAATAAAAAAACAGAAAATGAATACCTATTTTAGTGGTCTCAATGGTTGGGTCAGAAACCAAATGTGCAATCTCTTGGTTCGATAATATCTCCATCAGGCACCATGGGCGTCTCACCAATGCTTTGAGCACTCTGTAAGCCTGAGAACATTCCCAAAGTTGTAAGATAAAATCCTGCAAGAGAAAATTAAGTACATAAAATTTGAAAACACAAGTTTCACCGCTAAACGAGTTTCTGCATCACGCTGAAGAAGCCATAGAAAGAGACCCTGTCAACACCACCAATACCCAGTAATCAGAAACATGACTGTCTGGTGAACTTAAAGCCATGAATCATCACAAGTGCAATTAACTGCACGATAAAATATAGTATAGTAATCAAAGATTATAGTTCCTATTTTATTGGAGAGTAGCCAGATATTTGAGTTAATAAAGGTCAATGAACACTCAGAAGGTGATAAATGGATAAAATATGGAACTTATAAGAGAAAAAAAGTTGGAACTCTAGGGTGGAGAGAAATGGGGAAAATATGGAACTTATAGACCTGTCCTGCAATGATAGCTTTTACGGCATAATGTAATGAAACGTGAACAAGCAACCATACCATAGTACAGAGAGGAAAAAACAGAAGGTAACGTACATAAGGTGTCAGTTTTGAACTCTTTGATGCTGTATCATATATCAAAAACCTAAGGGTTTCTTCAGCTGCACTGTTTAGTATCATATTGTTCTCAGACCGAACTTCTCCAGCCAAGTTTCCAAGAGCATGCAGAGCAGCCTATTTTCACACCGTTTAAGAAAATACACAAGGATATAAAATGACATGATCAAATAAGCTCCCGCATAAGTCAAACACTGATAATTTTGATAAACATGATAGTTCATTACTGAAATTCAAAAGCTGATAATGCCTGAGAATAAATATAATTCAAAATGGTAAACTGCTGAAAAATTCAACCAGATGACATGGGCATGTAAAAAAATCTCTCTGGATTTCTATTTACTGAGAAAGCGCTGTTCCCATTTCCAACAGAACTCTTTGTCAGTTTCAACAATGATTTCAAATCTCTTTGATTTCTTTCATGGCATATGGTTCTATTTACAAATTATTCACTTTCCACAGTTCTTACCAGAATCACTGCCTAGGTGGATGAAGTTAACAGGCAGTTCTACAAGATTAGTATTTACTAACCAGCTGTATTTTACCATAGCCTGGCCTTTGGAAAGCAGAATGAACTATATGTCTTGCAACTGGATTTGCGCTTGATAACAAATACATGGCACCACGTGTTGCTAGAAGCAAAATCCAATAAATGTGGATTAGAACTTAAAAAGTTGAAACTTTAGTATACGTTTCTTGTAAAGCAGCATAATTTTGTGTTTCTTGTAAATTTGATGACGGTTGCAGAACAAGAACTCTTATGCTTGAGGATGGAACATGAATCAATCATTCATCATTAAATATAAGTTTCATATTCAAGGTAGAAGAAAAATGATATGCACAAAAGGCAAAACTAATATAATTCCTTCTGCAATAGCAACAAGTCAAAATGAATGAATTTTTCCCATTTAAAATTTTCATATTGAACCCAAAAAGGTGCAAGATTATTAAACCGCTTCTTTGTATACATTGACAATAGGCCATCAAAACAGAAAGTTTCAGCTGCAAGTAGAAGGAAAACTTACAAGACCCTATCAGTCCAAGTGCTTCAATTGCAGATTCCTGTTCATCTATAACTTGATTTTCCAATGATCCAAGTCTTCCATCAATAGCTGATATAGTGGTTTTAACACCTGATTGCCAAAAGAACGGAGTTAGAACCTGGCTGGCTATTAATGGGCCAATAAGATAGGGGGATGAATCCAAGGCTAAACCCTAACTATATGCTGCCCTCATCAGTTCATGATATAACAGAATGTCCATGTGAGGTGATAAATGATTATTAAAAGCATTCACAAAAAGTTGTAAACTTGATTTCCTAGGTTTTACCTATAAGAAGGGATCACCCTCCCCCAGGCATATATGCAGATGCAACAGATTAGCAAATAACTTACTGGATTCATCAGCATATGTGAAGATGTTCTCCTTGGATAGAAGCCTTCCAGTTATTGCTATAGCTCTTGAACTTAAAATTGAATCCCCTGACCCATTACTGGAATAAAATCATGTAAAATAAACAAAATTTCATTCATAAATTTCAGTATATTTTGGTTGATCAAACTATAACAAGCTGACATTGTCTCTCCACTACCTTATGACAGATTCAAGTAGCTGAAGAAGTGTGCCTACAGATAAAAATTCTGTGCCATGTTGAACCTCTGTCAACTTCATTCACCAAACATGGGTAACAATGAGTTCACTTTAAGAAAAGATGATAAGAGAACAAACTAATGTGGCCCAACACATTGGGAAGGATGAACCTCAAAAGGAGATTCGGCTACATCCCAATGTACTAAGATGTTTAAGCAATACAAGATTAAGAGTCCATAGAGAGCATGCATGGACATGCAATATTATTCACTCAATTGGAATACGTCTAACCTCGTACCTCATATAAAAGCTCTAGAACATTTAAAGTTACAAGAGTATCATCTGTATTGTGAATTTCTGCCTCCAACAAACTTAGCAAATTCGTGTTGAAAATAACTGATGCCACAGCACTTGAAATGGAGAATAGCTTCACTATTAATGCCAAAACACGAACACGTCCCTGAAATTATATCCATCAAATTATTGGATTTTAGAAATGGCTTCCAAAAAAGTGACCAGTGTAATAATTGGTAAGAACTCCAGACAAAATATCCCAGAAAATAGGCATAGCTAAGGTTCGATGAACAGCCAAACATTTTCACATATTCTACCCCAGGGAAGCTTATAGATAAATTAGCCACTAGGAAAAAAATGAGAATGGAGATATCTTACAAGTGAGTTACATCTTGTAGCCAAGTTCCCAAGGTGCATTGCTTCATTGTCACTGAGTGGAAAGACAATGTTCTACATAGTTGAGCAATCATAAAAGGCAGATATTAATGTGCTTAATAAAAAGAAACTAAAAGAGAGAGAGAGAGAGAGCATGAAGATGTAGTAATATATGTTCCGTTCAGTTTACTGCATAAAAAATACCAAATGCATACCATTCCTTCCTGAAAAGAAGCCAAAACTTTTATTGTATCCACTGAAGCTGCAGAAACCTGTTCGTCACTATACAAAATAATTCAATGAAAGGTACCTTAGAGACAAATCGGAAAACTTTTTGTTTTACCAGACAAGAGAATGCCAGCAACCAATCAATTTTCTTGCAGCATGCAAAGGAGCATTAAACAATGGCTTACTTCATTTCAATTCAATCTTGGACGATAAATCAGGCACCTAGTATCTTCTCTCTCTGTGTATTTACTAAATTAAATCAATCAGGTCCACTATATTTTCCTATATTCCTTTAGACCATATCTGTATCGACATCTATACACAAGCTGGAACTATGATACAAAAAGTCTGGAGAACAACATTGACAAAAATGACACAAGAGCTACTTATTGACCTTGTTCAAAGACAGACCTCTGCTCCAAATCATTACATCAGGATCATATACATAGGCAGTACTTAGTTTTATATCGTTGACATCCACGGCAGGTCAAAGAATCAATCATAACTCAATAATTTGATAATATGAATGCTCGCCCCAAAAAAACGAGAGAACTGAGAATATGACACTACCATAAACAATCACAAACCAGTTACCAATCCATTCACATGGATGAAGTTCTGGACAAAGAAAGGAATCTGATGAAATAGTAATAAAATGGTTTCTGTACAATTCGAGCATAATCAAGTGCCTCTTGTCCAATCATTATGTTGTCTTTATAAGCACAAAAATTTTAAAAATGAGGCCACAAAAATGCCAAATAACACAACCAAATCATCACCGTTAATATTTTGCTATCTTTATGGTGTCAATCTATGTCCTATAAATGTAGTCAATTGTCTTAAATTTCTGCAGAACATCACTACACTGACTAGCCATGGAAGCACAATAATCGTGACAGAAACAACGATATAAAAATTCTAAATTGAAGAAGACAGCTACCTGAAATTGAAATTCTTACCCTTTTATAAGACAATCAAGCAGAAGAGGGTATATATTGAATTCACTAATTGGCTTTACAGCGGAAAAAGTCTTCTCACTATTTTCCAGAAGGCACCTAATCTGTGGAAGAAATTTGATACACAACAATTACTAGAGATGTATATATCCAAAAGGATAGATAATGAGAAGCATATTTAGATCATTATTTGAGGTTTATATTCAAGAACCAGTATCCAAAAGGAAAGATAATGATTTGTGCATTTACTTACTGTCTTACAAGCTAGAGTTTGGACCGCTGGAGAATCTGCCTTCAGACCGACTTCCACAAAAGGCTGAAACAAGAAGAAACGCATTAGAAGTGCCCTCAACTCCACATAAGATCATTATAACAAATTGAATTGGTTCGCTGCAATTTATGGGTGCTATGAACCATATCATGCTTGTATTAGAGAATGGTATGGCAGTTGATACTTTTCTGAATGTGAAATAGTGAACATACCATATAATTAGGGATGAAGGTGGCACCATACTTGGTTCTGAATACTCTCTCCAAACAGTTAACTAGGACATTTTCCAGACCAGGGATACCTGAATTAGTCTGCAGAGCACTGTATACAAATGAAATTACATAAAGATGACGACATGTATTACTGGCAAGGTGAATAGAAGACGCGATAAACGCGGAAACAAAGCTCCGACAGTGCACATTGCTAATCAGCTATACATGCAGAAAGGAAGCAACGAAGAGAATAAAAATACAAAATCAGAATAAAATCCCTGTTCCAAAAAATATTGACGATTCAGGACCGCAGATGCTGAAAGCAGCCGACGATCACCTACTGGCACTAACATTTCAAGCAATAAGCATCACCAGAAATTGACCGATCAAAGAGAGACGGAGTTTAGAGATGGTTCTACTTGATAATGACTGGGAGGGGGAATCGATCGAGAAACTCCTTCACCGCCGCATCATTCTGAACACCTGAGCCAACACAGAAACAACGAACACTCAGCTCCGGCATAAAAAAAATCGCCAGGCGATGGTTTTCCATCCCGAGAGGGGGATTACCGGGATAATTAGCGAAATCAGAAGCTGCTTCAAGCATCTGAGCCGAATCTCGCACCGACCGCTCCTCCGCCATAGATCGAGAACCTCGGAGAGTTGAGCAGAAGCTTGAGGACAAAAGGAGCGGGAGGGCGGGACTTGTGAGAAACGCGTGGCGTGTGGGATGGAGTCGTGTCAAGCTGTCATAGATTGACCCGAAATTGATAGACCGACCCGATATCTGTCATGCATGGGTCGGTAGTAGGCTTGTAGCCTTGGAACCGGCTCATTTGAAAACCCTACGGACCTCAAATGAATATGGGCCACAGATTAAAAGCAGGTGTTCACTTCCTTCCTTCTCTCTTATATGCATCCAGCTCATGCGTTGCTGTTTCCACGAAGGAGCTGAGCTCTCACCTTCCCTTGGCTGTCCCGCCAGGGAGCCACGCTCCTTCCAAGAAGAGATGAAGGGCAAAATATAATAGATGAACAATGAGTGACAGCAAGGACAGGTAATAAATTTGTCCCCTTCCACACCACACCACACCACAATGTACACACAATAATAATAATACATGCATGACTTTTTTTCCCACTGTCACTCACTGGTAGCTAGTTCTCAAAGTCTTCTTCTATTCGAACTAGATGTGACATCCATAGCAGGCAGGCCCTTCAGTTTCACCTTCATACAATATACAGTACACACAGTGCATCCACCATCCCATTCTTCAACCTAATTCAACAACACTCTTTAAATGCCCGATTTGATGGCCCGCACAGACCATCTCATCAACACACTATTGACACGGGTGCATGATGCCTCAGAAACGCATCACATTCCTTTCTATGCACAGTACAGCACCAGCACCAGCACTCGTGTGATAAAATTGAAGTGCCTCAGAAGGATTAAGTCTCCATGATGCAACAGCAACTGTCCTTGAAAGCAGATGCCAGAAGTTATATAGCTTGGTTTGAAGATTTCTGCAGATCACACGATCAGATCTCCATGATAATTATCATCAATGAAAGATCCACCAATACTAGACTGTGATCTTAGGAAACATGTGGGGTTGACAGCTGCATTTATTGCAATAAATGCCCTGATTCTCCTGGCCACAAGAACATTAACACAAGTTAATGGAAGTATTTTGTTGACTATTGTAATCACTGATAGATATAATACGTGCAAATAACAACTGCATGCACGTGATCATACTGTTGATAGTATAATTCTATCTGTACAAGTACTTGTCTAGGGTTTATATCATCTTATTGTACATGTTGGTCACATAAGAAGATAGGTTTCCTTAGAAAGTACGTTATCAGGGGCTAGCTAGCTCCATGGATGAGTGTGGACTATGCATATTCAAATAGCTGAGGAATTAGAGAAACAACCGCTTAAATTGAGACAGAGGCCTGAAACCTTGCCATACACAGCTAAGAACCCAATAAAGTCAGTTACAACACAGCATGAAATCAAAGTGCAGATGCCAACAGCCAGTCACATGAACTCTTGAACTCTTGACAAGACTACAAAAACTGCAGATAGTCTACCAGATAGGGCTATTAGTAGCAGCAAGCATAATGATGAGGATCCCAGACCACCCCTAGTAAGACCACATGCAATCCAGCTCCGAGGCTCCCAGTCCAATCGACCTTCCAACAGTAGGAGTACTCGAGCCATCGAGCTTGTGATCGCCCTGATCGTACAAGTTATATCCAGAAGAGCTACACGCACCCGCAAGCTCACCCAGCCCCACAACTGGGATCGCTGGAAGAAAGTGATTCGGTAGCTGAAGGTTATCCTGGAGAGACCTCAAGCTGGGGAAGCTGACTGAAACCCCAACAGCTTCATTACCAAGCTGGGAAGGGGTCTGGGGGTTGAGCTGGAAGAAACCAGCACCGCAGCCGAAGCTACTGCCGTCAAGTGCGGCCGCGGCCGACGCAATTGTGGAGAAACAGGACACGTGCTCTTTCGGCGTTGGGGCGCTGTCAACGTAAGAGCAGCCGTCACGGACATCAGTTAGGGAGGCATAGGGCGAGCAGGAGTCAAGGAGCGGCGGCAGGGTCGCGGAGGAGGCGGAACTGGCCTCCGAGTAGAAGAAGTGGGCAGGGATGCTGCGGGCCTTCTTCCCGCCGCCGCTGCAGGTAGATCCACTGCAGCCGGAGCTCGAGATCGACTTCTGGAAAACGCGAGAAATGACCCACTCATCCTGCAACAGACCAAAACCCTAAATGTAAAACTCATAAAGAAACATTATTTAGCCATAAGCCTCCTAGGGCTAGGAGATGAACTTCTACAATAGGTTAAAAGCACGTGCGTATAAAATAAACATCAAGCCATCAAAAGCAAAGATAGATGCCACCCATTGATCATCTGTATCAAGCATCAGTGACATTGGAGTGAAAGATTATATATGTATAGTAATTAATTAAACTCACCCTTGAGCTACGGGAGAAGTAGTGATACGCGAACTTGCCCTCGAGACGGTACTCGTGCATAACCCAGTTGCTCTTCTCGCCCTTGGGGGCTCTCCCTCTGTAGAACACCAGAGTCTTCTTCATCCCCACCAGCGAGAAGGTCTTCGAGCTGTAAATCTCCCGGTCCTTGCCGGTGGCCTTCCAGTAGCCAGCCTCTGTGGCTCTGTTGGTCCTCAGCCCCGTCGGGTACTTGCGATCACGCAGGCTGAAGAAGTACCACTCTTTCTCCCCCATCTTCGCCTTCTCTACAAATTACAACAGTTGGCGTTTAGAATACTCACACAGTAACAGTCCACCGTTTGAGTGATTTATGGTCGGTTTGTATATACCAGGGAGCTCCCAAGGTTCGCACTTGTTTAGGTCAACCTCAGCGATGGCACGCCCAGAGAAAGAGCTGTCGAGGACCTTCTTGAGGAGGTAGTACGTGACGAGCTCCTCGTCTGTAGGGTGGAACCTGAAGCCCGGCGGCAGGTTGGCGTCGTCGGCCGCATTGCTGCTGTCCAAGTGCTGTTGCTGGTACAGGTAACTATCCATGGCCTCTGTGAAACCCTAGAGCAGACACAGGCCAGTGAGTGAGACGTGGATAGTGATGAGAGGGTAGGGTAAAAGGCTAAACTCGTGGAAATAAATAAGACCGAGGAATGATGATGAAGATGATGATGTGATAATAAAGAATGATGAAATACACAAAAAAAGAATAAAAAATGAGAAAAAATTACGAGAGAAAATCTCTCTCACTCTCACTCACTCATTCACTCCCTCTATTATATTCTATTCTTCTGTGTGATGTGTCCTCTTACGTTCTGTTTTTTACTCTGCAGCACCAGCAGGAGCAGGAGCAGGAGCAGCTCCTCTATATTTCTCTATTGCTTATCCATCAACCATAGCTCTCTGTGCTCAACAAGTTCGAGAGAGAGAGAGAATGCGTGCGTGTGTGAAGAAATTTGCAGAGACGAAGATGTATTCTCCTCTCCTATGTCAGTGAAGAAAATTACTAGAGCAGGAAGTAATTATAGAAATATTAATTACCTTTTAATCCCAGAAAGGGGGGATTAATTATGATTAAGCAGCGTAGTTTAAGTATTAATTAAGATTGGAAAAGCTGTGGCATATCTCCGGTGTCAGAAGAGTACACAGTGCAGTACTGAGATTATTTAACACTATGCTTTGCCTTACCCTCCCTCCCTCCTTCCCTCCCTCGGACAGACACAGCCACAGCCACAGACACAGACACAGAAGCGACGTTATCAAGGACACGCCATCCATCTCCTCCGCCTCTTTTTTTACATTGGCCATTGACATTTACTCGTGCGTGTTTGGGTGCACTCGACCCAAGAGGACAAAGCAGACTGAATTTACAGAGTATGATTAGTAATTCACCAATCTTAAGATGATATAAAAGTTGAGCCACATGGGGCAGAACCAGGAATGGAAGGGATGACTACTGTATCGTCCTTAAATCATCCAGTTCTATGACATGGTATTGCTGCAACACTCACCAGAAATGAAATCAATCTGGTGTAGCTCCGTTGATTCTCATACCTGGTTATGGGGTCATCATTGTTTGTGGGAAAATGTTGGATTACTATGGCGGAAGTTGAAGGATGAACAGGTTTTACTATGGCGTAGACAGATGAATGATTGAATGATGGTGAGAAAAAGGCTGTGAGTGGGGGAAAAGAACGAAAATTGAATAGCAGGGGGGATGCATGCATGCATGCATCAACTCAATGGAGTCACATCCATCCATCCATCCATCCATCTACATCACAAAAGGGCAACCATGGAAAACAAAAACAAAAACAGAGGAGACGAAAAGAAAAAAAAATGCATCTACAAGGAAGGAAGGTTGAGTGAGAGATATAAGGGGCGACGCGTCATTGCTCAGATTTTGAGACCAATTTCTCTCTCTATTTTTTCTCTGGCTCTGCTTTCCTCTCTCACAGTCACAGGCTTGCTTTACATCAAATCATCAATTTCCCCTTCCTCCTTCCGCACACCCAATTATGTAAATATATTATTTTCTGGTTATATATATATATATAATCACACAATATATAGTATGAATATGTAAGATAGATAGATAGATCATCGCACTGGTCTGGTTTGGTCTGGCCCTGCCTCGAGATTTCTCTCCTGCTGTATAAAACTGGTAGTAGTAGTTGTAGCGTAGCATAGGGAGGGCTTGCTTGGTTTTCACGGCATCTCCATGTCACCCCTTCCGAGAAATTAATATATATATATATAATTGACGCGATTGCATGGGATCTCAAACCGGCCTGGTCTGGTCTGGTCTGGCCTGGTGTAGTAGGCCTATGCCTTCCGATCTACCTTGGGATCTTTCTTTCCCCCAAAACTAAAACCATGGGTTGGATTGGATTAGAGAGGGTAGCCTAGGCAGTTCAGTGGCGTTTGAACCGGCACCGGAACCGGCAACGATACAGCTCCGGCTGAGGCCTCGAGGGGGTTTGATTTCGTGTCACTAGAAGCAGACCGGACTGGACAGCGGCAGTTGACTTTTTTTACTGCCATCCGCTAAACATCGAACAAGAAGGTATTATTTTGCCCATTGTTTTCGTTTAGTGAGAGCGTATAGGTTATAGCAGAGAATAAAAACAAAGAAGATGGCGATGAGGTAGCCTTAGGGGGAGCTTTGAGGAGGAGTGATGGAGGGATGGAGGGAGGAAGGAGGGGGAGCGAATGTGGAAAAAAAAGACAAAAAAAAGATGGGCTCATGTCTCGAGGGAGAGAGACAGAGAGGAGAGAGAGAGATTCACGTTCACCCCTGGGTCTGTGTGAGATGATCGGAGAGAGAGCGGGAGTGACGACAAAGTGAGGTCACCCCGCCGCCCTTGGGTAGGGGCTCTTCACCACTCCAGTCCAGTCACCACCGTCTGGCTCACCCAGCCAGCCCTTCTTGAAAAATGAAAAAGAAGATGCAATTACTCTGTTTGTTATTACTCATCTAGATTACTTGTTTGGGAAATTACATTCTTCTAATGAAGAAGAGAAGGGGAGCAAAGTTGGGTGATGGGTGTGTAGTGTAAGTTTCTAATTTGTGGGCCACCACATTCTTCTCTGGGACTCCTGAAAGTGCACGAATTGACGAAAGAAAGAAGCCGGGTGATGCTGATACTGTGCTGCTGTTTGCTGTTTGCTGCTGCTGTTGTTCCTGCTCCCAAACCCAATTTATGGCGGATTGCCCAGGTCAGCCCAATAATTCTATTCCAATAACATCTAAAATAATTCATGGGTAAAGCAGCAATAATTCCTTCCATACTGCTCAGTTTTTCTCTATCATATAAAGTTTGGAGTCAAGGTGCAGGTGGGTCGATCCCATCGATTTAGGGGGTGTTCATAGATTTGGGCCTTCAGGCTATTCAGATAGGATCTCTTCTTCGGTCGAGCCCACACAGACCCTATTGCAGAAACAGACCCTTTTGCAGAAACTAACACAAGTAGCCAATAGTGACCGTGAACAAGAGGGCCAGGTGGAAGACTAGGTCCTTGGAGATTGAGTATAGCACCCTCCAGGTGAAGCTTGAGTGAGTCCACCCGAAGCTCGAGAAGGACGTCGAGAGGCTGAAGGCAGAGCTGAGGAAGGCGGATGGCTCTGGCCGGCCTGAGCCACCACCACGATACCCGTCAAGAATCGAACAACAACAGCAACAACCTAAGTAATATATCAGTTTGTTGTTCTAAAAATAATGTGGTCTCAGGGTCCTGCGAGGATGGATCAGGAGGGAGCTCGGCGTCTAACAGCAACTTCAACGAAGATGATCATCAGCAAATCGAGGATAAAGTCAAGGGACTTTCATTTAATAAATTTGAAATGCATATACTGAAATGGAGAAAGCATAAGAAATGGGGACTTTTACCCATAATTTTAAAGTCAAGGGACTAATTTTGATAATTTTATCCGAGTAGTAAAATCATAAGACAATAGTTTGAAATATATAAATATATATTTATTTATTTGTTTATATAAAAAACTCAAAAAATGAAAAAAAATGTGATTGGATATCAGCAGGACAATCAACCCGAATTTGGAACTATCCGAATTTGGATTGGGCTGTTAATGGGTCAACCCGAACCCGCAGAATCCGGCCCTAACCTCATGAACCCTATCGCTAGCTAGCCCCTCGGTAGACTAGAGCTGCTCTCTGGGAGAGGAAGAGAAACCTTCTGGTGAATGAATGCCGTTCTCAAGATCCCAGAGGGCGGTACCTCAACGGATTTAATGAGCTTTTTGGAGCTGATAAAGCTCTTGCATCACCAGTTTCTAGGGTTCTTCTGTGAATGCCCTAGAGTCCTTGATTCGATGTTATTGGCCGGATTTACCACCGTTGGAGCTCCTAATTGGCTGCAATAAGCGGTTCATCTAATCTCCATCGCGCAAAATACGAGTTCCTATACCATTCTAGTCTACTGTCATGAGAGTGAAATCGAAGCCTATCTCTTCACTGAGCCAACAGAGCTTCAGCTGCTCGTCTTCTCGGACCCGGAAGAAGCACAAGCGACTTGATGCTATTTGTGAGAACACGTACAATGAAAACCACGGCGGGTCAAGCGAAACGAAGACAAGGGTTTCGGAGGACACCAATGATGTTGACGCTGGTGAGCTGCGCAGAAGCACAAGATCACGACGGGCCCCTGTGATTCTGGACTCCTCACCTCCGCCTGCGAGGAAGCGGAGGAAACTCGATAACATTGGCAAGGCGAGCTCGGCAAGGAAGGAAAAGTTTTCACCTCCTCGTGGTAAGGCTAATGAGGGGGATAGCTTTGTGGATGCAGAGACTCCTGATAGCTGGAAGTTCAGATTGAAACCGAGAGGGAAGAAGCATGTAAATTCTAGGTTTCCAAACAAGGTACCATCTCCGCCGGGAAAAAGAAAGCTTTTTGTTGATACAAAAATGGAAGACACGGAAGATAATCTTGCTGAGAGGAAAATAACAGAAGAGGAAAAGGGTGAGATTGATCTAAATACCGCAGAACTGAGAGTTGGGAATCCGTCTCCTGTAAAGAAGAAAAGACAGGGGAAGATTAAAGCTGCAGCTCCTTCGGAAGATGAAGAGAGTAAGGATGTAATGAATGCTGAGAACTCAATGTTGGAGCAGGCAGAAAACGAGGGAAATGATGTTATTTCTTTAGAAGATAGAGAGAAAAGGGGTTTTCTGGACACAGGCATTGCTTCAGAAGATGGAGACAAAAGGGATGTTCTGGACCCAGCTGAAGAGGTTGGAAATGTTGGGATTGAAATTGAAGGTCATGGAGATGGCTCTGAGCAAGACCTACACACTGAAACAGATGGTTGCATTGAAAATGAGGTTCAGATTGTTAATGTTAACGAAACTGCTTTGACAGAGAGAGAGGGGGAAGAAGAGATACATGATGCTGCTTCTGCTGAGGTGGAGTCCACCGGAGATGATAGTGTGACTGCAGCTGAGCATGCTGAAGAGGTCATGGAAAAAGAGGAGGATGACACTTATGGTATTAATGGAACATATCACAAACAAGTTGATGAAGAATGTGTTGACAGAGTACAAGGAAAATCTCATGATATAGAGGATGTTAACATGGTCAAGCTTGATCAGAAGCCTGCAGAAAGTGGGCAAAGTAAGAAGATTGATACCAAAGTTCGAAGTTCTTCTGATATTACAGTATTATCTTTCACTAAAGGGGGCAGACGGTGCGGTCTATGTGGGGGAGGCACTGATGGTAAGCTTCCGAAGAAGCTCATGAATGAAATTGGAGACAGTGAGAATGAAGCATTCAATGGCTCATCGCCTTCAGAAGAACCCAATTATGAAATATGGGATGGTTTTGGTGATGAGCCTACTTGGCTTGGACGACTTTTAGGCCCCATAAACGACCGCTATGGTATTGCGGGTATATGGGTTCACCAACACTGTGCAGTATGGAGTCCTGAGGTGAGATAATGTTTTTTTAACTTTAACCACTTTATCTTAAAAATTGTGTTGAATTTAGTTCTAGGATGCTCGCTTTTCTTCATTGTGGCACGAGCCATGTCTGCATTTGAAGTTTGTTTTCTCTTGTTAGTTTTTTTTTCTGTTGGTTCTACAAAGCATTTAAGTTTTGGATTTTTCTCTAGCCATCTAAACTTGTATTGTCTGTGGCTTTATTAAGGTGTACTTTGCGGGTCTTGGCTGCTTGAAAAATGTTCGAGCTGCACTTTGTAGAGGAAGGGCTTTGAAGTGTACACGGTGCGGTAGACCTGGAGCTACAATTGGTTGCCGTGTTGATCGTTGCCCAAAAACTTACCACCTGGTTAGTTTCTTGCTGCCTTATGTCTTTCCTTTGGTGATCCTTTTCTTTTTAACTATAAATGGAGGAAATACACTGGTGATTATTCATATGCACAATCTTTGATTATCTTATCTCCCTTTCCTTCAATTTTTCTTGCTAATACCATCAAATCACAAGCAATTCTTTTTTCTAATTCCCATCATGTTGCATTATACATTCTGCAGCCTTGTGCACGAGCAAATGGTTGCATCTTTGATCACCGGAAATTTCTCATAGCTTGCACAGATCACCGTCATTTCTTCCAGCCACATGGAATTAAGAATTCCAATTGGTTGAAAAGGATGAGAGCCAAGAAATTGAAGTCGGAATTCAGGAAGTTGTCAAATGATGCTTCCCGGAAGGACATTGAAGCTGAAGAAAAATGGTTGGAGAACTGTGGGGAGGATGAAGAATTCTTAAAAAGAGAGAGCAGGAGGCTTCATCGAGATCTATTAAGAATCTCTCCTGTTTATATTGGTGGTGGAAATGCTGGGGATGGAAATGGATTTGAAGGCTGGGATTCTGTTGCAGGGCTTCAAGATGTCGTCAGATGCATGAAAGAAGTTGTCATTTTACCTCTCCTTTACCCTGAGTTTTTTGATAATTTGGGTCTAACACCTCCAAGGGGAGTTCTTTTGCATGGATATCCTGGAACGGGTAAGACTCTAGTGGTTCGGGCATTGATCGGCGCATGTGCTCGAGGAGACAAAAGGATTGCTTATTTTGCAAGAAAAGGAGCTGACTGTTTGGGAAAGTATGTTGGAGATGCCGAACGTCAGCTTAGGCTCTTGTTCCAGGTTGCAGAGAAATGTCAACCTTCGATTATATTCTTTGATGAGATAGATGGGCTGGCACCTCGCAGAACAAAGCAGCAAGATCAAACTCATAGTTCTGTTGTCTCCACACTTCTTGCATTATTAGATGGCCTTAAATCTCGTGGTTCTGTTGTTGTGATAGGTGCAACAAATCGTCCCGATGCTATTGATCCAGCACTAAGACGTCCTGGGAGATTTGACAGAGAAATTTACTTTCCATTGCCATCTTTGGGTGATAGAGCTGAAATTCTATCACTTCACACCAAGAAATGGCCAAAACCAGTCTTGGGTTCTCTTCTACAGTTTATAGCCCAGAAAACTGCTGGTTTTGCTGGAGCGGATTTACAGGCTCTTTGTACACAGGCAGCGATGATTGCACTCAAGAGGAACTTCCCTCTGCAGGAAACTTTATCTGCTGCAGGAAAGAATTCAGGTGCTGATCGCATCCCCCTTCCTTCATTTGCAGTGGAGGAGAGAGATTGGTTGGAGGCTCTGTCATGTTCTCCTCCTCCTTGTTCTCGCAGAGAGGCAGGAATAGCTGCAAATGATATAGTTTCTTCTCCTCTTCCTACCCACCTTTTTCCTTGCCTGATGGAACCTCTTTCTCAGTTACTTATTTTGCTTCACTTGGATGAAAATCTTTGTCTGCCTCCTGCTCTTTCTGGAGCAGCACTGAGGGTTAAAAATATAATATTTTCTACTATGGAGAAGAGGAAACTGCCTGTTAATCACTGGAAAACTCATTTGCAAGATTGCATGCAAGATAAAGAAACTGAGGATGAAATAGGGAGTGCCCTTTCATCAACTGGTCTTTTGATTGGGCAGTCCAACTTTGTCAATGATTATGCTCACATTGATGATTCACAGTGCAACTTCCTGCAGTCAGAACCTTCTCTAACTTTCAATCGAGGAACTCAATCCTTCACATCACGAAACACATCTTTTGCGTTGAGAAAAAAATCGGGATATCGTCTTTTGATATCTGGAGTATCTGGATCTGGACAGAGACATCTAGCTTCTTGTCTGCTCCACAGTTATGTTGGAAATGCTGAAGTTCAAAAGATTGATTTGGCTACTGTTTCACAAGAAGGGCATGGAGATGTTCTTCAAGGAATAACTCAGATCTTGAGTATGTTTTGGTGCATTGCTGCCTTTTTTTTCCCGATATTTCATTTGTAGTGTTCAGTTTTGATATCTTAAGAGGATGTCGCATTTAGAGAAACTCAGATATTGCTTTGCAATCTTGACGACTCTCTGTTTCTTATCCAGTGAAATGTGCCAGCGTGGATTCAAGTGTAGTATTTATGCCTAGAATTGATTTATGGGCTGTTGAGACGCTCTATGATATTGCCAGTGAAGAGGAAACGATGAGACCCGAAGATCTTCAGCAAATCTCATCACAATCTTGGAACTCGTTTATTGAGCAGGCAGAATCAGTCTGTGTGAATACATCTCTTGTTATTTTGGTATGGCTTCTTTTCTCTACTATTCACTGGTCATATTATTTCTTGACTTCCAGGATTCATTGCTTTCTGTAGCTTTTATATCCACAGTTGGGAAAATAAGAATATTCATTAGAAATTGAACTGGCTAACCTAGAGGCAGATGCTGTGTCAATAAATGTTGTAGCAACCAAGCTGCTGCAGATTGCTTTGATTCAGAAGTGTTCAGTTCTATTCCATTGCCTGATTTTCTCCCCTTCTGAATTTTTGAACAATTGAATTTTCCATGTCCCAACAGGCTACATCAGATGTTTCTTCTATGGCTCTTCCTTCTCGAGTAAGGAACTTTTTCTGTGGTGATGTGCAGCAAAGATGTTCTACTAACTCGGAGCATGCGTTCCCAAGGTTTTGCATAAATCTTGGTGCTGATGTCAATTTTGATGTGGTGATGGAGCGGTCCGTAGCAAAATTGTCAAATAACTTAGTTCAGCAATATGTTCAGTTGATTCATCAGAAAATTCAGCTGCGTAGACCTCTTCAAGATGGAAATTCTGATTCTACCATGAAATGCAGTCCTGGTAATGTATTATCTGGTGGTGGAGAAACTGATCCTGCGTCACAGCGCTCTGATAATTCTTTAACAAAAGCACTACAAGTTTCTAATAAGAGAAACTTGAAGGGGAAATCAAACTTGATGCTAGCGATATCAGCTTTTGGCTATCAAATACTACGATACCCTCATTTTGCTGAGCTATGTTGGGTCACATCAAAGCTGAAAGATGGACCAATTGCAGACATTGGTGGACCCTGGAAAGGTTGGCCCTTCAACTCTTGCATTATTCGTCCCTATACTACCACAGAGGAAATGACCACTGCTTGTGGTCCAGGCAACGTGAAAACTGAAGAAAAGTACGGCTTGGTAAGAGGTTTAATGGCTGTTGGGTTATCAGCCTATAAAGGCATGTATGGTTCAGCAAAAGAAGTCTCCTTTGGGATACGACGGGTTCTTGAGATCTTAGTTGGACAGATTAATGCAAAAATTCAAGCTGGAAAAGATAAGTATGGCTATGTTCGAATCCTATCACAAGTTTCATATCTAGAAGACATGGTCAATAGCTGGGCATATTCCCTGCAGAGGTACTACTTCGCTTTGATTAATATATGAGATAATCATCATATGTATATAGATATTTACAAAGGTTTTTTTCCTCATTTGCCTCAGTCTAGAGTCAGATGCTCAGGTAATCGTTCCCAAGGCAGCACCTACAAATATGACTCCACCAAACGAAAATATGAACCCTGAGGCCAAGGATCTTGGCCCAACAATGTCTGGAAAAATTGTTGAAGAAGAGGTGCAGAAAGGAGGTGCAGGTTTAAACACGGCAAGCAGCAATTGCATGCAACCTGATTTTTTAGAGGGAGTTCCAGCTATGGATGAGGGCCACCCCTCTGTAGGAAGCTCTGCGCCTGATGAACATCATGTCAGCCCCTTATTTTCTAGTAAGTTGATTGATGGCAAACTAACTGAGTCTGATGAAACAAACACATCTTGCCCCGATTCTGAACCTGTGGCTGGAGATCCTGTGAAGGCACTAGAAAATAGATGGATCCTTTCTGAGGAGGGTCAATGCACTTCAGGTTTTCTGAAGGGGGTTCAGACATTGCAGACACTTTCTTCTGATTCTGCAGCTAAATCCAATGAGACTTCCCTTGTTGGAAATAGTACCTGCACTTCCTCCGCATCTGGAACATGTTTCTACCGCTGCTGCTTAGATTGCATTTCTTCTCTCCATCGTTTGATGCGACAACATCTTATTCAGCAATGGGGTCTGAAGAAGAATCAATGGACTGTTGAAGAGTTTCATGATGCTGTTGCAACATTATCTGTGGACCTCTTTTCATCCCTTAGGAAGCACTGCTTTAGTGATTATGGCAGTACATTGTGTGATGAAATCAGCACCAACAAGCCTTCTGAGTTGAACGGGTGCAGTTGCAGGAGTTCATCATCTCTAGTCCTTCCCGTGGAATGTAAATGTCATTCCCTCAGTAGAGTGGGGACTGCAGATGGATGTAGCTCCGGCAGAGGCCAACCTGGTTTGGACACTGAATTCCTTATCAGAAATGCTGTGCTGGATGCAGGTAACCCTCACAAGGATACAAAATTCCAGTGCAAGTTGGAGGCTCTGTGCCTATGTTCTCTGTCAGAGTTGGATGTGTTTACCAAGATGCGCAACTGTGACACCAAGTAGATGAAACCTTTTCCCGGCTTCAAAAACATTTTTGTTGTGTAGATAAAAACTATGACTGATGTGCTGTGTCACTACTCTTAGACTAGAACTGTAACATACGCCCTCAAGTTATTCAATGATGTCAATATATTTCTGGAAATGTGTGTTCTTCCCTGTCTTTTTGGTTGGTAGATGTCTGTCTGGCGATGTTTTGGCTTGGAGTTTAGGCCAATAGAAGAGCATTTTTGAAGTTGTATCTCTTTCAGCTATCAGAGTCGTCTCCTCATGAATGGATGGCTGAAGATAATACTCGTGGCCCATTAGCCCATGTAGAAGATATTTCATGGTATCATCATCCTCCCAATGAAGATGGAATCTGCAACTTCTATCTGTCTCCGTCTGTCTCTCAAGCATATCTCAGCCTACTTCTGAACTCTGAGGCCAGAAAGCAGCAAAGCCACCATAACCAAATGCTGCAGTCTTTCACTGCCCATTGTCACTATCATCTTCTCTCTTCCAACTTCCTTCCCTTCTTCTCTCTGCGTTCTTCTTATCCTCTTTCTTCTTCGCTCAGGCCACCCGTTATCCTCCCCTCCTTCTCTGTCTCCGCTGCCCCCCGTCAACAAGCGGCGGAGCCATGGTTGGCCTCCCAAGTGGAAGAAGCCACCACCGCCATTTCCGATCTCACAGAGCCAGAAATGGCGGCGGAAGACGGTCCCATAGAGCTCCCATTTTCCGGTCCTTCGATTTTCGCCACGACTGATGACCCCACTCCGCTCCAGTTGGCCACCAGCGTCCTCCTCACCGGAGCTATCTCGATTTTCCTCTTTCGCTCCATCCGTCGCCGTGCAAAGCGCGCCAAAGAGTCGGTGAGCCAACTACTTTCTCTTTCCCCTGCTGCTTCAAGCTGAATTTGGGTTTTCCTTGCTGTTCCAATTCGTGTCTCTTTTCATCGTTTCATGTTTTTAGTGGGTTTGTGACAGAAATTTAGGTCCTCAGGTGTCAAGAAGACGTTGAAAGAGGAGGCTCTAGATAACTTGAAAGCAATGGGAACCGCATCAATAGAAGCTAAGGCCTCTCCTTCACCTGTCCAAGCTTTGATTGGTGGGGTAACAGCGGGTGTAATTGCCATCATCCTATACAAGTTCACAACCACCATAGAAGCAGCCCTTAATCGCCAGACACTCTCTGATAATTTCTCGGTAGCTCCTCCTGTGATAATTCTGTAGAACTGTGAATTCTGATCCCGTCTTCTCCTAACAACGGTATCTGTTGATCTATTGCAGGTGCGGCAGATAACAATAACTGTAAGGTGAGACACTGTTTTATTGATTCCATCAACTCTGCTCTCTTGATGCAAAATGCTATTTTCCCCTCTCTTCTTTATCTTGTGGTTGCAGGACAATTGTGAACGGGCTGTGCTATCTTGCAACATTTGTGTTTGGCATAAACTCTATAGGGCTGTTCCTTTACTCGGGGCAGCTTGCATTGAACTCCTTTGCTGGCGATTTGCCCAGTGAACAGAAGGAAACTGTCAGCAAAGACCAACTGAGCACCACTGGAGATGGCGCTGAAGTGAGTGGCAGCTCAGAAGACAGAGCCTCAGATGAGACGCAGTGAAAGATGGTGGTAACCACATACATGTATTGGGTGGAGAGTGTCTCCTTCATTTCAGGGGATATGCCTCTTTCATTGTAAGGAATGTGATGATCAATCAGGGACCTTAAAACTGATCTTCCTTCCCCCATCAATTAATCAGCAAAGAAGATAGTTACTACCATATATTGGTGGTTTGGAGAGCCATTGATGTACATCTTCATCAGAACATAACAGCTAACCTTGTGAACAAAAAGAAAGAGTAGTAGAAGCAAAACCTGTCTGTCACCTATAGGAAACCCACATGACATGGATGGGGGTGGAGTGGGGAAGTGAAGCAAAATATTAGCAAGACAGTAAGCAGACAAAGCTGACCTGGTTCCAGTCAGATGCCATATCATCCCCACCTTTGGGGAGCAGTGGGATGAGAATGGATTGGCTCTTTGGTGTCAGTGATGATCAGTTGAAGAGTCCATCCTTTCAATCATTTTTTTTATATAGCAGCAAGTTGACCCAGTGATACACACAAGATTATATTCAGAACTATTTCCCCCAACCTGCTCCAAATTTTCTATCGTTTCAGCTGCGATGCAATCTCACTGATACAGAGTTTTTATTTTATTTGCTGGGGCAGGTGCTTGTCAGTACAGTACCTAGCTTAGCATCATTGGAAATACAGTATAATTCTATGTTGTTACTATAGAAGAAATAGGGGTTTTCATAGTGCGTGCACTTTGGAAGACCCTATTGCCACAGGGGTTCATCGTATGTATGCCAGGCTTCTGGAGTAGAGATGTAAGCAGAAATCCTACACGGCAAAGTACTGTAAATTTTCGTTATCATGTATTCACAAATTCTCAATTGACAATCTAGAAAACAAGTTCAAGCATAACCGCATCCTTATTTACAAAATCTTCGAGGCTTATTCTCTGGGTGGAGCTTTTGCACTTCAAACCGAAGTTCAAGTAGCCACTAAGAAAAAACTCAGTAAAAGGCATCAGTAGTATAAGGCTTGCCTGGTATTTCCCAAAACCCATTGACCTCTTCAATCTAGTTCGAGGACAACTTTACCAGGAACCAATCTTTTGTCTTTAGCTTCGTGAGCCTCTCTAACCTGCGTAATAGGGAACGTTTTATCCACAGGAATGTGCAGCTTCTTGGCTTCAGAGAGCAGACGGATCTCATTCAAACCCTCAGAGTCAGCCCTCATATAGGTCCATCCATATTCTGCATACATGTCAAAAGATAACTACCTCATCAAGCTATGTTTCATATACAGAAAGGGACTACTGGAAGAGCAGGCATGGGAAATGAGCTCAGCCCAGGATCCTTAACAGTGGAATATACTCGAGGCACTACCAATATTTCAAATTGAGATGTAAGATCATTATGCAGCTATCCAGTGCTTACCTATTCCATGAGAAAAACGATATTGGAACTGTTTCTTCAGTAAGATGGCTGTAGCTGCAGGGAGCCCAATGACTAGTCCATACCTATCAGCAAGTGATGCTGTTTCTCCCTGCCATGGAAGAGAAAAACACAAAAAAAACACTTCAGGCTTTTGGCCGGTGCACTGAAAATATCAATCCTCAGACCTTCAATTATTACCTGCAGGGTCATATAGTGGCCACCTCTCCTCAAAAAATTTATACCTATTCTCTCTGTTTCCGCTGCGCCTATAGTGTCTAAGACTGCGTCAAATTTTCCTTTTATAGCCAACTCAATGTCCTGCATGTAATGTTATAAACTTCAAAGCATGTGGGTTGGAGATTCAACCATCAATTCCAAAGTTCAAAGATATAAACATAATGATAAAATATTCAACCTTTTAGCAATTTAAGATCGGCTTCCAGAAGTATACACATTCAGTTCTAAGGATCCTTGCCTGATAGGAAGGGCACAAAGTAGATCAAGGAGCAGAAGAGATCTCTTACCTCTTTTGTATAGTCAACAGCCTGCTCAGCACCTGCAGCTAAAGCTTGCTGTACACTCTGGCCACCACAAGTAGTCAAGACATGGCAGCCAGCAGCCACTGCAAGCTGAACTGCTGCGAAGCCAACCGCACCTCCTCCTCCAATTATCAATACCCTTTGCCTGCAACATAGTACACTTCAGTTTCCTATCCTTAAGAAACTGTTGGAAGCTGAGCAGTGATCTCAGAACACTCACAGTTCAATCGATGCTTAAAACTAGTCGCATGTCTAATTCTCTAAACTTTAAATGTGAGTCTCTTCAAAAACTTCCAGATGCATATGTAAATGTGGCATATATTCAAAAGCTTCCACACTTTATGACTGATAATCCAGCTCTTTCATTTTTGTTTTGATTTCATAATAAAGCAAATCATAATTATTATTAAGTCTTAAAACAGAAATGACAATATTTCCATTTTCAATGATAACATACCCTTCAATAATCCTTGCAGTACTTTTTAGAGCTCTCCATGCTGTAAGTGCTGCAAAAGGGATGGTGCTGGCTTCCTAGAAAATATTAAGAACATTTTTAGGCATATAGGGACAAGCAAGCAATTCAATGGCATAAAAGAAAGGGCAATTTAACACCATCTTAACAATATTCATTGAAAGATAGAATTAGCCAGATAACATCAATCCTGAAAAAGGTTGCTAAGAAAATAAGTATCAAAATCTGCAAGTACATACTATATGTGTTATTGAATCAGGTTTAGGAGTAAGTTCATCTTCTGCAAGAATAGCATACTCGGCGTAGGTGCCCCTAACAGCTGTTGGATGCAAAGCACCGAAAACTTCCTGTCCAACCCTCAGCGATCGGACAGAAGCTCCAACTTCTGCAACTTCACCACTGACATCGCGACCCAGAATCAGAGGCAGAAGCGGTTGAAATATTGACCGACCATAGCCTGATCTCATCTGAAAGTTTTACCATTTCAGTAATATACAAATGAAAATTTCACAGGAATGTAAATTTTACAGTAACAATAGAAAATTATCCAAAAAGAAGATAATGGAGCAAGCAACTGGATAAAAATAGGACAAATCTTTGAGAAACCTAATCAATTTATTATGCGGCTACATGTAATAAATCGATAGTTGGTTGGCTCCAATATATAAAATACAATGTACAATGTCTACATATATAAACAGTGGATCCTGGAGAATCTCAATTCTATAAAATAACATAAGCATTTTGAAGTCCGAAGGCAGAGTTAATCCCAGTTAAAATCTGAGTTCACTCCTTAATAAACACCAACAGCCATAAAGTTTGAATCAGAGAGAAAATTGAAGAGGATTCATGTGGAACTAGATGCAGTCTTCTATGCAAATGAAACAATATGCATCATCATCAAACTAGAAGGGGAGAGCAGCTCTCTTTCTGCTTCGCTTGGAAAGGTTAATTACTCATGTAAAGCTAGGAAAAAGGTAAATTTTTATCTCAGGCAATAGATCATATGCACATAGAAGAATGTCACCCCTAAATGCTCCAAGAAGAATCTGAATGATAAATAAGAGGATGAAATTTTCAATGGAAAGTCTAAAATCAATTCATATTTCAAGGGATTATAGCACTACTTATCATTAAACACTCACCCGAGAAGGCATAAAAATGGGTAACCAGATAAAGAGGTATTTCTATTTATATTAATGGACAATAGTTGGTGTACTTGCAGCAATTTATCAACAATCTCCCATCTTCTAATCTCCGTTAATATTTCATCTGTCAAAGTACCTTATTTGGACTGTGCTATGGATATATAACATGTGAGCATCACTACATTGACAGGTATGCCTTCCATTTGGAATTTGGTTGCTAGAGAAGGAAAAGCAGTACAAACTAAAGCCAAATTACACATGGGGAGTTTATCTTGGAAGAAGGGTAACCGCTATGCATTGATTGGCATATCCCCAAAGAAGCAAACTTAAGCGCTTTTCAATATGCTCTATCCAGTAAATTAAAGGTAGCTCGTGTAACAGTGTACATCTACATTCTCGGTATACACGATAGACAAGAAAATTTCCAAGAGAAATTTGACAGTCTGATCACTTGACGTTACTAAAAGATCAGCTGAAGGACTTCTAAAAGATCAAATAAACTGCGGGTGTTCATTCGAGTAGAACTTGTTGAAACATTGACAAACATGCAATAAACAGATCGTTCCATACAATTTTTCCCCAAGATTCCATACATTTTTCACTTCTCAGTCTAGTGCTATGGGCAACACCTCGGGAATCAAAGCACCGAAAAAATCATTATCAAACTGAAATGAAGAAGAACAGCTTACTCTGGTATCGAGAGGGTTGATCGACACGGCCCGTGCGCGGACAAGGACCTCATTGGGCTTGAGATCAGGCACCGCCACGTTGTCTCGGAGCTCCAGCACCTCCGGCCCGCCGAAACGAGGCAGCATCACCGCTCTGCAGCTGGTCGCTACGAACCTCAGCCCTCTCGACGGGGTCCTGGCGGCGGCTGCTTCCACATGGCTGAGATTATGAATTCCACCAAGACCGCCAAGGGAACTTCCAACAGAACTTCCATTTCTGAGGGAACTACTGACGATGGCACGATACCTTAGGAAACGCATCTCTTCACGATTAGCTCAAGCTGGTTAGAGTCTATCCAGTAAGAGAGATATAGCGGGGGAGAAAGTAGAACGACGTCGTTCCGATGGCCGCAGAGTGGGAAAGAAGCCTGTAGAGCAAGAACGTGGATACATCCGTCTCCATATGTGAGATGAGCGCCCCTGTGAGGGGAAGGGCGCTGTCAATTAATTACAAGGCAACACAACTAATTTTGTTGTCTGTTTGAACATTCTTACGGACCGCAAGAACATATAACAGATATAACAATTAAAGAACACAGCATGGTGAAATGATGGGCAAGTGATGACATGTATGTCAATTAAACTAGTGGTTTCCACTAGTTCTTTGTACATCATCCATTGCCCTAGCTAAATGTTATGACTACCCAAGTTAGAGGTCTCCAAATTCATAGTTAGCGGCCGTCCATGGTCATCAACCAATATCTCACTCTATGTTAAAAGATCCCTCAGCTACTGTACCCCTCCATGGAATTTCTCATTGTAGCCACGATTGCAGCAGCACTAGCCAGGGCCAGGGGTGGTCATCCAAGTTTTCCGGATCCTGACCAGAGTGTTTGGTTTGGTTTGCATTCTGGGGAACCATGGCCTCACTGGACAGTCTATGAGCTTATCTGATGCTTCTGCAACGTTGCTGGGATCTGACCTTGTTGGGCACCGGTAGCACCATTCATAGAGTCTCCACTGGCTCTCTGCAAATGTTGTTGAGCAACTTGGGCTGCTGCATCTTTCAGGGCATGGAGCTGTTGAAGCCTGTGATCAGTCTCAGGGCGGCGACAGACTTTCCTAAGGGGCACGATCTCCTGATTACAAGTTATAGCAAAAAAGAACTGTAAGATCTTTGCTGATCTAGTAATCCCATTCAGTTGAAGGTCAGAGTGACGGAATTTTGTTATTAACAACCCGAAGCAACTGCAGAAATGAGAAAAGAAAAAAAAATGTTCTTGCCAATCCTTGTCTAGTCCATCAGCCTACAGCTTATTATCTCCCAATGCTAAAAATCTGAATCAATCACATCATAAGAGACCTACAACAAACCCCAAAAACATAGACCTAGGCCTTGCTTAAATTCTTATCAAAGTATTTACTCCCTCTGCCACCTCATATGTACCCCGCATATGCCAGACCTATCCCAAAACCCTCTTCTTACTTTAGGGTTGTGATAAAAGAACCAGCACAGGAAGATTCTTGTCTTGACTGAACCAATCACAAAGAAGATTCATCAGAGATGAGGTTTATAGTGATTTACAATTGTGACTAACTCTATCCACAGAACTCATTTTTTAGATATTGCTCGTGTCAGAAATTTCCCTAAAACAAACATGTTAACTATCATATATATAAATGTACTACACACAATGCGATATGAGCATCAGATCAAAGATTCTCACCTCAGACTCATCATGATCATATCGAACCAAGAACCGGCAGCGACAACCTCTCACATCATGTCTTCGCCTTTGTGCATCAAGGACATGGGCATCATAATATAAAGCTTGTTCTTTACCTTCCTGGGACAGTCCAAAAAGAATTCCTAGTGAGTCAACCTAAAAACTAAAAAGATCTCCTTAACCAATAATTGGATCAGCAAAGTATAAATGTTATAAAACTATAAACTTCTACCTGAAAACAGAGTATGAGATCTCCAGGAAGGACTGCAACACATTCAGATGCTTCACAAGGGAGAGAGCGCTGTCTAATACACTTACGAATGTTCAACCACTCATCCTCATCCACCCCAAAGCCAGAAAACCGGACTAATGCTTCCTAGAAAAGGATACAACAAATGAAATAGATTAGTAACAAGACATGAGACATTTATTTAAGATAATATGCTTTAAAAAAACTAAATCTAAGCCTACAACTTTACCAGATCACCAGTCTCCAAGTGTCTGTGAGACAAAAAGTTAGCAACATCATACCTGATATAAGAAAATATAAAGGTTGGTCAAATCAATAAACTGGGAAATGAAGCTCCGGAGCTTCCACAGATTAAAAAGATATCCATACAAACCATGCTCCATCCCGAGAAGACTTAGCTTCAAACTCCATAATAGAAGCATCTGGACCCTTTCCAACACTTCCACTTGCCAAAGTGAAATTGCTTAGTTTTACTGTTACCCAAGAAAAGGGACAAAGGCTTAAGCAAAGTCTTTAGACATAAACATTTCCAGTAATGGCAGAATATTCGAGTCACTTATTCTACCAACTTCAATAATTTCTTAGAAGAATAAAAAATCTACATAAGATACTTATAAATAGCTCTCGTGTTTGCAATAAAATACTTGGCAGGGAGGTCTGGAGAATGCATATGAATGAAATTTGTCCTGTTTGATAGGAAGGAATGAAAGGCATGCAAGGGGAATGAGATTTGAAGATTGTTTTAGATTAATTACACTACAAACTTTAATAAATAGGGAATGCTCATTCCATGATACTAAGAAGAAAGTTTTATTAAACATAAATTAACCCTACCAACTTTAATAGTGTAGTTAATGAAAATACCCTTAAAATCGCATTCACATTCCATTCCTAAAGGGGATCTTAGAGTAATGATGCATCATGATTCAAGACTTGCTTACAGAGCTTACTAAAGATATCCCAAGAGCTAGTCTGATAGTTAGATGTAGATGAGACTCCGTCCACAAAACTAGAAGGTTTCAAACTAAATGTTAGTCGTAATACTCTGCAGAAAGAATTTGGAAATCTAACACTGTATAATAAAATAGTTTTTAGTAGTAGAGGGAATTGAGTCAAGTGAACCAAGTATGCTTTGATGGATACAGTAAAAACTAGGAGCACGAATTTCCAACCAAAAAATATCAAAACTTCCAACAAAACTACGGAAATGAATGGACTAAAAATATAGCTACAGAGGCTTCAGTTCTACCTGCAGGAGCAGCATTTGGCGCAACAACAGCAGTGGCCACAGGCTGAGGCACATTCCTGACAGTATTCGGTTCAATCTGAAAATTTGGAGAAGCTGACAACTTTACAGGGGGCTTTGTCGACTTTGCTCGAATAGCATAACGCTTGTTCTGGAACCAGTTCCAAACCTACATAATAAAAAAATACAAAAGATTGAAAAAAGAGAGAGGGAAGTAAAGGACTCTTCCTTAGGACAAGTTAGATGTGATAAGTCTATCCTTACTTGCTTCATTTGCACCATCATCTTTCCTTTTCTCTCTTCAGAGTTACTGTGAGAGAGTTGAAAAGCTCATGAAACCGATATAAATTTTAAACAGAGAGAACAGAAGCAAATAAGACATCTATATAGGGCTTCTTTTAGTAGGGCAGATGATTTGTATTCATTTACAAGCCGAATACCTGAACTTTTCTGCAAGTGCGTCGAGAAGCTCACGTGCTGGCATTGTGTTATTATGATCTTGCAGAATAGCTTCCATCTCAACTACCTTCAGAAAAAAAGGAAATAAAATAGTATCATTGATAATTAATGGAGAACAAGCTATGGTCAATCAGATCCCTTCAGTTACACAGCAAGGCCAGACAAACTTCGTAGTAAGAAGTTGCAACATCCTCATTCTTCCCCCAAATCCTCCTTGTGAACTAGCCTCCTCATCATATATTATATTTAGATTGACTTTTCTTGATGGAAAATAACTAGACAGATGAGAGATGCAGTATTTGACCATAAATCTACTTATCACGCAGAAGTTTTTTGCACATGGATTGGATCAATAATGAACTTGTATCTTGGCCCTTCAACTTAACTCAAGGATGGGACGCCTCCCTATGAAAACAATCCATCTGAAAATTTTTCCAGAAAACTGTTTTGTCCCCCACTTACTTAGCTAAGACCTATAACTTCAGCCTAGTAGAGAGTTGGCTGATTAGAACAACCTTCAGCCTGTCAAACAGTTAAAGAATCCAGATCCAACAAATCAGGGACAGATCCAGGGGGGTGCTAGGGATGTATTTTTGTTTAAGTTTACCTAATGTTTATAGTATTCGCTTAATCCACCCCTAGTTCATTCCTTTAGTCTCATATTATTTTTTACCCCTTGAACAAATTTCAGGCCGTCCTTGCAACCAATGCTCCCTTCCTGAAACTAATCCATCTGCTTAGAAAAACAACTGGCAGAAGAAAGACGACATGTAACAGTATGAACTGACTACACAATTTCCAGTCACCTAACCATGCAGAAGAAACAAAATTAGCGGCGAAAATCAAATCAAGCTGAATATGGCAAGAGTGGCCGTGCACTCCTCGACCAGTGATTGCCTGGGATGTGGTTCCCCACCTTACGGATGGTAATTTCACATTACTTCCTCACCCCCAAAAATGAGACATTAATGCATCGCACATATTCAGCCATGCACATGCAGATAACACTCGATTTCAGTAAAGAAGGCAACGTAATTACAATGGCGCAAACGAACATCCGTCAAGTATAAAAGCAAGAAAATCACAGCCGGGATGAAAACCCCTAAACCACGATGCAGATGTTTTCCGATTGGGTGGCTGAACCAGAGAGTTACCTCCTGAGCAGTGAATCGGAAGGAAGGGGCTCCATTGCTGGGAGGCCGTCCCATGAGAGGTTTTCCGATCGGTCGCCTCTCAGCTCCGCTGTGTGACTATCCAGTCAGCAGAAAAAACTGATGCTTTTCGGCGCCTAATTTGACTCCCGCAGGGGAAGCCTTTCAATTGCATATTCCAAATATCTGCATAAATAATTTAATTATTTCGAAAAATACAAATAAAAATTAAAATAATTAATTATATTTAATCAGACATCACTCCAAAAATTACATACATTTTCAATTAAAAAAAAAATATATATATATATATATATATTATTTACCCTATGAAGATGTATTAGTGCTAGTAATGGGGCCGGTCAGGTCTATGTTCCATTGTATCCGGACTCAACCGGATCCGAGTTTAATCCTAATTAATCCGTACTGTACACCAGCTGTATATGTATGTTATAAGCAAAGCAAAACAACCAAGCAAGCCAAAGCCCCGAGGAGGCTGTGTGGTTCATGGCAAGCAAGGGAGAAAGAAGGGAAGACCCATAACAAAAAAAAGTACCCACCCACACCCAGAAAAGGAATATTCTTATAAAATTCTTCTACTTTTTTTTTCTCTCTCTCTCTGAGCTCTGCCTGTAGCATTATATGCAACCTGCACTGCATTACCTTCAAAAAGACATAAAAAAACTTTACCAAATTTCGTCTGGCCTGTGAATACAATCACCTTTAAACACTGTGTAATTGTCCCACAATACTTGAATGTTCATGACAGAGGAGGTGTTGATGGGAGGGGTTCTAACTTCTATTCTCTGTGAAAAAAGAAATATTGAAATAAAGAGAGGATTTTCTTTTTCTTTTGTCAAGACAAAGACATAGAAAAAGACAGGGGACAAAGACAAAGAATCCCTCTCCTCATTAGATCCCAAATATAAATATAATTGCATTAAAATCCCAATTAAAAAATAACTCATGATGATAACTCAATAAGAGGATTATCCTCTTTTATTCCATTCAATTTAAGCTATAAACTTTTATTTATGATTTATTTCAACTACTTTAAAAGGAAAAAAAGTATTATGTGATTAATAACCCCTTCATCAAATTACTTCACTTTTCATGAAATGTAGAACAAAATATAACTAAAAATGTAGTCTTTAAATACAAAATAATAATATCATAAATTGTAGTAAGAGATTTTAGTCACCTAGAAAGAGGGAGAGACTGAGATGATAGAATGTTAATGCCATGAATGATAAAACGCTTGAATGTGCTACCCGGATGTCAAATTATAAAAAAAGAGAGACAAATTACAGCATTCCCAATTTCTAGTTTCCATAAATTTTTTGTTCCTATTGTCTCTCTAGTACATCGGGTTATGCATTATTAGCCCCTCCCAGCCTCTCTCCTCCCCTTCGATCATCCTCTTCGATTTGCCAAACTGCTAACACCTCCGGAAGATAAACGCCAAACTGAGGGATTTCTGATCTCTCCACCCGGGACGGTCTGCATGTTGCTCCCCCTCTCTTCTGCTAAGCCGATTTAGATTTTCCTTTCTTCTTGAGCTAGATTGACAAACTTGAGACCTTTAGCCTATTGTAGTTTGTGTTATCGCAATATCCGATGAACCCATTTTGCCGACTCTAATTAAGATAATTTTCTCTCAAACTTGAAAATTTGCAGAAATACGGTAACTTTGAGGGACCTGTTCCAGCTTTTGGTCGATCTGCGTGACTTGAAACATCCGTTAATGCTGACGAGGTAACCGCTCTTCATCCTTGTACATTCATCCCCTAAAAGGTCAATACTTGTGTAAGAACGGGGGAAAGATAAGCAAATTTTGGATTTTTGTGCCAAAATTTTTATGGGTATTTTCCGGATTGATGGTTTCTATCTATTGAAATAGGAGTGCTTCCTGAAAATCCTGTTCTTCTGGGGGATATTGAACTCTATCTTTTGATTCTTATCTGGTATTTTGTGGCTGTTTAGTACTAGCCTTTAACTTGCTTAATTGGGTTACATCGGTCGCAGAGTCTCATTAACTGGATCTTTTTGAATAACTTGCTAGACTGAAAAAGGATGTGGCTATTGATTTCATCTTCTACTTTTCTTCCACCTTATGCTTAAAGATTCTGATAAGCCCATGACCTAGGTGAAGTTGTCTTTGTGATACTATACCATTTTGATTTAGGATTCAGGATGCTCAAGACCTTTACCGGAAGGATTTCTCTCTGTGTTTTTTTTTTTCTGTTGCCTAATGGGTACACTACTATTTGACATTGTGGTAGCTTGTTCTGATGCTTTCTTACTAAATTTGTTCTTAGTGGTAGAGCATATTAATCATAGTATTAGGAATATGAAGTTCCAAGGTTTTAGGATTGTCTCAAAATTTTTCTTCTTCATCAGCTTCTTCTTCTTCTTCTTCTTCTTCTTCTTCTTCTTCTTCTTCTTTTTCTTCTTCTTCTTCTTTTTCTTCTTCTTCTTCTTCTTTTTTCATAGTACTGGACTCTTAATGGGATATCAGCTTAGAGGAAAGAAAATGAAATTGATGCTAGGATACTCAATACTCTTGAAGTTAGCTTTTTATATGCGGAAGAGAACTGCCAAATGAAGACATGAACCTATTAGAAGATGGGGAGATAGCAAATAAGAACTGCCACACTCTGTCTTTATCTGACTAATATTGATTGTTGGATCGAATCTGATGTTTTCCTGTAAATTTGAAGTACTTCTATGAGCATGTTATACTTTTTGGAGTTGATTGTAGGAGATGTTATTTGCAATGTCTAATCTAAAATAAAAGATGTTAATTGAAATGGACATTGGTAAATAACACTAAAATTTAAGGTGACAATGCCTGTTAATTTGGTATTATTCTCTATCATTCAACCTGTGGCTAATTGTGTTATTGTTTTGTGGCTTATGTGTTTGGTCATCCGGTGGAAGGAATACTTGCAGTGCTAAATATCATTCACGATGGACCTGAGGAACATACCATTTAATAGGCAGTGCATGGATGCAGAAATGGAAATAGACAGACAGAGCTATGTCACCCAGGAGCCTCCTGTCTTCTTTGGACCCATGACGAGTGTTCATCACCCCAACATACTTTTTGGAAATGCCCATAACAATGTTGATCCTTATCACTTGCCTGAACATTATGACAATTTTGTGCCTTACGGGGTGACTCACTTCAACAGTTTTCATGCTCCACCTGCAAATATCAACTTTGGCGCCTCTTATATGCCCCCTCTTCCAGTAAACTACGGTCCCACTTCTCAAATCTCATCATATGGGAACTATATAGTACATGGAAGTGCCTATCAGGAACATGGAATAAATCACTTTTTAGATGGTGCTGGATGCTCTCACAAGAGGAAGACCATTGAAAGTATGCATGAGAATAGTTGTTATTCTAATGCCTCTACAAGTACTGGCACTTCTTTTATGGGCTCCACAGAAACAAGGCATTCCAGTGAAGCAGGGCTGAGAGACTCCTGCTCATCTTATGGGATCCCTCACCAAGGAGAGGACAGTGCAATTGCTTTTGATGAGAGTTCCAGTGGAAGTGTCAGAGTTGGATCGGATATTTCTGGAGTAAATTCTGCTCATGGACATAATTTGATTAACCCTTTAACCCAGAGAAGTTACCATAGTGGCCAGACCTTTCTACAGAGGGGTCCTCTCTGGTTCAACCAACTGTTGAGCAGCAATTCTATTGACGGGGGTGGCCTAGGTTGGGGTGGCCCGCCTCCTCTTGTGCCATTCATGCATGGTAAGTTCCTTCTTTCTCATTTCCCACTTTCTGTCTCATCCTTTGTCTCTTGTCCAGTTATGGCTATATGGTGGAGTGAGACATTTACCACTCACAAGAAAAAAATTTCACCATAGTTGTTATGATTAAACGAATGGAGTGAAACATAGTGAAATCTCTAATTGACTTGTCTGCAATCAGTAGCATCTTCATAGTTATGCATATAGGATTATTCAACTCAACTAAATTTTATTTGGAGATATGAGCTTAGAAATAAAACACGTAGTAATGTCAGTTTCCTTTTTTTAATTTATGTCCGACAAGAAAATTCATATAGGCTCTGTTTCTTCTTTCAGCGAGCAGTAGTAATGGTGTTTCCCTGGAAATTGGGAGTCAGGGTGTTCAGGGACCTCTCGAAACTACTGCAAATAGAAGTTCAACCAATTTCCTCCATCTCCCATACTCTAATGCTCAACATTATGGTTTCCCATATCCTTCTCCTGTGCATGGGAGCAGGAGCAGAAATGGAAATTTTGGATTCCATCCCCAAGCCCCAGCACCATCCAACAGAGTTCCATCTCAAAGCGTCTCTCATCCGGGTCCGTTTCAACCAACTGGATTCAGGATACAGTGGCCCCATAATGCAGGAGTTGTTCCTGAGACTACAAACCCAAGGCTCCATAATAGGCCCAACTTGAGAGTTTCTGCTGTTGATGTAAAAATACATCCACTTATAATTACTTTCCATCTTCAACAATCATCTTTTTTTATCTATCTTCTCATTATTGGTTCATCTTTCCTTCCAGGAAGTTGCAATTATAGACTACGGTGAAGCTTATGGTGTAGGGAACTATGATCATCATAGAGACATGCGATTGGATATAGAGGACATGTCGTACGAGGTTAGTCCTTGTAATTCTGTATACGCCTAAGGCTGAATTTAATTTAGCTACTTGATCATGAAGGTTTGAGTGGCATTAATATACAAATTCATTTTGGATGGGAAAATGGGACCCTTTCTTATGCAGGAGTTGCTTGCTCTGGGAGAATTGATCGGAAATGTAAATACTGGGCTACCCGAAGGAACAATCGATAGTCAGCTGAAGACCAGAAAATGGGCTTCTTCCCTTTTCATCAATTTGGAAGAATTACCCCCTGAGGATCATGATACAGCTTCTTGCATCATATGCCAGGTAAGGTGTAAGACAAGCTCTTTATGTTAAGTCAGTTGAGGAGTTTGTTTTCCTTGACTTGAAAATTAGAAAATCAAGAAACCCAGTAACAAGTTGATAGATTGTTAGAGTAATTTAAGAAATCCTTTCTCAAGCTTGAGAAGAGAACTGGGTGAGATCTTCATCATTTATTCACGGTAATTATGTCTCTTTGGATACTAGTAATTTCAGTATAACTGCTTCATATTATGCTCATAGGATGCTTACGAGGACCGTGATAGCATAGGAACTCTCAACTGTGGGCATGAGTACCATGCAGAGTGCTTGAAGAAGTGGCTTCTGGTGAAGAACATTTGCCCAATTTGCAAATCTGAAGCCTTGCCTGGAAAGAGGAAGGATTTATAGTGCAAGATGGAAGCTTTAATCTTCTCTTTGATGCCCCGCACCCTGAACCAAAAGAACAATTTTCCTTCTTTCCGGCTTTCCTCCTTTTTCTGATTGATGGGTGAAGAAGATTATATACTCCATTTCTGGGATATTTGTAATATAAAAAATGGTCTAATGCTGTACCTGTAGATGTACATGCTCTGCTAACTATTCATTTGTTGGCTTTCGTGAACTTAGGATCCCATTGCCATGTCTACTGGTCGAACTCTGTACAGACTACTTTTCACAAGTGTCTGTTAGTCTTGCGAATGAACTTGGGTGTTTACCTTCATTTCATCGTCCTTGATCATGGTTTCTCAATAGGGCCGTTATGGTTCTCATGGATATTGACTATTCCTGGTTCTCTCTCTTGAGAGCCATGAAGAGATTAGGCTTGCTCTCCGATCATGTTCAATAGGGAGCGTTGAAGTTCTTAATAAATTTGATGTGGGCAATCTCTCTCCCGCTGAGTGGGCCCCAGTTCAGACTGCCCTCATTTCTAAGCTTGCTGCCCTGCCTGGTGCTACACTTTTCTTGACTTGTCACATGAGGACTCAGCCTGTCGCCGTCGCCGATTTCACCTCCTATGAGTCGGCCTACCTCTCAGGATTCAGCAACACATTCTCATCAGAGCCGATCCCCCGGGCTCTTCCTCAAGGCCAGAACAGTCCCCTCCTTTGCCCGTACGGCCTTTATGCCGAGCAGATTTCCGGCACCTCCTTCACTTCCCCTCGGGAGCTCAACCGACGCACGTAAGTCTTACCGTTCTTTAGTTTCATATCGGTGGATATCGATTCTTGCTATCATTTTTTATCCTTATTTGATTGCTAGTTGCGAATTTGTTTGATTAATGTTCAGCTGGTTCTACCGCATCAAACCTTCTGTTACTCATGAGCCGTTCAAGCCTCGAGTTCCTGCTCATAGCAAGCTCTTGAGCGAGTTCAATCAGTCCAACAGTTCTGCTACTCCTACTCAGTTGCGCTGGAAGCCGGTGGAGATTCCCGATTCACCTACCGATTTTGTGGATGATTTATTCACAATCTGCGGCGCGGGAAGTTCATCTCTCCGGCACGGCTTTGCTATTCACATCTAAGGCGCAATCCATTACCACCTCACCAACATCAGTGCTTTATTTTTACGGAGTATTCCAATTTTGCTCTTCAGGTATACAGCCAATAAATCAATGGATAAATGCGCTTTCTGCAACGCTGACGGAGACTTCTTACTTGTCCCACAGAAAGGGAGTGAGTGAAAGTGATGCTCACTCTTTTCTCTGTTTCAATCAGATGATACACTGTCAAGTGATAAAATGATTCAGGAAGTTAAACCTGCAGGCCCTGGCAATATCATGAACAGAAAAACAAAATGATAGAACATTTTAGACTTCATTGTGTAAAATATGATATCTTTGATCTGTTATTGAACACAGTCTGAAAAAATAAATTATGATTTTAGCACATACTGTTGAAGAGGCTAGTGAGAATTTCATATCTGATTGTTGGTTATATAGTTATCATTATTCTTGGTGCCATGTAGCTAATAAATTCTTGTAATAGTTGCTGCCAATATGCACCTAGGTGATGGTTCGCAGAGTCTTATACTTTGAAACTGTTACACAGGGTTGTGGATCACCACAGAATGTGGAAGGTTACAAGTATCTCCTGATGAAATTGTTGTTTTATCTCAAGGTTTTCGTTTTGCCATTGACCTTCCAGATGGCCCATCACGTGGTTATGTTGCTGAGATTTTCGGTACCCATTTTCAGCTTCCTGATCTTGGTCCTATAGGTACTCAACTTTCTTTGTAGCTTGATGCTATTTTCCGGACTGGACTGATGCAATTAAAACTGCCACTGGAAATGTAATTTTTATCTTTTCCAGGTGCTAATGGTCTTGCTGCGCCTAGGGATTTTCTGGTTCTGCCGGCTTTGTTTGAAGAGGGAACCCATCCAGGTGACAACATCATACAGAAATTTGGTGGAGAACTATTTACAGCCAAGCAAGATTTCTCTCCATTCAATGTTGTTGCTTGGCATGGAAATTATGTCCCGAATAAGGTGCCTACCGAAAACACATCAATCAAATCAGACTAGACTTTGTAGTTGAAGGTCATTTAAGCTGACTTATATTGCTTTTTCATGCAATATACTATGCAGTACTGACTGCCCCTACTGAGAAGCATGGTGTTGCTTTACTCGATTTTGTCATATTTCCTCCACGGTGGTTGGTTGCGGAGCATACATATCAGCCCCCATATTACCACCGCAATTGCATGAGTGAATTTATGGGTCTGATTCTTGGTGGATATGAGGTAAATAATTTATTGCTAGATTCACGGACACTATCACTTCAAGTTACAAACCTATTATTGAAGCAACATTGCCAAGCTGCTAAATTTCCCTCACTTATAGTCCATGAGAAATATCAATTCTAAATGCTCCTTCTTCTTCTATGGTCTATGTCACAATTCCTTTTTTCAGGCAAAGGCTGATGGGTTTCTCCCGGGTGGTGCTAGTCTTCACATCTGCATGACTCCCCATGGACCTGATACTAAAACCTATGAGGTACAACCCTTGCAAATCAACTTGGTGGCAGAGGAAGTTGGTTACTTCTCATTCATTTGCACTGTTTTCAGTTTCAATAATCATTCAAGTTAGAATTTTCATCATTGAAATGTAGTCAGAGTTGCAGCTCTCTTGGAACTCCACTTGCTTTAAATTATTGAAAAGTTCCTTGTTGGAGCTGATTAATTACTGTTTAACTTTGGTTGAAAATGATTTCCAATACTACCACTGCACAAAACTTCTAGATTCTAGTAGTCTGGGCAAATTATTGATGATCTGATTGGTCTTCTATGGGCAACTAAAGTATTGCACATCATTCCACAGGCAACAATTGCTCAGGGGAACGAGGCAGGGCCACAGAAGCTCACTGATACAATGGCCTTCATGTTCGAGTCATGCCTGATTCCTAGAGTCTGTCAATGGGCTCTAGATTCCCCTGCCATTGATCCTGATTACTACCGGTGCTGGATCGGTCTTAGATCCCACTTCTCGACTGAAGGATTGATGGATCAGATCAAGCTGGATTAACTCACGAGGATCCCAGTGTATGAAATGAAAGAGTAGACATGCTAGTACATTGTATATGTTAGATGTATGTGAAAGCTGAATAGAGCTTTGAATATGTTAGTGACCAAAATGGTATAAAATAGAGAATTTGGGTAGATAAATAAAATTTTCAACTAAATTATGATATTGGATATACTATATAAAAAGAGTTTATATAGAAAAAATTAAAGAATATATAGATAAAGTATTAGTTCACCAAGTCAATCTAATAGTTCATCAATCCTATTAGATTGCTTGAAACCCTAAAATAGCTTCCATACAATAGGATAGGTATTGAATTCTTTTCATAAAAAGGCAATTGAATTGAAGTACCGGACACGAAGAACGGATGGAAAAAAAAAAGAACAATACTGTCGTGCCACGTATAAAAGTCAACCGCACCGAAAAAGAAAATAAATAAATAACAACTCCACCGCTCACACCAATGCATGGCTTAGCCTCTGCTTAGGGAAATGAAGCCACCTTCCTCTCCCTACCATACACCGAATGGAAGGACTAAGGACCGCTGAAATATTCTTGTAACCTCAAAATGCTTCATCCTCTCTCTATCTTTTGCGCCATCATAAACCCCATTTCCCATCTCACTCCGCTGATCGCAATGGCCATAGAAGTACACTCATTTCTCCTTCTTTTCCTCCTCCTGCAACCCGCCATTGTTGTCAACTCCCGCCACCTCGTTTTCCACTCCCAGCCTTCCGAATCAATCTCCGATGGTGTGGCCTCTCATGGCCCGCAGAACCCGCCCTTTCTTCAGCTTCTCAGGCCTCCCTCCGTTTCCTTCTCGGACTCTTGTGAGGAGACCTACGGGTTCATGCCCTGCACCTCGACATGGATCGGCAACCTGTTCCTGATATTAGTCTATGGCTATCTGATGTACTTGGCCGCCACATTTCTGTCTAATGGAAGCGAGCTTCTGCTGGAGATCATGGGGCCCGGAATCGTTGGCGGTCTCTTCCTGCCCATGCTCGGCGCCCTCCCCGATGCCATGCTCATTCTCGGTACATGAAACACTACTCTCCATTTCCCTCTAAAATCGTTTTATTTCCCTGCAAAATACTGGTTCTCTTGTGTGAGTTCCCCTGGTATCCATCCCGGCTATACTATCAACTAAGCATGGAAAGTTGCAAGCATGCAAAGGGAGAGTGGTAACTGAAGCAATAATTAATTATTCTGTTTTTTTCTTGCAGTATCTGGTCTCTCTGGAAGCAAGGATATTGCACAGAGCCAAGTCTCTGTGGGCATGGGCTTGTTAGCAGGATCGACTGTCATGCTTATCAGTGTCATATGGGGATGTTGTGTAGTTTTGGGAAAATGTGACATTGAAAACTCACTTGCATTAGATAAACAGGACACCAGAGGATTGAGCTTAACCGGTAATGTTATTTCTTTCCTGCAATTTTTGTATAGTGACACACTCACACTTCAATCAATGGAGCTTGGATGGTATAGAATGAACAAATCTTGACAACTATGGACAAAATCTGCCATGTCTTTTCTATAGGGCAAATTATTTAAAGGCTGGTAGCTTGTTTCTGTGCTTGCAGATTCTGGAATCAGTACTGATATATGGACAAGTTATGCTGCTAGAACCATGGTCATATCACTCATACCATTTATCATAATTCAAGTGCCTCAGATCCTCTGCTCAAGTTCAGGAAGGCACTTAGCTGTCTTAATTGCTCTCATCTCCTCCACCTTGCTGCTCATTGCTTACTGTCTCTATCAGGTAACTGTGGCTTCTCTGCAGTATGCTGTATGTTTTGATACATTCAGCTGTATTGGCTGGATCAGGAGATCTTTCATTAATTAAAACATGATGATGCTTAAAAACTCAACTGCAGGTTTTCCAGCCTTGGATTCAGAGGCGAAAACTTGCCTATGTGGAGCACAAGCATGTTGTATTTGGATTCTTACGACATATAAGGAAACATGCTCTAGGAAATCTCTTCACAGATGATGGTGAACTTGACAAGGAAGTGGTGGAAAAGTTAGTTGTCCCTCACATCCTCTAGTTTGTTTGCTGATGGAGAAACTCATCTTCTAAATGTTCCAAGCAAACTGTTGCAGGATTTTTAGAGTGATTGACAAGAATGGTGATGGATATCTGAGTACTTCAGAACTAAGAGTACTTCAGAACTAAGAGCACTTCTCGTAGGCCTCCGTTTTGAAGAACTTAATTTGGAAGGGGAGGATGCTCTAACTAAGATAATTAAAGACTTTGACACCTCCAGCGATTTTCATCTTGATATGCTTGAGTTTATGGAGGGGATATCGAAATGGATCAACAGGGCAAAGATTTCTGGAGCTGCTTCCAATATGAAGAACACTATGAATTTCCTTGACTTTGCACACCATGTAAATTGCCCTATAAGATTATTCTTCCCAAGTTAAAGGACGTTCACTATGGGGACCCTAATGCTCTTCTCTTGAATCACATTGCAGCAAACGAAAATGGAGCATAAGCTGCTAAGGACAGAGGATCAAAGCGAGGAGGCTGTCCAAGGAGATGAGAATCTCAACTGGACAGCGTTAAAAGCTGTTCTCTTGCTGATTCTGGGATCTGTTATTGCTGCCATTTTTGCTGATCCTCTTGTAGATGCGGTCGATAATTTCTCTGATGCAACAAGCATCCTGACCTTTTTCGTCTCCTTCATTGCACTGCCCCTGGCAACGAACTCCAGCGAAGCCGTGTCAGCAATCATATTTGCTAGCCGCAAAAGGCAGAGAACAGCCTCCCTGACATTTTCTGAGGTCTGCTCTCTAAAAACTATAGCCCATGCTGGGGTTACAACCTTTCTTCCATGCATCTAAAGCTCTCTATGTTTTTCCGCAGCTATATGGGGCAGTGACAATGAATAACCTGCTCTGCTTATCGGTTTTCTTGGGTCTAGTATACGCCAGAGGGCTGACATGGGACTTCTCAGCAGAAGTAGTGGTCATTTTGATAATCTGCATCGTGATGGGAGGCTTGGCCAGTTTCCGGACGACATTCCCCTTGTGGACATCTCTCATTGCCTTTGCTATGTATCCATTTTCCCTAGCGCTAGTCTTCATTCTTGATTATGTCTTCGGCTGGTCATAGATTTGTGGGTTGGGTGACTTAGTTTTACTATATTTGGCTGCCTTTGGTGTGCCCTCTTGGCCTTCTAATTTCTATACTATTTATCTTAATACTATAAACAATTTCCAAATGATTGACTCAACAATCTCATACCCTATTACTTGAGCATGAATTTCATCTTCTAGGATGGTGAGCTTTCAGCTGACCTGACAGCTCAAAAGTTAATAGCTGAAAAAGAGTTTCATCTGTCAAAGCAAATTGCAAGGTGAGTTGTCACAGTCCCTTTGATCTTCAGTTTGATACTTCCAAGGCCCTAATATCTTTAAGAACTTTGAGTGCTCCAAAGAAAAAAGAAACTATATATACATACAAAGAAAGGTTATGCATAGTATGGTGGTATCTTGTGGTCTGGTAGCTCAGTAGGTAAGATTTGGTACCTCTTTCATGGTCCATTATACCCCAACCACCATAGCCCAACCAAAAACCATTGTCTTGTCTTGTCTTGTGTGTTCTTTATGGCTTGGCTTGGCTTGGCCCTTTCCACACTCTGTCCAAGAGAAGAGACTATTCCAGTAGGTAAGACTATTGCACCCTTGGCTGCAAGTGACAACTTCTAACTTGGACAAAGTATAGAGCCTCCAGAACCTGTAATAATAATAATACCTGTCCGGCTTATGAAGCTGAATGGATCCAGTGTACATAGCTTAAGACTGCTAGACCAGAGTTGAATGTACATGTAGCTATACTTTGAAGTAAACAAATGGGTCATTCCGTCCAGTTAAGCACTATGAGTTAGCTTCTGATGAGAGATTTCATGATGACAAGCAGTAGGTGCAAGTATGGACCATAGTATTATTATAGCAAGGCAGATAGATGGGCAAAAACAAAGCATTAATTACTCTGCTATTCATCATCAACTTATGTCTCTACTCCACTCTCCACCTTCCTCAACCCCTCCAAAGCTCTATCCAGCCCCACTCTTCCCTCTCTCTTTCACTGAGCAGAGAAAAACACAGACCTTTCCCTCTCATTGATGCATAGGTCCCCAGCTCATATGAGAAGAGTCGGATGTTACTGTTAGTAATGAATTTGCATTAAATACAGGGTCAGCCTGATGGAGCAGCCATTTTTATAGCAAGTTCAGAATCCTAAATAATCACAGGGGCCATGGTAGGACAAATATTCAGCAATCAATATCAGGTAATTGGCATTCATGAAGAAGAATAGGTTCCAACACTGAAATAGCAAGATTTGCCTTTAGAATCCTTATGGCCAAAGTGTAAGCAGTTTTCAGAGGAAACTGTTTTTTTTTTCAGATAGTAAGTGAATAACAACTAGGACTACTATTCAAGGGCTGAAGCTCCTTCAAAACCTGATCTTAAAATAACCCTACTGTTCCCAGAGAATGACATAGGCCCATTGTTCTCTAAAATCATAGCATTCCATAGGAAAAAAAAAGGCCAATTTTAGTTCTTCTATAGTTCCTTTTTGCCTCCATTAGAATCAACCCAATAGAACTCTCACTTTCAATTATATGCCAAAGGGTATCCCATTTCTATACTCAGCAACTCTGATGGGCCACCTTTAAAGAAGAAAGAAGCCAACCTTTATGCACAGCTATACTTGAACCAAACCATTGCCACTTAAACCTATCAAGAACAAAAGTGCACCCACATATTTCTCTAATCATAACCATTTTATCAAGAACATCTCAAAGTGAAAGTCCAATTTCCATCTTCTCATTCCCCATTTAACTTCTTATATGTGTAAATCTACTATTCATTAATTAAAAGAAACAGATGCCTTATAATTCATGGAGGAAACAAGAAGAGGAAACCCACATCATATTGGACTCATAATATGCTATAAAAGTGGAAATAACGTGCCACAATTATTAGGAATGGGAAAGAGGAGCACAATGTAGTCCATGGAGTGACTAGTAGTCAAACCACCAAGGAAGGTGGAAGAGCTCAAGATGGAGCTCCCACTCAAACATTACACACAAAACACAAAAGCTGCACGGGAAATAACAATAACCTCAGATAGAAATGAGCTAAAATAACAGGGGGGAACAGAAACCTGAGGCTTTCTCAGAATTTTTTCCCTATGGAGGTGCCATTGAAGCAAACAGCACAGCAGACATCCAACCCCTGAATAACGCTATGCTGGCTCTAATGCTTTTCTCATGCACTTGTTAGATGAAGATACTCCAAAGAACGCAAGAGGATCATTGCATTCTTGAATGCTAAAGAATTCTGAAGAACCCTCCCTGGATGATTTCATTTTTAAGTATTGTTTAGAGAACAGGTCGATAGGAAAAGAGAGAATTTTCTTTTTTTTTTTTGCAAAGGACCATTGAATGAATTAGTACCTGTTATTTATTAGGGAGAATGTGACAGAAGCTCGAATTTCATAATAGCGCCATCATCTTGGTCCTCCTCTTGGCCTTGAATCCGCGCTGGAATGTGATACCCCAGGAACCCACCGCCGCCGAAACCAAGTCCCGAAATTGAGGAAGAAGTTTCGGTTAATTGGTGAGGGATTTGATTTTTGGGGGCGATTGTGGGGTCAATCCAAGCACGAAGTGAAGGCATGTAACTGGACTGAAGGTAACCCCTCTGAGAAAAATACTGGCTTTGGCTCTGCCCAAAAAAGGACTGTGGAATTATAGGCTGCTGCGAGCCAAACGCCAAAGCCCCAATACTGTTGCCACCGCCGCCGTCTCCTGTATCAGATGCTGCGGTGGCAGTGTTCCACACTGGCATTCTTTGGAAACGGGCAACGTCGGACCACAAGGAGGAAGCATGTGACATGTCCAAACCTGTGTAGCCGGTGGACCCGGAGAATGCAGCCGATGGCGGCTGTTCGTGAGACTGGGTTTGCTCCTGGTGGTGGTGATGGTGGAGCAGCATTGGGTCTTGAAAGGAATGAAGAGAGAGCCGCAGATCTTGGCTTTGGTGACTGCTCATTCTAGACAGCAAATCGGGCGGATGCGAGTAGCGATGAAACTGAACGGATTGCATGGCCGGCAGTGACGGCTGTTGTTGCTGCGTCTCTGAAGCTGAAGCAGAAGCAGCTGCACCTGCACCGGCACCTGCGGGGAAGAATGACTTGATGGTATCTGCTATCGAGTCAGTGTCGAGGGACGGCGGTAAGAAGCCTCTGTTCTCATTGACCTGCTGCTGGTGGCGGTTCTGGCCGACCGAGTTCGAACTGATTGCACCGCTGCTGCTGTATCCGTCGCCCCAACACATCTTCGAAGCATCCAATAGATCTTGGCCCTGAGGACAATTCCCGCACTGATGACTCTCCGGCTCATCGCCCTGCTTCTGTGGCTCCTCCTCCTGCACCCTGCTCGAACTGGCTGCAGCAGTTGTTGTCCCGGCCGTGGGCTTCCAGGCAGGGAGCTCCGCGAGCTCGTCTATGGAGGCCTTGGCTTTCTTGATCAGCCAGTCCACGGCCTTACTGGGACGATCGTACCCGAGTCGGTCCTGGACATCGTAGAACTGAATGGCCGTATGGGCAGAGAGGCGAACTCGGCGGTCTCTCGGGCCCTTGGAGGTGCAGACCTTGCTGTGACGGTCTTTCTGGCCGGTGGATCGGATAATATGGCCTCCTTGGACCTCTACAATCTCTCCGCCGCCGCCGCCGCCTCTGCCTCGCACCCCCAGTCTGGAGGAGGGGGCAGCGACAACCACGGAGACTGCCGCGTCCTGGTGGTGGTCGTGAGCATCCCCCATCTTCTGGGCATACTCATCGGTGACAGAGGACTGGAGGATGAAAGGCCGCTTCTTTGGTGGCTGCCTCTGCAGGTCCTGAGGAGGCAGGGTGTCCTCTAATCTGCCCTCGTAGAAGAGGTGAGACTGCTGCTGCCGATGATGATGGCGGTAGTTCTGAGTAAGGGTAGGGTTAAACGGAAAAGTGTGGATGTGGTCCTCCTGGGACCGTTCTTGGAGGTCCCCGTCGGGGTCTTCCTCTTCCATCTCTTCTACATTAGGATCGGTGTTGTGAAGCTGCTGAAAGTAATGGAGATGATAGGGGGGGTAGGGGTTCCTGTGAGAATCCAGACTCGTACTATGTTACTCCTCCTCCTCCTCCTCCAGCTTACAGCTTTTCAAGAATCAGAAGGATAAAGAAGGTAGGAAGCAGAAGCTGCTCTGGTGGCACGGAGGATTGGGAGATGTTGGTATGTTGAGGATATTATTAGAGTGAGCAACCTGGTCAAGTCTGATGGATGAAGTACTTGTTGATACCACTTGTTGTTGTTGCTGTCTGGTGAAATCTGATGACACCGTTGCTGTTGCTGCCTTTTTTTATTTCATCTTCATGATCTTTTCCTTAGTTCTTCTTCCCAAAAGCCATTCAAGTAGTAGCACTCTTCCACCCTGTGACTGGCACAACCCAGAAAAGGCTCTTCCTTTTCTATGAACAACCGGATGCTCAGCCTATAACCCATCTCAGATCCTAAGTCTGTCTGTCCTTTCCTATGTTCTGCTTCTCTCTCTATCTCTTTTGTGGGTTCTTCAGAACACAGCTTTTGATGACCTGGGGGAGCACTCTGTCTTCGTTTTTCTACATAAAAAATCTCCTTTGCACCTAAGGCCCTTCCCTTCCCTTCCCTTCCCTTCCCTTCCTCCTCTCCAACTGATTGTTGGTTGTCAAATTATATGTCCAATTGACCAACTACACTCCGCACCAGCTCCCAGAACTCCATACAGCTCAGACTTTTAGACCAGAGAGAAACCGACTCCAAGATCATGCAGTTATGCCAAGTAAATGTATGCAGTCAGCTATGGAAAGTATTTTATTATCCTCAATATGAGACACGCCCATGGATCGGCATAGATGCCCGCCCCCACAGCAAAATTTCCTGGGAATAAAAAATCAATGATGTAAATTACCCATTTTGCCTTCATAACTAAGTCACAAAACACATGATGTAGGTGATGATGTGAATATGAAGAATGTCTGTGATTAAGTATGAACAAATTTTGTTTGTTTGGCCGTGACCTGTGAAAGAGAGATGGAGATTGCCTTTTTTTAGTCAGATCAGACGTGGAAGTCATTCTTGAAGTGTAAATATATTAAGTTGGAGCAGTTGAGAGCATTTCCCAAATACAATACATTTTAGATATGACAAGATTATTTGACTATTTTTCTAGATTGGGAGGTTGATCTTCAATTTGAATTTCCTTGTTGAAAATCCCCATAAAATTCATCTGCTCCATAAGGATAAGACCTCGTGGTTGCCAACTCCCCCGATTTCCAATGCACAGTTAACCTGGCTTGGCTTGGATCATGAAAAATCCAACACACCCTTGTTTGCCATGCATGCATGCATGCGAGAAGAAGAAACGTACCAGATGGAGACGACAAAACGCAAGGATTTCGATGTATGTAATACAAATTAGCTTTATAGAAGGGCGATGCAGATCGTACACTTGAACAGTTATTAGATTGTCTTTTTGTCTTCGTTTTCACATTTTCCAATTTTAGAGGGTACAGTCCCTGCTTTCCCTTTATTCGCTTTTTAATTGGACTTAATGGCATGTTTAACTCTTCATTACATTACATGGGTATGTATATGGGCTTTTGCTCGGGAGATAGGGTTTAATTGGGGTACCATAGATAGAACCTGAGTCCCATGGTGATCAGTGAGTCAAGATGTACTCTCAGAGGAGAAAAAGGTGGGGCGGCCATGGTGGATCAGAAAGCTAAAATCTGAAAATTTTCTTTGCCCTTTTTGCAGAGAGGATAGCCGCGGCGAAAACCAATAGGAAAGAAAAGAGAGGTCAGGACCATACACGGACACATTTACACGGACGGCAGCAAGCACTGATTGCGTAGGCTTTTGACTTTATCTTTAGCATCTCTGTTGAAATAGTATAAGTTATTTAAGGGAATTATGATATAATCTTGGATATTAAGATTATATCATATATTCTATTTAAGGTAGTTAATAAATAGACATGTATATATATTAAGTTAGGGTTTGGAGAAAATAAGGGGGTTTCAATTTCTCATCCCCAATGCCTCTCTATCAATATATTCGTTTTCCCTTACTCGAATTCAGTTTTATAACATGGTATCAGAGCTAAGGTTTTCTTCTATTTTTAAGGTTTTTTGATTTGAAGGCTCAAGACACGGCATAACTGAATTGTCGTAGAAGATGGAGAAAACGGATGCAGCATTAACAGGAAGGGAGTTGAAGGAAATTTTAGAAGGTATGGCCAAATTGCTTGTAGGAAGAGAAGATGTATTGTCTCAACATAACAATACTCTCAATCGAGATTTGAAGTTGGAATTACTCCCAATAGAGCAGAGACTTGAAGGAACGAAAAACTATTTGAGTTGGTCGAGAAAGATGAGACTCATACTAGAGTCAAAATATTTGGAAGATTACATTGACGACTCGTATGAAGAACCCACTGATACTACCAGCACATCATGGAAGGTGTGGAGGGCGACTAATTCTCTGGTGGTTGCATGGATAATAGGATCACTTTCTCCTTCTATCGCGGGGTTGGTAGAAGGTATTAATAAATCATCTGATATATGGAAGATTTTGGCTACTCAATTCTCTGGTATTGGGAATATGATGACTGTGATTGAGATTGAAGATAAATTGGATGCACTAAAGCAGGGGGAGCGAAGCATAATAGAATACAGTACTGAGCTGAAAAGGTTATGGTTCGAACTTGATTATTATGATCCATTGATTACATCTGATCCTTCAGATACAGCTTCTATTAGAGCATGGATGGAGCGACGACGTGTGATTCACCTCCTGAGGGGACTAAATCTAGAATATGAAAACAAGAGAGCAATGATATGTCATCAGTCTCCAATTCCTCCGATGGAAGATGTTATTGCTGCACTAATTCATGAGGAGTCAAGACAAAAGGTTATGAACACTTCTAAGATATCAGCAATACCAGTTCGCTCTACTCTAGCAAAACCGATTATTGACAATCGACAATGCTATAATTGTGGGAAGAATGGACATATTAGCTGGAATTGTTCCTCGACACGTATTCCTGCATGGGGTGGAACATGTCATAGCATCAGAGGACGTGGAGCCCGAGGTCAAGGTCGAGGTTATGGACGATTTGGGGGACAAACCTATCGTGCTAAAGGTGCTGACATTTCAAACAACGACATGTGTTATGCTAATGCTGACTCAGGTATTATTGCACATGCATTTTCTTCTAAACCATCTTTCACAGAATGGATTATTGATTCAGGCGCATCTAGACATGTGACAGGAACATCAGTAGAGTTTATTACATATACTGGTTCTCCACCTTTTTCCCATAATAGAGTTCAAACTGCTGATGGCACATTTCAACCGGTTATGGGATTCGGCTCGATTAAATGCACTTCATCAATTACATTATCATCAGTTCTACATGTCCCATCATTTCCAGTTAATCTATTATCAGTTAGTGCAATTAGTGATCAATTGAACTGTCAAGTAATCTTTGATCGAGATTCATGTGTCATTCAGGAAAGGAATACCAAGAGAATAATTGGGACTGGACGGAGGCTTGATGGATTGTGGTATCTTATGAGAGATGAGTCTAGCACGGCTTTAACCACTACTTTGTCTGAACGAGCAATGAATGAAGTCATATTGGAGCATCGTCGTCTTGGTCATCTATCGTTTGAGAATCTTAAGAGGGTAAGGCCTGACTTGATGAATAATGTAGAACGTAGCAAGCTTGTATGTGATGCTTGTGAGTTTGGAAAACATACAAGAACACGTTATTCTCCTACTGGTTTAAGAAGTATTTCACCATTTTCGTTGATACATTCTGATGTTTGGGGACCATGTCCAGTTACTTCGATTGGCGGATTTAGATGGTTTATTACATTTATTGATTGTTACTCAAGGATGACATGGGTATATTTGATGAAAAATAAATCTGAGACACTGGTTTGCTTTAAAGATTTTTTAGCTTTGGTGCAAACACAATATAATGCCAAAGTGAGTACTCTCCGTACAGATAATGGTACTGAATATGTTAATAGAGAATTCTCATCGTATTTATCTACAAAGGGGATTCTGCATCAGACCACATGTCCAGATACACCAGAACAGAATGGAGTGGCAGAACGGAAGAATCGACACTTGTTAGAGGTAGCTCGCACACTTCTATTTACAATGAATGTTCCAAAATATCTATGGAGTGAAGCAGTATTGACGGCAACATATTTAATTAACCGGATGCCTTCTCAGATATTAAACTTTCAATCTCCTTGTGAACTTTTGATGGGACGTAATATATATGCAATCCGTCCTCGTGTATTTGGTTGCGTATGTTTTGTGAGAGATCATCGTCCCACAGTAACTAAACTTGATCCACGTGCATTGAAGTGTATTTATGTGGGCTATTCTAGCACTCAGAAAGGTTACAAGTGCTGGTGTCCAAGCGAGAGAAGACTTTTTGTGAGTATGGATGTAACATTTCATGAGAATGAACCCTTTTATGGTGAATCAACAACGTCATCCACAGTGCTAGATGATTTGACTGAAGCACAACATGGAAATGAAGAGAGAATTAGTGATAATAAAGAAGATGATGTCATTGTAGGTATAATCCCATGTCCTAAGAGATTGAGTAGCAATGAGGGAGGGACCAATGAACCAGAATTGAAGGTTTATAGTAGAAGGAACAAGAGTTGTGCTCAGGGGGAGGAAGATAAAGAAGATGATGGAGAGCAACAAGAACAGATACTTATACCACACTCATTGCCCACATATGTCCCAGATATCCATCAATCTTCTGACGATTCCTCATCATCACCGGATGTCCCAGATACCCATCAATCTCCTGACGATTCCTCGTCATCACCAGATGGTAATGAATCTCTGCCCATTGCTATTCGTAAAGAATCTAGAGCTAATGCAGGAAAACCTCCAATTAGATATGGTTATGAATATGATATATCTAATTATGTCTCATATGAATCTATCCCATCTACATACAAGACCTTTATTGTATCATTACAGTCAGTGTACATACCAAGAAATTGGCAAGAGGCTAAAAATGATCCAAAGTGGCTTGCAGCGATGCATGAGGAGATGCGTGCATTAGAGAAAAATAAGACATGGGAACTGGCATTACTTCCAAGCGGAAAAAAGGTTGTTGGATGCAAATGGGTATTCACTGTTAAGCAAAATGCTGAAGGAAAGGTTGAAAGGTATAAAGCAAGATTGGTAGCAAAAGGCTACAGCCAGACGTATGGAATAGATTATGATGAGACATTTGCACCAGTTGCTAAAATGAGTACCGTCAGAATACTTATATCATGTGCTGCCAACTATGGATGGAAATTACATCAATTAGATGTAAAGAATGCATTTTTGCATGGAGACTTACAAGAAGAGGTATATATGGAAATTCCACCTGGATTTGATACAATGAAGACCACTGGGAGGGTATGTAAACTTAAGAAGTCTTTGTATGGACTTAAGCAATCACCAAGAGCTTGGTTTGACCGATTTCGACATGCAATAGTTAGAATGGGATATCAACAATGCAATGGAGATCACACAGTTTTCTATCGACACTCAAATAGTCAAGTTGCTATCCTTGCAGTATATGTAGATGATATTATTATAACTGGAGATGATAGCGATGAGATAATACGACTAAAGCAAAGATTGAGCAAAGAATTTGAAGTGAAAGATTTGGGTGCACTTAAGTATTTTCTTGGTATTGAGATAGTCAGGTCTAGGACAGGCATAGTGCTTTCTCAGAGAAAATATCTATTGGATCTACTTACTGAAACAAGGATGTTGGGTTGTCGAACTGCTGCTACTCCAATTGAACCAAATCATAAGCTATGTGCTCAGTCAGGGGACCCAGTGGATAAAGAACAATACCAAAGAATTGTGGGACGACTTATCTACTTGTGTCACACACGACCGGATATAACATATGCTGTTAGTATTGTAAGTAGATATATGCATGATCCTAGGACAGAACATTGGGAGGCAGTTATGCGAATATTAAGATATCTAAAGAGTAGCCCGGGAAAAGGCCTTTGGTTCAAGTCTCAAGGTCATACTAAAGTTGAAGGATTTTGTGACTCTGATTGGGCTAGTTGTGTAGATGATAGAAGATCGACATCAGGTTATTGCGTGTTTGTTGGAGGTAATCTTGTATCTTGGAGAAGTAAGAAACAGGAGGTGGTCGCAAGATCAACGGCAGAGGCAGAATACAGAGCTATGACTCAAGGCATATGTGAGATAATATGGATAAAGAACTTATTGATGGAGTTATGTTTATTTAGGAAAGAACCCATTAAGTTATGGTGTGATAATAAATCAGCGATCAGCATTGCTAACAATCCAGTTCAACATGATAGAACCAAACATATTGAAATTGATCGATTCTTCATCAAAGAGAAACTTGAGAGCAAGATCGTGGAGCTACACTACATGAAGACTGGCGAACAATTAGCAGATTGTTTAACTAAAGGATTAGGATCTAAAGAGTGGATTAATATTTGTAACAAGATGGGAATGATAGATATTTATCGCCCATCTTGAGGGGGAGTGTTGAAATAGTATAAGTTATTTAAGGGAATTATGATATAATCTTGGATATTAAGATTATATCATATATTCTATTTAAGGTAGTTAATAAATAGACATGTATATATATTAAGTTAGGGTTTGGAGAAAATAAGGGGGTTTCAATTTCTCATCCCCAATGCCTCTCTATCAATATATTCGTTTTCCCTTACTCGAATTCAGTTTTATAACAATCTCCAATTCGCTTTTTGATTGATATATACTCTATTGAGAGGCTAATGCTATTTTAATTTTGTGTTTATCTTAGACAATGACGCAATATGAATGTTAGAGATCAGCCTGCACCAGCCATTATTAAAAGGCTTACTGCTTTATCTGGCCATGTTCATCTATTTATAGGTGGATATACATATACACAAGATGTAGGCTTGATCCACCCATAAAAAATTAAAAGAGAAAAGCTCGTAGGATCAAGCTCGTAGGACTATATATATGATAGTCCTAATGTTTCACAGCATAAACTAAATGCTAGCTAGCTTATAGTTCATCATAGGTGGACATTGTAAAAGTGGACATTACACGTGTATTAAGCTAAGCATAAGAAGGCATGTGGATCCATTTTAGTTTCCACTTGCAGCTCCCTCCAAGAACGGCTTATATATAGAGGTTTGCAAGGCCTATATATCTATAGATTTCCACCTCCCAAAACTACATGTATCTGGATGGATGGCTGTAGATATTAGGTTCAGATTGTGGGTCTGCATTAATCTTCTCCTTCTTCTTATTATGTTTTCCTTGTCAGCTTCCGGAACTCGGAATCCCTTCTCCATGAACCAAAGGAAGACAGCACCCTTGATGGAGAGTGTGAGGGAGGTGATAAATTTGAACATACAGAAGCAAGAGGCAATGGGACGGGACTTCTTTAACCAATCCATGCGGCTGAGTCCTGGAGGACCTGATCCTCACCATCACTAGCTTAGCTTGATGGACACGCCCTCCATCGTCAACAAGCCATTACTTAAGATGGTGTGTGTATTAAAAGTAGGCAGATAATAATATAACGTCGCCCATATGGTGTCACTTTGGGATGATCGTGTTCATGAATATTGGGGTGATGGCTTCATGATTTTCTCCATTATACAAGATCCTAATAATTAACTTATCTATATTGCCAGGACTAGGGTTTATCCTCCCATGACTACGTTGGGAAATGGAATGAAAAAAAAACGTACAGATATGATCCAACGAATTACTTTGCAAAAACTACAATGTGCCCGTGATCATTAATTTGGAATATGCGTCGTTACATATCCAAATTAATATTTTAGATGCATATTCCCTCCTCTTTTTGGTCATCCAATGTTTACATATCCTACTGATTCTTCATATCCTGAAGAGGTAACAATCACGGAGGTCTTCCTCCACTAGCCAAGTCTTCCCACAGATCCCACGTCAAGGCCGCTAAAAACCTGCCAGAAGAAGACTTGGTCAGTCATCATAAAAACATAATCACAAATGCAAGGAGGAAATTTGAGGTGTTAACGTGAAGTGAATTTCTTCACATTCTGCATTCCCTACAATGTGCACCCGCTTGGCGCACGTTGCAGGAGGGAGAGATTTACTATGAGAAAGAAGAATAACTGAAATAAAGCCACCTCGAAAGGCATATATCCCTCATCAGCCAGCCAATGGAAGCATAATAACACACCTGCACAGAGTCAGCGCTCATGATTTCGACATTGGGAGACGCTTGGGGAGGGGGAGGAGCAACTTGTCAGCTCTGGTGGGATCAGAAATCGCTATCACTTTCTGCTTGGCTCCCCATTTCTGAATGAGAGACTCGATCGGCGAAGTAGGGACGGCGGAGGCAGAGTCTACTCAGCATCTTCAATGCATTAACATAAGGTAGGTATTACACTCACATAACTTATGAATTATAGGATGGGATATGCAGTTGATAGATTTTCACCTCAAATTATGTTGAATTTCTTGTGTATACAAGATATATATCAGACTCCTATATGTCAACTTCAACATCCTTGAAGATTGAGCATTTAGTTGGAAGTAAATGTTATAAATTGAACCATGCCAATAAAATGCAACAGCATCATCAAGATGGTAAGGAGAAGGTGGAAGGAAGAAATGCACATCTTGCCAAACCAAGGCGGGGACTATGATGAAATACTCTGGGGAAGTCACAACGTCCCATATGGCTTTCTTGTTGGGAATACAGACCCTGGCGTATGGAGGCTTTCCCAAGTAAAACAATTTGAGCTCCTTCCCCAGGAGGGACATGCAATGCAATGCTTCCACCATCTCGTGCTCCAGCAAAACAGGCCAAAAGAGAAGAAACAAGTTATGCTTATCCAATTGACAAAAAAGTTAATACTCACTACACTTCTCATTTCAATCCATTCACCAAGACCAATCCACAAATCAACTGCCCTGGCTTTCTCATTACCCCCTCAGTAACCCTCATATCACTCTCACAATGGCACAATATCATATCATGAACAAACCAGACGAGCTTTCAACAAGCATACAGACGAATTTCAGCAGAGATCATCATTTCACAATCCATGCAAAAGTATCATCTCCAATCAAAATGAATAATCAATTGGATGCAAACAAAGTGCACTAACACGAAGCATATCAATGCATCTTCATTTCAATCTAAAACCCCCCAAAATTACAAAGAGATCCAAACCACATAAAACACATCAATAATAGAGTCTATAGTATAGAAAATAACAATATCATTATTTCATTTAGTGTGTGATATTATATTAAAAAATGGGAACACAAGAATTTCAAGGTCAGGCACCTATAGTATAGGGCAGCAACAAAGTAATGCACTTTACACAGTATGCCTATAGTGAAGGCACGAAAATTCCTCAACTCCTACCACCTCCAATTAAGTGATAGTCAACAGGTGTTAGGGAAGAAAAGTAAAGAAAGCCACCTTGGCTACACCAAGCATATGCATCCCTTTACATCAACAAGAACTACAAGATCTTTGGGACAATCTTATCTCATCCTATCAAGGTTGGTACATATTTTTGTGAAAATTGGATAATTCATAGGGCAGATTTTTCCTAGCATGGTGCACAAATCATTTATTCAAGGTTTAGTATTCGAGCATACATAATGTCAAGAGATATGGAAACCTGCGGATCAAAGTATAGGAACAAATGAGGTCCTGACAACATGCATGGGTATACTTTACTTTTACATTCTTTTTTAAACATACAAAAACCAAAAGAAGATAGCAAAAGCTTATAAAAAAAAGCAAATAAAATAATGGTAAAGAGAAGAGTAATGATTTCATATACAAATAATATCGTAAAACCATGCAAAAAGTGACAAAAACCAAAAAACAACATAGGCAAGAGCAAAAGATCCCATCATGTCTATGTATTAATAAAGGATATCCAAAAGTAAGAGGAAGTTCCACAGAAGGCATACACTGCAAATGAACTCATCGACTACACTCTGACCTAACTAATAATACTCAGATTGATCCACATCACAAAGGTGCAGAAGTCAATACAAGTTTCTGGTCAAAGCACAGCTATAATGCATTCATCAAACTCGGCATTCACGCAGTCACCAGAATGATAAAGGATCTGCGCCAAAAAGTGGATATACACCTGAACAAACATCCATCCATAGCACAATTCATCATTGAACAAGTAAAAGGAGATAAAAAAACATATGCAAATAAAGTACATTAAAAATAAACAAATGATTCTTATATACTAAACATCAAGCAAAAACACTAAGAAATAAAGATTTATTTGTCGAGATTTCAACAATATCCTACAATAAGAAATAACTAACAAAAACAAAACGCCCAATGAAGAAATTAGAGTAAGAGTGCCAACTAAGAGGAAGCAAGTTAAGGCATAATTCTGATCAACCCGAATAGATCATGAGGAAACATAGAAAGAAAATAAAAGACAGTATACATTTTTTTCGTTACACGTCTTACACCATAAGACAAAAAACACTATTAATATTTTGAGAGATGCCAATACCAAATATGGAAAATCCAAAATCCACATAGTTCAAAGGAATTTGTTTGCTTCCTTTGAAAAGTTGGACTTAGGCGATAAATAATGCATCTTGATTCAGGAATGTAGAGAAGACTACCTGCAAAAATGTCAAAAATAGAAGAAAAAAATAAGACCTATATTGCAGTTTCCACACTCAATTTCAAACATAGAATCTCCCTATCACAGGATTGCTGGAGACTTTTACTATTACAAACAAAGAAAACTGAAGATCATAAAATCAAAAGGACTTTAGCAAAATATGCAATATGTGGTGAACAGAGATTATCAGTGAAAAGATAGATGAAATAAGACAAACAGCACTTATGATTCCATCATAATCAAATTTTCCATCAACATAAGAGAAGTACATGGAATTAAAAAAGACATTTAAGAAAACTTCACAAACAAACACACAACTGCACAAAAACAGGAGCATAAAAAACAATAATTAGCACTCCAACGGAAAGGAAGGAATCTATAAAGATGCTAGTAACAATTACCTCAGTAGTAAGGAGGGGCATTTGGATACATTCCCCTAGGAGCTGGAGATGTACCAGTAGGCTGGTGGAGCTGACTAGGATAACCGCCTGTTGATGACATGTTGTAGTGTCCACCCTCAGCATAGCCACCAGGTGGCCTGTACATGGAGGCAGGACCACCCCCAGCTCCGCCCAGACCCCCAGGCCCACCAAGGCCTGCACTGCCCATACCGCCAAAGCCAGCAGAACCAGGTCCACCATAGCCACCATAGGGTCCATAACCACCAGCACCTATAGAGGAAGGGGGCTGGCCTCCCATGGAAGACATTCCAGGACCACCTAGAGATGAAGAATTCATGTGGCCCAATGGCGTCTGTCCCGGAAGTCCGCCTGGATACCCACCATAATGTCCCATTCCACCAGCACCGTACTGCCCAACCATAGATCCTTGCGTGGGATTGGGACCGCCCATTCCATCTGAATGCCCATCAACCAACCCAACTTGGGAGCCAGCTGCCGGGTGACCGTTGGGCTTCTTCTTCCCGTCAATTGCCATCTTACAGCATAACTGCCTCCCATCGATCATCTTCATAGGGTCTACGAGGGCTGCCTGGGCCCCCTCGGCGGTCTTGTACACAAACAGTGCAAAACCCCTCGATTTTCCAGTCAGCTTATCAAACCCTAGCGGCCCCTCCTCGATTTCACCATACAAAGAAAAGTGGGACAATAGTTTGTCCGATGGCATATCAACGGGCACGTTTGCAACGTAGATCTTCCTGTTGGACACATCAGCGGCAATTGCACTTGTCGCGGTGTTCCCAGAAGCAGCAAGTTGGGTGACTGTGACGCGGCCATCAATTTTCTTGCTAGGCTCTCTCAGTGCAAGAAGAGCCCCGTCAACGTGCTTGAAAGTGACAAAGCCGTAACCCTTACTCTTACCCGTTACCTTGTCCATGATGACAACAGCCTCCTCAATCTCCCCGTAGGCGGAGAAGAGGGAACGGAGGCCATCGGTGGTGGTCTCCCACCCTAGACCGCGAACGAAGAGCTTTCTCTGTGCGGTGTCGGCGTCAGCGACAGATCTCACAGCGGCCAGGACATTGGGGTGACGCATGATAGCATCCTGGAGAATGTCAAGGAGCTGTTCTCTCGACAGGCTGTCGATCATCTTCCGACCTTCCTCGGGCGAGAGGGAAGGGGTGGAGTCCTTGATGTCAGTGGCGGAAACGCCATTATCTTCGATTCTTCGCTTCTTGGACAGGTCCATGGAGAAGGGGTCAAGAAGAAGAACCGCACAATAGGAGCCCTAACCCTACCTGTAGACAAAGAGAGGTAGAAGACGGCTAATATGAGTTTATCTCCCGCGCAATAGAGGCTAGACTAGACTAGGATGTTACCTGTATATTATATATAGGCGCTAATTCTAATTGGGCCAGGCCTCTCTAAACTCTGTATAATCCTGGGCCTTGTGAGACAATTAATTAGGTTAAATTCAATTATATAATAAATACAAATCACATCCCAATATTTTGGAAAATTACAATAGGCTAGAACTTCTTTGTCGGAGGCTCACGGCACGACCAACCACCGTATGGTATGAGCCGAGGAATTTTGGACAATGGGTTCCTGCCTTATGGTAACCATATCGAATCCAGCTGCCTGACCAAATCCTAAGAGTACTGCCATATTCTCAGCCGACGTAATGATATTGAGGGATTGATTCATTGGATACTTGGAATCTACTGAGCAGGTTAGTTCTTGTTTTCTTTGGTTTTTTTTACCTAAATGCTGTCATCCCAGTGAATTCTGCTTCAATATATTTCTCTGAAAATATTTCTGTGCAAGAGGTGAATGATTTCAAAGCTTATCTTGAACAGAGAAACCTATCTGTTGAGCAAATCTCTGATACTTTAATGGATGAAAACTTTACTAGCATCTTCATTGATAAGAAGATTGGCATGCTGAGAAATGGTGAGGTTGTTGAAGTAAGACCCATTTTTCTTATTGATAAACATGAGAAAAGAAATGTTGTTTTGGGTTTGAGGCATATGGATGAGAAGGAGAAAAGGAGAGGTTAAGTTGCTGAAAGTAAGGTGAGGATTTCTTATGGCACAGATGAGAAAAGAGATACTGTGCTGGGACTGAAATGTGGGGACTTAAAAGCAAACTTGCTTATTGGGGGGGCAGTTTCCAGGTTTATTTTCTGACTGGCATCACCTTTCTGATAGCAAGGTAACATCTACTGGCGGTAAGGGAAAAAATGCTTTTACCAGGAAATATCATGATGAATACTTCTCACGATGTAATTGGCATGGAACTCAGGAGACAACTAGATTACTGTCTGAGACATCATTTTACACACCTGCTATCAACAGCATTTGTTTGACACAAACTGCTGGAGGGATTCGTGAGAGCACAGTGGATACTCATTCAATCGGTAAGGTCTTGCCAGGGATTTTCAAAGGTGGCTCTACTAATGTTTTTCCAGGTCTTTCCATTGTTAATTTACTTTTTTTCTTCAGCCAGTGCTTATTCACTTCCTGATGCTCTGGCTACTGTTCGCTCCCATTGAGATGGAGAGGTGAGTTTCTTGTCTAATGACAGGTGAAGGCACCTTCAGGAAAATATGCAAACTGTTGCTTGTAAGAGGAAAGAAGAATTATTTGATGACCAAAGAACTTTTTGGACTTTTAATGGTATCACAGTTTAACTTTTTGGACTGCCATTATTCTAGCTTTTCAAGGTCACAGGTCATTTAAAAGTCTGCCACCAACTGTGGATCCTGTTAATTTAAAGAATAAATATGAACCGCATACAGAATTGGTGCTTCAGCCATATGGATTAGACTCACATGTCTTGAGACCTACTGATATCATAGAATAGCCCAACAGTAGTGGGAAGGTGGACCATCACTGCAGTATGGCAGATGTAGCCTTTAAAAAGGAAAACAAGAAGGAAATTGACAGAATTGCATCATACTTGGTTAGAAAGACTTCCAACATGGTTGAGCATCTGGATGATGATATATGCCCCTCTCATTTGGAGCAGAAGCAGATACAGGAACCTTCATCTGCTGAAGCAAGAAGTGAGGGAAGCTGCATGTTCTTTTTCAACTGTCCCAAGCATCAGGTAGAGAAGAGAAGGCTCAAAAACATGAAGTTCATGGTCGTGGCAACATAGATAAAAGGAATATATCACAGAAATGTGAAATTGGTGATTATGACATTTTGGTCTCAGCAATAATAAAGAACAAGGATATACGTCCATGTCCAGGTCCATCTAAGCCTAAGATGAAGGGCTACATACAAATCAAGGGCTAGAAGAACGATAAAAAGCAAGAACAGAGGCTGTAGGTTGCTTCCACATCAGGTGGGGTGGGGAAGGGAAGGAAGCTATCCACGGAGGGGGAATGGTCCTTACTACGTTCTATATTGGTGTTATCGCTGTTAAATAGTAATGGTGTCATATCTCTTGATGATGTGATTCAGTATCGTGAACCAGTATCCTGATCCAAATGATAACACAGTTGTAAAAGATGGCTGAGTTACTGTGAATAGTATTATTTGTAACTGTTGCAAGGAGGTGTTGTCAATCACTTTGTTCAAGATTCATGCTGAACCGTCCTTGTTTAAATCTATTCATGGGATCTGGTGAGTCTCTTACATTGTGTGAGCTTCAAGCTTGGTCTTCAGAGTACAACAGAACCAGAAAGAGCTGGAAGCTTACCAATCAACCCGATGATAGTGACTGGAATGATGATTCTTGTGGACTATCTGGTGTGGGATGTGCTTTCAATCTGTTAATTTCCCTGAAATTAACAGATTGAAAGCACATCCCTTAAATTTGCATCGTCTCAATTCTATTATGCTTTATTCGTTTGGGCATTTCCTTGGCTGCTAGATTTGCTCCTTGGTATATATTATTTCTGTGGTATATCATTTTGCAACTGCTGTTAACAATTGATGCACAGATCATGGCTCATGCATGAACGAAAATTGGTTGGATCCAGCAGCCTCTCATGCTTGGTTTTGTAGAAGAGATGGCCAGGAGGTATTATTTATCGATCCTCATTTTTCCTAATGAATATGATTGTAAATTATTATGGGGTATAAGTTAAACTGTTTGTTATGTTCAAAGGTTCAATCTGGGCTTCATTCTTGCATCGGCCTTGCCAATCATGTCCGTGATGGCTATTCCTGGACCCTTCTTCAATGCATTCATGATGACCAGAAGGTTCATTCTGCTCACAAGTTTGCTCTCAAAGCAGAGTGTAACTCAAAGCTAGCTGTTGATCTCTCCATAGTGGAGGAATGTTTTGCATCAATGGTGGATCCAAGTACTGGCATAGATATGTTACCCCGTGTTCTTTATCGCTGGAGGTAAAAGCTGTTCTTTCTCAAAAAATTTCATGGACTTCTTTTCTAAATGTGTAAACAGTTAAGAACTTTGTTCAGCATTGACTTTCTGTTTTCTTTGTCATCTTCAGATCAGAGTTTGCGGAATTGAACTTGAAAGGATTCTACACAATGGTTCTGAAGAAAGAGATTGCAGTTTAAGTTGCAGTGGCTGTGGGAGTAGCTAGGTTTAGGAGATGGAAGCAGGTGTGTAGGAAGAGTTTTTCAAATCCATCTTGCTCAGTGATGGTATAAACCAAGCCCAGATGCATGCTACCCAAGGTTGGTGTCGTTCCTGTGAGCAGCCTCTGAAAACCTGTGAAGTGTATGCGCACCGAGGGGACAAAACGAAGATATTTTCAGTCATACGAGCAGCGGCACATAGATCCCCAGCAGGATGAGAAGTTGCTGGTGCTGGTGCATCTTCAGCTTGCTAAGTTCAGTGAAGGTTATCTGGTCAAAGTAAAACCCGTTTGCATTGAACCTGAACCCAGATGACAGTCATTCAACCATGGAAACTATATAAGATCGTGTATGTTCCATCCATCCATCCATCCCACCCATGTGAGCTCTTGTTGATGAAATCATTTGGTAACCTTGAAAATCGATTGAAGCATTATTAATGATACTTTGAAAGAAAGTGGTGACCAATCACCGACACTCATGGCTGCTGTTGCTGTGGACAGACTGTGGGCCTTGCCTCAGTTATACGTATTACGTGTTCAGCTGCCCCGGCCTCCTCCACGACATTTTGTCACGTCATCGACTCCGGTAAGGACAGATATAATATCCTATGGTTGAGCCGACAAACCCGAATTCACATAAAAATGATGCTAGGCTAAATATTACATGTGAATCACATCTGTCTGTCAATCAAGGAATCTAGAGCAGTTCACTCGATTAAATAAATGACTAAACTTAATCTGAATATCTGATTTTGCATGCTACTGGACATCCCTAGACCGAGTATAGACACACCATTACTGCAAGCAAGTGGAATTTTACATCCATTTACGAAGTTATTTTCAACACCGAGGAAAAAAGCTGAGGGTCCTGGGTAATGGCCTGGGAATAATCATGAATGAATGTCAAGTCTTAATAATTCGAGTGAAGCTGGTGGAGGGAGAAAGAGATAGGGCAAGTGGTGAGGACAGGACTGGACTAGACTGGAGAAGAACAAGCTTGCCACCCAGATGGGTAGGGTAGCAAAGCATACTATTATCATTATTCCAATCCATCCTCCATCCTCCACCAACCAATCATCCTCTTCATTGTATAAAGTCTTGATTGGTTCCCACGTCCACCACAAATCAAAATTCAACTATAAGTAGGGGAGCATCCAACATTTTGCATCGCCTACGTAGTTACCAATCTGGGAAGCAAGCATCCATCATCCATTGGATCAGTATGGGATTTATCAGTGGTGTCGTGTCTCAAATTAATATACCGTTAGCCCTGTACAACAAACATCCTCGGGTCGGGTCCCAGAATGACTTCCTCTTTCTTAATTAGCTTTGAGAGATGGATCATGGAATCCAACACATCAATTGGTCGACATGAAAGGCCAACGACTTCCTGCCTGCCTGCTGCCTGGGCCTTTTGCCCATCACAAGTTTTTCTTTTCACTGGGGCGAGTTTTGACTTAAGTCAAACATACAAGAAAATTGACGTGGAATCCGAGTTTGGTACGTTCATTGTATCAATAGCCTTATGTGCCAAGTATAGGATATGCAACATCCATGCACACACACGCACACAATAGCCTTAGTAGCCTTAGTGTTGATAATTGATTATCTTCTACTATGGTCACCAATGGAACTAATTAATGAATATTAAAACATTTAATTAAGATCAGTGTTATGCTTTAACATTCATGAAATCCACCGAAAAATTGCTGTGATGTGATGATGAAGGAAGGCATGACCCTACTAGGGTTAGGGTAGGACATTCATATCAATAAAGGTAGCACATATACTTTATCAGGTCAAATTAATTATAAAAAAATATGCACATAATTAAATTATTTAGAGATATAATATCAAAGATGGGAGAAATAATGCAAGAAAGAGAATGATGCCAATAAAGAAAGGGAGGGAAGGAATGGCAATGGCGATGGCTAAAGCACTTTGTTAGGACCATAGATAGCATTGTGTCTTCAGCAGCACCAGCCATTAACGCTCTCCTCTCCCTCCCCCACTGATGAGTGATGTGAACCCCCATCAACTGGTTTCTTCTCCCCTTCTTACCTATCTCCTTCCCCAATCTCCATACCTCTCATCTCTAATCCCCTTTTAGATATAATAAACTCATCCCCTCCCAATTGATATACCTTTCTTAGGGTTTCTACTTCACTGTTCTTCCCCGGTTCATGAAAGATACATAACGATGTCCACCGAGAAAGGAAAAAATGTGCCCGAAGATGACTCGTCTAGATCGGCACCTTGCCCACCTCAGCTCAGCCGATACGAGTCTCAGAAGAGAAGGGACTGGAATACTTTCTGCCAGTACCTGGGGAATCAGAGGCCGCCGATGGCTCTTTCACAGTGCAACCCCAGTCACGTCCTCGACTTCCTCCGGTACCTCGACCAGTTCGGGAAGACCAAGGTTCATATGCAAGGATGCGTCTTCTTCGGCCAGCCCGACCCGCCAAGCCCATGTACTTGCCCCCTCAAGCAAGCTTGGGGCAGCCTTGATGCCCTCATCGGCAGGCTCCGTGCTGCTTACGAGGAGAACGGCGGGATGCCGGAGACCAACCCATTTGCTGGCGGTGCTATTCGCGTCTATCTGCGGGAAGTGAGGGATTCTCAAGCCAAGGCTCGAGGTGTGCCCTACAAGAAGAAGAAGAAGAAGAAGAATAAAAGGAAGAGTCAGACGACGACGCAGGAGAAGGGTGGCGGTGATGGCAGCTCGAGCTCGGGCATTCCCATTCAGTAACACTGTGCCACCGACCGCCTCGATCATTGACTGAGTGATATGGCAACTTTGCGAAATAAGGATGGTAATGACTTCTTTACTCTCCCTTAATGGAACTGATTCATTTGGCTAAGATACATGTCTGTCTCTGCTTTATGTTTCTTGATTATGTATGGATGGAAGAGACACCGTAGTTCACACTACCATATTATATGTATGTATAGTACACCTAGCTAAGTAGACATACACCCTCACCAAAGCTCCAGCTGCTACCTTTCTACCTTAAGCTGTATGTGGAAAAGAGATGATCACACCGCATCCTGACTAGCATTACACTAACATGGATCCATTCATTAATTAATGAGGTTAGCCTAATATTCATATTGGCCTGGGTTGGCCATCATCCGTAGGCTTCCTTTTGAGATCCACTGGGTGATATAGCTAGCTAGTGCACGATCTCCTTCAAAGGAATGGACATGTGATGGGCTTATCCTTCACTTAAATATCATTAATACGTGATGGGTATGATAAGCATTTAATTAATTAGTAATTATGGGTTCCCAAGGACATCCGCGGACCAGGGCATGTTGGGATGGTGTTAACGGGACATGGACAGTAAGATGTCATTCTCAAATGGTCCGGCTAAGATTGTGCTTAAATCTAATGTCTCACCTAAATTGTCTAATGCATTGACACATCACTATGTCTAGTAATTATAAGACTGTAAGTTTGTACTAGTGTATTTTTCTTATTTTTTGTTGTAAAATATTCCAAACAAAAATAGGGTTAGGAGAATGATATACAAAAGTAAGTATACGTGCAAACATTAATATTGGGATTTCTTAATATTAAGTCTAGAATGATATCACTATATTTAGTATAGATTTCTGCTCTTGTTTGGATGCAAGTTGTGAATTATTGTTGTGGACCTCGATCTGTCTGTCTTCCATCAATCACATTGCGTTTTGTCGTCATTATAGATGTAGTTTGGTTGATTAATCACCATTAATAACTTATCAACCCAATAATCAGTCATATATTGATCTCTTCATCTATGTGTGTGAGTGCATTTGTGTTGTTTTCTTTTACTTTGGGACATAATTCAGTAGTTGATTTATGTACGTATAGTGCCATTCAGTGTATGTATGAATTTCAGGTGGTCGTGCCATCCTATGCATGCATCATAAGTGAAGATTGATTTTCTCGTGGAGATTGGGAGCGAATTTATCAGCAAATGCTCGAGTAATCATCCACCCACACTCTTCAACATCCTTTGTAGAGGGTGGCCATGGACACCATGTAAGACAATAATTAAGGTTTTCTGAAATCTGCTGCATCATTGAGTTAGTACCACTCATAGCCAGGTCGAACTACCTAGCTGACTCCACGTATATATACACACCAATATACATACATGTATACATATATATATATATATAGCATATCCTCTACTATTTGCAGAGTTCAAATCATACAAAGATTTATAGATGAAGTTGATGGTTCTCTTCCACGGTATCAAGACTTAATTCATCATAGGCACCCTAGGGTATAAAAATAAATAGAAGAAATTGCAATCTTCAATTAATAGAACTAAGGCTCATCTAAAATAGTTCAATGGCTGGAAGATCACTGAAGAAAGTCGATGAAATGTGTGTAACGGGAAGATCACATACAGCTATCTAGCTAGCTAGCTAGGATTTGCATTATTGCCATTAGACTGTGGACCAAGTTGAGGGGTAAAGTGGGGGGTTTTTTAATGGGACCCGCTTGGATTTAACATTACAACCCTGAAAATCCATTGGGGCCCGGAAAAGTTCAATTGCAACCACAGTTTGGCATTTGCATCAATTGTTACCCATATTAAACACAAGATGCTATCAATTGTTACTCGCAAACAATTTTCGTCCCGAAGCTGGTGAGGCAGACTGCGAACGCCTGAAACGCTGACAATGGCTGCCTGTAATCCATGGTAAAAATATCATCCCCAACCTTTCCAAACTGAAGAAGAGCAGCACCCTCCTCCTTGCTACCCTGTTGATCAACTTTGTCAACAAGCTGAAAGTTCTTCACTGAAGCCACTGTGACCCGACCATGGAAATTCAAGCACCAGCACTGCAAGTGCTCATGCCACCGTGGGGCCTTGTTCCTCAGAACTGTGTACACGGAAGAGGATGAGGCCAATCCTGATTTCTTCATCTTAGGATCACAATGATGGTCGGTTTCTTTCTCTGGGGCAGGAGAAGCTTCTCCTCCCGAGGAAGGACAGTGCAGGGAACATACCATCCTCCTGGGGCCTCGGGATTTAAGGAGGTTGAACTTGTAAGTAATATATCCGACCTCAAAGTTGCCAGATGGTAACTGAGGGCTTATCTGCTTACTCGCAAAACGACGGCTCGTCCCACTGATCGAGAGCTTTGCACCACTGTGAGGCGGTTGACTGTCATAGATGGTGAAATTGGTCCCAATAAAGTCCGAGCTGCCATAACAGATCATTCAGGGAACAAGCATAATAGATAGATGTATCTATATTCAACTCAAACATGTATGTATCTCAAGTCTACTGTCCAAGTTCTCTATCATGAGAAGGCATCCTAGCTCTTAAGCTTTTGTCTGTAGAAAACTTCAAAAATTGATTGAGTTTTTAAAACATCATAGTAAATATCCAAAGCTTTTGACCCTCAAGGTTGAAGACAGGGCAAACTTCTAGTGCAGTACTCAAGGAACCATCTTCAAGACCGTTGAGGGAATTCAGGATTATGGATTATCTGGTAAGGCTTCTGCAAAGCATGGGAACTACCAACAAATTCACAACTATTTTAAAGCCTTACCTCAACTTTCCAACATATGCACTACTTCCTTGGGATATATCGTTGGCATCACAAGATATAATATACTCATAATGTGCATGATTCCTGTACCTCCGAGCTGCCAAAAGAAACTTCCCTTTGTCTGTCAATGCTGAGGAGAAAGGAAGAATAGGTGAGGTATTGAGTAAACAATGATAATAATCACCATTGATCAATAAAGGATATTAATCACTGTTCTAGCAGATCTAAGATGCAGTCTTTACAGACCAGAGTAGTTGCTCAAAACTCTGATGCGATGAGTCAAGGATCCAACTGATTTTTAGCACAATATTTCATTAGAAAATGAGTATGAGAGCCCTTCATCTCATATGCTAAGGTTAATTCACCTGCTAGCAAGAAAATGTCAACCTTCCACTCTTTCACGTCCCAAATATAAAGGTCACCAATATAAAATATAAAATGCATAACATCATCCACTATGGCTCAAAAAACCCATGCCCCTCAGAATTGGTAATAGAAAAAGTCAAGAGATCAACAAGACCACTAAACTTCCTCCACAAATGGTGTGGAATCAGTCAAGATTGGACCAATAACTTCTTCCACAAATGGTGAAGGTCGACAAATAAGATCAAAGATATTAATAAAAGCAGGAAACTGACATTGATGAGAAGTCCACCGAGATGCATGGTTTAAATAATAAACTACCGGTGTGAACTTACAAGGTTTCTGGGCAAGATGAAGGTAGAAAGTAGAATTCTTTTTGTTCCTTATAATGACACATTGCTGAGAAGGTTCCTGTGGCCCATACTGCATTAGTAGAAAGAGATTCATTACTAGCATAAACAGCCAAAAACATAGACCAAGAGAAAACACTCCCTTCCCTTCCCTTAGCCTCTGGATGGATGCCATGGCTAGCAATTTCAAAAAGAAAATGAAACCATATCTCAAAGTCACCACTTCTTCTGAGATATTATGCTGGTTCAGCAGCAACATGGACGATGTAATATGGCATAATCATAGCCAAGAAATTATACTTCTCAAACGTAGGTGATATGACAGGGGAACTAAATATCCACCTAATAAAAGAATAAAATTTTGGAAAGGACAACTTCCAAGTTCTAACATGAAGTTCAGTATCTCAGCATCCTTATGAATAAAGCAGAGGTTGTGTTATATTTCCATCTTTATGTTGAGAAATTACAGTATAAGTAGAGAAATACGAATCATAAAAGAACAATTCTTAAGTTAGTCACTGAATTTAACAGTGAAATGTCAAATTACCGTTCCCGGTTGAGCCTTTCCTTGCATCAATGAAGCCCTCAATTCATACACGATCATGGCGTATTGCAAATAAAAAAGAAATCCTTAATTGATATAATAGACCAGGGGAACATTGAAAAGAAAAGTTCCTCTATCATCCAATTGCACGGAACTGAGATAAAAAATGAAAAGAATGTCTGACCTGCTTGAGGCAAGACGGAAAAGTGATCTTCGTACTATTGAGAGGAGCCCTGACGAACTCCTTGGTGATCTCCCTCCACTGCTTGCAGACGCAGGCGCAGGCAACGATGTCCTGACGCTGCGGCCACCGGTCAGCCGATGCCTCCACCCGCCGGATGATCTCCACGAGTAGCTCCGGGAGCATCGTGCCCCATGAATGCCCGTAGGCGGGGGTCGACGCCGGTGCCGATGCTGGCGGGTCGACCCGGGTCATCTCACCCTCGGGTGAAGAGGGACCATCCTCCGTGGCCGCTGCCTTTCTATGGTCCCGGCTGAGCTCTCGGGAAAATTTTCGAGAGAGAAACTTCCTTCCGAGAGACATCACCTACCGCGTTTCTGGTTTGTGATAAAAAAAACAAAGAGAAAAATCATAGTGATAGGGAGAGAGAGAGGACAGTCCCTTTCTACACTATATTTACTAGTATTTCATTTTGTTTTCCCTTTCTCTCCATGGAAAAGGAAAAAAACTGGGATCGTCAGGCGGCTGTGAAGAACTCCCTAGTGACAGGTGGCAGTCGTATCATCCCTGCAGTCAAACGGCTTCCAACGTAGGTAGACGATCGGGTGCTTCGCAGTCCAACTATTTATGTTCAGTTTCCACCTTTTAACATACCTTTCAATTGAATTCCAGGAAAGATGAACTTTTTTTCGATAAATACCTTGCAGAGGGGCATTTAGTTCCTCCAATTAAACCGTGTAACCAGAAAGATGTATAATTGCCGTATGGCATATCTATGAGGAGCCAATGAATATCATTTCTGCAGATTCGATTCGAGAGCGCCCCCAGATGAAAAGGCTGGAAAAAAGTGCCAAGTTGAGCCATTCTGAAAGAGCTTTGAAGATTATTGATTAAAAAAATACAACTTTTATGATTAAAGAGCCAGTCCTCAAGCATTGATCAAGTGAAAATTGCTTTGTGGTGGTGATCTAAATTATAACCACAGCAACAGCAAGCGAGGATCATTGGAACCCTAGAGGAAGCCTTCATGCACACACACGTTCATCAACAAGAAAACAGAGAGACTGGCAAATAGTCTGCTTAGTCACTTTAGTTTAGAATCCAGGAGATGTTCAAAAGTCTCTGTGGGTTTCAGTCTCTCCAAGAAAAGTGAAGTGAAAAGGTCACGTGGCCTGGGCTGCATCATATCCATAACTTACTTTTAGCTGACGATAATAGTAATCCTGTCTACCGCAGAAGAAGCAAACGGTACCGCAAAAGATCTGAAATTGAAATAGGAACAAACAGTGGAACAATATTATAGCCCCTCACTGTATTCTACTGATAGTATTTGCAGCAGTCATACAGCGGCTTTGAATGGAAGTGTTCAAAAGTGATCAAATCAGTACTGTTTCATCATTTCATTCTACAGAGATATTGAAGAAAGAGCAGAAGCTTGACCATTTTGAATCAGAAAAATGCAGTATGTACAGTCCTCTGCAGAAGGGAGGTTTCTGCATCTTGAACAGACAAGTAGTAATCCTATCTGTGACAGTGGATTACCGTTATTTTCCTCCCCCAAGTCCCATCCCTTCAGGTCATTTTTCCCATAGGCTATGGGTCAGTTGATTGATGATAATCCTCAGATGGGCTGCGAGAATCTCCGGGCCCACGATGGTGCAATGGCACAAGCATTGCGTGGTTGCCCATGTGGATCGGATGACGTCCATGCATGCGTTGGTTTCTCACCGAATGCATTCAGTGTGCTGGCTCAATAGCCTCCTATATGATGATAGCAATGTTTGAAGATGGGGATTAAATGTATTTATTATTAGTTGAAATATATTTTATTTAAAATATTAAAATATAGAGAGCTTTTTCTAAAAAAAAAGGTGAAAATTGTAATTGTAGGCCTTCACTGACGAAGAATGGATATATTAATAGAGAACTGGAGTTATTGGGGTTCACGTCTGCATTATTCAGGCCAGGAGAGGCTTTGCATTGCACTCTTCTTCGTTCCACTTGCCTGAAGAAAACCACCAGAAGAGAATGGGCTGCATGGGATCTTCTCAGGCCAAGCAAGAAGGTGACTCCAGTTAATCTTCTCGAAAGATCTTCTCTGTCCAAAGGCCCGGAGAAGTTTCCTGCATTTGATTATTTTTTTTCTCAGCATTGTACCTATGGCTCCTGCAGTTGATAATCTTGGATCCCAAGGGTTTATTCGAGATCAGAACTAATTAAGTTTTGAGAGTTTCTTTCCCTACACATTTCTTTTGATTCTTGCAAGGAACTATTCACTCGTCAGATTCATTCTTGCAAAAAATCGTTTGAGGACTTTGCCCAGACCCAAGCTTTTCTTTTCTTTTTCTAATGCATTTGATAAGTGCGTTTTCGTTCTGGTTGATATAGCAGTACCTGGCTCTCTACATACCTCTCTTTTGTGTTCCCTTGATAGCTAGCGATCCTTCAAAGCCCTTCCTTTTTTCGTCCAAATTTGCCTGCTTATGCCATATTCGATCTCTTTCTTCATCCATCAATTCGATTCATCTTGTTTGCTTAGGCCTTTGTGGACATGGCCTAATCCATGACGTATTACAAAAACTTTCAATGTGATGCTGAACCATTCTTTCTGATATCAGGGAGACGGAAAAGGATCCATAAACCGCCACCGTGGGAGCATCCCGTCAGGATAACTAGGCCTGAACTTCAGCATATGCGTGAAGAATTCTGGGATACTGCTCCTCACTATGGAGGCAGCAAAGGTATTTCTTATGTACTTTCAGAATTTGATTAAGCTCGTGAAACTACAAAACTATATTCTATAAGAATTCTGGGGTACTGCTCCAGAGAAGTTATATATATATATATATCAAGTACTAATAATTTTATCATCTTTATGGATGATTAACGATTATGCAAATCACATTCTCGGGTGGCAGCCATATGGGATGCACTCCGAGCTGCCGCAGAAACTGAAGATCTCATGCATGCACAAGCAATTATTGAGGGAGCAGGAATCATAGTCGAGAACAATGATCTAACCGTCTGCTATGATGAAAAAGGTGACCTAATGTTGTACTCTTATCCGCCCCCCGTGTTAATCATGTTATGTTATGCTTAGTCTCTCCTTATACAAATCTTTTTGCAGGAGAGATGTACGAATTGCCCAATTACGTACTGAGAGAGCCGTCGAACTTGATTGAACAAGATGTAGAAATGGGAACACAGAACCCACAACCAGTAGTAGACCATCATAGCACAGCACTTCAATCATGAAGTTACTCAATGAACTTCAATTTTATATTGTACGTTCCCCTACTTGCAACCTTGTAGCTTCTCTTTGAACCATAAGATTTTTCTAAAAGTTTGCAGAGGATACAGTTGTTTCTAACTTCAAATTTAGGGATGGCATATAGCCTCAGCGATTGATCTTTTGTGAGTCATTGATAAAGCTGCAGCCCATGAAAATTGCAAAAGAGTAATCAGCGATGCCGAGCTAGGTAGGTGAGCCGCCTGTTTGTTTATGGCAAATAAAGAAATAACTGCATTCCCTTGACAATAGTTTAATGGTTGACACGTCCCATCATCTACATAGGCCAATTGTTTGTAATATTTACAATTTTAAGAATAGCCATTCCAGCAATGTATACCATATGTGCACATAAATACATCTTGGGATGCTGTACAATCAATGGCAACGACTTAGGAGGACCAGGAATCATAATGGTGGAGTGACTCATTCACACCGCCAGTTTGACTGATGGAGACTTTCTCCCGCCCGGCATCATCTCTCCACTTTCTCATATAGACACGAGAGAGCCTGGTAAAGAATGGATGCAGCAGGTGGCCCGGGCATTGAACCAAGAAGTATGTCTGATGCAGTGATGGAAGAGATCCCGTAAAATCTTGCATTTTCTTGTGCCCTTGTCATCACCAGACTACCCTCAATGGAACAACCCACAAATGCACCTGAAATGCTCATAAGAGAATAACTCAACCTCTAAGGGTGTCATCCACCAATTGCAATCTAGGAAACATAACTAAAATGCTTTGCAGGGGTTGCAGCACCTGCAATAGTAGAGGAACGTACCTTTGCTGCAACTATAAGTGTAGAATGCAGCACAACCACCATCCCCAGCACGTATCCCAGCTTCAGCAGCACGGCCAAAGTTAGCGGCAGCTGCACTCAGCCCTCCTCCGACTGAGAGGTGCCCATTTCCACCAAATGTCCTCACAGCACTTTCTGTTCTTAACACTACTATAAAATCTGTCAGCTCTCCTCCCATCTGTACCATGGTATTAAGTGTCAGTTGCAAAGATGCGTGATTTTCCTTACTGCATGCTAATCAGACAACAGGAAGTTTTATCACCTGTGCTCCCCAACCAACCCCAAATGATGAAAAAGCACAAGGCGCTGACCAGGAGCCATCTTGCCGGCGAGCCACAACTATTCCTGTTCCGATATTATATGTCACCACTGCTCCAACTTTTGCCACGGTGAAGATGGCCAGTCCTCGTGAATCCCTGAGAATATAATCTGGGATGGACTTCTCTGGAGTTCCCGAGCAAACCTAAACAACAGCAATCAACTATTTCATTGACCAAATAATAATTGAGTATAATGAATGAATCATAAACAAAGCGCCCAGGAGACAATCAAAGGACAGCGAGCCTTTCTTCAATCCAATTGCCAATTCAAACTTGGATTCATGGACACTAAGAAATTCTCTTCTAAATATACGAAGGTAAAATTATTTGAGAAGGCATACAAGTTGGCTTCAGATTCATAAATGAAAAACTGAATATATACTATCTATACCACAATTATTCGGAATGAGCATTGATACTTATTCGTGTAGAACCAATTGAAACAGGAATTACCTTAATGTAAGACTTAACAATATTTGCAGCCTTGTATATCTCATACTCCATGGATTGGCCCCATGGGAAGTTCAGCCAGGATCTCAAAGTACTGAGATCTGTCAGATCTCGTGTAGGCACCTGAGCAGCTCGACTTACATGGTCCATGAGGTAGGGCTGGACGGACTCGAGCCTCACACAACATACGTCACAGACCCGCTCTGGGTTACTAATTCGAAACTTTGGTGGCAGCAAACTCCTTCCCTTGGAGCAAAAGTTACAGAATATTCCTCCACAAAATCGACAGTGGTGTCTAGAGCACATAATTGGGTGAAAACGGACATTGCACAACATACAAGAGGAGGCAGAACTGTCAGGCAACCACCTGGGCGGCTCTGTCTCGAGAATTTCCTTTATATTACCAAAGTTGGCTTCTGTCAGAGTCTGGGCCATCTCTTTCCATGCTTGCTCCAGCAGATGACTTGATACCCAAGAGATTCCATATCTGTGAATATTTCCAGATGTGATAGAGTTCACTTTCCCTCTTGCAGCAATTAGAACCTCCATTAATACATCCCACATAGTCAGCTCCTTGTTCTCACCCAAGAATTGGTCCCAACCCATATCTCCATCAGGAAAAAAGTCCCCATTTAGAGACAGACCATGGTTCCATCCTTCATTCCCACTGCCTGACATTGGTGGGACAGAAACCGGTATCCACATTCCTGTTTCTTCAGAATGTGGGGTGTCGTAGTAGAAATATTTGCCTGGGTTCTGATGACAAGCAGTGGCATCTTCATTTTTATTCGCATCAGCGTCTTCATGTGCTTCAGTCTCGTCAAGACCAGCCTGGTGCTCGTTTTCCTTTTGGAGAGGAGCTTTGATCACCTCTTGCCCTATGGAACACTTGAGGGAAAGAGAACCAAAAATAATTCAGAATAGATGAGTGAAAAAATAGATGACATTAAGGAGGAACAATTTTATATCCCTAAAAGGAAATTAACTCTGCAGAAGAAACGTACGTTCTTCATTTAAACCTTATGGAGGGAACAAAACCCGTGCTCATGTCAACTGATTACGAAGCCCGGAAATTCAAACAAATCAATATCTCTCGTTTCCATGCATTGCCTGAGCAAATCTAATCCTACTTTTGCATAATCAAAGCAATTACAAGGGTGTAGAGAAAGAGCAGGCAACAAAATCCCAAGTTTCTAAAGTTACGTGATAGATTGATTGAGCTACCTGATGACCCCTGACGGTAGTCTGGTAATCATGTAGGTCGATCCTAGGGTAAGATGAGGGCCCCTCCATTGATAAAGGGGTCTTTTTATCCGATTCCTTGTTATTGACCAGGCTTCAGGACTGACTGACTATCACAAAGCGGTAGAAGAATGAAAGGGGATTCAATCGATTCCTCACCCTCGTCGGAAGCAGAGCTCGTCTTCGATTGATGAATTGTGGGACAGGGACACGGACGAGGAAAAGCCAGTTGTAGAAGAAAGACGGATGCTTGTACGGGATTAGAAGGGGGCAAGCCGCGAATAGGCCTTGTTCCTCGGAGAGAGGCCCAATTGTATGTTGGACAGAACACATAAAAACACAAGGTTTTAATCTGAACGGCCCTAAATTTTCTATCATTTTTTCTCTCTTTCTTTTGGATCGGGCCATCCACCATTGTTGTCAAGATCACATCTTCCCTCTATGGAAAATGGAAAAGGACAGAGAACAGTCTGAACATAGCAGGCAGAGAAGAGAAGAGAGGATGATTGCAATTATCAATTTAGGGGATGACATAAATACAATAATCATAGTTTCACTTTTACTAATCACTCCTCAAACTTCTTCAAGTGGCTTTACGGCATATCTTCATAAAGGTCCCTTGGTATTTTATTATTGTTCAATTATTGTCATTGGACTGGCAGACTTCCTGTACATCTCAAACCCACCAACCAGTGGACCAGAAAGATCCAGGAAACTGCCTACATCATAAAAAATAAATTATCATTAGTTTATTCTCCAAATAAACTCTAATGAAAGGAATCCATGATTCTTCACCTTTCCCATAACTGTTTAGTCCAAAATTTTGTTACGTCAAAATATATATATTTTCCATGCCCATGCCCATGCCCTTTCCTCTAAATCCGTTCCCATGCGCATGTTTTCAAAAATGAAATTAAGAGTGCATGTTATGACTGAGTGTGTGTGGGAAGTCGGGTTTCATTATCATAAGAAAAGAAAAGAGGAAGAAGATGAAATGGTGGGGAAAGGATGGATAGGGATGGGACCGGGTTTACAAAGGAGGCAAATGAGGGAGACAGGCAAACTGCATTTATCTTCATATCAAGAGAACAGTGACCTACATTTCAACAAACTTGTTCAGTAATCGGATACCTCCATTTTCCCTCTTAAGTAGTATGTTGGAAAATCTCACTTTTACCATTACTTAATGTTGGGAAGGAAAATATAAAAATGTATAATTTATCTTACTTTTAATCCCACACGCAACTGGAGAGTCCAGAAGAGAGACCACACACAAATAGACATCAGACAAGACATTTTCTCTGCAAGGGAAGGAGAGAGAGAGTAGTGACTTCAGCTGCACATACTGGATTGGATCGGATCCAAAGTTGTCTTTTTTATTGAAAAAAAGGCAACGATGGGTCTTGGTGGCCGCCGGGGCCTCTCTCTCGTGGGATTTCCGTTGCTAATTCCCCTAGGTGTGTTTCTTGCCTTGGCTCTTGATGGGAACAAGCTCTCATCAATGGCTGCTGCGGTGAGGTGTGACTTGTTCAGAGGGAGGTGGGTGATGGATCCTTCTTATCCTCTCTACAATAACTCTGCGAGCTGTCCTTTCATAGAGAGAGAATTTAGCTGCATCCACAATGGCCGCTCCGATCTCCTCTACACCCATTACCGTTGGCAGCCCCTCAGCTGCAACTTGTCCAGGTCTACTTCTTCCGCCTTTCTTTTTTCTTGAAAATAAAAAGCTCATTAATCAATACATTTTTTGGCTAAGCAGTCCATGATTTAGTATCATTGTAACAAAGATGTACTTATGTATGTGTGACCTCACGGCTAAGCAGTCCATGATTTAGCAGAGAGGCGCATGCCTGGCTGGTGTTGACCACCCTCTTCTCAGTTGATGTTTCTTCTTCATCATGGTGGCACAAATTTTTTGTCCTGGTCCTAGAAGAAGAGAAGTACCGATCCACTGTGGTGCCTGGTGCTGCACTTGTTCTTTCCTGATAAAAAAAGGATAAATCTTTAGTTACGGAGATTATTTGTGTAGTAATCAAGTGGCCCAAATCTCAAGGGACTGGTAATAGATGTCTGTCGGGCTCTTAATTCTAGGCTAATTATTACTATTATTATTTATCTTATAGTGACTTAGGAGATTGGTCCTCCTCTTCCCCGTCTCATCTAGTGTGCCTAACATCATCATATCATATCCTACTGCGTCAGATTCAATGGGCAGGCATTCCTCGAGAAGTTGCGGGGGAAGACAGTGATGTTCGTCGGAGATTCACTAAGCAGAAACCAGTGGCAGTCGCTGACGTGCATGCTTCACTCCTCCGTCCGTCCAGCTCCCCGATTCAATATCACCCGAGAGGGAGATGTTTCCACATTTACCTTCACGGTAGGTACACATGCAATTTCATCCAACATACACTCCCCATAAGTAGGCTACACTTGCAATGTTTACAGTTCAATATATATGTACATGCCATATAGTATATCTCTGTATGTATTTGTATACATGTATGTACGGTAGGATTACGGGGTGAGGATTATGCTGGATCGAAATGTGTTCCTTGTCGACCTGGTGAAACAAGGCGCTGCTGGCAGGATCTTGAAATTGGACTCTATCCAGCTAGGAGGCAAGCTCTGGTTAAACACTGACTTTCTCATCTTCAACACTTGGCATTGGTGGAACCGCAGGGGACCTGCTCAACCGTGTGTCTCTCTATCATCATCAAAATAATTCTAAATTGGTTGGGAAGTAAGTAGAGTCCAACAAAATCTTATAGTAATTGATTTGCTTTTGGCAGGTGGGACTACATTGAGGTAGGGAAGAAGCTGTACAAGGACATGGACAGGATGGTTGCTTTTGAGACGGCACTCAGGACTTGGGGAAGGTGGGTAGATCTCAACATCGACCCTTCAAAGTCCACCGTCTTCTTCCAAGGGATCTCTCCTTCTCATTACAAGTGAGTAGTCAATACTATCATGATGATCTCATGATCAATCTTTAAGTTGGCCTCTAATCAATAATATGAACCGGTCAGTGGCACTCTATGGGGTGAACCAGAGGCAAAGAGCTGCATAGGACAGAAGGAACCATTGCCTGGATCGACCTACCCCGGAGGCTTGCCACCTGCGGTGGGGGTCCTCAAGTCTGTGCTTCGGAACATCTCCAAGCCTGTGACATTGCTAGATGTGACGAATCTCTCGCTGTTGAGGAAAGATGGGCATCCTTCCATCTATGGCCTGGGTGGTAGAACAGGGATAGATTGCAGTCACTGGTGCTTAGCTGGTGTCCCCGATACCTGGAACGAGATTCTTTACAATCTCATTCTTTGACAATTGGTCATTTCTTTCTTAATCATCATTACTATTGTTATTGGTGGAAGTAATTGTTTGGAGATGGATGATGTGGTGAGATATACCTATGGATCTTTCAATAGAAATTGCAATGGTTAATAAATTATTTGAGCCTCGTCACATTTTCAAGCTTTTTATTTCTTGAGGAAATCTTACTCCCAAATTAAGGATTAGAAATGATTGGGAATATTGTTAGAATGTGTCTATTAACATGAATGGAGAAAGTTAATATTGGAGTGATTTTTTTATGGATTGATGCTTACCCAATTTGGATTAATTGCCGTGGAATGAGCTTACCAACAACATAGATTGGTCTAAAAAATAATGCCAGATAAGCTCCCAGCTAGCTATCGTTTTAATCAAGATGAATATGTTTATGTAGTATAGATAGGTTTGAGGAGCTCAACCAATAGCAGTCAAACTGCATCTGCCTAATACAGTAATATTGGATCAAGATGATCCAGGTGCAACTCTATCACTAGCTGGTGTACGATTGATTAATGCAGAAAAATGATGTAACGTGGAAATTCCATGTCCCATTATGTAAGGAAAACAATTACGCCAAAATTAATTAAATGATGAAAATTCATATATTGAAGCCATGAATGTTGTTCTGTGGTTCCACTGTTAAATAAAGCCTAATTAGTAATTTCCGTGCATATTGCCTGCCTGAAAAATAGTGTATTTTTTGAACATTTTAAAATTTGATTTGAATACTGTACTATTTATTTGCTGGATAATGTAGTACAGACATGAACAATAAATACAGGCAAAAAAAGAAGATACAAAACAGACTGGAAATTTCGTGCAAATGTAGAAACAAGTACCAAACAAGGAAGGAAAGATATTTGACAAAATAGAAGGATTCTTCCATATGATTGTTTCTTTTTCTGACAAAATTAACGGTTCCATTTCCATTTACAAAGCTGCAAACCCTATAGCACGATTTCTATTTACAATAGGATGATCGGGCATACTGGGAATTCATGAATTACCATCGACTTGCAGCATAAATACAGCTGTTTATTACCTCTTCCATTTTCCTCCTGTGATTGTTTCTTCCTTGCACTCTCACAGCCATGTACCGAATCCCTGTGTTCTTGCTTGTGTCGGTGTCCTTACTGTTCGGATCCAAGGGAGACCTTGACTGTGATTTGTTCAAGGGTAGCTGGGTCAAAGATGATTCCATCTCCATCTACAATTCCACCGTTTGTCCATTCATTAGTAAAGGATTCGACTGCGTGAAGAATGGTCGACCTGACCAAGATTACCTCAAATACAGGTGGCAGCCGGACGGATGTAATATTCCAAGGTAGCTACCTCATCGTAATGTCATGTCGACTATCTATGTACACATAATTTACGTCAATATGGGTACAGTTTCAATGGACGGGATTTCCTGGAGAGGCACAAGCAGAAGAAGATGATGTTCGTGGGGGACTCGATGAGCGCCAACATGTGGCAGTCCTTGACTTGCATGATTCACTCTTCATTCCCAGAGGCCAAATTCTCCGTAATAGCTAATTCAGACAACGGTCTTTCTACTGTCACATTTCCTGTACGGCGAAGGATTCCATTGTCCTTTTTCATTTTCCATATTAAAATTTTGAAAAGCAATTTGTTAACACATCAATCCTTTTGATGATTGTAATCATTTATAGGATTACGGAGTCGCAATATCCCAACATACGGATAGTTTCTTGGTCGATTTGATTAAGCAGAAAGAAGGCAGAGTGCTGAAGCTCGACAGTATTACTAGCGGTGGTGAGCTCTGGAAAGGTGTGGACTTCTTGATCTTCAACACTTACCACTCGTGGTTCGACACTAGCGTCAAATCGTATGTATTTCTATCTCTTCATGTAACTATATTGTACATCTTCTGTTCCTGCAACAATAAGTAGTCTATGAAATATGGCATGATGGATTTTGGGTATTGTAGATGGGACTACTTCCAAGTTGGAGACCGTTTGTACGAGGATATGGACCGATTGGAAGCCCTGAAGATCGGACTAACGACTTGGTCTAAGTGGATTGACTCCAATTTGGATCCACGTGACAGCACCTTATTCTTCATGGGAATATCTCCTGACCATGCTCAGTAAGTTTGAAGAGATTCATTCATGTTATCCTCTATGTTCTATTCTATTATATACAGCACACCAGATTATTTATCTATTTACATATCTGTCGTGTCTCGCATGCATGCAGTGCCCAGGATTGGAATGGCACTGGTTCTAGTGGATGCGTAGGGCAGTCAGAGCCCGTACTTGGATCAATATACCCATCGTGGCAGATGCCTGGGGATTCCATCATGTTAAGTGTTTTTAGTGAGATGATGAATCCACCGAATTTTCTTGACATTAAACTTCTTTCCCAGCTTAGAAAGGACGGCCACCCTTCAATATACACCGGCCAGGGAAGCGGGTTTGTTGATTGCAGCCAATGGTGCCTCGCCGGCATTCCTGACACCTGGAATCAGCTCTTCTACACAAGCCTTCTAATAATGTGAGCTTTTTAATTTGTTGGAATTAATCTTGCTGCTGCATTTCGTATCATTGCTATGCATGCATGTTCTGAAATTCTTCCATAATTCTTTTTTGAGTCGAATATTTTAAATAACCGGCCTTACCTATAAATTTTCAGGGAAGGTGTCAATCCAGGCATTAGAGCACCGCCTCCTAATGTTCCCCCGCCCCATCAATCGCCCATTCTACCGCCTACTCCTCCTGCAGCTGCTCCGCCTACTCCTCCTGCAGCTGTTCCGCCTGTGCCTGCAGCTTTGCCGCCACCTTCAATTCCACCGCCAGCAGTTGTTCCACCGCCTTCAGGTGGGTCTCCTGGTGTGCCGAACCTAGCTCCGGGTCCTGGTCAAAGAGGCGGTTCAAACGAGACAACCCCTGTTGAAGCTCCAGCTCCAGGGCAGACGTCAGACGAACCGACTCCTAGCCCTCCCACACCATCCTTGGGCCCGAGTCCTTGGGCTGGACCTGCACCGGTACCATCCACCCCGTCAGACCAGTCGGAGAGTTGGATGCTTAGGCCTCTGTCCTTGGGTCTAGGGCATGTGATTCTCCTGGTAATTTCTACTTTGCTCTTGGATCGACAGTATTGACAGATTCGATGAGAGAAGACCCAGCCGACCATGGATTGAAGGAGATGTGTATGTAGTTTTTCGTAACATGCACGTAGAATTTGACTACTTAATGGATATATGGATATATCCCTTTCCCAAGGAGAATGTCACGAAATTCTTTATTTTTTTTAATAATATATATATATTTGAAAGATCATCATTGGTCATATGTTTATATCTCTTTTACTACAAATAAATGAAATATGAATTATAATAAATTTTATTCCTTCTAAAAGAAAATTTATAAAATTAAATTGAATCTACCAACTATTATAATGTAATTAGTGATAAATACTATCTCTTTTACTACAAATAAATGAAATGAATAGAATATGAATTATAATAAATTTTATTCCTTCTAAAAGAAAATTAATAAAATGAAATTATTATAATAGGAAACCCACACTATTAAATAATGATAGAACAATACAACAATAGAATGAAATCAAAATAAATATCTTGTTTAGAATGCAGAGGGAAATTGTTTTATTTATTTATTTTATTTAATAAAATATTTTTAAACAGAATATATATTGAGAATTTCGTCATTTCACTGATATATTCGAATGAAATATTATAAAAAAATAAAAATTTAGTACAATAAAATATAAAAGAGTTTGCTACCGTTGAGTCCATTTAAAATTATTGACTAATGGACCCTATTTTTATTTTTTAATCTTTATATTTACATTATACATAGCCAGATCTTATGAGAGAACTTAAAAAGTTAATTTAAGCTTCCCATTATTTTGTTAAAAAGAGAGTAAATAGTAATTTATGTGATATTCAAAAAAGGGAATTATAATAAATAAATTTTTATAAATAAAATATTCACATTATCTATTGAAAACTTTATATCTCATAAGTGTTTTCTAATTTAATATCTCAACTTTGATGATAATTATTACGATATAAGTTATTTACGTGTTTTTCTTTAATAAAATATTTTTTAAAAAATATAAATAATTATAATTTGGTTATTACACTAGTTTATAGTTATTTTAATAAAATATTATAAAAAAATATATTACAGTTAAAAGAATATGCAGTTGCACCTAGAGTATTTTTTGCACAATATAAATAATTACAGTGAAACAATTTATATTATTTGATAAAAAGTGTAATTATGTTTAAATTTTTAATATGGTTAATAGATTTATAATTTATTTTTAATTAAAAATAAATTTAAATTATATAAATAAAATTTTATATATCTATTTAAAAATTTTCATATAAATTAATAATATTGATATAGGATCACCCAAGTTCATACGCATATAACACATCATTATCCATTGAGAGATAATTATAGACTTACTCCAGAAAATATAAAATGAAGAATTATTTGTAAGTGAATATTACTGAATACTAAATTATAAATGAACTTGATTTTTAATTTCTCAGTAATTTAATTGAATAGTTCAACTCAGAAATATATATCTCCATTGCAGTAGATAAATGGATATACACACAAAAGCACGAATAAAAATATTCGACAAGGATCTATCGAATGGAAATATTATAAAGGATCAGTTAAGAGTTTTCACCAATATATATATATATGTATATATATATAGAACCAAAGCATATACCCCTCCAAATGATGCCTTCACCAAGTTACTTTCTTAAAAAAATAAATTTTTAATTAAAAAAATATAAATAAAATTTTATATATGAAGAATTATATTTACACATATAACCGCACCACTATCTGTTTTATTTTTTGTATATAAATTAAAATCACTATTTAATTCGTTTTGGTATTAATAGTTTTACTATTTGATATTTAGATCGTTTTTTAATTATTTATAAGTTAAATTTAATGAAAAATTATATAGTAATTTATTAGGTAAATTAAATCTAATAAATATTTAAAAAAATTAAATTTTCAAATAAATATTAAAAATTTTATATGTTACAATAATTTAAAATTTTTTATTTTTAATAAAAAATATATATTAAAAAAATAAGATAGAACCAAAAAACAAATTTAGATACCGGTAAGTATCGGATTCAACATACTTGAAATCGGATCGGTTCTGAACTCGACCAAGTAAATCCAAGTTCAGGTCTACTCGGGCATAGATCTGGTGGATCCGAACTTGGATTGGGCACGGGTCCGCTTAAACCCTCCCGACCCAAACTTTTAACATCTATGTACCTGGATTAACTCTTACCGTGTGTAATAATGTATCACATTATCCTTTTCTTTTTTTTTTCCTAATAACCTCATTATCCTTTTCACGAGTTTGTTATAAGAGCATTAATATCTGGTGATTCCATTTAAAATTGTTGACTATTTTCATTTTTTTAAACATTATATTTAGAGAGTGGGATAGAAACCCACATTTTTTTAATCATTATTTTGTGAGATAAAGAAGATAAAGATAAATAATAGTTCATGGCGTGTGGATAAAAAAAAGATTATTTATAATAAAATTTTATGAATAAAATATTCTTATTATCCATTATAATTTTAGTACTTATGGTATAATAGTGTTTTCCAATTTAATATCTGGAATTTGTTGATAACCATCAGAATTTAGAATGTATTGGCAAATTATCCCATATAGGTTTTTTATGTTTTTTTTATATTTAATAAAATATTTATAAATAGAATATACATATTAAAAAACATAACCGATCTTACGAAGTAACTCAAATAATTTATTGAAGCTTCACATTCTCTTGTTTCACTCTCATAGTTCTCCCACAATTGAGGTAGGCATTTTGGGACGGTTGGTCACACTACAAGAAGAAGATTAGGGTGACCACAGGGAAGGGACCTATCTTGGCCACTAATTCTTTGAATCTGCCTGATCTACGTTTGTGAATGTTATCTGGATGCTATTTATCAGATGTAAATTAGGGTATTGAAATGATGAAGCAGTAAACTTGTGTTGATTATAATTTTAAGGGCATATATGGTTGATTCCATTTTCACCTAATAGAGATAAAACGAAAAATGATCTGTAAGTGAATATTACTTAACACTAGCTTATAAATGAACTTTTATCTTTAATTCCTCTCAATCTGGGTAGTTCAATGTATAAATTTGATTGGATGGTTCAAATCAGAAAGATATCTTTATTTTAATAGATAGATATATACAAAAACACTTATAAAGATATTCTACAAAGGATCCTATGATAACAAACGAGATATAGGACAATTTAAGAGTTTTCAGCAGAAAGCTAGCTATATAGAGACAACCAAAACATATAACCCTCCTAATGATGCCCTGCACCAAGTTACTTTCTTAGAGTCACAAGAACACACAACTAGCCAGGCACTAACCCTAAAATAAGAAACCGCTTTTTCCTCTTTGTTGGTGGTTGCTTTTCAATCAAATGGTGTTTTTCCCATATAAAATGGCCATTGCCTTGTTCATGTACGTGCAAAGTTTTAAGAGCAGAACACTTGAAATATTTCTCCTATCCGTATAGCATGATAGTCTCTCATAATTTTCACAACTCAGCTCTCAATTAAAGCAGAAGAGGTTGACAAGCTCGAGACAGTGTATAAATTTATTAAAAAGAAACAAATAAGAAAAAATGAGAGAGAATTCTTTCCATCAAAATCTATGTAGTGAGGTGTCTGATTGTTTTGAACAATAAATTTGGTTCAATAGGATAAACGGAGATGGGTGTTCTAACTTATGAGAATCGAACCTCATGTTGTTCAAATTCTTTATGTTGAGATAGTACTTTGAGCTAGGTTTATGGAACATCACAATTTAGAATGTAGAAAGAAATTGTCTTATTTATTTATTTTATTTAATATAATATTTTTAATCAGAATATATATTAAGGATTTGGTCATTTGACTAATATATTAGAATGAGATATTATAAAAAAAATAAAAATTTGGTACAATTAAAAAGGTATCTACTTGTTTTTCCAATAAACTAATAATTTACCATAACCTATATAAAATAGTTTGCTACCATGATTTCATTTAAAATTATTAACCAATGGGCTCTACTTTTATTTTTTAATCTTTATATTTAGAGGGTGAGGGAAAACCCACATTATACATAGTAAATCTTATGAGCTAACTCAAAAAGTTGATTTCAGTTTCCCATTATTTTGTTAAAGAGAAAAATTTTGAAGGTAAATAGTAGTTTATGGGGGTGTTCATGGAGGGGGATTATAATAAATAGATTTTTGTAAATAAAATATTTATATTATCTATTAAAAACTTTATATTTTACTGTGTTTTTCTAATTTAATATCTAAAATTGGATGATAATTATTCCCATTTAGAATTTAGAGATATTGTCCCATATAAGTTATTTATGTTTTTTTCTTCAATAAAATATTTTTAAAAAATATAAATAGTTATAATTTGATTATTACACTAGTTTATAGTTATTCTAATAAAATATTATAAAAAATCAGTTACAGCTAAAAAGATATTCAGTTGTACCAGGATTATTTTTTGCACAATAGTTATACCTAATCATATCAATTGTATTTTGAAATCCGAGCTTTGGATCCATACCCGACCTGAGCTAACCCGAGAAATCTCGGGTGTGTTCGGGTCCAATTTTGGACCCGAGTCCGAATTTTTGGTCTCATTGGTTGGTTCCTACGAGCTCCGTCCAGAAAAGTGTACCGGAAGGTGTGCACACATTTCCTTTAAATTTTTTTGAATGAAAACACGTTATTTTATTATAATATAGAAAAAAATATTAAAAATTTTTAATAAATTATTTTTTCTTCATTAAACATTAATATATTTTCAAAATATTATATTCTTTTTTTAGTTTATTAGAACTATTTTTATTTTTTTTATACCTAATAGATTTATAAATATTTTCTCACCCTACTATATTACTTATTTTTCCTTTTTAAATTTTAATATATTATTTTTTTCATTTTTAAAATATAATAAAATTATAATTATTTATAATAATTACATTGAAAAAATTCATATTATTTGATAATGGTGCAGTTATATGCGTAAATATAATTATTAATATATAAAATTTTATTTATATAATTTAAATTTATTTTTTAATTAAAAATTTATTTTTTTTAAGAAAGTAACTTAGTGCACGGCATCATTTGGAGGGTATATACATTTATCTACCGTAATTTAAACCACCCAATTAAATTTATACATTCAACGGTACAAGAAAACTTAAAGATCAAGTTCATTTATACGTTAGTATTGAGAATGATTCTATTAGTTATTATATTTATACATTATTACAGAATGATAGAAAAAAAGAAAAATATTATAAAATTATAGAAAAAAGTAAAAAAATTATTATAGGTATACAACAATAGAATCAAATTAATCTAAATATATTATCTTTGACCACCCACATCGAAGTGTCATATCACTGCATGTGGTGTGGTATTGCCTTATGTGAGTTTATATCTATCTCTTTTATTACAACTAAATGAAAGGAATGGAATATGAATTATAATAAATTTTATTCATTCTAAAAGAAAATTAATAAAATAAAATTATTACAATGTAATTAGTGATAAATAATATTTAAATTTTATTTATTCATTCTATCTCATTCAATACATATCTTGCCTCCATAATGGACAGTCTATAATAGGAAAACCACACTATTACATAATGATTAGAAAAAAAAAAAAGGAGAAATACAACAATTAAATTAAATATCTTACCTCAAAACCAAACATTGAAGGTGATTGATGGTGATATTTTTGTACTTATATAAATTAATGCATTTAAAGCAGCACTAAATATTGTTTACAAAACAAGTAAAACGCCAAAAAGACCCACCATCACAATTATCATTTTCTTCTTGGCAATCCACTTATCTCCTTTACAACAAGAGTGATTTTTAATTTAATATCTTTAATTTGGTGATAACCATATAATTTAGAATGTAGAGGAAAATTGTCTTTATTTATTTTTATTTAATAGAATATTTTTAAACAGAATATACATATTTAGAATTTGGTCATTTGACTAATATATCCGAATAAGATATTATAAAAAAAATAAAAATTTGGTACAATTAAAAAGATATCTACTTGTATCCCCATTAACTGACTAATAATTTACAATAACGTATATAAAAGAGTTTACTGCACTTTCTTAATTCCGTTTAAAATTATTGACTAATGGACTTATTGAATATTGAAAAATAGAATTTATGATAGTAAATTACATTAAGAATATATATAAGATATATTTGCACTATTTACAAATATACTCCTAACTTATTAATATTACACACTCCCCTCAAGATGGTTGATAGATATCTACCATTCTAATCTTGTTACAAATATCATCCCATTCTCTGTAACCTAAACCTTTAGTTAAAAAATCTGCTAGTTGTTCAGTAGTCTTCATATATTGCAGTTCCATAATCTTTATATCAATTTTTTCTTTGATGAAAAATCGATCAATTTTCACGTGTTTGGTTCTATAATGTTGAACTAGACTGTTGAAAATATTTATAGCAGATTTGTTATCGCACCACAACTTCATCAATTCTTCTCTAAAGAGGCAAAACTCCATTAGTAAGCTTCTTATCCAAATTATCTCACAAACAGTTTGAGCCATTGATCTATACTCTACTTTTGCTGATAATCGGGCAACTAGTTCTTGTTTCTTACTCCTCCAAGATACAAGATTACCTTCAACAAACACACAATAGTTAGATGTAGATCTCCTATCATCCACACAACTTGCCCAATCTAAATCACAAAAGCATTCCACTATGGTGTTGAAGCGGGTCGTTCTTTATCCACTGGGTCACCTGATTGAGCACATAACTTATGATTCGGTTCTATCGGTGTTGAAGCAGGTCGACAGCTTAACATCCCTGTCTCAGTTAGTAAATCTAATATATACTTTCTCTGAGAAAGTAATATGTCTTTCCTAGATCTTGCAATCTCAATACCGAGAAGATAATTTAGAGAACCCAAGTCTTTTACCTTAAATTATTTACTTAGTTATTTTTCCAACTGCAATATCTCAACATTATCATCCCCAATGATGATGATAATTCTACATATACTACGAGAATAGCAACTTGACCATTAAAGTGTCGATAAAAAACCGTATGGTCTCTGTTACACTGTCGGTAACCCATTTTAACCACTACGCATCAAAATCGATCAAATCATGCTCTTGGTGACTGTTTGAGTCCATACAAAGATTTCTTCAATCTACAAACCTTCCCCACAGTATTCGTCGTACCAAATTCAGGTAGAATCTCCATATATACTTTGTTTTGTAGGTCTCCATGCAAAAATGCATTCTTTACATCCATTTGATGTAATGTCCACCCGAAATTAGCAACACATGAGATAAGCATTCTAACAGTACTAATCTTAGCTACTGGTGCAAAAGTCTCTTCATAGTCTATTCCATATGTTTGACTATAACCTTTTGCCACCAACCTTTCTTTGTATCTCACAACTTCTCCTTCGATATTCTATTTCATATTGAATACCCACTTATATCCTACAGCCTTTTTTCCATTTGGAAGTTGAGCAAGTTCCCACGTTTTATTCTTTTCTAGTGCTTTCATCTCCTCATGCATTGCTACAAGCTACTTTAGATCCCGTTTAGCTTCTTACCAATTATTTGGTATCTGTACTAACTGTAGTGATGCAATAAACGACTTGTATGCAAGTGGAATAGATGCATATAAAATATAATTAGATATATCATTCTCAAAACCATATTTAATTGGAGGTTTCCCTGCATTAGCTCTACATTCTCTACTGATGGCAATAGGTAAAGAATCAATACTATCCGATGACGTGGACGAATCATTAGAAGGTTGTATAGAGTTATTACCTTCTGGTGACGTTGATGAAGGTTGTATAGAGTCATTACTTTCTGGTGACGTTGATGAATCGTTAGAAGGTTGATTAATACTTGGGATTGGCTCACCATTACCTGACTCATCTTTCTCCCCCTTAGCACCGTCCTTATTTCTTCTGCTATATATCTTCAACTAAGGCTCATCCTTTTTTCCATCTTTGTTACTCCAAATTATAGAACACGGATTTACTCATACAATAATATTTTCAGCATTTTGATCATTGATAATTTCTTCATTTGTTTGCCATATATCAGGAATTGACAAATCTTGTAATACGGTTGCAGATTTTGTTGATTCCTTATAGAATGGTTCATTCTCACGAAAAGTCACATCTATACTTACAAAGAGTTTTTTCTCACTTGAACTCCAACACTTGTATCCCTTTTAAGTACTGGAATAACCCACATAAATACATTTTTATGCATGAGGATCGAGTTTACTTACCAAAGTACGATGATCTCTTACAAAATATATACATACAAACACACGAGGAGGGACTATGTATGTGTTTTTTCCCATCAATACTTCACAAGGTGATCTAAAGTTTAAGACTTGTGAGGGCATCCGATTAATCAAATAAGCTGCTGTCAGTACAGCTCCACTCCATAAATATTTTGGTACATTTATCTTTAAGAGAAGAGAACGAGCAACTTACAAAAAATGACGATTTTTCCTCTCTGCAACACCATTTTGTTGGGGGGTATCTGGATATGTAGTCTGATGAATAATTCCCTTACTAGATAGATAAGACAAAAATTTCCGATTCACATACTCAGTGTCATTGTCTGTTCTAAGAGTATAAACTTTGACATTAAATTAAGTTTGAACAAGAGCTAGAAAATCCTTGAAACATAATAGTGCTTCTCCTTTGTGTTTCATCAAATATAACCATGTGATCCAAGAGTGACAATCAATAAATGTGATAAATCATCTTAATCCACTAATAGAGGTAATCAGACATGGCCCCCAAACATCCGAGTGAATCAATCAAAATGGCTCTATACTTTTTAATCCAGTAGAATTATAACTTATTTTTGTGTGTTTTCCAAACTCACAAGCATCACAAACAAAGTTATTGCGTTCTACTTTACTCATCAGCTCTCTTCTCAACCTTTTAAAACTTTCAAAAGATGGATGTCCCAACCGACAATGTTCTAACATTGCTTCATCTTCTTCTTTATTATTCACTACAACACTCAAACTTTTATCCACAACTCTTCTATTTAGATACCATAATCCTCCACGCTTACTGCCAGTTCCAAGTATTTTCTCAGTGTTTCTCTCTTGAAAGATACAAGTGTCCCCATCAAAAATTACTTTACAATTCAATTGATCAATGATACTATTAACTGACAATAGATTAACTGGAAAAGAGGAAACATGCAAAATAGATGATAATGTGATCAAATTAGTACATTTAACAGAGCCTTTCTCTTTGATAGATTGTACTGTTCCATCTGTCGTATGAATAACTCACTTATAAGTTTGAGGATATTTATCATATGTATTAAATTATTAAATTGATCCTGTCATATATCTTGATGCACCAGAATCAATAATCCAATCTGTAAAAAAATTCAAGTATTTGTAACTAATTACCATAATTGATCTTATTCTCGTACAGTATGATAAGATATATGTTATTCATATTTTTCATCTTTCTCAAATTACTTACAGCTTATAGGTCTCCAGGTCGCGGGCTGGGACAACAAATCTTAGAGATATCTTTTTATCTTATTTGACAATTCAACTAATTTGCATCCGAAGCTATCTTAAGCTCTCTGATCCTTAATATCCGCCAAAACTTGAAAATATTAGAAAATTCTAGCTGTGATACCATATTAAACATTAGAAAATATAATTTAGGATAGTAAATTATATTAAATATATATATATATAATATTTACACTATTTACAAATATACCCTAACTTATTAATATTGCATATAAATTTATTTTTATTTTTTAATCTTTATATTTAGAGGGTGGGGGAGAACCACATTATACCTACTAGATATTATGAGAGAACTCAAAATATTAATTTAAATTTTTCCAATTATTTTGTTAAAAAGAGAATTCTTGGTGAATAGTAGTTAGTTTATGGATATTCATCGAAGGGGATTATAATAAATAAATTTTTGTAAGTAAAATATTCACATTATTTATTAAAAACTAATTTTCTAATTTAATATCTTGAATTTGATGATAACTATTACAATTTATATTATAGAAAAATTCTCCCATATAAGTTATTTACGTTTTTTCTTCAATAAAATATTTTAAAAAGAATATAAATAGTTAGAATTTGGTTATTAAAGTAGTTCATAGTTATTTTAATAAAATATTATAAAAAATAAAAAAAAATTAGTTACAGTGAAAAAAATATCCTGTTGTACTTGGATTAACTCTAACAATGTGTAATAAAGTATTCACATTATCCTTTTCCTTTTTTTTTTTGCTCAATTACCACATTTAAAATTGTTGACTATTTTCAATTTTTAATCATTATATTTAGAGGATGGGATAGAAACCCACATTTTTTAATCATTATTTTGTGAATGAGAGAAAGGTGAATAATGGTTTATGGGGTGCAGATAAAAAAAATACTATTTATAATAAAATTTTGTGAATAAAATACTTTTATTATCCATTAAAATTTTAGTACTTATGGTATAAAAGTGTTTTTCAATTTAATATCTCGGATTTGGTGATAATAATCACAATTTAGAATATATAGAAAAATTATCACATATACGTTATTTATATTTTTTTTGTTTAATAAAATATTTATAAATAGAATATAAATTTTAAAAAAACATAACAGATCTTAAGAGGGAACTCAAATAGTTAATTGAAGCCTCCCATTCTCTTGTTTTACTCTGGTATATCTGTTCTCCCACAATTGAGGTAAGCATTTTGGGACTGTTGGGCAGACGGCCAGAAGAAGACTAGGGTGACCACACGGAAGGGACCCATCCTGGCCACTAATTCTTTGAATCTGCTTCATTTACCGTTTGTGAATGTTACGTGGATGTTATTTATTATATGTAAGTTAGGGTATTGAAATAATGAAGCAATAAACTTGTGTTTATAATTTTAAGGGCATATATGGTTGATTCCATTTTTATCCAGAGATATAAAATTAAGAATTATTTGTAAGTGGATATTATTGAATATTTATAAATTAATTTTATTTTTAATTTCTCTCAATATCCGTAGTTTAATGTATAAATTTAATTGGATGGTTTAAATGAGAAAAATATATTTTAATTGTAATATATAGATGAATATACACAAAAATATGATAAAAATATTATAAAAAGGATTAATCGAGTGAAAATATGATAATAAAAAAGATATAGGATCAATTAAGAGTTTTTAGTAGAAGTGTGTTGATTAATTAAACAAAGCTAGCTATATAGAGACAACCAAATCATGTACCTTCTAAATGACGCGCTGCACGAAATTACTTTTTTAGAGTCACGAGAACTAGGCACTAACCCTAAAATAAGAAACCTCTTTTTCCTCTTCGTTGGTGGTTGCCCTTCAAATGGTGTCTTTTCCCATATAAAATCACCATTCCCTTGTTCATGTACCTGCAAAGTTTTAAGAGCAGAACGCTTGAAATATTTCTCCTGTCCCTATAGCATGATAGAGTCTCACATAATTTTCACAACTCATAAGCTCTCAATTAAAGCAAAAGAACAGCCTCGGGAATGCGTCACAGTGTATAAATTTATTAAAAAGAAACAAATAAGAAAAAATGAGAGAGAATACTGTGTCTCTGTTTTGAATAATAAATTTTGTTTAATTTGAAATAAGGATAGTACTTTGAGCTAGGTTTATCGAGTGTACCTCAGCAGCATGAGGGATGATGATTGCATTCTTTCCTCTTTCCTGAGCCATGCTGTGTTCTCCATCTTCCTTGTTTTGGTTAGGGGGGAAACGCACCCACTTGCAAGAAAATCGGTTTAAATTATATTTCTTTCATTAACATTGGTCAACAAACGTACAGGCATAGTTACTGATCATGGAGTTAGGCTAACAAACTTACATTCTTTGAAGCTTGAGCGAAGGCTTCCTTGTGAACCAGGTTAGGGTTTTGAGACTTGAGCCTCTTGATGTCCTCCCTACCGAAAAAAAAATGAAGGGCAGGCACGGGTCAAGCATAAGATAAATCTGGAAACACAAGATCAACACAGAACCACTTTCGAGGTTTAGTTGCTTTACTTGATGAAATGATTCTAAGTCGATGGAGCTCTCTTTTTCTTCTCAGGTTCTGCAGAAATTAAAAAGTTGACCAATCAGAAAAAAATCGTAATGTCTACCCAAAATTGATCGTGTATTCACCAGTTACGAGTAAAATGAGCTCAAGTTTATTGACGATACGGTTCATGCAAGTTAGGTGCTCATCTTCCTTGTGGGAATTGGAATTCACCAGAGAGGGGCTTGGCCTTTCAGAATCTACACTCGTGCCTGCCGTTTCTGTTGGGTATACTTCCTTCTCCTGAACATTTGAAAGAATCATATAAGTTGGTTGTATCAACTCGGTTCATCCACCCATAGCAATAATTGGAATAATTCAAACAATGGCAAGGTCAAAGAACGATGGGATGTGTAAGGTGACAGTTTTGTGTAAGGTATACAAATATGTAACATGTCATCATGGGTGAAAGAAGCTAAAAGCTAGAGGGGGATGAGAGAGACCTGCATCATGTCGACTGACAAGAGGTTGGAGCAGTGGCCGCATCTCACACTCACTACGGACGACAAGCTGCAGCTTAGAACGCTCACCTGCACAAGCCCGTTCATTATTTGTACTTGGAAGTTGTAGCAAGCAACGGAAAAGGCAAAGGGATATTACCAGCAAGATGGTGGTGCAGAACACACACTGTACATGGCAGATCTTATCATGGGCTCAGATGGTTGATTAAAGCTTTCCATTCTTCTGTGAGAGAGAGAAATTTTAGTTCACTAATGAGTTTGCTAACCCTTTGAAACCCTTCATTTATAACCTTTTGAGCCCTATTTTCTTTTTTAATCTTTATATTTAGAGAGAAAGATTAAATGTTTTCCTAGCATATTATTTTCTTAAAAAAAAACAAATATAGGGTGTGTGCGTTTGGTGGGGAACGGAGAAATAGATGCCATCGGACCTCACTCGGATCCAAGAGAGAGAGAGAAGCCGAGCTATCTTTCGCCATGGCCATTCTGAATGAAGACATCTGATGGTTTGAGCTACTTTTTCTCCAAAAGATTGGGCAGACAAGATTCATGGGCTCACAGTCCCAGCTGATTTGCCTCATCAGGTTCAGACCTTGCACGACCCGATCGGTGTGGCTGGCCAGATCATTCCTTGGAACTTCCCTTTACTGATGTTTGCATGGAAGATTGCTCCTGCCTTAGCTTGTGGCAAATCTGTTGTCCTAAAGACGGCTGAGCAGACCCCACTTTCTGCCTTGTATGCTGCTAAGCTGCTTCATGGGGTAATATCAGTCGGTCCTTGATTCATATGGAACTATAGATGATGATTCGTGTAATGCTCAAGTCTGATCATGATTGCTTCTGTGACAGGCCGGTCTCCCTGAGAGTGTCTTGAACGTGATATCAGGCTTCGGACCGATTGCTGGTGCAGCTCTTGCCAGTCACATGGATGTTGACAAGGTAAAGATTAGATTTGGAACATTCCCCAGTTCAAATATTGATACTTGAGGGACACTTGACATATGCCCTCGAGAGTTTAAGCTTGAAATTGTGGGTTGATTCTAGTGATCACACCTTTTCTCTTGCAGCTTGCCTTCACGGGATCAACTGACACGGGGGAAATCGTGCTTGAGCTGGCAGCAAGGAGCAATCTTAAGCCTGTTACTCTGGAGCGTGGAGGAAAATCGCCATTCATTGTCTGCGAGGATGCTGATGTTGATCAGGCAGTTGAGCTCGCCCAGCTTACAGGGTCAGTGCTGCTGTGCTGGATCTCGCACTTATGTCCTTGAGAGCGTGTACGACGAATTCATTGAGAAAGCGAAGGCTCGTGCCATGAGACAGACCGTTGGGGACCCCTTCAAGAAGGGCATTTGAACAAGGTCCCCAGGTAACACTTCACTTCCTGCAGCAGCATCCTTGCGTGGTGAAAGGTCTACTGTTTTATGCCTATTCTATAAAGTCTTACATGCGATGTGCTGAATGACTGTTTCAGATTGACAATGAGCAATTTGAGAAGATCTTGAAATGCATAAGGTCAGGAATTGAAAGCGGGGCTACTCTCGAGACCGGCGGAGGACAGCTAGGGTCGAAAGGATACTACATTCAGCCCACATCTGGTGAGAAATTGACCTGACAAGCAGAACCAGCCACAATGTACCCCCTGCAAATCATTTCTTTTTATTGAGCTGAAACCTCTCTCTAGTACTATATATAAGTATCTGGTTATCCAAACTTTGTGCTGCTAGCCAGTTTGTATTGGTGTGAACAGCAATAGAAGGCAAAGAGTGCATATGAGGCTCGCTGATGTATTTGATAACCACAGGAATCCCAAACTCCCACACGAAGGGACTTATCATCGCTTGAGGTGACAAACTTTCTGTTGTCATCGACAAACGTGATGGTATTCACTGCTCCAAGATGCTGATCAACTCTTGGGTGTGATCTCTCCTGAGTTTATATCCCACTGGACAATCTTTTTATCGCTCATACCAGCCAAAAGAATGTTCTGCTTATCATCATCGGGGTTGAGCTTAACAACACAAGGGATCTTCCGGGTCGAGAAGGTGGACATAACCTTCCCAATTTCTGTGTCCCAGTACTTGATGCTCTTGTCATACCCAGCGGTCAAGAACTTGGTACCATCATTGCAAAATGTGATATCCCTAACAGCCTTGGAGTGGCCCATGTAAGTCCGCATACATTTACACATCCCAGATCTTAACCTTTGTGTCCATCCCAGCATACTTCTCCTGCTCCTCTGGCAGCTCCTCTTGCAAGCCCTCCTTTCCCGCCCACGGGGACTTCTTGTTCTTCGCTAACCACGTCTCAGTAGCCGGGTTCTCAACCTCTGTAGGGTCAACATCCTTGACACCCACCTCCTCTTCCGACTCCTTCTTTGATTCAACCCTCCGCCTTTTCTGCTCCTGGTGAGGGATACTGTACACCGATATCCCATCGTTCTGCTTCAGAGTGTCCAAATCTCCGACGTAATTATGACCCACCGAGGCTGAGGGATCAGCAGCATACCCGTACCTCTGGAACGTGTTGTACTGCTACTGGAAGATGAAGGAATCAATGGCGGCGTCCTCCACGTAGCCAAGCTTGTGGTTCCGCATACCCTGAGCTATCCAATCAACGGACCCGAACCCTGACTAGCTAGATTTCAATTACATGCACTGTCTACGAAAAGAACCAGCCCATGCCAAACTGGAAAAAATTTGACCTGAACATTACTGGATCGGGTCTAATCTTCCAGTGGTAATGTAACCAATACTCTGTTCAGACTAATTCGAGATGCATTATTAATACTAGTAATAATAATAGGGTCTAAACAAAAGACTGAATATGCAAATGCACATTTATAAGAATTATTTATCCACCGCGGTTCTTACTGTTCATTCACATATTCGACAATTTCCATCTCTTCTCAACAGAATCTCGCTTGAAAGAGAAAGAGTACACTTCCTGACCTGACAAATGAGGAGGCAGATAAACTCTTAGAACTGGGGCCACGGTGGATATCTGAACCGCGTCCCCATGTTTGATAGGGTACCGCACATGGCAACCATCAATGTATATAAAACCTTCACTGCAGGACCATAAAACGTCCAAGGTCTGATCTGGATTGATTAGTCCATGCATCAAGTTAGAGGCAGCTCCAGGTGAGATCGGTTCCCTCACCATATACTGAAGGTCATGGGATAAGATGGGCATTTGAAACCCACCAGCAGAAAGCATTGCAGCAGTCGAACCAGCAGCAGTTGAAACTCTGAGACCACTTGACCGGCAGTTCACCAGCGGAGAACAAGGCTGGCTTCCTTTATTAGTTCTGCCAATAGGAAGAACAACTCTATGAAACCCACCAATATGTTCATAATAGAAATGATCGGTACCCTTTATGGAAACAAAAAATTAGCCAACTCTTAACCTGAATGAGAACCGAGAAACCTCAGCAGGAAAGGGATGTGCAACCAGAATGTCGTTCAGGGCATAAGTGGGCAGCAGTTCCTTGTTGACACGGATGGACAGCCTTGACAATTTTGACGGAACCACTCGTCCTTCAAGAATGTCATCTAGAACCTACAAGGTATTACCATATTCCAATCTCACATATTTAACTTGTTAGGGTGTATTATTTGATAAATGGCCACCAGCAAAATTGCACTAGAAACACTTCCATTGTGCCAAATATTCTTCTTCTAGGAAGTAGTGTCTAATGGATTTGGATTCATAATATCATAAAATGAATTCCCTTCAATACATTTTTCTTTTGGTAAATAAATTTCCTTCAATACATAATGCAAGTGAAAGTTGGACAAGTTTCCAGCTTCTCAAAAATGATAATCATTAGGGGGTCATACCTGCTCAAAATTATTGATAGTTGCAGCACACAGATAACCTGTGCTCCGTGTGGCATCAAATTCATTACTGTACTCTTCAACCTACATAGAACCAACAAAGAGGAATTACAACTCTTTTGGAACCTATTCAATGAGACATTAGTTAAACGAGCTATGATGAACTACAAAGACCAACCTCATCCACATTTGTGGGGTCAGAATTCACACCAAGAATTGGAATAGAGTCATCCACAAAATGACTGGCATGTAACAATGTGCCATCTCCACCAACGGTGACAACCATGTCAACATTTCGGATTGGATGACATAAATTGTCCCTCAGCATCGCTTCCCAATCAACAATTTTTTTTTGCAAGATATTCTCACAGAAGCTTATGGCATCTCTATGCACATCATACCTGCTGCCCAAGTGACGTAAAATCTGTGACAAATCCAAAATAACTAAACTTTAGTAACACCAAAAACAACCCCAAGGCAGCTATTGCCCATGTTGCTACATGTTTCAATGGGGAGGATGCAAGGCTCTTAATTATATACAGGACCACTAAGTGACTATGAGCAAGTTCACAACTCTATAAGTATGCATTCCACTCAATTCTAAGGAGAGTACATAAACCAATGAGGGTTACCTTAAAATTCATCCCTAGGCGAAAGGTTAGCTAATTATTCCATAACCTCGTGCAAAGTGAACTAAGTGACACTATAGAGGAAACTTCCATCAATTTAGATCTTACCGATGACTCGTAACTCGACATTTCATCAATACAAGGCCACAAATATGCAGTTAGCAAATACAATCTTTACTCTATAAACAGAAATATCAAGGCGAACTAGGATGAAAAGAGAGAATGTATATTAGGTGCTCGCAATGGGGCTACAGCTGTTCTGAGGATAAATGACATTTATATTCCAAGCAGAATATGATTAGAGACAGGGATCGAGGAAGAACCTGAGTGTTTGAAAGGCGAGAGACGCCACCCGAGGGGCTATGAGAGCACGCATCGAGTGGCTTCAACAGAAGCAGCAGCTTCCTCCTAGCCATGGATCTATTCCTTCCCCAACAGCCCTATCTCCTTCTCGCTCTCTATGATGAGACAATGATCGATTGATTGATCAATGGTTTGCCCCTACCATCCGCAATGTTCCAGAGAGGCTCCCCAAGTCTCGACCTTCCTCGCTTCCACCGAGCGCTAAGGACGCTCTGCGAGACTGGTCATCGGTCTAAAAGGCCTTGTAGAGATTAGGCTTGTGGCCCATAAGTAATGTCAATCAATCCAGTCGTTATTCGATCGAGTGAGGGCCTCTCTCTCGGACAAGCCCATATTCATTCTCCTCGGCCTAAATCCTAATCCTTTGACCCTCTTATTGGGATTCTAAGCCTCCGCGGCAAATTATCGGCAAGATCAAAGATTGCCATTTCTACTTCACAGCTCAAATTCACTGCCGCCTTGCTCATAATTGCGTGAAAATGAGCACTTTTTCTGATAATTTCTTCGTCTATTATCTGCTGTTTACCTTATTACAAGAAGAAATTTCGCTGCTTCTCTCTGAATAAATACATTTAGAAGATCCTTTCATGTGGTCATTGGTTAAAGTTTGTGAGTTTGATGTTAGAATAGTTCATTGATTTGTGGTTCGTTGGAAGTCTCTTGCCTTGGTATAATGCTCATATATATAGAAGAAAATTTTAGGTGATATTTCTTTCTACTAATGGGCGCCATACCATGAAATGGGTCACCTAAGGATTCATGCTAAAATTTAGCACAGTTTGCATGGACCATACTGTTGCAGAGAATCTGAAAATATTTGGATTAAGACAACCAATATCCTCGTGTAAACACAATAAACCAACTGCAAGCATATCTTTTCTCAAGGGATGCCATCTTCATATTCAACATATGATCTAACAGTGCAGAATTTTTCTGATGGTTGTGCATTGTGCATGTGCTATGGCTTCTAAGATGAAACCCAGGTCTGACAACATTTGGAGATGCTGTTTTGGCTTTGGAAGTGGAAAGATGAAGTTGGCCAAGTATTTTTACATGCTGCATATGGTAGTAGTAGTACAGTAGGCTAGACGAAAGAAGTCTCGGATGGGAATAAAGAACAGTGTGATGCGCTCTTCAATCTGTTCCACAGTGAGAAATCAAGATCGGGCTTTCCCAATGTGCAGCCTGCATAGTAAGCCAACGATTCTAGACTTCGGATTCAAGGGATTCGGCAAAGTTCCCGACTGAGACATGTCAAAGTCAGATCACTCCCCCCGCAATAGAAACCAGAGTTTAGAAGCTCTACTGAGAAAGAAGTAGAACAATGCTAGGTAAATAGAGTGTACGAGAGAGAAGCTTCAAATCATTCACAATCCTCTTTTTTCGGAATTAGACGAGAAAACAGCAGAATCCTCTCAGGAAAAATGTCACAGCAAGTCCTCCAGAGTAGTTCTCCCAACAGCAGCTGTATGTTCCTGCAACTTTTCAAACATGGAACACATGATCACCCAAGGAATGAGAGGCAATATCATACTTAATGACATTGTTGGATTTTACCTGGTGATGACATGTTTCTCGGAGCAGCTGGCCCCTCTCATCATAGAGAATAACTCCACTGAACCTTGGAAGTTGGCACCTTTCCCCCATAAGAATCGGGCGCTGCCACACAGGTGACTCAGAGTTGTGGCTGTGCCACCCTTCTCTGCCACCCTCGAACGCCAAGAGTGGGCTAGGCCTCTCTTCCCATTTCTTGGCCCTACTCCACCTTAGGGAGCCCGTCAGCACCCTCCCAATGATTGCTTCCACCAGACGCCCACGGCAGCTCTTCTCAGAATGGAACCTCTGAATCTCATGAATTTGCAAGGGATCATCTGTGGTTATCTTCCGTCCTGATCTCTTCAGGAATATGACAACTCCAAGCCCAATCAAAGCAAGAGCACCACAGCCGAGGAGAATGAGAGCTTCTTGAGTTGTGAGGTTCCACTTGTCCTCTATATTCCTTAAGGCTTCCATGTATGTTACTTTTTCTTATGATGCGTTTCTCTTATTAGAGCCCAGATCTCTGAAAACAAGAGAGTGATTATAGTGAATTGGTTCCACGAGGGGACAACTATCTTTTAATGCATTTGATGGCTCACGGAAAGTCCACCGCAGGTTATTGAGCTAAAAGGGACTACTCTATTTTAATGCTGTTGCATATGGAATTTGCTTCTATTGGCTATGTTAATGCTATTCCATTTCAAGTTTTTTCATTTTCCTTTTTAAATCTAGCCGTTAGAGGAACACCTCTCTTTCTCTACCTATTGAGTCAGCAACTCACGGGCTATTCATGGGGAGTTATAAAAGCCCTCCCCCCTTGGAGGACCTCCTTGGGGGGTGTTCCAGATAACTGCATGCCCGTAAGGACATGTTGGTAGGTTTACACAACAGATAACGGCTCAAGTTTTCATTCATTTCCTCAACAAGATAAATTATTAGGACATGTTTGTAGGTCTACAGAAGGCACACCACTACCACCACCTTGCAATCTTAGGTTCTATTTATGCAGTTCTAGCGAGAGAAAATGCAACCTCCATACACAATATTTGACGAGTCTTACGTCTCATTTAGTTACATGACAGAATGTTTTTATTCAGATATTCTATCCCAATGCAATTTCTTTATGTCATGTGTTCATACGGAAGAAAACTTGGTCCATGATCAATCCTTTCAGACGTGGTCTATGACCTTAAGCTGCTAAATTTCCACCCTAAATATTCAAAAGAGAACGTTTAGATGCCTAAAGAACGAAGAACGTTTACTTTCTACGAAATAAAATCCAACGAAACAAATTCGTTACATGATAGGGAACAAGGATGGAATTCTTAACGACATATCAAGCAAACCACAATATGACCCATGAAAATCAAGATCCCTTCCCCACATCCCTAACAATTGCTTCCATCTAGTTGCTGCCCCTTCATCTACCCTGAATTTTTACCCGTTCTGTACAGTAGTAGCAACATTCCTATGAGCTGACATTGCACCAATCTTAGACTGCACCTGAAACATCCTAGCCTCCATCGCAATTCTCTCATTCAACTTCTTTTCTACTGAAGAAGCCTGGGAAGGGAAATATGGCTTTGGGTTGACCTCCATTGATGTGGGGTTAATTAATTTCTCCTGCAAAGCGAAGTTGCTGTTGGGGTCTCTAATAGGCTTTCGGTAGGCACCGCCTTGTGGCCTAAACAAGCTATATGGAGAGGTCGATTGGGGAGGGTACATTGCATTACTTTGAAACCTTGGATTGTAGTTGTCTCTGACATTATCGAACCTTGAATCTGTACCCAAAACTCTACTTGATTTTGTTGCAAAATGGTAGACCTTTTAAGCCCCTTTGAAATTGACATAATCTTCAGTCAATCTAATCAAATCATCAAAGTAGAAAGTGGAACAATACGAAGATCATACCGCTAGGCACACATGGAGGTGGGTGGGCAGACCTACATGAATTTCCATCAAGTGATTCTGTAACTCCTGAGATTTTGGGAGCTTCCTCATTAAGTTCCCTGTTTCCTACTGAATTTTCATTGGCGTGTGCATTTGGAGGAAATCCATATGAATGCACTGTTGGCCTGCAAAAAGGAAGAAGAAAGCAATGTTATCTCTCTGAAATAAACCTTTGAAATTTGTGTCTACTTTGTGTGCGGAAAAGAGAGAATGAAGGAACTTGTCTTACCATGGGAGAGAAACATGTTCTCTCTCCAAGGGAATAACGGGGGCACTCCTTCCTCCATGTTCTTCCAGATGAGCAAACTGCCCCCTGAAATGACCAATAGCACTTGTACCAAACAATAAATGTACGTCCTGTCAAAATAACACAAAAACCTTCTGGAGGCTCGCAATTCTGTAAATGTACAAAGTCATGGTACCTTGGATAGAGAAAACTTGTGCCTTCATTTCCATTTATGTAGTCCTTCAGTAACTGTGGATGGTATTCCAGTATTTCACGGTATATAAGTTCCTTGACATCTTCTTTTGTTACTCTTCACCTCTCAAATTCAAAGTCCAATTTCAAGATCGGCTGACAAGAAAGCTCTCTCTCAATCTTTGCAAGGCCCTTAAAATAAGGATCAGTAAGTGTCTATTCACATAGAAAGCCATTTAATTAAATAAATTAAAGAACAAAGTAACAAATATGACTTCTTAAAAGGACTTTAATCAATGACAAGATTGATATTAACCTCCTCAGCAGTCACTCGATCCTTGGGATCAAATGCCAATAATCTCTGCAAGAGATTGATGGCCAAGGGATCAGCATTGGGAAATTTCTGTATAAATGGCACAGTCTGCTTCTTCCGCATGTCCGACAGATATTTTCTAGTTTTAACATTTCAAACCTGAGAAAATTCAGAGAAATGTGTTGTCTATAATTTGTTAGACATCAGATCAGTACAAAGACCAATGCCAAGAATCAATATAGAAGGTCAAGTAGCATCATACTCCAGCTATTGTATCTGATGATGGATTGCCAAGGAGATCTGTAATCAAATCTAACTGATGGACAACACTTTACCAGGAAACAATGGCTTCCCTGTCAAAACCTCAGCAAAAATGCACCCAATGCTCCAAATATCAATTGCTGATGTATACTGCAATGCAGAAGGCAACATATGAGACAAAGTCCCAGGAAAAATAAGATGAACTCAAACATCAAATCACTTGGATGATTGGGCACAGCCTAACACAGTTACCTGATGAAAGAAATACCAACTTCCAGGAGAGTTCATAGTCCTCCCTGAACAACAATTATTTTATCTAGAATTACTGCTGACAGTAAAGCATTCAGAACTCATTCTATAGTTATAAAATAGTCATGGTTCTTCAGGTAGGAAGTTATCCAAATGCAAACAATTCTAGGAGTTCTTTCCCTTACTGCTAATTTCAAGACTAAGTCGGGTCTATGCGCAGACATCAAGCCACTAGAAACTTGTGACCAGTCCATGGGATTCAGACACAAGCGAAATTTTCAGCAGTCAACCATTGAATAACTGTAATGTACATCAGGTTACCTAAAAAGAGGACTAAAAACTTCTTCAAAGAAAATACATGGGGATCCAGTTACATAAACTGTGGTTAGAAAAATAAAATACACAAGGATTGAAGCAAATGAAATCATATCATATAATACCTTAGAGAAGAATGACCCACAAAACTCTGGAGCCCTATACCACCTAGCAGCAACATAGTCCTGCAACATAGTTACATAAAATTCATGATATGTCTGAACATCTTAAAAAGTCAGATGTGTGACCTGATGAAGGAAGGATAGATATTTACTGTCCAAAATATGCTGGTAGGGGCATCACTGAAGGCAACTCTGGCAAGTCCAAAATCACAAACTTTAAGTTTGCAATTTGCATTTGCCAGAATATTTGTTGGTTTCAAATCTCGATGATATACATTTTCTGTAACAAAAAACTTAGTCAGAACCAGATGAAATGCAAAGAGTGTCCCGTTCCTTCACCAATAAGTTAGGAAAAGGGATACATGGGAAAGGGTCAACTTTTAAACAGTCTACTCGCAAGGCAAGACCAAAATACTTCATGATGTATCGCGTGAACATAACCTGTAACTTACCTGTATGCATATATTTCAATGCCCGTAACATCTGGTAAAGGAAGAACTGATGGTGTTCTCGTGTCAAGTCATCATTGGCTTTGATGACTTGGTGAAGATCAGATTCCATAAGCTCAAAAACAACATAAATATCTCTGAACTCCCTCTTAGAAGGTGACAACATAATACGCTTGATTTCAACAATATCAGGATGGCGCAAAAGTCTCAGCAATTTTACTTCTCGCAGGACTCGAATAGCATCCGAAATGTGCCCAAAAACATTATGTATCTTCTTAATAGCCACCTTCTCTCCGGTATGGGTGTCAATAGCTGCACAAACAACACCATAGCTCCCCTTGCCAATAACCTCTACAATCTTGTACCTGTTAGCTTCCCCATACTCCGTGAAAAAGTCAGTCTCCTTCATCTGCCAAATATAATAAAAGGATTTAGTGCAAAAGAGTGGGACATCTAACACAAAATGACGTCAAAGGAAGATTGTAGAGATAACTCAAAAATAACCATATGGATGGGGTGATATTTCAAGAGAAGTACAATCTATCATCAATCAAGATTCGTTTGAGTTCTTAACAGCAATAAGAAGATCGTGCAAACTATGGGTGTCAAACTCTGACAGAGTGTTTGATTGGCTGACCACCAAAGTTCATTTGGGAAGGGTGAGCTGCATGTTCGTGATTTTCAAGTAGTTTACATCATGAGAGTAAAGGTCCAGAACATGGAATCTGATTTTTTTTCTTTAGATCAGATGGAATCTGCAACTTGAAAATACATAAGTTTTCCTTCAAAGAAAGAACAATTATAATTGGGACACTTAGAAAGGAATTTACATGAATGAAGAATCTTATTCTAAAATTATAAAGGAACTCGGAAGCATTACTCGCATGTGGAAGAGAGAAAGAGGACAAAGAGCGGACCTTGTTAGGGACGCCATGCGACGTCTTCTCCGGATACTTTGAGAGAACAAAAATCTGACCCGTATGGTTTCTTGACTTGAGCAGAAAATGAACTAACCAACCAAATAACAGGGATCTTCGACAAGATCAACTTAGTTTGAATAAGAAGGGACGGCAGAATAAATCGGTTGCATTTGGCACAGAAAGATCTGTTATGAATCAGAAGGATGCAATGCCTCTCATGCCCTCTTCTAGAACTCTTACGCGCTCAAAGAAGAAAAAGCGTATACAGTATTGATCTGTCCTCAAGAAAAACCTACATAAACACCCCTACAAGGTCCCTGATTTCAAACGCGCTATCTCGCAGGGCACAGACTTCGGTTGCAATCGGATCCAAAATCCAAAACGCGGGCCAGTGATCGCAAAAGTAGGGAGAAGGAGGCAAACAGAGATCGGTGATGTCAAGAAGAGGAATATCGAACTGGAAAGAGAAGAGGCGAGAGTGAGAAGAAATAAAGCAGATACTGCGGACCTGAATGAAATAGAATGATATAATATATTTATTTGATATATAATTTTAATATTGAGAAATAATAATGTGTTTCATATAATTAAATAATAATATAGATATATTATTACATTTTATAATAAAAATTATGAATATGCATTTTTAATAAAGGTCATGATTTAAAAAAAATAATCCATATTTTTGTTGGCCAAAAATATATATTTATAATAATTTTTGTAAAAATAATATATTTGTATTTTTTGAAATAAGATAATAAATCTGAAATTACTCAAAAATAATTAAAATTATATTTCATTATACGAAAATAATGATATATACAAACAATTGACAATTAAACTTAGAATTGTATAATTGCACTAAATTCCCCATGTTTATACTCATTAGCCTAAAACAATTATATATACTTATTTTAAAGATAAATAAAATGATATATTGTAGTTAAGATGGATTATAAATAATCAAAATACTGAACCCGACCATTAAATCCCTAAATTACAAATGCCCTAATTGGGGAGTGGGCCACAACAAGAGGTGCCCATGAAACACGTAACACATATCTCTACAGACAACATTTGCCGGCAGTTCAAGATCACAAATTTAGGTGTGTTTCTTGTACCTGTAATTAAGATAATAAATTTAATAAAATAAATAATTATTATAAATATATAAATTTTGTTTTTGGACTGCAAATAAATCAATAAGTTCCTTGACTGGCCTAGAAGGTGCAAGATAGCAATTGGCACTCTGAGAGGGATACTAATCCTATCTCTCCCATGATTGCATTCCGTACATAATTAATAGACGTAAACTTAAGCAACATCTTATTAGATCAAAATATCAACGCTCGTCTCTGATTTTGGACTCACCAAGACTTGTGTCTCAACTTTTGTCCCAGGCACATTTAGCTACTTAGCTCCGGGTATGAATCACCAGATATAAAGAACTTAAGGTTGTGATGTAAATTGTTTTGTGGAGTACTCGGCAAAAGAAAAAGGCGACGTTTACAGTTTGGGATGGTCCTCCTATAACTTCTGACGGGTAAAAGACTAACTGACCAAACATGGGTATTGTATTTCAATTATTTTCTCGCAAATTTGGTCTTAATTCTATGGTATACTTTGCTATGATACTTGTGGGAATCAGCTTTTCTTTTGATTTGGAACAGATACAGACTTTTGTGAAAGAGAAGAGAAGAATACCCACTTCATGAGATCAACATTGTCTTTAGCAACGCGTCTGTGCCTCCAACCTGATCCCTCTAAAAGACCCACAATGGCTGAGATTGTCAAGATGCTCGCCCACGAATTGGCCGGAGAAATTTGTGTGTGATTGTTAATTTCTTGTAACTTCATACATCCGAGGATCAATTTAACAATAAACCATTTTCTGACTCAATTTTTAGACTAATCACCAAGCAAAGCCAAGAATTCTGGAAATTACTTCCTCAGCCGAAAACTCCAACATTGTTAAATTGATCTAGAAATAATACTGACACCAAGGCAACAGAAGCTAATGTCTTGACCTGTAAAATGAACTGTCCTTGAACAAGTCCACGTCCCACGGACTAGTATATAATCTTCAGGAGACCATTAACAACAGAAGCTTTCAAGGAGGGAGAAACTGGAGAATCTCCAAGGAACACATCAAAAAGAGCGAACGTCACACCGGTTGACTCGATTGTAGCATCCACTTCAGACGGCAAATCATTAGATGAAACAGAAACCTGAAAACAATTCATATACCACGCAGTTAAGTTTTTCAGACATCATAAATACAAAACAGAGGTTGGTCTTGCCTTAGATACTTACAAGCATTTTAGAATTGTCCAACCAAGTTAAGAATATGCAGGTCCCCTTCTTAAGAGACCTTCCTTGGAAAATTCCACGGAAAGTGGAGAGGGCTGACTCGTCAATGGGACTGGTTGTTTTAATTCTAGGAGTTATGGCTTCATCTAAAGCATTCCAAAATATTTTGCCATCTATATCTCTCACAAGAATGATCTGCAGTGATTTCTCTAAGGGAGCTGCAATGCATTGTCACGCCCAGCAATGTTAAATTTGGAGATTGCAATCACCAGTCTCTCTTTCCCTCTTAAAAAGTTGAATATCAACAACTACCTTGGAAAATGGAGCTGTACAATGATCCATCTCCCTGAATATCAGATGCGGATTTCCCCTTCCAAGGTTTTAGTTCAGCAGCTAGTGAAGGATTGGCGTACAGTCCTGCAGCATAGACCTTCACACCTATGATCGCAAAAACCTTCTCCCTGTATCCTGCAATGATGCAGAGGATAAAGATTTGTAATGAGTAGTAAAATATGTTATTTTCATGGTCATGACCATGTTGCTCCTTAATTGAAATCATTAGCAAAGTTAATAACAAATGTGTAAATAGGTTTATTTTGGGTGTCTTTTAAGGCGTTTGACAGAAGGTAGAAGCAACTAACCTGTTCCAAGCAAGGATAATGGACTCGAACAACCAGGTAAAATCAAGGATGTTGCAAACTTAGTGTTTGTTGCTGGTTCTTCTACATACGGTTCATTTCCAACTGCAATGATGACAAAAGAAAAGGACACTATCAATGCTTAAGATAGACTATCATGGCTTAGATCCAGAGGTAACAAGTCAGTATGAGCTATCCTGATGATTCTACACCATCCCATTGCTGACATATCTGAGATATGAGATCTTTCCAAACTATAAAATTACTATGATCCAATTTACGGCTACCCTTACAAGCTACAAGATTCATGAAGAGATTTACTGAATTATCACTTGACTGCTCTTAATAATTTAGAGTTTACTACTGGAATCTTGACTTTGAAGATCATTGAATAGAGCGTATGCAACACAATACAGTCAAAGGCTCCATAACCCAAGTGAACATGCTTATCTCCATTCGTTCTTATTAAATTTTGCAATTCCAATTCCAAAAAGAAGGGCCAGGAAAGAAAATCTGGAGTTTTATCTTATTCCAACTAGCATAAGTAACGGATTGGGTTAAGATGCAACACCAAGGAATTACACTGAAACTCACCTGATGCAGCAGCTCTAACAGTGAGTTGGCTGTTTGCAGTCCGGGCAGAAATTTGAGCTGGCAGCGGAATCGACAAAAGAGAAATGGAGTCCCTGTAAGGATGATTTTGCAACCTGTATTGGAAACAATCACAAGAGGACTTGTTAATTCTTGAGGTAATAGGTGAAGGCAGATGCAGCAATGACCCTGAAGCTGAAGTCGCTCCTAAGCCTACTCCCTGCATTCTTTCTTGCTCTTCTGTCTCTGTACCTCTGGGTTTGGAAGTTCCAAATTCACAGCTTTTTTGTTTTTTTTTTTTCTGCCCGTAGAGAGGGGGCGCATTTACTCTGTAGCTACCTCTCTACTCTACCGTTCTAGTATAGCGCTGAACTGAGCAGCTCCTAACCAATAAAGTCCAGCCACGTTGCTCATTGCTTGGATAAGATGCAACGCCAGAGGAGGAAGAAAGCAACTGTCAAATTTATAGATGCGCATGACAAATTTGAAGTTGCTGAAGAAGTACCCTCCCTGGAGCTGCAACTCCAAAGTTCAGAAAAGGCAAAAGAGTAACGTATCACATTTGGGTTTTCTTTCCTTTTTCTTGCCTATTAACTTCAAGATCATATGTTAGGAATGCAGTATTTTATGGTCAGTCTGCATCCTATCTTTCTAATATGCGCTTGATTTGAATATAAAGATAGTGGTATAGATAACTGGGGTTTATGCAGTTGGGACCAAAGCTTGGACCTTTATGTTGCAATATATATAAGCTTGGATTCCAGGGTCCCTGAAATCTGATCTAGATAAGTACTTTATGGCTTGTTCTCTAACAGATGCTAGTCTAAACTTTGAATTACATGGACATGTATAGTCCAAAGCCAACCCAATTGAGAAATCTCACTAACTTCATATTTAAATCAACCGCAAATCAAAAAGATAGGACTCAGACTCACCATAAAAATATTGCATTCCTAGAAACAACCTTGTACGATCCCCAACTAGCTTGAAGTTAGTGGGCGTTAAAAAGGATGATGAAAGCTCCAATTAGAGATGGATAGAGACTGCAACTTACAAATGAAAAGTTTCCAACTTTGATTAGTAATCTAAACTCATTTTCCTCTTCTAGGAAATTAGCAAAGGCAGGTGCAGTTGGAGGGATCTTACTTTGTCCAATCCTCGAATCCGGCATTCAAGAAAGGACAGGGTCAAGGATAAGGCGATAGTATTCAGAGGTTGCAGGATGATGGCCTCCCAGCACCAGAATGAGAACGTTTTGAAGGTAAATTATAAATTTAGATTTAAACATATATGGGACGATTGTATTAAAATAATTATTTTAAAATATTTTATATTAAAATATTAATTTAGCATGTACTGATGTCTTGTGCACTATAAGAAAACAGATTGTCTCATCAACTTTGCTCGGAAACAACGGAATATTACCCTACCCAGTAAAGAAAGAACAATAATTTTGCAAGAAAGGACGACAAAGTCTGCTCATCATGCAACAAAAAACATAAAAAAAAGGCAAGCAAGTGCTTGAATAATGTAAGCCCACATATCACATGCTGTTTGTCCTTTTCAGACAGGTGCCTCGTTTTTCGTCAGTTCCGTTTTTCTCTTGCCAACTATTTTTTATCAGTAAAAAACTTGGTGATGATATTGGAGTGGGGAGGAAGAGTTTTGACACACAAAATTGCATGGGTCAATACGGGAGCGTACCTCCCGCCAACGGTTAAATTTCACTATCATAGAAGAGTCTGATTCGAATTTAACCGTTACATCATAGCTTGGCTCTGCCCATTCAAAGCCTATTTTAAGAGCCACGGACTTTTCAGCTCTCTACCCTCGGCCTCCGTAGACACAGTTCCTCACACGAATTCCTTACGTTTTTGTCATTGTTCACATCTTTGTTTCATAAAAGCAGTGATAGAGAGAGACCAGGTCCCGTCAATGGCGAAAGAAGCAGCCACATCCCTTTTTCTACTCCTGATTATGTGTTCCGCCTTAGGTACACGATTATTCTCCTGCAGTAGAGTATCTGTCAGTGAAAAAGATCTCAATTTTTTTTTCTTTGTAATATAAATATCCCGACTTTAGCATCGTTTCTTCTCCTATTTTTTTTGGTTCCTGCTTACCAAGTTCAATATCCACTGGATGCAATGAATTGTGTTGTATACCAGCATTGGGCTTCAGAAAATTTCTCTCTGTTGCGCAGCAAGGTGTGATAGAGACAAAGTTTTACACTTGCCCAGCTATTATTTAAATGATTTTCTATCAATTGCAAGAAATCAGACTTTAAGCATTAGTTCTTGACGCCAAGGGCCATGAATTCTAGCTTTCCTTGGTAGAAATTTATAGAATGGTCTGTGGAGAGGTAGCAGAATGTTTCATAAGTACTGCACAAACCGCAAAATGGGGTTGACAGATCTTTACCGCCCAATTTTAGTTTGCCCGTCCCACAAATTCCAATGTTATTCGTCGGTTCTTCATTGCGTTTAACTTTTCCCTTTGCAATCCAAAAAATTTCAGGAGGAACCTCAACCTCTGCTTATAAACAGGTAATCTCTCAGACTAGCAAGCAGCTTAGCTGGCTGGTCAAATATATTATAGATACAAACTTAACCTGAAATAATCGGTTATTCTCCAACTAGCAGAAAACATGGTGTGTGGCAAAGCCGTCATCAGATCAAGCGACACTCTTAGCGAACATAAACTACGCTTGCTCTCAGGTGGACTGCAAAATTATTCAAAGGGGCCGACCATGCTTTGAGCCAGACAATCTCATGAACCACGCCTCTATTGCCATGAACCTGTACTACCACTCCAAGGGAAGAAACCACTGGAATTGCGATTTCAGGGCATCTGGGCTCACTGTAATGACTGATCCAAGTAAGACACACAACTTGGCGTTCAAATTCTATTTCTATTTTCTGCTATTACTGAAATTGAAGTGCTTTTGGAAGATGAAGTAATCAGTTTTATAAATCTTGGTGGTGCTATTAGACCAAATGCACGGTTTAGCAGAAATTGCATTACTTCATACGATCTCTAAGATGTTGAGTGGAGGTATACATATCCTTTATTCAGATATGCAGTTACACAGCACAATACACTTTTAATTCTTGTTGCTAACTGCGAATTTGGAATCCTATACCCTTTACCTCAAGTATACTTTTTCTGGTTATAACTGTATTTTGACCTGATTTGCAGGCTATGCTAACTGCATCTACCCATAGGTGGTGATTCTTAGAGTTGGGTACTAAGAATGTATTGCTGCAAGTCTTACCTGGAGGAAGATTATAACTGCTACTGCTCAAAATAATTGGCATGCCCAAAAATGTTGTAGTTCTGTTAGATAAACTTGTGAGCACCGACTAAGATGCAATCCAGTTGTTATATTCTATATCTAGTGGCTGGGTCTTGTGGCTCAGGTAGAAACAGTAAGATCCATTGCAGCATCTATATCTTACGTTTTATTTTCTTCTTTTGTTGGTACTCGCACTTCATTTCTTCTTTGCCATCCCTTTTGGTTGTAAGCATGAATGAGAGTGCTCTTACATAACAAATGAGATACCTGAATTTGTATATGAAGTCATGGCTAGAGGTCTAGAACACAGCTCTTAACTATAAATTTGACGAGATCATACCATATTTTTTTTACCGTATGTGGAATATATATAAATTGGTATCTCAGGGCTACTCATCTAAATCCGGTAAATATTTTCAATATGATACTAATAAATCTCGAAGCTACTCTGTGCTAATACTAATTACTATGAAAGATACTTACCGCGCCTTGTAGTTAGCCACTCTTGAAGCAATTGACATGGATCTCGCATCTCCATCTCCGTGGGATAGGGGAAGGCAAGATGGTTCTTTGGGGAATCCACTGTGACCTGCAGGATATTGCATTGGGTTCGAGCTCTATTGGGTGCAATAGCGCAAAGAAACTAAAGACAGTGGCCTCTTCTTGGCGCACAAATACAGTGGCCCATGATGAAATTGACAACTCTAGATTTCTTATTCAGATATCTCTCCCAATAAAGTTATTTATTTACGTTGATTATTATATACAAGTATATTGATGTTATTCCTCTCCATCCTATATGCCTTCCGCTTCAAGGTATCTTATCTTGCACTTGTCCCTTACATTTGGTTATCTTACATGTTTAGAGGACTTGGATATTGTTAATTGAAGCTGAAAACCCAAGGAAGACAATTCATCATTTTTGTTGAAACTCGAAACATTTTTTGGATTACATGGAGCTGCTAGTTTCCTCTAAACCATAGTTTTCATGCATTGTATATGAACAAGAGTTCAGCTTTCATTGTTTACATGTATATATGATTGGAACTTTATCTTTGCTGAAATACCTAGGTACCAAGCTAGATATGATAATCTAAGTATGAAAGAAAATTACTTACTCTTTCATAGTCGCTCTGCCACGTACGAGTTACTATGTCTCATCTCTACGGTCACATTCTATTCCTTGACCTTCTCTATTTCGATCATCTCTTTCTATAGTCGGTGATGTATCGGTTAGCCCTTGTTTTGGTCGCCCCTGTTTCCGATCGCCTCTGCTCCGACCATCCTTTCTAAAAAGACTTGCCTCGACCTCTCCTTTAGCTCGATGGCACAACAAGTCTCATTGTTCTCCGGCACTCGCCAACGTCAATGACTGCCACCGATTCTCCTCCAGCCAGAGCATCTCGGCCACATAGGGGTTGGTGCACGTCGTCAGTCTCCGCTTCCTCTCCACTTCTACTACATCGACGGCGAGACAAGTTTACGCATATCTGAGAGCTACCTCTGAAGAACATCTGAGTCTTGATTACAAGATTGCATCCCAGATTAGGACCGATGTTCCACCGGTGAATAGTCTTATGACTTATGAGTGCGGTTTACATGTAACTTGGAAGAAACTTAAAGGCTCCCTACCATCAGGGGTGTTGCCTCGGTAGGACAGCGATGGAAAGGATGATGGGCCAAATCAGTTAGTTCATAGTAGTCATGTTAAGCCCAAGCCCACATATTTTGCTAGCCTACCAAGTTCCCATTTATCAAGGCTGGACATCCATAAATATGTGCTCGAACTCTCTTTTGTTATCAAGGCTGCCCTTGTTTAGTTTTTAATTATAATAAATTTTATTCCTTCTAAAAGAAAATTAATAAAATAAAATTAGTGATAAATATTATTTAAATTTCATTTATTTATTACGATCTCACTCAGCATGTGGTGTAGTTCATCTCTTGCCTTTATGGTTGATCGTTCTATAACGGGTAACCTACATTATTACATAATGATAGAAAAAAAAAGAAAAATATTATAAATCATAGAAAAAAGTAAAAAAATTATTATAGATATACAACAATGGAATCAAATCAATCTAAATATATTATTTTAACCACCCACATCCTAGTGAAGTATCATATCAATGCATGTGGTGTGGTATTGCTTTATGTGAGTTTATATCTATCTCTTTTACTAGAAATGAATGAAATATGAATTATAATAAATTTTATTTTTTTAAAAAAATATTAATAAAATAAAATTATTAGAATGTAATTAATGATAAATACTATTTAAATTTCATTTATTCATTCTGTCTCATTCAACCTGGGTTGCAGTACATATAATGGACAGTCTATAATAGGAAACCCACACTATTATAGAATGATAGGAAAAAAAAGGAAAAAATGATTATAGGAATACAACAATCAAACTAAATATCTTGTCTGGACCACCCACATCCCAAATATTGAAGCTGATATTTTTGTACTTACATAAATTAATGCATTTAAAGCAACACTAAATATTATTTACAAAGCAACACTAAATATTATTTACAAAACAAGTAAAACGATTCGTGCCAAAGAGAACGAGCTTGAGCTTGGATAGAAAGCATCAATACCCACCATCACAATTATCATTTCCTTATTGGCAATTTCACTTGTCTCGTATTGGTATAACTAAAAAGCATCCACTTCTATTTTTATGGCAAGAGTGATTTTTAATTTAATATCTTTAATTTAATGATAATTATACAATTTAGAATATAGAGGGAAATTGTCCCATATAAGTTATTTATTTATTTTTATTTAATAGAATATTTTTAAATAGAATATACATATTCATAATTTGGTCATTTTACTAATATATTCGAATAAAATAATATAAAAAATAAAAATTTGGTACAATTAAAAAGGTATCTACTTGTGTCCCCATTAACTGGCTAATAATTTACAATAACGTATATAAAAGAGTTTACTGCCCTTTATTAATTCCATTTAAAATTATTGACTAATGTGTTTATTGAATATTGAAAAATAAAATTTATAATAGTAAATTACATTAAGAATATATATAGGGTATACTTGCACTATTTACAAATATACTCCTAACTTATTAATATTGCATACTCCCCCAAAATGGATGGTAGATATCTACCATTTCAATTTTATTACAAATATCATCCCATTCTCTATAACCTAAACCTTTAATTAAAAAATCTTCTAGTTTTCCACTGGTCTTCATATATTGCAGTTCCACAATCTTTATATCAATTTTTTCTTTGATGAAAAATCAATCAATTTTCACATGCTTGGTTCTATAATGTTGAACTAGATTGTTGGCAATATTTATAGTAGACTTGTTATCGCACCACAACTTCATCGATTCTTTTCTAAAGAGGCGAAACTCCATTAGTAAGCTTCTTATCCAAATTATCTCACAAACAGTTTGAGCCATTGATCTATACTCTGCTTTTGCTGATTATCAGACAACTACTTCTTGTTTCTTACTCCTCCAATATACAAGATTACCTCCAACAAACACACAATAGCCAAACGTAGATCTCCTATCATCCACACAACTTGCCCAATCTGAATCATAAAAGCATTTCACTATAGTGTTGAAGCAGGTCGTTCTTTATCCACTGGGTCACCTGACTGAGCACATAACTTATGATTCGGTTCTATCGGTGTTGAAGCAGGTCGACAGCTTAACATCCCTGTCTCAGTGAGTAAATCTAATGTATACTTTCTATGAGAAAGTACTATGCCTTTCCTAGATCTTGCAATCTCAATACCGAGAAAATACTTTAGAGGACCTAAGTCTTTTAGCTCAAATTCTTTATTTAGTTATTTTTTCAACTGCAATATCTCAATATTATCATCCCCAGTGATGATGATATCATCTACATATATTGCGAGAATAGCAACTTGATCATTAAAGTGTCGATAGAAAATCGTATGGTCTCCGTTACACTGTCGGTAACCCATTTTAACCACTACACATTGAAATCAATTAAACCATGCTCTTGGTGACTGTTTGAGTCCATATAAAGATTTCTTCAATCTACAAACCTTCCCCACAGTCTTCGTCGTACCAAATCCAGGTAGAATCTCCATATATACTTTCTCTTTTAGGTCTCCATGCAAAAATGCATTCTTTACATCCATTTGATGTAATGTCCACTCGAAATTAGCAGCACATGAGATAAGCATTCTAACAGGAATAATCATAGCTACTAGTGTAAAAGTCTCATCATAGTCTATTCCATATGTTTGACTATAACCTTTTGCCACCAACCTTTCTTTGTATCTTACAACTTCTCCTTTGGCATTCTATTTCATATTGAATACCCACTTATATCCTACAGCCTTTTTTCCATTTGGAAGTTGAGCAAGTTCCCACGTTTTATTCTTTTCTAGTGCTTTCATCTCCTCTGTATTGCTACAAGCCACTTCGAATCCCGTTTAGCTTCTTGCCAATTATGTGGTATCTATACTGACTGTAGTGATGTAATAAATGACTTGTATGCAGGTGGAATAGATGCATATGAAACATAATTAGATATATCATTGTCAAAATCATATCTAATTGGAGGTTTCCCTGCATTAGCTCTACGTTCTCTACTGATGATAATAGGTAAGGAATCAATACCATCTGATGACGTGGACAAATTATTAGAAGGTTGTATAGAATCATTACCTTTTGATGATGTTGATGAAAGTTGTATAGAGTCATTACTTTCTGGTGACGTTGATGAACCGTTAGAGGGTTGATTAATACTTGGGATTGGCTCACCATCACCTGACTCATCTTTCTCCCCTTTAGCACCGTCCTTATTTCTCCTGCTATATATCTTCAATTGAGGCTCATCCTTTTTTCCATCTTTGTTACTCCAAATTATAAAATACAGATTTACTCATACAATAATATTTTCAGCACTTTGATCATTGATAATTTCTTCATTTGTTTGCCATATATCAGGAATTGACAAATCTTGTAATACGGTTGCAAATTTTGTTGATTACTTATAAAATGGTTCATTCTCACGAAAAGTCGCATCTATACTTACAAAGAGTCTTTTCTCACTTGAACTCCAACGCTTGTATCCCTTTTGAGTACTGGAATAACCCACATAAATATATTTTTATGCACAAGGATCGAGCTTGCTTACCGAAGTACGATAATCTCTTACAAAATATATACATCCAAACACACGAGGAGGGACTATGTATGTGTTTTTTCCCATCAATCAATACTTCACAAGGTGATCTAAAGTTTAAGACTTACGAGGGCATCCGATTAATCAAATAAGTTGTTGTCAGTACAGTTTCACTCCATAAATACTTTGGTACATTTATCTTTAAGAGAAGAGAACGAGCAACTTACAAAAAATGACGATTTTTCCTCTTTGCAACACCATTTTGTTGGGGGGTATCTGGATATGTAGTCTGATGAATAATTCCCTTACTAGATAGATAAGACAAAAATTCCCGATTCACATACTCAGTGTCATTGTCTGTTCTAAGAGTATAAACTTTGACATTAAATTAAGTTTGAACAAGAGCTAGAAAATCCTTAAAACATAACAATGCTTCTCCTTTGTGTTTCATCAAATATAACCATGTGATCCGAGAGTGACAATCAATAAATGTGATAAATCATCTGAATCCACTAATAGAGGTAATCGGAAATGACCCCCAAACATCCGAGTGAATCAATCAAAATGGCTCTATACTTCTTAATCCAGTAGAATTATAACTTATTTTTGCGTGTTTTCCAAACTCACAAGCATCACAAACAAAGTTATTGCGTTCTACTTTACTCATTAGCTCTGGTCTCAACCTTTTAAGACTTTCAAAAGATGGATGTCCCAACCAACAATGTTCTAACATTGCTTCATCTTCTTCTTTATTATTCACTACAACACTCAAACTTTTATCCACAACTCTTCTATTTAGATACTATAATCCTCCACGCTTACTGCCAGTTCCAAGTATTTTCTCAGTGTTTCTCTCTTGAAAGATACAAGTGTCCCCATAAAAAATTACTTTACAATTCAATGGATCAATGATACTACTAACTGACAATAGATTAACTGAAAAAGATTGAACATGCAAAACAGATGATAATGTGATCAAATCAGTACATCTAACAGAGCCATTCCCTTTGATAAATTGTACTGTTCCATTTGCCGTATGAACAACTCTCTTATAAGTTTGAGGATATTTATCATATGTATTAAATTTTTATATTGATCCTGCCATATATCTTGATGCACCAGAATTAATAATCCAATCTGTGAAAAATTCAAGTATTTGTACCTGATTACCACAATTGATCTCATTCTCGTCCAGTATGAAGAGACATCTGTTATTCATATTTTCCATCTCTCTCAAATACCTTATCGCTTCTGGGTATTCAGGTCGCAACTCCCGACGATAACAAATATTAAAGATATCTTTTCGTTTTGTTTGATAATTCAGCTAATTCGAATCCGGAGCTGTCTCAGACTCCCCAATCCTTCAGATTTGCCAAAACTTGAAAATACTAGAAAATACTAACTCTGATACCATATTAAATATTTAAAAATAAAATTAATGATAGTAAATTATATTAAAAATATATATAATATATTTGCACTATTTACAAATATACTACTAACTTATTAATATTGCACATAACTTTATTTTTATTTTTTAATCTTTATATTTAAAGGTGGGGCAGAACCCACGTTATACCTACCAGATCCTATGAGATAACTTAATTTAAGCTTCCTATTATTTTGTTAAAAAGTGAAGTCTCCAAGGTAAATAGTAGTTAGTTTATGGGGTATTCATGGACGAGAATTATAATAAATAGATTTTTGTAAATAAAATATTTACATTATTTATTAAAAACTAATTTTCTAATTTAATATTTCGAATTTGATGATAACCATTATAATTTATATTGTAGAAATAATTGTCCCATATAAGTTATTTACGTTTTTTTTCTTCAATAAAATATTTTTAAAAAATATAAATAGTTAGAATTTGGTTATTACACTAATTTATAGTTATTCTAATGAAATATTATAAAAAAATAAAAAAAATTGGTTACAGTTAAAAAAACATCCCGTGTACGTGGATTAACTCTAACAATGTGTAATAACGTATTCACATTATCTTTTTCATTTTTTTTGCTCAATTACCACATTTAAAATTGTTGGCTATTTTCAATTTTTAATCATTATATTTAGAGGGTGGGATAGAAATACACATTTTTTAATCATTATTTTATGAATGAGAGAAAGGTGAATAATGGTTTATGGGGCAGATAAAAAAAATACTATTTATAATAAAATTTTGTGAATAAAATACTTTTATTATCCATTAAAATTTTAGTGCTTATGGTATAAAAGTGTTTTCCAATTTAATATCTCAGATTTGGTAATAATAATCACAATTTAGAATATATAGAAAAATTATCACATATACGTTATTTATATTTTTTGTTTAATAAAATATTTATAAATAGAATATAAATATTAAAAAATATAACAGATCTTAAGAGGGAACTCGAATGGATTATTGAAGCTTTCCATTCTTTTGTTTCACTTTGGTATTTCTGTTCTCCCACAATTGAGCTAAGCATTTTGGGACTGTTGGGCACACTGAGGCTAGGGTGACCACACGGAAGGGACCATCGTGACCACTAATTCTTTGAATCTGCTTCATCTACCGTTTGTGAATGTTATGTGGATGCTATTTATCAGATATAAGTTAGGGTATTGAAATAATGAAATAGTAAACTTGTGTTGGTTATAATTTTTAAGGGTATATATGGTTGATTTCATTTTCACTTCACTTGAAAGATTTAAAATTAAGGATTATTTGTAAGTAGATATTATTGAACACTTATAAATTAAATTTATTTTTAATTTCTCTTAATCTCCGCAGTTTAATGTATAAATTTAATTGGATGGTTCAAATTAGAAAGATATATTTCGATTGCAATATATAGACGAATATATACACAAAAATATGCATAAAAATATTATAAAAAGGATCAATCGGTGGAAATATGATAATAGAAGAGATATATGATCAATTAAGAGTTTTTAGCAGAAGTGTGCTGATTAAATAAACAAAGCTAGCTATATAGAGACAACCAAATCATGTACCCTCTAAATGACGCGCTGCGCCAAATTACTTTTTTAGAGTCACGAGAACCCATGCACTAACCCTAAAATAAGAAACCCCTTTTTCCTCTTCGTTGGTGGTTGCCCTTCAATCAAATGGTGTCTTTTCCCATATAAAATCACCATTGCCTTGTTCATGTACCTGGAAAGTTTTAAGAGCAGACCTCTTGAAATATTTCTCCTGTCCCTATAGCATGATAGAGTCTCTCATAATTTTCACAACTCATAAGTTCTCAATTAAAGCAAAAGAACAGCCTCGGGAATGCGTCACGGTGTATAAATTTATTAAAGTACTTTGAGCTAGGTTTATGGAGTGTAGCTCATCAGCATGAGGGATGATGATTGCATTCTTTCCTCTTTCCTGATCCATGCTATGTTCTCCATTTATCTTATTTTGGTTACAGTAATAATTAATATATTACTTAATTATTATATATATTAATATGTATTTATCATATAATTTAATATAGTTATTTATTAAAACATTGTATTAACTTATTTTGTAATTATTTATTATTTAGTTATATATAAATAAAATATTATAGTACAAGATAATAATATAAAATAATTTTATTTATCGAGTGTACTTTTTCTCTTTACTTTTTTTTATATTTATTTATGGTAATAGAGTAAGCTTAAACTTTCGCAGTATTACTCAAACTTTAAAGATATAGAACACACTTATAAATAATTATACATCACTATTTGTATTTCTATTGCATACTAATAAAAACTCTTGAAAACTCTTGAGCAAAAATCAAATTCTATTTAAAACCAATTTTTTCCGTGCTTTGTATCAATATTCTTATCTTTCTCTACAAATATGAGTTCCTCTACTAGTGTAGTAACACTTCCTACTTCACTCACTACATTGCCTATCAAATTATACAATACTATTTACTATCTTTGGAGAAACAATATCATAAATTTGCTGCAAGTATATTAGTTATTTGGATATGCAGATGGTAGTATCCCTCAACCCAAATCCACTGTGATGCTGAAAGAAGGAGATACTAAGCTTGAAATAATCAACCCGGAATATAAAGCGTGGACTATCCGGGATAAGTTCACTTTAACCACTATAATTGTCTATTTATATACTGAGGTGAATTTACTGATAATTGGAGCTGTTACCTCTGCAGATGCTTGGAGCCAGCTTGAAATTTTGTATAGCTCCCAAACCCGCGCTCAAAATGATATCCTTGATCAACAGTGGAGGGAGTTGAAGAAGGGAGAACAACCTATGACATCTTATTTGACAACCATTTCCAACTTAGCTATCTCTTTTGCTCAAATCGGTTGTCTGAAACTAGATCATAAAATCAATGACAAATTATTTGATGGTTTAGATAGGGAATGGGAAGCTATTACCCTTGCAATGTCACCAATTCTCGAAGTAATGACTCTTGATTCGCTGAAGGCCTTTCTCCTTGCTCAGGATGCTCGACGAGTTCAAAAATATGGTATTGACTTCAGCTCCAGTAGTACAATACTCTCTGGTCTACTTGGAGATTTTTCTAAGTCTGCATCTTATGTCGCTGCCTTCTCTAGTCATAGATCACGAGGACTCCTTCCAACTCTGCCCCGTCCTCGCTTCAGTGATCCCAGAAACCATAATCGTAGAGGAGGACACAATGGAGGAATTGATAGAGGCTGGGGAAAACCTCTTAAAAATCGTGGAAAATTTTCTTTATAGGGATTCAAACCACGCGGATTTGGACCACATTTCATCTCACGTCAGACGGATGCCCAACCCACTATATATTCTACAATTCAGCCCACTTCTCTTAAACCCACCTTTTCTTATAGTGTGATATACCAGCTATTTGGGCTTATTGGCCACTCTGCCTATCACTGTCTATCATTCGAATTAAAGCCTACATTCTTCTTTATTGCTCAGACTCATTCTTTTTATGGATATAAACCTAGTCCATATCATCTATACTAGTATGGACATTAACCTCACATTTCTCACTTACTAATATTTATTATGTTTCCAAAATTTTTCTTAACTTATTATATTTGTATTATTTTACTCAAAAAAATTCCTGCTATTTTAAATTCTATTCCACTCATTTTCTTATCAAAGATGCTATTTTAAGTTCTATTCCACTCATTTTCTTATCAAAGATTTTTTTTCTCATCAATAGTTGCTACGCGTGAGTGGTAGGAACAGTCTCTACTATTTACAGACTCATTATAATATTTCTTGTATTATTTGTATTAGTCGAATAGAGTCTCTTATTAAGTGATATCAACACGTAATTTACTAGCCTACCAAGTTGCCATTTATTAAGGCTGTACATCCATCAAAATGTGCTTGAACTCTCTTTTTGTTGTTATAAATATGTTCAACAGTCCAGAAGGGCGCGCTGCCCTTGTTTAGTTTTAATTAGTGACATTCAGTCTTCTAGGTCTAGGTTTGGATCCATATCTCATCTCTTATCTTGGATCCATATTCGATCAATAAAGTATCAAGTATCCTGTTCAAACAAAATGAACACCATAGTAAATGTTATTTGAACTGTCAATTTAAGAATACAATCAAACCTCCAAGGATGAGGCCATGGAATTAACTAGTTAGTCCAATAAGGAGATTGGTCAGTCAGTGTAAAGACAAGAGCTGAGGTTGCATTAAAATAGAAACATGGTAATAGGCATATATCCATCCACCCCGAATTTCTTCAGATTTCAGATCATTTTGATTAACATATGTCCTACTGTTATGGTAACGAAAGGGCTATAGTACATGATGAATCAAATGTGTGTTAAAAAAACATAATGAATCAGATTCTAATCCTCCCCACTACAGAGCTGGAGATCTCCAAGAGTTCAAAATTTGTCAACCTCGCCTACCAGTACACCAGTCCAAGAAATTAATCCACAAACCCTTGCCTTTTCACCCTCTTGCACTTCCAAATACATACTTGGGCAACAAATCCACCATGGCAATAAACCACGGACTTGGGAAGTGCTACCATTCACTTGATTGTTCATTATTAGATTGATCATCTATGAAGCCTAACATGAAAATGTAAGGCCACTGTACAGTTTTCCAAAAATATTTATGATGTTAATAGCTGGGCTGCAAACCCTGAAAGGCAAGGGAGGAAATCTGCACATAAGATTGGCTAAGAAAGGTTATCACCTTCTTAGATTCCATCATTTCCATATTTATCACCCTCTTTCTTGAGAAAATGACCGCAGGTGCCTGATGAGCTCCTCTTTAAGAGTATTGGGGATCTGCAAACTGAAAATTGGTTTGGCATCTGCAATCAACTTCTGCCTGCACCATTGAGATATAAAGAACAAATGAACGGCCTAACTTGTGCAGATCAAAATAGGCATACAATTCAAAAAACATCAAGTGGAATATGAGTAACTAGTGATAAATTGTTAGGCAGCAATGCACAAGTCAAAGAACAGGTTCATGTTCATATTCACGTCCACAAAAAGTTCTCTATATTCATTTCAAATGAAACTAATCCTAGTGGAAGGACAGACTCACTTCAAATTGTCTGCATAGGATGATGCGCTGTTCACTTGGGGCCTATAAGATCTCTTCTTCAAGTGCATGAAACTATATACTCCTTCCAACCAGCCACAGGTTCTCAATACTGAAGAAGCATCATTCCTAAGACTGGGAATAGAATAAATAAATTTAAAAAAAATGATGAATTAGGTAGACTACCACAAACATGGACTCCATAATATGAACCACCCAACTATTAAAGCTGAAGGATCAAGCCTAAGAAGCAGCTTAAGTATTAAAATGAAACAATGCATGTTGCGCAAAATATTTACCGAATAAATAACTTTGAAAGAATTGTTATTAATCTGGATATAAATAGAAATATTTTTTGGCAAAACCAAAAAGAATTGTCTGTCACAGGCAGGACATTGAAAATTTCTCTTACATGAGCAATGCATTTGGGCAGCGAGTAATTGTGTTTTTGTCACATCCACCAAAATTTGCATTGACACATGACAGACAAAAAAGAGCTCTGGAATTAAACTTACAGATCTTTCAGTTCTTCTACTTTTGTACGGGATTGAGCATCTTGAGCAAGCAAAATGCAACAACTTTCCTGTAATTTTCTCTTTGACCCCGAGAGATCAGGGTAACCAGGACAACTTCCATTTATCTGCTTTCTATAACCATGTTTGTTAATTTTTGCTTCTCTGATAATCACAGAATTACTTTCGCATAGAACTGATTTGACTGAATCAGGAAGAACCCTCTCCCCGACATTGCAATGCCCATTCTCAGATGCAGAGGGTTCAGTCTTCTCTGCATCAGAGGCATTTGTTCTATCATTTTCATCACAACTTGAGGGGACAATAGTTTGATTTTTCTTTCCTCCAACAATAAGATCTATATTCTCATCGCCATGAACATTGTCATTTGGTAATACTGATTTATATTTGTCACTCTTGTATAGCTGAACAAGGTGCTCTATATCCCCATTTCCTTCTACTAAATGATTCTTATAGGGCTCCACTTTTCCATTAATTCTCGATCCAGCATTTCCAGCAATATTAAATTTCATCTTAGGGCCAGCTTGCACCTTTTCAACTTTAGGTGACAGAGAGACATTCGTCCAAGCAGATTCCTCAACCAATGGTTTCATATGAGATGGTTTTGACGGGGGGTCAGGAGCATGTCTTTTACAAGTTCCATTACCATTGCAGTCTTTAGATATTGCTTCAATAGGAAGTAGATGTGCAGCTGAAGATGCAGGCCTCTGTTTGGTTCGAGAAAAGAAAAGGATATAGACCTGTTCTGACAACACCTCCTCCAAAGTTGCTACAGAGACATATGCATCGTTGCAGCAGTACCACCGACCCATTGCATCCTAGTCAAGATAAAGAATGATATCAGCATCTTAAAACATGTTGACAACTGAAATTTCCAATGAAAGTACTATGAGAAATTAGGGGACCTTAATATATGCATAGTAATGTCCTGAGTCCAGGGAGCAGCCTGAATGAACAATAGTTCCGAAGAGATGATACTCCGGTGATGAATCCTGCATTGGCATACAGTGCAGTAGATCATTAGTTGAGAAAAAACATCATGATGTTAAAGTAAGAAAGAAGATGCTCTACAGAAGATAATAGAGTAAAAGTTACAGTTTGATGAGTATATAACTAGACTGAATATACATATGGATAAAAGATACCAATATTTTTAGATGCAAAAACTGATGGTATCATTTGCTTAAGTGGGCAATTCTGATAAAATATAACAATCCAAAGTGTTGTCGTGAATAAGATATACATATTTAATAATCATAAATGTTGACATAAAATGCACGTGAGAAGAGACAAATGGAGATTAACCTGGCTTATTTTGCACATGAAGCTAGAAAGCACCAGAACTTCATCAAATGAAACAACCCTCTCAATCTTCCCACCATACATTCCATCAAACCTCTATGCAATTAGCAACATCCCAGAACTCAGTTGTTAGAATGCGTTAAAAGATATATCTTAGATGGCCAAGTGTAAGGAACTATTAGAAACTAACCTTAAGTTGTATTACAAGAACATTTGGAGCTTGAAACATTAACATTTGCTTCCTTGCCACAACAAGTTTCTGGCAACTAAACAAGCAACAACATCTTATTATTTTGTGAATTACTTCTGATAATAGGATATATGCAGCAAAGCACTTGTTAAAGCAAAGAGAGGCTGAGAATTGCTTACTTCTCACATTTGTACTTGTTATTGCCTTCTAATAGCTCGGGCTGGAAAAACTTGTGCAGTGCCTCCTTAAGCGAGCTACTGTGTAGAACGTCTAGGCTGATATCCATGATCTCATCAACCTTTTTTGACTCTGCTCCACAGGATGAACACTTAACCTGGCTCTGAAGAGAACCGCCAAATATCTCCTTAACAATTGTTCTGTCATCACCCATAGAAGCCTCTGAGCTCTTTTTCCGCTGCTGATGCTGCTGCAGCTTCTTGAGGCGGATGCATGTATTATGACAGGTGTCAATCAGATAACGGAGGAATTCATGGGCATCTTCCTGACGGCCGATCCGAAAATTCTGCGCAAACAATTGCAGGCAGCTCAGGATCTTGGAAGGAGCATCCTGTGCAAGATCTGCTTTCAAGGACCGGGCTATTCGCTTCTCTAATATGCAAAATGGACAATCTCGCTTCTTCTCCGCATCTACATTTGAATCACCTGCGTAATTGGAGAGAACAATAACTGCACCAAATTAGGGCAAACAAGCGACAAGAATGCAGGAAAGGGATTGCATACGAAACAAATAATAACGTAAAAAATTAGCACGCTCGATAGTTGAGGAGCAGCAGTAGAAAAAGAAAGGCAGAGATAGAAGCTCAAATGAATCATAGGTGAACATACAGAGGGATGAGTGGAGGTTGCGGAGGCAGAAATTGGCGAGGGGAGGAGTGTAAGTGAGGCACTGGAGAACGCTGTTGAGGTAGCAGGAGTTGCCGAGGTTCTTGAGTCCGATAGGAGGACCAGTCTTGCGCTTCTGACTCAGAAAGCTCGGCTGCCAGTTCATCTGCAACTGCTGCGGGGGCGGAGGCTGCGGCAAGGCCATCAACGACCTGCTTCTTATCCCTCACCACCGATCGCATTGCACAGCTTCCTTTACTGAAGGCGACTTCCAAAAGTCTCCACCCAAGCCACAATCATATCCGTGAATCTTCCGCCCTGTTTTTGCCTCTTGCTCCCTTCCAAAGTAGAAATGCAGTATTGTAATAAAAAAAAACTATTTGGGTATTTATTTCCTCTAATAGGGAAAAATACTTAATTGAAGAAAATCAAATCTTTCTTTTAGATGGAATTAATCTAATGTGTCCAAGGTAAACAAAAAATTCTTGACAAAAAATAAAATAATTAACTAAACTCATAATGTCTAAATATTCTTAGTATTTTCAGAATGGGGAAGGATAGAATGATATATTTTTTTTGCTCAATAATGATAGAATGATATAAGTTTATATATAATATATATTTTTTTATTATAAATTATATATTTAAAATATTGTTTAATTGTATATTTTATTAAACAAATCATAGTAATATATTTTTTATTTGTTTCTTAATACTATAATTTTTATAAAATATTTTAAGATTATATATTATTCAACCATTTTTAAATTTTATATATTTATTTTGGTTAATTAGGATTGATATTTTTTATTATTAATTGACTATAATATTGTGATAAGTACAACCTCACTATATATATGCTTGAATATACATTTCATGTATTCAAATATTCTTAAATTGACCACACGTGGAAAGTTTTATTTCCAATTAAATTATGTATCATTTAATCATGATTTGTTAGAAATCTTTAGTCCATTATTCTACTTTTAGTTCATCTCCATATTCTTCATTTGACAATATTTTCAATAGAACATATCCTATGGGCATATACTAAAATTATAATTTTATCCCCCTTAACATACCCAAGAAGAAAACGATCCTGGCGTTGTCTTTTATAGGATACAATTACCGTTAGGAATTAGTTTTTTTGTTAAAATGTTGTATATAATCATAAAAAAAATTTCTAACACGGAGAAGCCCCATAAAGTACCCATGAATTAAAACAATCAGAGGAATATAGATGTCTTGATTTACATTGTAAAGTCCCCATGAATTAAAACAATCAGAGGATTATAGATGTCTTGATTTACATTGGAGAGCTTGGGCCACCTAAGAGGCCTTCATATGACCAGACCATCCTCGTGAATTTGCGCGTAGCATTCGAGGAACGAAGAAACTCTAGCAGTGGTAGATGCTCATCTGGAAATCAGACTAGATATTGAGGAAAATGTTGGCCAACGAGGCAAGAAATCGGCACAAAATTATGTTACCAAGAGACCATGGCATCCAAACATGGCAGGTAAAAATAGTTCGAGATAAAATTAATCGAAATATGCTGGAAAATATTAACACGATGATCTCTAATGTATTAGTCCAATGTAAGCATAACTATCATTGTCAGTATGATAACCGTTGAAAGATACAATCACCCAGTCCCCCTATTAGCATGACATACATTCCATATGATCGTTATGCCAAATCAATAATACAAGCAAGGTGGAGCAATACAAAATATAATTCACAGAAATGGGACAGCGCTGCACTGGAGTACCAAGCTTCCTACAATAAAAAGATATTCTTCATAACTTAATAGATGTATAAAATTAAAAAGCACCCTTGATATACCAATCAGAAAATTCATGCACAAGAGAGAAAAATACCAGTAATGAGAGATGGGAGTAATTAAGATAATTGGTCTCAATTCTTCATGGCTATAATTGCTAAGTTCCTTGGGGATAAAGAAGGATCAAAAAGTGGCAACATAAAGGTTTTTAAGGCTATTCCCTGCTCTTGGAGGAACAATAGCCTATCAAGGAGAATAAGAGTTTCCAGCAGACTTCCCATAGCAGCTCTGAGGGACCAGTAAGGCCCAATAAATTCCTGTAAAAGAAAAAAAAAGTCATCAGCAGACCATCATATTGTATCAGCTGTGCATTGATGGTTGATTTAGAAAAAGGCAGTTAGAAATTAAAATCAAGAAAATTGCTAATCACCCCTATAATGTTCTACACCCTTTTTCCTCTAAATGGAATTCTGTTGACCAATGTGGAACACTGAATGCTTTCTTATGTAGGGAATATTTCTGCCCAGGAAAAAAGGCAAGCAAAGCAATATGCAAGATATTTATCTAAAAGAAAGTCCAAATGCAATGCATGAAGTTAATTGGATCTGGCTATCTATTAGCAAGTTCCTCAGGTATCAATGATTAAGTAAAAAAGAAACTTGGCACTTATCAACGCAAAGGGATAATAAATTTGGATAGTATACCATGAATGGTTCATTCTCTTTCCAAATCTCATATATATCTGTATCTTGCAAAAGTTGAAGATGTAGGTGTTGCAACCCAGACAAGGTGAAATTCTCAAAATGCCTGAACTTGGTTTCACAGGTAGCACTTTCACATGTGGAGCTTTTATCACAGCTCCCAAACTTATCGAGCTTTGATCCAATTCCATCACCTAAACCATACAATAAAAATGTTCACCAGGAGAAACTTGTAATTGAAAAATCAGATGTATCTTGATGCTTACATAACTCACTACTTGATCTTTCCTTAATCCAATGATGTCAAAGACATACGACTACCCTTCACATAGAATGTCAGAAGGATAGAACCTTACCTGAATTTTTATTAAATGAAGAATGTAGGATTCTCCTCTGTTGTTGGCGTCGCATGGCCTTCCCTTGCCGCCCAATTGATGGACATGTAACCAGAACTTCTGGATAGTGACTATGAAGAACCTTCAGTAAAAACAAAAAATCTGAGATGCAAATGACAGTGAAAAGATCCCATGATATATTATAGGAGAATCAGTTATCAAGTTAAAGACATTATGATATACCATCTGGAAGGCTGCTCGGAATGCGTGCAGGTCAAAATTGTGAAGACCAGAATCCTCTTTCAGGTTTCTCCATCTCTCTGCACTCTAAAATTCATTTCCTCAAGGTCTACTTACAGATGTGACAAAACTAGAGAAGTTGGATTTATTGGGAATGTGAGAAGTAGATCAGCTTTTCACAGATATGTTCTTACATGCCATCTAATAACTCAGAAGATCTTTCCCCATCTCATAGTAAGCTTTGATATAATAAATCAATTACAGAGAGTGCATGCACCAAATAAATCATATCTTATTTGATACAATACGATGTGCTTCAGATATGAATATAACCTGGCAAGCTAGATCTCGAGAACATTTTCCTAGTGATAGACCAGCACTTCTAATGCCAGAGCTCATAGGGAAACCACTTTGACTGCTAGCATCCATTGATTTGTCTTCCGATAATAAGTTGTAACAACACCCTATGCTAACAACTGCTTTGATATTATCCAACTCTACAAAGGTCCTAACAACCAAAAAGAAGTTGAATAAGAAATTATCAGAAGATATAATGGCTTTACCTATCCACTTTGCAAATAAGTATATTAGAGATTAAACAAATGACTAGCACTATTACATCTCCACCAAAGAAGTAAATCAGGATGGGTACATCCAAAAAGCAAAGAATCTGTCAGAGAAAAGCAAGTGTTTCAAAATAGATTAACATGTTGCACATACTTGATCATTGTTACGGATAGATCTCCACAGGCATGGAGACCAGCAAGAACAAATGAGGATTCATCCACTGCAGCAGATACAAAATCAGGTTTTCTCACATCTATCTCATGCCTTTGCAGCTTGTCTTCCTCAACCTTAAAAAGAGGCATCCTACATATTGATTTCAATACATTTATCGAGGAAACCTCACATGTAACTGTCTTTGGGATCTTCAAGTTCATATGTCCTGATCTGATGTGAGAAGAAAAGTTAAAAGGGTCAAGAGATTAATACAAAGACCTCCAACTAGCATTTGGACAGTCCATGAGATGCAAGAACATGGAAAAGGCTGGCTTGCTTGACCTAGTAGAACATTCCAAAAATAGAACAGCACACTTCAAAATTGCTGATTTCTTAATGACACAGAAAAGAATAGAGAAAGAGGAAGTTTGCTGGATTGATTTGATCATTGGCAGAATATGTTGGGTTGCCAACGAAGTAGGATGCTTCAACATACTATCTCAATATCCATGGTGCAATGGTACAATTTTGGGCCATTGAAATGTTTGTACATGCTAAGTTTGAGTTTCAAATTAAAGAACATGAAATTTAAAATGCTGATGACAAATCCACAAACCCAGATTTTCGTATTTGAGCTGCGTAGTGCTTCCTGATTCGTTCGGACCGTGCATCTGTGATCCTTCCATGGTGAGAAGAGGCATCAACGGAAACTACAGAATGATGGTATTGGAAGGAAAGGACTTGTGAAAGATAACCCTAGAACAGATAATTTATCAGAATTTTCAGATCATAAATTGCGGTCTATCAAAAGAGAGAATTCCTCCATAAAATATTTGATAAAAAGAGATTGCATTTTGAGATTGCCTACTACAAACAAAACGATCCAAGTACTCATCAAGTATTTGGCATAATATATATTGTGGTTAATGTTAGGAAGATAATGATTAGACAATATAGTCTCAGCTCCAATAGATTTAAGATACAGAGTTAACTTGGAAGACTCCTAAGTACTTGAATATGAACATGAAATTTGAATTAGGATCCTCTGCAGAGGTCTTAGATATCAAAAATTTAACATTACATATATGAGAATTGGATGAAATTATATATGATGATATAGGGCAACACCTGACCAGCACCCACATCAATGATCACCTGAGCTCCAACACTCTTTGTGATGAAACTCACAATGGCAGAGAGAATTTCCACCTGTTCTAGCAATAACGGGTAGATTAAAGAGTAAGTCTAGGCTAAAAGGAAAAATAACTAAACAGCTGATGTAACAAACATGTATGGGCAAACCATACGTGGACAGACAAGCCTTACAAGGGTACTCCCTTATAAGATCAGCATCCAAGAAACATATTGTTATTAATTGTGAATAAACTAAGCTTCAGATAAAAAATAAGAAAAATTCATAACATACTTCATGCTGTTTCTTCAAGTTCATGCCTTGGATGAGTACACCATTAAGCGAGTCCACTCTCAGGCCTGGGAACTTCTGCAACATAAGAGCGATATCTCAGTTCAGACCTTTTGTTTCATTGATCTAATAAATCCAGTAAAAAAGAGAGCCAATATATACATGGCAAGCAATAAATTCTTAATTGCTGCAATTAGTTGATTTCTACCGAAATGATAACCTGGAACATAGAAGATGAAGAGGTGCAAGAAACGGATGGCAGCCACTAGAAACAGTAAGGCATCAGTCGTGAATATTAAGAAATTCATTCACAACTTAAGTTATATGCTTGACGGGTAGAAATAGAATCATGGTTGACATCAAACCCATTAGGGTCCATAACACTTTAAAGCTTATGAATTAGATCGGATACTTCTCAATTACAGTTGCACTACCCTATCATATACAGATACTAGAATGAGAAACTCAGATAGCACCAAAATAGACGTCATCATATATTCTATCAGCATTCAAAATTTCAGATTGAACAATAAGAAAAAAATGACAAAGATGAAAAGGGAGAGAAAAAAGAGAATTACCGTTTGCAAGTCAACCTGATTTCTACGATAGGAAAGAGACTTGAGCGTGATAAGAAACCTCTTAAGTGAAGCAGGCCAGTGATCCTACAGAGATAAGCATCACTTTTTCAGCTAGAAAATATAAAAAATCTGCTGAAATACTAGCAATCTAACATATAGAGATGATATAATATAACATTGTACCTGTATCACTCCGCAGGGAATAAGTAGAAGATTCTCCACAGACTCCTGGCTCAAACAGTCCATCCATTCCTTATCAACAGCTTCCCATAGCCTATCCTGGAAAGAGAAGCGATACAATTTGGAGTTGCAAATCCTTGGGAATCTGCTTGCTAAATGAAATAGAAAGCAGGTTTAGACCTTAAAGAAATTGACAACGTGAGCCTCCATGAGCGAAGAGTAAGGTTCTATGAAGCGGATAATCGCGTGGATCCATTCTAGAGTCTGGGCCGCAGTCTCACAGGAATATTCGCAGGATATGTCTGTCATTAGGCGCCGATGGAAGCTGTGAAATTGCTAGCCGTTTGGATTACTGGCGATGGCGAAGGATACAATCACACTCTCATTTTGAGCCACAGGCAGCAGCAACACAGAAGTAGAATTGCGAACCTAGACTATATTGAGCAAAAAAACCTAGACTATAAAAAATCTGTCAAATTTTCAATTGTATTTATTCAATGAGCATTAGTTTTAAATTTTAATATCTTACTCTTTATTAATAAAACATATAATATGAGTTAACTTTTGAACAAAAAAATGCAAATAAATAAGTTAAACCATTAAAATCTGATCAATTTTTTTCTGGTAGAAATATAATTCATTTGAAAATATATAATAAATAATTGAATATTATAAAGTTTATTGATGGTATAAAATATTTGTAAATATAAAATTTTATAAAATTAATGTTGCAGTATAAAACACTAACATTTTAAAAATAATATGTACTAACCAGGAATATATATATGTATATATACTAATACCTTCACCTCTATCATCTGTGTTGCTGGGAAAGCGAGAAATCATATGATTTCCTATATGCATGATGGAAATAATCTCCATCTTACTTCTTTAGTTACATTTGCGTTTTTTTCAATTATCTTTCTTTTCAATCTTGTCGAAACGCCCTTAAAATTTAAGGGCTACTATATTTTCTACAAAATGAAGTTGAACTTGAGTGCTAAATTTTTCATCAATCTCGTAATATAATTTCACTTAAGATTTTTATTTATATATTAAAGGCATTATGATAATAAGAAAAAGAAGATTAGAGGTCGTGTGAAACATAGTAATTTAGTTGTTAAAATATCTTGTATTAACATTAAGAATATACGGAAAGTACCTAGGGATTGGTGGATTAAATGAGCGCTTAATTTCAAATATGCAAGATTTTTTTATTTTAACAAATATTATATATTTTATTATTTTAAATGTTTTGTGTCAATTTCAAAATATTTGTTGAAATGTACAACAAATATTTGATTATCTTATATATTTTCTCTAAATTAGCAATAATGGGTTGGTAAGACAACTATAAAAAAATATTTTTTTAGGATATTACTTGCAATAATATATATCAATAAATAATTCGCTTTAATATTTTTTATGCTGCCCCAGCATGGTCTAACATAGCAACATACTAAGAACTTCACTAAACTTAGATGTTGATTCTTCCCACAACAATAATTCACTAGGGGATGAAATTGTTTAACGAAATATTTCAAGAAATTATAGCATGCAAGTACGTATTATCCCCACAAAATATTAGTTGATTTATATCTACAAACTTCAAATAATTGGGAGTCATGTGTCAAAGTTTTGTCCTAATAAATCTAAGAAAACACTGCATATATGTTAGAATAATACCATTCTATAGGTATATCACACCAGGTTCAACACATTTATTATGAAAGTTTTACTGTACCCTTCCGACTCCCATGCCCCACAGGACAGGGCTAGGAGGACAAGAGGCCCGGGAAATACCTTAAAGGACGAAAAAGAGCCGAAACGATCCATGGCCAAGGGCAGAGTAAGAAATCTTGTGGACAAGATGCCACAGGTAAGAAAGCAAGAACCCTAAGAGCCACCAATAACCCAAATCATCAAGGAAGAGCGAGGCAACCCAAAGGAATGTTAAACAAGGACTGGGAATGACAGCATATTAAAGGCCGAGTTGCTCAGAGACGGGGACCTGGGAAAAACCGTGGGCAGGCACAGGGACGACCCAAGGACAGATTTGTGTGGTATGTTGTATACTATGTCTAATACAAGCTTAATAACTTGAAATCCTAAACTTTTACGGGTATACATGTGAAAGGTTCTTATATAATGTAATGAACATATTGGATGATTGTCCAATACAAATCCAGTATTATTAAAACTTTAAATTCCTTAATGGTTTAATTCCATAAAATATTCCTAAAATACTCTTATACTTATATTAAAGTATGTGCTTAATAGTTTAAATTAATTTACCTTGTTTGTTAAAATATCAATAATCATAATAATATTTACAAGGTTAATATTATTCCAACAAATTTAAATGCAAAATTCAAGCTATTAATAAAAATTTAATGTAATTAACTACATATAGAGATATATAGCTAAGTTTCTAGTTTATCTCTACACTTTATAACACTTAATTTGATAAAAAATTAAATAAATTAGAGCTATATTTAAAGGAGTGTAACATATATCATGTGTAAGCCTTGTTTGTTAATAATAAGAAAGTAAAAACAAGAAATCGAAAATTAAAAAAAAATTGAGAATCGAAGTGTTCAAGAATTAATCAGAAAGCCAACAAATACCCAAATTTTATAAAAAAAAATCATAAAATGAATTAAAGGTAAAAATCGGATCGGTTCTAGGTAAAACGGACCTAAACCATATTAAACTGTGAATAACCAGTTCAAATATGTATTTTTCTAGTTAACTTAAATATGTTAATTTGAGAAATTGAATGAATCATTAGGTAGATAATAAATTTGTTTAAATTTAGAAAATTTTAAATTTTAGAAAACCGGTTGAATCGAGCTTAAACTGACCGATTTTTTATTTAGGGTCATTGAACCTGGTTTGACTGAACCGGTTAATGGTCTAGTCGGTCAATGGACCAACCTGCTAGGTTAGCGCCCAGTCAACGCGCACAACCAATTAGCGCGTGACACGTGACGAAGTGCGCCTAGGCAACCGTTCAATCATCGTTGACCAATCAAAGTGTGACATGTGCCCTCGGTCAATGGTCAAATCCACATCACCGACGACTAACCAATAGGAGAGCGACACGTGACCTTAGTCAACGATCAACTGAGAAGAAGCCTTGTGAGCTAGGGTGGCCAATGAGGAGCTGACATGTAGCAAAGGGTCCACGTTAATAGCTGATTGAGATGTTGGAGAGACGGACGACCAAATAGAGGACGTGGCAGAGTCATGTTGGATGGCCCCAACCAATCAGAGGCTGACATGTGGCAGTCGCGTAGTGCATCAGGAGGAAAATTTGATTTATTTATATCAGCCGATCAGAGGACGTCATATGTCACAATCAACGGCTGACTAGGTACAGTTAACGGTGTCACACCCCAACTTGGTTTGGTTGGATCCCCGTGAACAACTTGCCGCTCTTTCTCAGTTTAATAGGAGTTTCCCCCTTCTTTTACTCGAGAGGAGCTAAGCGAAATTTCAACCTTGTTCCCTAAAAGACATATATCAAATAAAATGCAAGATTAAGGAAAAATTAAGCAGACCTAATAAAGGGTAAGGCTTGGTGTTACTTCTAGTTATTTTCTCTTTTCCTAAAAATGGGTAGAAAAGAGGGGTGAGTTTCTACAACTCATTGAATGAGTTTTTCAAAAGTCTACTTTTCACTTTTAAGAAAAATATTTATATTGGAGTGTGCTAGACTCGTCACTTTTCAAAAATCCCTTCATTTAAAAATTCAGTTTTTTTTCACCATTTCTTATTATCACGGTGTGTCATCACCCAACACACATCCTTCATCATGAAGGTTACACACATTCGCAGGTTAGCACGACCACCGAACCCACTTGTGGCTTCAAAGTGACTTTATCGGCCACCTAGATAGAAGTACGACCACTTCTACCTTGGGAATGAGCGGATGTACGTGACATCCGACCCTCAATCCCGAAATTGATTCTTCGTATCCATATGAGGACAGAGACCTCATCCCGTCCCCACCCCGATTTCTTGCACTTGGTGCTACTCCAAATTTTGCATGGTCACCAGGAACGACAAATTGCCTTATACTCACCGGGTTGTCCAAGGCCTTTATGATGCATCACTACCCCTCATGGGCATCTTGATGATCCCGTACTCATAGTGCATGCACAAATAATGTTTTCTTATTATGCCATATAATCTATGGTGTCATTAGTCCAACGGTCCCGACTTTCAACTCAACCTGCAACTGTTTGTTTCGATTGGTTCAGAGACGGGTCATGTCGCACTGCTGTTAGTTGACTGAGAATGTCAGACCAGCCTTTGTACCATGACCATACAATTTACTTATTAAAGTTTTATGGCATATATATCATGTTCGTTTACGAGCTTTCGCTCGTGCCCATTGGCCTATGGCCCGCTATTTGAGATTTTCAAAAACCGTGCATATTAGCCCCCAAGTTCCAAAAACTGAGGCCCCCCTTCCTATAAGAGCTATTCGAGCTCCCGTCGAGAAGGTCTCCCAAATTGTTTAAGCATTGGCACACAGTCAGGGGAGAACACTTCCGACAAAAATATATTTTCACTATCCATTATACCGACCCGATATAAGGACATCTTCGTTCATAACCGATGAACGGGTTTTCAACTTCCTTCGAGGAAGTTTCATCATACCAACCTGTTATGATCTACTTACAACTGGTAAGTAGTTTTTCCACATGGTTTTCACATCACTACTCTAAGTCATGATGTTTAAAATACCACATAGTAGTGGGTTTTCATTTCTCCCCAACCGAGTATTATATACAATCCCACTCACAATCGCTAAGTGGTTTTTAACTTTAATTTGTGCTCATCATCCCAACCGGGTATGACGTTAGTAAACCCACTCAACCGATCGTGCAGTGAAATTCCACTTAGTCGAGTTCCGTCCCTTGCACGCTGAACCTCAACTGGCGTTCCCGATGTCTCATTCTCTTACATGAAATGAACATATTTGTTCATTATTCCTTGGCCTAATAGCCCTCGTTTATTCCAACGAATGAGAAAACCCAACTTTATATATATATTTGCAATCAGGTCCATAAAATTAATTTTCTTAAACTTTAAGTCCCTATTGCCGGGTTTTTCATCAAATTGAGTCCCGAAAATTTTAAAATTTACCTTAGGACCTCAATTTATTAAATTTCGCAAAAAGGGTTTAATTTCCCAAATTTTCAATTTGGTCCCTCAATTTTTCCAAAATTACCATTTTGCCCTTCATTTACAAAAAATGGTAAATTTTGCCCTAATAATTCTAAAATTTCTCAATTGGCCCTCTAATATTCTTATCATGACCAACTGACCCTCAATATTAGAAAATTACATTTTGGTCCTTCAAATTTTTGAAAATCCCTAAATTTCCCCAAATTTCCCCAATTTCAATTTTTAACACATCCGAATTTGATTTCATAAAATTGAAGTTGAAATTGGGTTTCTACATGTTCATATGATTCTAAGGAACTTTGAATTGTAGGTTTTAACGCCGGAACGAGCTCAACAGATCATCGCTGGAATACTGACTGTAGAGAGAGAAAGCTTTGATTTCTCATTGGTGAGGGCGCGACGGTCTGAGCTTTCTATCTGGGCAGGTAGCTGTTCTCCAGAGGTTCTTCTTAGGATCAAGAATGACATCAATTGATGTCGAATTGGATTAGAATTTCGTCATTGAAATTCAGGTTACTATCTCTCTAACACTGATTGAAAATTGTAAAGGGGAGCCGAATTGGCTTACCTTTTGGTCCTAATTCGGCCGTGAAAGAGCTGAGGAGGTGTCGGGAGAGCTTGGTTTGGCCTAAGAATGGCTTGAATTGGTCGATTTCAACTCGGCCGAAATAGGGCAGCTTCGGCTCGCGGGAGCTGCTTCACTGTTTATCACGCCGGCACTTCTTCGACGACTTTGGGAACGAACGGATGTCACCATAGTGTAGTTGATTTCCCCCCGGTTCTAATGAACCCAACCTCACCTTCTTTGGCTTAGAATTGACCCTATATCGGAGCTCTGGTTCGAGCTTCACTGGAAAACTAAGCAACTAAGAGAGAGTGAGCTTTTCAGGTGTAGAGAGGATAAATGGAGAGGGGCTCTTTATATAGGGAGCTCGGGGACCCGTTGGCCGTCCATTTGGCATCTTTATGACAGGTATTGAAGACCTAAAATGTACCGAATGGAAACGTTTCTTTTTCACCGGTGCTGCTTCAATTTTCCGGCGAGTGAACACTGCTGTCATCTTAAGGGTGAAGATGACACTGTTTCGAACCGAACCGGACCAGACCGGTACGAATCGGGTTCAAAGCTTAAACCGGCTAGTTCACCCCTTATTTGACTGAGTTTTTAAAATATAAAAAATTTTAAATTCATCTAAATTCATTTTCTATCCAATGGTGGGCTGAAATCTCAAATTAAAATTTTTTAAGCCACATAGAAAAATAAATTTAGGATCCAGTTCAATAGTGGTTCAAACCGGTTCGGATCCGGTTCACCTGAACCAGTTTAGTTTTCATCCCCAATTCCTTCACAAGTCCATTCCCATGACTTCTGTGACTCCTTGGTTCACTTAGGGTCCATAAAATTCATTGTTTACCATCTCTTAATCGATTCCGGTTCATAAACCGGTTTAATCCAGTTTGGGTCTGGTTCACCCGAACCGATCTGGTTCTTTCTCTCCCACACTGTTCTAAGGTTCCTTCCCAAGGATTATAAACCTTTTTGAATCACAAGGGATCCATAAGCATCTTGGTTTACCCATTCTCTATTGGTTCCGGTTCATGAATCAACTTAGTTCATAAACCGGTTCTATCTGGTTCAGACTCGGTTGTCTTGAACTACTTCGGTCTTTCTTCCTCATTCCATCATAGGATTCTTTTCCCAAGTTTATAAACCTTTTTGAGTCACATGGAAGTTAGAAATTTTCAAATTTGCTCATCCCCTAACAATCGTGTTTTTAGGCCTATTCAGTTTAAAGATTCAAATTGACCGATTCTTTCCCTGATTTTCTCATTACTAAAGGATGGGGTTTATAACTCTCCCCTCCTTTTAGAGGTTTTGTCCTCAAAACAATTAAATCTTAAATAATTGAGGATAACTATCTGTCACGCCCCAACCCGATTTGGTCGGATCCCCGTGAACAACCCACCACTCTCCCGGTTTATTAAAGGGTTTCCCCTTATTGTAAACCGTAAAGAGTAAGACGTCCTTTAACCTGCACCTTTTTCCTGGAATAGCATAATCAAAACTGCATGAAATTTAAAACTTTACATACCTGTCTTACAGGCATCTTAGTTGACGGTCTTTAAGGGGAGGCTTTTCGGGATTTCCTGAAAGGGATATAAGGGAGGAGGTGAGTACGACTACTCAGTGAATGGGTTTTTAAAAGCTTTTGACTTTTAAGAAAAACATTTATATGGAGTGTGCCAGACTCCTTTGTTTTCAAAAATCCCTTCATTTAAAAATTCGGAATTTTCCATTATTTCTTAGTTACCACGGTGTGTCATCACCCAACACACATCCTTTATCATGAAGGTTACACACATTCGCAAGTCAGTATCACTACTGAACCCGCTAGTGGCTTCAGAGTGACTTTTCTTGCCACCCGGATAAAAGTACGATCACTTCTACCCTGGGAATGAGTGGATGTACATGACATCCGACCCACAATCTCGAAATCACTCCTTCGTGCCCGTATGAGGACAGAGAGCTCATCTTGTCCCCACCTCGGTCTCATGCGCTTGGTGCTACTCCAGATTTCGCACAGACACCTGGAACGACGAACTGCCCTTATAGCCACCAGGTTGTCCAGTGCCCTTAGGACGCATCACTACCCCTAATGGGCTTCTTGATAATCCCGTACTCACAGTGCATGCACAAACAATGTTTTCTTATATTGCCATATAATTTGTGGTGCCACTAGTCTAACGACGAGATTTATTATTAGTATTAATATTGCCATAAATTATTGGTATTAATTCCAATAATTTAATTTCGGTATTAAATTATTTGTATTAATTACAATAATTATATATATATATATATATATTAATTTATAGCTATTTATGATAAGCCGTACGTTCACACTACTCTCAAGAAATCACACTTAACTTTGAAGTTCTTATGGAATCTAGTTCACCTAAACCACTTTGGTTTTTGTTTTTTAGTTTGGTTTAAGTTTCTTTTCCAAGGTTTAATGAACCCTTCGGATTACCTGAAAGTTGTAAATTTCCAGATTGCTTATTCCCAAATGTAAACCGGCTTGGTTTTCTTATTCGGTTTGACCGGTTCTTTTCTCGGTTTTCCTTAACTCAAATGTGCGGGGTTTACAACTCTCCCCTCCTTTTAGGAGTTTTGTCCCCAAAACTTAGTTAACATTCTTGCATGAGCAATCATTTCCTTTGATGCCCCTTTGGTGTGTGCTTAACATGCAAAGTCTTCTCTTGTTCTTTTAATTAGTCCTTTTTACATCCTTCACTTAAGGAATTTTTTTTCCTTTATATTATTTACTCCCTCCATGGAGTTTATCATAACGAGACATACCTTAGTTCAGGGTATATTCTTAGATTTATATCTTTTTTTGCTTAGAGCACATTCTTCCCTTTGAGATTCTGTACTCAAGATTGGAAATTCCAAGATACCTAACCATTCCCGTGTCTAGTTAACCCCTTGGTCGTTGAAACCTTTAGCTTAATGTTCTTTTGGGCGTTATGTACTGGTTGCCATGGTTTTCTTTAGTCTCACTTTTTCATCCCATTTTGACCCTTCCTCCATTCATTGTCTATTATAACTTCAGTCCAAATTTTATATTCGTCCTCGTCATGCTTATTAGCCGACTCTTCCTTAGTTTGAGTCATATTCTCCTCGGGATTGTTGGGCTTATATAACCCTTACAACATGGCATTTTCTAGGACCTGTATTTGTCCATTAGATTTCTAGAATATCTCCTTGAGGGTCTCTCTTAGCTTTTTTTTTTGACCTTTTAGGGTTCATATAACTTCATCCCTCTTTTCTTTTGATAGCATTCCTCAACTATCCTTTTTACCGTTATCCTCTCATCCATCATGCCTTTGAAGTTATGTCTCACATAACCGCATGGATTTCTCTTACCTACTCATCCTTTCCAAACATTTTTATTGGGTCATTTCAATTCCAATCGTTGGGTTTCCTGATGATTATTGACATATGGGGATGTTTTTTTTCCTTCTTATGTCCTTTCTCTTCTTTAGTGACATCCCTTATTCAATGACTTCCTTTTTCCTTAATCCACTTTTACTTGCTCATTAATCACTTCATGATTCTTCATTCTACAATATTTTCTTTCAATCTATGTGTCGATTACTTTGCTTGGGAAGGTTCACTCCATCCAGTTTTGTTCATTATCTTTGGCTGTCCACCGTTACTAGTTTTCCTCTTTCTACATGGTTCTCCTATTCTCTCCAAACAGGTCATAATGGACCATTACAATACTTCCTTCCTTGGAAAACATTTCCTAAATAAGGGTTGGTTCCATTTCCTCTTAATTGGAATACACATGTCTTTCCGGGGCTTTCTTCCTTGGTAGGATTCTTTGCCTTTCCCCTAACATTCTTTTCTTACATTTGCTCTAGGGGATTTCTACCCTTAAATGACATCCCTTGATGTCGTCTTCTCCAATTTACCTTTACTCCTCAAATCTTTTAGGCACATCTTTTATGCTCTATTTGCATCCTTATTCGTACCCAGTACCTGTCTATTTCTTTAGGGAGCGTACAAATCTTCCTTGTTTTAGGATCGTTGTGGGAGAGGCTTGCCTATTCCTTTCTTGGCTTGAGTTTAGTCGTTAATTGGCCCTTGGTCCTTTTAAGGATTTCTTGTATCCTTCTTTTCCCGAGTATTTGACCTTTCTGCCTCTCTCTTCTTTGTAGGAACTTACATTATGGCTTTCCCAAGTATTTGTTCATTAACTGCTTTGCCTCCACCATTTGTTTGGTCTAAGTTTCTTAGCAGCTGTTTCTCGAGTCCTCCTATCCTTAACATCTATCTCACCGACCTTTTTAGGGTGTAGTCCCTTCTACTTCCCAGTCTTCCTTAGGGTGTCATTTGTTCCCTCTGACTATCTTGTTGTAACAACTTGCTTTCTCTTGTCCTGTTGGTCCGAACTTCCTATTTGACATAATTGCTTTTTCCAAGGTGATTTATTCCTGTAATCCCAGTACGTCCTGTTTGTCATCAAATGTTCGTCTTGTCTTCTCTTGTAGACAAGACGCACTCCTTTCTTTGCTCCTAAATGGTTTGGATTTTCTTCTTAAAGGGGGAATTCTGTTTAGCTATCCTTTGTTACGTTTGTGGTTTTATTGAGGTCCTACCTTTACCCCTTTTTCCTTCTTAACACTTAGCTAAGATTTTGAAGAGTTTTCTCTTATTTGTGGTTGCAAATGGGGTCACGTTTCTTGGGATGGTATCCTTTCGAATTTCCTATAGTTGTGGGGTGTTTATTCTTGGAAAATATTATCCTGACTACTGGCGATGTGGGACAGTTTTTCACTTCATGTCCTATTCCCCTCTAGGTTAACTTGATTCCTGTCCTTTGTAGGGTTGGACACTTCTCCATGCAGTGTCCCTATCATTAGTACTTGTAATTACATGAACATAAGTGGTTCCTCTTGGCATTTTCTTGGAAATTGTTAGTTTTAGTGCTCCTTCATCCTTATGTCTGGATACCGTGAGAGTTTTTTTTTTCTTTTTTCTTTTTGGAGTCTTCCTTGAAGATCAAATCATTTGAGGGACATGGTTTTTAGGAATTTGGAGTAATTCATTAATAGAGTAGTACAGTATGTTGGGGATTTTGACCCTATTACAGAAAATGGTCACCAAATAACTAGGGAGCTACGAGATTCTTGATAAGCATCCTCCTATGTAAGGTTATATGCTCCATTTTATGGCTTCACGCTTGGCTTCCTTTATACTTATAGTTGTGACCTCAATAGGTCCTGTCACCATTCTTTGGGATACTTTTTCATTTGCTCTTTTGAGATTCCTGCCATGCTTTAGGCATTTGGGAAGCTTCTAGGGTTGTCTTCCTACGAAGATAAGGTGTTGAGTAGAGCCATTTCTAGTTTTCTTAGTTCCTCTCATGGGAGCCATCTGAAAATTTTAGGATAGATCCTATTAGTTACAATATTTTATAGTCTTAATTATGTATTCAAGGAAACAAGCTCTGATACCACTCTAGTTGTCATGCCCCAACCCGGTTTGGTCGGATCCCCATGAACAACCCACCACTCTCCCGGTTTATTAAAGGGTTTCCCCTTATTGTAAACCGTAAAAAGTAAGGTATCCTTTAACCTGCACTTTTTTCCTGGAATAGCATAATCAAAACTGTATGAAATTTAAAACTTTACATACCTGTTTTATAGGCATCTTAGTTGACGGTCTTTAAGGGGAGGCTTTCCGGGATTTCCTAAAAGGGATATAAGGGAGGGGGTGAGTACGACTACTCAGTGAATGGGTTTTTAAAAGTTTTTGACTTTTAAGAAAAATATTTATATGGAGTGTGCTAGACTTCTTTGTTTTCAAAAATCCATTCATTTAAAAATTTGGATTTTTCCATTATTTCTTAGTTAACACGGTGTGTCATCACCCAACACACATCCTTCATCATGAAGGCTACACACATTCGCATATCAGTATCACTACTGAACCCGCTAGTGGCTTCGGAGTGACTTTTCGTGCCACCCGGATAGAAGTACGACCACTTCTACCCTGGGAATGAGTGGATGTACGTGACATCCGACCCACAATCCCGAAATCACTTCTTCGTGTCCATATGAGGACAGAGACCTCATCCTGTCCCCACCCCGGTCTCATGCGCTTGGTGCTACTCCAGATTTCGCACAGACACCTGGAACGACGAACTGCCCTTATAGCCACCAGTCGTCCAGTGCCCTTAGGACGCATCACTACCCCTCATGGGCGTCTTGATGATCCCGTACTCACAGTGCATGCACAAACAATGTTTTCTTATATTGCCGTGTAATCTATGGTGCCACTAGTCTAATGGCCCCGACTCTCAACTCAACTCATAGCTGTTTGTCTTGACTAGTCCGTCGACCGGTCATGTCGCACTGCCGCTAGTTGACTAAGCATGTTGGTCCTATCTTGGTACCATGGCCAAACAATTCACTTATTAAGTTTTATGGCACATATATCATGTTCTTTTACGAGCTCCTGCTCGTGCCAACTAGCCTTGGGCCCATTGTACGGGATTTTCAAAATCGAGCATTTAGCCCCCAAGTTCCAAAACCGAGGCCCTTGGCCTATCAGAGCTATTCGAGCTCCCGTCGAGAAGGTCTCCCAAATAGTTTAAGCATTGGCACACAGTCAGGGGAGAACACTTCCAACAAAATAGGTTTTCACTGTCCATTATACCAACCGGTATAAGGACATCTCCGTTCATAACCGATGAATGGGTTTTCAACTTCCTTCGAGGAAGTCTCATCATACCAACCGGGTATGATCTACTTACAACCGGTAAGTAGTTTTTTTTTTGCATAATTTTCACATCACTTTCTCTAAGTGGTGATGATTAAAATACCACTAAATAGTGGGTTTTTATACCAAGGTACTTATCATCCCCTACCGGGTATGATATAAAATTTCCACTCACAACCGGTAAGTGGTTTTTATCTTTAAGTTGTGCTCATCATCCCAACCGGGTATGATGTTAGTAAACCCACTCACAACCGGTAAGTGGTTTTTAACTTTAAACTGTACTCATCATCCCAACCGGGTATGATGTGAATAACTCACTCACAACCGGTAAGTGGTATTTATTTCTAAGTTGTGCTCACCATCCCAACCGGGTATGATGTTAGTAAACCCACTCACCCGTTAATGCCGTGAATTCTACTAGACCGGTTCTTTGTATTCACGCGAACTTGTCCTTGCTGGCGTTCCCGGTATTTCGCGTTCCTACACGATATGAACAATCTTGTTCATTATTACTCGGCATAACAACCTTCATTCATTTCCAATGAATGAGAAAACCCAAACTTTTAGTTATTTGCAATTAGGTCCCTAAAGTTATTTCTCATTAACTTTAAGTCCCTAATGTCAGTTTTTCCTCAAATTGAGTCCCGTAACTTTTAAAATTTATCCTGGGACCTCTATTTATTCAATTTCACCAAAAGGGGTTTAATTTCCAAAATTCCCAATTTGGTCCCCTAGTTTTACCAAAATTACCATTTTGCCCTTCTTTTACAAAAATGGTAAGTTTTGCCCCAAAAATTCCAAAATTCCTCAATTGGTCCTCCAACATTATTTTCATGCCCAATTGACCCTCAATTTCATAAAATTGCATTTTGGCCCTTTGAATTTCGAAAATCCCCAATTTCAACTCTTCAACACTACCGAATTTGATTTTATTAAATTGACCGATCAAGCACTTCTAATTATTGAAATTGGAGTTGAAATTGAGTTCCTGCATGTTCATACAATTCTAAGAAAGTTTGAATCGCAGATTTTAACGTTGGAATGAGCTCAAACGGAGCTTCGCCGGAAAATAGACTGTAGAGAGAGAAAGTTTCGATTTCTCACCAGTAAGGGCACGACGGTCCGAGATTTCGATCTAGGCAGATAACTCTCATCTTGAGGTTCATCATAGAATCAAGAATCGCATCAATTGATGCATAATTGAGTTAGAATTTTATTATTAAAATTCTGTTGGTTCTCTCTCTAACACCGACCGAAAATTGTAGAGGGGAGCCGAATTGACTTACCTTTTAGTCGTAATTCGGCCATGGGAGGGCTGAGGAAGTGTTGGGAAGGCTTGGTTTGGCCTGAGGAGGGCTCAAAATGGCCAATTTCAACTTGGCCAAAATAGGGCAGCTTCGGTCCACCGGAGCTGCTTCACTGTTCTATCATGTCGGCGCTTCTCTAGTGATTTTCAGATTGACTGGAGTTTGCTATCTGATAGCTGACTTCTCCTTGGTTATAAAGAGTCTGACCTCTCCTTTCGAGGTTAAGAAAAATGTTGAAGTCGAAGCTTTGGTTTAAGCTTCACCGGGAAATGAAGTAGTAGTAGAGAGAGAGAAGTGTTTAGGTGTGAGGAGAATGAAATGGGGATTACCTCTTTATATATGGGTAAAACCCGTGTATTAAATGGGCGAGATTTATTATTAGTATTAATATTGCCATAAATTATTGGTATTAATTCCAATAATTTAATTTCGGTATTAAATTATTTGTATTAATTTCAATAATTTAATTTAGGTATTAAATTATTGGTATTAATTATAATAATTAAATATATATTAATTTATAGCTATTTATGATAAGCCGTACATTCGCGTAAAAATTTTTGACCGAAATTTCGGGTTACAAAAAATCATACTTCCAAGGTTAACTTTGGTTTTTATTTTCTAATTTGTTTTAAGTTTATTTTTTAAGGTTTAATGAACTTTTTGGATTACCTGAAAGTTATAAATTTCCATATTGCTTATTTCCAAATGTAAACTGGCTTGGTTTTCTTATTCGGTTTGACCGGTTCTTTTCCATATTGCTCATAACTCTTTTGTTTGTTGAGTGTGGTCTTAATTTGACTCCTTATTAGTTTCATCTTCTCCGTGGCATCCTCAATCATTTCTACCCTTTCTAACTTCCTTTCCCCAACTTCTTCACATAATAGAGGGGTATAACAAGATCATCCATAGGGGCTTCATAGAGAGTCATCTGACTACTGGCTTGATAACTATTATTATATGCAAATTCCATTAGGCATAAGTATTCTTCCCAGCTTTTTTTTATGATGAGCGTCTATGCTCTCAGCATGTCTTCCAAGGTTTGGATGGTTCACTCAGACTGTCCATCTATCTGAGGGTGAAATGCCATACTCATATGAAGCTTGGTCCCCCATGGCATTTTGTAGACTCGACCAAAAACCTAGAAGAAAATCTCGGATCTCTATCCGATACTATACTCACTAGGACACCATGAAGTCTTATTATTTCCTTCATGTATAGGACGACCAACTGGTCTAATGTGTCCATCACTTTTATAGGGAGGAATTGAGCTGATTTGGTCAATCTATCCACTATTTCCCAAATCACATCTCGACCCCTTTTTAGCCATCGATAGGCCTGTAACGAAGTTCATGATGATGTGCTCTCATTTCCTGTCAGGAATTCGTAATGGTTGTAGTAGTCCTAACGATTTTTGATACTTCACTTTTATCTGTTGACATGTCAAACATTGGGCTGCATATCCCGCAATGTCCCGCTTCATACCCTTCCACCAGTATTCTTGTTTGAGAGTGCAGTACATCTTTGTACTACCCAAATGCATAGCATACACCGAACCATGTGCCTCTTCTAGAATTAATCTTTTCAACTCCGAGACTATGTGAGGCTATAACCTTGATCTGTCCCACTTGTGACACGTAGTGTCTTTACTGTCCACCTTGGTGAAAGGCTACAACATTTACCACATTGGTGCGATCTACAAGCTCTACCATTTGTTTGTCTAAGCACCATTTTCTAACCCCGAGACATTTTTGATTAGGTTGCGCACTTTAGAGTGACGAGACCTTTCACCTTTGCCATGTCTATTACACAATGGGACTCCGAGAGCCCCATTACATAATGTAACAATGATCATTTCCCTTATTCCATAATGTCCAGCAACCCTTAGACCCATCATTACCTCATATAGAACGTCTCATGGTTCCATATCATAAACAATTACAAACTATAGTTTTATTGTTTTAAGACCTTTATTTTTGTATAACCAACTCAATGGGCTACAACCTGACTCTTTCTCAACAGTTTTAAGCAAACATTATCAATTTCTATTAACTTTTATCATGCTCATAAATAAACAATTATTTACAGGATAAGTCTTGTTTCTATTGGAATTGGATCCACTTTCATGAGTTTTCAAAAATTGTCTTGTGCCCACTATTTTCGTAAACGCTGGCCTTGACCCCACTTCAAAAATTTAAATATATATTTACTCGATTATGGGCCTAGCCTATCACACCCCAACCCGGTTTGGTCGGATCTCCTTGAGCAACCTGCCCCTCCCTCTTGTTTATAAAGAGTTTCACCCTTTTCTTGTAAATCCCGCTCCTTTAGGATAAGAAAATCGTGGAAAGAACTGGTCAACCCGGGTGAGAGAACCGAATTGGTTCACGAACCCCAACCGTTAGAGAAAGGGTAAATTGAGAAATTTATTAATTTTGAGTGACCTAAAAAGTCACAAAAGTCATGAGAAAGGGCTTTAGAATGAATTGGAAGTGAAAACAAAATTGGTTTAGGAGAACCAGACCTGAACCAAATTGAACCGATTTCTAAAGTCATTTTTCTAGGTGGCTTAACAAATTTGAGAATTGAGGCCATCATTTGATAGATAATGAATTTATAAATTTTTAATTTTTAAAAACTTGGTCGAATTGGGCCTGAAAAGGTTGGTTTGGAACAGTTTTGTCCTGTTCCTACAGATGAGAACACTGTTCACTCGTCAGAAAATCGAGCAGCAACAATGAAGATGAAAAGTCCCTATCCAGGGAGTTTCAGGCAATGAATGACCACCATAAAGGTACCAATTGGACGACCAAGAAGTCTCCGAGCTTCCTATTTAAAGAGCTCCTCCTCATTCATCCTCTTCACACTTGAAAACTTTACTCTCTCACTACTGCTTCATTTGTCGGTAAAGCTTGAACCAGAGCTCTAACTTGGGCATTTTTCTGATCCAAAGAAGGCATGGTCGAGTTCTTTAGATTAAGGGAGAAGTTAGCTACATGACTGTAGTCTCCATTTGCTCCGAGAATCGCTGGAGAAACGTCGGCGTGATAGAATAATGAAGCAACTCCGGCGGACCGAAGCTGCCCTATTTTGCCCAAGCTAAAAACGACCAATTTGAGCCCTTCTTAGGCTTAACCAAGCTCCCCAAACACTTCCATAGCCCTCATATGATTAAATTTGAGTTGAAAGGTAAGCCAATTTGGCTCGCTTCTATAATTTTCGATTAGTGCTAGAGAGAGAACCGACAAAATTTCATTGACCAAATTCTCCCTCAATTCGACATCTTCATCAAGAGATGAAGATTATTTTTGTTGGATGTGCTCTCCCCTGATTATGTGCCACTGCTTAAACTTTTTGGAAGATCTCCTCGACAGGAGCTCGAATATCTTTGATAGGCTGGAGGCCTCAGTTTTGGAACTTGGGGGTATAAAATGCTCGATTTTGAAAATCTCGTACAGTGGGCCCAAGGCCAGTTGGCATGAGCAGGAGCTCGTAAACAAATATGAGTTTAAGCCATAAAAATTTTAAATGAATGATGTGTTTGGCCATGGTAACAAGACATGACCAACATGCTTAATGGACTGGCGGCAGTGTAACAAGACAGGTCGATGGTCCCATCAAGACAAACAGTTGCATGTCGAGTTGAGGGTCGGGGCCATTGGACCAGTGACACCAAAGATGAAATGGATTATAAGGAAAACTGTTGTTTTGTGCATGCACTAAGGTACAAAACTTTCAAGACGCCCAAGAGGGGTAGTGATGCATCCTAGGGTCTACTAGACGACATGTTGGAGACAAGGGCAGTTTGTCTGCCAACAGTCTGGGAAGCTCGACGTAGCTTCATGCGTATGAGACTAGGGTGGGGTCGGGATGAGGTGTCTGTCCTTATATGGACATGGAGTTTCTTTACGAGATTGAGAGTCGTATGTCGTGTACATCCACTAATTCTTAGGGTAGATGTGGATGGGCTTCTATCTAGGTGGCCGGTAAAGTTGCTCCGATGCCATAAGTGGGTGTAGTGGACGTGCTACCCTACGAATGTGCGATCCCTTCATGATGAAGGGCGTACGTTGATTGTTAAACACAACGACCATGGTTAATGAGGAATAATGGTTTTGAAATCTGAGATTTTGAGGTTGAAATTTCTTAAAGAAAATAAGGAGTCTGACACACTCCAATTCAAACTATTTCTGAAAGTCATGCTTTAAACACCCATTCACCGAGTCATTGAACTCACCCCTCCCTTATACCCCTTTTTAGGTAACCAAGGGAAAACCTACCCAAAGACCTCCGATTGACTTCACTTGTAAGACAGGTATGATAAGTTTAAATTTTATGCAGTTTTGATTAATGTTTTTGTAGGAAAGGTACAAGTTTAAATGACACCTTACTCCTCACGGTTTAAAGAAGGGGAAAACCCTTAATAAACTAGGAGAGTGGCAGGTTGATCATAGGGATCTGACCAAACTGGGTCGGGGTATGACAACTTGAGTTGTATCAAAGGTTTTTTCCTCGAATACATTATCAATACTAGATAACATAGTAACCGATAGGAATAATTTTAAAATTTTCAGATGGCCCCAAGAAAAATAGCCAAACAAACCCGTGCTACCTTAGACATCCCAAAAGCCAGGGAGAACCCCATCCTAAGGGTGGAAATGAACCAGAAGTATAGAAGAACCCTTGGAGTGACCCTAGGTCAAAGATGACTCAACAAGAAAGCCTTCAAGGTGTTTAGGCTCAAGGACGGCAAGGCATCGGACCATCACCAATCCCTAAAAAGGCCCTACAATGCTCAAAGTATTGGAGGAACTACAAAGGTCCATGCAAGGAGATGACATGTTATAGATATGGGCAATGTGGACACTACATTAGAAGATGCTTGGCATTTCAAAGGACAAGACCTGAGATGATCTGTTATGAGTGTAGCAGGGTGGGACATATAGCAAAGAATTGTCCCACACTACAAGAAATCCAAGCGATACCTTCCAATAAGGACACCTCCACTCCTATAGAAGCTCGAAGGGATAACATTACAAGAACCACAATTGCGGCTAGGGAACCCAATCTCACCTAGGAAGAAGTCCTGGTAGACCATAGCTTAGTATTGAGTATTCCCCAAACCGTCATTGTAACAATCTCCCTCAAGAGATGATTAAAACGCCAAAACTGTATTCTTACTTCAATGGATAAGATTCTGAGTTCCTAAAAATTTCTCTGTCCTTTAATAATACGATTGCATGCCTTAATTACTTGAGAGAGGATCACAGAAAGAAGATCAAGGGTAAGACCTTAAGAAAACCCAAAAATAGTAGAATATAGATAAAGGGGAATTTTTCCCTTAAGGAGCACTACAAGCCACGTAGGAGCAAAGAAGGAAACACCTCCTCTATAGATGACAAGCCGAACGATGAAAGACAACTAGGATGTCTCGAGACAACAAGGTTTGATCAACTTTGGAAAAACAAAGGAGCCAAGTAGGGTTGTAGACTAACCTAGTGAGGAAGGGAGAGGTGGAAAGGCTAGAACAGTGGAAAGAAAGGATGAAGGAAATCCTTGAAGAAATAAACGGCCGAAAATAAAATGATAACCATGCTCAAGACATAAGGAGGATTTAGTAAGTCTTGCACAAAGAGGTCTTGGAGCAAATAATGGCCGAACCATTCCCAAGGAAGGATACCCTATGAAGGCATACACATTACAACTAAGATGTAATGGATCAAGTGACGAAGGATGATGAGATGAAGCGCACGCCGAGGTGAAAGAACCAATGGAAGTATATTAAGAGGGCCAAAGGAGAAAGTTAAACCCGAGGAACGGGTAAATAGGAAATAGCATCAAAGGATGCAGTGACAAGTAAGAATGGGTGGGCTATCCATAATAAGGAAATAAAGGAAAGAATATCCGAAAAACCTTGGAAAAATAAGCCCTCCAATTCGGAAGTGGGTAAGGAGAAAACAACCAATGACATCAAGATTGGTCATGGCCCACACTCGCTTAATAGAGCCTAAGGAGTGGATGGTTGGACATAAAATAGAGTGTTAGTGTAAACCCCACATTTTTGAATTAAGAAAAACTAGAAAAATAACCGGTCAAAATGAGTAATAAAATCGAGCTGGTTTACATTTGAGAACACACAATATGGAAATTTACAACTTTCGGGTGATCTAAAAGGTTAATTAAACCTTGAAAAAGAAATTTAAAAAACTTTAAAAAATAAATATCAAATTGGTTCAGGTGAACTAGATTTTATAAGAATTTCAAAATTAAGTGTGCTTGCTCGATAGTAATGTGAGGTTGGGTGACCTCCTGGGAAGTATGAATTTTTTTTTGTAACCGAAATTTTGGTTAAAATTTTTTATGTACGCCTTATCATAAATAACCATAAATTAATATATATTTAATTATTGTAATTAATACAAATAATTTAATGCCTAAATTAAATTATTGGAATTAATATAAATAATTTAATACCGAAATTAAATTATTAGAATTAATACCAAAATTATATTATTGGAATTAATACCAAAATTAAATTATTGAAATTAATACCAAAATTAAATTATTGGAATTAATACCAATAATTTATGGTAATATTAATAATAGTAATAAATCTCGCCCATTTAATACACGTGTTTTAGGTCATCCCCATTTCATTCTCCTCACACCTGAACACTTTTCTCTCTCTCTACTGCTCCATTTCCTGGTAAAGCTTGAACCAGAGCTTCAACTTGAACAAAGGTTGGGCTCTTTAGAACCAGGGAGAAGACAACTATCTGATAGCAAATTACAGTCAATCCGAGAATTGTTGGAGAAGCACCGACATGATGGAATATTAAAGCAACTTTGGCGGACCGAAGCTGCCCTATTTCGGCCAAGCTAAAATCAGCCAGTTCAAGCCCTCCTCAGGCCAAACCAAGCCCTTCCAATACTTCCTCAGCCTTTCCACGATCGAATTAGGACCGAAAGGTAAGCCAATTCGGCTCCCCTTTACAATTTTTGATCGTTGCTAGAGAGAGAGTTGACCAAATTTCAATGACGAAATTCTAATCCAATTCCGCATCAATTGATGCAATTATTGATTATAGGATGAACCTCAGGATAAGACCTATGTGCCTAGATAGAAAGCTTGGACCGCCGTGCCTTCACCGGTGAGTAATCAAAGATTTGTCTCTCTATAGTCTATATTTTGGCGAAGCTCCGTTTGAGCTCGTTCCGGTGTTAAAATCTGTGATTCAAAGTTTCTTAGAATTGTATGAACATGCAGGAACTCAATTTCAACTCCAATTTCAATAATTAGAAGTGTTTGATCGGTCAATTTGATGAAATCAAATTTGGTAGTGTTGAAGAGTTGAAATTGGGGGAAAATTTGGGGATTTTCGAAATTCAAAGGGCCAAAATACAATTTTATCAAATTGAGGGTCAATTGGGCATGAAAATAATGTTGGAGGACCAATTGAGGAATTTTGGAATTTTTGGGGGCAAAACTTACCATTTTTGTAAGAGAAGGGCGAAATGGTAATTTTGGAAAAATTGGGGGACTAAATTGGAAATTTGAGAAATTAAACCCCTTTTTGGTGAAATTGAATAAATAGAGGTCCCAGGATAAATTTTAAAAGTTACGGGACTCAATTTGAGGAAAAATCGACATTAGAGACTTAAAGTTAAAGAGAAATAACTTTAGGGTCCAATTTGCAAATAACTAAAAGTTTAGGCTTTCTCATTTATTAGAAATGAATGAAGGCTGTTATGCCGAGTAATAATGAACAAGGTTGTTCATATCGTGTAGGAACGCGAAATACCGGGAACGCTAGCAAGGACAAGCTCGCGTGAATACAAAGAACCAGTATAGTGGAATTCACGGTATTAACGAGTGAGTGGGTTTACTAACATCATACCCGGATGGGATGATGAGCATAACTTAAAATTTAAAAACCACTTATCGGTTGTGAATGGGTTTACTAACATCATACCCGTATGGGATGATGAGCATAACTTAAAATTTAAAAACCACTTAACGGTTGTGAGTGGGTTTACTAACATCATACCCGGTTGGGATGATGAGCACAACTTAAAGATAAAAACCACTTACCGGTTGTGAGTGGAAATTTTATATCATACCCGGTAGGGGATGATAAGTACCTCGGTATAAAAACCCACTGTTTAGTGGTATTTTAATCATCACCACTTAGAGAAAGTGATGTGAAAATTATGCGAAAAAAACTAATTACCGGTTGTAAGTAGATCATACCCGGTTGGTATGATGATACTTATTCAAAAGAAGTTGAAAACCCGTTCATCGGTTATGAACAGAGATGTTCTTATACTGGTTGGTATAATGGACAGTGAAAACCTATTTTGACGGAAGTGTTCTCCCCTGACTGTGTGCCAATGCTTAAACTATTTGGGAGACTTTTTTGACGGGAGCTCAAATAGCACTTATAGGCCGGGGGCCTTGATTTTGGAACTTGCGGGCTAGAATGCCTAGTTTTTTGAAAATCTCGTACAATGGGCCCAAGGCCAGTTGGCACGAGCAGGAGCTCATAAACGAACATGATGTATGTTCCATAAAACTTAATAAGTGAATTGTTTGGCCATGGTACCAAGACAGGACCGACATGCTCAGTCAACTAGCGGCAGTGCGACATGATACGTCGACGGACCAGTCAAGATAAACATCTACAGGTTGAGTTGAGAGTCGGGGCCATTGGACCAGTGGCACCACAGATTACATGGCTTGATAAGAAAACATTGTTTGTGCATGCATTGTGAGTATAGGATCATCAAGATGCCCATGAGGGGTAGTGATGCATCCTAAGGGCACTAGATGACCTGGTGGCTATAAGGGCAGTTCGTCGTTTCAGGTGTCTGTGCGAAATCTGGAGTAGCACCAAGCACAAGAGACCGTGGTGGGGACAGGATGAGGTCTTTGTCCTCATACGGACACAAATAAGTTATTTCGGGATTGTGGGTCAGAGTTCACGTACATCCACTCATTCCCAGGGTAGAAGTGGTCGTACTTCTATCTGGGTGGTAGGAAAAGTCGCTACGAAGCCACTAGCGGGTTCAGTCGTGATACTGACTTGCGAATATGTGTAACCTTCATGATGAATGATGTGTGTTGGGTGATGACACACCAGTAACTAAGAAATAATGGAAAATCCTAAATTTTTAAATGAAGGGATTTTTGAAAAGAAATGAGTCTGGCACACTCCATATAAATATTTTTTCTTAAAAGTTAAAAGTAGACTTTTAAAAACCCATTCACTGAGTAGTCGTACTCACCCCCTCCCTTATATCCCTTTTAGGAAATCCCGGAAAGCCTACCCTTAAAGACCGTCAACTAAGATGCCTGTAAGATAGGTATGTAAAGTTTTTAATTTCATGCAGTTTTGATTATGCTATTCCAGGAAAAAGGTGCAGGTTAAAGAACGCCTTACTCTTTACGGTTTACAATAAGGGGAAACCCTTTAATAAATCGGGAGAGTGGCGGGTTGATTACGAGGATCCGACCAGACCAGGTTGGGGCGTGACAGTTAGGATCCAATCTATCAACCTGAGCTCCTCAAAGAAAGGATAAGGAACAAAAAGGAGATGGAGGATAGTGAAGGATAAAGAGTGGGCAACAATACCGATCTCAGAAGGGTGTAAGAAAAGAAAGAAGGAAAAGCCTCCAAGAAGCATTAGAGAGGTTGAATCAGGATGAGAATTCATAGGTAGAAGGATAAAAGTAGGAAGTGAGACCTCAAAAGGGGAAGTTCCGAAGCTAATGAACCACCAGATGGATCCTAAACGGCTTAACCCGACATAAAGAGCCATGACTGGTAAAGGGTATATTGGGATGGCCAAAGTATTACCTGATTTGGAAGAGAAAAGAAGCCAAATTAGAGCTTTTCAATGAACCTAGAAAAAGGAAGCAACTAGTAGCAACATGATGGACAAGGAGAATAAACGAGACCCTATGAAGAACTAGAAAGTAGTGGAGACTACACTTTAAAGAAGGGTAATAGAGTGAGCATAGTGTTGAGTACACAAAATAAGACCTGATGATCGGAGATACCTTGGGTAGGAAAGTAAAAGGCGAATTGGGATATTATGGTCAGCAAATGATTAAGGTTGGCAAAAAGCCCTAATTCAAAAGGGTGTAAGAATGTGAAGGAAGGAAACCTTCAAGGAGTAGTAAGAAATACGAACATATAACGCATAAGGGGGGAATCTCTACTTTGAAGAACATAGTATAGAATGAAAATAGTTAAAAGGTGAACTCCCCAAACAACAGAATCGTGAAATGGTCACAAGCAAATAAGAGTAAGTTTAGGGTAAAGGAAAATCCTTTAGTAAAGGACATCACCAGAAATGAAGAAAGACATAAGAAAGGAAGAATCCCAACGTGTTGGTAAGTAATCAGGAAATCCAATGATTTGCACAAGAAACATCCAACAAGGAAGTTGGGAAAGGACGAATGGGTAAGGAAAGCTGACACGGTTGTGTAAGATATTTTGTTAAGGCATGAAGGATGATTGGATAACGGTAAAGGTAGTCGGGGGATATTACCCGATGTAAAGAGGGATGAAGTTATACAATCCTTGAAAGGGGGAAAAGTTGTAAAAAACCCTAAAGGAGGTGTTGTAGAAGTCTAATGGATAAAGACAGGTCCTGGAATATGTCATGTCGTAAGGGGCATGTAAGCACTAACAGTCCTGAGTAAAATGTGACTCGACTAAGAAAGAGTCAGTTAGTAAGCATAACACGGTCAAATATAATTTTGACTGAAATTGTAGTCAATGATGGTGAATGAAGGGTCAAATTAAGACGAAGGGGTAATAACACCGAAATATGTGAAAACAAGTACGTAATGCTCGAAAGAACACCAAGATAAGAATTTCAACGATGAAGAGAATAAATAGACAAAGGAATGATTGGGCATCTTGAAACCTCCAATCTTGAAATATTGAGTAAGAACCTCAAATGGAAGAATCTTGCCCAAAGTAAAGGGAGATGTGAACCTAGGGATATACTTTTGGACTCGCAGGCAAGACATACTAGTTATGATAAATTCCATGAACGGAGTAAACAATGTAAAGGAAAAAAATTCTTTAAGTGCATGATTTAAAGTGGGCTAAGTGAAAGAACAACCAAAGTATTGACATGTCAAAGTTGACATTAATGGAAGTTTATCTCAGAGTGAAAAATGCTGATTAAGTCGTGGGGAAAAAAACTCCTAAGAGGAGGGGAGAGTTGTAAACCATGCTCCTTTAGGATAAGAAAATCAGGGAAAGAACCGGTCAACCCGAGTGAGAAAACCGAACTGGTTCACGAACCCTAACTATTACAGAACCAACCAATTGTCCCTCAATTTTGGGAAATTGCACTTTAGTCTCTCAAAAATTTGAAATTCCCAAAATTTCCCCCAATTTCAACCTTTCAACTTGACCGGATTTGATTTTATCAAATTGACTGATCAATCAAAGTTAATTTTGAAATTGAAGGAGTATTTGAGTACCTACACATCTATACAATTCAATTGCACTTTGAATCACTTGAATTGATGCCAAAATGAGATCAAACAGAGCTTCGTCGAAAAACTAGACTTAGAGAGAGAAAGCTCCGAAAGCTTACTGTCGAGGGTGCGGCGGTTCGAGCTTTCGATCTGGAAAGATAGCTTTTGTCCTGAGGTTCTTTCTAGGATCAAGAATCACATCAATTGATGCTGAATTGAGGGAGAATTTGGTCAGTGAAGTTTCATGGGTTCTCTCTAGCATTGATCGGAAATTACAGAGGGGAGCCAAATTGGCTTACCTTTCAGCTCTAATTCTTCCGTATGAGGGTTGTAGAAGTGTTGGGGGAGCTTGGTTTGGCTGAAAAGGGCTTGAATTGGCTGTTTTTAGCTCGGCCGAAATAGGGCAGCTTTGGTATGCCAGAGCTGCTTCACTGTTCAATCACGCCTAAGTTTCTCTAACAATCCTTAGAGCAAATGGAAACTACCATCGAGTAGCTAAATTCTCACCGAATCTAAAGAACCTGACCTCGCCTTATTTGGCTTAGAAAAATGCCCAAGTAGAAGCTCTGGTTTGAGATTCACCGGAAAATGGAGCAGTAGTGAGAGAGAGGAGTTTTCAGGTGTGAGGAGGATGAATGAGAAGGAGCTCTTTATATAGAAAGCTCGGGAAATTCTTGGTCGTCCGATTGGCACTTTTATGGCATTCATTCATTTCCCGAAACTCTCTGGCCGAAAACTTTTCATCTTTGCCTATGCTGCTCAATTTTCCGTCGAATGAACAGTGTTGTCATCTGAAGGAAGAAGATGACATTGTTCCGAACCAGACTGGACTGGTCCGAACCAGATTCAATGCTTAAATCGACTGGTTCATGCCTGATTCGACCAACTTTTTCAAAATTAAAAATTTATAAATTCATCTAAATTCATTCTCTATCATATGATGTCCTCAATTCTCCAATTTGAGTTTTCTAGGCCACTTAGAAAAATGAATTTAGAAATAGGTTCAATAGTGGTTAAAACTTGTTCACCTGAACTGGTTTGGTTTCCACTTCTAATTCATCCTAAAGTCTTCTCTCATGACTTTTGTGACTCTTTAGGTCACTCGGGATTTATAAATTTCCTGGTTTACCCTCTCTCTAACAATTGGGGTTCGTGAACCGGTTTGGTTTTCTCACTCAGGTTGACCGGTTCTTTCCCTAGTTTTCTTATCCTAAAGGAGTGGGGTTTACAATTATTCTTTATGGTGACCTGGTTCAATTTGTGATAATCTATACACAACCTCATGCTATCATCCTTTTTCTTTACGAATAGGACTAGTGCACCTCATGGAGACTGACTAGGGCGTATGAAACCCTTCTTCAATAGCTCGTCGAGTCGCTCTTTTATCTCTTTTAACTCTGCTAGAGCCATGCGATAAGGGGCTTGGGATATAGGATGTGTTTCGGGGATTACCTCTGTTGTAAATTCCAGTTGTCGGCTCGGGGGTAATCTGGATAATTCCTCTAGAAATACATTCAGGTAGTGTTCAACTTTATCGGGATGCCTTCTGGTTCCTTCTGCCCTAACTACTTGTTAATGATCATTGCCAGAAAAGCTTTACAACCCTTTTGTATCATCTTCTGAGCCTTTATGTGGGACACTAATTGCACTTCTCCCTTCCTATTGTTTCCTTGGAAACATAGTCCGAGTGTTTCGGGTGTTTGGAAAGTTGTTACCTTCTTCCCACGACCCATCTTGGCTTGATGGGTACTTAACCAATACATTTTCAATATTATTTCTACCTTCCTAGAGGTAATGGGATCAAATCCACCACTAGTTTAACTCCTCTAATCATGATCTCACATCCCTTTAATTGTTTGTCCCTATTCAATCCTTCTCCTAAGGGTGTGAGTATGTTGAGACTTTATTTTTGGGAGGTAAGTTCTAGTGGAAGACTTGGGATTTGATCTTCCTTGATGAAGGATCTCTTTGCTCCCGAGTCAAAGAGGGTGTAGACTTTTCTTTCCCACAAGTGTATATACCTTGATTGAAGAAATGCATGTTTTAGAAGGAAAAATTTCTTTATTAAATAAAAATCAAATAACAGGTTTTATCTCAATCTTAGTTAGGGAGGTTTTCGGAAGTACTTGATACGTTACTAGGGTCTTTTATAGCCTCTTCCTGGTTAAGGTTGTTTACACTAGCTGGTACCCTTGTCATGGCATCTTGCTTGGGAGTCCTTGGGTTCCCTTGGGGTGGTTCAAGAGTGTTCCGTTGCTTATTCTCCCTAAGAGTGGGGCATTCCTTTGCAAAGTGCCCCACCTATCCACATTCGAAATAGGATAAGCAGGCTCCCTCGTGGTATCTTCGACATCTAGGACAGCGGGGGTTTCCTTGTAGTAAGGTGGGGATCACTCTCCGTTGAGGTGGTGGCACATTCTTCTTTTGGAAATCCACCCTATTTCCCCACTTTGGACCATTTTGCTCCTTCTGTCCTCCATGACGGCCTTGGCCCTTGTCCTCCTTCCGGTTAGCTTGCTCCATCCAGCGGCGTCGGGTTTGTACTTGAGGCTCACATTTGTTAGCCATGCTGATTACAGTTGCTAGATCCGTGGGGTGTCCTAGCACTCCCATCTGGTCTCGTATGTCCATGTTTAGACCATCCACAAATCGTTGGCATATATCTACAGGTCCGACTAGGTTAGAGGCAAAGGGTCTTAACTCATTAAACTTAGCTTCATACTCTGAGATAGAGTTTATCCCTTGTCAGAGTCGGAGGAAATCTTGCTTCTTTTCATTAATTAGATGAGGAGCTACGTATTCCTTTGTATACCTCTCCTTGAATTGTTCTCATGTGAGGTGGTGGTATGCAGGCTTTTGACATTGTCCGACCACCTTTTCGCACTGGCCTTTAGGAAATATTCTGCCAGGATTACCATGTCCTCTGGTGAAATCCAGACTATCCCCATAAGCTTCTTAATGCTGGCCAACCACTCCATGGTAACTCCAACATCCTTCTCTCTAGGAAAGACTTACATCCTAGTTGATGGAGAGTTTTGAGGTATTTAAGGATGTCAACTGAAGGGGGGTTGTTAGCAGGAGGGGGATGAGATTGTACTTACTTAGGCTCAGCTCGAGAGTTAGTGTCCACCTCAGGGGCGAGGTTAGGAAGTCTAAACATTCAAATGAACTCCTCGTACAATCTTTGATGTTCTGAACTTAGTACAGGTGGAACTGTCTAGGCTTCTCAGGGAGTTTCTACAAGGAGGAGTGGTTGGGCAGTGTCTGTAACTGCTGCTCTTGTTCTCTTGGTTCCTCTCTTGGGAACCATCTAAAAATTTTAAAATTTATTCCTCTTAGTTATTAGGTTATATAGTCTTGATAATGCATTTGAGGAAACATGCACTAATACTACTCAAGTTTTCACACCCCAACTCGGTTTGGTCGGATCTTCGTGAGCAACCCGCCACTCTCCCGGTTTATTAAGAGTTTCCCCTTCTCTAAACTGCGAGGAGTAAGGCATCCTTTTTACCTGTATCTTTCATGGAATAACAATAATAAAAACCAAATACATTTAACTTTACATACATTTCTTGCAAGTTCAACTACAAGAAATTATTTAAGTGGGTTTTCCCTTGTTTACCTAAAAACGGGTAAAGGGAGGGGGTGAGTTTGACAATGAATAGGAGTTGGGAGAGAGTTTTCATAAATAGGATATCTTTAATCGGAGTGTGCCAAACTTCTTGTTTCCTTTAAAAATATTCATTTCCTCAAATCACGGTTTTCAATACCCTTTTTCCACATTAGATGTGTTTAACATTCAACACATGCCCTTCATTAGGAAGGAATCACACATTCGCAGGGCAGCCCGTCCACTACACCCACTTGTGGCATCAGAGCGACTTTAGTGGTCACCTAGATAGAAGTCCATCACTTCTAACCTAGGTATGAATGGATGTTTGCGACATCTGACCCTCAAACTTGAAATCAATTCCGTGTCCATATGAGGATAAGACCTCATCCTGACCTCACCCCGGTCTCATGTGCATGAAGCTACGTCGAGCTTCCTTGACTGTTGGCATGAAAAACTGCTCTTATCTCCACCATGTTGTCCAGTAGCCTCTAGGATGCATCACTACCCCTCTTGGGAATCTTGATAGTTCCAAACCTCAAGTGCATGCACAAATAATAGTTTTCCACAAAGCCATTTATCTTTGGTGCCACTGGTCCAACAACCCCAACCCACGACTCGACTTGTAGCTATTTGTCCAGATCGGTCCTGTCACGCCCCAACACGGTTTGGTTAGATCCCCGTGAACAACACGCTGCTCTTCTCGGTTCAAGAGGAGTTTCCCCTTCTTTAACTTGAGAGGAGCCAAGCGAAATTTGAACCTTGTCCCCTGGAAGACTTATATCAAATAAAATATAAGCTTAAGGAAAAATTAAGCATACCTGATAAAGGGTAAGACTCAGTGTTACTCTTAGTCATTTTCTCTTTTCCTTAAAAGGGGTAGAAAAGGGGGGTGAGTTTCTATGACTCAGTGAATGAGTTTTTCAAAAGTCTACTTTTAACTTATAAAAAAAATATTTATATAGGAGTGTGCGACACTCCTCACTTTTCAAACATCCTTGCATTAAAAAGATTCGGGTTTTTCCACATTTCTTCTTATCACATTGTGTCATCGCCCAACACATATCCTTCATCATGAAGGGTACACACATTCGCAGGCCAGCACGACTGCTGAACCCACTTGTGGCTTCGCAGCGACTTTACCGGCCACCCAGATAGAAGTATGCCCACTTCTACCTTGAGAATGAGTGGATGTTCGCGACATCCGATCTCATTCTCCGAATGGATTCTTCGTGTCCTTATGAGGACAGAGACCTCATCCTATCCCCACCCCAGTCTCATGCTATCACGCCCCGACCCGGTTTGGTCGGATCCCTGTGAACAACTCGCCACTCTCCCGGTTTATTAAAGGGTTTCCCCTTATTATAATCCGTAAAGATTAAGGCATCGTTTAAACCTGCACCATTTCCTGGAATAGCATAATCAAAACTACATGAAATTTTAAACTTTACATACTTGTCTTACAAGCATCTTAGTTGAATGTCTTCCAAGGTAGACTTTCCGGGATTTCCTGAAAGGGATATAAGGGAGGGGGTGAGTACGTCTACTCAGTGAATGGGTTTTCAAAGGTTTACTTTTAACTATTAAGAAAAACATTTATATGGAGTGTGCCAGACTCCTTTCTTTTCAAAAATCCCTTCATTTAAAAATTTGGGTTTTTCCATTATTTCTTAGTTACCGGTGTGTCATCACCCAACACACATCCTTCATCATGAAGGTCACACACATTCGCAAGTTAGTATCACTACTGAATCCGCTAGTAGCTTCGGAGCGACTTTTCTTGCCACCCAAATAGAAATACGACCACTTCTACCCTGGGAATGAGTGGATGTATGCGACATCCGACCCACAATCCTGAAATAACTTCTTCCTGTCTGTATGAGGATAGAGACCTCATTCCGTCCCCACCCCGGTCTCATGCGCTTGGTGCTACTCCAAATTTCGCACAAACACTTGGAACGACGAACTGCCCTTATGGCCACCAGGTCATCCAGTGCCCTTAGGATGCATCACTTCCCCTCATGGGAGTCTTGATGATCCCGTACTCATAGTGCATGCACAAACAATATTTTATCATATTGCCATGTAATCTGTGGTGCCACTAGTCTAACGGCCCCGACTCTCAAATCAACCCGCAACTGTTTGTCTTGACTAGTCTGTCGACCTGTCATGTCGCACTGCCGCTAGTTTACTGAGCATGTCGGTCCTATCTTGGTACCATGGCCAAACAATTCACTTATTAAGTTTTATGGCACATATATCATGTTCGTTTACGAGCTCCTGCTCGTGCCAACTAGCCTTGGGCCCATTGTACGAGATTTTCAAAATCGAGCATTTAGCCCCCAAGTTCCAAAATCGAGGCCCCCGACCTATCAGAGCTATTCGAGCTCCTGTTAAGAAGGTCTCCCAAATTGTTTAAGCATTGGCACACAGTTAGTTGAGAGCACTTCCGACAAAACATATGTTTTCTCTATCCATTATATCGCCCGAGTATAAGGACACCTCCGTTCATAACCGATGAATGGGTTTTCAACTTCCTTCAAGGAAGTCTCATCATACTAACCGGGTATGATCTACTTACAAATGGTAAGTAATTTTTCCGCATGATTTTCACATCACTTCCTCTAAGTAGTGATGTTTAATATACCACTTAATAGTGGGTTTTCATACCGAGGTGCTTATTCTTCCCAACCGGGAATGATATAAAATTTCCACTCACAACCGGTAAGTGGTTTTTAAATTTTAAGTGGTGCTCATCATCCCAATCGGGTATGATGTTAGTAAACCCACTCACCTATTAACGCAGTGAATTCCACTTGACCGGTTCTTTGTATTCACGCGAACTCGTCCATGTTGGCGTTTCCGATATTTCACGTTCCTACACGATATGAACATCCTTGTTCATTATTACTCGGCATAACAACATTCATTTATTTCCAATAAATGAGAAAATCCAAACTTTTAGTTATTTGTATTTAGGTCCCTAAAGTTATTTCTCTTTAACTTTAAGTCCCAAATGTCGGTTTTTCCTCAAATTGAGTTTTGTAACCTTTAAAATTTATATTGGGACCTCAATTTATCCAATTTCACCAAAAAGGGGTTTAATTTCCCAAGTTTCCAATTTGGTCTCCCAATTTTGCTAAAATTACCATTTTACCCTTCATTTACAAAAATGGTACGTTTTGCCCCAAAAATTCCAAAATTCCTCAATTGGTTCTCCAACATTATTTTCATGCCAATTGATCCTCAATTTCATAAAATGACATTTTGGCTCTTTGAATTTCGAAAATCCCCAATTTTCCCCCCAATTTCAACTCTTCAAAACTATCGAATTTGATTTCATCAAATTGACCGATCAAACACTTCTAATTGTTGAAATTGAGTTCCTGCATGTTCATATGATTCTAAGAAACTTTGAATTGCAGATTTTAACACCGGAACGAACTCAAACGGAGCTTCGCCGGAAGACAAACTATAGAGTGAGAAAGCTTCGATTTCTCACCGGTGAGGGTATGACAGTCTGAGCTTTCGATCTAGGCGGATAGCTCTCATCTTAAGGTTCATCCTAGAATCAAGAATCGAATCAATTGATGCCGAATTGAGTTAGAATTTCATTATTGAAATTCTGTCGGTTCTCTCTCTAGCACCGATCGGAAATTGCAGAGGGAAGCCAAATTGGCTTACCTTTGAGTCGTAATTTGACTATGTGTGGGCTGATAGAGTGTTGAGAAGGCTTAGTTTTGCTTGAGTAGGGCTTGAAATTGCCAATTTCAACTCGGCTGAAATAGGGCAGCTTCGGTCCACCGGAGCTTATTCACTGTTCCATCATGTCGGCGCTTCTCTAGTGATTCTCGGATTGACTGGAGTTTGCTATCAGATAGTTGACTTCTCCTCGATTCTAAAGAGCCCAACCTCTCCTTTCGAGGTTAAGAAAAATTTTGAAGTCGAAGCTCTGGTTTAAGGTTTACCGGGAAATGGAGCAGTAGAGAGAGAGAGAGAGAGAAGTGTTTGGGTGTGAGGAGAATGAATGGGGATGATCTCTTTATATAGGTGTAAAACCTATATATTAAATGAGAGAGATTTATTACTAGTATTAATATTGCCATAAATTATTGGTATTAATTTTAATAATTTAATTTCGATATTAATTCTAATAATTTAATTTCGGTATTAAATTATTTGTATTAATTTCAATAATTTAATTTCGGTATTAAATTATTGGTATTAATTACAATAATTAAATATATATTAAATTATGGAATCTTGTTCACATAAACCAATTTGGTTTTTGTCTTCTGATTTTTCTTAAATTTCTTTTCCAAGGTTTAATGAACCCTTTGGATTACCCGAAAGTTGTAAATTTACATATTGCTTGTTACCATAATTTAAACCGGGTGGTTTTCTTACTCGGTTTGATCAATTCTTTTCCCGATTTTCCTTAACTCAAAAGTGTGGGGTTTACACATGCTTTTGGTGCTACTCCAAATTTCGCACGATCACCTGGAATGACGAACTGCACTTATACACATTGGGTTGTCCTGGGCCCTTAGGACGCATTACTACGCCTCATGGGCGTCTTGATTATCCCGTACTCATAGTGAATGCACAACCAATGTTTTCTTATTATGCCATGTAATCTATGGTGTCATTAGTCCAACGGTCCCGACTTTCAACTCAACCTACATCTGTTTGTCTTGATTGGTCCGGAGACTGAGGATGTCGGATCAGCCTTGGTACCATGACCATATAATTCTCTGATTAAAGATTTATGACACATATATTATGTTCATTTATGAGCTCCTGCTCCTGCCCATTGGCCTATGGCCCACTGTTCGAGATTTAAAAAAAGAATGGGCATATTAGTCCCCAAGTTCCAAAAACTGAGGCCCCCGGCCTAAGAGCTATTCGAGCTCCTATCGAGAAGGTCTCCTAAATTGTTTAAGCATTGGCACACAGTTAGGGGAGAACACTTCCGACAAAAATATGTTTTCTCTATCAATTATACCAATCTGATATAAGGACATCTCTGTTCATAACCGATGAACGGGTTTTCAACTTCCTTCAAGGAAGACTTATCATACCAACCGGGTATGATCTACTTACAATCGATAAGTAGTTTTTCCGCATGGTTTTCACATCACAACTCTAAGTTGTGATGTTTAAAATACCACATAGTAATGGGTTTTCCTTTTGATGTACTTATCATCCCCAACCGGGTATGATATAAAATCTCACTCACAACCGGTAAGTAGTTTTTAAATTTAAGTTATGCTCATCATCCCAACCAGGTATGACGTTAGTAAACCCACTCATCCGATCATGTAGTGAAATCCCACTTAGTTGAGTTCCGTCCCTTGCATGCTGGACCTCAATTGGCGTTCCCGATATCTCATTCTCCTACATGAAAGGAACATAATTGTTCATTATTCTTTGGCATAATAGCCCTCATTCGTTCAAATGAATGAGAAAACTCAACTATATATATATATATATATTTACAATTAGGTCTTTAAAGTTATTTTTCTTTAACTTTAAGTCCCTATTGCGGGGTTTTTCCTCAAATTGAGTCCTGAAACTTTTAAAATTTATCTTAGGATCTCAATTTATTAAATTCCGCAAAAAGGGGTTTAAATCTCCCATGTTTTCAATTTGGTCCTTCAATTTTCCCAAAATTACCATTTTGCCCTTCATTCACAAAAATGGTAAATTATGCCCCCAAAATTCTAAAATTTCTCAATTGGCCCTCTAATATTCGTATCATGACCAATTGACCCTTAATTTTATAAAATTACATTTTGGTCTTTCGAATTTTTGAAAATCCCCAAATTTCCCCAATTTCAACTCTTTAACACAGTCGAATATCAAATTGACCTATCGAACACCTCTATTCATTGAAATTAAAGTTGAAATTGAGTTTCTACTTGTTCATATGATTCTAAGGAATTTTGAATCGCAAGTTTTAATGTCGGAACGAGCACAAACGGAGGTTTGCTGGAAAATAAACTCTAGAGAGAGAAAGCTTCGATTTCTCACCGGTGAGGGCGCGACGGTCCGAGCTTTCTATCTGGGCAGGTAGCTCTCCTCCAAGGTTTCTCCTAGGATCAAGAATGACATCAATTGATGTGAAATTGGATTAGAATTTCATCATTGAAATTCAGCTGACTCTCTCTCTAACATTGATTGGAAATTGTAAAGGGGAGTCGAATTGGCTTACCTTTCGGTCCTAATTCGGCTGTGGAAGGGCTGAGGAGGTGTTGGGAGAGCTTGTTTTGGCCTAAAGAGAGCTTGAATTGGCCTATTTAAACTCAGCCGAAACAAGGTAGCTTTGGCTCGTTGGAGCTGCTTCACTGTTTGATCATGCCGACGATTCTCCGGCAACTCTCGAAACGAACGAATGTCATCACCGTGTAGCTGACTTCCCCTCGGTTTTAATGAACCTGACCTCACCTTCTTTGGCTAAAAAATGACCCAATATCGGAGCTCTGGTTTGAGCTTCACCGAAAAATTAAGCAATTGGGAGAGAGTGAGCTTTTCAGGTGTAAAGATGACGAATGGAGAGGGGCTCTTTATATAGGGAGCTCGGGGATCTGTTGGCCGTCCGTTTGGTACCTTTATGACTTGCATTTAAGACCTGAAATATACCGAACAGAAACGTTTCTTTTTCACCAGCGCTGCTTCGATTTTTCAACAAGTGAACAATGCATTCAACCTGAGGAAGAAGGTGACACTGTTTCGAACCGGACCAGACCTATCCAAACCTGGTTCAAAGCTTAAATTGGCTGGTTCACCCCTCATTCAACCGAGTTTTTCAAATATAAAAATTTCTAAATTCATCTAAATTCATTTTCTATCCAATGGTGGTCTCAAATCTCAAATTTGAATTATTTAAGCCACCTATAAAAATGAATTTAGGATCCGGTTCAATAGTGGTTCAAACTGGTCCTAACAGGTTTGGTTTTCTTCCTAAATTCCTTCACAAGTCCATTTCCATGTCTTTTGTGACTCCTTAGGTCACATAGGGTCCATAACATTCCCGGTTTAGCATCTCTTAATCGAGTCCGGTTTATAAATCGGCTCGGTTCTTAAACCGGTTTATTCCGGTTCGGGTTTGGTTCACCCAAACTGATCTGGTTTTTCTCTCCCACATTGTTCTAAGGTTCCTTCCCAAGAATTATAAATCTCTTTGAATCACAAGGGATCCATAAGCATCTTGGTTTACCCATTCTCTATCGGTTCCGGTTCAACGAATCAACTCGGTTCATAAACTGGTTCTATCCAGTTCAAACCCAGTTCTATTGAACTGCTTCGGTCTTTCTTCCTCATTTTGTCCTAGGGTTCTTTTGCCCAAGTTTATGAACCTTTTTGAGTCACATGAGAGTTAGAAATTTTCAAATTTTCTCGTCCCCTAACAATCGGGTTTTTAGACCAATTCGGTTTAAAGATTTAAATTGACCGGTTCTTTCCCCGATTTTCTCATTACTAAAGGACGGTGTTTACATGTCCGTTGACTTAGTCCTGACGCACCTCCACTAGTCTATCGAGTATGACGGTCCTGTCTTGGTACCATGGAAAAATCACATAATCCATTTATTTGGAATTTTCATGGCTTATACATCATGTTTATTTATGAGCTCCTGCTCATGCCAACTAGCCTTAGGCCCACTGGACGTGATTTTCCAAAATCGGGCATTTAGCCTCACAAGTTCCAAAATCGAGGCCTCTGGCCTATTTGAGCTGTTCTAGCTCTCGTCAAGAAGGTCTCCCAAAAATTTTAAGCAGTGGCACGCAGCCAAGGGAGAACACTTCTGAAAAAATAGCCTTTCAACTCATCACACCAACTAGGTGTGATGACATCTCCACTTACAATCAGCAAGCGGGTTTTCTCCTTCTCTCTAGGAAGTCTATTATATCAACTGGGTATGATCTCTTTACTTACAACCAGTAAGTAGTTTTTTCACTTAGTCTCACATCACTCCAATCGGGAGTGATGTTAAAATCCCACATAGAAGTGGTTTTTCATTTCTAAGTACTCATCATCTTAAACGGGTATGATGTGAATAAACCAACTCACCCGATATCTAAAGTGTACTCTTCTTGAGTTGGTTTCCACGTTCACGCTATCTTGTCCTTGCTAGTGTTCTGATCCCTCGTGTTCCTATACGATTTGGACATACTTATCTATTAATATTTGGCATAACAGCCTTCGTTCTCCGATTTATTTACGACTAGACTCAAAATTTCCAATTAATTGCACTTAGGTTCCTAAAGCTCTTTTTCCTTGACTTTAGGTCCATAATGCTAACTTTTCCCCAAATTGAGTCCTAAAACTTCCAAAAATTCACTTTGGGTCCTCAATTTACTCAAAATTGTTTAAGGGGCTCAAGTTTTCCAAATTTCCAATTTGGTCTCCAACTTTTCAAAAATTACCATTTTGCCCCTACTTTACAAAAATGGCAATTTGACCCTAATTATTTTAAAAAATTGACCTATTGGTCCTCCAACATCATTTACATGGTTAATTGGCCCTCGATTTATGAAAATTACATTTGGTCCCTCACTTTTACCAATTCCCCAAATTTAACAAAAAGTTTCCCCTTCTTAAATTGGCCAAATTTGATTTCTTCAAATTAACTGTTAAATCGGGGTTAATTGCTCCAATTAATTATGGATCAGGTCCTACACTTCCTTACGATTCAATTGAGCTTCGAACCGCGACATTTGGGTCCGAATTGAGCTCAAACAGAGCTTCGCTGGAAAATAGAATGTAGAGAGAGAAAGTTTTGAAAGCTTGCTGTCGGAGGTGTAGCGGTCTGATCTCTCTATCGGGGAGATAGCTCTCTTCCCAAGGTATATTCTAGGATCAAGAATTCCTACAATTAACCTCGAATTGAGTGAGAATTTCGTTAGTGAAATTTTGTCGTTTCTCTCTCTAACTTCGACCTGCAACGATCGAGGAGGGCTGAATTGACCTTTTAGCTTAGTTGAGCTCGTCTAAGGGCTGTGGGGATGATGGGAGGGCTTGGTTTGGCCGGAGGAGGGCTGGATTCGGCTGATTTCAGCTCAGCTGAAATAGGGCAGCTTCGGTCTGCCGGAGCTGCTTCATTGTTTGATTACGCTGATGCTTTTATGGTTGTCCTTGTATCGAACGGAGGTTGCTATCAGATAGCTGACTTCCCTTGAAGTCTAAAGAACCTGGCCTTGCCTTCTAATGTTGAGAAAACTACCCAAGTCAGAGCTCTGGTTCGAGCTTCCCCAAAAAATGGAGCAATAGAGAGAGAATGGAGTTTTTAGGTGTGAGTAGGATGAATGTGGATTAGCTCTTTATATAGGGAGTTCAGGGACTCTCTAGCCCTCCATTTGACACCTTTATGGCACACATTCATGGCCTGAAATGCCCTGAATGGAGATGATTCAACTTCTCCAGCACTGTTCGTTCTTTCGACGAGTGAATAGTGCTATCATCCAAAGAAAGAAGATGACACCGTTCCGAACCCGACCAGACAGGTCCGAACCAAGTTCAATGTTGAAACCAACTGGTTCAGGCCCAATTTGAGCGAGTTTTTCTAAATTAAAAATTTCTTAATTCATTCTCTATCCAATGGCGACTTCAATTCCACAATTTGAATATTTTAAACCACATAGAAAATGAATTTTGCAACCAGGTCAATGATGGTTCAAACTGGTCAAAACCGGTTCAGATCCGGTTCACCTGAACCGGTCTAGTTTTCTCTTCCAATTTATCCCAAAGTCCCTTTCCATGGTTTTTATGACTATTTGGGTCACTCGTGATTTGAATTTTTCCCAATTTGCACTTTTTCTAACGGTTGGGGTTTGTGAAACGGTTCGGTTCTCTTTCTTGGGTTGACTAGTTCTTTCCCTGGTTTTCTTATCCTAAAGGGGTGGGGTTTACAACTATCCCCTCCTTATAGGAGTTTTGACCCCAAAACTAAATCAATATTTTTCACTCTGGAATAAACTTCCATTAATGTCAACTTGGGCATGCTAACACTTCGGTCGTTCTTCCACTTAGCCCACTTTAAATCATGTTCTTAAGGAATTTCTTTTCCTTTATATTATTTAATCCCTCCATGGAGTTTATCATAACTAGTATGTATTGCCCCCGAGTCCAAAGGTGTATCCCTAGGTTCACATCTTACTTTGCTTAGGGCAAGATTCTTCCTCTTGAGGTTCTTACTTAAGATTTCAAGATTGGAAGTTCCAAGATGCCCAATCGTTCCTATGTATAGTTATTCTCTTTATCATTGAAACCCTTAGGTCAGTGTTCCTTTGATCATTACGTACTTGTTTTCATAGGTTTTGGTGTTATTACTCCTTCGTCCTATTTTGACACTTCCTCCATTCGTTATTTATTACAACTTCAGTCCAAATTATGTTTGACCTTATCATGCTTCTTAATTGACTCTTCCTTACTTGAGACACTTTTTTCCTCGGGACTGTTGGGCTTACATGTCCCTTACAGTATGACGTACTCTAGAACCTGTCTTTGACCATTTTAAATTTTTGAACACTTTCATAATGGTTGTTCTCAACTTTCCAACCTCCCAAGGATCATATAACTTCATTCCTCTTTTTGCTTGGTAGTATTCCTCGACTACCTCTACCGTTATCCAATCATCCTTCATGCCTTTTTTGTAATGCCTTACATAAGCGTGTCGGTTTTCCTTACCCACTTGTCCTCTCCCAACTTCCTTATTAGGTCTTTCTGGTGCAAATCATTGTGTTTTCTAGTGACTTACTGAAACATTGGGAGTTTTCCCTTCTTATGTCCTTCCTCATTTCTAGTGGCGTCCTTTATTTAAGGATTTTCCTTTTTCCTTCACCCACTCTTAGTTGCTCATGACCATTTCATGATTTCTTTGTTTGGAGAGTTCTCCTTTAACAAATGTTTTCTCTACTATGTCCTTCAAAATAGAGACTTCCCCCTTTAGGCGCTATACGTTAGAATTTCTTACTATTACTTGAAGGTTTCCTTCCTTCACATTCTTACACCGATATGAGTTAGAGCTTTTGCCCACCTATAATCATTCACCATCTTAAATTTCCTAGTTCACCTTTTTCTTTCCTATCCGAGGTATCTCCGATTGTCGGGTCTTATTTCGTGCACTCCACATTATGCCCATCCTATTACCCTTCTTCAACCACTTCGTGGTCCTTCTTATGGCATCGTTTATCCTCCTTGACCATCCCATTGTTACTAGTTATTTTCTTCCACTAGGTTTGTTTGAAATCCTTATTTGACTTCTTTGCTCTTCTAAAACATGTCACACTTGGTCGTCCCGATATACCCTCAACCACTTATGCTTCTTTATGAGGTTCCTTATTTTGGGTTAAGCCTATTATAATCCATTTATCGGTTCCTTAGCTTGGGAATTCCCTTTTTAAGGTTTCACTTCCTTCCTTTATCCTTCTACCTAGGTACTTCCATCCTGGTTCAACCTCCCTAACGCTCCTTGAAAGCTTTTCCTTCATTCCTTTCTTACACCATTCTGGGATTGGTATGGTTGTCCGTTCTTTATCCTTCCCTGTCCTCCAATGCCCTTTTGTTCCTTATTCTCCCTTTAAGGAACTCCTGCTGATAGGTTGGTTCCTAGTACTCTGTTTTATATCCAACCGTCCACTCCTTGGGCTCTATTAAGCGAGTGTGGACTACGACCAGCCTTAATGTTAGTGGTTGTTCCCTTTAATTACTTCCGAATTGGAAGGCTTACTTCTCTAAGGTTTCCCGAATGTTCTTTCCTTTATTTACTTATTATGATTAGCCCAACCATTCTTACTTGTCACGACGTCCTTTGATGCTATCTTCCTACTTACCTGTTCTTTGGGTTTAACTTACTCCTTGGGTTCTCATAGTATGCTTCCCTTGGTTCTTTCACCTCTGCATGCACTTCATCTTCTCATCCTTCATCATTTGGTCCATTACTTCTTAGTTGGGACATGTGTGCCTTCCCAGGGTTTTCTTCCTTGAGAAGGGTTCATGCTTTATTTGCTCCAAAACCTCTTTGTGCGAGACTTACTAAATCCTCCTTATGGCTTGAGTGTGGTCACCATCTCATTTTCGGCCATTTATTTCTTCAAGAATTTCCTTCATCCTTCTTTTTCATTATTATGGCCTTTCCACCTCCCCCTTCCTTGCTGGGTTTAAATTTATGACCTTCTCAAGGGTCAGTTAGTTAATTGCCTCATCCCTACTACTCTCCTGGTTCACTTGTCTCGGAACATTTGTCCTTCTTTGATGCCTATCCCGTCATCCTTTTCTGGGTGTAGTCCTTACTATTTTTTGGTTCTTCCTAGGGCGTCTTCTCCCAAAGTTTCTACTTACACATTTTTGCTAGGTTAGTCTACCACCCTACTTGGCTACTTTGCTTTTCCTAATTAGGTCACACCTTGCTATCCTAGGACATCCTAGTTGTCCTTTATCATTCGGGGCTTGTCTTTTATGGAGGAGGTGCTTCCTTCTTTGCTTCTAGGTGGCTTGTAGCGCTCTTTAAGGGAAAATTCCCCTAATCTACATTTTGTTATGTCTGGGTTTTCTTAGGATCCTACCCTTGGTCTTTTTCCCGTGATCCTTACTCATGTAATTGAGGCACACAAATAGCATTATTGAGGGACAAAATTTTTTTAGGAACTTAGAATCTTATTCATTATTTAAGTAAGAATACAATTTGGGGTTTTAACATCTCTTAAGGGAGATTGTTACAATAACGGTTTGGAAAGTACTCATTACTATGAGTGTTAGGAGAAAGTTTTCATAAACAGGATAGTGTTTACCGACCAACTCAGTGAATGGGTGTTGGGAGAGAGTTTTCATAAACAGGATATCTTTAATTGGAGTGTACCAAACTCTTTATTTCCTTTAAAAATATTCATTTCCTCAAATCACGGTTTTTAAAACCCTTTTTCCTCATTTTTCACATTTGGTGTGTTTAACATTCAACACATGCCCTTTATCAGGAAGTGATTACACATTTGTAGGACAGCCTGTCCACTGCACCCACTTGTGGTGTTATGCCTCGGCCCGGTTTGGTTGGATCCCCGTAAACAACCCACTGCTCTTTTGGTTCAAGAGGAGTTTCCTCCTTCTTTAACTCAAGAGTAGTCAGACGTACTTTCAACCTTGTTCCCTGTAAAGACATATATCAAATAAAATACAAGCTTAAGATAAATTAATCATATTTGAAAGAGGGTAAGGCTTGGTGTTATCCCAAGTCATTTTCTCTATTTCCTGAAAAGGGATAAAAAGAGGGGTGAGTTTCTACAACTCAGTGAATTGGTACTTTAAAAAAATGGAGTTTTAGTAAAAATAATTTTCAAATTGGAGTGTGCCAGACTCCTTAATTCCATTAAATTTTCTCATTTTAAAATATTAATTTTTTATAACCATTTCTCATCACAACGGTGTGTTTATCAATCAACACACACCCTTCATCATGAAGAAAACACACATTCACAAGCCAGCCTGTCCACTGTATCCACTTGTGCCGTCGGAGTGACTTTACCGACCATCTAGATAGAAGTACGTCCACTTCTATCCTAATAATAAGTGGATGTACGCAACATCCGACCCTCAATCTTGTAACAAAACTCTATGTCCATATAAGGATAGAGACCTCATCCCATCCCTACCCTGGTCTCATGCGCATGAAGCTACGTCGAGCTTCTCAAGACTTTTGGTACGACTAACTGCCCTTATTTTTTTTTTGCACAATAAAAACTACCCTTATTTCCATTAGGTCATCTAGAGCCCTAGGAAGCATCACTATCCCTCTTGGGTATCTTGAAGGTTCTATAACACAGTGCATGCATGTCCCGCTCCAACCCGGTTTGGTCGAATACCCGTGAACAACCCGCCACTCTCCCGGTTTATTAAAGGGTTTCCCCTTTTCTAAACTGTAAAGAGTAAGGCATTCTTTACACTTTTTTCCAGGAATAACAAAAATCAAAACTACGTAGAAATTTAAAATAATCATACCTGTCTCGCAGGTGTTTAAATTTGCAGGTCTTTAAGGACATGCTTTCCTAGGAAGCATCACTATCCCTCTTGGGCATCTTGAAGGTCCTATAACACAGTGCATGCATGTCCCGCCCCAACCTGGTTTGGTCGAATACCCATGAACAACCTACCGGCATTCTTTATACTTTTTTCCAGGAATAACAAAAATTAAAACTACGTAGAAATTTAAAATAATCATACCTGTCTCGCAGGTGTTTAAATTTGCAGGTCTTTAAGGACATGCTTTCCTAGGAAGCATCACTATCCCTCTTGGGCATCTTGAAGGTCCTGTAACACATTGCATGCATGTCCCTCCCCAACCCAGTTTGGTCGAATACCCGTGAACAACCCGCCACTCTCTCGGTTTATTAAAGGGTTTCCCCTTTTCTAAACTGTAAAGAGTAAGGCATTCTTTACACTTCTTTCTAGGAATAACAAAAATCAAAACTACATAGAAATTTAAAATAATCATACCTGTCTCGCAGGTGTTTAAATTTGCAGGTCTTTAAGGACATGCATGTCCCGCCCCAACCCGGTTTGGTTGAATACCCGTGAATAACCCGCCACTCTCCCGGTTTATTAAAGGGTTTCCCCTTTTCTAAACTGTAAAGAGTAAGGCATTCTTTACACTTTTTTCCAGGAATAACAAAAATTAAAACTACGTAGAAATTTAAAATAATCATACCTGTCTCGCAGGTGTTTAAATTTGTAGGTCTTTAAGGACATGCTTTCCGGGATTACCTGAAAGGGGTATAAGACAGGGGGTGAGTATGACTACTAAGTGAATGAGTTTCAAATCTTTTGACTTTCATGAAAAACATTTATATTGGAGTGTGCCAGACTCCTCACTTTTCAAAAAAAAAATTTCATTTAACATCTCGGGTTTTTCCACATTTCTTCTTATCACGATGTGTCATCACCCAACACACATCCTTCATCATGAAGGTTACACACATTCATAGGCCAACACGACTGCTGAACCCACTTGTGGCTTCGAAGCGACTTTATTGGCCACCTGGATAGAAGTACGTCCACTTCTACCCTAAGAATGAGTGGATGTTCGTGACATCCGACTCTCATTCCCGGAATAGATTCATTGAGTCCATATGAGGATTGAGACCTCATCCTATCCCCACCTCGGTCTCATGCGCTTGGTGCTACTCCAAATTTTGCACGGTCACCTAGAACGACGAACTGCCCTTATACTCGCCTGGTCGTCCAGGGCCCTTAGGACGCATCACTACCCCTCGTGGGTGTCTTGATGATCCCGTACTCATAGTGCATGCACAACCAATGTTTTCTTATTATGCCATGTAATATGTGTTGTCATTAGTCCAACAGTCCCAACTTTCAACTCAACCTGCAGTTGTTTGTCTTGGCTGGTCCGGAGACTAGTCATGTCGCACTGCTACTAGTTGATTGAGGATGTCAGACCAGCCTTGGTACCATGACCATACAATTCTCTTATTAAAGATTTATGACACATATATTATGTTCATTTAAGAGCTCGTGCTTATGCCCATTGGCTTATGGCCCACTGTTCGAGATTTAAAAAAAAAAAACAGGCATACTAGCCCCAAAGTTCCAAAAACTGAGGCCCTCGGCCTATAAGAGCTATTCGAGCTCTCGTCGAGAAGGTCTCCCAAATTTTTAAAGCATTGGCACATAGTCAGGGGAGAACACTTCCGACAAAAATAAGTTTTCACTATCCATTATACTGACCTGATATAAGGACATCTTCATTCATAACCGATGAACGGGTTTTCAACTTCCTTCGAGGAAGTTTCATCATACCAAAAGGGTATGATCTACTTACCACCGGTAAGTAGTTTTTCCATATAGTTTTCACATCACTACTTTAAGTCGTGATGTTTAAAATACCACATAGTAGTGGGTTTTTAATTCGATGTGCGTATCATCCTCAACTAGGTATGATATAAAATCCCACTCACCCGATTGTGCTGTGAAATTCCACTTATTCGAGTTTCGTCCCTTACACGCTGGACCTCAACTGGTGTTCCCGATGTCTCATTCTCCTACACAAAATGAACATGGTTGTTCATTATTCTTTGGCCTAATAGACCTCATTTGTTTCAATGAATGAGAAAACCAAACTTTATATATATATATATATATTTACAATTATATCCATAAAGTTATTTTTCTTTAAGTCCCTATTGCTGGATTTTTCCTCAAATTGAGTCTTGAAACATTTAAAGTTTATCTTAGGACCTCAATTTATTAAATTCCACAAAAAGGGGTTTAAATTTCCAAAATTTCAATTTGGTCCCTCAATTTCCCAAAATTACCATTTTGCCCTTCCTTTACAAAAATGGTGAATTTTGCCGCAAAAATTCTAATCTTTCTCAATTGGCTCTCTAATATTCTTATCATGACCAATTGACCCTCAATTTTAGAAAGTTACATTTTGGTCCTTCGAATTTACGAAAATCCCTAAATTTCCCCCAATTTCAACTCTTTAACACAGCCGAATTTGATTTCATGAAATTGACCGATCAAACACCTCTATTCATGAAATTAAAGTTAAAATTGAGTTTCTACATGTTCATACGATTCTAAGGAACTTTGAATCGCAGGTTTTAACGCCAGAACGAGCTCAAACGGAGCTTCGCCGAAAAACAGACTGTAGAGAGAAAAAGCTTCGATTTCTCACCGGTGAGGGCGCAACGGTCCGAGCTTTCTATCTTGGTAGGCAGCTCTCCTCTAGAGGTTATTCCTAGGATCAAGAATGACATCAATTTATGTCAAATTAGATTAGAATTTCATCATTGAAATTTGGCTGACTCTCTCTTTAACACTAATCGAAAATTGTAAAGGGGAGCCGAATTGGATTACCTTTCGATCCTAATTCGACCTTGGAAGGGCTGAGGAGGTGTTAGAAGAGCTTGGTTTGGCCCAAGGAGGGCTCAAATTGGCTGACGAGGTGTCGGGAGAGCTTGGTTTGGCTTGGGGATCGTTGGTCGTCCATTTGGCATCTTTATGACAGGCATTGAAGATTTGGAATGTACCAAATGAAAACGCTTCTTTTTCGTCTGCCTGCTTCAATTTTCTGGTGAGTGAATAGTGCTCTCATCCTGAGGAAGAAAATGACACTATTCCGAACCGGGTTTAAAGCTTAAACCGGGCAGTTCACTCCTCATTCGACCGAGTTTTTCAAATATAAAAATTTCTAAATTCATTTTCTATCCAATGGTGGTCTCAAATCTCAAATTTGAATTATTTAAGCTACTTATAAAAATGAATTTAGGATCCGGTTCACTAGTGGTTCATACCGGTCCGAACCGGTTCGGATCCGGTTCACCTGAACTGGTTTGGTTTTTGTTATGCCTTGACCCAGTTTGGTTGGATCCTAGTGAACAACCCATCACTCTCCTAGTTTATTAAAGGGATTCCCCTTATTATAATCCGTAAAGAGTAAGGCGTCCTTTAACCCGCACCTTTTCCTAGAATAACATAATCAAAACTGCATGAAATTTAAAACTTTACATACCTGTCTTATAGGCATCTTAGTTGACGGTCTTTAATGGTAGACTTTTTGGGATTTCCTGAAAGGGATATAAGGGAGGGGGTGAGTACGACTACTCAGTGAATGAGTTTTTTTTTAAAACTTTTGACTTTTAAGAAAATAATTATTATTGAATTGTGCTAGACTCCTTTCTTTTTCAAAAATCCCTTTGTTTAAAAATTTGGGTTTTTACACCATTTCTTAGTTACCACGGTGTGTCATCACCCAAGACACATCCTTCATGATGAAGGTTACACACATTCGCAAGTCAGTATCATTACTGAACCCGCTAGTGGCTTTAGAGCGACTTTTCCTGCCACCCGGATAGAAGCACGACCACTTCTACCCTGGGAATGAGCGGATGTACACGACATCCGACCCACAATCCCGAAATCACTTCTTTGTGTCCATATGAGGACAGAGACCTCATCCTGTCCCTACCACGGTATCATGCACTTGGTGCTACTTTAGATTTCGCACAGACACCTGGAACGACGAACTGCCCTTATAGCCATCAGGTCGTCTAGTGCCCTTAGGACGTATCACTACCCCTCATGGGCGTCTTGATGATCCCGTACTCACAGTGCTTGGACAAACAATGTTTTTTCATATTGCCATATAATTTGTGGTGCCACTGATCTAACAGCCCCGACTCTCAACTCAACCCGCAGTTGTTTGTCTTGACTAGTCCGTCGACCTGTCATGTCGCACTGCCGCTAGTTGACTGAGCATGTCGGTCCTATCTTGGTACCATGGCCAAACAATACATTTATTAAGTTTTATGGCACATATGTCATGTTCGTTTACTAGTTCCTGCTCGTACGAACTGGCCTTGGGCCCACTCTACGAGATTTTCAAAATTGGGCATTTAGCCCCCAAGTTCCAAAACTGAGGCCCCCGGCCTATCAGAGCTATTTGAGCTCCCGTCGAGAAGGTCTCCCAAATTGTTTAAGCATTGGCACATAGTTAGGGGAGAGCACTTCCGACAAAAATAGGTTTTTATTGTCCATCATACTGACCGGTATAAGAACATCTCCGTTTATAACCGATGAACGGGTTTTCAACTTCCTTCGAGGAAGTCTCATCATACCAACTGGGTATGATCTACTTACAACCCGTAAGTAGTTTTTTCGCATAACTTTCACATCACTTTCTCTATGTAGTGATGATTAAAAATACCACTAAGCAGTGGGTTTTTATACTGAGGTACTTATCATCCACTCACAACCGGTAAGTGGTTTTTAATTTTAAGTTGTGCTCATCATCCCAACCGGGTATGATGTTAGTAAACCCACTAACCCGTTAATACCGTGAATTCCACTAGACCGGTTCTTGGTATTCACACGAGCTTGTCCTTGCTAGCGTTCCCGGTACTTTGTGTTCGTACACGATATGAATATCTTGGTTCATTATGTTTCGGCATAATCGCCTTCATTCATTCCAAATGAATGAGAAAGTCAAACTTTCATTTATTTGCAATTAGGTCCCTAAAGTTATTTCTCTTTAACTTTAAATCCCAAATACCGGTTTTTCCTCAAATTGAGTCCTGAAACTTCTAAAATTTATCATAGGACCTCAATTTATTCCATTTCACTAAAAGGGGATTAATTTCTCAAATTTCCAATTTGGTCCTCCAACTTTTCCAAAATTACCATTTTGCCCTTCCTTTACAAAAATGGTAAGTTTTGCCCCCAAAATTCTAAAATTTCTCAATTGGTCCTCCAACATTATTTTCATGCCCAATTGGCCCTCAATCTCATAAAATTTTATTTTGCCCTTCGAATTTCGAAAATCCCCAAATTTCCCCCCAATTTCAACTCTTCAACATTGACGAATTTGATTTCATCAAATTGACTTATCAAACACTTCTAATTGGTGAAATTGGAGTTGAAATTGAGTTCCTACATGTTCATACGATTCTAAAGAACTTTGAATCGCAGATTTTAACGCCGAAACGAGCTCAAACGGAGCTTCGCCGGAAAATAGACTATAGAAAGAGAAAGGTTCAATTTCTCACTGGTGAGGGCACGTCGGTTAAGCTTTCAATGTGGGCAGATTGCTCTCATCTTGATGTTCATCCTAGAATCAAGAATCACATCAATTGATGCTGAACTGAGTTAGAATTTTATCATTGAAATTCTGCCGGTTCTCTCTCTAGCACCTGCCGGAAATTGTAGAGGGGAGCCGAATTGGCTTACCTTTTACTCCTAATTCGGCCGTGGGAGGGCTGAGGAAGTGTTGGGAGGGCTTGGTTTTGTCTGAGGAGGGCTTGAAATGGCCGATTTCAGCTTGGCTGAAATAGGGCAGCTTCGGTCCGCCGGAGTTGCTTCACTGTTCCATCGTGCCGGCGCTTCTCCAACGATTCTCGAATTGACTGGAGTTTACTATCAGATAGTTGTCTTCTCCCCGGTTCTAAAGAACCCTACTTTGTTCAAGTCGAAGCTCTAGTTCAAGCTTCACCGAGAAATGGAGCAGTAGAGAGAGAGAGAAGTGTTCAGGTGTGAGGAGAATGAATGAGGATGACCTATTTATATAGGTGTAAAATCGTGTATTAAATGGGAGAGATTTATTACTAGTATTAATATTGACTTAAATTATTGGTATTAATTCCAATGATTTAATTTTGTTATTAAATTATTTGTATTAATTCCAATAATTTAATTTAGGTATTAAATTATTAGTATTAATTACAATTATTAAATATATATTAATTTATGGCCATTTATGTTTGTATAAAAAATTTTTAACCGAAATCTCGGGTTACAAAAAAAATCATACTTCCCAGTAGGTCAACCATCCTCACACTACTCTCAAGCAAGAATACTTAACTTCAAAGTTTTTATGGGATCTCGTTCACCTGAACCAATTTGATTTTTCTCTTTTATTTTGGCTTAAGTTTCTTTTCCAAGGTTTAATGAACCTTTTGGATCACCAGGAAGTTGTAAATTTCCAAATTGCTTGTTCCCATATGATCGGGTTTGTAATCCGGCTCGGTTTTCTTACTCGGTTTGACCGGTTCTTTTCCCGGTTTTCCTTAACTCAAAAGTACGGGGTTTACAGTTTTAATCCCCAATTCCTTCACAAGTCCATCTCCATGTTTTTTGTGACTCCTTGGGTAATTAGGGTCCATAAAATTCCTAGTTTACCACCTCTTAATCAATTTTGGTTCATAAACCAACTCGGTTCTTAAACCGGTTTAATCTGGTTCGGGTCTGATTCACCCAAACCGATATGGTTTTTCTCTCCCACATTGTTCTAAGGTTCCTTTCGAAGGATTATAAATCACAAGAAATCCATAAGCTTCTTGGTTAACCCATTCTCTATCAATTCCAGTTCATGAATCAACTTGGTTCATAAACCAGTTTTATCCAGTTCGGACCCGATTCTCTTGAACTGCTTCGGTCTTTCCTCTTTATTTTGTCCTAGGGTCCTTTTCCTAAGTTTATGAACCTTTTTGAGTCACATAGGAGTTAGAATTTTTCAATTTTGCTCATCCCCTAACAATTGGGCTTGTAGATCAATTCGGTTTAAAGATTCAAATTTACCGGTTCTTTCCCCAATTTTCTCATTACTAAAGGACGGGTTTTACAATGCACAAATCAATAGATTTTCACATAAACCATATAATTTGTGATGTCACTGGTCCAACGGCCCCAACTCTCAACTCGATCTGTTGTTGTTTGTCTTGACTGATCCGTAGGCCTATCTAGACATGTTTCCAAGGCAAGATGGATGAGTGAATAAACAGTAAAGGTAGGCGGGAATATACTACCAGATGGATGAGTTGTTGGGCTTACATGGCCTTACAACATGGCATTTTCTAGGATCCGTCTCTATCCATTTGATTTCTAGAACATCTCCTGAAGTGTCTCTCTTAGTTTTTAGACCTTTCAGGGATCGTATAACTTCATTCCTCTTTCTACTTGGTTCTCCTGTTCCCTCCAAATAGCTTAGCTTGGGCAATTACGTTACTTCCTTCTTTGGAAACATTTCCTAATTAAGGGTTGGTTCCTTTCACTCCACATTGTGTCCATCCACCCATCAATAATTCCTTTAGTTTAATTTTCTTCTTAGGACCTCATTTTTCCTTGGTACTCAACTTTTCCATCTCAACCAACATTTCATTTGTGAGCTTATCGTTCCTTCTATTTTGGTTGGTTCCATTTCCTCTCAATTGGGATACACATGTCTTTTTGGGGCTTCCTTCCTTTGTAGAATTCTTTCCCTTTCTCCGGACATTCCTTTTTTACATTTGCTCTAGGGGATTTCTACTCTTGATGTTGTCTTCTCCTATTTACCATTACTCTTCAGGTCTTGCAGGACATCTTTTATACTCTATTTGCATCCTTATTCGTACCTAGTACCTGTCTATTTCTTTAGGGAGCATACAAATCTTCCTTGTTTAACGATCATTGTGGGAGAGGCTTGCCTATTCCTTTCTTGCCTTGAGTTTAGTCGTTAATTGGCCTTTGGTCCTTTTAAGGATTTCTTGGATCCTTCTTTTCCCGAGTATTTGACCTTTCCGCCTCTCTCTTCTTTGTCGGAACTTACATTATGGCTTTCTTGAGTATTTGTTCGTTAACTACTTTGCCTCCACCATTTGTTTGGTCTAAGTTTCTTAGGGCAGCTATTTCTCGAGTCCTCCTATCCTTAACATCCATCTCATTGACCTTTTTAGGGTGTAGTCCTTTCTACCTCCTGGTCTTTCTTAGGGTGTCATTTATTCTCCTTGACCCTATTTGGCTTTATTACTTTTTCCAAGGTGATTCATTCTAATACATCTTGTTATTGGCTCTATTACTCTTCCAAGGCAGGTCATAATTGGCCTCCTCATCCTTCCATCAAGAAGTTTCTAACGGTGGGTTGGTGCCTTACACTTCACGTTATGTCCATCTACCAATCCAATGATTCCTTCAAGGTACTTAGTTGTATGCATCCCTCTAGAGTTCCCTTTCCCAGCATATTCCTTCTCTTCTTCACTCTCATTGTGCCATTCTCTGGAGTTTCTAGAGGAAATTTCTCTATGTTTGCCCCTTATGAGAGTGTTCTAGATATACCTCCCATGTACCTTATCCCTACTCTTGAGGTATCTTTCTCGGGTTGAACTTCTTAAGAAGAAATTTAAAATTTGTATTTACCTCGTCATTTCTTGACCTCTTGGTGAACCGCTTACTTAGCCAGCTCCATGGTTTCGATCTTCAGTCCTTCGTGGCCTTTGAGGGGTTATTTCCCTAAATTTATGAGGTGTGAAACACCCCTTCTTTCATAATAGTTTATCTTGGTACTTGTCCTTAGTAGGGTTGGGCACTTCTTCAGGTAATGTCTCAATCGTTCATACTTGTAATAGGTTATTCCTTTACATGGCTTGTTGTGGTCCCTTCTTTTCTTCGAGTAGGGCATTTCCACGGTTACTATTGGTTTGGTGCTCCACCGTTCTTTAAGTCTGATCACTTTGACAGTTTTCTTACTGAATCTCCTTTGCTAAAGGGTCATGGTAAGAGTCTTCCTAGGTTTCTTAGTTCCCTGATTCATCTTTCATAACCGGGATGTAACTTTTCCTTAGCTTCCAAGATAGCGTGGGTTTGCTTTATTTTCCTTAGGCCATATTCCCAACAAGATTGCATCATCAGGAGAGAGAGTTTTGAGAATTTGAGTATTTTATTAACAGGGGGATACAAAAGATTAGGCTTTCAGTCCTATCACAAGAAATGGTTGCAAAATAACTAAAGAGCTATTGAATTCTTGATAAACGTCTTCCTCCATACTTAGAGTTGTGCCATCAATAGCTCCTTGCACCATTCTCCAAGATACTTCCCCATTTGCTCTTTTGACATTTCAGCCTGGTCTCAAGCATTTGGGAAGCTTCTAGGGTTGTCTCCCTACGGAGGTAGGGTGTTCAGTAGAGCCATTCCAAGTTTTCTTTGTTCCTCTCCTAGGAGTCATCTGAAAATTTTAGGATAAATCCTATTAGTTACTATATTTTCTAGTCTTAATTATATAAGTGGTTTTTATCTTTAAGTTGTGCTCATCATCCCAACTGGATATGATGTTAGTAAACCCACTCACCCGTTAATGCCGTGAATTCCACTAGACCGGTTCTTGGTATTCACGTGAGCTTGTCCTTGCTGGCATTCCCGGTACTTCGTGTTCGTACACGATATGAATATCTTGGTTCATTATGTTTCGGCATAATCGCCTTCATTCATTCCAAATGAATGAGAAAGTCAAACTTTCATTTATTTGCAATTAGGTCCCTAAAGTTATTTCTCTTTAACTTTAAATCCCAAATACCGGTTTTTCCTCAAATTGAGTCCTGAAACTTCTAAAATTTATCATAGGACCGCAATTTATTCCATTTCATAAAAAGGGGTTTAATTTTCCAAATTTCCAATTTGGTCCCCCCAACTTTTCCAAAATTACATTTTGCCCTTCCTTTACAAAAATGGTAAATTTTACCCCAAAAATTTCAAAATTCCTCAATTGATCCTCCAACATTATTTTCATGCCCAATTGACCCTCAATTTCATAAAATTGCATTTTGGCCATTTAAATTTCGAAAATCCCCAATTTTAACTCTTCAACAGTACCGAATTTGATTTAATCAAATTGACCGATCAAACACTTCTAATTGTAAAATTGGAGTTGAAATTAAGTTCCTGCATATTCATATGATTCTAAGAAACTTGGAATTGTAAATTTTAACGCCGGAACGAGCTCAAACGGAGCTTCGTTGGAAAATGAACTATATAGAGAGAAAGCTTCGATTACTCACCGGTGAAGGCACGACCTTCCGAGCTTTCAATCTGGGCAGATAGCTCTCGTCCTGAGGTTCATCCTAGAATCAAGAATTGTTTCAATTGATGCGGAATTGGATTAGAATTTCGTCATTGAAATTCGGTCGACCCTCACTCTAGCACCGATCAAAAATTGTAAAGGGGAGCCGAATTGGCTTACCTTTCGGTCCTAATTCAGCCGTGGAAACGCTAAGGAAGTGTTGGGAGGGCTTGGTTTGGCCTGAGTAGGGCTTGAAATGGTCAATTTCAGCTTGGCCGAAATAGTGCAGCTTCGGTCTGCTGGAGCTGCTTCACTATTCCATCATGTCGGTGCTTCTCCAACGATTCTCGGATTGACTGGAGTTTGCTACCAGATAGCTGTCTTCTCCCCTGTTCTAAAGAGCCTGATCTTTGTTCAAGTTGAAGCTCTAGTTCAAGCTTCACCGGGAAATGGAGCAGTAGAGAGAGAGACGTGTTCGGGTGTGAGGAGAATGAATAGGGATGACCTCTTTATATAGGTGTAAAACCGTGTATTAAATGGGAGAGATTTATTACAAGTATTAATATTGCCATAAATTATTGGTATTAATTCAAATAATTTAATACTGAAATTAAATCGACTCGATTTTTTTATTCGGTTTGACCAGTTCTTTTCTCGGTTTTCCTTAACTCAAAAGTGCAAGGTTTACAGCAACGCCCTCATCGGTGAGAAATCGAAGCTTTCTCTCACTACAATCTGTTTTCCGGCGAAGCTCCGTTTGACCTCATTTCAACATTAAAATCTATGATTCAAAGTTCCTTAGAATCGTATGAACATGTAGGAACTCAATTCTAACTCCAATTTCAACAATTAGAGGTGTTTTATTGGTCAATTTGATTAAATCAAATTCGATAGTGTTGAAGAGTTGGAATTGGGGGAAATTTGGGGAAATTTGGTGATTTTTGAAAATTCAAAGGACCAAAATATAATTTTCTAAAATTGAGGGTCAATTGGTCATGATAAGAATATTAGAGGGCCAATTGAGAAATTTTAGATTTTTTGGGGCAAAATTTACCATTTTTCTAAAGAAAGGGTAAAATGGTAAATTTTTGGAAAATTAAAGGACCAAATTAGAAATTTGGGAAATTAAACTCATTTGTGTGAAATCAAATGAGTTGAGGTCCTAAGATAAATTTTAAAGGTTTCGGGACCCGAATTTAGGAAAAAACCTGGCAATATGGACTTAAAGTTAAAGAAAAATAACTTTAGGGACCTAATTGCAAATATATGTAAAGTTGGGTTTTCTTATTCATTTGGAACGAATGAGGGCTATTAGGCCAAAGAATAATGAACAGTTATGTTCATTTCATGTAGGAAAATGAGACATCGGGAACGCTAGTCGAGGTCCAGCTTGTTAAGGATGAAGCCCGACTAAGTTGAATTTCACTGCACTATCGGGTGAGTGGGATTATTTATCATACCCGGTTGGGGATGATAAGTACCTCGATATAAAAACCCATAGCTTAGTGGTATTTTTAATCATCACTACTTAGAGAAAGTGATGTGAAAGTTATGCGGAAAAACTACTTACGGGTTGTAAGTAGATCATACCTGGTTGGTATGATGAGACTTCCTCGATTGAAGTTGAAAACCCGTTCATCGGTTATGAATGGAGATGTCCTTATACCGGTTGGTATAATGGACAGTAAAAACCTGTTTTATCAGAAGTGTTCTCTCCTGACTGTGTGACAATGCTTAAACTATTTGGGAGACCTTCTTGATGGGAGCTCGAATAGCTCTTATAGGCTGGGGGCTTCGGTTTTGGAACTTAAGGGCTAAAATGATAGTTTTTGAAAAACTCGAACAGTGGGCCATAGGCCAATGGACACGAGTAGGAGCTCGTAAAAGAACATGATAGATATATATGTGCCATTAAAACTTAATACATGAATTGTTTGGTCATGGTACTAAGGTAGGTCCGACATAATCAGTTAACTAGTAGCAATACGACATGACAGGTCTTTGGACCAGTTGAGACAAACAGCTACATGTTGACTTGAGGGTCGGGACCGTTGGGACAAATGGCGCCACATATTATATGGAAAATTTAAGAAAACTTTGCTTGTGCATGCACTATGAGTACGTGATCATCAAGACGCCCATGAGAGGTAGTGATGTGTCCTAAGGGCACTGGACAACCTGGTGGCTATAAGGGCAGTTTGTCGTTCTAGCTGTCTGTGCAAAATTTGGAGTAGCACCAAGCGCATGAGACCGGGGTGGGGACATGATGAGGTCTCTGTCCTCATACGGACACGAAGAAGTGATTTCGGGATTGTGGGTCGGATGTCGCATACATCCACTCATTACTAGGGTAGAAGTGGTCGTACTTCTATCCAGGTGGTAGGAAAAGTCACTCCAAAGCCACTAGCGGGTTCAGTAATGATACTGACTTGCGAACGTGTGTAACCTTTATAATGAAGGATATGTGTTGGGTGATGACACACTCGTAACTAAGAAATAATAGAAAAACCCAAATTTTTAAATGAAAGGATTTTTGAAAAGAAAGAGGTCTGGCACACTACATATAAATATTTTTTTAAAAGTTAAAAGTAGACCTTTGAAAACCCATTCACTGAGTTGTAGAAACTCACCCCTCTTTTTTACCCCTTTTCAATAAAAGAGAAAATGATTAGAAGTAACATCGAACCTTACCCTTTATTAGGTATGTTTAAATTGTTCTTAAGTTTGCATTTTATTTGATACATGTCTTCTAGGGAACAATGTTGAAATTTTGCCTGGCTCCTCTCGACTAAATAAAGGGGGAACTCCTCTTGAATCGAGAAAGAGCGGTGGGTTATTCACGGGGATCCAACCAAACTGGGTTGGGGCGTGACAGCCGTGCCCCCAAAGGTAAGCTTTCGAAGCTTTCTCTCTCTAAGTCCAGTTTTTTGGCGGAGCTTCGTTTGAGCTTATTCCGGCACCAAATTGTGCGATTGAAAGTCCAATTGAATTGTATGAAGGTGTAGGAACTCCAATGTAACTTCAATTTTAACAATTAAACTCATTTGATTGTCAATTTGATAAAATCAATTTCGACATAGTTAGAAGGTTGAAATTAGGGGAAATTTGGGAATTTTGACAATTAGAGGGATTAAAGTGAAATTTCATAAAATTGAGGACCATTGAGCATGATAAAGATGTTGGAGGACCAATTGGGCAATTTTTTAGAATTTTTGGGGGAAAACTTACTATTTTTTTAAAGTAGGGGCAAAATGGTAATTTTTGAAAAATTGGGTGACCGATTTGGAAATTTGGGAAATTGAACCCCTTTTTGTGAAATTAAATAAATTGAGGTCTCAAGGTGAATTTTAAAAGTTTTAGGATTCAATTTGTAGAAAAACCGGCATTAGGGACTTAAAGTTAAAGAAAAATAATTTTAGGGACCTAATTATAAATAAATGAAAAGTCCGGTCTTCTCATTCATTTGGAAAGAATGAAGGCTATTAGGCCGATGGATAATGAATGAGGATGTTTATATCGTATAGGAACATGAAATACCGAGAAGCCAACAAGGACAAGCTCGCGTGAATACAAAGGACCGGTCAAGAGGAATTCACTGCATTAACAGGTGAGTGAGATTTTTATATCATAACCAATTGGGATGATAAGCACCTCAAAATGAAAACCCACTACTTAATGGTATTTTAAACATCACAACTTAGAGGAGTGATGTGAAAATAACGTGAAAAAATTGCTTATTGGTTGTAAGTAGATCATACGTGATCGGTATGATAAAACTTACTCAGAGGAAGTGGAAAACCCATTCATCAGTTATGAGTAGAGATATCTCCATACTCGGTTAGTATAATGGATAGTTAAAAATATATTTTTGTCAGAAGTACTCTCCCCTAACTATGTGCCACTACTTAAACGATTTGAGAGACCTTCCTGACGAGAACTTGAATAGCTCTGTTAGGCCAGAGGCCTCAATTTTGGAACTTGGGGGCTAATATGCCCAGTTTTGAAAATCTCAAATAGTAGGCCAAAGGCCAGTTGGCACGAGCAGGAGCTCATAAACAAACATGAGATATATGCCATAAAACTTCAAATAAATGAATTTTTTGGCCGTGCTATCAAGTGAGGACTGACATATTCAATAAACTAGTGGCAGTGCAACATAATAGGTCTCTAGACTAGTAAAGATAAATAGCTGCAGGTTGAATTGAGGGTTGGGGCCATTGGACTAGTGGCACTACAAATTATATGACATGATGTGAAAATACTAATTGTGCATGCACTATGATTACGAGACCTTCAAGATAGCCAAGAGAGGTAGTGATGTGTCCTAAGGCCCTGGACGACCTGGTGGGTATAAGGGCAATTTGTTATACCATGTCACCTTGCAAAGCTTGGAGTAGCTTCAAGCGCATGAGACTGAGGTGGGAACGGGATGAGGTCTCTGTCCTCATACGGACATGGAGAATTGTTACGAGATTGAGGGTCAGATGTCGTGAACATCCACTCATTCTTAAGGTAGAAGTGGACGTGCTTCTATCTAGGTGGTCGGTAAAGTCTCTTCGATGCCACAAGTGGGTTCAGTGGACGTACTGGCATGCGATTGTGTGATTGACCGTTATAATGAAGGATGTGTGTTGGGTGATATCACACCGTGATTAATAAGAAATGGTGATAAAACACATATTTGAAATGAAAGGATTTTTGAAAGAAAATAAGGAGTATGGCACACTCCAAACAAATCTTTTTCCTAAAAGTCAATTTTTGAAAACCCATTCATTGAGTCGTTGTACTCACCCCCTCCTTCATATCCCTTTGCATGAAATCCCGGAAAGCCTACCCTCAAGAACCACCAACTAATATGCTTGTGAGACAAGTATGATAAATTTAAAATTTTATGCAATTTTGATTTATGTTATTCTGGGAAAGGTGCAGGTTAAAAGACGCCTTACTCTTTACGGTTTATAACAAGGGGAAACCGTTAAATAAACTGAGAGAGTGGTGGGTTGATCATGAAGATCCGACCAAACCAGATTGGGGCATGACAACTAGAGTGGTATCAGAGCCTATTTCCTCAAATACATAATCAAGACTAGAAAATATAGTAAGTAATTGAAATGATTTTAAAATTTTTAGATAGCTCCCAGGAGAGGAACCAAGAAAACTAGGACTTGCGTACCAACACCACCCAACACTCTGTCCCTGTAGGAAGATCACCCTAAAATACTCGAGAAGTCCTAAAGGACCAAGAGATGTTAGTGGGAAGTATCTAGGAGGATGGTGCCAGGGCTTGTGAGGTCACAATCTTGAGTACAAAAGAAGTCAAGCCACAAGCTAGGAACACCATTAAGGGCTTATAACCTTAGTAAGAATGACACTTGTCAAGAACCTACTAGCTTTCCATCTTTTCGTAGACGCTTTTCGTAACGGGGCTAAGATACCAACCTATTGTACTACCTCTCCAATAATAAAGAACTCCAAATTCCCCAAAACTATATCTCTAAAAATAAGGTGACCTTGCACCTTTGCTTAGGAAGATTGCCCAAGAAAAGTAACCACACAAACCTGTGTTACCCTATACATCACAGAGACTAAGGAGATTCCCATCCCGAATAAAGGAATGAATCAAGGGATTGTTGGGCAAAGAAGGCATAACAAGAAAAACCATCAAGGTCAGGAGTTTAGGGGAACTCTTGGAGTAACCACTACTCAAGGAAACAACCTAGTACAAGGTGCAAAGGAAATGAAACATGACGTGAAGGACTGTTCCACACCACTAGGATTTGGTACAATACCTTCCAAGAATAAATGCCCCACATCTATAGTGTGAACCCCGCTCCTTGGAGTTAAGGAAAACCAAGAAAAGAACCAGTCTTACTGAGTGAGAAAACTGAATCGATTCATAAGTCCATTATTGGGGAACGAGCAAGTTGGAGGAATTTTAACTCCCAAGTGACCCAAAGAGGTTCCCAAACCTTGGAAAGGAACTTTAGGACAAATTGAGAGAGAAACCAAACCAGTTTGGGTGAACCATACCCGAACTGGATTGAACCAACTTAAGAAACCAAGCCGGTTTATGAACTGAAACCCATAGAGAGGGGGCAAACCGGGAAATTTAGGGACCCTGAATTACCTAAGGAGTCATAAAATTCGTGAAAAGGGACTTTAGGATGAGTTGGAGATGAAAACCAAATCGGTTAAGGTGAATCGGATTGAACTAGTTTGGACTAGTTTAAACCACTATTGAACTGGATGATAAATTCATTTTTCTAGGTGGCTTAAAAAATTCAAATTTGAGATTTGAGGCCATCATTGGATAGGAAATTAATTTAGATGAATTTATAAAATTTTAAATTTTAAAATTTGGATGAATCGGGGGTGAACCAGCCAGTTTAAGCTTCGAACCCGGTTCGGATCAACATGGTCTAGTTCGGAACAATGTTGTCTTTTTCCTTTAGATGACAATAATATTCACTCACTGGAAAATTGAAGCAGTGCCGATGAAGAAGAAATGTTTCAGTTCATTACGTTTCAGGCCATCAATGTCTATCATAATGGTGCCAAACAGACGTTCGACGAGCCCCGAGCTCCCTATATAAAGAGCGCTTCTCCATTCATGCTCTCCACACCAAAAAAACTCACTCTCTCTCAGCTGCTTAGTTTTTCGGTGAAACTTGAACTAGAGCTCTGATATAGGGTCATTTTTTAGCCAAAGAAGGTGAGGTCGGGTACCTTAGAACTCGGGCGAAGTCAGCTACACGATAGTGACATCCATTTGTTTTTTAGGGTTTTTTAGGGTTTTTTTAGGGTTTTTTTAGGGTTTTTTTATGGTTTTTTTAGGGTTTTTTAGGGTTTTTAGGGTTTTTAGGGTTTTTTAGGGTTTTTTAGGGTTTTTTAGGGTTTTTTAGGGTCTTCTAGGGTCTTTTAGGGTCTTTTAGGGTCTTTTAGGGTGTTTTAGGGTCTTTTAGGGTGTTTTAGGGTTTTTTAGGGTTTTTAGGGTTTTTAGGGTTTTTAGGGTTTTTTAGGGTTTTTTAGGGTTTTTTAGGGTTTTTTAGGGTTTTTTAGGGTTTTTTAGGGTTTCTTAGGGTTTCTTTGGGTTTCTTAGGGTTTCTTAGGGTTTCTTAGGGTTTCTTAGGGTTTCTTAGGGTTTCTTAGGGTTTTTTAGGGTTTTTTAGGGTTTTTTTAGGGGTTTTTTAGGGGTTTTTAGGGTTTTTTAGGGTTTTTTAGGGTTTTTTAGGGTTTTTTAGGGTTTCTAAGGGTTTGTTAGGTGTTTTTAGGGTTTTTTAGGGTTTTTTAGGGTTTTTTAGGGTTTTTTTGGGATTTTTAGGGTTTTTTTTGGGTTTTTTAGGGTTTTTTTGGGTTTTTTAGGGTTTTTTAGGGTTTTTTAGGGTTTTTTAGGGTTTTTTTAGGGTTTTTTAGGGTTTTTTAGGGTTTTTAGGGTTTTAGGTTTTAGGGTTTTTTAGGGTTTTTTAGGGTTTTTTAGGGTTTTTTAGGGTTTTTTAGGGTTTTTTAGGGTTTTTTAGGGTTTTAGGGGGTTTTTTAGGGTTTTTAGGGTTTTTTAGGGTTTTTTAGGGTTTTTTAGGGTTTTTAGGGTTTTTTAGGGTTTTTTAGGGTTTTTTAGGGTTTTTTAGGGTTTTTTAGGGTTTTTTTAGGGTTTTTTAGGGTTTTTTAGGGTTTTTTAGGGTTTTTTAGGGTTTTTTAGGGTTTTTTAGGGTTTTTTAGGGTTTTTTAGGGTTTTTTAGGGTTTTTTAGGGTTTTTTAGGGTTTTTTAGGGTTTTTTAGGGTTTTTTAGGGTTTTTTAGGGTTTTTTAGGGTTTTTTAGGGTTTTTTAGGGTTTTTTAGGGTTTTTTAGGGTTTTTTAGGGTTTTTAGGGTTTTTAGGGTTTTTTAGGGTTTTTTAGGGTTTTTTAGGGTTTTTTAGGGTTTTTTAGGGTTTTTTAGGGTTTTTTAGGGTTTTTTAGGGTTTTTTAGGGTTTTTTAGGGTTTTTAGGGTTTTTTAGGGTTTTTAGGGTTTTTTAGGGTTTTTTAGGGTTTTTTAGGGTTTTTTAGGGTTTTTTAGGGTTTTTTAGGGTTTTTTAGGGTTTTTTAGGGTTTTTTAGGGTTTTTTAGGGTTTTTTAGGGTTTTTTAGGGTTTTTTAGGGTTTTTTAGGGTTTTTTAGGGTTTTTAGGGTTTTTTAGGGTTTTTAGGGTTTTTTAGGGTTTTTTTAGGGTTTTTTAGGGTTTTTAGGGTTTTTTAGGGTTTTTTAGGGTTTTTTAGGGTTTTTTAGGGTTTTTTAGGGTTTTAGGGTTTTTTAGGGTTTTTTAGGGTTTTTTAGGGTTTTTTAGGGTTTTTTAGGGTTTTTAGGGTTTTTTAGGGTTTTTTAGGGTTTTTAGGGTTTTTAGGGTTTTTTAGGGTTTTTTAGGGGTTTTTTAGGGTTTTTTAGGGTTTTTTTAGGGTTTTTTAGGGTTTTTTAGGGTTTTTTAGGGTTTTTTAGGGTTTTTTAGGGTTTTTTAGGGTTTTTTAGGGTTTTTTAGGGTTTTTTAGGGTTTTTTAGGGTTTTTAGGGTTTTTTAGGGTTTTTTAGGGTTTTTTAGGGTTTTTAGGGGTTTTTAGGGGTTTTTAGGGGTTTTTAGGGTTTTTTAGGGTTTTTAGGGTTTTTTAGGGTTTTTTAGGGTTTTTTAGGGTTTTTTAGGGTTTTTTAGGGTTTTTTAGGGTTTTTTAGGGTTTTTTAGGGTTTTTTAGGGTTTTTTAGGGTTTTTTAGGGTTTTTTAGGGTTTTTTAGGGTTTTTAGGGTTTTTTAGGGTTTTTTAGGGTTTTTTAGGGTTTTTTAGGGTTTTTTAGGGTTTTTTAGGGTTTTTTAGGGTTTTTTAGGGTTTTTTAGGGTTTTTTAGGGTTTTTTAGGGTTTTTTAGGGGTTTTTAGGGTTTTTTAGGGTTTTTTAGGGTTTTTTAGGGTTTTTTAGGTTTTTTAGGGTTTTTTAGGGTTTTTAGGGTTTTTAGGGTTTTTTAGGGTTTTTTAGGGTTTTTTAGGGTTTTTTAGGGTTTTTTAGGGTTTTTTAGGGTTTTTTAGGGTTTTTTTAGGGTTTTTTAGGGTTTTTTAGGGTTTTTTAGGGTTTTTTAGGGTTTTTTAGGGTTTTTTAGGGTTTTTTAGGGTTTTTTAGGGTTTTTTAGGGTTTTTTAGGGTTTTTAGGGTTTTTTAGGGTTTTTTAGGGTTTTTTAGGGTTTTTTAGGGTTTTTTAGGGTTTTTTAGGGTTTTAGGGTTTTTTAGGGTTTTTTAGGGTTTTTAGGGTTTTTAGGGTTTTTTAGGGTTTTTTAGGGTTTTTTAGGGTTTTTTAGGGTTTTTTAGGGTTTTTAGGGTTTTTAGGGTTTTTTAGGGTTTTTAGGGTTTTTTAGGGTTTTTAGGGTTTTTTAGGGTTTTTTAGGGTTTTTTAGGGTTTTTTAGGGTTTTTAGGGTTTTTAGGGTTTTTTAGGGTTTTTTAGGGTTTTTAGGGTTTTTTAGGGTTTTTTAGGGTTTTTAGGGGTTTTTAGGGGTTTTTAGGGTTTTTAGGGTTTTTTAGGGTTTTTAGGGTTTTTTAGGGTTTTTAGGGTTTTTTAGGGTTTTTTAGGGTTTTTAGGGTTTTTAGGGGTTTTTTAGGGTTTTTAGGGTTTTTTAGGGTTTTTAGGGTTTTTTAGGGGTTTTTAGGGTTTTTTAGGGTTTTTTAGGGTTTTTTAGGGTTTTTAGGGTTTTTTAGGGGTTTTTTAGGGTTTTTTAGGGTTTTTTAGGGTTTTTTAGGGTTTTTTAGGGTTTTTTAGGGTTTTTAGGGTTTTTTAGGGTTTTTTAGGGTTTTTTAGGGTTTTTAGGGTTTTTTAGGTTTTTTAGGGTTTTTTAGGGTTTTTAGGGTTTTTTAGGGTTTTTTAGGGTTTTTTAGGGTTTTTTAGGGTTTTTTAGGGTTTTTTAGGGTTTTTTAGGGTTTTTTAGGGTTTTTAGGGTTTTTTAGGGTTTTTTAGGGTTTTTTAGGGTTTTTTAGGGTTTTTTAGGGTTTTTTAGGGTTTTTTAGGGTTTTTTAGGGTTTTTTAGGGTTTTTTAGGGTTTTTTAGGGTTTTTAGGGTTTTTTAGGGTTTTTAGGGTTTTTTAGGGTTTTTTAGGGTTTTTTAGGGTTTTTTAGGGTTTTTTAGGTTTTTTTAGGGTTTTTTAGGGTTTTTTAGGGTTTTTTAGGGTTTTTTAGGGTTTTTTAGGGTTTTTTTAGGGTTTTTTAGGGTTTTTTAGGGTTTTTTAGGGTTTTTTAGGGTTTTTTAGGGTTTTTTAGGGTTTTTTAGGGTTTTTTAGGGTTTTTTAGGGGTTTTTTAGGGTTTTTTAGGGTTTTTTAGGGTTTTTTAGGGTTTTTTAGGGTTTTTAGGGTTTTTTAGGGTTTTTTAGGGTTTTTTAGGGTTTTTTAGGGTTTTTTAGGGTTTTTTAGGGTTTTTTAGGGTTTTTTAGGGTTTTTTAGGGTTTTTTAGGGTTTTTTAGGGTTTTTTAGGGTTTTTTAGGGTTTTTTAGGGTTTTTAGGGTTTTTTAGGGTTTTTTAGGGTTTTTTAGGGTTTTTTAGGGTTTTTAGGGTTTTTTAGGGTTTTTTAGGGTTTTTTTAGGGTTTTTTAGGGTTTTTTAGGGTTTTTTAGGGTTTTTTAGGGTTTTTTAGGGTTTTTTAGGGTTTTTTAGGGTTTTTTAGGGTTTTTTAGGGTTTTTTAGGGTTTTAGGTTTTTTAGGGTTTTTTAGGGTTTTTTAGGGTTTTTTAGGGTTTTTTAGGGTTTTTAGGGTTTTTAGGGTTTTTTAGGGTTTTTAGGGTTTTTTAGGGTTTTTTAGGGTTTTTTAGGGTTTTTTAGGGTTTTTTAGGGTTTTAGTTTAGG